>JAVIWC010005620.1:0-1461220 GCA_031894815.1 Creontiades dilutus
CGGGCGAGCCCTTTCTTGGCGGGCCCCTCCCGAGGTAAAGGGCCGCACGCTGGAAGTTTTTTTGGGGAACAGGCGGGGGGAAGTTGCCATGATGCGCCCGCTGGGAGAGGGGGACGGGGTGGGGGCCTGCCCCGATTCCCCCCCGTGCTAGCAAAATAGGACCCCGGCGAAACCCTTAAAAAAGGGCTTGTCAGGATTTTTTTTTGCCCTCTATAAGTGAAAAACATTTTCAAAGGGGGTGGGGCCCCCCTGGGGAGGGGAGGGAATTAAAACCTCCAACGGGGTCAGGACCGTATTCCAAATGATTAAAGAAAGGGGGATGGTAGTCCGAGGGGCGGGCGTCGATTTGCAGGCCAAAAGGGGTGGGGGCGAATTTCAAGCCTGAAGTGCGGTCTAAAGGGGGGCCCCAAGAAGGCGTTGTTGAAGGCTTGATTTTCTGGGGAACGCTTGCCCCAATCTTGATTGTTGTTTTTGTTGGTTGTTTTTTTCTTCTGATGGTTCGCTTCCTCGGACTACGCATCGCCGCTCTTCAATCATTGTGGAATAGCTGGTCAATCTGACCAGTTGAGAGAGGTTTTAGTACCCTCCGCCGTCCCCAGGGAGCCAATTGGCTTGCCCGCACCCGGTTTCCGACGAAAACCAAAAAATCCTCGACTAAGCAGCCTTTTTAAAGGCTTTTAAACGCGACGAGGTCTCCCTATTTTTTCTAGCATGAAGTCCAGGCGAAATTCGAAGACCGGAGCTTCACCTACACAACAACCGTCCCCGTCTCCCAGCGAGCGCAACATGGAACCAGATCTTCCCGCCGCCATGACTCGCCAAACGAAGCTTCCGCCGTACGACGCGCAGTTCGCCAACGTCTGGCTCCACCAACTGGAAACAGCCTGCGCACAAGAAGGTCTACGCACTGAGGTTCAGAAGTTCTGCAGAGCTCTTCTCGCACTAGACCCCGCCACGGCCGAGCTCGTCATCGACATCAAATGCGACTCCGGCGACCCGTTCACGCAGCTGAAGAACCGTCTCATCGCAGCACACGAACCGGCCCCCTCAGTGGCCCTACAAAGAGCCCTCGAAATGACCGACCTCGGCGACCTCAAGCCTTCAGGACATCTCCGCCTCCTACGCAAGGGACTTCCAGACAACACGCCAGACGAGATGTTTCGCCACCTGCTACTCCGAGTTCTTCCAGAACAAGTACGAATCGCAGTAGCAGCCTCCACGGACCAGCGAACATCAGCCCTCGCAGAGCTTGCAGATCGACTACTACCCTACACATCCACCAATACGACTTACTCCGCTGACGACGACGCTTCCGAAGATGCTACCTACGCAGTTCAAAATCGCAACCTCACTGGGGGGAGGTGTAATGGGCACCGGGGGCGTGGCCCATTAAGGCCAATAGCAGAACAGCCAATCAACAACCGACACGTTCTGCTTGATAGAAGACCGTAGGAATTGGCCAATCAGATAAGACCCGGCCAATATAAATAGGCGCACCGGCCCTGGCTTAAAATCAGACCATCGAGAGCTCTGAAGCAAGAAGCCATCAAGACGCCGAACAAACAACCAAACAACAATCAAGATATTGATCAAGACGTTCCCGCAGAAGATCAAGCCTTCTCTACAACGTCGCGACCAATACACTGGTGACCCCTTCTTGAGCACACAGCACTTCGAGAGCTTCAAGAACTTCGCTCCAGCACGCCGCTTCGCTCCTTCCTGACGCTGCGAATCGACGCCCGCTTCCTCGGACTACGCATCGCCGCTCTTCAATCATTGTGGAATAGCTGGTCAATCTGACCAGTTGAGAGAGGTTTTAGTACCCTCCGCCGTCCCCAGGGAGCCAATTGGCTTGCCCGCACCCGGTTTTCCGATCTTGAACAGTGTTTTACACTTACTAGAGGGACGAAAACCAAAAAATCCTCGACTAAGCAGCCTTTTTAAAGGCTTTTAAACGCGACGAGGTCTCCCTATTTTTTCTAGCATGAAGTCCAGGCGAAATTCGAAGACCGGAGCTTCACCTACACAACAACCGTCCCCGTCTCCCAGCGAGCGCAACATGGAACCAGATCTTCCCGCCGCCATGACTCGCCAAACGAAGCTTCCGCCGTACGACGCGCAGTTCGCCAACGTCTGGCTCCACCAACTGGAAACAGCCTGCGCACAAGAAGGTCTACGCACTGAGGTTCAGAAGTTCTGCAGAGCTCTTCTCGCACTAGACCCCGCCACGGCCGAGCTCGTCATCGACATCAAATGCGACTCCGGCGACCCGTTCACGCAGCTGAAGAACCGTCTCATCGCAGCACACGAACCGGCCCCCTCAGTGGCCCTACAAAGAGCCCTCGAAATGACCGACCTCGGCGACCTCAAGCCTTCAGGACATCTCCGCCTCCTACGCAAGGGACTTCCAGACAACACGCCAGACGAGATGTTTCGCCACCTGCTACTCCGAGTTCTTCCAGAACAAGTACGAATCGCAGTAGCAGCCTCCACGGACCAGCGAACATCAGCCCTCGCAGAGCTTGCAGATCGACTACTACCCTACACATCCACCAATACGACTTACTCCGCTGACGACGACGCTTCCGAAGATGCTACCTACGCAGTTCAAAATCGCAACCTCACTGGGGGGAGGTGTAATGGGCACCGGGGGCGTGGCCCATTAAGGCCAATAGCAGAACAGCCAATCAACAACCGACACGTTCTGCTTGATAGAAGACCGTAGGAATTGGCCAATCAGATAAGACCCGGCCAATATAAATAGGCGCACCGGCCGGGCTTAAAATCAGACCATCGAGAGCTCTGAAGCAAGAAGCCATCAAGACGCCGAACAAACAACCAACAACCAAACAACAATCAAGATATTGATCAAGACGTTCCCGCAGAAGATCAAGCCTTCTCTACAACGTCGCGACCAATACACTGGTGACCCCTTCTTGAGCACACAGCACTTCGAGAGCTTCAAGAACTTCGCTCCAGCACGCCGCTTCGCTCCTTCCTGACGCTGCGAATCGACGCCCGCTTCCTCGGACTACGCATCGCCGCTCTTCAATCATTGTGGAATAGCTGGTCAATCTGACCAGTTGAGAGAGGTTTTAGTACCCTCCGCCGTCCCCAGGGAGCCAATTGGCTTGCCCGCACCCGGTTTTCCGATCTTGAACAGTGTTTTACACTTACTAGAGGGACGAAAACCAAAAAATCCTCGACTAAGCAGCCTTTTTAAAGGCTTTTAAACGCGACGAGGTCTCCCTATTTTTTCTAGCATGAAGTCCAGGCGAAATTCGAAGACCGGAGCTTCACCTACACAACAACCGTCCCCGTCTCCCAGCGAGCGCAACATGGAACCAGATCTTCCCGCCGCCATGACTCGCCAAACGAAGCTTCCGCCGTACGACGCGCAGTTCGCCAACGTCTGGCTCCACCAACTGGAAACAGCCTGCGCACAAGAAGGTCTACGCACTGAGGTTCAGAAGTTCTGCAGAGCTCTTCTCGCACTAGACCCCGCCACGGCCGAGCTCGTCATCGACATCAAATGCGACTCCGGCGACCCGTTCACGCAGCTGAAGAACCGTCTCATCGCAGCACACGAACCGGCCCCCTCAGTGGCCCTACAAAGAGCCCTCGAAATGACCGACCTCGGCGACCTCAAGCCTTCAGGACATCTCCGCCTCCTACGCAAGGGACTTCCAGACAACACGCCAGACGAGATGTTTCGCCACCTGCTACTCCGAGTTCTTCCAGAACAAGTACGAATCGCAGTAGCAGCCTCCACGGACCAGCGAACATCAGCCCTCGCAGAGCTTGCAGATCGACTACTACCCTACACATCCACCAATACGACTTACTCCGCTGACGACGACGCTTCCGAAGATGCTACCTACGCAGTTCAAAATCGCAACCTCACTGGGGGGAGGTGTAATGGGCACCGGGGGCGTGGCCCATTAAGGCCAATAGCAGAACAGCCAATCAACAACCGACACGTTCTGCTTGATAGAAGACCGTAGGAATTGGCCAATCAGATAAGACCCGGCCAATATAAATAGGCGCACCGGCCGGGCTTAAAATCAGACCATCGAGAGCTCTGAAGCAAGAAGCCATCAAGACGCCGAACAAACAACCAACAACCAAACAACAATCAAGATATTGATCAAGACGTTCCCGCAGAAGATCAAGCCTTCTCTACAACGTCGCGACCAATACACTGGTGACCCCTTCTTGAGCACACAGCACTTCGAGAGCTTCAAGAACTTCGCTCCAGCACGCCGCTTCGCTCCTTCCTGACGCTGCGAATCGACGCCCGCTTCCTCGGACTACGCATCGCCGCTCTTCAATCATTGTGGAATAGCTGGTCAATCTGACCAGTTGAGAGAGGTTTTAGTACCCTCCGCCGTCCCCAGGGAGCCAATTGGCTTGCCCGCACCCGGTTTTCCGATCTTGAACAGTGTTTTACACTTACTAGAGGGACGAAAACCAAAAAATCCTCGACTAAGCAGCCTTTTTAAAGGCTTTTAAACGCGACGAGGTCTCCCTATTTTTTCTAGCATGAAGTCCAGGCGAAATTCGAAGACCGGAGCTTCACCTACACAACAACCGTCCCCGTCTCCCAGCGAGCGCAACATGGAACCAGATCTTCCCGCCGCCATGACTCGCCAAACGAAGCTTCCGCCGTACGACGCGCAGTTCGCCAACGTCTGGCTCCACCAACTGGAAACAGCCTGCGCACAAGAAGGTCTACGCACTGAGGTTCAGAAGTTCTGCAGAGCTCTTCTCGCACTAGACCCCGCCACGGCCGAGCTCGTCATCGACATCAAATGCGACTCCGGCGACCCGTTCACGCAGCTGAAGAACCGTCTCATCGCAGCACACGAACCGGCCCCCTCAGTGGCCCTACAAAGAGCCCTCGAAATGACCGACCTCGGCGACCTCAAGCCTTCAGGACATCTCCGCCTCCTACGCAAGGGACTTCCAGACAACACGCCAGACGAGATGTTTCGCCACCTGCTACTCCGAGTTCTTCCAGAACAAGTACGAATCGCAGTAGCAGCCTCCACGGACCAGCGAACATCAGAGCAGAGCTTGCAGATCGACTACTACCCTACACATCCACCAATACGACTTACTCCGCTGACGACGACGCTTCCGAAGATGCTACCTACGCAGTTCAAAATCGCAACCTCACTGGGGGGAGGTGTAATGGGCACCGGGGGCGTGGCCCATTAAGGCCAATAGCAGAACAGCCAATCAACAACCGACACGTTCTGCTTGATAGAAGACCGTAGGAATTGGCCAATCAGATAAGACCCGGCCAATATAAATAGGCGCACCGGCCGGGCTTAAAATCAGACCATCGAGAGCTCTGAAGCAAGAAGCCATCAAGACGCCGAACAAACAACCAACAACCAAACAACAATCAAGATATTGATCAAGACGTTCCCGCAGAAGATCAAGCCTTCTCTACAACGTCGCGACCAATACACTGGTGACCCCTTCTTGAGCACACAGCACTTCGAGAGCTTCAAGAACTTCGCTCCAGCACGCCGCTTCGCTCCTTCCTGACGCTGCGAATCGACGCCCGCTTCCTCGGACTACGCATCGCCGCTCTTCAATCATTGTGGAATAGCTGGTCAATCTGACCAGTTGAGAGAGGTTTTAGTACCCTCCGCCGTCCCCAGGGAGCCAATTGGCTTGCCCGCACCCGGTTTTCCGATCTTGAACAGTGTTTTACACTTACTAGAGGGACGAAAACCAAAAAATCCTCGACTAAGCAGCCTTTTTAAAGGCTTTTAAACGCGACGAGGTCTCCCTATTTTTTCTAGCATGAAGTCCAGGCGAAATTCGAAGACCGGAGCTTCACCTACACAACAACCGTCCCCGTCTCCCAGCGAGCGCAACATGGAACCAGATCTTCCCGCCGCCATGACTCGCCGAACGAAGCTTCCGCCGTACGACGCGCAGTTCGCCAACGTCTGGCTCCACCAACTGGAAACAGCCTGCGCACAAGAAGGTCTACGCACTGAGGTTCAGAAGTTCTGCAGAGCTCTTCTCGCACTAGACCCTGCCACGGCCGTCATCGACATCAAATGCGACTCCGGCGACCCGTTCACGCAGCTGAAGAACCGTCTCATCGCAGCACACGAACCGGGATTTTGAAAACAAGAACTAGGTACTGTTTTCATCACAGCGGTAAGATTACGATGAGGTATGTAAGAATAAGTATTAACATTAGCTGCATACAATATCTACCTTTCCCCACATAGCTAGGAAACATACCTTGATGTTCTATTTAGTCACTCTTTCAAACTGACTGTTGTGTTAGTTGTCAATGTTTACTTATTTCTATTCAGGATCGTGGAGTCAGTTCTTCAATACCATAAGCCGAATCCTTGGCGTCTTCAACAATCGGCTTCCTGAAAACCAAACGGCCATTTATAAAACGAGCCAGCGATCTGTGTGACCAGTAGTAATGAGCAAAGTAAATACCAGTTTTTTATATAAAAATGTGCTCCACCCCCATCCCCCCCCCCCCCCAAATTCGATTATTATGATAAGATAGTAAACATGAGATATGGAGTCAACCTTCGCCTTAACTTTTCCGAGTGTGAAACGGTCGCTTTCGGCCTCTTTGCACTAAAATTCAAAATCGTTCGAAATTTCCTACACTGCACGGAATTACCTACATTTACGGTACTTTACAGCACCAAAGGTTTCAGCGTTGATTTGAAACAAAGTGGTTTCCGTAATGTAAAGTGTATTGGTTACACTGTGTTCAGTAAATGTCAATTTACAGCGGTTCCTTGATTATATTTAAAGTTTAAACTTGATTTTGACAATGTTGAGCAGACGATATCATTATTGATGTTCCAGTGGTCTCGGGTTCAGAAAGGGGACCAACTCTGCAAAAATTAGGAAGTACCAGATTGATGCTCTACTCCAAGCAGCTGCACAGCTAGCAGATATAAGGATTTTAGGGCGGAATTCATAGACAAAGCCTGAGTGTGAATGTGTACTCGCACTCAGCTGGGTGGAGGGTCACCCTCCACTCACCTGCACGAATTAATAGTTGAGTGAGGTTGTACATTCGGCTGAAAGGATTACGTGAGTGTGACAGTCCACTCAGGGAACGCTCAAACCATTTTCTCCGTATGTTGGCAGCAGAGATAGCATGTTTTAGGGAAAGCTCCGTGTTCCACTATTTTGTGGGAAAATAAGGGGGGAAATTTCCCCTTTCCGTTCCAAACTGGTTGTTAACGGTTCTATAGGTTACAGTTTCCTTAATAAGTACTACCTACCTACGTCTTTGTCTGTGCACAATTCATGACAGAACAAGTTCAAAAGTTAAAAATGAAAATGTGCCTCTCAAATTCATTAAAACCCATCATTTTCTGTTCCAGTGTCGTTCCACCAAGATGCGGAGGGGCTTAAGTAGACAGAAAAGGAGAAGTCTGGCACATGGGCTAATGGTGTTAACGTGACACACCTGAGGAGTGACAAGTAACATTCATGTAACCTTCCTCCAAGTTCTGTACTGGATGTTTCGAAGTGAAAAAAGCGGTTTCAAGCCAAAAATATTCCGCCACCATCGGGATATGATCTCGAGACCTTCCTGATATGAGTCCAAAGCGATATCCAGTCTGCTATGACGCCAATGTTCAACAGATGTGGTTAGTAATTATATAGAAATTATTACGATCGTCGTAATTTGGTAGGATCATGAATGGAGATATCGGTCATCTCCTCCTCCCAATCTCCCCTCGCGACACTAAGTAATGCTATATAAATTATTACGAGCTCAGCTCACCTTACAGGTACAGAAAAATGTAAAACATTTGAGGAGATGACCTCCTTAAAAGGTCAAACACGATGATGACGACGAAAACTTGTAGCACAATGACATATTATTACGAGTGTCATCTCACCATTATAAAGAAGTCATTCTAAGTAGGTGTCACAAAGTTGTAATTCAAGCACCATTGTAATCAGCTCACCTTAAGTAATGATATAGAAATTATTACGAGCATCGTAATATCAACCTGGTAGATAATAGGTGATCGCACGACAACTGGTAGATGTAGGTGTCAGAAAGTTGTAATTCAAGCACCATTGTAATCAGCTCACCTTACAGGTACAGGAAAGTTTAAAACATTTGAGGGGTTGAACTCCTCCTAAAAAAGCTCAAACACGAGGACTACAACAGGTAGCAGAACGAGAGGGACTTAGTCCCTATAATTCGACGAGAGAAAGGGTGGCATAGACGAGGAAGGGCATATTAAGAAGCAACGATTCCGGGGGGGTTCCAAAAGTTTCGTTAAAAACCCGCGAATTTCGAGCCCTTAAAAAAAATCGGTGGGAAATGGCGGTTGCCTACATCACCGGCGATGTTGGCACTGAATAAGAGGGTAATGGAATAACCTTGACACGAATTATTTCGAACTGTGGGGGTTGAATAGAATTGGTTCCTGACCGAAGAGGAATTCATTAAAATGTAGGAAACAGCTCCACGTCCACAGTCATCGTATAGCGACTTTTTGCGAGTCATGGTCTAGGAATTATTAGGAGCGTCATAATTTGGTCGGTAGAAAATAACGTCTTTTCCTTATTATCTAGAGGTGAGGAAGGGTCATGCTCATCTGTTTCATATCCCGACTGTGTGATATCTTCCAATCTACCAATGATTCATCACTCACTCTTTAACATGTAGATATTATTATGAGTGACATCTCACCATTGTCAAAGAAAAAGAAAGTCCTACTAAGTACGTACTTACTCCATTGTACATGTCCTTCCTTCTGAGCGCCAAGCGAGCCCCTGATCCTGTCAGGTGTCAAAAAGCTGTAATTCTTTCACCATCGTAATCAGCTCACCTTACAGGTAGAGAGAAGTGTAAAACATTGTTGGAAAAGAGCTTAGAAAATATTGCCGAATAGGAAGTCATTCATTGGAGGGATTACCCACCCTATTTCGTTTGAATACGCAAGAAATTGAAACAAAAATCATCGTTGCTTTAAACTCTCCAGCCCTGTCGAATTTCCATTAGGATGAAGGTGTGTTTCATTTGTGGAACACATATTGTGGAACACTACACCTTGTAACTTATGACATAAAATGGTTAATGGTAATTAAAAAGACATCAATTTTTAAAGATGTATTACTATTTCCCTCCATTTATAAGTACAATAGTTCTACATTTCTGAAATTAACTCAATGTTCTGCGTTGGCAACATGTGTACAAACAATTTCAAAACACTAGGAAAGTGATATAAAACAAAAAATTACGAAGTTTCAACCGACCCCCTTCATTTTGTGGCTCAACATTTTTAATGGAAGACGAGCCTTTTACATTCATAACATGTTTACAACTTGGAAAAAATTGGGCATCATCTTAACAGGCGTAACACTCCACTTCATCACCTACGCTACAAAGTTCATCTACTAGGTGTTGTAAAACTTGTGGCCACCTTTTTGAAAGGATAAAATTGAACCCGTTGAATTGTATTCGGGTCCCAATGTCATCAAAACCTTTCTAGAATCAATTTTGGAACAGGCTGAATATATTTAAGAAAACGCGTGTTCGACAATTTCGATGCGGAAGTTGTGATTACCGCAGAAACGCTCAAAGAAAAAGGACGCGCTTTGAAATGTTACCTCTGCAATGATTTGTTTGGAAGGGAAGAATTAAAATGTTTCGATCATTGTCATTGATTTGGTTATCTACTCGGAATTGCACATCCCAAGTGCAATTCAGCACGTAGAATGAATTACAATATACCTCTCTTCTTCCACAACTTAGGAGCTTACGACGTTCACTTGCTGCTACAACGTTTCAAAGAATATCCAGACGTGAAAATTACCTGTATCACTGAAACCTCTGAAAAATAGGTACCTAACAATTAGTTTAGGGAAAATACAATTCTTAGATTCATCACCATTTCTCGGCGAAAGTTTACAATCATTCGTAAATAATTTAGAAGATGAAGGTGATATTAGATCAAATTTCATTTAGTGTACCAAGCTCTTCTCCCTGAGTGTCACGATAACATAAACGTCCGGTATAAAAACGTTGAAAGACTATCAGGAAATATATCTTCTGATTGATACCTTACAATTGGCATGTGTGTCCAACGCTTTCGAAAAATAATTCTGTTTCTCAAATTCTGAATTAGTTCACCGGGGAAAAACTACCACTGATCCCCCTTTCATGCTGCTAGAAACGAGTGCATTACTGTTTTTTTCTTTTATTTTTACTTTTGAAAGATAAATAAGTTGAGTACAATGGTTCCAAATCATTTTTTTAAAGTATAAAAGGGTGGTTTGAAATGGGAAAATCTCAATTTGAAAATGGGGAGCAGCACTAAAGAACACCCCAGGCCTTCGCTTGTCTGTCGTTAATGAACAAATCGATCAGAGTTGCTTTCCCGCTTCAAAATCCCCTTCACTAAACGGACAAAATATCAAAAACAGATGGATCGCAAATAAAAAAAAACCCCCCCCCCCCCCCTCCCCTCAAAAAAACTTCTGGTTGACGCATAATAAATGGATTGTTAAGCGCCCTGGGGCACAGATGTCTCCCCTTTTCATTTCTTCCGCAAATCATCCTCTTCTAATCTTCGAGTACTTTTCGAATAATTAATTTCAGAAAATCAGAAAGTGATTAACTCTTCCACATCACTCCTTGCGAAGTAAATTCTTCCTATGTTGCTCTTTGGGTTTAGTCGGTTTCTGTCTACCTCGTCTGTAGTCTAGGGGTTTTTTGGGATGCTGAGTTTATTAGCCGTTATTTCGGTTGATTCGAATAGGATCAAGTCCCGATTTCGTACCTGTCTTTACACTAAATTTTGCACTACACTCAAAAGACTCATCTTATTGACACTTCTTTACAGATTCCGAATATACGCTCAATTTTAGCCCAAAACTTTTATAAACCATCAAAAATCTAAAAAAAATTAATAAAAAGTTACATGATACACATCGAATTTTTGTCTTAGTCTACTATTCTCGGCCAAGTAAACTTGACTTACGATTTCGTTACCATACAATCTGGATGACTTTTTGAACGGCCCGAACTCAACTTCTTCGCTCATTAACGCAATTTCCTGTAGGACGACGGAAAGTCTTGAACCTAAGAATACTCTTAAAAACCCGTTTTTAATAGGGACAATTTCCAAAAGGTCCTCCTCGTCGAGAACGAGGCACTTAATGACGTTTTAATGAATGTCATTTCGCTTCTCTCTGACTCCGTTCGCTTCTTTCTCATTCGGCCTTTTCTGAAAGGTATTCCCTCCCGTTATATCTTTTAATAAAGTAATATCTTGCCGTCCTCAATTATTATTATTATGGTCTCTCAAGAGGGAGCTGCTCGTTAGGCCGGCGACAACCTCCAGACTTCTCCTCAATTTTCCCTAAATTTTAATGTCTCTCTGCGTTCTACGGTTTACAGTTTTGTCGTAAATGTTCTTTTATCCGCCCTCTTAAAATGTATTCTGTACAGCGAATATAGGTCATTCGTTTCTCAATGAAGGCCTACAGGTTATGCACGCGGTGTAGTCTTTCCCACAAAATATGGGTTTGCTTGGTGAGCTCTAGCTATTGAATATGATTTGGGAATGTTCTAAGGGAGAGGTGATTGCGGCGAGTACAACGTTGGGAATACTTTCAAACAAACTTGGGTGAAACAGCAAACCAAAAATGTGCGGACAGGGGTAAGAAAAATAGTAATGTGATCATGGATAATTGTTTCAAGTTGTTCTCTGAGAGGTCCCCGGGTTACCTGACTGTCTTCTTCTGCCCCACAACTCACAACGCGTGGTGGTGGGATGGGGGACTGTCGTCAACTTCCTAGCGAGTTCACTGCCACCACGAATCCAACCTCTGATGGAGGTGCACCGGTGGCAGCATAATCCGTGGCCAACATAATCAGTGGAGTTTTTAAGTGGTCCAAATATTTTCAACCTCTTCCACGAGATGTGATACAAGTGATTTCAAGAGAGTTTCTTTCCTGCTGGACGTGTAGGTTGGTATTTGGTCGTTAATTTGTCACATAAGTCCTTTGAGAATCCACAGTTCATGACTTGTTCCAATTCGGCTGGCGAAATCATAAATAAAAGCTCAGCTCGAAACCAGATCTTCCAAATTTGTTTCATATTGTTTTCGAATTCCAAGAGGGAACATAATTCATTGTAAAGGATCATGGAATCGGGGATGGCACAATTTTTTTGATTTTGTTAGACATTGAGACAATATTATTAGGACATTGCCACTGAATCTGGCGACGGGAGGGGGGGGGGGGGGGTAACATTTGCTGGAGTTACCCGAACTCATCGAGCATCGCCATGGAAATTTCCCTTCCTCGATCCAACATTTGATTAGCGTTATCTTAGGTCACTGATACTACCCACCATTTGTTTTATAGCAAATATTATTATTCATGTAATTTGTTGCTGTACTGCATGGGTTTCTCTTCTTTACAGTTGAAAAGAATGGTTTCCCGTGTTCTTCCCTACCTGCCACTAAACTGAATTGAAGATTCCGAGATAGCGTTGCGTATGGATAGTACAGGGTAAGTCAACGAAACTTGCTGATTCGAAAGGTCAATTAAAAAAAAAGTAGCGATTCAAATTTTATTATGTAAACCAGATCTTCCAAATTTGTTTCATATTGTTTTCGAATTCCAAGAGGGAACATAATTCATTGTAACGGACCAAGGATCATGGAATCGGGGATGGCACAATTTTTTTTATTTTGTTAGACATTGAGACAATATTATTATACATATTTAGGGATATTTAGGCGTGCAACTTCCACAACCATCCCTAACCTTATATGAACGTCCTTAATCACATTTCCCAATTTCTAAATCAATACAAAAAGGATAAATGAAAAATCAATCACCAAGGTTCAAATGAGAAACTCGGACGAATATGGATGGTGGATGAACCTTATAATTATTCAAGTAATAGATAGTCTAGAAACGTGACCGTGTGGATTCTTGTTGGATTAAACCCAATCAATCAATTTCCTCGAAAATGAGAACAACATTTTCACAATGTTGTTCCAATAATGAGACCGAAAAGTATCCCGTCAACTAAGCTCGTATCATTCCGATTGGATTCGAATGATATCACATTTTATGAATGAGGTTCGAAAAACAACCCCCGTGTAATATATTTCCCTACCAAAGAGAAATTTAATTTTTTTTATCAATATTTCCGAACGAAAGGGCGTATGATGAAGGATTGATAGGGATCTCGGAGCGGGAACCCGGTTTCGGATTTGAGATTAATGATAATCCATTTATCATAGTTTATCGCTCGAGAAAGGGGTTGTGATGTCGGTACCCAGTGAAAAATGCCCCTCTGGCTCGTACCCCCGTCGTTGGGACCGAGGATCGAAGCGGTTTTCAACCAAAACTCCAAAAACTCCGGAGGAATCGTTTTCAATGAATAAACGAACCCATCAAGGGCCTCTCGAACCGTGATAGAGAGGGGGGATACAAAAAATAAAATCCGTGACCAAAGACCTCCCGTTCGTCATCGATTTCACCCGCGTTTTCAACCCCTTCTTCCTTTGAGGGCATCGTGTAAAATAGGGAAAAACGAGACTCCAAAAGCCGTTTTCCGACGCCTATTTGATCCGAGAGAAGTGACAATCAGGATAGACTTGGGATTTCGATTACAAACTCTACTCAATTCAACAAAAAAACTTCGATTACAAAGTGTGCGAGTATTACAATATTTCCTCGAGCAGCGGAGAGGGCTGAAGAGGTACTTAAGCTCTAATCGTTTCCATATATGGACTACTTTAAGGGAGAGTGCTACACTCGGCATTCGGACCTCCCTTCTATGGGATGTTTACGGTTTTAACTGGACGTAAGGCTGCTTGTTGGGCGAGTTTAACAATATTTCCTCGAGGAGTGGTATTGAGTGAAGGGGCAACGCACCTCCTACTCGTTTCCATATCTGGACAACTTTAAGGGGGAGTCACTGCGTACGTCATTCAGGTCACTCCGACCTGAACCTCCTCTATATAAGAATATAACGCAACAAAACAACAACATGTAAGTTAACAACTAAGTTGTGCGAGTGTTAAAATTTTTCCTCGAGGAGCGGAGAGGGATGACGAGGTAACTAACCCCTAATCGTTTCCATATATGGACTACTTTAAAGGGGAGTCACTTGCTACTCACGGCTTTCGAACCTCTCTGGCCTGCATCCCTTCAACTGGATGTTTATGGTTTCAACTGGGTGTAACGCTGTAATGTTAACAAAAAAGTTGTGTGAGTGGAACAATTTTTCCTCGAGGAGCGATATTGGTTGAAGGGGTAACTCACCCCTAATCCTAACGATATGTTGACTACTTTGAGGGAAAGTCACTTGGTGCATGCGTTATTCAGACCACTTTGACCTGCATTCCCTCTACAAGATGATTGGGGTTGTAGAAGAATGTCATGCAACAAAATAACAACATGTAACTTAACAACAAAGTTGTGCAAGTGTAAAAATTTTTCCTCGAGGAGCTTTAATTGATGATGGGGTAACTCACCCCCAATCGTTTCCATAAATGAGCTACTCTAAGGGAGAGTCACTTGCCACACACGGTATTCAGACCTCCCTGACCTTCATCCCTTCTACAGGATGAATATGATTTGGGAATGTTCTAAGGTAGAGGTGATTGCGGCGATTACAACGTTGGGAATACTTTCAAAGAAACTTGGGTGGAACAGCAAACCAAAATTGTGCGAACAGGGGTAAGAAAAATAGAAATGTGATCATGGATAATTGTTTCAAGTTGTTCTCTGAGAGGTCCCCGGGTTACCTGACTTTCTTCTTCTGCCCCACAACTCACAACGCGTGGGGGGATGGGGGACTGCCGTCAACTTCCTAGCGAGTTCACTGCCACCACGAATCCAACCTCTGATGGAGGTGCACCGGTGGCAGCATAATCCGTGGCCAACATAATCAGTGGAGTTATTAAGTGGTCCAAATATTTGCAACTTCTTCCACGAGATGTAATACAAGTGATTTCAAGGGACTTTCTTTCCTGCTGGACCTGTAGGTTGGTATTTGGTCTTTAATTGTCACATAAGTCCTTTGAGAGTCCACAGTTCATGACTTGTTCCAATTCGGATGTCGAAATCATAAGTAAAGGCTCAGATTTAGTATTAAATCCCACATCTAACTAATTATCCGTTTCTTCATAATTTTTTTTGCTACTAACTGGTCTTGGACATTTGCCATTAACTTATTTCCCAAAATCCATTTGTAGTAAGCTATACTTGTGCAAAGATTTTCCAGATATAATCATCCCGTTGAAGAAGTTCTATTTTATGATTTGTAGCTGTCATTGTTTCCAAGAATTTTAAATCCAAAGTTTAGTTTGAGTGAATCAGGAGTTAAAATAATTTAAATAACTCAAGAAGTTGTGGTTTTCCCAGCACAGAATACGTCGATACGACTCCCATAATCTGATGT
Source organism: Creontiades dilutus (assembly GCA_031894815.1). Taxonomy (NCBI): domain Eukaryota; kingdom Metazoa; phylum Arthropoda; class Insecta; order Hemiptera; family Miridae; genus Creontiades; species Creontiades dilutus. Next base: position 15,465 of record JAVIWC010005620.1, read on the forward strand.
AATCTAACGAAATTACGCCTCAAAACCATTTTGAATATTTCTTAAAATATGTTTTTGGTACAACTCTTGATCATTACAATAGAGCGCAAAGTAAAGTAATCAGTCAAGTGGGGAGGATCCCATACAACACCTGTTGATTAAAAACAGATCAATTCATCTGGGGCCCCTGAAAAAAAAGTCTACGAACTACTGTGCATACACCGTAATAAATTGAAAGCAATTTTGAGGGAGAGGAAAATTAAGAGAGGAATATCGATTGTGAAGAATTGAGAATGATCTCATTTTGCTCCTCCTCCTCCTCCCCCCACCCCCTTTTTTTACAATCACATGAGAAGACTAACATGCGTAACGACTTTTTAGTTTCAAGTATCAAGTAGAAAATTCTTATGAAAATAATGAAGACTCTTTTCTCAACTGTCTTCATCCACTTCCAATAAACTTATTTCTTAAATAAATGATTGCGTTAAAATATATCACGAAGGTTTCACAGTAAATAACAACAGTCTCCTCTATAGACTTGCTATTGGTTTCGTACTTTTGATGCAGAAAACTGCACTTCTATAATTATAAAAATGTTTATAATACAATTATTCATTTCATTACAAATGCTTCAACAATTTTACAAACGTTCTGCCAAATTACAGAAGAACTATTTTATTAAATCTTTATGAATTTGTTAATGACTGGGGAGACATGGAACAACAACTGACAATTTTGTGAAGGCCTTAAGCAACCCGTTTCACAGTAAGCAGGGTAAGGGCGTCAATTTGAACTTGAAGTAACTACGTATTAACACTCTACACCGTTAAATAATAATAATAACCCTTTCTCGTAAATAAACACATTTTTATTATTTGCTATAAAATGTACAGTAATTACATGCATCAGAGCTGTATTCCCAAGAAACAATCAACAATGGGTTTTAAACGGCCTGGTAAATAAATAATAATGATTTCTCAAAAAATTCGGGCCCCCTTACAAAGGATGGGCCCTGCGGATGATGTGTAATAATGGTGCATGGAATCCGTTACTCCATAATCCATTAGGGAGTTATAGCGGTACAGTGTCATTGGGAAGATTCAAATTACTACTCTGTGTTTGCGATCGAAATGCTAGTAAGTATAAACTTCTTCCGGAAACCGATTTCGAGCGAAGTGAGATCTCTCATCCATTATTCGGTCAAAACTGATAGTTTAGTCGCGTAAATGCTTCGCTAGAAGTGTATTGTTCGATCTTATACAGCTCCGGAGCTCGGATGGTGATTTTGAAAACAAGATCTACTGTTTTCATCCCAACGGTAAGATTACGAGGCGTGTAAGAATATTAACATCAGCTGCATACAATATCCAACTTTCCCCACATCGCTAGGAAACATACCTTGATGTTCTATTTAGTCACTCTTTCAAACTGACTGTTGTGTTATTTGTCAATGTTTACTTATTTATACTCGGGATTGTGGAGTCAGTTCTACGATATCATAAGCTTAATCCTTGGCTTCTTTAAGAATCGGCTTCCTGAAAACCAAACGGCCATTTATAAAACGAGCCAGCGATCTGTGTGACCAGTAGTAATGAGCAAAGTAAATACCAGTTTTTTATAAAATGTGCTCCCCCCCCAAATACGATTATTATGATAAGATAGTAAACATGAGATATGGAGTCAACCTTCGCCTTAACTTTTCCGAGTGTGAAACGGTCGCTTTCGGCCTCTTTGCACTAAAATTCAAAATCGTTCGAAATTTCCTACACTGCACGGAATTACCTACATTTACGGTACTTTACAGCACCAAAGGTTTCAGCGTTGATTTGAAACAAAGTGGTTTCCGTAATGTAAAGTGTATTGGTTACACTGTGTTCAGTAAATGTCAATTTACAGCGGTTCCTTGATTATATTTAAAGTTTAAACTTGATTTTGACAATGTTGAGCAGACGATATCATTATTGATGTTCCAGTGGTCTCGGGTTCAGAAAGGAGACCAACTCTGCAAAAATTAGGAAGTACCAGATTGATGCTCTACTCCAAGCAGCTGCACAGCTAGCAGATATAAGGATTTTAGGGCGGAATTCATAGACAAAGCCTGAGTGTGAATGTGCACTCGCACTCAGCTGGGTGGAGGGTCACCCTCCACTCACCTGCACGAATTAATAGTTGAGTGAGGTTGTACATTCGGCTGAAAGGATTACGTGAGTGTGACAGTCCACTCAGGGAACGCTCAAACCATTTTCTCCGTATGTTGGCAGCAGAGATAGCATGTTTTAGGGAAAGCTCCGTGTTCCACTATTTTGTGGGAAAATAAGGGGGGAAATTTACCCTTTCCGTTCCATACTGGTTGTTAACGGTTCTATAGGTTACAGTTTCCTTAATAAGTACTACCTACCTACGTCTTTGTCTGTGCACAATTCATGACAGAACAAGTTCAAAAGTTTAAAATGAAAATGTGCCTCTCAAATTCATTAAAACCCATCATTTTCTGTTCCAGTGTCGTTCCACCAAGATGCGGAGGGGCTTAAGTAGACAGAAAAGGAGAAGTCTGGCACATGGGCTAATGGTGTTAACGTGACACACCTGAGGAGTGACAGGTAACATTCATGTAACCTTCCTCCAAGTTCTGTACTGGATGTTTCGAAGTGAAAAAAGCGGTTTCAAGCCAAAAATATTCCGCCACCATCGGGATATGATCTCGAGACCTTCCAGATATGAGTCCAAAGCGATATCCAGTCTGCTATGACGCCAATGTTCAACAGATGTGGTTAGTAATTATATAGAAATTATTACGATCGTCGTAATTTGGTAGGATCATGAATGGAGATATCGGTCATCTCCTCCTCCCAATCTCCCCTCGCGACACTAAGTAATGCTATATAAATTATTACGAGCTCAGCTCACCTTACAGGTACAGAAAAATGTAAAACATTTGAGGAGATGACCTCCTTGAAAGGTCAAACACGATGATGACGACGAAAACTTGTAGCACAATGACATATTATTACGAGTGTCATCTCACCATTATAAAGAAGTCATTCTAAGTAGGTGTCACAAAGTTGTAATTCAAGCACCATTGTAATCAGCACCTTAAGTAATGATATAGAAATTAATACGAGCATCGTAATATCAACCTGGTAGATAATAGGTGATCGCACGACAACTGGTAGATGTAGGTGTCAGAAAGTTGTAATTCAAGCACCATTGTAATCAGCTCACCTTACAGGTACAGGAAAGTTTAAAACATTTGAGGGGTTGAACTCCTCCTAAAAAAGCTCAAACACGAGGACTACAACAGGTAGCAGAACGAGAGGGACTTAGTCCCTATAATTCGACGAGAGAAAGGGTGGCATAGACGAGGAAGGGCATATTAAGAAGCAACGATTCCGGGGGGGTTCCAAAAGTTTCGTTAAAAACCTGCGAATTTCGAGCCCTTAAAAAAAATCGGTGGGAAATGGCGGTTGCCTACATCACCGGCGATGTTGGCACTGAATAAGAGGGTAATGGAATAACCTTGACACGAATTATTTCGAACTGTGGGGGTTGAATAGAATTGGTTCCTGACCGAAGAGGAATTCATTAAAATGTAGGAAACAGCTCCACGTCCACAGTCATCGTATAGCGACTTTTTGCGAGTCATGGTCTAGGAATTATTAGGAGCGTCATAATTTGGTCGGAGGTAGAAAATAACGTCTTTTCCTTATTATCTAGAGGTGAGGAAGGGTCATGCTCATCTGTTTCATATCCCGACTGTGTGATATCTTCCAATCTACCAATGATTCATCACTCACTCTTTAACATGTAGATATTATTATGAGTGACATCTCACCATTGTCAAAGAAAAAGAAAGTCCTACTAAGTACGTACTTACTCCATTGTACATGTCCTTCCTTCTGAGCGCCAAGCGAGCCCCTGATCCTGTCAGGTGTCAAAAAGCTGTAATTCTTTCACCATCGTAATCAGCTCACCTTACAGGTAGAGAGAAGTGTAAAACATTGTTGGAAAAGAGCTTAGAAAATATTGCCGAATAGGAAGTCATTCATTGGAGGGATTACCCACCCTATTTCGTTTGAATACGCAAGAAATTGAAACAAAAATCATCGTTGCTTTAAACTCTCCACTGTCGAATTTCCATTAGGATGAAGGTGTGTTTCATTTGTGGAACACATATTGTGAAACACTACACCTTGTAACTTATGACATAAAATGGTTAATGGTAATTAAAAAGACATCAATTTTTAAAGATGTATTACTATTTCCCTCCATTTATAAGTACAATAGTTCTACATTTCTGAAATTAACTCAATGTTCTGCGTTGGCAACATGTGTACAAACAATTTCAAAACACTAGGAAAGTGATATAAAACAAAAAATTACGAAGTTTCAACCGACCCCCTTCATTTTGTGGCTCAACATTTTTAATGGAAGACGAGCCTTTTACATTCATAACATGTTTACAACTTGGAAAAAATTGGGCATCATCTTAACAGGCGTAACACTCCACTTCATCACCTACGCTACAAAGTTCATCTACTAGGTGTTGTAAAACTTGTGGCCACCTTTTTGAAAGGATAAAATTGAACCCGTTGAATTGTATTCGGGTCCCAATGTCATCAAAACCCTTTCTAGAATCAATTTTGGAACAGGCTGAATATATTTAAGAAAACGCGTGTTCGACAATTTCGATGCGGAAGTTGTGATTACCGCAGAAACGCTCAAAGAAAAAGGACGCGCTTTGAAATGTTACCTCTGCAATGATTTGTTTGGAAGGGAAGAATTAAAATGTTTCGATCATTGTCATTGATTTGGTTATCTACTCGGAATTGCACATCCCAAGTGCAATTCAGCACGTAGAATGAATTACAATATACCTCTCTTCTTCCACAACTTAGGAGCTTACGACGTTCACTTGCTGCTACAACGTTTCAAAGAATATCCAGACGTGAAAATTACCTGTATCACTGAAACCTCTGAAAAATAGGTACCTAACAATTAGTTTAGGGAAAATACAATTCTTAGATTCATCACCATTTCTCGGCGAAAGTTTACAATCATTCGTAAATAATTTAGAAGATGAAGGTGATATTAGATCAAATTTCATTTAGTGTACCAAGCTCTTCTCCCTGAGTGTCACGATAACATAAACGTCCGGTATAAAAACGTTGAAAGACTATCAGGAAATATATCTTCTGATTGATACCTTACAATTGGCATGTGTGTCCAACGCTTTCGAAAAATAATTCTGTTTCTCAAATTCTGAATTAGTTCACCGGGGAAAAACTACCACTGATCCCCCTTTCATGCTGCTAGAAACGAGTGCATTACTGTTTTTTTCTTTTATTTTTACTTTTGAAAGATAAATAAGTTGAGTACAATGGTTCCAAATCATTTTTTTAAAGTATAAAAGGGTGGTTTGAAATGGGAAAATCTCAATTTGAAAATGGGGAGCAGCACTAAAGAACACCCCAGGCCTTCGCTTGTCTGTCGTTAATGAACAAATCGATCAGAGTTGCTTTCCCGCTTCAAAATCCCCTTCACTAAACGGACAAAATATCAAAAACAGATGGATCGCAAATAAAAAAAACTAACCCCCCCCCCCCTCCCCTCAAAAAAACTTCTGGTTGACGCATAATAAATGGATTGTTAAGCGCCCTGGGGCACAGATGTCTCCCCTTTTCATTTCTTCCGCAAATCATCCTCTTCTAATCTTCGAGTACTTTTCGAATAATTAATTTCAGAAAATCAGAAAGTGATTAACTCTTCCACATCACTCCTTGCGAAGTAAATTCTTCCTATGTTGCTCTTTGGGTTTAGTCGGTTTCTGTCTACCTCGTCTGTAGTCTAGGGGTTTTTTGGGATGCTGAGTTTATTAGCCGTTATTTCGGTTGATTCGAATAGGATCAAGTCCCGATTTCGTACCTGTCTTTACACTAAATTTTGCACTACACTCAAAAGACTCATCTTATTGACACTTCTTTACAGATTCCGAATATACGCTCAATTTTAGCCCAAAACTTTTATAAACCATCAAAAATCTAAAAAAAAATTAATAAAAAGTTACATGATACACATCGAATTTTTGTCTTAGTCTACTATTCTCGGCCAAGTAAACTTGACTTACGATTTCGTTACCATACAATCTGGATGACTTTTTGAACGGCCCGAACTCAACTTCTTCGCTCATTAACGCAATTTCCTGTAGGACGACGGAAAGTCTTGAACCTAAGAATACTCTTAAAAACCCGTTTTTAATAGGGACAATTTCCAAAAGGTCCTCCTCGTCGAGAACGAGGCACTTAATGACGTTTTAATGAATGTCATTTCGCTTCTCTCTGACTCCGTTCGCTTCTTTCTCATTCGGCCTTTTCTGAAAGGTATTCCCTCCCGTTATATCTTTTAATAAAGTAATATCTTGCCGTCCTCAATTATTATTATTATGGTCTCTCAAGAGGGAGCTGCTCGTTAGGCCGGCGACAACCTCCAGACTTCTCCTCAATTTTCCCTAAATTTTAATGTCTCTCTGCGTTCTACGGTTTACAGTTTTGTCGTAAATGTTCTTTTATCCGCCCTCTTAAAATGTATTCTGTACAGCGAATATAGGTCATTCGTTTCTCAATGAAGGCCTACAGGTTATGCACGCGGTGTAGTCTTTCCCACAAAATATGGGTTTGCTTGGTGAGCTCTAGCTATTGAATATGATTTGGGAATGTTCTAAGGGAGAGGTGATTGCGGCGAGTACAACGTTGGGAATACTTTCAAACAAACTTGGGTGAAACAGCAAACCAAAAATGTGCGGACAGGGGTAAGAAAAATAGTAATGTGATCATGGATAATTGTTTCAAGTTGTTCTCTGAGAGGTCCCCGGGTTACCTGACTGTCTTCTTCTGCCCCACAACTCACAACGCGTGGTGGTGGGATGGGGGACTGTCGTCAACTTCCTAGCGAGTTCACTGCCACCACGAATCCAACCTCTGATGGAGGTGCACCGGTGGCAGCATAATCCGTGGCCAACATAATCAGTGGAGTTTTTAAGTGGTCCAAATATTTTCAACCTCTTCCACGAGATGTGATACAAGTGATTTCAAGAGAGTTTCTTTCCTGCTGGACGTGTAGGTTGGTATTTGGTCGTTAATTTGTCACATAAGTCCTTTGAGAATCCACAGTTCATGACTTGTTCCAATTCGGCTGGCGAAATCATAAATAAAAGCTCAGCTCGAAACCAGATCTTCCAAATTTGTTTCATATTGTTTTCGAATTCCAAGAGGGAACATAATTCATTGTAAAGGATCATGGAATCGGGGATGGCACAATTTTTTTGATTTTGTTAGACATTGAGACAATATTATTAGGACATTGCCACTGAATCTGGCGACGGGAGGGGGGGGGGGGGTAACATTTGCTGGAGTTACCCGAACTCATCGAGCATCGCCATGGAAATTTCCCTTCCTCGATCCAACATTTGATTAGCGTTATCTTAGGTCACTGATACTACCCACCATTTGTTTTATAGCAAATATTATTATTCATGTAATTTGTTGCTGTACTGCATGGGTTTCTCTTCTTTACAGTTGAAAAGAATGGTTTCCCGTGTTCTTCCCTACCTGCCACTAAACTGAATTGAAGATTCCGAGATAGCGTTGCGTATGGATAGTACAGGGTAAGTCAACAAAACTTGCTGATTCGAAAGGTCAATTAAAAAAAAAGTAGCGATTCAAATTTTATTATGTAAACCAGATCTTCCAAATTTGTTTCATATTGTTTTCGAATTCCAAGAGGGAACATAATTCATTGTAACGGACCAAGGATCATGGAATCGGGGATGGCACAATTTTTTTTATTTTGTTAGACATTGAGACAATATTATTATACATATTTAGGGATATTTACAATATTATTATACATATTTAGGGATATTTAGGCGTGCAACTTCCACAACCATCCCTAACCTTATATGAACGTCCTTAATCACATTTCCCAATTTCTAAATCAATACAAAAAGGATAAATGAAAAATCAATCACCAAGGTTCAAATGAGAAACTCGGACGAATATGGATGGTGGATGAACCTTATAATTATTCAAGTAATAGATAGTCTAGAAACGTGACCGTGTGGATCCTTGTTGGATTAAACCCAATCAATCAATTTCCTCGAAAATGAGAACAACATTTTCACAATGTTGTTCCAATAATGAGACCGAAAAGTATCCCGTCAACTAAGCTCGTATCATTCCGATTGGATTCGAATGATATCACATTTTATGAATGAGGTTCGAAAAACAACCCCCGTGTAATATATTTCCCTACCAAAGAGAAATTTAATTTTTTTTATCAATATTTCCGAACGAAAGGGCGTATGATGAAGGATTGATAGGGATCTCGGAGCGGGAACCCGGTTTCGGATTTGAGATTAATGATAATCCATTTATCATAGTTTATCGCTCGAGAAAGGGGTTGTGATGTCGGTACCCAGTGAAAAATGCCCCTCTGGCTCGTACCCCCGTCGTTGGGACCGAGGATCGAAGCGGTTTTCAACCAAAACTCCAAAAACTCCGGAGGAATCGTTTTCAATGAATAAACGAACCCATCAAGGGCCTCTCGAACCGTGATAGAGAGGGGATACAAAAAATAAAATCCGTGACCAAAGACCTCCCGTTCGTCATCGATTTCACCCGCGTTTTCAACCCCTTCTTCCTTTGAGGGCATCGTGTAAAATAGGGAAAAACGAGACTCCAAAAGCCGTTTTCCGACGCCTATTTGATCCGAGAGAAGTGACAATCAGGATAGACTTGGGATTTCGATTACAAACTCTACTCAATTCAACAAAAAAACTTCGATTACAAAGTGTGCGAGTATTACAATATTTCCTCGAGCAGCGGAGAGGGCTGAAGAGGTACTTAAGCTCTAATCGTTTCCATATATGGACTACTTTAAGGGAGAGTGCTACACTCGGCATTCGGACCTCCCTTCTATGGGATGTTTACGGTTTTAACTGGACGTAAGGCTGCTTGTTGGGCGAGTTTAACAATATTTCCTCGAGGAGTGGTATTGAGTGAAGGGGCAACGCACCTCCTACTCGTTTCCATATCTGGACAACTTTAAGGGGGAGTCACTGCGTACGTCATTCAGGTCACTCCGACCTAAACCTCCTCTATATAAGAATATAACGCAACAAAACAACAACATGTAAGTTAACAACTAAGTTGTGCGAGTGTTAAAATTTTTCCTCGAGGAGCGGAGAGGGATGACGAGGTAACTAACCCCTAATCGTTTCCATATATGGACTACTTTAAAGGGGAGTCACTTGCTACTCACGGCTTTCGAACCTCTCTGGCCTGCATCCCTTCAACTGGATGTTTATGGTTTCAACTGGGTGTAACGCTGTAATGTTAACAAAAAAGTTGTGTGAGTGGAACAATTTTTCCTCGAGGAGCGATATTGGTTGAAGGGGTAACTCACCCCTAATCCTAACGATATGTTGACTACTTTGAGGGAAAGTCACTTGGTGCATGCGTTATTCAGACCACTTTGACCTGCATTCCCTCTACAAGATGATTGGGGTTGTAGAAGAATGTCATGCAACAAAATAACAACATGTAACTTAACAACAAAGTTGTGCAAGTGTAAAAATTTTTCCTCGAGGAGCTTTAATTGATGATGGGGTAACTCACCCCCAATCGTTTCCATAAATGAGCTACTCTAAGGGAGAGTCACTTGCCACACACGGTATTCAGACCTCCCTGACCTTCATCCCTTCTACAGGATGAATATGATTTGGGAATGTTCTAAGGTAGAGGTGATTGCGGCGATTACAACGTTGGGAATACTTTCAAAGAAACTTGGGTGGAACAGCAAACCAAAATTGTGCGAACAGGGGTAAGAAAAATAGAAATGTGATCATGGATAATTGTTTCAAGTTGTTCTCTGAGAGGTCCCCGGGTTACCTGACTTTCTTCTTCTGCCCCACAACTCACAACGCGTGGGGGGATGGGGGACTGCCGTCAACTTCCTAGCGAGTTCACTGCCACCACGAATCCAACCTCTGATGGAGGTGCACCGGTGGCAGCATAATCCGTGGCCAACATAATCAGTGGAGTTATTAAGTGGTCCAAATATTTGCAACTTCTTCCACGAGATGTAATACAAGTGATTTCAAGGGACTTTCTTTCCTGCTGGACCTGTAGGTTGGTATTTGGTCTTTAATTTGTCACATAAGTCCTTTGAGAGTCCACAGTTCATGACTTGTTCCAATTCGGATGTCGAAATCATAAGTAAAGGCTCAGATTTAGTATTAAATCCCACATCTAACTAATTATCCGTTTCTTCATAATTTTTTTTGCTACTAACTGGTCTTGGACATTTGCCATTAACTTATTTCCCAAAATCCATTTGTAGTAAGCTATACTTGTGCAAAGATTTTCCAGATATAATCATCCCGTTGAAGAAGTTCTATTTTATGATTTGTAGCTGTCATTGTTTCCAAGAATTTTAAATCCAAAGTTTAGTTTGAGTGAATCAGGAGTTAAAATAATTTAAATAACTCAAGAAGTTGTGGTTTTCCCAGCACAGAATACGTCGATACGACTCCCATAATCTGATGTAATCTAACGAAATTACGCCTCAAAACCATTTTGAATATTTCTTAAAATATGTTTTTGGTACAACTCTTGATCATTACAATAGAGCGCAAAGTAAAGTAATCAGTCAAGTGGGGAGGATCCCATACAACACCTGTTGATTAAAAACAGATCAATTCATCTGGGGCCCCTGAAAAAAAAGTCTACGAACTACTGTGCATACACCGTAATAAATTGAAAGCAATTTTGAGGGAGAGGAAAATTAAGAGAGGAATATCGATTGTGAAGAATTGAGAATGATCTCATTTTGCTCCTCCTCCTCCTCCCCCCACCCCCTTTTTTTACAATCACATGAGAAGACTAACATGCGTAACGACTTTTTAGTTTCAAGTATCAAGTAGAAAATTCTTATGAAAATAATGAAGACTCTTTTCTCAACTGTCTTCATCCACTTCCAATAAACTTATTTCTTAAATAAATGATTGCGTTAAAATATATCACGAAGGTTTCACAGTAAATAACAACAGTCTCCTCTATAGACTTGCTATTGGTTTCGTACTTTTGATGCAGAAAACTGCACTTCTATAATTATAAAAATGTTTATAATACAATTATTCATTTCATTACAAATGCTTCAACAATTTTACAAACGTTCTGCCAAATTACAGAAGAACTATTTTATTAAATCTTTATGAATTTGTTAATGACTGGGGAGACATGGAACAACAACTGACAATTTTGTGAAGGCCTTAAGCAACCCGTTTCACAGTAAGCAGGGTAAGGGCGTCAATTTGAACTTGAAGTAACTACGTATTAACACTCTACACCGTTAAATAATAATAATAACCCTTTCTCGTAAATAAACACATTTTTATTATTTGCTATAAAATGTACAGTAATTACATGCATCAGAGCTGTATTCCCAAGAAACAATCAACAATGGGTTTTAAACGGCCTGGTAAATAAATAATAATGATTTCTCAAAAAATTCGGGCCCCCTTACAAAGGATGGGCCCTGCGGATGATGTGTAATAATGGTGCAATCCGTTACTCCATAATCCATTAGGGAGTTATAGCGGTACAGTGTCATTGGGAAGATTCAAATTACTACTCTGTGTTTGCGATCGAAATGCTAGTAAGTATAAACTTCTTCCGGAAACCGATTTCGAGCGAAGTGAGATCTCTCATCCATTATTCGGTCAAAACTGATAGTTTAGTCGCGTAAATGCTTCGCTAGAAGTGTATTGTTCGATCTTATACAGCTCCGGAGCTCGGATGGTGATTTTGAAAACAAGATCTACTGTTTTCATCCCAACGGTAAGATTACGAGGCGTGTAAGAATATTAACATCAGCTGCATACAATATCCAACTTTCCCCACATCGCTAGGAAACATACCTTGATGTTCTATTTAGTCACTCTTTCAAACTGACTGTTGTGTTATTTGTCAATGTTTACTTATTTATACTCGGGATTGTGGAGTCAGTTCTACGATATCATAAGCTTAATCCTTGGCTTCTTTAAGAATCGGCTTCCTGAAAACCAAACGGCCATTTATAAAACGAGCCAGCGATCTGTGTGACCAGTAGTAATGAGCAAAGTAAATACCAGTTTTTTATATAAAAATGTGCTCCCCCCCAAATACGATTATTATGATAAGATAGTAAACATGAGATATGGAGTCAACCTTCGCCTTAACTTTTCCGAGTGTGAAACGGTCGCTTTCGGCCTCTTTGCACTAAAATTCAAAATCGTTCGAAATTTCCTACACTGCACGGAATTACCTACATTTACGGTACTTTACAGCACCAAAGGTTTCAGCGTTGATTTGAAACAAAGTGGTTTCCGTAATGTAAAGTGTATTGGTTACACTGTGTTCAGTAAATGTCAATTTACAGCGGTTCCTTGATTATATTTAAAGTTTAAACTTGATTTTGACAATGTTGAGCAGACGATATCATTATTGATGTTCCAGTGGTCTCGGGTTCAGAAAGGAGACCAACTCTGCAAAAATTAGGAGTAGTACCAGATTGATGCTCTACTCCAAGCAGCTGCACAGCTAGCAGATATAAGGATTTTAGGGCGGAATTCATAGACAAAGCCTGAGTGTGAATGTGCACTCGCACTCAGCTGGGTGGAGGGTCACCCTCCACTCACCTGCACGAATTAATAGTTGAGTGAGGTTGTACATTCGGCTGAAAGGATTACGTGAGTGTGACAGTCCACTCAGGGAACGCTCAAACCATTTTCTCCGTATGTTGGCAGCAGAGATAGCATGTTTTAGGGAAAGCTCCGTGTTCCACTATTTTGTGGGAAAATAAGGGGGGAAATTTACCCTTTCCGTTCCATACTGGTTGTTAACGGTTCTATAGGTTACAGTTTCCTTAATAAGTACTACCTACCTACGTCTTTGTCTGTGCACAATTCATGACAGAACAAGTTCAAAAGTTTAAAATGAAAATGTGCCTCTCAAATTCATTAAAACCCATCATTTTCTGTTCCAGTGTCGTTCCACCAAGATGCGGAGGGGCTTAAGCTTAAGTAGACAGAAAAGGAGAAGTCTGGCACATGGGCTAATGGTGTTAACGTGACACACCTGAGGAGTGACAGGTAACATTCATGTAACCTTCCTCCAAGTTCTGTACTGGATGTTTCGAAGTGAAAAAAGCGGTTTCAAGCCAAAAATATTCCGCCACCATCGGGATATGATCTCGAGACCTTCCAGATATGAGTCCAAAGCGATATCCAGTCTGCTATGACGCCAATGTTCAACAGATGTGGTTAGTAATTATATAGAAATTATTACGATCGTCGTAATTTGGTAGGATCATGAATGGAGATAGCGGTCATCTCCTCCTCCCAATCTCCCCTCGCGACGCTAAGTAATGCTATATAAATTATTACGAGCTCAGCTCACCTTACAGGTACAGAAAAATGTAAAACATTTGAGGAGATGACCTCCTTGAAAGGTCAAGCACGATGATGACGACGAAAACTTGTAGCACAATGACATATTATTACGAGTGTCATCTCACCATTATAAAGAAGTCATTCTAAGTAGGTGTCACAAAGTTGTAATTCAAGCACCATTGTAATCAGCTTAACTTTAGTAATGATATAGAAATTAATACGAGCATCGTAATATCAACCTGGTAGATAATAGGTGATCGCACGACAACTGGTAGATGTAGGTGTCAGAAAGTTGTAATTCAAGCACCATTGTAATCAGCTCACCTTACAGGTACAGGAAAGTTTAAAACATTTGAGGGGTTGAACTCCTCCTAAAAAGCTCAAACACGAGGACTACAACAGGTAGCAGAACGAGAGGGACTTACTCCCTATAATTCGACGAGAGAAAGGGTGGCATAGACGAGGAAGGGCATATTAAGAAGCAACAATTCCGGGGGGGTTCCAAAAGTTTCGTTAAAAACCTGCGAATTTCGAGCCCTTAAAAAAAATCGGTGGGAAATGGCGGTTGCATACATCACCGGCGATGTTGGCACTGAATAAGAGGGTAATGGAATAACCTTGACACGAATTATTTCAAACTGTGGGGGTTGAATAGAATTGGTTCCTGACCGAAGAGGAATTCATTAAAATGTAGGAAACAGCTCCACGTCCACAGTCATCGTATAGCGACTTTTTGCGAGTCATGGTCTAGGAATTATTAGGAGCGTCATAATTTGGTCGGAGGTAGAAAATAACGTCTTTTCCTTATTATCTAGAGGTGAGGAAGGGTCATGCTCATCTGTTTCATATCCTGACTGTGTGATATCTTCCAATCTACCAATGATTCATCACTCACTCTTTAACATGTAGATATTATTATGAGTGACATCTCACCATTGTCAAAGAAAAAGAAAGTCCTACTAAGTACGTACTTACTCCATTGTACATGTCCTTCCTTCTGAGCGCCAAGCGAGCCCCTGATCCTGTCAGGTGTCAAAAAGCTGTAATTCTTTCACCATCGTAATCAGCTAGCTCACCTTACAGGTAGAGAGAAGTGTAAAACATTGTTGGAAAAGAGCTTAGAAAATATTGCCGAATAGGAAGTCATTCATTGGAGGGATTACCCACCCTATTTCGTTTGAATACGCAAGAAATTGAAACAAAAATCATCGTTGCTTTAAACTCTCCAGCCCTGTCGAATTTCCATTAGGATGAAGGTGTGTTTCATTTGTGGAACACATATTGTGAAACACTACACCTTGTAACTTATGACATAAAATGGTTAATGGTAATTAAAAAGACATCAATTTTTAAAGATGTATTACTATTTCCCTCCATTTATAAGTACAATAGTTCTACATTTCTGAAATTAACTCAATGTTCTGCGTTGGCAACATGTGTACAAACAATTTCAAAACACTAGGAAAGTGATATAAAACAAAAAATTACGAAGTTTCAACCGACCCCCTTCATTTTGTGGCTCAACATTTTTAATGGAAGACGAGCCTTTTACATTCATAACATGTTTACAACTTGGAAAAAATTGGGCATCATCTTAACAGGCGTAACACTCCACTTCATCACCTACGCTACAAAGTTCATCTACTAGGTGTTGTAAAACTTGTGGCCACCTTTTTGAAAGGATAAAATTGAACCCGTTGAATTGTATTCGGGTCCCAATGTCATCAAAACCTTTCTAGAATCAATTTTGGAACAGGCTGAATATATTTAAGAAATCGCGTGTTCGACAATTTCGATGCGGAAGTTGTGATTACCGCAGAAACGCTCAAAGAAAAAGGACGCGCTTTGAAATGTTACCTCTGCAATGATTTGTTTGGAAGGGAAGAATTAAAATGTTTCGATCATTGTCATTGATTTGGTTATCTACTCGGAATTGCACATCCCAAGTGCAATTCAGCACGTAGAATGAATTACAATATACCTCTCTTCTTCCACAACTTAGGAGCTTACGACGTTCACTTGCTGCTACAACGTTTCAAAGAATATCCGGACGTGAAAATTACCTGTATCACTGAAACCTCTGAAAAATAGGTACCTAACAATTAGTTTAGGGAAAATATGATTCTTAGATTCATCACCATTTCTCGGCGAAAGTTTACAATCATTCGTAAATAATTTAGAAGATGAAGGTGATATTAGATCAAATTTCATTTAGTGTACCAAGCTCTTCTCCCTGAGTGTCACGATAACATAAACGTCCGGTATAAAAACGTTGAAAGACTATCAGGAAATATATCTTCTGACTGATACCTTACAATTGGCATGTGTGTCCAACGCTTTCGAAAAATGTCATGATTTCATTACCAGATCGCTCCTGTCAACGTATACTCAGCTCCAGGCATTGCGTGATAGGCTATGTTGAAATTCACGGGTATAAGTTTACAGTTAGTTACAGACATCGAACAATATTTGTTTCTCGACGAAAGTATTCGAGGGGGTGTTAGTCAGATATTACATAGGTACGCAAAAGCTAAAAACTCTAATTTTCCCAAGTATAACCCACACGAAAAACATCATGGATAATGCACTATGATTGTCAAATCATCACAGGTGTAAACCGTAATTTCAAATGGTTAACCAACGAGCCAATTACCGGTGTGTTATTGATTTCTTGAACGTGTCTGATACAGCCGACAGAGGGTTCATACTAGAAGTAGATCTCCATTACCACAACAGATCACACAACCTTCACAATGATTACCCTCTCGGTCCCGAAAAAATGTTAATACCGATCGTATTTTATCTCCGTATATTGAGAAAGTTCGTGAGATATTTCCTTCCATCAATTGGACAAGAAATGTTGCCAACAACTCTCACTGGCAAACAAAAATATGTTTGTCACTACAGAAATTTATATCTATTTCTTCAATTAGGATTAAAATTGGT
This sequence comes from Creontiades dilutus, assembly GCA_031894815.1. Taxonomy (NCBI): domain Eukaryota; kingdom Metazoa; phylum Arthropoda; class Insecta; order Hemiptera; family Miridae; genus Creontiades; species Creontiades dilutus. The sequence continues at coordinate 31,876 of JAVIWC010005620.1, forward strand.
CAGAAATCACCGTGTGTTGGCTTTTGAACAAGACGCCTGAACGGAACCATTCATTACATTCAATACTGATAGGAGAAAAAGAAGCTAAAACAGAATTGGGAACCAATTTTTTTTAATCAATGGTTAACTCCGTTTTTGAGAATTGTCTTGAAAATGTTTGACATCATGAAGACATCAAGTTGATCGACAATGAAAAAAAAAAAACAGTTATTCAAGTGCTCGGCTCCTCCCTGGTTGAAATATTTCAGAAAAATATTTAACGACAATTTTGCAGGGTTAGCTCTCAATAAACTGACTTGAAATTGCTGAACATATCATGTATTCCTTTCACTATAACTACATTGTGCGTACTTACAACTCTAAGGACGTTGACCTCCTTTTCACGGACACAGATTCGTTAATGTCCATTATAAATAGTGAAGATGTGTACGATGATATGTCGAAATCCGTACATTTGTTTGACACATTCAATAACCCGGCAAATCATAGATGTAGAATAACGTATAATAAGAAGAGATTAGGAACATTTATGGATGAAATTTACGGGAAACCTACAGTTCAGTGCATTGGGTTAAGGGCAAAATGTGATTCTTTCATATAGTTAAGAAAAGAGGATTGCTGTACTCTCGGCAAAGCGATTTCGGCGACCCCCACTCCTTCTCTCGCTTTTTCTCCGCACTACTCCATGTACTGTGCTATCACTTGGACGTGAAATTTTTAGGTAATTGCGGGGAGAAAAAGAATAATGCATGTAACTATATATAACTTTTTATCTTATAAGGTTTATCATGTTGTAACCCTACAAACTTCTTCTCAAGAGCCTTCTTTGCAGTGTGAAGTTCAGATGAAAATTGAGCCTTTTTCTCGTGTTTAATTTTCCTGTCGAGTTCGTTGCACTGATTGTTCTCTTGAAAAACTTCCAGATCAGCACACCACTTTCGCAAACTGTCCTCTGTGACAGCTGCTCTAGCCTTAGAGACCGCTTCTGTATTTCGTTTACCGATCTCTGGGTGTCTGTTTACGATTAATTGCAGCCATTTGTCTCCAGGACGATTATTTGTGAATAGATTGACCCTTGGGATCTCATACAGAACTTTTTGGATCAAATCATTGACGTCGTCAGGGTGCATGGGTACCCCTAAAGTGGCTTTGTCAACAATCAACCTGTTCACCTTTTCCTCCTGTTCTTCTGTCAGAATCGTTGATGGACCCATTTTCCTATTCATCGGTACTTAATTATTTATTTTATGATGTAAAGTACCTTTAGGAACCTTATATCGGGGAGATGCCTTGTTAAGCAAAATCTCACCACCTTTCACTTCCAAAACTGCTTTTGCCAGTGTTTCTGGTGAGTATTTGAAGAGCTATCTTCGCTCACCTGCATCTCTTGCCCTGCCTGTTTCTTCTCCCTCATTTTCACTTGTACTCCTCGAAATCTAAGAAGTAAAAAGTATTAAAATGGACAATTGCTACATGAAAATATCAATTACTATTAGCTGTTCATGCATTGGTGGGCACACAAGTAGAGCTCAGCCTGTGGATGAACACGTAGACCTCAGAATGAGAAACCCTGTTCATCTACTGGTAGCTAAGACATTATAACCATCAAGCAAAACACAAAATGGTGGAATAGTGCCTAGGGAAACGATTGTTCATAAATCGTAGTGGATTTACTCGTCTCGAAATGAACCAGTAGACCAACACCCCTTCATCTTCTGGATCTCATTGTTATTTTAAACCCAGTGCATGGACACTATATTATCGTGCTCCCCTCCAATCATGTCATGTGTGATCGTTGATTCTAGAAGGTATAAATGTCTTGATATCTGAGGAAAACCAGGAAAAAACTTATGGCGTACTTTGAACAGACAGAAAATACCTATTTCAGAGGGAAGGTAGATCACTTATCGTAAAGTTTGAGGAGCCTTCGGACAGCATTGAGGAGTCAGAACAACTAAAAGTGCACACCGTTACAAGGATGTTAACATATCACCTTGCTTCTTAGCCTGACCTCTGTAGAGACAACTTGGGTACCAAATGATTGGTAAGGCGACATCCAGAGATCACTAAAAGCTTTAATATTCCAAGTTAAAAGCAAGCGTGTTCTTCTTATGGGTAGCGTTCATTTACTGGGCAGTTTACCTATTAAGTGTAGTTTTTTCCTAATATTAATAACAAGGGAAACCTCACATTCCGAATATGAGATACCTCATATTTCAAATATTCCTATGTTGCTCTCAAACAATGAGATTGATGGCAAAACCATGAAAAATATAAATTAAGGAAAACTTGAATAATGAACGTAAACTACTTGTCATAACAAAAATTTTCCACTAGTTGAATAGTCAAAAAGCTCTTACCTGATAGCTTGTTAGATAGCTTTTTTACATTCATATTTATGGGATTTTCCGTTTAAACTGTTTTTGCGATAATCTTTCAACGTGTAAATAATAGGAAGGGTAGGTTCAACTTTATGTATTTGTCACGCGCAAAATTGCATTCAATTTATAGGCGAATCCGTGATTCATTGGGACCCTCAAGCTCTGGGGAAAAGGGAGTTGCTGAGAGATCCACTAGATCGGAGTAGCTTCACAGTCCTCCCGACCAGTTAAGAGTAGCCCCTTGTCTGGTGAAGATTTGTCCCCAAATTTTTTTCTTCTCAGTATTCTAATCAGAAGGTTAAGAACATAGTTCATTTTTATTTTATCGTTTTGTGATTTTATTCGTTCTTAGTTTATTGTACCCAAGTGTTTTAATTTCCCAACCACTTCTATAGACACAAAAAAGAAACATTGCGTTCAATGACAGTTGGTGAGCCAAATTTAAAACATATCTCATTCATACCAACAATTCTCAAAGAGATTGTCTTTGCCAATTTTTCCTTAGGTAGGAGTTTACATTTAAATAAAGAATATTTATTAACAATCGACACAATTTAAGCGTCTCCTGCCTACCTCCCCATTTCAAAGATCTTTAGATCAATTTTTTTTCAAGATGATTTTTCCCTTCTTACACCCTTTAGTAAGGGAAATTCAAAGGATTGTCCCTTACAAATTGTAAAGATTTCATTTGTCCAACGAAACATGATGGAATGATAAACATAGACAAATATTCACATATTTTGACTGATTTGGAAAGATCTCAATTTGATTTGGAAAATTCTCAATTTGATTTGGAAAGTTCTCAATGTGATTTGAAAAGATCTCAATTTGATTCGGGAAAATCTCAGTCTGACTTGGAAAACCTATACATCCCTATACATGTTGGTACATGAACATTCCTAGGAAATGTCCATGGCTGTTCTTTTATGCAGATGTTAGTTGATTGTGTTAATGGGTTTAATAGACATTCAATGTCACCATAGATCACAATTGGTACCTGAGCTAAATAAAGAATATCAACAATTGACAACATTAGAGCGTATTCTGCATACATCCCCATTTCAAAGTTCTTTAGATCGATTTTTTTCTTAGAGGAGTTTTCCCCTCCTAGACCCTTTAGTAAGGGAAATTCAAAGGATCGCCTCTGACATATTTTAAAGATTTCATTCCTCCAAAGAAATATGATGGAATGATAAACATCCACAAATATCCAATTATTTTCATCGTATGGGGCATAAAGAAGACAAAAGGTTTTACATCAATTTTTTATTTACAGATGAATAGTGTTTAAACATGATCCAACTCGAGGTCCAAGTGTTACGTAGGTGAGGTTATAACTACATGATTGTATGCGGAACATATTTTTCATACAACAGATAAATTAATATTACTACAATAATAACAATTTTTTCTTGAACTTTTGTGTGCACAACCTTCTTCGTTGTAAGACAATGTAAATAATCCTCAGGTTATAAAATAACAGCTGTTATACCAACTCCTTCGGCTTATTTAACTACGTTATCCCCAAATTGGAAAGTATACAATTTCGGTCTTAAACCTACAAATTCTTTTGTGGGAATAGAGTTTTTCATCCTTAAGTTTTGCTATTATGTTTTTTAAATGTTTGGCAGAGAACAGAATGTGTGGTGGAGGGTACTCGCTAAAGGCATGTAGGCAATAAGGCATTTTAGGCGCCGGAATGCCTAATTTTCCTACATGCAATTATCGAATAACTTCCACCACACTTTCTGTACATTAACAAACATTTAAAAAAAATATCAGCAAAACCTCAGGATGAAACGAACTCTATTCCCACAAAAGAATTTGTAGGTTTAAGACCAAAATAGTACCTATACTTTCCAATTTGGTGATAACGTAGTTAGATAAGCTAAAGGAGTTGGTAGAAAAATTGTTAACTTTTTAAAACTTGAGGATTATTTACATTGTTTTGAAACGAAGAAGGATGTGCACAAAAATTTCAAGAAATAATGTTATTAGTAATATTCATACATCTGCTGATGAAAAATATGTTCCGCATACAATCATGTAGGTATAACCTCACCTATGTAACACTTGGAGCTCGAGTTGGATCACGTTTAAATACTATTCATCTGTAAATAAAAAATTGATGTACAACTTTTTGCCTTCTTTACTCCCCATACGAAAAAAATATGTGAATATTTGTGGATGTTTATCATTACATCATGTTTCGTTGGACGAATGAAATCTTTACAATATGTAAGGGGCGATCCCTTGAATTTCCCTTACTAAATGGTCTAAGAGGGGAAAACTCCTCTTAGAAAAAATCGATCTACAGAACTTTTAAATGGGGATGTATGCAGAGACGCTTTAATGTTGTCAATTGTTAATATTCTTTATTTAGCTCCAGTACCAATTGTGATATATGATGACATTGAATGTACATCAAACCCATTAACACAATCAACTAACATCTGCCTAGAAGAACAGCCATGGACATTTCCTAGGAATGTTCATGTACCAACATGTATAGGAATGTGTAGGTTTTCCAAGTCAGACTGAGAATTTTCCGAATCAAATTGAGATCTTTTCAACTCAAATTGAGAACTTTCCAAATCAAATTGAGAATTTTCCAAATCAAATTGAGATCTTTGCAAATCAGTCAAAATATGTGAATATTTGTGAATGTTTATCATTCCACCATGTTTCGTTGGACGAATGAAATCTTCACAATATTTAAGGGGCAATCCTTTGAATTTCCTTTACCAAAGGGTCTAAGAGGGAAAAACTCTCTTGGAAAAAATCGATCTAAAGTTCTTTGAAAAGAGGAGGTAGGCAAGAGGCGCTCATTTGGTGTCGATTGTTAACATTCTTTATTTATAAACTTGTACCTACGGAAAAAATGTCAAAGACTATCTCTTCAAGAATTTTTGGTATGGATGAGACAAAAATATGTTTTAAATTTGGCTCACCAACTGTCGTTGAACATACTTGTTTCTCTGGTGTGTCAATAGAAGTTGTTGGGAAATTAAAACTCATGAGTACAATAAACTAAGAACGAATAAAATCACAAAACGATAAAATAAAAAAAAACAACGTTCTTAACCTTTTGATTTTAATACCGAGAAGAAAAAATATGGGTACAGAGCTTCTTGCGACAAGGGGCTACTCTTAACTGGTCGGGAGGACAGTGACGCTACTCCAATCTAGCGGATCTCTCAGCAACTCCCTCTTCCCCAGAGCTTGAGGGTCCCAGTGAATCACAGATTCCCTTATAAATTGAATGCAATTTTGGGCGTGACAAATACATACCGTTGAATCTACCCTTCCTGTTATTTACACGTTGAAAGATTATCGCAACTACATTTTCAACGGCAAGTTCTATAAATATGAATTAAAAAAAAGAAACTATCCAACAAGCCTTCAGTTAAGAGCTTTTTTTACTATTCAACTAGTGAAAAATATTCGTTATGAAATGAAGTTCACGTTCATTATTAAAGTTTTCCTTAATTTCTATTTTTCACAGTTTTGCCATCAATCTCATTGTTCAAGAGCAGATATGAGATATGTCACATTAGGAATAGTTGGAGTATGAGGTATCTCATATTAGGAATATAAGGTATCTCATATTAGGTATATTTGGAAAAAACTACATTCAATAAAATGAACCCACTGGCTTTTAACTTGGAATATTGAAGCTTGTAGTGATCTCTGGATGTCGCCTTACCAATTATTTGGTACCCAAGTAATCTCTACAGAGGTCGGGCTAAAAAGCAAGGTGATATGTTAAAGTCCTCGTAACGATGTGCACTTTTAGTTGTTCCAACTCCTCTATGCTGTCCAAAGGCTCCTCAAACTTTACGTTATGTGATCTACCTTCTCTATGAAATAGGTGTTTTTTGTCTGTTTAGAGTACGCCATAAGTTCTTTCCTGGTTTTCTTCAGATATCAAGACATCTAGACCTTCTAGAATCAATGTTTAAACATGATATCTGTTGGAGGGGAGCAGGATGATATAGTGTTCATGCACTGGGTTCAAATTAACAATGAGATCCAGAAGATGAAGGGGTGTTCATCTACTGGTTCATTTCGAAACGAGAAAATCCACTGCGATTTATGAACAATCGTTTCCCTAGGCACTATTCCACCATTTTGTGTTTTGCTTGATGGTTATAATGTCTTAGCTACCAGTAGATGAACAGGGTTTCTCCTTTTGAGATCTCCGTGTTCTTCCATATTCTGAGCTCTAGTGATGTGCGCACCAATGCATGAACAGCTAATAAAAATTGATATTTTCTTGTAGCAATTGTCCATTTTAATACTTTATACTTCTTGGATTTCGAGGAGTACAAGTAAAAGTGAGAGAGAAGAAACAGGAAGGGCAAGAGATGCAGGTGAGTGAAGATAGCTCTTCAAATACTCACCAGAAACACTGGCAAAAGCAGTTTTGGAAGTGAAAGGAGGTGAGATTTTGCTTAACGAGGTATCCCACCGTTATAAGATTCCTAAAGGTACCTTACATCATAAAAAAATAATTATGTTCCAATGAATAGGAAAATGGTCCATCAACGATTCTTCGACAGAAGAAGAAGAGGAAAAGGTGAACAGGTGGATTGTTGACAAAGCCACCTTATGGGTACCCATGCGCAATGACGACGTCAAAGATTTGATCCAAAAAGTTCTGTTTGAGATCCCAAGGGTCAATCCATTCACAATTAATCGTCCTGGAGACAAATGGCTGCAATTAATCGTAAACAGACACTAAGAGATCGGGAAACGAAATACAGAAACGGTCTCTAAGGCTAGAGCAGCTGTCAAAGAAGACAGTTTGCGAAAGTGGTTTGCTGATTTGGAAGTTTTCTAGAGAACAATCACTGCAACGAACTCGACAGGGAAATTGAACACGAGAAACAGGCTCAATTTTCATCTGAACTTCACACCACCAAGAAGGTTCTTGATAAGTTTGCAGAGTTCCAACATGGTAAACCTATTTAGATAAAAAGTTATTTTAAAATTGAATGTACATGCGTTATTCTTCCCCCCCCCCCCCCCCCGCAATTACCTAAAAATATCACGTCCAAGTGATAGCACAGTAGATGGAGTAGTGCGGAGAAAAAGAGAGAGAAGGAGTGGAGGTCGCCGAAATCGCTTTGCCAAGAGTACAGCTATGTCCTTTTCTTACCTATATGGAAGAATCACATTTTGCCCTTAACCCAATGAACTGAACTGTATTTTTCCCGTTAATTTCATCCATATATGTTCCTAATCTCTTCTTATTATACGTTATTCTACATCTATGATTTGCCGGATAATTGAATTTGTCTAACAAATTTATAGATTTCGACAAATCATCGTACACATCTTCACTATTTATAATAGACGTTAACGAATCTGTGTCAGTGAAAAGGAGGTCAACGGCCTTAAAATTGTAAGTACGCAAAATGTAGTTATAGTGAAAGGAATACATGATATGTTCAGCAATTTCAAGTGAGTTTATTGAGAGCTAACCCTGCAAAATTATCGTTAAATATTTTTCTGAAATATTTCAACAGTGGAGAAGGCGACCACACTTGATCAACTGTTTTTTTAATTGACGATCAACTTGAAGTGTTCATGATGTCTAACGTTTTCAAGAAATTTCTCAAAAACGGATTTAACCATTAATTTAAAAAAATATTGGTTCCGAATTTTGTTTTTGCTGTATTGTCTCTTATCAGTAATGAATGTTTCCATTAATGGGTCTTGTTCAAAAGCCAACACGCGGTGAACTCTGACCAATTTTAATAATAATTGAAGAGATAGATTTAAAATTCTGTAGTGAATGACATATTTTTATTTGTCTGTGAGAGTTGTTAGCAACTTTCCTTGTCCGATTGATGGAAGGCTAATTATCTAACGAACGTTCTCAGTATACGGAGATAAAATACTGTCAGTAATTCACATTTTTTTCGGGACCGAGAGGTTAATCATTAGGAGGGTTGTGTAATCTGTTGTCCTAATGGATATCTACTTCTAGTATGAACCCTCTCTCGGCTGTATCAGACACGATCAAGAAATCAATTCGTCAAGGTAACACCTGTGATGATGATGATGATGATTTGACAATCATAGTCCATGATGTTTTATCGTGTGGGTTATGTAATAGGCACCGGGGGCGTGGCCCATTAAGGCTGATAGAGGAACGTGGAGCTCAGCCAATCACCAATGACCACGTTCTGATAGAAGAAACTGATAGAAGACTGTAGGGCTTGGCCAATCAAATTAGACCCGGCTAATACCGGTCGGGCTAAATTAGACCGTCTACAGCTCTCAAGCAAGAAGCCATCTAGACGCCCAACAAACAACAAAACAACAATCAAGATATTGATCAAGACGTTCCCGCGGAAGATCAAAACTTCCCTACAACGTTGAGACCAATACACTGGTGACCCCTTCTTGAACAAGCGCGCCGCTACGTCAGCTACAGAACTTTGCTCCACACGTCTGGCTACACCACCAACTGCGAAGGAACTTGCGCACAGAAGGCCTACAAACCGAAGTTCAGAAGTTCTGCACTTCCTCGGACTACGCAGCAAGCCCTCTGATCATCGTGGGATAGCTGGTCAATCCGACCAGTTGAGAGAGGTTTTAGTCATCGACATCAGGGAGCCAATTGGCTTACCCGTCGACCCGTTTTCAATCTCGAACAGTGTTTACACTTACTAGAGGGAAAAACAAAAAATCTCACTAAGCAGCCTTTCTAAAGGCTTTCATACGCGACGAGGTTTCCCTATTTTTTTAGCATGAAGTCCCCTCAGTGGCCCGAGACACAAGAGTCTCCCAGCGAGTCGAACATGACCAGATCTTCCCTCAGCCATGACCTCAAGCTTCTGCTTCGGGCACATCTCCGCCTCCTACGCAAGGGACTTCCAGATAATACGCCGGACGAAATGTTTCGCCACCTACTCGCACACATACTCAGAGTTCTCCCAGAACACGTACAAATCGAAAAACTGTAGCAGCCTCCACGGACCAGCGAACATCAGCCCTCGCAGACTTCCAGATAATACGCCGGGATCAACTACTAAACAGTAGGCTAAATCAGACCGTCCACAGCTCTCAAGCAAGAAGCCATCAAGACGCCCAACAAACAACAAAACAACAATCAAGATATTGATCAAGACGTTCCCACGGAAGCTCAAGACTTCCCTACAACATTTAGACCAATACAGTGTGGCGTCCCCTGCTGGAAACGTCCAAGTTTGCGACTACAAACTCTATTTTGGTTTATCAGGCAATCGCATGGACCCAAAATCCAAACTACAGCCCAATACTAGGAAAACAAGTGGGAGAATGGGAGGAAGAAGAAAGGTAAGAAAGAAGAATGATATAGAGAGTTATTCCTTTAATAAAAGAAAAGGAAGGAAATATAAAGAAAAAACCACTGAAACAGGGAAAGAGATACCTCAGCACCCCCTACTGGCAGACAGGGGAAATAATTGGAAGAAGGAGAAGAAAACCCCAGCACCACCTAGCGGAATCCAGGGGAACTCACACCCGTGGGCAGCCAGGAAGATGGCAGACTGACAAACCAAGCACCTTCATTCATTCATTCCTAACACTTTGGCAGAACAACAGTGAGGATAACTGGGCCTCCCAATTTCCAGTGAAGGAAGCTTTTTCCTTAGTATGAACTTGTTTGAACTGATATAAGCAATAGTTTTTTACCTACCTGGAACCAACTAGTGGAGTAAGCTTGCAAGGCTGTATGGCCGCTTCGGGTGTAATATTAAAATCAAGAGGTTACCAACCTAGAAACCCACAAGGCTGTATGGCCGCTTGGGGTGGAATATTAAAATCAAGAGGTTATTAACCTAGAAACCCACAAGGCTATAAGGCCGCTTGGGGTGAAACCTTTAGAATCACCTTACTCCTCAGTGGTTACAGGAGGTGAGCTCACTCACAAAGCAAATCACGATAAATTAATCTGCATCATAGTTTCAAAAAAAAAAAAAAAAAGGTCTCGTCAACTGCCTGGGATCTCAAATAGTTTCAACCCTACTTACATTAATTCTACAGCTTCATTAAAAGTCTCCACTGCCTGGGATCTTTCAAACAGCTTCAACTCTACTTACCTTCATTCACCGAATGCATCAGCTTCTCCTCAGTTATCAAGTGTACAGAACTCTGTAGCGTAAGCAACAAAATTGTAAAATGAAGTCTAGTTTATTTAAAGGAGTACTCTTTTAACACTGAAATAAAAAAATTAAAAAAATTTTCTGAAGGAAAATTTTTTAAAGGAAATTAAATTTTTGCCTTGAATCTGTGAGGTTTCAGGGTTGGCTATAAGGGGAGGTTTGGAGGCCAATCATTAACTTAAAGTTAAATTTCCTTTAAAAAATCATACAATCAAATCTGTGGCATTCACTGTAAACCCTCAGAAAACATAACAGTGGAAAAAAAAACGCCACAACATTTTATACTTGGGAACATTAGGGTTTTTAGTTTTTCCGTACCTATGTGATATCTGACTAACACCCCCTCGAATACCTTCGTCGAGAAACAGATATTGCTCAATGTCTGTAACCGACTCAAAACTTACACCCGTCATTTTCAACATAGCCTACCAGGCAATAAATGGAGCTGAGTATACGTTGACAGGAGCGATCTGGTAATGAAATAATGACATTTTTTGAAAGCGTTGGACACACATGCTAATTCTAAGGTATCACTCAGAAGATATAAATCCTGATAGTCTTTCAACGTTTTTATACCGAACGTTTATGTTATCGTGCCTCTCAGGGAGAAGAGCTTGGTACATCAAATTAAAATTTGATCTAAAATCGCCTTCATCTACTAAATTACCTACGAATGATTGTAAACTTTTGCCGAGAAATGCTACTGAATCTAAAAATTGTTTTTTCCCTAAACTAATTGTTAGGTACCTATTTTTTTCAGAGGTTTCAGTGATACAGGTAATTTTCACGTCCGGATTTTCTTTAAAACGTTGTAGCAACAAGAGAGCGTCGCAAGCTTGTATGTTGTGGAAGAAGAGAGGTATGTTGTAATTCATTCTACGTGCTGAATTGAATTGCGAGTAGATAACCAAATACATGACAATGACTGAAACATTTTAAATCTTCCTTTCCGAACATATCATTGCAGAGGTAACATTTCAAAGCGCGTTATTTTTCTTTGAGCATTTCTGCGGTAATCACCAATTCCGCATCAAAATTGTCGAACACGTGTTTTCTTAAATATATTCAGCATGTTTCAAAATTGATTCTAGAAAGGTTTTGATGACATTGGGACCCGTATACAATTCAAAGTGTTCAATTGTATCCTCTCAAAAAGGTGGCTAAAAATTTTACAACACCTAGTAGATGAACTTTGCTGCGTAGGTGATGAAGTGGAGTGTTACGCCTGTTAAGACGATGCCCAATTTTTTCCAAGTTGTAAACATGTCATGAATGTAAAAGGCTGCTCGTCTTTCATTAAAAATGTTAAGCCCCAAAATGAATGGGTCTAATCGAACTTCGTAATTTTTTGTTCTATATCACTTTCCTAATGTTTTGAAATTGTTTGTTCACAAGTTGCCAACTCAACTTGAGGTAATTTCAGAAATGTAGAACTATTGTACTTAGAAAGGAGGGAAATAGTAATACATCTTTAAAAATTGATGTAGTTTTAATTACCATTAACCATTTTATGTCATAAGTTACAAGGTGTAGTGTTTCACAATATGTGTTCCACAAATGAACCACACCTTTATCCTAATGGGAATTCGACAGGGCTGGAGAGTTGTGTTGGTGAGTGATTTTTATTTCAATTTCTTGTGTATTCAAACGAAATAGGGTGGGTAATCCCTCAAACGAATGACTTCCTAGTGGGTAACATTTTCTAAGCTCTTTTCCAAAAATGTTTTACACTTTTCTTTACCAGTGAGGTGAGCTGATTACAATGGTGGAAGAATTACAGCTTTTTGACACCTGACAGGATCAGGGGCTCGCTTGGCCCTCAGAAGGAAGGACATGTACAATGGAGTAAGTACGTACTTAGTATGACTTTCTTTTTCTTTGACAATGGTGAGATGTCACTCATGATAATATCTACTCGCGAAAGAGTGGATTGCGATGAATCATTGGCAGATTAGAAGATATAACGCAGTCGGGATATGAAACAGATGAGCATGACCCTTCCTCACCTCTAGATAATACGGAAGACGTTATTTTCTACCTCCGACCAAATTATGACGCTCGTAATCATTTCTAGACCATGACTGGACATAAGTCGCTATACGATGACTGTTGTACCTGAGGAGCTGTTACCTACATTTTTAAAAATTCCTCTTCGGTCTGGAATCAATTCTATTCAACCCCCACGGTTTGTAATAATTCGTGTCAAGGTTACTCCATTACCCAGATATCACGTGCCAACATCGCCGGTGACGTAGGCAACCGCCATTTTCCACCAATTTTTTTCAAGGGATCGAAATCCGTAGGTTTTAACGAAACGTTTCGAAACCCTCGAATCTGTCCTTCTGAATATGCCCTTGTCCGTCCACGCCTTCATTTTCTTGTCGAATATTAGCGACTAGGTCTCTTCCGTTCTCCTACCTGTTGTAGTCCTCGTGTTTGAGCTTTTTAGGAGGAGTTCAACCCCTCAAATGTTTTAAACTTTCCTGTACCTGTAAGGTGAGCTGATTACAATGGTGCTTGAATTACAACTTTCTGACACCTACATCACATCTACCAGTTGTCGTGCGATCACTTATTATCTACCAGGTTGATATTACAACGCTCGTAATAATTTCTTAATCATTACTTACTTAGGTGAGCTGATTACAATGGTGCTTGAATTACAACTTTGTGACACCTACTTAGTATGACTTCTTTACAATGGTGAGATGACACTCGTAATAATATGTCATTGTGCTACAAGTTTTCGTCGTCATCATCGTGTTTGACCTTTCAAGGAGGTCATCTCCTCAAATGTTTTACACTTTTCTGTACCTGTAAGGTGTGCTGAGCTCGTAATAATTTCTGTAGCATTACTTAGTGCCGCAAGGGGAGATGAGGAAGAGAAGAAGACCGCTATCTCCATTCATGCTCCTACCAAATTACGACGCTCGTAATAATTTCTATATCATTACTAACCATATCGGTTTAACATTGGCATCATAGCCGACTTGATAGCCCGCTGGACACGTAACTGGAAGGTCTCGGGTTTTACTCCAGATGCCGGCGGAATATTTTGGCTTGGAAACGCTTTATTGACCTCGAAACAATCACTAGAGAACCTGGAGGAAGGTTACATGACTGTTACCTCTCACTCCTCAGGTGTGTCAGGTTATCACCATAAGCCCCTGTACTGGACTACCCCATTTCCCGCGACTGGCTCATACACCGATAACAATCAAGAGTTACACCTAGGTAAGTTCGAACCTAGGTAGGTTAATCTCCGTAGTAATCTTATATACAAGATTCAAGAGTATGTAGAGGTGAAAATGCTGCAAATTCTTTCACTGGGGTTTATTATTCAATTTCATTGCGTTCATGATTTGAATTTTTACTAAGCTTTGGAGTGAGCGTGTTTCACATTTGATACAGCGATTATTGAATTTCAGGAGGCACACGAATATGATCAACTGATCAATCCAAATAGGTATTTTGGTTGAGAACAGATTTACGTGCTCTATGCAAATCTCCTGAAATTCAATAACCGCTCTATCACCTGTGAAACACACACACTCCAAGCTTAGAAGAAATTCAAATCATGAACGCAAGCCAATTGAATAATGAACCCCACTGAATGAATTTTTTTTTTTTTTTTTTTTTGTCAGGGGCTCCAGATGAATTGATCAGTTTTTAATCAACAGATGTTGTATGGGATCCTCTTCACTTGACTGATTACCTCACTTTGCGTTCTATTGTAATGATCAAGAGTTGTACTAAAAACACATTTTACGATATATTCAAAATGGTTTTCAATTTTTTTTTTTTTTTTTTTTTTTTCAAGACCGATTACAATGGTTTATTATTGAATAATAAACCAAAAAAAGTAGACGAACTACTGTAACCATACACAGTAATAAATTAAAAGCAATTTTGAGGGAGAGGAAATTTAGTAGAGGAATATCGATTGTGAAGAATTGAGAATGATCGCATTTTGCTCCTCCTCCCCTTTTTTTTTACAATAAATAAATAATAATAATAATGATTTCTCCAAAAATTTGGGCCCCCTTACAAAGGACGGGCCCTGCGGATGATGTTTAATAATGGTGCATGGAATCCGTTACTCCTTAATCCATTAGGGAGTTATAGCGGTACAGTGTCATTGGGAAGATTCAAATTACTACTCTTTGTTTGCGATCGAAATGCTAGTAAGAATAAACTGCGATCGAAATGCTAGTAAGAATAAACTTCTTCCGGAAACCGATTTCGAGCGAAGTGAGATCTCTCATCCATTATTCGATCAAAACTGATAGTCAAGTCGCGTAAATGCTTCACTAGAAGTGTAGTGTTCGATCTTATACAGCTCCGGAGCTCAGATGGTGATTTTGAAAACAAGAACTAGGTACTGTTTTCATCACAGCGGTAAGATTACGATGAGGTATGTAAGAATAAGTATTAACATTAGCTGCATACAATATCTACCTTTCCCCACATAGCTAGGAAACATACCTTGATGTTCTATTTAGTCACTCTTTCAAACTGACTGTTGTGTTAGTTGTCAATGTTTACTTATTTCTATTCAGGATCGTGGAGTCAGTTCTTCGATACCATAAGCCGAATCCTTGGCGTCTTCAACAATCGGCTTCCTGAAAACCAAACGGCCATTTATAAAACGAGCCAGCGATCTGTGTGACCAGTAGTAATGAGCAAAGTAAATACCAGTTTTTTATATAAAAATGTGCCCCCCCCCCCAAATTCGATTATTATGATAAGATAGTAAACATGAGATATGGAGTCAACCTTCGCCTTAACTTTTCCGAGTGTGAAACGGTCGCTTTCGGCCTCTTTGCACTAAAATTCAAAATCGTTCGAAATTTCCTACACTGCACGGAATTACCTACATTTACGGTACTTTACAGCACCAAAGGTTTCAGCGTTGATTTGAAACAAAGTGGTTTCCGTAATGTAAAGTGTATTGGTTACACTGTGTTCAGTAAATGTCAATTTACAGCGGTTCCTTGATTATATTTAAAGTTTAAACTTGATTTTGACAATGTTGAGCAGACGATATCATTATTGATGTTCCAGTGGTCTCGGGTTCAGAAAGGAGACCAACTCTGCAAAAATTAGGAAGTACCAGATTGATGCTCTACTCCAAGCAGCTGCACAGCTAGCAGATATAAGGATTTTAGGGCGGAATTCATAGACAAAGCCTGATTGTGAATGTGCATTCGCACTCAGCTGGGTGGAGGGTCACCCGAATTAATAGTTGAGTGAGGTTGTACATTCGGCTGAAAGGATTACGTGAGTGTGACAGTCCACTCAGGGAACGCTCAAACCATTTTCTCCGTATGTTGGCAGCAGAGATAGCATGTTTTAGGGAAAGCTCCGTGTTCCACTATTTTGTGGGAAAATAAGGGGGAAATTTCCCCTTTCCGTTCCATACTGGTTGTTAACGGTTCTATAGGTTACAGTTTCCTTAATAAGTACTACCTACCTACGTCTTTGTCTGTGCACAATTCATGACAGAACAAGTTCAAAAGTTTAAAATGAAAATGTGCCTCTCAAATTCATTAAAACCCATCATTTTCTGTTCCAGTGTCGTTCCACCAAGATGCGGAGGGGCTTAAGTAGACAGAAAAGGAGAAGTCTGGCACATGGGCTAATGGTGTTAACGTGACACACCTGAGGAGTGACAGGTAACATTCATGTAACCTTCCTCCAAGTTCTGTGCTGGATGTTTCGAAGTGAAAAAAGCGGTTTCAAGCCAAAAATATTCCGCCACCATCGGGATATGATCTCGAGACCTTCCAGATATGAGTCCAAAGCGATATCCAGTCTGCTATGACGCCAATGTTCAACAGATGTGGTTAGTAATTATATAGAAATTATTACGATCGTCGTAATTTGGTAGGATCATGAATGGAGATAGCGGTCATCTCCTCCTCCCAATCTCCCCTCGCGACACTAAGTAATGCTATATAAATTATTACGAGCTCAGCTCACCTTACAGGTACAGAAAAATGTAAAACATTTGAGGAGATGACCTCCTTGAAAGGTCAAACACGATGATGACGACGAAAACTTGTAGCACAATGACATATTATTACGAGTGTCATCTCACCATTATAAAGAAGTCATTCTAAGTAGGTGTCACAAAGTTGTAATTCAAGCACCATTGTAATCAGCTCACCTTAAGTAATGATATAGAAATTATTACGAGCGTCGTAATATCAACCTGGTAGATAATAGGTGATCGCACGACAACTGGTAGATGTAGGTGTCAGAAAGTTGTAATTCAAGCACCATTGTAATCAGCTCACCTTACAGGTACAGGAAAGTTTAAAACATTTGAGGGGTTGAACTCCTCCTAAAAAAGCTCAAACACGAGGACTACAACAGGTAGCAGAACGAGAGGGACTTAGTCCCTATAATTCGACGAGAGAAAGGGTGGCATAGACGAGGAAGGGCATATTAAGAAGCAACAATTCCGGGGGGGTTCCAAAAGTTTCGTTAAAAACCTGCGAATTTCGAGCCCTTAAAAAAAATCGGTGGGAAATGGCGGTTGCCTACATCACCGGCGATGTTGGCACTGAATAAGAGGGTAATGGAATAACCTTGACACGAATTATTTCAAACTGTGGGGGTTGAATAGAATTGGTTCCTGACCGAAGAGGAATTCATTAAAATGTAGGAAACAGCTCCACGTCCACAGTCATCGTATAGCGACGAGTCATGGTCTAGGAATTATTAGGAGCGTCATAATTTGGTCGGAGGTAGGAAATAACGTCTTTTCCTTATTATCTATAGTTGAGGAAGGTTCATGTCATCCGTTTCACTGTGTGATATCTTCCATTCTACCTATAATGGGCAACGGGGGCGTGGCCCATTAAGGCCAATAGCAGAACAGCCAATCAACAACCGACACGTTCTGCTTGATAGAAGACCGTAGGAATTGGCCAATCAGATAAGACCCGGCCAATATAAATAGGCGCACCGGCCGGGCTTAAAATCAGACCATCGAGAGCTCTGAAGCAAGAAGCCATCAAGACGCCGAACAAACAACAAACAACCAACAACCAAACAACAATCAAGATATTGATCAAGACGTTCCCGCAGAAGATCAAGCCTTCTCTACAACGTCGCGACCAATACACTGGTGACCCCTTCTTGAGCACACAGCACTTCGAGAGCTTCAAGAACTTCGCTCCAGCACGCCGCTTCGCTCCTTTCTGACGCTGCGAATCGACGCCCGCTTCCTCGGACTACGCATCGCCGCTCTTCAATCATTGTGGAATAGCTGGTCAATCCGACCAGTTGAGAGAGGTTTTAGTACCCTCCGCCGTCCCCAGGGAGCCAATTGGCTTGCCCGCACCCGGTTTTCCGATCTTGAACAGTGTTTTACACTTACTAGAGGGACGAAAACCAAAAAATCCTCGACTAAGCAGCCTTTTTAAAGGCTTTTAAACGCGACGAGGTCTCCCTATTTTTTCTAGCATGAAGTCCAGGCGAAATTCGAAGACCGGAGCTTCACCTACACAACAACCGTCCCCGTCTCCCAGCGAGCGCAACATGGAACCAGATCTTCCCGCCGCCATGACTCGCCAAACGAAGCTTCCGCCGTACGACGCGCAGTTCGCCAACGTCTGGCTCCACCAACTGGAAACAGCCTGCGCACAAGAAGGTCTACGCACTGAGGTTCAGAAGTTCTGCAGAGCTCTTCTCGCACTAGACCCCGCCACGGCCGAGCTCGTCATCGACATCAAATGCGACTCCGGCGACCCGTTCACGCAGCTGAAGAACCGTCTCATCGCAGCACACGAACCGGCCCCCTCAGTGGCCCTACAAAGAGCCCTCGAAATGACCGACCTCGGCGACCTCAAGCCTTCAGGACATCTCCGCCTCCTACGCAAGGGACTTCCAGACAACACGCCAGACGAGATGTTTCGCCACCTGCTACTCCGAGTTCTTCCAGAACAAGTACGAATCGCAGTAGCAGCCTCCACGGACCAGCGAACATCAGCCCTCGCAGAGCTTGCAGATCGACTACTACCCTACACATCCACCAATACGACTTACTCCGCTGACGACGACGCTTCCGAAGATGCTACCTACGCAGTTCAAATCTAGACTCCAAGCACCGCATCGTATGCATCTACCACTTCCGCTTCCTCGACAAGGCCCGCAGATGCATCTCACCATGCGACTTCAAGAAGATCAACGCGTCGGGAAACGACCAAGCACCCCCTCAGTAGAGTGGTCATCCTACAAACGCCTCTACGTGCGATGTAAACACGCGAAACTTGACTTCTTGATCGACACCGCCTCCGACATCTCACTACTTCCGAACGACGTGATTCGCCACTCTCGACCTTCAACTAGCCTCCCCACAGTATTACGCCTGACCAATCACGATTCAGGAGACTACTAGATGCCTACAAACCCGCCAAAGAGCCAACACACCCTCCAGTGTTTCACCACATCCACACGACGGGCCCTCCTTGTCACGCACGACTCAGAAGACTCGCTCCAGGACTATTCGAAAAAACGAAAACTCACTTTCAACAGCTTCTCAAGGACGGTATCGTCGAATGCTCCGAATCCCCCTGGTCCAGTCCTCTTCACGTCGTACCCAAACCCAACGGCGACATCAGGCCCTGTGGTGACTACAGGCAGCTAAATCTACAAACTACGCCTGACAGATACGCCATCCCACACCTTCACAACTTCACACAGGCGCTAAATGGAACAACCATATTCAGCACACTGGATCTCACAAAGGCGTTTTTTCATCTTCCCATTGCACCCGAGGATGTACCCAAAACAGCAGTAATAACACCCTTTAGCACTTTTCAGTACCGAAAAATGAATTTCGGCCTCCGGAACGCACCGCAGTCATGGCAGCGTTTCATGGATTATGTCATCCGAGACCTACCCTTCGTCTACTGCTACCTCGACAATTTACTCGTCGCCTCCCGCTCGGCCGATGAACATTACCGTCACCTACAACAATTATTGGAAACACTCAACACATATGGATTAAAAATCAACAAACCCAAGTGCGTACTAGCGAAGGCAGAAGTGAAATTCCTTGGCCACAAGGTTAACGCAAAAGGATAACGCCATTGGAGGAAAAAACACGCCTTATCTCCAACTTCCCCCAACTGGAAACGGTAAACAACCTGCGTACCTTCCTCGGCCTTCTCAACTTCTACCGACGAACCATTCCTCGAGCAGCACACACATTACAACCAATGGTTGAGCTACTACCCCCCAATGCCAAGAAAAAGGACAAGAGGAAACTCGAATGGACACCTTCCGCACTCACCGCTTTCAAAAGAGCTAAAACCCTCCTACAGGAAGCTGTTACACTCGCCCACCCCAGCCCAATACATCCGCTCGTCCTCTACACAGACTCCTCAGATTTTGGGGTAGGAGCAGCTCTACACTACCGAGACGGATCAAAACTCTATCCATTGGGATTCTTCTCAAAAACGCTGTCACCATCACAAAAAAACTACAGCACATTCGATCGAGAACTTTTGGCTATATACCTCGGGATCATCCATTTTCGTCAAACCATCGAAGGAAGACCCTTGACCATCTATACAGATCACAAGCCACTTACCTCATCTCTCGCTTCTCTTACAAAAGCGGCTCCACCAACACGTCTCCAACACCTACGCTTCATTAGCGAATTCACTTCCGACATTCGCTACGCAACAGGACAAACCAACACATCCGCGGATTATTTAAGCAGAATACCGACAACGGAGAAAATTACGGTCAAGCCCTTCCCATTCACAATGGCACAACTTTGAGAAGCGCAAGACAACGACCCCCACAGCCGAACGATGGACCTCTCCACAAAAAATATACAAGGTCAAGACATCCTCTGCGAGTTGTCGGGAGAAATTCCTCACCCCTATATTCCATCGCCACTTCGCCCAATAGTCTTCTCTTTTATACATGGCCTCACACACCCCGGCATCAAAGCATCAACGGCTTTACTCCAACAACGCTACTATTGGCCGAACATGAAATCGTCCATCCGAGTAATGGTGCGTGCCTGTCCCAACTGTAATCAGACCAAAACAACACGCCACATAAAAGCTCCCCTCGGCGACTACCCCGAGGCAACATCGCTCTCACACGTCCACATCGACATATTTGGTCCGCTTCCAGAGAGCAACGGGAAAAAATAAAAAATACATCCTCACCATGATAGGAGAAAAACAACGCATACCTAAAATTGACGTGGGTAAGTACATATTTTTGGATGACAATTTTGAATAATGTGTTTTTAACAATGAAAAACATTCATTCATTGTGGTCAACGAAAATTTGAGATGATCACAGTATCAAGTCTTTGAACCTTTCAAAAATACCTAATAAATCACGAATATTTAGATGAATTACGGCTAAAACTCAACAATAAAACTCTACTCAACTACAAAAATTACATTCTAAAGTTCAAACAAGTCTAACTCCACGATAACTCACGCACTCACAGTTCTAGATGAAAACTGATTTCACAACGTTGAAAGACGAGACGTTCAAGACCATACCCGCGACTGCAGGTGGCGCTCCTCTTCAAGCGCCCAGCCTTGGAACTATCATGGCCGGGAGATTCAAAATTCCCCTTCAGCCCTCGGTGACGCTGGTCAACCTTGTTTCTTTTAATTCGGCCGAACCTACACCATTTTAAGGCTTTTCATTGCCCGGTACGTATCTGAAAATACTTTATTGTAACCGAAGCGACTCTACTGATTTGTGTTCAACAATATTCTCAATAGGTACCTACCTACTTTCTGTCATTTTAGCGAATTTTTGAAAATGTGTGATTTAGAGGGCTTCAGAAATTAAGAGGTGCACAAAAATGGCCGGGATCCCTCAGAAATCTGTTGTATACATTAGAGAACAGAATCTTAAATTTTAACGTTTTGTCTTGTGCAAATCGCTACCTACTCTGTTCAAAGTGCTCATAACACTTATGGATTTTCCTGGAATAATTAAGGATATAGGTGCCTAATAATCAAGTTACAACAGCAAAGGTTTTTATTTTGACAAATCAGGTATACCTTTACATGTACCTTACACTATACTGCTATTGTACAGTAACACCTAACCAGTTGTCTGGCGGCGGGGTCATAATTGGCCATTGTCAAGGATGTCGCACGATTCCTTGGAACTCTGTGAATACTGCTGAACTGACAAACTTTGAGAAAGAAAACTTTATTAGGGGCAAAAAAAAAAGAGAAGGTTTTCACGGTACAATAGAAAAGGCTTATTATTCAGATATACCTACCTAATAATTAGGTATTTTTTAAATTATTTAAAAAATTTCGGTTCCTACTGAATTAGGTAGGTACTTTATATTTTCAAAACCACATCTTATTTTGGATCAAATGCCTCGAATAGCAACTCATGATGTATTCATTAATACCCCCACTTTGGTCACCTCTGATGAAAACTGAATTGTGCTCCATAAAATACCTATTACAGCTTTTTTGGTAAGAGAATATTGGGGAACGCTTAGGAGAAAAACAACGCATACCTAAAATTGACGTGGGTAAGTACATATTTTTGGTTGACAATTTTGAATAATGTTTTTTTTTTCAACAATGAAAAACACAAAATTCATTCATTGTGGTCAACGAAAATTTGAGATGATCACAGTATCAAGTCTTTGAATCTTTCAAAAATACCTAATAAATCACGAATATTTATTGTAATGACGAGATGAATTGCAGCTAAGTGAACAATATTGCAACATTTTATTAAAATTAAAAAGGAACAGAAAACTTTCGATCTATGAATGCTAAATGGGATACACTAAAGAAGATAAGGAGCACTTAGATCAATCACAACCGTTCATTATAATGACAAGATAAACACTTTAAGCTGCATGAACGAGATTGCAGCATCATTAATAATATCAAAAAGGAACCAAAATGGCCTAACCCGTAAAAATTGAAATGATCACAGTATCAAGTCTTTAAATCTTTCAAAAATACCTAATAAAACACGAATATTTATTGTAATGTCTAGATGAATTACGGCTAAAACTCAAAAATAAAACTCTACTCAACTACAAAAATTACATTCTAAAGTTCAAACAAGTCTAACTCCGAACGATAACTGAAAGACGCACTGAAAAGACAATTCCTAGATGAAAAGCTGAGGGAAAGGCGCGCTGATAATTGTCAACTGTCAAAAAGTTCACGTCAAGTGTCAAACAGTTTCACGGCTGAGCCGCGTTTCAGGAGGAGCGCCACCTGCAGTCGCGGGTATGGTCTTGAACGTCTCTTCAAATAAAATTTATTCATGAGGACTCGGAAAATGATCTCGTTTTGGTACCTATCATTGTTTTACTCAGAGGTACTCATGTAAGGAGTCATCTACCAAACCCAAGCTGTACACAAAGATAATAGGGGTCCTATTCATTCACAAAGTGAATTGCGGAGCAACCTGCAGGTCGCATTCATCCATGGAGTGAACTGGTGAACTTCTCCCACTGACCTTCTCTTTGGACTGAGTGACCTGTAGGGAGTCTACTCCTTATAGTGACCTGGGTTTACACGCCTCTAGGCACCACCTATCGCTACACATTCGATTGGTAGGGCCTAGAGGTGTGTACATTCAGGTAGTATCTCTATTATCTGTACACCAAGTCATTAATGCGCTACAGTCACTACTGAACGTAAAAATCCGATTTTATACTAATTATTATTCCAATTATTGGAATTGAGTCCTCTTTGAAATTCAGTTTTTCATCTGTCCAACTTTCAAGTACAATTTCGTTATCAACTGAAGAGCAGATAGATGTTTCCTTTCATCTCATTAATAGCGGTTGTTCTATTCGTAGATTTTGACGTTATTAAACGTTGCTAAGTAAATTGTGATGATCCATATAATTGGAATGGAGTCCTCTTTGAAATTCAGTTTTTCATCTCCTGTCCAACATTTACAATTTCGTTCTCAACTGAAGAGCAGATAGATGATTCCTTTAATCTCATTAATAGCGGTAGTTCTATTCGTAGATTTTGACGTCTATGTCGATATAAAGTCTAATATTGTACCAGGAGGTGGGTAGCGAGTGAGAGACCTTGTCTCAAAGAAGTTCTCTATCAAGTGAACTTGTCCCAAATGACCTGCACTTCATCATAAGACGTTTGCCACAGCATGGCTCCCTGCAGTCAACGTTCGAACTACTTGGACGCCTGCAAACTTCTCTTGGTAAGAGAAGTTGCACGTTGCAAACGTTCTCGACAGCGTGGCTCCTGCGGCGGATGTTCAAACCTGCAGGTCTGCCAAACCGTTCTTCACAAAGTGACCTGCAGTTCACCCATTCACCATTAGCTCAAGTTTCCTTCAAGTCAACGAAGGACACTCTGCAACGCAGAGTCAATACCATTCACATTTACTCAATTCTAAACTATACTGGTCGATACTATACTCATCACACAGTGATTATGAAAATCTGCATGAGGACCCGAAAATGACTATTGAGTAGGAAAAGAGAACAGTAGATGACTGTACTTTACCAAATTCTGACGGATGACGAATAATAAAGGTTGACGGTCATGCCATGAGATAGCGGTGGTAACTGTCAATGAGGAGCCAACGAACTGCAGGTCCAATTCATTCACAAAGTGAACTGCAGTTGTTGCATTCATCCACGGAGTTAACTGTGGAGCGCATGCAATCACGGAGTGAACTTCTCCCAGTAACTTTGTCTTAGGACTGAGTGACCTGCAGGTCGTCTACTCCGTCAGGTGACCTGGGTTTATACACCTCTAATTGTACCCTTGTAGGCATTTTGACGTCACTTTTGTTTTGTACAGAGGGACAAGTACGTTATTTTTCATGGTGAAGTTATCGATCATACCATCATTGGAACATCCAGAAGTCCATAACTAGGTAGAGAGACACACTGACCAGCTGAAGGGCACTTGTAGCTAATTGCATTCCTGACGTCAAATTTGGACTTGAACTCATATCCTGCTGACAGTAAATCGAATTCTTCTGGATAACACCAACTTTACCACAATCTACAGTCCGTTCGTTAAGTGAACAGTCCTAGCTGAGCCCTCTTCTCACGTTCCTAAACCTCCTCTCTCAAACTCATGAAACTACCCAGGAAAAGTAAAAACTTCAAAATTAAGACTTCAAGAGTAAGATAATGTGCTTCAACGGAAGTTCCAATACAGAAACAATCAACCGTGTACAAATGTAATAAGTTAGGTCATTGCTGTCGGAATTTACAAGAAATCACCAATTAGCAGATTGTTTTTCTCGCGTTCCTAAGGCTTGGGTATTTCTCAAAACCACTGACAATTTTTGATGAATCAAATCCCATGATTCCTAGTGGATTTTGAAATCAGATTTGGACTAAAACCCATTTTGTGCTGGACACCTGTTTTACCACCATTGAAAAGTTTGTTCAATGAACAGTCCTAGCTGTCCTAAATCTTCCCACTTAAACTACCAAGAAAAAGAGAGCAACCCACATCAAAATCAAGATTTCGCCAAACGTCACAACTATTTACTCAACTTCCACCACAAGAAGAAAGCGGGAAAGAATAAAAGAACCGATTAAAAGGCTAAATTTATTCATTTAATTATTGAAAGTTTCACACGCTATACTGAATAACTTGATTGGTATCCAAGTAGGTAGGTACATTACAAATAAAAAGTTACAATTTTAAAAGCATAGTCAAAAATTAAGACTTTTTTTGTTATCATTCTGAAGTGGAGATCCCAGAAAACCTGAAAACAAAATAGAAAAGAAAACTGTGAATATTAGAGCAGTAAAAAGAAATTCGTAATGATAGATAATACAAAGTACACCACTTTATAATAGGTACTATGTACTGAAAATATAAAATGAAAGACATTACCTTTTTCAGGACAGTAAACTAACATTAACCGAGCATAAAAGATCGTTTGGGTGAACGAAATGAATAATATATATGTTAAAAAAATCGCTGCTTTTGAAATAAAATTGGTTTAGGGAAAATAGACAACGAAGAAATTTCACGGAGGAAATTTTTGATTTGGAAAATTTAAACCCTATTGGAGTGAGTTGAAGATGGACGACCGAGACGGATAGGGTAAGTGAATATTGAGACTTTTTGTTTTATTTTCGTGAAAGGTTTAAGTAAACTCAAAGTTTACGTATTGTTGAGGTTTTCAACTGATGAGCTATTAATTTTTAATTTGGTCAGCCTTTATTGGGCATCTCAAGATTGTAGGATGTTGTTGTGTCGGACAGTCGAGATGGCATTGTAACGCACAGATAAAATCGTTCCCATGAAATTGGAACGCTATGGGTAATGAAAAGGTTTAGCAATCACATGCGCTAATGGAGGGCAATTTCTCGTATGCTCTTGTGTCGTATCACATCGGAGTACGTGCCTTCTACTGATTTTATTAAAGCAATTTGGTTGTGGATCAAGTTCCAAGGAAGATTGATCCAAGTGTGATCGAGGATTCTAAGATGTCCAGCCTTGCAATCCAGTATTGGATGTCTAGTCAACTATCTGGGAGGATCATTCCATTCAGCAGATCCAGCTCATTTGACCACATAGCTTGCGAAGAATTGAACTCTTGTCTGCAGAGAGCTTCAAGCCAACAATACCATTCTACTCTTGTTATGTTGGTCTTCGATGTTGATAATTACACATAATTACAAAGCAAGAAATGATAACTTTCAGCAAGTCCAAATTCATAAGTCCATGAAGCCACATCTACCATAAGGCTGAGTGCATCGACAGGCTTTGACCAACAATAACAGATGTGTCCAATGTATCAAGAATTTGTGGCGAGCCTTTTAAAAGATGGGTTCCCATGATGCGTAATGCAGGGTATTGTTTCAAGCCGAAGCCGTAATCCGATAAAGGAATTCATCATTTTGAGTAGCCACAGCTGAACTACGTGACGGAATTAATGGATGTCCAATCCAAGAAATTGATCCAGATTTGCGGATAGGATCGTTTGTGATAGGTTTCGCCACTCAATGGCATCGTTTGCCCCAAAAGGAACATGATTAATTCAACACAGACTCCTGTCGATGGACCTCAAGCACGGTGAAGGCAGTTTCACAGAATCTGCACGAGACTGTGTCGTCGGATTTGTTTAGTAAATACCTATTATGTCATCTTGGCTCAAAATGTTCCATAACTCGCGTCTACTCTCAGGTACCTGATAACAGGCGAGATTACAATACCTGGTAGTACTGCCCAGTCTGATTCTGGATTTCTTCTTAGAAATCTAACCGTAATCAGCTAATCTTGCAGACATAAGGAACTGCAGCACAGAAGTAAGATTCTGTACATGTCTATTCTTGACATGGGAGAGTCATCATTAGCAGAAAACCTCAACAATCCGAACTACACCATCAAGCGCGATAAAGGGAGACATCGATTGGCGTTTGTTAATTATTAAAACTGAAACTAACGATAATCATAATAGAGAAACTGTCAACATGAATGCAAACCATGTTAAGCTATTCGAGAACTCAACCTGATTAAACGTCTCAAAGAGTAAACCCTAGAGCAAAAATTTGCAACTATGACGCCAAAAGTCAAATGATAAAGAGCATTAAATGGCGGTTATTCTTTATGCACATTGTTACGAATAGAATTGAATTGAACAAAACTGATAATAGACAAGAATCTTCTTTAAAAAATCAATATCTATTATGGATAATTAATTATTAGGGCAGATTATGTCCTCGAATAGCTATGGCTTTCGTTCGTATATCTTTAATTACATTTAAACCTAATGAAAATCAACCAATCGATCGTCGTCCCTTTCTTGTACCGCCAAAAATTCATACTAATCAATGGAAACCTATTCGTTATTTTTCTCTATTAGAAAAATAGAAATACAATTGAAAAAAAAAATTAATAAATTAAAAAAAATGAAAGAAAAAGAGGAGGATTATACTATAAAATGAAAAGTAATGAAAAACTTGTGTCTGTCAACACCGGAACTGTAGCGGTTCAACTGGAACACAAGCCGGGGTTCAGCAAACAGGTTTCCGCATTATCAGCAGCGATCAGCAGCAGGGATCAGCAGCAATTCTCCTAACTTTTCACGCTCTGCTTGATCTCTGCACCTTTAGATCTCTAACCATTATACCGCCTCTCTCCTACATTCATTTCACCCGGCTCCTGTGACCCCAAAATAAATAACAATCAGTTAGAAAAAACAAAAATTCTTGACATTACTTAATTTTTTTTTGTTTTTCAAGAATTCGGGAGAGATAATTATAATGGTGTTTTGTTGAACATTTTCAATTTCTTACTTTTTTTTCGAGTTCATTGAAAAATAAACCTTGTATTGAAGTTTCCCCGAATCAGATAAATTAACCAAAAAACCTCTTTGATATGGATACAAGGTCGTACCATTATAGTCACAGTACGATATTCGAAGAATCAATCATGAAAAAAATGCATAAATATTCAGTTAGCGGGCTAAATAATATCCAACTTATCAATCTTTCTTGACGTTTCTCTGGCCAGCCTATAGAAATGCTAGATTTCCAAAAGATGCCAAATAACTTTAAATTGCACACGTAACCACGTGGACTTGTGAGTTTAAAATATGTACCCTATAAAATGTTTTCATATTGGAATCGTAATCGTATCGAAATATCAAAATATATGGAAGAGAAATTTTTCAATTGTTTAAAATAGAATTACCGTTCCTTCCACAACAGGACAAAAGGGGCAACCCGCGTGGAGTTCAAAATAAATCCGATTCATTGCTATATCAACAGTGGTTAATATTTCGAAATGTCTAATATATAGTTGTGGTAAATAAGATTGGAAACCACGTTAAAATATATATTTCAACATTTCAAGATGAAGTGAGGGAAGAAGGAAACCTGTACAGTAGATGGTCCGGTTATTGGAAACGTAATAATATTATGCATAATGATATTATTATTGTATATATTATGTACAATCCAGAAAACTGAGAGAGCCATAACCCTCAGCACAATATCGGTTTAGTTGATAATCTGCTATCTCTATGATATAAGATTTTAATGGTGCTTACAAATAAACGGACCCAAACGTAACCCTTTATAAATTCACGTGTGTAAGCATCTATGTTCACTGTACTTAAAAGTTTCCTTTATAAACTTCAACCATTGATTGGAAAAATACGAGCATTATTCGCGATTGACACCATCCAATACCACCCATAATCTTTAAGAAGCTTTCCTCAATTTCGAATATTGGGACCTCCACTGTACAGGAAAAACTTGGGTTGAAGATGTTAAAGTTTAAGCGTGGGCAGATCAACATCGCTTACACAACATTTAAACCATACAGACATAATTACTCACCTAACTTTTATTGGCAAGTATTACTGTATTAATAGAAACGTTTGTCATTAATTTGAATTTAGAAAACCTTATTGGAAATTGGGCTCAGACAACAAAATGGAATTCTGGAGCGAATTTCCACGTAAAATACGGGGTTTTCTTAATACTTCGTAGTATTGATTTTTACAGAAGAATAAAAAGGTTCAGAAGTTTGTTGATTTTCGTCTAAATGTTTACAAAAATGAATTAACAAATCAAATTTTATTCATGATTTTAAATATTATTCAGAGATAAAAACTGGAGAAAATGAATATTGGACTTGTTCATTTCAACTGTTTTGCTTTTTGGTCTCATAATGACATTGGAAAATCATAAAACTTGAAACGTATTGCAGAGAGTAGTGGGTACTTTATTTTTTTCGAATGTGTTAAGGAACGATTTTCCCAGATCCATAAATATTTTCAGAAAACCAATTAAGTGAATTAAGCAGACATAACCAAATGTCAAAACTGACTGATGATGGAATGCAAGAATACATAGAACGAATACTATTCATGACGTAAAATAAAAAACAATCTTTCTGGCTGAAATGTTGTGTAAAAATTCTTTTTTTGGGGGGTGGTGGGGATATTGGTATGAAATAATGTTTACAAAGCTCGTGATTATGCGACAAAACCCGTTTTATCAGGGATTCTTTTCGCTAGCTGACTACAACCATGAAGATTTGAAAACCAAATTCAAGAACTCTTAAACATTCGAAACTAATCGTGGACTGATCGAAATAACACTATTATAAAGTCAATTACGACTATAATTAATATAACATTGAATACAAATCGCCATAAACTTCCACCAAGAACTCACTAAATTGAAAATCCCTTTCAAATCTTTATGGTCATTCGATATGAGTTGATTATCTTCACAACACAAAGCGAAATGGCGACACAAAATGGTGGGTTAGTGTGATTTACTAATGATAACCTCAAATAATGTTTTATTGCATTAAAATGAATCACGTATTGGGAAGATTCAATAAATTTGTAGAATGTTAGGAGGGTGAAACAAGTTCTAGTTGATTTCCTATCGTTTTAATATTGGGTTTATAATCGTCAAATTTATTTCAGCTATTGAAAGAAAACAATGGAACCAAATCCCGTTTACCTTCTAACTAACAAAACCAACGACTAACACTAATAAAAAATATCAACTACCTACCTAATTTTTTTTTGAGAGTATACGTTGTCGAAATTGATAAGTGCACTGACTATAAGATTTATTCAAACCATCACCAGATGTTATCACGAATTTAAAATAACGATCCGTGATATTGTTCAGCTATATTAGCCAGATCAATGAGGTGAAAGAGCAGCTTAAAAAAGTTCAACAGAGCTATTATTTATCGAGAATCGTCAGGGACTCACCTCGTGTAGAAAAGATGTGTTTAGAGTAGCGCAAGTTCTATGCGCCCAGAACAATTTATCTGGAAAACAATGAAAAGATAAATTAATGAACGTCGCGGCTTGTAGACGGGGCGAATGTTGATCGTACAAGTTATTTGTAAGAGAGCAGATTAACAAATGTTGAAAATCAGTGCGTGGTCGTTGTACTTGAATACGCGGGCAGCCATGAAAAGTGGTAGACAGATTCTGTTGGGCCTGCGACAATTCTAGGCCTAGGGTGTTTTGGACGGGGGACAGCTCAGCTTGTCTGGACTGTCTGCAGGCCGACTCTACCCAAAATGGTAGAGGAGGAGGGATCCCCAGCTGTCACCAGAGCACCGCCGCAAGGCAAAGCACCACCAGAGGTTGGATTCATGTGGCAGTAAACTTGCCAAATGAAAGCTTGTAAATTTCGCATGCAAACTCGGTACCATGGGAAGGGGGAGCTCCAGGCTACCAACGCGCCACGTTAGCAAAGCACCACTTGCTCACCAAAAGCGGTTGGTTTTGTGGTTTATCACCCAGGCTGGAAGGCCAAGCCTGAAAGCTGAAGGGTAGGCACTTCTATCGTAGAAGTAAGCAGGCTTTAGACTGTGGGTGTAACTGTCTCCCATGGTATTTTACCAGGGATTTTCGTCCTTGCTTGCAACGGGGGAAAGAGGACGTAAGCACAGTTGTGCTGGGAAACTCCACTCTAGATCAACCTTGGGATTTATTAAATCCCTCAGCTCAGACTGTCTGCAGGCCGACTCTACAAAAATGGTAAAGGAGGAGGGATCCCTAGCATGTCACCAGAGCACCGCTGCAAGGCAAAGCACCACCAGAGGTTGGATTCATGTGGCAGTAAACTTGCCAAATGTAAGCTTGTGAATTTCGCACGCAAACTCGGTACCATGGGCTGGGGGAGCTCCAGGCTACTGACGCGCCACGTTAGCAAAGCGTCACCCGCTTGCTCACCAAAAGCGGTTGGTTTTGTGGTTTATCACCCAGGCTGGAAGGCCAAGCCTGAACGCTGATGGGAAACCACTTCTCTGGTAGAAGCAAGTAGGCCTTTGACTGTGGGTGTAACTGTCTTCCATGGTATTTTACCAGGGATTTTCGTCCTTGCTTGCAACGGTGGAGGGAGGACGTAAGCACAGTTGTGCTGGGATACTCCATTCCAGATCAACCTTGGGATTTATTAATACCAGGGAAGAACAAGATTCATTGTACTTGAATTGAATCAATAAGAACTAAAACCACCCTTACATGAGACGACGGATCAGCCCAGCTGCTGACAACAGAACCTGTTAATTCTAATATAATTGGCCAACTGGAACTTTAAAGGCCGAAAGCTTTGTGAGCAATCAGTTGAAGGAGAAAATATTCAAGGGTGTTTGAATCATTTTAAAACAATTTAGACCAATCAAACCAACCTATTCAACATTATATTAGTTCTTAGAGTCTGTATCTAAATTATTTTCATCATAATTCAACCATGTTTGTAAGCTCAAAAGAAAGGAAAAAAATTATAATAAGGTCCATTCTGATTCGCAAGTGAGATCTAATCTTTCTTACTGCCCAGACTAGCGATCAATTTTCGTTACATTTCAGTTGGTAGGTAATTTACTCGAGTGTTCTCCAAAAACAATGATGGACTGGACTTGATAGGTTAAGTTATCTCAGGATTCGGATAGGTTTGAAATACACTTCAAGCCACGGACTTAAAATTAACTTTACTGGACAGTACAATGTTCACATGGAGTGGGGTTACTTGATTCCAGTCTCTGGATTGCATGAACTGATCTTAGAAATGACTTAGCATAATCACTGGAAACAGATGTTAACTGTAGAAGCTGATTGTAGACCCCGGAAAGACTTTACTGTTACATTGTGGTCAGAACGTCTTCATTTTGACTGTGGCTTGTAAGCAAGCTTTTGAGGTGGAGGAAGGAGATTACAGAACGAATAAAGCATGAAGTGTCTGCAGCCCTTGCTTCGTACCCAACACTTGGACTTTTGAAGTTAATGCCACTGTATACTTGGTGGTTCAACAGGTAATATCCAAGAGGAGGTATCAACTGGAATCTCGGCCACAAAATCAGGCTTCTATTTAAAGTTGAAACAAACAATCCAGATACGATATACGATTAGCCTGGTCCAGAATACGATTCTGTCATCTGATCCACAGTTCAAATTATTTCTTCAATGTATGTCCTTTTCAAAGTCAGAAGGGCATAAAACATCCCTCCAGGCCTGACAAGCACACTTCAATGTTGCATTGCTTTGTCTCTAAAGTGAAATTGAAGGTACACTTTAGAAAAGCTTTTCAATGCAGGGGAACTATAACCGACGAAGATAATTCTGTAAATTGTATATCCAATAATCTACAAGGGAACCACGATTCCCTTTAAAGTCATGTTAGTTCTTTCAAAGTAACTTCAATGTATGTCCTTTTCAAAGTCAGAAGGGCATAAAATCCCTCCAGGCCTGACAAGCACACTTCAATGTTGCATTGCTTTGTCTCTAAAGTGAAATTGAAAGTACACTTTAGAAAAGCTTTTCAATGCTGGGAAAATAATGACACACGAACATAACTCTGTAAACCTATCATTTCCATGAGACTCAATTCACTTTTCAGTAATGTTAATTCTTTTAAAATCTCGTCAATGTCTGTCCTTTTCAAAGTCAGAAGGGCATAGAATCAATCCCTTCAGGCCTGACAAGCACATTTCTATGTTGCATTGCTTTGTCTCTAAAGTGAAATTGAAGGTACACTTTAGAAAAGCTTTTCAATGCTGGGAAAATAATAACCGACGAAGATAATTCTGTAAATTGTATATCTAATCATTTACATGGGAACCGATTCACTTTAAAGTCATGTTAGTTCAAAGTCTTCAATGTATGTCCTTTTCAAAGTCAGAAGTTCATAAAGTCCCTCCAGGCCTGACAAGCACACTTCAATGTTGCATTGCTTTGTCTCTAAAGTGAAATTGAAGGTACACTTTAGAAAAGCTTTTCAATGCTGGGAAACTAAATGACACACGAACATAATTCTGTAAACCCTACACCTAATCATTTCCATGAGACTCGATTCACTTTTCAGTCATGTGAGTTCTTCTCTGTATGTCCTTTTCAAAGTCAGAAGGGCATAAAATCCCTCCAGGCCTGACAAGCACACTTCAATGTAGCATTGCTTTGTCTCTAAAGTGAAATTAAAGGTACAATTTAGAAAAGCTTTTCAATGCTGGGAAAATAATGACACACGAACATTATTCTGTAAACTCTACAACTAATCATTTCCATGAGACTCGATTCACTTTTCAGTCATGTTAGTTCCTCTCTGTACGTCCTTTTCAAAGTCAGAAGGGCATAAAATCCCTCCAGGCCTGACAAGCACACTTCAATGTTGCATTGCTTTGTCTCTAAAGCGAAATTGAAGATACACTTCAGAAAAGCTTTTCAATGCTGGGAAAATAATGACACACGAACGTAATTCTGTAAACCGGACACCTAATCATTTCCACGAGACTCGATTCACTTTTCAGTAATGTTAATTCTTTTAAAATCTCGTCAATGTCTGTCCTTTTCAAAGTCAGAAGGGCATAGAATCAATCCCTCCAGGCCTGACAAGCACATTTCTATGTTGCATTGCTTTGTCTCTGAAGTGAAATTGAAGGTACACTTTAGAAAAGCTTTTCAATGCTGAGATAGTCAACTATAGTGGCACTTTGAAAACCTGAATTTATGATACGCCCATTAATTCTGATATAATGTATTATGATTAAGAGGATAACATTAAATCATCATTAAATCTATACATATTCATACTCCGAGCAATATACATCCATAACTCGCATTGCACAAATGAATAAAATAGTTTTGCATGTGATGATGCTCAAAATATTCCCTAATGTAATAATTAATGTCCTTAACGAGTCCTTTGGGGAGTCAGAAGAGCAAAGATGATCCCTTCAAGCCTGACAAGCACAATTTGATAAATTATTCAGGTAAACCTAGGATAATGTTTATAGACCTTCATGAATTTTGAACATGATGCGAATATTACATTGAAGGATATTAATGTTTTATATGCATTTCTCGTCCTTGAAGGGGCTTCTCATGCATTAGTCAAGTCAAATTAGCTAAATAGTTTTTCAAATTGCGTAACTCTGAGTGTGCATCGATTGCGATTAGTTAAGTCATACTTAGTAGTTTTGGTTCAAAAAAGTTCGAAAACACACAAAGGAGTGTTCAAAATCCAAATTTGACATTTTCCTAAACTGTATGGGGTCGACTTTGTGGAGGTAGATACCACCAGTAAGGCCTGGAAGTGTTCAATAACTTCTAACTGCCTGGTCAGTGGGTCAACCATGCAGCTACTAGCATGTAGTGTTTGAGCATAAAGAAAAGTGTTGAATTTAAGATTGTGAGGGTGATGGAGTGGTATAGTTGCCCCTTCCGAGCAGGTGGATGCATTATTATGCTCCGCCACGCTCAGAGGATGAAACAGACGCTAGCAGGCGTCTGATTCATCTCCCAAGGCGACAGATTCTAAAATCGGGAAGGGGCCAACTAACCATATCCATCACAAGATGTCACCCAAAGTATCGGAGGCATTTAAAAAATATACGTATATTTGACATAAGAAATACAAACCTTGAACGGGACCTTTCGCGGGATCGACTCTTAGAATGGGAGCGCCCTCTTGAACTCTTCGAGTCGGATCGGGATCGCGACTTAGACTTGGACCTGGAGTACGACCTCTTCCTAGAACGACTTCTCGACCGAGAGCGGGATCTGGAACGCCTGAAAACGGGATCATTCGTCAAGATTAGAACGGAAAATTCATTATGTAGTTATAAGGAATAATAGTCCAGAACCCTTCCTGGAAACAACGGAGAGCTTTCCAAATGGGAGAGTAAGAAGAGTACTGCCTGCTGGCTCCGTGTTATAGGACAGAGGCAGGCAAAGCAATTTATTGATTTCTCCAGGAAGAGAGCTAACGAGCTGCTCAGCCTAGGAAGAAAGGAGATACGTACAGTAACAGGGCACTGTCCACTTAGATACCATCTCCACAAAATGGGCAAATCTGACACCACCCTCTGCCGGTTCTGTGGGGCAGAGCATGAGACTGTGTGTAATGTGATCTGCCACTCCCTGTGTTGGCAAGACAGCGTTTTCTAACCTGGGGGCAAGCTTCCGTTGATCCCCAGGTTATTAAAACGGGAGAGGTAAAGGATCTCCTCTCATTCGCCAAAACGTGGTGGGGAAGGGTGGTAATCCTTCCAGCTTTGTCTGGGGTTGACAACAGGTCGCCACAACAGACTGGGATGGTAATGGCCCAGTATTTACCAGGCAGTTAGTGCTTGGGTCCCAGGCAGCTCCTGACGATGGGTACAAGAGCCGTTCACTGGGCATTCAGGTCCACCAGGGCCTCAGTGCTTTAAAAAAAAAAGGGAATGCTCAAGTTGGACAGACAAATGTGCCAGGTGGTCTCATGGTAAAAAGGAGCTTGGAGGTCACGACCTCCTTGCCTATTTTCAAGAATCCAGTTCTTGAAGGTCATGTGTTTAAGCGCTTGGTCTCTGTCTCCTGCCTGGAGGCCCAACAACACATCTGTGGGTTAACAATTTATTGTCTATGAAAGTAGAATTACGGTGTTTGATTATTGATTTGATTGCCTTTACATTAATGATTGGTGGAGGAGATGATGTGATTCACACTTCCTTTGTGTGTAAGCAGTGGGAAACACGAAGAAGACATCTGCAGGATGATCTGGAAATGCCATCTCAAATGGATGTTCAGAACGTTAAAAGTTCAGGAGGGAATATAGTGTAAGCAAAGAACAAGTGCACACAGCCGAAATGCTTTGAAAATTCAACTGTCAATATTTTTGTTGAGGCAAAATTAACTTTCAGGATAAAAGTTGGTAAACTAAAATGTTCCTGTGACTACTATGGTCGAACTGGTAGGAAACGTAAGAGGAGAGGTTTTCCAGGGTGATGATTTTGAACACAACACACATAACCTTTATTTTTACACACAACAAATGAGGTTCTTGAACTTTAAAAAGTGGTTCCTTCTGGGTATCTTACGAGATCCAATTTCCACCTTAAAGATTTCCTCGCCTGATTACCGAAAAAACTCACTAATAATGATTATACCGTTCAAGAATCAAAACAATTCGTCCGTATGATGAACTATATGAATTTAAAATAATTTATATTACCTGCGACGGCCGGAAGATCTACCGCCGCGCCTGTAAGGCGAGGAGGGGCGGCCATAACGGGCCATCTGAACTCTCAACTCCCTTCCGTCCAACATGCGACCGTCCATGGCGTCCAGCGCATCTTCGGCATCCCTTTTGTCGTAGAATCTGGAACAGAAAGAAAATGGGCGTTAGTCTGGTGAAAACATAAACTCAAATGATGGGTATGTTCCAGCGTTAACCAGTTCGTGAAGCAATTTAGGGAGAAAAACGAAGTAGTAGGAATGAGTAGCAGGAATTGTCAGCTCGATAACTACTGGCGTATTTAACAACAAATGGTGATACTCAAGATAAGAGAAAGGTTCTGGAAAAGGGAATATCATAACACCTTGTTCCATCCGCGTCTTCTATTGCGACTCTATCGTCCGAAGACAGATTCGAGATGTAGACGTCTTTATTTGACTTTCATTTGCTTCTTTGAAATATGGGAGGAACAAGTTCTCGAACAGTTGGTAACCTCGGTCGGTTACGACGTTCCGTCAATGTAAATTGAGGTGATAACGCGCAATTTTCGACAGATAAGACGGAGATTAGGGACACGACAAGTTAGAAAAGAATGCCAATCGATAAAACTGTGCACAATATAGATTTGCGTGTAATTATGTGGAAGGCCTCTAACTATAAATTGAACCAAATATTACTATTCCCACCTAATGAATCCTCTTCCAGTGCAGCTAGCAGTTGGTAATCGTTTCTAAAAACAGCTGGAATTCTTTCAAAGCAGAAATCGGGTCGTTTAGTATCATCAACAGGTTAGACAGTGTTACCATTGAACGTCGATATTCAAATCGAAAAAGTGTTCGTTTCGTTGAGATTACTTAGTGAACAATCACCCGCACGCTAATAACGGCCTATTTTTCATGTGTTCTGTCTAGTTTGCTGGTCTCAAAAGCAAGAAAACATCCTAAATCAATCCTTCTAGTGAAGTACAGATCAGTTCGACAAATATATCAGAATGTATTAACACTGTGCACTACGCCACTAATATATCACTAGTATCGATATATTGATATCATATATATCGATGAATGACACATCGATACATGTTCAAACGAGCCTGACAAGAGGTTCGTGTTACCTATTCCCTACTTCAGCCCAAATCATAATTTTAAATTAAACTAGGGTGGTTGGAAGTGGAGAAATCTTGTTTCCAAAAATTCGCTCTTCACAGTACCCAAGAACAGGGCCAACATCCTGATGAAAGTTTGTGAAACAACTTGCAGCGTGTGATTATCTTACAATGAGGAATACTGATCACTAAAAGTGGCCAAACTATACTAAACAAAACGCTCTTTGTTATGAAATTCAAATTAATAGCTCGTCATGGTAGAGGTAGGGGGGGGGGGGGGGTTACCATCACTACCTGCGCATATTCAGAAAGGTGCTATTTACCATATGCATATTGTCCTTTTACTGAATTCATTTCACCTCGCAGTTTTTGCCTAAGCATTCTATTTTTCAATTTTTTGGGGGAACCTGATGGCAGTCAATTAAAATTTACAATAACTGGAAGGTGGGTAGACACATAATAAGTAGTGACTAATGACAATTAGAATGAAGGGCTCAATTACCTAATCAGTTCGAAATAGCTACGTGACGTTGAACGAAAGAAATATACGATTCTGAGATCGTTAACGATCGTAAATACTAACGGTAAAGCTGAGAACGGGAAGAATGAGGTAGGGGACTCTGAAATCGCTCGTAGATTTCTATTATAAGGACAAATGTAGTATTGGGTGTTCTAAGGGAGAAATTCATACCGTAATCATTGGAATTATCCATAAAAAGGGAATTATTGTTACCTGACGAAGGCGAAACCTCGGCTTTCTCGAGTGAATCGATCTCTCGGGATGTAAATGTCGCCAACTTCCCCGCAACGCTCGAACACCCGCCTCAGGTCCTCCGGGGTTGTTCTGTAGGTCAAATTGTCCACCTTTAACGAGACCATCCCGTCGATCCGGGGCGGCGGTCGTCCGTAACTCATTTCGACTGAAGGAATTCGATCTCGGGCCGAAGGGAATGAATAACTTTCAACGGAGGAAAATCAACTAAATCTGCGAGCGAAGGGAACTGGAGACGAAGCGACGCATCAAACACGGGCAACCCCAGAACAAAATGGCCGCTTGAACACGACGAGCCACGAGATGGGCGAGAAAAACGCAGTGTTGCCAGCTACGCTAGAAAAGTGCAAGGTCGTACAAGGCTGCCAACTGAAAAGGGAGTAAAAGGGCGCAGCGTAGCGGAGGCACGAAAAATCCGTGATACCGTCAACATTGGTCTACAGAAACATCTTCAGGCCTATAATTTTATTTGCAATACGAGATAAAATCCTCAAAAAGTGTCTGATCATTATCAAACAGCAAACCATATAAACATAGCGATTTTTTTTACAATTAACATTAGAATTTTAACATCATAGAATGTCCTTGTGATGTTTATTTGATTGGAGTCAGTCCCAAAACTTCAGGATGGACACCAAACACATATTTTATGGTGAGTTAAAATGATTATATCTTGTAACAGGCGAACATACTAAATAATAAAAAGTCATCAATTGGGCCTATCATATCTACTTTAAGGTGAACAACTACTGAGAATAGGAGGCTCCTCCACTTTTATGCTGCAACAAACAAAGTTTGTCAGACAAAAAAAGGCTAAAGCAGAGTTCACATCCATCCAGCACGTCTGGAAATACGGATAGGGGAAGCTAGTAAAAAGTAGTGGAGGGGATGGAGGGGAATCGGCTGAGCACAAGATAACAACCTGTTTCCCGTACTTCCTCCCACAACTGTTTCGGTTCCCTGGCGCCATTCTGTATATGCAATAGTAAACTGCGGAGATGCAGAATGACAAAATGCGCATATTTTATGTGGCTTAAAATTGTAGCAGATCAAGTAACAGTCAATCAACAGTACATCAAGTAACAGTCGAAAATATTAAATAATAATAAGTTATTAATCAGCCTATTAAAGCTACATCAGGGGATTAACAATCCTGGTAAAATTTCATTTAAACTGTTAGTCTGAACAATGACAAACAAAGGCTAAGAAAAACAATTCTTAACTAAGGGGAAACCTTCCTTGTTGTGGAGGGAAGTGAACTGTTTTTTACAGTTTTATACGTTCCCTTATTGTCAATTGAATTTCTTCTGGTTTTGACTCCTTAAGTATACAAATAGAAAGTCCTCATAAGCAAAAAATATGTATTTAATTTTTTAGTTCACCCCATAATAACTACACTCTTGACAGGTTACAAGACATTCTTGGACGTGCTGCAGAATTGGGGAAGATCAAGGGAACCATGTTTTATTAGGCTAATCAGAACGCCTAAAACTTGATTCGCTCTAAAGAATTACAATTTTTAAACAGACTAAAATTGGACGTGGCACAAGATTTCAAATGGAACCACTTTGAATAGGCTGGGTAACAGCCAATTGTGTCCACTACTGATGCATGATCAAGTAAAAATGGTGAACAATGAATCTGTCACTGAAAAGGATTGATTAAATAGTATCAAACACTGGAGGATTGGCCAGCTGTTGGAGAGGAAGAAAGCCTCGGGCCAAGCAGTATAACGGGTGGTCTGTATTTGTATTAAATGTCCATAAAATGTCAAATACTAAGCAATGCCTCGTATCATTTCATTCATGAAGATACTCGATTGGCCAAATCGGCAGATATGTCTGGATGATGACAAGGGCATAGCTGCACACTACATCAGCAGATACAAACTAGCATTTAACATTACATAACCAAAGAAAGTAGTAGTGTATTAGTTGGAGGCCACAGTTTATTCAGAGGTTAGTGTTCTGTTTAGAATGGTGGACAAAAACTCACATGCTCAGACTAGTTGGAAAAACAAATTGAATCTGTGATAAAACTAGGTCTATGTGTTTTGATGTTATTTCTCCAATAAATTTGTAATGCTAATAACAAAATGCTTCAAGCAGTGTTCAAACCCACAAATTTCATATCCTGAGTGCCATGACCTCATGGCTATGGAGACTTGTTAGCCGTAAGTTAAAATTGACCATATTTCTGTTGTTCAATGCTGTTCATAGGAGAGCCACCAGAATGCACAGCATCCCAGGTGTGGTGTAGTTATTGAGTGCCCAGGGAGATCAAGTGTCAGCTCCCCCCTCCTAACTGCATGTTTTGCGCCTTCATTCAAATATAGTCTTCCATTTTGAACCAACTTGCCCTTCAAATGAAGATGGAGGGATTCTGAAAAATGTATTGGGTGGGGTGCATATGCTGTACACATCGTTCTTTCAATGTCTGCAACTTCATCGAGCAATGAGGCATTTAGGATACAATTGCCAATCAGGGATTTTCAAAGAAACTGATTATAAGATGAACAAATTTCAAGCAAGTAACCAATGGGGTTAGGTGATTATTTTAATAGCAAGCTAGAGTCAAATTAAGCCTATTAGCCTTATCATTTCATAGAAAAATGACCCGTTTTAGCTTTATTTAGTCATAGTGGTAACCGAGTCGACAGATTTCTAAGAACCCTAGGCTACACTATAAATAGTTTGTGGATTGCCCTAATAAACGTTCCAAGTTACTGTTTAGTTGTCTGACTGCTAGTTGCTGTCAACTGTCAAGATAATTAAAATCGTGCTAATAATGGTTTACTGGTTTAATGGATTAATGGTTTACTGAAGAAATGATTAGGTCAATAGTAAACAACACCAAAAATTCCTAGGTTCAACATTAGCATACATGGTGGCCATCTCCAGTACTACTGTTTGAAGCTCATGTTCAAGAGCCACATATTGCTGTAAAGGATTTACTCCTGTTTTCTGTGAAGGATTTACTCGTTTAAACTCTACACAAACTAGCATTTCATGCTTCTGAAAGATACTCCACAGGAAAAACTTGAATTTTCTACCACACTAATGTATTCCAATGATGAGGGACTCAACATTTATGAGGTTGTGGATCGTATAAAGTCCAAGAAATGTCTACCAACCATGAACCAGGTCTCGATGATTTCTTGATCATGCAGGTACTCATCTTATTCTATAACTAAAATTAAATGTATTTCAGATGATAGAGGATTAGGTGATTGGGGAGTTCATTTCACAATATTTTCGCAAGATATCGAATTTTTCAGTTCAATAAAGGCATCACCTAAAAAGCAATAATAAGTTCTTACAACTATAATGAGAATTTCGATCAAATACATTCCAATTTCCAAATGTTAAGGTGAGTTAAGTAATATTGATTGTTAAGAACCAAATTAATATTCCGAATTTCGACAGAGAGAAATACGAAATCTGATGATTTTTTATAGATGATTCTATTTGTAAGTAGATACATACGTACAGTATGTAGTTCTAACGAATTCTGTATGGTTTAAAATAAATTATGATGTCCATTGTATCAATAATACCTACACATATATACAGAGAAGAATGATGAAGCCCTGTATGTAAATTAAGAAGCTTGTTTTCAAAAGGTACTATAGCTTTTGGTCATGAGAAATTGGAAAATCGTTCCAGCTGTTCGAAAATCGAAAAAATTTTGTTTTAAATTTATTTACATTTATTATTTAAAATATAGCAAAAAGGAACAAGTTATTTCGAGGAGTCAATTAATTTAGGGAGAGGTTTGAAAGTTCAAGATTTCGAATGTATCCTACTACCGTGTGCAGTACTTTTTGGAGTCAAACCTGTCGATTAGCACTTTTTGAAA
The DNA here is from genome assembly GCA_031894815.1 of Creontiades dilutus. Classification (NCBI taxonomy): domain Eukaryota; kingdom Metazoa; phylum Arthropoda; class Insecta; order Hemiptera; family Miridae; genus Creontiades; species Creontiades dilutus. The sequence goes on from JAVIWC010005620.1 coordinate 74,117, forward strand.
CAAACAAATTGGAATACGTTGATAAAATTAGCCATGAAGTTAGTTGTAAGTTAAAATTGATCATATCAAGAAAAACAGTTTTTCTTTCAATTCACACAAACTCTTCGATACTGCGCACTTTATTTTCAGTCGAAATTAACGAAAAATAGGCCTAATACCAAGTTTTATCGTGGTAGTGAGTGGCAGTTTTTGATGGTGACAATGTTATGGAAGCCACCTCGTAGGTTTCACCTTGGTTGTCAACATTTCTATTAAAACTGATATGAACAAACCGAAAAAATATGGTTTAAATAATTGAAAAAACTCCAATAATTGCTATAAAGTTGAGAAATCCATAGCAGGAGTATCATCAATTCTAGGAGCTGTTAACTTTACCTCAACAATTTTTAATATACGACCAACTAGAATAACAGCCGAGCGAATCCCATTATTCGTTAGATCTGGAGGAATGACAGCTTTAATATCATTATCCTATCCAGTACTACCTGGTGCATGGGATCACCGATATGGGTCATTTCTAAATTTCGGTCACATTTGGGTATCGACTTTTCTAAAAAAAAAAAAATGAAACTTGGTCATTTTTCTTGTTCCTATTCAATCACTGCGGTTCTCTCGGCATATTACCCAAGTGAACACACATAATCTTGAACCGTCTGCTGATACGCCATTTTGAAGAAAAAAAAAGTAGGAAGTGACGTATATACTACTATTTTTCTCCCTCTTGAGCCTCCAACCTCCATGGGAATCGACGCTCAAGTCTTTCAATTTCGGTGAGGGGAACAGCACAAATTAGCTTAATTTTAGCTACAGTAAATACTAAGGTTTCCTTGCCAACATTTCACTTACTACAAGCAGATCTCACTCCCTACAATTTAAGGGGCTATTGGCTGGATATTGTAGGGAATGAGGTTATAGCCTTTCACCGCCTTTACAGGCCACAAATCAATTGAAACTGGTTGAACCAAAATGTTGTCAACGAACTTCCAACAACTTCACTAATTGTCAACAAGCGATCAAGTTTCACTTGCCACAGTCAGAATGTTACTGGAGTAGGGAGTGAGAGTTAGAAAACCTACACTGCTGCCTCCAGGGATGGTTTTCCCGGTAGAACTGACTGGGAAGGTCTAGGCAAAATCCAACCACCAGCGTTGGGACCATCTTGAATAAGGGATGTCAACAAAACAGAAGCAACTTCATAAACACCCTTTCCTACCTGTTGGGAGCTACTTTTCAAAACATTGTAGGGAGTGAAGAAAAACCGGGTGACACTGAAATAATGGGCTAATAAGGCTACTTGATTTGATCCAATTTTTTTCCTGAGGCGGATATCCATTGTAGATGATATGCTCTTTCATACTGTAAGTGGATATAACAGCCCCAATAAATATTTCGCTGAGTAGTGACAATGGAAGTTGTATACCTTTGGTTAGTGACAGCTGTAGGGAGTGAGAAATACTGACATTGGTATTTTCTCCTAGGTCCTGTAGGCATAAATTTTACATACTTTTCCATGGAACATGTACTTCCACATAGGAGGAGATTTTAAACACTTACAAAACTGTATTTAGTTGAGGTTTGACGGCAATACTGATCAGTAACATAAGACCGAAATTTTGGAATAACCCATACGACCCATGCTCAAAATATTGAAGCTAGTGTGATACTCTTTAATTGATGGACCTTTTGAACCCCAACAGGTGGAAGTGCTCTCTTACGATGGATATAGTATCTTTTGAAATAAATCTGAATTTTCAAGTGGGTATATTCTCAAAGAAAAGGTCTTTAGTACATTTGGAAACAAGCTCCTCAATTATAAGACACGTACGAGGTTTGAGTGCCCTTAATTACTGTATAAAACTCGCACCATCCAACTGGTTACTTTTTTAATGGATAACATTGCATTATGCACTGGCCTATCGAAGAGAATTTCGATTTATAAATACAAAAAATTCGAATGAATTGTTCCCGATTATGCCGGCAAGTACCTGCCAATAAGGAAACAAGGATCATATCATAAAATCATAGATAAATAGTTAAGAAGATACCTGACGAAAGCGAAACCTCTACTCTCTCTGGTGAACCGATCTTTGGGTATGTAGACGTCCCCTACGTGGCCGTACTTTCCAAAGATGTACTTCAAATCCCCGCACGTTGTCCTGTACGTGATATTTCCAACTTTTAGCGAAACCATCGACTCGATTTTCTGAGTTATCCGACCATAATTCATCGCCCGAACGCCGAGAAAGAAACCCCCCCGGACGCGACTGATCCCCTGACAGTTTAAAATCTCCCCGAAGATGATAAAAACATCTTCGGCGACGCGCGGAAATCGAGAATAAATTGGAAGACGGAAGAAAAACTGATTTCCAGTCGAAAGGCACCGAAGAAACTTACTGATTTCAATCAAAAAATTAAGGCAGAATCGAAAAGTGGCCACAGAAACACAAAGCTTATCACCTAACCAATAAATTTCTACAAGCAAGACGTAAACATCGTTGGTTGGTTGGTTGACGGTTGTCACATTCATTTGCCCTGACGGGCAATAAAAACCGGACGTAAATTTGTGTGAGGAGCTTTCGCAAAAAAAGTACCTATCCATTGTACGGTAAGGACAGTTTCATTTTTAATGTTTGAATTTTTTTCATAAAACAGTAGTTACAGAGAAATTACTCCTAACGGACAGAAAATATGCAAGAAAACAGTTCTGGTTTTTTGCGGGTGAATCTGCTTAATCGTTGTCAAAAAACCAACGCTGCGAATTTTTACTCAAAGGTTGAACTGTCAATTTTGTAACCTCGATTGATAATTGATGTTGTCCTTGCAGTGAAATATGTTTATTTTGCGTCCGTTTTTCATTTTAGGCACCTGTTTTCTGATTTTTACGGTTTTTTTTCGAGGTCTGATTGAAAAATGAAAAATGGGAGATTTAAAACTTCTTTAGCGATCAAATGAAAAATCATCTTACCCTGTGAGTTGAAAGTCGGCTTAAACGAGCGGCCGTTACAGTGACTTTCCAATAACCAGCATCTTTTAGTTTACAACCGTTCGAGGTAAGTTCGCCTGATGTACACACAACCAAAGATCATATGATAAGAGTTGATGTTTCTAGCCAAATCATGAAAGCTATAAATCTCCACTTTGTCCACTCATCTACCTGACACAGCTCACTCTCTCTAGTTCTATCTGCGATATCATTGTCAGCCGTATCCCAGTACGGTTTAAAAAGGAGGGGGTTAATTAGGGTATCGGCACCTATTATTGAAATGCCTCCTATCATTGACAGTTCCACTTTCATTTAAAACAACAAGCATTTGACTCCACGTAAAAGTCCAAACCTGGTGCCAATTGAGAAGTAATCTCATCTGCTGCAGTTTCCCACCACGATCAAGTCACCCTTGGAAAAGATAACAGCTTGAGATAAGAACTCACCCAGGCAGTCGAGATTCCCGCTTTTGGAAGGTCTTGTCGCCAAGGAGGTAAGTATCTATTTTTCGAATTTAACTGTCTCCACTCCATCTTTTTTGAGTCTGATTGTTTTTAATACAGTTGCCTGTGTTTCTTAATTGCTATGCAACCTTTCCTAATGATTATTTTGGATTAAAATAGCATAGGCCTATAATAAAAACCTACAAACCTATGCAATTTCATGTGCAAACTCGCGCCCTGTGAAAACGCACACTTTAAAGCTTAGTAGGAAGATTAAAATCATGAACGCAAGCCAATTGAATAATAAACCCCAGTGAAAGAATTTTTTTACCCCAGTAATAATATTGAATTTTATTTACCTATATATTTAGAATGCTTCAACCGTATCATTATTTTGAATGAAACTAGCGTAACTGATGATTCACATACAAACTTATCACATTCACTAAACTCGCAAAATCGGCCGGACATCAAGGTCATTACAAACAAAATTTAATAAAATCAAAAACGCTGCAAATTCTTGAATCTGGGGTTTAAGAAATTTTGCAATTCATGATTTGAAATTCTAGTGGAGTGTGCGTGTTTCACAGGGGATAGAGCGATTATTGAATTTCAGAACTCGAAAAACGCAAATCTTGGCCGCATTAATCATGCCATAAATCGGGAATGGTTTGACCTACAGACCTGGGAAGGGGCTCATTCGATTCCTCATGGAAAGTTCTACAAAACAAGTCCACATTTAGGCCGCCTTGATGTTTTTTGAGGTTTTTAGGGATTTTACAAAACTTTGACAACCCTTAAATGGCACTTCAATTTGAGTTAGAAAGCGGGCTAAAGAATTGGGGCGTTGTCGGACCAACATGGATTTTTCCTGAAAATTTCAGATGTTTTGGTCCAGCCGTTTGGGAGAAATCTTGCGTACGGCGAACGGCGTACGGCGTACGGCGGACGGACGGAAAATTTTTTATTGCAGATTTGGATTCCAGACCCTTTGAAACGTAAACCATGAAATTTTCAGGGGGGGTTAGAAATTTTTTTTCGAAGCGATTACTAAATTGAGTTTATTATTGAATAATCCAAAGCTTCTAAAAACGCAAATGTTGGCACCATAAATCGGGCCATACATCGGGAATGGTTTGACCAACGGACGATATGGGGAAGGGCTCATTCGATTCTAAAGTTATGTTCTTCAAATAGGAAAATATTTAGGCCGATTCGACTAGTTTTGAGGTTTCAGGGATTTTACAAAACGTTTTTTCGACAGCCCTTATAATCGCAGTTTTTAAATTGAGTTTTGACTTACAGCTGGCTCAAAATTGGGGCGTCGTCAAACTACCAAGATGGATTTTTCCTTTCTAATTTCAGAATTTTTTTTCCGCCGTTTCGGAGATATCGTGCGTACGGCGGACGGATCAGTTGATCATATTTGTTTGCCTCCTGAAATTCAATAATCGCCCTATCCTTGAAACGCAAACTCATGAAATTTTCAGGGGGGTTAGAAATTCATTATCAATGATAAACCATAGCCGATTGAATAATAAATTTCTAACCCCCAGTGAAAAATTTGCATGGTTTTACGTTTCATTGGGTCTCAATCCCCACAATAAAAACATCTAAATTTATCAAGTCCTTTGGCACTCGTACGCCGTTAAAACTTCCCCAAATCCAAATTTAAACGATATAGCCAAAAAGGTAGAAGATTTTAGCGGGGGCACACAAAAATCATCAACTGATCAATCCAAATAGGTGTTTTGGATGCTTTGAACCGATTTACGTGGCTATGCAATCTGTCAAAGTTTTGTCAATAATCGCTCTATCACCTCAAAAAAAACACGCCTAACTCTGGACTTGTTTAGTAAGATTCAAATCATGAACGCAAGAATTGAATAATAAACCCCAGTGAAAGAATACTTAGTTACCCCAGTAATAATATTGAATAATTACCCCAGATTAATATTGAATAATATTTACCTATATATTATCAGATGCTTCAACCCGTGCATCGGCTACTAACTACACTACAAGTATTCACATCGGCTATCACTCCAGTATCCACATTCACTACAACTCGACGCTATCGGCCGGACATCACTAGGTTACAAACAAACAATAATAAACGAAAAAACGCAAATGTTGGCACCATAAATCGGGCCATACATCGGGAATGGTTTGACCAACGGACGTGGGGAAGGGCTCATTCGATTCCTAAAGGTATGTTCTTCAAATAGGAAAATATTTAGGCCGATTCGACTAGTTTTGAGGTTTTCATTTGGATTTTACAAAACTTTTACAGCCCTTAAAGGGCTTTTTAAATTGAGTGAGGGAGCTGGCTCAAGAATTGGGGCGTCGTCGGACCAAATAGGATTTTTCCTGAAAATTTCAGATTTTTTGCTCCAGCCGTTTGGGAGAAATCGTGCGTACGGCGTACGGCGGACGGACGGAAAATTTTTTATTGCAGATTCGGATTCTACACCCTTTGAAACGTAAACCATGAAATTTTCAGGGGGGGTTAGTTTTTTTTTTTTTTTTTTTTTTTTTTTTCAGAGCGATTACAATGGTTTATTATTGAATAATAAACCAATAACAAACCCATGTGTTAGAATTTAGAATGCTTTATTCAATATTTAATCATTCCGTGCCCGTGACCCTCAAAAACCGGAGATGTCCTGACGCAAATCGGGCGTTGAGTGTCATCAGGCGAGCTACGACGGCCCGAAGGGCGTGGAGCCCGCCGCCCTCATCTCGCCTTGGCCTAATTCAACTCACTTGGGATGTCTATGTAGTAGGTACCTACCTACCTTCGAATTAATCCGAAACAGTATACAAACAAGAGGTGGATATTGGGGAGAGAAACACAGTTCCAATCATGCAGCACGATCTTAAGAGAGCAATTTTCCAAAATTATAGCTCTGTTTCATCTTAAATTGAGTTATATTTATAAAAACATGATTTATTTACAATCGTAACAAAAATATGCCTTGAAAAATTGAAAATACATCTAATAATCTGGGTTCGTACCCTACCCATGAAAAACAATTCAATCAAATAACTTTATTTGTAGAAATCATTTACATGATTGTTTCAAGAGTTCGGTGTGATTAAACAATAGGATAAAACTGCTCATACTTGGCTCGAATTTAGCAAAATAAAACATCTCTTACATCAAAAATCATTAACAAATCAAAATTTTGGTTTATTATTCAATGATAAACCATTGTAATCGCTCTTGAAAAAAAAAAAAAAAAGTCTAACCCCCCCTGAAAATTTCATGGTTTACGTTTCAAAAGGTGTAGAATCCGAATCTGCAATAAAAATTTTTCCGTCCGTACGCCGTACGCACGATTCTCCCAAACGGCTGGAATAAAAAATCTGAAATTTTCAGGAAAAATCAATATTGGTCCGACAACGCCCCAATTCTTTAGCCAGCTCTCTCACTTAATTTAAAGTGCCCTTTAAGGGTTGTCAAAGTTTTGTAAAATCCCTAAAAACCTCAAAAAAAGTCGAAGCGGCCTAAATTTGGACTTTTTTGAAGAACTTTCCACGAGGAATCGAATGAGCCCTTCCCCAGGTTCGTAGCTCAAACCATTCCCGATATACGGCCCGATTTATGGTGCCAAAATTTGCGTTTTTTTGGTTTATTATTGTTTATGTTTTCATCGCAGTAACCATCGATGTAGTGATGTAGTAATGTGGATACTGGAGTGAACTCCTAAAAGGCTTTGTAGCCGATACACGGGTTGAAGCATTCTGATACGCATGAAACGCATTGGCTTGCGTTCGTGATTTGAATTTCTACTAAGCTTTGGAGTGTGCGTGTTTCACAGGTGATAGAGCGATTATTGAAAGGCACACAAATATGATCAACTGAACAATCCAAATAGGTATTTTGGTTGAGAAAAGATTTACGTGCTCTATGCATATCTCCTGAAATTCAATAATCGCTCTATCACCTGTGAAACACGCACACTCCAAACCTTAGTTGAAATTCAAATCATGAACGCAAGCCAATTGAATAGTAACCCCAATGAAAGAATTTGCAGCGTTTTGAATGACACAACTAACACTTCTTGTGTTACCAATAAGTGCGACATAAATAAGGAAGTGGAGGCAAGAAAAAAAAAAATAATAATAAAAATGGCGATTAACTTAAACGCGCACTTCATCGGGTGCCACTTCGGAATAGTGTGTATCTTCTGTAGAAAGAAAATGGTGGGGGGAGGGGGGGGGGGGCAGCTACCCTTCGTTTTCTGCAGAGGCTCTTAGCATGAGAGATTTCAACACAATTTTATATGAATCGTTCATCTTCCTCCTGTCTTGTCCCGTAACGAGGAGAGAACGATCAACCGATTCAGCTCCTTCCATGTGCTGGTTATGGTAGCATGTTCTGTATGAGCAGTAAAGAGGACATACAAGCAGGAAGTGCGTCAATGTCTCGGGGACCTCGAGGCTGCAGGGGTAACAAATGTAGCTGTTTTCCAGTTCGTACTTGTTGCGTGTGTGGTAGAATTTCAGCTTGCCCATGCTTACATTTCTTCGCTAGTCTCAATTGCGCTATCAGTCGCTCTCGATGGATATTCCCCATCGTACATCATTATCCAGGATGTCACGGAATGATGTATTATACTCGGAGTTCCACGTCCGTTGGATGTCGAGGCTCCTACAATGGTTCTTGTAGCCTTCCATTATTTGCTTGCGGATTGGAACGCGTCAAAATTAAGCTCGCCCCAATCCATTTTCACTCCAACAAACTGAAATATGCTATCGAGCTTAGTCACCCAGTTGAAGTCAATCGAGTTCCTAATATTTTTGTGACATGATGTGAGCTCCTGGAGGCGTAACTTCGGCCATCTCTCTTCGCTCATTTTGAGGATTCTTGATAGGAAGCCCTGAGCACGCTCAAGTACATAGACTTTCAACCATGAAAAACAATTCACAGGGGTTTACTTCCTCAGTGACACTTCTAACACTACTTTTGTGGAAAATACAGCTAACAATAAGGTGGTAGTTAACATCACAATTAAAAAGAACTTGCAAAGAACTGGTAAATAAAAGGTAAACTTTAGCAATTGAAACAACAAAAATATATATCTTACATTCCAATTCAAATTCCAATAATTTAGAACATAATTTTTTTAAAATATCTATTTCTTATCGGTTCTAATCAATCAAATTAAGCATATTCGGTCTGATTTTCTTCCTAATAAAGTAAAGAACGCAACGGGCCCTGCAGAAAGCCGGTCCGTTTTGTTTGTCGGGCGGATAACGTCCGCAAATCTTAAAAACGCGATTTCTCCCGAGTCGCTCAGTAGAATTAGGCGTTCGAGGTCTTAAAATGTTTGTAATTACTTGTTCTACAATGCCCCTAACGGGTTTTGTGTGTAAATTTCATTTGACGGAGTTATAACGATTTTAAGAGCTATGCACAGCCATTATTTTGCCTTTAATCGATGTAAAGCTGAATTATCTCGAAGACAGTTCGAGATGTCGAAAATTGTCATAGAACAAAAGTTGTAGCCCTTGAAATTTCCATTCGGATGGACTCTTTCCACATTTCCATAGTTCCAACCGTTTACGCGCTCTGAGCTAAACAAAGTCTACGCATTCACGGGTTTGGTAAGAAGGCAGCAGTGGCAAAGGGAGTTTCATAGTCAGTACCGCTCTAATTCAATTCAACTTCATTTCTTCAAATCGTTAGAGCTTCAACTGTAATGTCAATCCTCTTATTATGATTGTTGATGATGGAAACTGGTTTCTGTTGATAGGAAATTTGATGCTGATTTCAAAAATGTGGTCAAAATAAAAAATATTGAAGTTAACTAAAAAAAGTTTTTTTCTAAAATAATTCGTCAATTTTTGTTGTTCGCTAAAAATTGAATACTCCGAAACGAAGTCTCTAAAAAACATTTTCAATGACGCATTTTCTCTTCTAAACTCATCGTAGAATCGAAAACTAAAATAAAAAAGGGGGGGTCAAGAGGTAGCCTCAAGTTTCAATCAAAGATTTGAGGCACTATAACATCGAAAAATGAAAAACGGGTTCCACCACCTTCAAGCAGAGTGAAAATACTATGGAAAAGGTCCGGTTCTATTCGTTTATTATTCAATAATAAACCATTGTAATCGCTCTTGAAAAAAAAATTTCTAACCCCCCTGAAAATTTCATGGTTTACGTTTCAAAGGGTGTAGAATCCGAATCTGCAATAAAAATTTTCCGTCCGTCCGCCGTACGCACGATTTCTCCCAAACGGCTGGAGCAAAATATCTGAAATTTTCAGGACAAATCAAAATTGGTCCGAAAATGCCCCAATTCTTTAGCCTGTACTCTCACATAATTTAATGTGCCCTTTAAGGGTTATCAAAGTTTTGTAAAATCCCTAAAAACCTCAAAAAAGTCGAAGCGGCCTAAATTTGGACTCTTTTTGAAGAACTTTCCATAAGGAATCGAATGAGCCCTTCCCCAGGTTCGCAGTTCAAACCATTCCCGATATACGCCCCGATTTGTGGTGCCAACATTTGCGTTTTTTGGTTTATTATTGTTTATGTTTTCATCGTAGTAACCTAGTGATGTAGTAATGTGGATACTGGCATGAACTCCTAAAAGGCTTTGTAGCCGATACACGGGTTGAAGCATTCTGATACGCATGAAACGCTGCAAATTCTTTCACTGGGGTTTATTATTCAATTGGCTTGCGTTCATGATTTGAATTTCTACTAAGCTTTGGAGAGTGCGTGTTTCACAGGTGATAGAGTGATTATTGAATTTCAGGAGGCACACAAATATGATCAACTGAACAATCCAAATAGGTATTTTGGTCGAGAACAGATTTACGTGCTCTATTCATATCGCCTGAAATTCAATCGCTCTATCACCTGTGAAACACGCACACTCCAAATCTTAGTAGAACTTTAAATCAAGAACGCAAGCCAATTGAATATTAAACCCCAGTGGAAGGATTTGCAGCGTTTTTTGATATCTCGCACCGTATGGCTGTAATTCCGTAACGGGCCCATATAGATGGGACACCTAATTTGGCAGACGTTTTCTATCTATATTTCTTTAGTACTTATCTACGAATGCGTTCAAACTGAACTCAAATGTATAACCAGCTGGGAGATGTCGAGAACCTGCGGGCAGGTACCTACTTGTAACAATATCGGGAATTGATATCATCCAGTCGGCGCCCAGGCCTTGGTCCGACGGAAGGCCGATCGCCACGGAGTAGGTGCTCGACCCGACTATATAAACTCACGACGGTCCGAGGAAGGCAGTGCAGTTCTTCTCGCAGCTTCCAAACAAACACCATGTACAAGGTACGTCGGATGTTAAGGTTGATTTTAAACTCGTATTCTTAACGTTCATATCAACCATTAAACATCAGGAGAGAGGCTTCACACGGCTTTCTAGTATTATTATTAATATTACAACTAGCGTACCTAATGAACGAGTCATACGGGTACAGTTTTCATCCGATTTTGATGTAATTTTCGGCAATTGTGCCTGTTGATGGTTCCCTAAGATTTTCATTGCTCACACATCGATATGCTAGTTGGCACCTGCGTTAGAGGTCCATAAAGCATTTTAACATTTGCTAATCTTCAGATCAAGCCCATATATGGAGGGTAGTTGTGGATCATGTGGAGCATGAATAGGATTTCAGGGACAACAAAGGTGATTCTGCCTTTGCAAGTCATCTGAATGAATCCAATCATAGCTTTAGTTTTGATCTGACAAACAGGCAATATGTGGAATTTCCTCACTTTTGCCCAAAGGGAGGTATGTTGGATGTGCTAGAAAAATTCGAAATTGTTAAGAGTGATAGGTCAGGAAAATGTTTAAATGATGTCATTCCTCAAAATATTTCACCATTATTGGGTTCTTTCTTGGAATAAGTTTGGCTCCGCCTCTCCATAATGATACTATTTGTGCCCCTTTCACTTTGTAAGCCTTGAGTGGCATTGGTTGGTCCTCCCCGCCCCTTTCACTTCCTTGAGCCAATAGGATTCAATCTCCTCTCACTTGATCCTATATAAAATATGCTTTCTGTGATGTACTTTCAGTTCATGTTTGTTACTGATGATGACCTAACCGTCGAAATCGATTTAACAGTGTAACTCATTACTTTTGTGGAAATATGGACAACGTTCCATCTTACTCCGTTTTTATTTGTGGATCTATTGATCGCATATAAATTACAACACAATCGTATCGTCAGTAGCAACTGCGCACACGTGAGACCTAGGTGTTTCACTTTTCCGCTTGAATTTCATGAAATTTTCAAAGGATGTGAGGGTTAAACAAGCTGTGAATCCGAACGTGTCCAAACGTGAAATCCAACAAACATAATTTTCCCACGTCTAAAAGTCTCAACAAATTTCAAACAATCGTGTAATTAGCGTCGATCATATCAAACTCGGCACATCTGGAGTGAGGCTTCACACGACATTCCGTTATTAATACGACTTTCACGCCTTCTATTAGATTTCCCAGTAAGAAAGTGTTCAAATTTGAGATTTCAAAGTAAATAAAGATCGAAAAAAGTGGCGATTTGAACTAGTTTCAAGCTGTTTGCCGAAAAAGCGGATCTTTAGTTTCAATCGTATGTTGCGTTATCCTCTGGAATGATACTATAAATAACAGGCACAATACAATAAATTATACAATAAATCGGTCACATTTTGTGAATTTTGAAAAATCAAGAACTTGCCAACCCAAAAAAAAACAGCTAAAATTCTATTTATATTTTTATTAGACTAAAAAAAAAAACTCATGCGGTATGATCAAATTAGCGGATTTTTCTAAATCGTTACAATAAATTTGTGTTAAATTTGGTGGAAATTTGAGCATGTGAGGGCAGAATGTTGATGTTGATCATACATTTCAAAGCAAATGCACTTTTTCTGAATAGCATTCCGGTGCACGAATAAACGTGTGGATGTGTATGGAAAATTTTAAAATTTTTTACTGATCCATCGGTTTTTAGCTTATTTTAATTAAGTGTAAGTACACTTATCATTGCGATTTTGGCCTAAATTCTTGAATGGCGTAGTTTGTTTCTAGTTAACTTTTCCTGAGTGGTATTGTGCGAATACAGAGAGTGGTTCTGAAGGAAGTGACCACCCTCTTGCATGTCTTTATTTGAATATGCAGAAATAGAGAGACATTTTTTGGGTAGAATTCAGGAAAAATAATTGAGCTACCGTGCTCAAAAACCAACTATTTTCATATTAGAACCCAGATTTTTTAAAGCAGTTCTAGATTCTACAAAAAATGTCTTGAAAATATGATCCCTTATTCGATTTTTTCGGCCTGTGCGCAACCCGTTCACCAAGTCCGCAAAATTCATCAAAATTGTGCACACTCAAACATTAGAAAACCCAGTGTGTCACATGAATTTTCACCGTTTTTCAAAGCTGATTCACGCGGTGCTATTTGATTTTTTCATTTGACTTTCTAAAATTGCCGAAAATGTCGTTATTTTGATAAATTGTCAATAAATCTGTAATCTTCAAAAATAAGTTTCACCGTTTCATTTATATTTATAGCACTTTTTTGAAGTTTGAAAAATGTATTGTGCTCAAACGAATTCATCTTTACTTTTGGAAAGATTGATTTTTTGGCGAAAGAACGAGTTTGTTATCTCAATCCTTAGGAGAGATTCTGGAAATCCTACCAGATTGCGGCAACAACTAAAAACCAACATTTTTATTTTACAATTTCCATTATAATTACTTTTTAGCTATTTAAATAGTTTCGTTTTCTGAAGAAATTTGCAACAATCCCAATAATTTCGCAGTTTGGATTCCCCGTTACAGCGCAAACGGAGGTTTGACGCAAACTTCAAAACTTTTATTCTTTTTTACCTAAAAATGAAGGGAACAAAACTGCGAATAAATCACAAAAGTCGATGAGAAATTCGCTTTTTTTCAAAAATCAAGTTTTTGCAGTGTCGAGGGTTTTTGAGGTTGTAGTCAAATGCGGGCCAAGATTGGTCATTATCTCTGTTGTCACTGCTGATTCATGTACTCAACTCCGAAAAAATGTAAATTTTGAAGACAGTAGCTTCATTAAGTTTAAAATTGCGTTTCTGAACAATTTTTAAATTATTTATGAATTGTGCATTCCAAAGCCATTTGCGAGTTACTAGTTAATTTTTCAAATGTCTACTATTTCCAGTTTTGTCGGAATTAACGAACCAAAAAACTCAACGTTCCGTGATTCGACAGGGCCGCACGCCTCATGCGGTCAATGAGACAGGTTAGGCTAAAACGCATGACCTCCCGGTCTTCCCGGTGAGGTTGACCTGCGCCTGAATCCATATGATCAATTAGCTATTACCCACAATCATCTGATCAACTTACTTCTTCTAAATTAACTACCTAGGACAATTAAGGAATAGTTACTAGCTCAACCGAGGCGGATGACTACAGTTTGGGTTACTAGGCAGTAGATAAGTATGTACTTACTGCAGTAAGCAGTTTGTGCTAAGTACTCACCAAGCACCCAATTTTTATGGCACCCAAATTATCAAAACCTCTAAAGATCAAATTCCGAAAGTTCCTTCAATAACTCGACTTCTGAAATTTTTACGAAACCCGATTCATTTATCGATTGTTTGAAGCACTGAAGGAGTTGAGAAACCGATAGATTTGAAAATTCCCTACCCTTTTTCATGTTGGGCTGATCTTCGAGCTTCTTATACTCTTGCCCACGTAGGAGCGACCCTGTGGTTTTCTGAAGACCTCTGGGTCTGGCAACGCCGCCCAAATCTGAGCCTCCAGGTAGTGGCCTGACGGCTCGCATCGGTCCCTAATTACGGTGCGGTACTTACGTCTTATGCAATCCAAATGTGATCTAATAGTTAATTCGATCATGTCATCACCAGAATCGTGATGTACATGAAAAAAGGGACACAACGAGTATAAATTTGAACTGGAAAAACATACCTAGACGTTATGTAAAAATACCCAATAGCGGTTTTCGTCAAACTCAAACAAAAATGGGTTTTTTCCCATGTGGGCATGTGGGGTATCGTGTTCCATGTAATTTTGGACGCTGAAGCGATTGGAGTGGGTCCCAAACCTGTGCGATTGACCCAGAGCGAGGAAATCCATTTTCATGGGGTAAAATGGTGCAAAATGACATTATTTCCGTACTTTTTCGAGCCCCATCCCATCTGACAGGGTTGGATCAAAGAAACATGAGTTTAAGTGTAATAAAGTTCGACACAAGAATAATAAACCCATGTGTAATCAAATTTGCAGCGTTTTTTGCAATTTATTACACTTTTGCAATACGGCCACACACTTGTTTGATAAGGTGTTCCTGAACCGATTGATATGAAATTTAGACTTGTTTTCCTCAGAACGACGAGAACATTTTGAATCTCACAAAAAATTACGTTTTTTCAACAAAAGCAACTAAAACGTCTTGCGTTAAGAGGGGGAGATTGAAAGGGGCTTTACTGCTGGTAATGAGGGATAGTCGGCCGAGTTAAAGGGTCCGCTGCGGTGTTGCCACCTGATGGGGGGAAGGGGTTTTCGTCCCTGCGGTCCGGGGTCGCTCCTATATGGGCAATAGTATAGCTGAGCGAATCCACGGTGTACAAATAGTTTGTAGGTGATACTCTCACTCAATACAGCGAAGTTTCACGGCTCCTTTTCCCAACCCACCGATATAACTCAACT
The DNA here is from genome assembly GCA_031894815.1 of Creontiades dilutus. NCBI lineage: Eukaryota > Metazoa > Arthropoda > Insecta > Hemiptera > Miridae > Creontiades > Creontiades dilutus. Next base: position 89,228 of record JAVIWC010005620.1, read on the forward strand.
AATGTGGATGCAGATTTCAAACGGAAATACAATAGTGACTTTTGAGCAATTTGAGATAGTTTAGACCACTTATTTGTGTACTTTAATAGTCTGGTAGAATGAACTGTTTTTTAAAAATCAAACCAATCAACAAGAAAACTCTATGTATACTCAATAGGGATCACAGGTTGCACACCAAGCAAAACTCAATGAAGAAATAAAGTTGAATGAATGACTTTTGGTTTCTTCTAGTGTATGAACTATCATAAACGGATTGATATTGTAATTGCGACGTTTTCGTTAATGAAGATAATTAGATGAGAAGCAAATGTAATAAATTAATATTTTTTTAAAATTGATTGCAATCTCCCGGACTATAGGCCTCAGAAGCACTAGAGGCCTCGAATGTGAGGCAACATGTAGTTTCAGTTAAAAGCTTCAGTAGCTCTAGTGTTAAATACCTCTAGTTGTACGTACTTAAGGTGTAGGCTGCAGTAACGGATCACATTTTTGACCTAATTACTACAAGCTGAGAGCTTTGCAAACTGTAGCCTTGTTGCTTTTGATCAAGCAGCTGTCAATGAAGTGGTCTGCTGCAGAACATGAAATGCACCATTGATTCATTAATATAGCAGATCGCGTGACTAGCGACTGCCCAAGTACCTTGGTTGATTCTATACAATGGTACTATCTTTAACTGCCACAAATAGAATCTTTCTCTTTGGGCCTTAGAGGCTTTGGAAAGTGTGAGTCAACATGCAGTTTCAGTTACAGCGACATAGCTTCAGCTGTAGTAGTTGGGACGTAGTTAACTGTACATCTATACAAAGCAGCTTGAAGTTGTTTACCTCAGTTACTTCTGTGGAAGCTTCAGTAGCTCTAGTGTTAAATACCTCTAGTTGTACCTACTTAAGGTGTAGGCTGCAGTAACGGGTCACATTTTTGACCTAATTACTACAAGCTGAGAGATTTGCAAACTGTAGCCTTGTTGCTTTTGATCAAGCAGCTGTCAATGAAGTGGGCTGCTCCAGAACATGATGTGCACCATTGATTCATTAATATAGCAATCCTGGTTGTTTCATTGACTGATTGAATCTTATTAATTGCAGTTGTTGGTTCTCGCCGTGGCTGTTGCCTCCGCCCACGCTGGCCTCCTCGCCCCCGCCGCCGTCACCTCTCAGTCCCAGAACATCCTGAGGAGCTGGGGCAACCTCGGACAGGTGTCCACCTACTCCAAGACCGTCGACACCCCCTGGTCCTCCGTCTCCAAGAGCGACATCCGCGTCTCCAACCCCGGCCTCACCTCCCAGACCATCGTCGGCTCTCCTCTGCTCGCTCAGAGAACCATCGCCGCCCCCGCTCTGATCGGCTCTCCTCTTCTCGCTCAGAGGACCATCGCCGCCCCCGCTCTCGTCGGCTCTCCCCTGCTCGCTCAAAGAGCCATCGCCGCCCCCACTCTGATCGGAACTGCCTACTCCGCCGCCCCCGCCGTCTCTCACATGACCTACGTCAACTCCCTCGGCCTCCAGTACGGATGGTAATTCCCCAATCCACTTCCCCCCTTCCCCATCATTCCTTCCACAACCCATCCCAACTGTAAATAATAATTTATTCAACCAACCAAAATAAATTGCAAAACTCTAATGCCTTGTATATTTTCAATTATAAACCCAAAACCTACCAAGAGAAAATTCGAGTTGATCAAAACAATTTGAAAACTTTTTTTCGGGCGATCAAAAAGATCCATTCTGGGTCTACACTTCAGTTTATCCATTGAAGACAACGATATTTTGCAGGTAAATCCAGTTTACCTTTCCATTCAAGTACACTTTTCTGTCCAGAAAGGAAGCTAATGCACAGCCGGGGAGGCACATCTCAAGAGCAACGAACAGGACAAGGAAACGTACTTGTATGTTCATTTTGACTCGTCAAACCAAACAAAATTGAAATAGAAGGTCGATTACCTACTAAATAGTTTTGCATCAAACGTCAACAAATTTTCCAAAGTGAAAACCAGCATTTTGGCACACAGCATTCAGCAGATATGAACCAATCAGACTAATATTCAAAATATTGAGGTCAGGCAGCATCTATTCCTAACAATAAACGACTGAGCACAACGGTAACAAACCGACTCTTACTGAACGAGTTAGAGGGCATTTTTCATTCGATTCCTAAACAAGGGAAAAAGAGCCACCACTCCCTCAACCTGACCAGGGAATAGGACGGCAGGAACGTCAAGCAGTTTGTAGTAGAGGTGGGTAGTGAACTTGTCCCAAATTACCTGCAGAGGGAAGACCGGCAGTTCATCACAAGACGTTTGCGACAGCATGGCTCCCCACGGCCGACGTTACTCGGACGGTCGCGAACTTCTCTTGGCAAGAGGAGTTCTAGACCTGCAGGTCGCAAACGTTCTTGGCAGCATGGCTCCTGCGGAACGAACTACTCATATACCCCGTTTACATGAAGCAAACTTCCGTGGCAGTGAGCAGGGAAGTGGCGAGGACATTGGGCAGCGCGAGTATGTAAACACCTCACTTCCACTGCCACTCGCGCTGAACTGGCAGCCCTCAACTGGCGGTGTGTTGTGCAGCGCCAGTGGGTGGTCCTCCATTACTGCACTGAGTTCCTGCCACGGAAGTGGGCTGCATGTAAACACTCGGGCTGCTGCGGAAGTAAGTAGAGGAGTAACTACGGCAGCAAATACGGCAACGCGAGGGGCAGCGGCAGTGGCTGCATGTAAACGGGGTAGGAGACCTGCCGGTCTGCCAAACCGTTCTTCACAAAGTGACCTGCAGTTCACCCATCCGCCATTAGCTCGGGTTTCCTTCTAGTCAACAACGGACTCCCCTCATTGCAGAGTCAATACCATTCAAATTTACTCAATACTAAACTGTACTGGTCAATACTATACTCATCACAGAGTCAATTATATTTAATAAGTAGATATTTATCTGGAAATCTGCATGAGGACTTGAAAAATGGCTAGGGAGTAGGAAAACACAGTAGATGACTGCCATTTACCAAATTCTGACGGATGGCGAAGATAATAGAGGTTGACGGTCATGCCAGGAGATAGCGATAGTGGTGGTGAATGTCTCAGAATGGAGGCGACGAACTGCAGGTCCCATTCATACACGAAGTGAACTGCAGGTATTGCATTCATCCACGGAGTGAACTGTGTAGCGGCCTGCAGGTTGCATTCAATCACGGAGTGAACTGGTGAACTTCTCCCACTGACCTTGTCTTTGGACTGAGTGACCTGCAGGGAGTCTACTCCCTCAGGTGACCTGCGTTTACATACCTCTAGTTTGTAGTTCTGCATTAGCTGTTAGAAAGTTGGATTTGACTGCTAACTTGTGCACCTTTTGTATACTTGAGAGCGAAATGGTCGCATTGTCGCCCCCTGGGGTGGGAGCTTATCAAAAAAAATTAGGAGAAAAAGAAAGCCCTTCTTCGAAGAGGAAGGTCGATCTTAATACTCCTGATTGTAATAAGCAAGAGGTAAATACTTACATTTTTGAAAATGAAATCAAAGAAGAGTATTTTAGGATTCCGATTCGAAATAGAAACCAGTTCTACTTCGACTAAAGACTCTACAAAAACAAAGGCACCGAAAAACAAAACAATTAATAGCCTACAAGGCAGAAGGACTCGCTTATCACAATGATAACAATCGAACTAAAATTTCTAAGTTTGATACTGAGGTTTGGCTGCGTTAGATCAAGGTATCGAGAATGTAAAAAAAATTTTGTTTGGATGGCACTGAGCAAAATGGAAGCAAAGTTGGAGTCGTTAATTGGTCGTTTGAAACAGGTGAAAATTGTTATAGATACGAAGGTTGTTCTATATTTCAAACGAAATTTTATAGGTGAAGCAATCGCAATGTTGCCCACGAAAACATTTGATTCTCCAAGTACAATTCTCATGGGAGCTCCTGTCCTGCGTTGGTAAGTGCCAACTCCACGAGATACTTTTGAATAATGATCGACGAAGACCTGAAATGGGAATTTCACATCTCTGCTTTCGCGGAAAACCTCCGTAAATTTACTCACCTATTCTACAAAGTTCGTGGGTCCCTTAAGAAGAAAAGTCTAATTGTGGCACATAATATGTTATATAATTATATTTTATATAAGGCCCTAGTTATCTTCGGTACTTTCCTCTGAACATTTTGCAGAAATTAATACTAAAAACGATGCAAATTCTTTCACTGGGGTTTATTATTCAATTGGGTTGCGTTCATGATTTGAATTTCATACTAAGCTTTGGAGTGTGCGTGTTTCACAGGTGACAGAGCGATTATTGAATTTCAGGAGATTTGCATAGAGCACGTAAATTTGTTCTGTTCAAAATACCTATTTGGATTGATCAGTTGATCATATTTGCGGGCCTCCTGAAATTCAATAATCGCTCTATCACCAGGGAAACACACACACTCCAAAGGTTAGTAGAAATTAAAATGCCAAGTGGGTGTGGTACATAGCTTTCTCGTATCCATAACATGACTGTATAGATCATTGAAAATTATTATTGGCTAAAGAACCTCGTTCAATCAAGCTCGAGGCTAAAACTTTATTTTCTCTTTATTACTCACGAGGACCATCTTTACATCACTCCGAACAGTCCCTGAAAATTTCATCGAAATCAGTCATAAACTCCCGGAGTTATGCGTGTAACAAGGATTTCACGTTTGCGGATGCGCAGAGGCTACTATTGATCTGGGGCTCATGAAACTCATAGGGAACTATCTACACATCAAACCAAACAATCCCCGAAAATTTCATCGAAATCAGTCATAAACTCCCGGAGTTATGCGTGTAACAAGGATTTCACGTTTGCGGATGCGCAGAGACTACTATTGATCCGGGGGTAATGCAACTCATAGGGGACCATCTACACATCAAACCGAACAATCCCTGAAAATTTCATCGAAATTGGTCAAGAACCAACTGGAGTTATGCGCGTAACAAGGATTTCACGTTTGCGGATGCGCAGAGGCTACTATTGATCCGGGGGTCATCAAAACCTATAGGGGACCATCTACACCCCAACCCGCACAATCCCTGAGAATTTCATGGAAATCGGACTATAACATCGTGTAGTTTTGCCCGTAACAAGGATTTGCTGACAGACAGACAGACACACAGACAGACACGGAACCAAAATTGTTCAGAAAGGTCTAAAACGCAAAATGCGAGTGGAATTTTTGATTTTGGAGACAAAAAAATTTCACATTCCGAAAGTGAAAACAAAGCTTCCGCTACCTTGGTAGACTCGGAAGCAAAATCATGAACACAGCCCAATTAAATAATAAACCCCAGTGAAAGAATTTGCAGCGTTTTTATTGAACGTCAATAGCCCCCCCCCCCCCCCCCCCTGTAAAAACATGCGTACGGTTTTTCTCTATTTGGGAGAAAATGCTAAATTTCAGGAGGTACCACAAATATGATCAACTGATCAATCCAAATAGGTACGTATTTTGGTTGAGAACCGATTTACGCGCTCTATGCGTATCTCCTGAAATGCGATAATCGCTCTATCCCCTGAGAAACACGCACACTCCGAAGCTTAGTAGAAAGTCAAATCATAAATGCAAGCCAAATAAATGAAATTGAATAATAAACCCCAGTGAAAGAATTTGCAGCGTTTCATGCGCATCAGAGTGCTTCAACCCGTGTATCGGCTACAAATCCTTTTAGGAGTTCACTCCAGGATCCACATTCACTACATCACTAGGTTACTGCGATTAAAAAAAAAACGATAATAAACAAAAAAAACGCAAATGTTGGCAGCATAATTCGGGCCATACCTGGGGAGAGGTTCATTCGATTCCTCATGGAAAGTTTGAGGGGCTCATTCGATTCCTCGTGTTCTTCAAAAAGATTACAAATTTAGGCCGCCTTTACTTTTTTTGAGGTTTTTAGGGATTTTACAAAACTTTGACAACCCTTAAAGGGCACTTTAAATTAAGTGAGAGGGTACTGGCTAAAGAATTGGGGCGTTGTCGGACCAATATTGATTTTTCCTGAAAATTTCAGATTTTTTGCTCCAGCCGTTTTGGAGAAATCGTTCGTACGGCGGACGGACGGAAAATTGTTATTGCAGATTTTGATTCTACACCCTTTGAAACGTAAACCATAAAATTTTCAGGGGGGTTAAAATTTTTTTTTCAAGAGCGATTACATTGGTTTATTATTTAATAATAAACCAAAATTGAAAAAAAACCGCATTCCCAAGGGTGTAAACTAAAATTGTTAAGAGGCATTTTCGATCAGAAATTTTCCGTATAATCTTCTCCTGGCCTGTGATCGTCACAAAATGTAACACCCCGTATAGGTAAAATGAAGGAATGTAGAAAAATCTTTTGCCATACAGTGCGGATTTGGTGTTTGCTAGCTGCCTCACTCTATGATGATCACCGCCAATGATCGCTTACTTGATTCCATGAGTATGAGTTAATAAAGCATTTTTTAATTGTAATTGGGGTTTTCAAAATTGCTCGCGGTCCGGATCAAATCTTACAGCAGGCCGACAGTTGCCTACATGTGATTTAAAAAGTTCCAGTGATCTGTAAATGTATTTACAAGTTGATAATGTGAGAAAGCAATTTTAACCAACTGTGATGGATATGGTTAGTTGGCCAAGGGGAAGGCCCTATTTTCCCGATCTGTCGCCACGGGAGATGAATCGGACGCCTGCAAGTGTCTGGGTCATCCTCTGAGCGTGGCAGAGCATAATTACTGCATCCACCTCCTCGGCAGGGGCAACTATACCATTCCATCACCTCGCACAACAAAGCAGACTTTTTCTGTCTACATCCCCTAAGTACTTATGACTATGTTAAATCCACGCCTCACATGCCCAAGCAACTGGAAGATCTCGAGAACCCGCTGGAGGTCCTCGTAACAACATCGAGAATTGATATCATCCAGCCGGCCCCCACAGGCCTTGGTCCAACGGAAGGCCGATGGGTGCTGGAGGAAGCGAGATCTGAACCCACAAAGCCGGTGCGCGACCCGACTATATAAACCCAAGACGGTCCGAGGAAGGCAGTGCAGTTCGTCTCGCAACCTCAAACCTTCAAGATCACTATGTACAAGGTAGGTTCTACAGGGTTCAAATGATCGGATTTTGAAAAAAAAACATTGAATTTAATGCACGCATTACAGGGGTATCAGTACATTTATTTTGTTTATTTATTGATTGGCAAAATAAATCGCTGGGGTTTATTATTCAATGATTCATGATTTGAATTTCTACTAAGCTTTGTAGTGTGCGTGTTTCACAGTTGGTAGAGACTCTCACTTAATTTAAAGTGCCCTTTAGGGGTTGTCAAAGTTTTGTAAAATCCCTAAAAACCTAAAAAAAAGCCAAGGAGGCCTAAATTTGGACTTTTTTTTAAGAACTTTCCATGAGGAATCGAATGAGCCCTTCCCCAGGTCCGTAGCTCAAACCATTCCCGATGTATGGCCCGATTTATGGTGCCAACATTTGCATCCATTCACTACATCACTAGGTTACTGCAATCAAAACAAACACAAGAGTTTTTTTTTTGTTTTTTGTTTTGATCGCAACAACCTAGTGATGTAGTGAATGTGGATAGTGGAGTGAACTCCTAAAAGGGTTTATAGCAGATACACGGGTTGAAGCATTCTGATAAGCATGCTCCGTCTTACGAAATTTAAAATTTTAAAATAGAATATTTTTCCATTATAATCGCTCTTGAAAAAGAACGCTGCAAATTCTTTCACTGGGGTTTATTATTCAATGATTCATGATTTGAATTTCTACCAAGCTTAGGAGTGTGCGTGTTTCACAGGTGATAGGGCGATTATTGAATTACAGGAGGCACACAAATATGATCAACTGATCAATCCAAATAGGTATTTTGGTTGAGAAACGATTTAAGTGCTCTATGCATATCTCCTGAAATTCAACGCGCATTCAGTGCACAGAGGTACTGAAGTAGGCTGCAGTCACGGATCACATTTTTGACCTAATTACTACAAGCTGAGAGATTTGCAAACTGTAGCCTTGTTGCTTTTAATCAAGCAGCTGTCAATGAAGTGGGCTGCTCCAGAACATGATGTGCACCATTGATTCATTAATTTAGCAGATCGCGTGACTAGCGACTGCCCAAGTACCTTGGTTGATTCTATACAGTGGTACTATCTTCAACTGCCACAAATAGAATCTTTCTGTCTGGGCGTTAGAGGCTTCAAAAAGCGTGAGACAATTCGTAGTTTACGTTACAGCAATTTAGCTTCAGATGTAGTAGTTGGGATGTAGTTAACTGTACATCTATACAAAGCAGCTTGAAGTTGTTTACCTCAGTTACTTCTGTGGGAGCTTCAGTAGCTCTAGTGTTAAATACCTCTAGTTGTACGTACTTAAGATGTAGGCTGCAGTCACGGATCACATTTTTGACCTAATTACTACAAGCTGAGAGATTTGCAAACTGTAGCCATGTTGCTTTTAATGAAGCAGCTGTCAATGAAGAGGGCTGCTCCAGAACATGATGTGCACCATTGATTCATTAATATAGCAATCCTGGTTGTTTTATTGACTAATTGAATCTTATTAATTCCAGTTGTTGGTTCTCGCCGTGGCTGTTGCCTCCGCCCACGCTGGCCTCCTCGCCCCCGCCGCCGTCACCTCTCAGTCCCAGAACATCCTGAGGAGCTGGGGCAACCTCGGACAGGTGTCCACCTACTCCAAGACCGTCGACACCCCCTGGTCCTCCGTCTCCAAGAGCGACATCCGCGTCTCCAACCCCGGCCTCACCTCCCAGACCATCGTCGGCTCTCCTCTGCTCGCTCAGAGAACCATCGCCGCCCCCGCTCTGATCGGCTCTCCTCTTCTCGCTCAGAGGACCATCGCCGCCCCCGCTCTCGTCGGCTCTCCTCTGCTCGCTCAAAGAGCCATCGCCGCCCCCACTCTGATCGGAACTGCCTACTCTGCCGCCCCCGCCGTCTCTCACATGACCTATGTCAACTCCCTCGGCCTCCAGTACGGATGGTAATTTCCCAATCCACCCCATTCCCAACTGTAAATAATAATTTATTCAACCAACCAAAATAAATTGCAAAACTCTAACCTCGTGTGTTTTCCAATTATACACCTAAAGCCTCCTCCTACTAAAAAAGATGAGATGAAAAACACTGAGTTTTTTGAAAAATATGGTGTATTTCTACAAAAATATAGAGTTACGAACGTTAAACCGATTTCGGAGTATCATCAGTTACAGAACAATGACTACCTATTATTATTATTTGTAATCGACTTAATTCTGTGGACATTGAAGAGTTTTAAAAAGAAAATCCATAGGACTACATCTCTTCTCAAAACTCTTTTTCTAAAAACTGTGTTTTCTTGACATGGTTTTTCACATTTCCTTAGTGAGTGATTTCGTGTGTAGAAGTTGAGAGTCGATCAAATCATTACCTGCGCTGCGAACGAATTTTTAAACTGATACTCATTCGAGACATTCGGTTTGGTTTGATTTTAAAGAATTTCCATAGAAAAGTAAGATAACGCGGAAACAGGGCCTTTAAAAAATGGTCTGAGAGGCCTTCTAGAATCGATTCCTGGAGGTCAGGACTTTTTTTTATAGAGGTTGGTGGAAAATTCATTACTAGATATAATACTAGTATAACAAAAGATGTGTCCCCTCACCCTTTGCATCGTGGCATACCGACTAAAAAAGACCGTTCCTCTCGTCTTTTAGGACCGTCCCGGGACTGCTTTTTGGCATTACTTCGGGACAGTCTCCTTTTTAACCTCGTGAGGGTTCCTCCTGGTCTTCACTACTTCTACCCTGGCTCATTCCCAGCTCTTGTTCACATCCTTCTGTTTGAGCACCATAGTGATATACGTGCTGACTGTACTCCAGTTCTCCGCAGATTGTATCATCTTTTCTAATACTGTTTATGGGCTAAAAATCACCTATTACTCCAACCAATTCCTGCCTTAGCTGCTGCCATTTTGGGCATATAACGAATGTGTGCTCTACATCATCGTCTTCCATCTGGCAGTACACACACCTTGCCTCGGAAGTCTTCCCTATTTTCTTTAGGAACGACCGATAATAACCATGCCCCGTCAGGAACTGGGTTAAATAGTAATTAACGTCGCCCTGTTTCCTCTTCGTCCATTTTTGCACTCCCCCGGAGGTCGGGACCTAGGTTTGTTACACTCTGTACGAGATAAATGGATACCAGGCTACACCACTGAAAAAACCCAAAGCACTCTGTATAGGTTGTTGGCCCACAACAATCTACAGGATGTTGCTTACCTTAGGACGCGTATAGAACGCAGAGGGAGGAGGGAAGCTAGGAGGCAGGATGTCGCTATTGATGCAGGCATTGTTGCCAAATAGGGGGTTTTCCCCCAGATTCAGGGGTTTTTTGTGAAGGGGGAAATTCAGGGGGAACTTTTTCGAGGTGGGTTTTCAGGGGGATTCCACTCTAATGGGGGAATTTTGGGAGGAAATCAGAGATTGACGTACATATCCGAAAAAAACTTATTCAACCGATTCGATTCGGGAAGATTCGATTAGTTAAGTTAGGGTTTTTCAGCACGTTGCAACTGCGAATGCCCTCCGACATAGATATTTTACAGAAAATGGATAGCCTCCGGCGCAAAATTTGCACTTCGCAACAAAAAAAAAAAAAAAAAAAAAAAAAAACCAGAATATCTGACAATGTGAGCCAGTTTAAAAGACTTAATGTAACGGAGGTTGAAGAAGAGTGGGGGAATTGTCCAACAAGAATTGAGGAGATTTTGGGCTGACGTTTTCAGCAACGTGGACAGCGCTGGGAACTGTAGGTTCAAAAATGTAGGGCAATTTGCTCTTTCGCTATTGTCACTTCCAATGTCAAACGCTGTAGTTGAGAGAGCCTTCTCAACTCACAGTACTATTGAAACTAAATTGAGAAACCGTACCTCCATTGAATTAATTCAATGTATTCTGATGGTTAGGTACCATCTTCGAAACGAAGGCATTTCCAATTTTTTCCCTCTAAAAACATGCTGTCCCCATTTACTTCTCACATTTACGACCATGTTAATAAGCAACCGGAGGAGGAGGTGGAAGTGCAAACAATGGATGATATTCTGGCGGGCTTAGGTTGTGAAATGTAAAAAGTAGTTTTTCCCAAATATTCCCGTTTTTTGTTGTAGTTTTTAATAAGTTGTTACTTGAGCTGTGGTGTACCTAGTACATTTTTCTACTTTTTGAGCATGCCTGAAGTAAAACGCTTTGCATCTATCTATTTTTGTTCCTCCTTTTCACTCACACATTTTCAGGGGATTTTTTGGGGGAATTTACTTTTTAGGGGTATTTCGGGGGTTTTTTCGGCACTGCAAGGGTTTTGGTTGGAGTCATTTGGCAACACTGGATGCAGGAGGGATGTTGGGTCATCCTCCCTCCTGGCTGGTCTGTTCAGAGGAAAGGGGTCGCTGAAGAGGTCTGGAGAGAGGCCGAAAGGAGGGGAGGTAAAGAGATTGAACTAGGCGAGCAGGTGAAGAAGAGTGTGGTTCGCAGTTGACAGGGTGGAGATGGAAGGTAGAGAGGAACGGCCTTGAAACAACCAATCTCGGGCAGGAGAGTAGCAATGACATCGTGACGGCGAGGCCCAGGAATCAAATTTGTTTGAAAATCAAAAGCATCGTCCCTCCTAGCGCGACCTCTCTGCTCTGAACGCCCGCATTCATTTCTTTGTACTTGTTTTAGCGCAAAAGGCATTGATAGCGACATTGACCCTCAAGCGTGCCTCCTCCCTCCGCGTTCTGAACGCACCCAGGCAGCTATACCTAGCTATCTTAAGGATTTTGCTAAACGTTGTGAAGTGATGGAATGGTATAGTTGCCCCTTCCATTGAGCTGAATGCAGTAATGCCCGCCACGCTCAGAGGGTGACTCAGATGCTTGAAGGAGTCTGATTCATCTCCCACGGCAACGGGTTCAAGAATCAGGAAGGGCCAACTAAACATATCCATCACAACTTCCTGGTGGGAAGGAGTGGGAAAATTCTATATTTAGGGATTAAATTTGTCTTGTATCTTTCAGGTTTGGGAAAAGCGAGAAATTAAAATAGGGAAAACACTAAAATTGTAATTAACAGATAAGAATCACACAGATTGATGACACAGAGACTTAATTTGGTTCAGTTAGTGTACTGTGTTCGAGGTAGAGTTATTGACCAGAGAGAGCTGTTTCCAATTGAGATATGAGGTCTTGGAGTTGAGATCGGTCCAACTCTACGTCTATTGGCAATGAGGCAGTTTGCACTCCATTGATGGCAGTTGATGCTCCTTTCCCAGCAGTTGGAGGACCTACATTCAGGCGGAGGTGTAGGAGTAGCTGGTCAACTGTGGACACGGCGCTGCTTCCCATAACAAACTGTGAACAGAGAAATACACCTGTTTAAACCACTAAGAATATTCTAGAATTACGTATTCAAACAAAAACCGAACCAATTACTTATTAAAATACAGAAAACACATTTTAATAAGTCCTTAAGAAAATCTCAGTTTTTCAGAAAGACCTAGTGAGTAGGGCAGGCTCCTGACAGGCGCATGTCCACCAATAAAACCAACAGTTAAAACTGTTAGAGCACTTGAGAGTTTGAACGAACACGGAGAAATAGAGAGACTGCTAAGGCGGAATTTCCATTAGAATTAAGGCGACCCTGAGATAATTTTCGATTAGAGAGCTGAAAAACACCGGAATAAGTGTTTCCTTTGCCCACCTGTAGGAGAGCACCTATCGAAAGCAGTGTCATATTATGAGCAATGAAGACGCTACATGTAACAAAATTAAATGGGGGATATGCTCTATCCAGGGAGGAAGTTGCAACATGGGGAGGTGATGGTATGGCTGCCCCTTCCATGAACTGGATGCAGATAATGCCCGCAATACTCAGAGGAGGTCCTAGATGCAGGAAGGCGTCTGGTATATCTCCGAGGCGGCGGATCCAAGAATAGGGAAGAGCAAATGAACCATATCCATCACAAAATATGCTTGACAGCCGTGGTAAAGAGAGTGGCATAGTTTGGCACCATGCGAGAGGGACAATCTGTAGAATATAAGTTCCGGTAAGTATCGGTTTTTCAAATTCTAATTTCGAAAAACATGGTTAACCCAGCTTTTAGTAGAGGAACTATTCCAGTACCAGAATTAGTTGACTACTGCATTTCTATACAATACAATGTCAACAAACCTCCAAATTCCAGTCAAAATCAACAAGTTTCTGTTCTGCCATCTCCAATCAAAACACCCAAAATGTAACTCGCATTGGACTCTTAACTAATTTCCAGTCAGAAATATTGATTCCCCACTTTCAAACTGAACTAAACGGATACATGAAAATCAAAAATAATCAAAAAGAGAACAAATTGTGACTGAAATTCAAAATGTCAATGTAAACATGAAACAGATAAGACCAATCATCCTCTTCTTCTTGCTAGTTTTTGTGTGCCAAGGTGTTTTGATGATGAAAGATAAGAGCAACTTGTTTTCTTTCTGTTGAAGATGAGTTTGGCTTATGTTTCAGGGCATGATTTGACTTTGTTGTGAGTTTGAGGTTGCATCCTGAAAATGACATTCATTGATGAAATTTACGATTTAATTGGGAAGTTTCTGATAAGAACAAGTTTCCAGAATTAGAATGGAAGAAATTAATAAGTTTTTTGTTTGTCCTTTCTTTCATGATTCCCCTACTACTTTTAAAAGTGACTTGTTTGGTTTTTCTTCTTCTATCGTTGTCTCCAAGCGAAGGTTGGCGATCTTGATGGCCAGCAACTCTCTTGTAGAGGTGTGTAAACCCAGGTCACCTGAGAGAGTCGATGACCTGCAACTAAGACAAGGTCAGTGGGACACCAGTTTACTCTGTGGTATGAATGGGAGCTGCAGTTCGTCGTCTCCATTCAGAGACAGTCACCACCACAACCACTATCATCCGTCTGTATTCGGTAAATGACAGTCATCTACTCCTCTCTTTTCCTACTCCTGGTCATTTTTCGAGTCCTTATGTAGATTTTCGTGTTGTCAGAGACCTGCAGGTCTTGAACTTCTCATACTGCAGGGGACCTTGCTGTTGCAAACGTCTTGTGACGACCTGCAGGTCTTCCCTCCACAGGTTATTTGGGACAAGTTCACTTGAAAGAGAAGTTCTTTCAGACAAGGTCACTCACTCACTACCCACCTCTACTCTCTTGATGCCGCAGTGCGTAACAAGTCGAGCGATGAGCAGCCAAACCACAAGCGCAAGTCCCCCAGCCACAAATTCTGACGCCGCCCGACTGACTGCTTGCCCTCTATCTTGCTTCTATAATCAGCTGAATTACTTCATATTTTTCTCCACGCATCATATGCCCAAGATACCGAGCTTTTCTTTCCTTTACTGTGAGAAGGAGCTCTTGTTCCTTCCCCATCCTCCGCAGCACTTTGTCACCTTATTGACTTACGGGATCTTGAAGATTCGGCTATATAAGTACATTTCAAATGCTGCTATCCGTCCTTAGAAATACGAGCTCCATGCCTCACATCCGTAGAGGAAAATGGAGAAAATGTAGCATCGCAGCATGCGCACCCTCAATCCTAAGGTCAGCTTGTTTCTGACAATTCTTGGTTCTTGCTGTTTCTCGTTCTGGCTCACAATGAAATTCTTCTGGAAAAAGAGAGAATGAAATTCCTCTTGCAGACCTTGACAAGTGGGTTTCTCGACAAAACATTCTTGTCACTGAATGGCGCACACATTAAATTACAGTACTCAGCTTAATATGGATTTTTTCAAATTCTGGGCTTATCTTGTTCTTTTAGGACACCCCTCAATTGAAATTTGACGCTCTTCCAGGGGAAAACAACAAGGATGGTGGTTTTTCCAGGAGGTTTTCTTCCAGAAAGATCATTGAAACTGAAAGGAAACCACCACCAATTATCCATTCCTTAACGAATGGTGTGTGTGTCGGTTCTTCATTAGTGAGTTTTAATTGGCCAGACGTGTTGCTCCCGCTAGACCTAGAGTGATTTGTCATCTGCGCTTTCGCTCGTCGCTGTGACTTTTTCTTTTTAACTTCTTGGTTTACTTTCGTTGTCGCCATTTCCGTGATCTAGTTTCCAGACGAAGAAAAGATCGCCGGATCCGTTAGATCAAGTGAAATTCTTCAGTTCAGTAGCGGTGAGAACCGTTGTGCGACCGACAGTTTATGTTCTGATTTCTTCACAAAAGGTAAACAATGTTATTGTATTGTTATTCTTCCTAGTGCCAAGTAATATTACTAAATTGATAATATTAATCATCTGTGTAGATATTGGATTGTTCGTTTCCGACCTCATTTCTAAGTCACATCGTCTGCCTTTCTGGGAAGATTTGTCCTGATTGTTTGACATCGTCTTTAGTCGTGTAATAAACTTTGACTTGAGTCGTCTCCTGAAATGTGGTAGAAAACTACCTGGAATCATATCACTGCGCTAAACCACTTCATTTCCGTTTACATATTCTTTGGATAGTCGATAATTGGCATAGAGAATTCATTATGCGAAAGAATTTAACTCTGAAGTTCACAAATTAGGCTGAATTATGTACTGAGACTGCAGAATAATGGTGAAGGGTTGGATCACAAAGTGTGACGTCATAAGGGGGTGCTACACATAGTTCTTTCATTCAAATAGTGGCTCGAATTGTTCCATTAAAGTCAATGTTAATTACTATACCTAAGAGCTTCTTTTGAAGACAGCTGTTACGTTCAAAACCGTCCAATATACCATAAGTGTGGATGAAAGAATCCATTACCTACTGCGCAATGGATATAGACAATTCTCAGTATTCTTTCCTGTTTGCCCAACATAGTAGCTAAGTGTCGTACCTGTGTTTTAACGTAGGAATGTTGATGGTTACTGCATCACATTCTTCACGCTGTTGGCTTCAGCCTCCAAGAGGAGACTTCATTCGGCTGAAGTTCAGAATAGGGGGCCCCTCCTGACAAAAAGAATATATCGATGTGTACTAGGATCGATGTTTTTATAGGATCATAATATCGATACCGCTGCCATGTCGGATTGCTTTGCACAACCACCTTTGAGCAGCTAGGCCCGCCATCTTTCGTTCTTGAACCAATAAAACTGTCAACCTTGTAACTGATCTATACTTTACTAGAAGTATATCTGAGTCATCCTCTGAGCGTGGTGGAGCATAATAATGCATCCACCTCCTCGGAAGGGGCAACCATACCATTCCATCACCTCACATGGTAGCAGAGCGTGGTTTCGATCCACGGACCTCTGGGTTATGGGCCCAGTACGCTTCCACTGCGCAATGAGTTGGGAAGGGGAATGATAATTTTGAAATTGATCATTTTAAAGGGCACACAGGCACTGGGGGGGAATTGCGAGTAAATAGGGGAAGCAGGGTAATCAGGACAATTAACAATTAAAGGGCCAATGGACGTAACCACGCTCTGCTACCATGTGAGGGTAATGGAATGTATAGTTGCCCCTTCCTAGCAGAGGGTTGCATTAATAATGCTCCGCCATGCTCAGAGGATGAACCAGACGCTTGGTAACGTCTGATTCATCTCCAAAGACGTCGGATTCTAAAATCGGGAAGGGGCCAACTAACCATATCCATCACAAGGATATTTTGTTGTGTTTGAGATGCGAGCGAAGCAAGCATCCAGACCAGCAAACTAGACAGAACACATTAGAACACACACCGTGAGTCACATGCACAAATTGAACCTAGCTAAGGCTACTGTTGCTGATTGGCGCAGTTTTTTTTATTTTTTAGAGAGGTTTGTGTAGATTTGTTGGCAAGTGATACGGACATGGTTGGAGGTGAGAATAAGATAGATGAGAGCAGTTGTAGATGTCAGCCGAGATGTTTTTTTCCCTTCCAGACGCGTAACCTACGTATTTCACTAAGTTCATTTCCCGTCATTTGCTACTTGAAAGTTCGTTATTTTCTGCCATATTCAAAAGTTGCAGTTTGTAGAGGTAACGCGTATCATCGATTTATATATTGAAAGCGTGGATCGATATATAGACATCGGGTTATGATACAGTCTTATCAGGAAGGGCCCCTATTCTGAACTTCTACCCTTCATTCTTGTCTCTACCTCCTGCTTGCTGTGCAGAATTGTAATTGTGGCCTGAGTGGCATTCAATTTGTCAATCCCTTTACTTGAATCCACAATTGTTCATCTCCCTGTCTTCTTAATTGAATTTTCAGTTGTTTCTGTTAAATGACTGCAAAGTGACTTAACAAAGAACTATGTATTAGGTACAACTATAGTGATTGGTGACATATCAAGTTCAGTGATAATGGACAGCTTTTCGTACAATCCTTTTGATTATTACAAAGAACATTCCTGACTTCATATAAGTGTGAGATAAAGTGACGGTATTCAACTGTGTGTTGTAGTTGGCAGTCATCTTCCCTTCTTCGTCGCTGACTTTTGTTCGACTGAACGATGGAGGAAGAAGCCCACCTCGATGCTGCTATGATGGTCGCGGATCTGTCAAGCCCGTCAGGGGTCCGGCCAGGATCTTCCGGGGCTCAAGGCAGTCCTCAGAACCAAGCGGGTCTCTCCAAATATGCTCAGCTGTTGTCCGTCATCGAAGAGATGGGGCGGGACATCCGTCCAACGTATACAGGCTCCAGATCGTCTACGGAGCGACTCAAAAGGGGAATAGTCCAAGCTCGCATCCTCGTACGCGAATGCCTTATAGAGACTGAACGTAGTGCTCGCCAATGACAACAACAGATCCTGGAGGCTGGCATTCTTTCTTGCTTCCTCCTCTACGTGTTCCAGTACTGCATCAGGAATATGGTACTTAGATTTAAAATTGCCTTTTGCTAAAGTATTGCATTGTCTTGACCAACGAAATTCTTCTCTGACAGTCTGAAAGAGAACTCTCAAATCCATACCAGCTTGATGTTCTAAATTCAACAAAATACCAAATCCAATAGTGTTAGACATCGTCCTAGTTCGTAACATTGTCCAAAAGAGTCATACTCTTGTAAAGGTTCAATATTCTAGGTTAAGATAGACTGATTACTTATATATGTACCCACTATCATGGGGAGATGGAAAAATAATATCGTTCATATAACGTGATGCAATCCTTAAAACTTAGAAAGGTGATAAAGTAACTCTTGATGTGCTCAGGCTGACCATTGATTCCGTATTGGGTGTGTCATCACCTGTCTTTTTATTCCAGAACGTTTTTCTAACCAATCCGTGCATTACGCAATCAATTCCAAAACTAACTTTTATCCGTCCATCTGTTGTTTTACTTGAACAAAATAGAAAAATAGTGTCTTTTGATTTTCAACTGTGCAGTATTCACTAATTCCTTTGGGACTTATTCATTTTACAGCTTTTGAATATTGCCAAAATCGTTGATTTATTGAGGTTAAGCCTGAATATGAATAATGTGCTCTATTGAATGTTGATACCAATAGACTTAGTTTGTCTGATTTGTGAAAACTAAATTGTAGCTGCATTCTGAAGTTTTCAATTCAAGCTTATCTTCTATTGGCTACATTATAATTTTAGGTACTTCCTAAAAAATGTTCATATTGAAACTGGTAATGTTAGGTACATATTACATTGTAGGTAACTATTATTGGTTTAAGTGATTGCCCATTATTGCTTTTTGTTATCGATTTCGAACGTCCAATGCATACAGTCCCAGCCTAGCTATGCAAACTGGTGTACACTTGGAATGTAAATGGCGCAGTCATAATTTTGAAGGTGCTTCAATCGAATGGAAGGTGAAGCAATTCACGCGAAACCATTTAAATTTATTCAAAATCCAATTCAAATCCGAAAATTCTGCAATTAGCATCAAATTGTTCTTCCCTTTGGTTTTGATTGCCAGTAAAATACCAGAAGGAAAGTTTATCCTGCTAAGTTCCTTTAGTGAGTTGGAATCTTCAGTTTTTCAGCGCTATTACTCAACTTCTGGTAGCCATTTGGGCCAACCAAAAATCGCATTCTTCGTTAGTTGACGTAGAATCTCTCCTATAAAACCTGAAATAATTGTCTACCTCATTGTATCAAGTATACCAATTGTAAATTTATCTTACTGCATACAGTTTTTATTTTTGGTATAAATCCTGTTTGAATCTTAATCATAGTTCCATAGGCAGTTGTGGATTTCTCCATAATTTACATCACTTGATTTATTACAATCACTTATCTTATGTATGTGTATAGTCATTATTTTATTGGGTGGATGGTATAATTTAAATTTATGACAGATGCTTGCAGATGTAGAGGCTATTATGCTATTAGGGATCTTTATACAATAACTATATGTTAAGCTTTAAACAAATATTTAAAGGCTCCACAGGGAATATTTATATTCTGAAAACCCTGAATTCTGATCCTGGTTATCCTTCTTGTAACCAGTTAGTTCTACATGTAACATAATAACTACACACAGCTTGTGCATTATTTAGCCTTTAATACGAAACAAATATCAAGCTGAACACCAAAGTGAATTTCGTACGGGTCTTAAATTTTAGTACAAATCTACTGAGTAACCATCCATTTTTGAGGATGGCGTATGTTTTTGGTACAAATGAAAGACAACAAATATGCTACTTCAGTCGCTAGAACCTGTACAGAGATATATATAGGAAAATGATACATTTGTATAGCGGTTTACTATAAGAATCTGGTTTGTTTTGCTCCTGAGTTTATTGAAATTGGGCATTCTACAAGGAAGTGGTTTATTCAACTGACACCACAGTGCACTTTAAAGTCTAGGATATGCTGAGTCTAGGTGAAGTGAGTAAGTAATCTTCAATTACTTGGTACCAACTTAATATTCCTTAACGATTCCTATTTTGTCAAGTTTAAGTAGATGATGTCCTGGTTTTATCACAATTCTTCCTTCTCTGATAGCTATTTCCTTTGTTGTATTCCTCCAAGTAGAACTAATACTTCTTAGAAAACGGATCTACTTGTAAATTATTCGCAAACAAACTGTAAATAAAATTCATATTTTCTCAAATGTTAGTCATTCTGCTTAGAAATGTATTGGTCCATTCAGTGATTCTGCCATTCATTTCTTAAGTGTATCTAATTGAGCATTTAATTTTATTTGTACCATCACATTGATGAATAGTTTGTTTTGATAAGTAGCGCTGGATAAATACAAAATTGACATCTCTGTCTTTGGTGATAGTTGCAACTATGGTTGAATCATTTTCGTCATATGTAGTCACCCAATTAATTAGTGATCGTGAGCCATATGTGTGGAGTTTTGTTTCTGTTTTATACATTTTTTTGTCTTGTAGAGAATAATTACTGATCATTGCTCGAGCTAGCAGACTGTTCGTTTTTCGTGGACAGGTTTGGAAACTTAAAGATCCTTAGGTGGGAATCAGGTCTCATAAAATACTATTATGAGGATCTTCAGTCTGAATTATGTGGGATTTGAACCCAGTAAAACCTCACATTTCTTTTCCCACATTAAACTCTGCCTGGAACTGTTTAACACATTACTTCAGCCGAGTGCTTAAAAAAGTTCTCCAGTCCTCTCTGTCCTTATGCTCCTTCCTCAGTCTCTCCCAGTCTTGGATAATCTTTTTCTGTGTGATATCATCAACATGGGAAGTTACAGAGGTCCAATGTTGCTCTCGTGTGTGCTCTCCTGGTACCATGTCCTGAGGTAACTTCCAGAACATCCTGCAGCTATGTTCTTTCAGTAGCCCACTGCTTGTACTTGAACATAATGTGGAACTCATCATCGCTTGCATCTTAGCAGTTTGGACAGGTTGGTCCTTCTACTTTCTCCAGTCTATGAAGGTGGAATTGCACGTCCTGAGAAGAACTGTGTTAGGAAACATGCTAGAGACTTTTTGGTGGACGACGACTAGGAAACCGTGGTCGCTAAGTTGAGGCGAGCAGTTGGATGCTAACATTTCCATGGCGAATAGCATCAAGGCTACCGGCTGTTGAAGTCACGTTTAACGTGACGTCAACATTCATTGGAAGTTTCCAAGTCGTTATTGTGGATTGAAGTTTGTGTTATTGAGTTGAAGTTGTATTTTGTGGATTGTTGACAAACAACACGGACGTTCGTTATTGCTACCGTGTGCAAAAAAACTTGTACAATGCCAAAAACGGAATATGAGAAATAGGTAAAATGGGTTATAAATGTGGAAGGTTATGTTACTGCCAACTCGTCAAGGAAAGACGTATAGGAGAACCGCGGGAAACCGATTTTAGACAATTCGTCATGACGGCTTGCATGATGGATGGGATGTCACGCATTCGCAGTCTGCATTTTTACTCACACGAGTCCTTTCCTCTTCCTCCCGTCCATCAAAGATTCTCTTCCGTTCTACAGCCAACAATTGTATTGAGAGATTGCTTCTGAGACTTAGTATGGCCAGATCTGACACTGTATTAGGCACAATCATTCCTTAGCGCCCCTCTTCGTTGAACCTCTGAAATTCTCTTGCAGCAATAGACAATTTTAGAGAAAACACGCCATTACTACCGATACAAGACATGCACTACCTCAATAGTAGTTCCAACCCCAAACTACTACTTCCCAAGTTCCAATCCCTGTAGGAATCTAAATTTCTTTTTAGGGCGTTCATGCACATAGTTCTCTCAATGTTTCCTCGCAAGGAATTTAGTTGAATCTATGCTATCATTTGCCAAACCATCCCAGAATGAAATGAGAAGACTCATCACCATCATCTCTCCTGAAATTCGTTTGCTGAGTTGTCGCAATCTTGAACGACTCCACCATTCAAACCAGAGCCCGTTAGATGCCTATTTGCTGGATATTCTGCTTCACTCTATGGCTTGTTCTCACATTTTTAAAAATAGCAAGTTAGCGTTTTATTGAACTTTTATTCCATCGCTACTTTTCAAATATCCTAGGTTATGCCCCTCATTCGTCTTCTAATATCTAGTTGACAAATGTATCACGTAACGAGTTAAAAGGGATAATTAGTACAAATTTAAATTTACATACAAAGTACGTAACAAGGCTGGTTCACACATCTACTTTCTAGTTAGAAATATTTGTACCTAAATTATTTCTTGTCAGTATTGATTGCATTTATTATAATTAGAAAAAAAAATTGTTTCAGTTTTACTACAACTGTTGACCTGTGAAAATATATGTTTTACATTGGGTGCGGATGTATATAAAATGTGAAGATTTTTAAGCTGTTGTTGATATTTAGATGTATTTAGCGGGTTAAAAGATGAGTTGTGAATGTCTAGTGCTGATGAAATATGAATAAAAGTGACTCATTTCGCTCAAAAGTGTGATTCAGTCAACCTGAGCCCTGATTTGTATTGAGGCGATGTTTGATCAATTCCGGTGAGTTGATTAAAAGTCGATTGACCGAACATTTTTCTAGAGTAGGGTAAGGTGCTGTACCTTGCACATGTTTGTACTTGAAGCCATCCGTAACTTTCTGAATTTGGAGTAAGGAGGAAAATATTATTTTCCCATAATCTACGAGCCCACACATCACCAAAAAGTAGGAATACAATTTCAAAGCTGATGGCAAGACTATTATCCAACTGGAAGGTTATAACGTTTTCGCGGTGTTGTGATGTAATTTTCTGAGGCAGCTGGGGAAGTGATTACCACGCAAGTAAGAACAAATTTAAGGTGATTAATCCTGAACTTTGTTGTGAAGTATCTTATTTAAAAGTTGATCAAGTCACTCTCCATCAAAACATTGACATTTGGTCATCCAGGATGTTTTTCATGTATGATATACTCGTTTGTACCTAGAGCCACTTTTGTGTTTGTACCATGAGCCATCTAACATAGCTTTGTTTGGAGGTGAGTTGATGGTGATAGGAGTTTTATGGTTTGAATCTGTATATTGCAGATGCCTCGGAGTAAACTGAACATCAAAAGGCATTGGTAGGAGGGGAGAAATTACTTTTGGACTTTCATTCAACGGAATGCGTGTGATGTAGGGCCGAACTAGATCTCAACAAGTGATTTAAGAAAATTAAGGTTCCTTCCAATGAACTCAGCCTGACATTTTAAGGAACTTCCTCCTTTTTATTCTTTTTTTTTTTTAGATCTCTGAGCATCCTGATTTCAATTGAAATGTTCATCCTACCTAAGTCAATTGAGAGACCTAAGTCAATATATCAAGACTGAGCTTTTCAAAATATCACAGTTCAGTCCATAATGATTATATTAATATCTTTCCTAAGTTTTAGTGAAATCTCACCTCAAATGAATGACATCCTATCCAAGTCAATATTTCAAGACTGAGATTTCAAAATAGTTCAGTCCTAATTATTATATTAAAATTTTTCCTAAGTTTTAGTGAGATATCACCTGAAATGAATGACATTAAGTCATGTTTAACTTTCCTGCTGAATCTGAGAATTACTATTAATCGTATATGTGGCTCAAGGTACATCCACAGATGGCTCCAGGTACAACTATGTTTGTACCATGAGCCAGTTTGGAGGGTTTTGGAGAAATTGGGTCGTATGTACAGATGAATGCTGATTTAAATATTATGAAAATTGGTTTCTGAAGTCAACTTGTTTCTGGACTGATTGAGACCAAAACCGAATTGATCGGACCATAATTACCTCCAGGAAAAATCAAAATGCAAAAAGTGGCTCAAGGTACAGCACCTTACCCTACAACTTCCTAGCTGTGTGTTGAAGATTTTCTTCTTGATTTCAATGTTGATCCAAGGTGTTGCCCAGTTTTTGTTGTAATACGAGTTCGGAAAATACTAGCATGGTTTGTGAATATCATTAGGTCTGGGAGAATGGAAGAAGAATGAGGATCATTGAAGAAAATGTATTTTAGCAAACGTTAGTGTAATTGTTTACACACCATCATGATTGGTAACAGATTACATCAAGAGAAAATTATTGGATTCGTTGATGAATTATTTTCAACACTGATAAGACTAATTGAAATAATACAATGGAGAATGACACAAACATACGTTCATATCGTGCACTGTACTGTAAGCCCTACTAGGTTGTGTAAAAAGGGTCAAAGAACTTGAAGGTTCTCTGACGCGTGTCTTTGCAATGCACTGGTAGTCCACCACAACTTAAGTTTGCGCAGACTTGCTGATGGACAAGATGGAATGAAAACGTAGCGACTTGTAGCATCTAGACGATACAGACTTTTCGTTCAGTTTTGTGTGATATCACCATGGAGGATGTTCTCCTGTGGTCAATTTTCGCTTTCTGTGAAATTAAGAAAAAAGATTGGACGGGATCAGAAGATCCAGGCACCGGCGTATATGGTCACGAAAATGGTTATTAAAAAGGCGGGAGTTTTCCCATGTGAGGTTATTGCGGGAATTGCGTGATGAACCGAATGATTGGCGGAACTATCTGAGAATGGACATCGACACGTATACTTTCTTATTGGAATTGGTGACACCGCATATCAAAAATGTTTCATGCACGGGAAAGTTTCATAAAGTTCAATGAAAGCGGTTAGAAACTCCAGCGATCACTGGCAAAGGTTGCCCATCGTAGGGTGATGAATAACAACTGAGGAACAAAACGGAGCAAGTGTCCACACGCAGCGACATGCCTGTACATGTCACGGATTTCAGAGGTCCTCAGCTCAGACATCACTGCAACTGCGCGACTCCCCGACGGACTTAAAACTTCACCGTTTTCCGGTCCGCACGCAACGTTTTGTCTGCAACGACTTGGTCTGCGCAGGCAAGTCGTGGTGGAAAACGGAGCGTCTGGACCAGCCTTAACGCCTGAGAGGCCTCGATCTCCTCCTAGTAGCTTACTATTAGTTCCTGGTTCAATACTGCAAGGGGCCTGGGCTCCTACACAGTTCAGGAAAAACGTCAAGTGAACGCTTACTGACAATGCTATAATTGTGAACTCAAGAACACATGTACAAATATAAAACAAAATAGACAAGAATGCAATGTAAATAAAGAGAGAATAATGAAACACTTCGTGCTTACTCACTAGAATTACAGTTGCAGAATCAGTTCTGCACGTTCTTTGGCTTCTTAGCTACAATTTTAGGTACTTGACTAGCCACCACGTGGGTGGATCAAAGGTAAGAAAATGGGGAAAGTTGCACTGAATTCTGGGTATTTCGAGGCAGACTGGGCTTAGTTTTAGGGCCATTAAGCGGCAAGTATATCTGAATTATTACTTAGTTTGTAAGTGCAAGAAATGTCTTGAGGAGGCTGACTGGAAATTGGACTGGCTGGATAAATTATACATATGGGCGGGGGTTAAAATACAAGGGTTCTTGCAGCAGGAGATCAAGACAGTTATGTCAACATTACTGTAACAATGTGTCTTTACCGACAAGGCGTTTGTTGGTGGGGGGTAACATGGTCGGAATTATATGGAGTCTCCTTCTCAGAGCTGGGGATTATCACAATGTTCGAATCAGCATGACAGTTCACCTCAACAGTCACTAAAAACACGGACTTAGGGTTTGCTCTACAAATGGGACTCTTCACTTATGGTTGTTCACTCGACTATGACAGAAAAACCTCTGGCCAGGAGCTGAGAGGCGAGAGCACTCCTATTCCCTCACTCCTGCAGGCTGCCTACCTTACTTTTGATCTTTCCAAGTTGTACCTTTACAGTTAACAAGAAGTCTGTTTGCTATTTTTTTAAATTGTATTCAAACTGTTAATGTTAGTTGGACAATATTTTGTTATTTTCTGCAGGTGTGAGATGCCTGAAATTGTTGGGTTGACAAATCTTAACACCGATTTGAACGCAGACGCTGTTGAATGGTGTCCAATCGCTGGCTTGGAGAATCTTCTAGCATGCGCCACGTATGAGCTTGTTGAAGACGAAGGTACTCAATCTAATTCTGTTCTTAAAGCGTTTACGAATTTATTCCAAAAATTAATTATAGAACGTGTAGTGGCTTCCAACATTTTATGAGTTGGAAGCAGCACATTTCTGGTTAATATTGAATAAACCCTTTCTGCTTCTTTTGTAAATTAAATAATTTCACTGTTAAAACCTGCCTATCATTTAAAGGTTGTGATATTGTCTATAAGGATTAAATATATTTCTTACAACTATCCTTTTAGCTACGCTATACATTGATGATTTGTTGATGTTACCACTAACTGATCCTTTTATCAATTGTTTCTTTGGAAGCAGTAGCTGAAAAAACCAATGAGAATAATCAAGAACAATACAGGCGTGGCTTCCTCTACCTCTTTGAACTTCAACAAGATCTTACTCTTAAAGTGCTGTCAAAGACTGAAACCCCAGGAATCTTGGACTGCAAATGGTCCAGACACAGGATAGCTACCAATGTTTGCCTTGCATCAGTTGATGCAGTTGGTAAACTAAGGCTCTTCAAATATGATGGTCAGTTACATGATATTCAGCAGCTGGATATGGTTTATTAATTACAGAGAATGAAGGCTTTAAATATTGTTCTTCTGTCTACATCTGATTTCTTAAATGAGTGCTTATACCTTACTTGTGATTAAACAATATTGTTTCTCTGTTTCATGTCTTAGCTGGCACACTGGTTGAACTGAGTAGTCTAGATCTATCAGGAGATACGAATTCGTTGTTATTATCTCTCGACTGGTCTAACGTGTTGACTCCTGCAGATGACGATTGCTCTATTGTAGTCAGTGACTCGGGTGGTTCTGTACATTTAATCTCAATAACAAATTCAGGGCTTTTACTCAAATCATCAAGAAAAGGTCATGAATTTGAAGCCTGGATTGCTGCCTACGATTATTTCAACACACAAGTTTTCTACTCAGGTATGCACACAACAGTGTCACAATGCAACTAAAATGGACTCCTTCAACTTCAAATATTGGCTTTCAAACCAAGAAAATGGCTACCCACATCATATTGATTGTATATCTTTGTTTAGGTGGTGATGACTGCAAGCTCAAAGTATATGATTGTAGAGTTGACTCAGAAAACGCTGTAAAAACTTTGAAGGAACACAATGCAGGAGTGACCAGCATACAGTCCAATTGGCTTCAGGAATACTCTTTAGTTACTGGAAGGTAAGTTTTATAACTCTGTGCTGGTAAGAAGCATTTCTAGGAAGATTTTAGTGTATTGTGAATTTAATAAGAGTTATTAACACCATGATGAGAGCAAAGTTCTCTAGAATCAATTGGGGGACGTTTATGTGCAGAGAACAGCCTACCTGGGGGCCATTAGAATGCAGCAAATGGGAAAAATAAGGCCCTCCCTACAAAAACATAGTCACTTGGAAATACTGGACAAAATAGATACAGATCCATTGACTATGTCCATCTCTGACGTAATGTTAGAAAAGATGAACTTTGATCTACCTTTTAAAGTAATCATAAATGATCGTGAGTTTTGAAAAAGAGGCATGCCTCAATTTAAACCAGGCTCACTTGTGTGGTACACAGAACCGTATATCAAGCGGAAACGCGTGCTATAGAAATATGTGCACAAGAGATTGCCAGGAAACGACTCAAAGGTGCAACTATATATACTATCTGACAGACAAGCAGCACTAAAGGCTATTTCTGCCTTCTCAATAACTTCAAAGCTGACTTGGAGTTGCCTATACTCCCTCAAGGCTGTGGCCCGGGGCAACAAACAGATGCTATTATGGGTGCCGGGTCATTAGGGAATAGAGGGCAACGAGGAAGCTGATTGCCTTGCTAAAAAGGGATCAGAGTCCAATCCAATTGGACCTGAACCCCAACTAGGGGTTACCAAGAATTATATAACTCAACAGGTTCAGAAATGGGAGGACAAAACACGCACATAATATTGGCACAACACTACTAAGCAGAGGCAAGCCAAGCAGTTCCTCTCTATTTCAAGGAAATGAAAAGCCCTTCAACTGGCCACTGCCCCCTAAGGTACCATAAACAAAATGGGTAAGGCCAGGACAATAGAATGACTCTGCTGCGAAGAGGCGGAAACAAGAACACAGTAACTGTCCTGCTGTTGCATCAACTTTTCTAACACCCTCTGATATTGCCTTGAAATGAAAACCCCCTACACTTTGTGAACAAAGAGGTTATTAATAAGGTTTTGAATTAAAAATGGGGACAGCGTCACAATAGATCCTAGCGGTCTCAGTGACCAGGGGCTCCTCCCATCCCTTATTAAGGGGGAAAAAAAAATTGGGGGACAATAAATAATTGATTTTAAAGCCCTGATGTTTCATTCTATTTGTGATAAGAGCTTGCTGCTTGCTTTCTTTGTTACTTGCTAATATTGCTCATTGATGCTTGTTTGCAAGGTTATATCATGAGCAGATAAGAGACCTGGATATTTTGTCCATTGATTGATGAGTCATGAATTCACCCTTTTGACTTTAACCGTTTTTTCAGCTATGATGAAAGGATCCTGTTTTGGGACACCCGAACTATGAAGAGGCCCCAAGCTGATGTTTCAGCGCCTGGTGGAGTGTGGAGGATCAAGCACGACCCTTTTGAATGCCGACTTGTTGCGTGCCCTTGCATGTATGGAGGCTCTGCAGTGGTGGATTCAGGGCTGCCAACCCCTCAAGTCATTGCCACCTACGACTTCCACAAAAATATCAACTATGGGATTGATTGGTGTTGGAAAGAAGTGGAACAGAAAGGGACTCTTCTCAAAATGATTGCTGTTTGTTCATTTTACGATAAGCTGCTTTCATTAGCAACTGTATCAGTGTGATGCCATTCCAATTGTGTTCAGATTTCCGATTGGTGTTTGCCTCTAAAAATAATTGTAATGTGTCTTATCATGAAAAATGATGATATTAACTACCTAAATAGTGCCTAACTTGGTGATAAATGCCTCAACCAAATTGTGGAAGTTAAACCCCCTGCTTCCACTGAATTTAAAATGTAACTCCATCTTGTGGGAAAAACCCCACATTGTGAATCGAGTCACTTCAGATATCTTTGTGCAGATAGCCCAGAATTGTTCTGTACCGGCCACACTCCTTTCTGCCTGTTTGGATGCGACAGCACGAGTTCAGGATTTATACTCCTCTGTTCAGAGAGCCAGTCTGGAACTGCTTCAAACTGGTTCTGATAGTTTGAGATCTTTTTCTGAACTTTTATTCCCACTTGTGCACAGTTTACTATTTATGCTCTGTCCCCCTACGATTTCCCTAGTTTCCCTGAGGAGTTTTCTCTGATATTATTATCAATCTGTTTGCTGTGTTGTGTGTCTTCTAAAATTCTGAAATGGTATGGGATGAACTTGTGAGCAACTGAGAGGATTTGGACCAAAAAAAAAACTTTTTTACCTCTGTGAGTACTTTTTTCAAAACAATAAAAGCTTTTCAACGTCATTATTCGTTATTTTAGTTTGTTGCTCACTAGTCTTTGAACTGAGGTTGTTAATAGGTACTAGTAAGTCCCACAAACATGTAAAATCATTTTCAAAAACATTGCAATGTTAATTTTACCAAAGTTTAATAATAATTGTTGGCTCAGTGTTAAAAGTAATTATGTGGATCTTTGAAAATTTTACAGGAGAGTCGAGGAGAGTAATAAATTTCGAGGACCTGTCAATTAATATTAAACAATAATCCATATTGTGAGCATTGCTCGGGGTCCCGCAGTACAAATTGACGTGAGGCCATGGATTGAAGATGTTTTATTATGATTTAAATGTTTTAATGTTCTATCTATTTTAATGGTCTGTCTAATAAAGGGGGGCTCGTCCCACATTTTCGCCCCCCTTCCCTTTGTATTTTTGGAGTTGGTTGGTCGTGGTAGGTGCTGGGTGACCCTCATTTTATGGTAAGCCGATTTCTTGAAATCTGGGGCGAGGCCCCGGGATTTTTGTTTGTTAGGTCAATGGTCCTGGTAGGGGATAGGATTGGGAAATACACAGTGTTGAGGAGGGGAACTGAGGAGGCGTCAGCCGTGAGGTTGAGGAGGATCGCTCTCTTTTCTTCTTTATTTCCAGCCGTCATCCATTGAGAGGAACTAGTAAGATCGACGTCACCCCCGAGGAGACCAGGGGCCGAGGGTGGCCGCCCGCCACGCTGCCGCTGTGGACCTGCATACCCCATACATCAAGGTACTGTGAGGACCCTCTCCTATTTCACACCAGAGTTTTGTTAGAGTTTAGCATTTCTACCCCCCAGATCCAGGAATGAGGCGATAGGGGGCCCAGCATGGGAGCCAACTCTGTAGGCCCATCTGTAGAGCAGTTTCCCTAATATAACAGTTCAAACAGCCACCGAACTATCGTTGTTCTGAGTTTTACTGAAGCCCCTCATTCCCAATCCTTGCACACCCCCTACAAGCTCCCATTGATCTATTTACACCTAGTTCAGAGTAAGGGGTAAGATAGGGAGCACTCAGAGGCTCTGCCCCTCAGCCTGTGCTTCTCCCGTTTTAGGTGCTGCCTCCAGGGACTTCACGAGCTTGCCAACCGATTTGCCAGTACAGGACACCAGAGGAGGTCGCTGGAGTAGGAGCATGGCCTCAGGGGCGCGGCAAATGCAGGACCTTGGGGAAGTCGATGTCCCCCTGGGACCCTCCTCGCGCCACAGGGGTAGTCAGGTTGGCGGCCCGAGGGGGGTGAGAGCTGACAATATTCACGGCTTGTTACCTCTACCCTGTCTCACTATCCAAAGGCATTGCATTGCTGTACAATTTTAATAGCTAATGATTGAAGTTGGTACCCTGCTTCCAACGCTCAATACTACATTTCACTGAAACCTAAACAAACTATTCTGAACAGTTGAAACACATCTAAGTACTATTTCATATGGTCTTGCTCTTCTACATTTCTATTTCTTTTTAGTATGGTACATGGAATGTGGTTGTGTTATCACCTTCAAACCCCACTTATTCTCTAATTCATATATAGGTTATACTACAATTATTGAATACTACCTCATTTGAAAGCAGAGTCTCTAGAAGCCAAAAGTGGATAAACCCTTCTGAACCAAATTTTCAAAACCTAACGGTTTTCAAATATGAAACATAGCAAAATTGATTTGGTTAGAACCTAGGTATATACATATTTTTGTCTCACGTCTGAAAAACATATTAGCTACAGTAATTCGAGAACATTCGTACAGATGTGATTTAAATATTTTCTTCGTCAGCTGTAGGTAGTTGACAAGCAACTAAAAATTTGGAGTATTTTAAAGGCAAAACTATGGAGACAAATTGAGATATATCTGCCTACCTTTCCAGAACTTAACAAGAAGATCTTAATTTTGTTGGAAATAAGCCTAAACCTTTGGGTACAGGCTCATGTACCCAGAAGCATTAGAGACCAAGAAAATCACTGTTTTGTTACAAGGGTATTGAGCGAAAAAATTTTTTAATATGATATTACAATAAATTATCTACCTAAAATTCAATGTTGTAGGTCAATTCTGGGGTGATTTGGAAACAATTTTACTATAGGGATAGGTAACCAACAATCTGAGTGGAAAGTAAACTTTATGCATAAAGAAACAAATTAAAAGAGAGAACAAAAAATCGCTTATATATCAACATCTAGAATTTTGTTGATGATAATTTAGTTAAATATTTGTTCTTTAATCATTTCATTAATTAATAAAGGTGGTTATCTAATTATTAGATGATTTTCTTCTCAGTCAGAAATGAGAAACGTCTTCCTCCACGATGAAACTAAATTCTTACTGTGTTTGTCACTAGAAGGTAACAATACGTGAAGACGAATAAGAGAAGCTCCTCCACGTTGTTGTGATTACGTATCCAGCTGTTCAAATTTAGTTTATCATTTAGGTTTTCAGACAAGAATTCAATTTATAATTGGTAGGCGTTAGGGATTTTTGTTGTTATACGCGTTTTACGAAGATAAAAATAAGGTTTCTGTCAGAACAGTTACTGTTAGCGAGAATCTACTATTGTCAACTATGGCATCAGAGTAAGTTGCAATGTGTCACTACATCTTCCTGTTTTAATTTGTGTTCATTTGACATGTTTTAAATCTGGAATTTGTTTATAGCGCTAAAGTTACCTTCAAAATCACGCTGACGTCCGATCCAAAACTTCCGTTCAAAGTGTAAGTCAACTTAATTGTTCCAAGTAGTTGAATGAAAGCTTTAGTTGAGTAAAAACATGATTGCATCCATGATAGTTCTTCAAACTTTTTCTCATCCATTTTCTAATCTACCCTTCGCAACTGTATTGAGCATATAAGCAACCTTCTTTATTTATCCACAGATTGAGTGTACCAGATAACACGCCTTTCACTGCAGTGGTGAAATTTGCTGCTGAGGAATTCAAAGTGCCTCCAGCAACGTCTGCCATCATCACAAATGAAGGAATTGGCATCAACCCTTCCCAAAACGCCGGTATAACTTGTTCATTTTTATATTAAATTATTTTAGTGACTAATTAACTCCCAACGACCCTTTATGAGGAGTCCAAATTGCCTCTACACTCCTTCACTTGTCTATCTATACCATAATTAGATCTTATTCTTGCTGACAACTAAAACACCAGCTCAAAAGCTTGCAATTAACTTTATTGATATTGCACAGTTTTAATTAGCAGTAGGTTGATTGGCGTTAGCTCATTTCGCATGTCGTGTGGAGTTAGGGATAGTATGTATCAACTATGATACATATTCAAGTAAGTTTTCAAAAATCAATCTTCTATTGTAGCACCTTCAATGGTTTACCGCTATCGGTTCGAGTTTTTAGTTGTCTTTCAATCCTCAAGTGATTTACTAACTTCTAGGTCATAATAGAGTCGTAATAATAACTAGGATTACAATCTCTTTGACACACGACTTCGTGTGTTTAGAAAGTTAGTTGTCATTCTTGTCAACTAGACATTACATCCTTCAAGTCATATTACTCGTCCAATGTCAGATTGTTTGCAGAAACTCATAAGATACCGGTGAAAAAAGCTTATTCATCGCAATGTGTTAAATATTGCTTTGGCCATTCAGCATTCGCAAACAGAAAATTTGTTGCCAAGTTCATACAAAACTGTCAGCTAATGTGACTACCTCAAGGGAGAGACCTAAAAGGATTACCATACGAATTTCATCTCACTGTAATCAGCGGTATGCTCTGCGCGTGAGCTAACGTAAAATAGAAACATCCGTAATTTCCACATTTTTCAATGACTTTAGCTCTAATTTTGAGGGATTATGCGGATAAGGTTTCTTGAGGACCCATAGGAATTTCATCTCAATATAATCAGCGGTACGATCTGCGCATGTGCTGACGTGTAATTCATGAAACAGGTATAACTTTCACAATTTTGATTTAGTTTAGCTCATATGATGATGGATTATACGCTCAAGGTCCCCTCAAGGTCTCATGTTAATTTCATCATGATCGAACTAGCGAGCAACCGCAAAAGCAACTAGAATCTGAAACCCAGGCTATCAAGGGAACTATAAGAAGCTTCATCAAAGTTTGGAGTCACTCACAAATACCTCCGCACGCATCACATGCATGTTGTCATTGCTCGGAGCAACCCGCAGAACAAAAACAATGTTAGCAGCTAGTAAGATAATATTTTACTAGTATATTATAGAGGCTGTATCAGATAAGGTGCCTAGTACTTCACCCACGTGTTCTACTACCAATTCCCAACTAAAAGTGCCTCTAAGCAATTTTTAGCATGGAACATGCTTTAGCCTTGGACTAAATAGCTGAAAAATGTCACGCAGGATGGGTAATGCAGAAGTGGTCTCGCGGTCTTAGCTCCTGGCCACTCCTGGCGCCCTGGTACAGGAACCCGTACTTCCCAGAATCGTACGATATGTGATTAATCGTTAGATTTGAATAGCAAAAAGGATGTGCGTACAATGCCTTGTTCCTCCTGCCATTAGTCATCTTTTCAATATGAGCTTTCGGAAGGAACAAAAACATCTTCATCTCCCAATTATTACGAAGCTTGTGAGCTCCGTTGCTGTCGTAAATGGAGGCGGTAGAATCACAGAATAGGTAACGCACCTCTTATCACACCGTTGCCATATTGAAAAACCAGATGTCTCCTATCGATATAGGTCCACGCTTTCGATGTGTGTTCGAATGTGTTCCGTCTAGTTTGCTGGTCTGGATGCTCACTACGCTCGCATCTCAAAAACAAAGAAGTATCCTACATCAATCCTTCGAGTAAAGTATAGATCAGTTGGAAAAATAAATGAGAATGTGTTAACACTGTGCACTACGTCGTGAAAATCATTCCAACATGGCACTGGTATCGATATTATATATATCGATGAAAGTACACATCGATACATGTTCAAATGATCCTGATAAGAGGTGTGCGTTACCTATTCTGTGGTTCAGCCACGGAGGCCACAACATGGCAGGCTGTCTGAACCACCAGTGGAGTCAGCAATGATCCTGCACCGAACGCCGTGGCAGGACCACATCTGAGTTCTACACCATTTATCACCTTTGACGGAATCCTGTCGCAGTAATGCCCATAGCTCACCAGCACATAATGCCTGGTACTGGGAGCCCTGAATATCCAGCTCTGCTGATCCCATGATTATCCTCTTCAGTCTTCTAAGTTCTGTATGTAGTTCGGCATCACAGAATGTCAGCCCCAAACAGAAAAGCAAAGCAACAATAATCCGAGACATACTTGTCAACTTACGATCACAGAGTAATTATTTTGCTAGAATATGAAAATTGGCAGTTTCTCATTCCATCGATACACGTATCACAAACGTTACAACACCAGAAAACAAAATCTTATAAACATGGAGTTATTCACTTTGCTCAGAAACTTTCAATATAAGAATTGTCTAAAATTGTCTTAATCGATATCCATTTTTGAAGCATTCTGAAATGAATCTTGGATTTTAACGGACCTCATGACCAACAACTTCACTTTCAACAAACATGCGTCTATATATGCACAAGCACATCGAAAGAATCCATCAATTCCGCAGAATCCCAGAATAACACCTTGTTTTTATACCTTGACATTATAAGTGCAAATTCCAACAGGGGTTGATGACAGGTTCCGTGAGCAATTGGTAAGGGTAGTTGTATTGAATGTTTTTTTCATGAAGCTACTGTATTAATAAATCGAAATTAACGCGCACATGCTTTTGTATTACTGATTCACGGATCTCAATAGGTTATCGGGCCCCAGTAGTGCGCGGAAGTTTTGTTTAATTTGTTGTGTGAGACGATCTTTCGAGTGCGGAGTTTACCAACGTTACAGGTCCGGTGTTTAGCCATGGAAGTTTCGCGAATTTCGATTGACAAATTGGAGGGTCAATCCAATTGGGTTGATTGGAAGTTCCAAGTGAAAATTCAACTGAACGTGAATGGCTGTATGGACATAGTTGAAGGTAAAGTTAAACCTCCCGTGTCTCCCGATGAAGATGCTCCCAACAAGGACAGGGTAACTTTTGAAAAGGAAGCAGCAGCTTTCAGGAAGTCCGAATTCACTGCTCAAAATCTTATTGTGACGAGTTTATCAAGTCAAGTAAGGCAACTGATTAATATGTGTTCAACAAGTAAAGAAATGTGGGATAAATTACATTCTGTGTATGAACAGAGATCAGAGCAGAGGCAGGACAGACTTTTCAATGTGTTTTTCAGTATAAAGGAAAAAGAGCACACTGATTCGGTGGCAAAACATATTGCTAAGTTGGAAAAACTTTGGATGGAAATCCAAGATGAGACTTGGAAAGAAGATAAAGTTAAGCTACCAGACTCTCTGTTCCTAAATCGTGTATTAAATACAATGCCGGTCGAGTACCATGAATTTATAAACGCATGGGAATCAGTACCTAAGGAGAGGCGTACTCTTGATCATCTTAGGGAAAGGTTATGCGTGGTGGAGCAGCGGCTTAGTGAAAGGACAGGTTCAGGTGGTTCGCCTGATGATGCTGCATATCTGGCTACTAAGAAGAAGTCATTCCACACGTCTAAAAAGAATGATAAGGGTGGTGTTAGTGGCAGTTGCAATAAGTCCTCAGATTCTAAACCCTTTGTTCCGAGGTGTTATAAGTGTGGTGAAGCGGGACATTTTAAGAGAGACTGTAAAACCCCTAAGAAAGCTAAGTCTGATAAAACACCGAATAATGAAGCTCAACAAGGTTCGGCGTATGTAAGCCAGCTTGATGTTATCACATCCGGACGCTATGGTGATGTATGGATTGCCGATTCAGGTGCCACTCAGCACATGACTATGAACTGTCACTGGTTCTCCACTTTTGAGAGTTTTTCACCAGAAAAATACGTCCAAGTTGGAAATGGACAGTCGATGAAGGTTCTGGGGAAAGGAATGATCAATGTGGAGATGATAATTGATGGGAAACCCAAGAAAGGTTATCTTCAGGATTGTTGGTATGTTCCTGACGTTAACAAAAATTTATTTTCTATGGTGTCATGCTTGGATAAAGGGTACTATTCTGTTTTGAATAGTGAAAAGTGTTACCTTTATAAGGGTAGGGTTCCCTTTGCTCAATCTACGAGAATGAATGGGTTATTTGTCATGGATATGAGAGTGTTGATACCCACGTCAGCTGAAAGTAACATAGCTGCTGAACATGACCTACAGCTCTGGCATGAAAGATTTGCCCATCAGAGCAAGCGTCATGTTCTGGACTTCCTCAAGCAAAATGGCATTAACGTCAGTGGTGAACTGAAATCAGAGCTATGTGATGCCTGCATAACTGGTAAAATGCACCGTTTGAGCTTTGGTAAGAGGAAGGAGAGAATAACTGGTCCAGGTGACAGAATCAATGCTGATGTGTGTGGACCTATGCCTGAAAAATCGCCCAGGGGAAGCCGCTACTTCGTTGTTTTCAAGGATGAGTTTACCAAGTATCGGACAGTTTTCATTCTGAAGGAGAAGTCAGAAGTTAAGGAGAAGTTGAAGCAGTTCTTAGCAGAAGTAAAAACACTTGGTCATGTTGTCAAGGAACTTTTGACGGATAATGGCACTGAGTTTGTTAACCAGGATGTCCAAAGACTCACTCAGGAGTATGGTATGTATCACCGCACCTCTATGCCATACACGCCGCAGCAAAATGGGGCAGCAGAACGTGAGAATCGGACCCTGGTGGAATCAGCTAGAACCATGCTACAAGCTTCTGGACTCCCGGTGAAACTTTGGGCTGAGGCTGTAATGACTGCTGCTTACGTTATAAACCGAACAGGACCGTCTCCAAAGATTGGTGTTTCTCCATATGAGCTTTGGTACAAGAAGAAGCCTGTGATTAGTCATCTCAGAGTATTCGGAACTGAATGCTTTGTACATGTACCCAAGGAAAAACGTCAGAAATTTGACAAGAAAGCAAGAAGAGGATTTCTTGTTGGGTACTGTGGAGACAAGGATGGCTTTCGAGTTTGGGTTCCCGAGATTTCTCAGGTGGTTTTGTCCAGAGATGTTGTCTTCAAAGTGGAAAAACAGTCGACAGCTGTCTTCAAGTACTGCAGTGATAGGAGTGATGACAACATTGACTCTGAAAGAAGTGCTGATGAGGATAACAAGCTCGTGAAAGAAGAATTAGCTTCAGAAGATATAACACCAGGAAATGAGACTTCAACTCAAGAAAATCAGCGGACACTTCGAGATCGATCTAAGCTGAAGAAGCCTGATAAGTTCAAGGATTATGAACTTGGTGGAAGGAAGACTGGAAATTCTGGAACCTCGGAAAGTTTTGCTATGATAGCATATGAGCATGAACCATCAACGTACAGAGAGGCTGTTAATAGCTCTCAGGCTAAGAGATGGAAGATTGCCATGATTGAGGAGATAAACGCCCTCAATGAGAATCATACATGGGATCTGGTGCCTAGACCTACAGATCAGAAGGTTATTGATAGTAGGTGGGTGTACAAGGTCAAGTATAATGCTGATGGTTCAGTAGAGCGCTACAAGGCACGCCTTGTTGCCAAGGGCTACTTGCAACGTGAAGGTGTTGAATTTACTGAGACCTTCAGTCCAACTGTCAAGTGGGATACAGTTCGCACTCTATTGAGTGTGAGTGCTCGTGAAGGACTCCCTATGCTCCAGTTTGACGTAAAATCTGCCTTTCTCTATGGAGAACTGGATGTTGATCTCTTCATGAACCAGCCAGAAGGGTATGAGGATGGCACAGACAGGGTGTGTAAACTGCACAAGAGCATTTATGGACTTCGCCAGGCGCCAAGGTGTTGGAATAAGAAATTCACGGATTTTTTGAGTGAATGCGACCTGACTCAAAGTGAAAATGACCCATGTCTTTTCGTCAATTCAAAGAAGACTTTGATGATGACTCTTCATGTAGATGATGGATTGATAGGGAGTAGGAATGAACAGGATTTGAATAAGTTCATAGCAACTCTCACTGGAACATTCAAGGTGCAAGTTAGTGACGCAAGATTCTATCTTGGCCTGCAAATTCAGAGACTAAAGGACGGGTCAGTTTTCATCTCACAAGAAGCGTATGCCAGGAAGATTTTGGATAGATTTCAAATGACGGAGTGCTACCCTGTTTCAACTCCCATTGAAAAAGGATCTTGTGAAG
The DNA here is from genome assembly GCA_031894815.1 of Creontiades dilutus. NCBI lineage: Eukaryota > Metazoa > Arthropoda > Insecta > Hemiptera > Miridae > Creontiades > Creontiades dilutus. Next base: position 127,657 of record JAVIWC010005620.1, read on the forward strand.
ATTTGGAGAGACCAGAGTTGACAACTAAGGTACCATATCGTGAAGCAATTGGATCACTTTTGTACCTTTCTCTAGCATCGAGGCCAGACATCAGTTTTGCTGTTGGATTTCTTTCAAGGAAGATGGATTGTCCTAGTGCAAAGGAATGGGAAATGGTGAAGCGTATCTTGAAGTACATTAAGGGTACTCAGTCTCTTGGAATATTATACAGACGAGACGGAAATGACCTTGAAGCATTTTCAGATGCAGACTACGGAGGTGACAGGGAAACAAGAAGATCAACTTCTGGAATTTTGTTCAAGTATGCTGGAGGACCTGTTGCTTGGTCAAGCAAATTGCAGAAGTGTGTTTCGACCTCCACAACAGAATCTGAGACTGTTGCCGCCTGTTTGGCAGTAGGGGAAGCTGTCTGGATGAAGAGGATTCTAGAAGAAATTGATTGTGCTACGACACCAGTGCTCAAGGTAGACAATCAGAGCGCTATTGCTCTTATGAAGAATCCGATTTTCCACAGTCGCACGAAGCATATCGACATCAAAGAAGAGCAGTCCTGTACTACTCCTTGCTCATTTCAAGTTAAATTACAGTTCTGCAGTGTTATTCTGGGTAAAATTTGATAGTTGGTTTCGTCGAAAACAGTACCGTTCAGATACTATCGCAATACTCTTATATTCGGCAACTTTATACAAGATACCTAGTGTTATACCAACTGTTTCTGGGTTTACAGGTTCAGTTTTCCTGAAACACGGTTCCGAACTTCGGCTCATTCCCAGAGATAAAGTCGGATATCGACAAGATCTATGATCATCCGAATCGGTTCGAACCTGCCAGATGTTTCAACACGCAAACGCCCGTCTCAATCCGCTTGGTTTTTTCATCTGTATTATTATTTTTATCAACATTTTAATTGGTGCAATACCTATGTTATTGAACGTCTATCGATGAACTCTCTGTTGTGATATATCAAATATATTATTTGACGTCATTGTTCTAAATCGTTTAGTTCCTAATTTTTTTCCTTTTCGTGCCTAACTTAATAGGTTGTGGCTCAATCTCTCGTTAGGGTATTGCTTATTGAATTCTTCAAGTTATGCTGTGATTAATAGAAAACAAATTGATACAATAGTAATAAGAAACTATAACATTGACTCTAGTTTATTGGTTTCAAACAATAAAGGCTGTAGAAAACAGTTTTTTACATCATACCATCTCATTTACTTTGGATGCTCTTCAATTCAGAATGCAGGTAGATTAACATGAAGACCTAACCGTTAGGATAAACTAAATAATATATTTTGAATTATTCAAACTAATTTCCATTCGCATATACCATCGAAATTAGATTTATTCTTTTCAGCTAATCTCGAAGGGTATCTGACATTTTCTTTGTAGAAGTCCGTTTTGGAGTATTTCATAAAGATCTTGGATTAATGATTTTTCTCAATGGAAAAGTTAAGTTCAGAGGACAACCCTTCAATGGGAGAAAATTAGGCATTTAAATTGTGAAGAGTAATTATTTTAAAAAGTAGGTAGAATAAAAATGGAGTAAGATAGAATGTTGCCTATATTTTTACGAAAATAATGAGTTACACAGTTGAATTAATTTTGACGGTTACGTCATCAATAGTGTAAGCCTCCTGCCAGCCGCCGGCTGATGGGCAAGTAAGAGACCAGGGGATGGCGGAAGGAAGAGGGTGGAAAGATCTGGTTTCCATCCCCCTGGAAGGTTCAAGACCCAACCGGCTGTAGAGGTTAAGTCCCCAGGGTGGGGGAACCAACCCCCTGGGGCCTCCTGACTGAGGAGGACGGATCATTCAATCAACAGCCTTCAGCCAGATAATACATCTTTTGGGATAAGTCCCTATCTGTGAGTGACGGTAGTTGGACGGTAGTTGGTTCTTGCCTTGGTAAGCTCGTGCAAGCTCAGAATAGTTGCGTGCCTGGAGATTGGTTCCTGGACTTGTATACCCTGGGAGACCCAGTGAAGAGAACCTCGACGATGCTCAGACAGTTAGAGATGTGTGCTCTCTCATCTGGGTTAAGTTATTGTTATTGTTCGAGACCCGACCAGCTGTGGAGGATAAGTCCCCAGGGTGGGGGAACCAATCCCCTGGGGCCTCTTGACTGAGGAAGATGGATCATTAAATCAACAGCCTTCAGCCAGCTAAAGCATCTTTTGCGATAAGTCCCCATCTGTGAGTGACGGTAGTTGGAGGTAGAGTTCTTGCCTTGGAAAGCTAGTGCAAGCTCAAAATAGTTGCGCGCCTGGAGATTGGTTCCTGGACTTGTATGCCCTGGAGTACCCTTGGAGACCCAGTGAAGAGAAGCTTGACGATGCTCAGACAGTTAGAGATGTGTGCTCTCTCATCTTGGTTAAAGTATTGCAAACCTTGGACACATACCTCCTGCTGCAAATAGGCTCACTAGTGATTGCTGAAGCTCCTCAAGCTAGTAATACATTGGTGCTCATTAAACCGCTTAACAGTGCTTGCTTATGCTCGTTGGAGCTCATACCAGCCTTTCTCAATAATCGCCTATAGTAGTAAGCATAGCTCATAGGTGCTCACTTGAACTTCTTGATACAAATACTGATATTGCTCGCTCTAGCACATTGGAGCTCATTCATCCGATTGTACCTAGTCTATAAGCCATTAATCGTTCCTATTGCGTATTATTTCTATATTTTTGTGTATTTACTCATTGCCTAATTAATAAGCTCGTTAGTCCCTGTGACTTCTTTCTTTCTCCCTGTTCCTCTGCAGCTAACTTGGGTCTATATTTCACTTGTGAACCCCCCATTTTAGAATCAGACCCTTCAGGTCAAGCTACCAAACCCTACCAGTCAGTAAAGCTCATCAAGCTTGTTAGTGCTCAATCGTACAAACATGAACTGAAGGTACAACATAGAGAGCACATCCTATATAGGCCCAGGTGAAGGGAGACTGAATCCTATTGGCTCAGGGAAGTGAAAGGGACGGGAAGAACCAACCAATGCCACTCAAGGCTTAGAAAGTGAGGGGCACAAACAGTAACATTATGGAGAGGGGGAGCTAAACATATTGCAAGAATGAACCCTTGTTGATAATTACGAAGGGAATTCTCTCATAACGTCATGTTAGTTTATTTATTTGTGTTTCATATGGTGCTAGATTTGAGTTTGATAACTAAAGCATCAATACACTCAACTTTATACGTAGCATAAATGAAAAAAAGTACTACACCAAATAGAAACTGCATGGAATGGATTGGTATAGGTACCAACTTCTAAAGAATAAAGATAAAGGCCATAAATGTGAACGTGAACGAGGAAAAATAAAACTCTTCAAGCAAGGTAATTTCTAGAAACCATAATCATATCAAAAATAAATAAGTTGACATTTCAACAAGAAAACTACCGGACACTTTGATGTCATGATCCACACCAGGCAAAACTTCAATTGACGAAGAAGAAGAAGTTTCACAACAGCAACAACGCTCAGTATTTATGAACCTGAGCAGTCAACTGTTGTTAGAAGTTTTTACTTGTTTTATAGATTCTAGTTTTCGTATTTTTAATAATTATTATTGATTCGCGTTTATATCGATACTTGATTACATTCGTCGCGTATTTCGGTTTCATATTCTATCAGTTATGCCTTGTGGTGAAAATGTGGGATCGATGAATCTTCCCTGGAGATTGTAGTGAAACTGACAACAGAATGTCCTACGAGAAGGTTTGTGTACATTAAAATTACCCACTAAATATTCCAATAATACCAAATAAGATGTGATTTATGATTGAATCGACATTATTCCTCTAAATAACATCATTTGGGAGTTGAACGGCTTCCGTTCAGAACTTTGAATTTGTAGGTAACAGCCCTTAATGTGTTTTCCGATTATTCGGGGTATCGTATAAAATATCGTACTTTTATAATTAGTTTCTGCAGTAAGTGAAGTTGTAACATTCAAATCGAAACAATGGACAACTTCTTTGATGCTTTAATCTATCCAATATTACTGGTCCTGCCAAGGTAAAGGTGGAATGTATTGTTTGATTCTTGAAAGAAGATTCAATTCCTTGAAGAAATTACCTTAAAATCCAAAAACGGTATAGAAACCAGTGTTTTCCAGTTCCTTCGATTTGTGTTTGTACCTGTATCGTTTAGACGCAAGTGCTTATTTTGTGCATATAGGTAATCAAAATCTCTTCCATTTTGGAAAAAATTTCAAGAAACAGTACCTTAAATTAACGTTTTGGGGGCATTACAAGTGAATATCTCAATTTTGCAACCCAAATACTTTTGGTCAAGATGATATAGTGAGTTTAGAATAAGATGTAGCCGTTTGATTCAGCATTCCCTAAAATATCGAATACCGCATCAAAAGTATTCTTTAAATTTTTCGTCCGATCTTGACGGTGGTTTTTGTCTATAAAATGATCGTTGCGTCGAATCTGATCGCTCATCGGTTCAAAATTGTCAAAAACTAGGTATAGGAACCCGTACAAGACAGACGTATCCCTTATTTTGGAGCATAAGTCTTTATTTTCTGGCGGATACGTTTCGTCCTTCAACGAGGACTTCATCAGTCTACATATAAGCATAAAAGTTTCATTGAGTCAGAATTACATAGTGTGTATACACACAGATGGTCGAATGATCATTTCTTTCCATAAAACATACTAAACACCTTACATATTAACATTTCTTATCTTATTATGTCATCAATACATGCAGAATTCCGGCTTAGACATGGTGGTGCCACCACACATCCCTTCACTTTGTTTCATTACTGAAATTAATATTTGATATATGTTTATGGGTTGTTATACTTCTTATAGTTCACTACATGTATATTTATGTAATTTTTAGATGACATAAGGAATTCTGAAATAAAGACTTATGCTCCAAAATAAGGGATTCGAATAGTGGTCACCCCACTACTAAGACAGACGTAGATGAGGTGTTTTGATCGATGAAATAGCCGGTAGATTTTCAAGTTGATAGTTTAATCATTTTGTCCAGTGGAATCATTGTTTTCAGTGTCGGCAGATAAACTATTTTTTTTCGATTAACAAGTTAATTGTCAATGTTGACATTACAGTTTTGGAAAAATAGGTTAATATAGTAGGCAAAGCCTAATTGGTATGCTATTTGTTTTAGGATTTCGATTTCTCCCAAACGGCTGAAGCAAAAAAGTTGAAATTTTCAGGAAAAATCTATGTTGGTCCGGCGACGCCCCAATTCTTGAGCCAGCTCTCTAACTTAATTTAAAGTGCCCTTTAAGAGTTGTCAAAGTTTTGTAAAATCCCTAAAAACCTCAAAAAAGTCAAGGCGGCCTAAATTTGTTTTCTTTTTAAAGAACACTCAACGAGGAATCGAATGAGCCCCTCCCCAGGTCCGTAGGTCAAACCATTCCCGATCTATGGCCCGATTTATGGTTCCAACATTCGCGTTGTTTTGGTTTATTATTGTTATTGTGTTGATAACAGTAACCTAGTGACGTAGTGATGTAGTAATGTGGATACTGTCGTGAACTCCTAAAAGGCTTTGTAGCCGATACACGGGTTAAAGCATTCTGATAACCATAAAAAACGCTGCAAATTCTTTCACTGGGGTTTATTATTCAATTGGCTTGCGTTCATGATTTGAATTTCTACTAAGCTTTGGAGTGTGCGTGTTTCACAGGTGATAGAGTGATTATTGAATTTCAGGAGGCACACAAATATGATCAACTGAACAATCCAAATAGGTATTTTGGTTGAGAACAGATTTACGTGCTCATGCATATCTCCTGAAATTCAATAATCGCTCTATCACCTGTGAAACACGCACACTCCAAAGCTTAGTAGAAATTCAAATCATGAACGCAAGCCAATTGAATAATGCACCCCAGTGGAAGAATTTGCAGCGTTTTTTACGCACATTCGTACTTTTTTTTCAAAATTGTGAAATAATTTTTTACATTTTTTCTTTGAAGGAAAATCATAGCGGTTTTCATCAGCAGTTCAGGAAAAACATCCTCTAACTCCGCTTTTCAACAGTACTAGAGCTTCTTAGTCCAAGGCTAAACCATGTTTCATGCTAATAGGAGCACATCTTTCAAGGTTTAGAATCATCTAAGTATATTTTAATGAAACCCAATTTGACAGATGTTTTTTTGTTTGAAGGAACTGTTCCGATTGGAACAGCCCCACGGAGACGGAGAGCTGTACTTCGCCTGGCAGAAAGGAAACGGAATCTACTTGGCGACCGTGGGAACCGATTACACGGTCGGCGTTTTCAATCGTCAGGGGAAACTTCACGAGCGCGTCAGACTCCCAGGGTAAGTCCACTACACTTCCCAAGTCCACTTTAGAAGCGATAAAAGTCAACATCGTTACGATGCGCTTGTTCGATCGAATGGGAAAATAATTAACGATCATAATTAATTAATTACGTGTAATTATCACTTTCACTTGCATGGAAGAACCGATGATCGGTCGGACGTTTGTAATTGTAGAGTGGAGAGTAGGAGTTCACTCTCAACGAGGTTCAACAGTACGTCTTGGGTGCACCAACATCATGGATCGTCTGTTAGATGAATATCGAAGAGTTTTCGATTTAGAGCGGTTTGTTATTTTATAATATCTTCAATGTTCGTCGTTAATAATAACACTGTACCATAAAGAAACACTCCATGGTTCATTATGGTTTTAGGTTAAACTCTTCTAAGGTGGTAGGTATTGCGACAGGTGTTTTTATTGTTTGTTTTGGGGTCCCCTTTTACGACCAACAGGGGTTGAATTAAGCAGTTTTTATTTGTAGGGATCGCTCAAAATCAAAATTTGAGTTTTATCTTGCGCTCAAAAAACCAAAAATGTGTACCTTCCTTCTCCCCACTCTCGCACGTACCCTCGTACCATAAAGGAACGCTCCATGGTTCATTATGGTTCCTCTTCTAAGGAGGTAGGTATCGCAACAGGTGTGTTTTAGTGTTTGTTTTGGGGTTCCCTTTTACGTCCAACAGGGGTTGAATTAAGCAGTTTTTATTTGTAGGGATCGCTCAAAATCAAAATTTGAGTTTTATCTTGAGTTCAAAAACCAAATATAGGTACCTACCTATTCTCCACTCGGGAGTCTGACACTTGACTCCCGGGCGGCATCCACGAGATCATTAAATGTCAAATTTTGACTCCCGCAAGATGCAAAAACGAAATAGACACTTGACTCCCAGTCATTATCTACAAATTTTCCTTCTCACTTCACGGACTTAGAACTGTCTACACTCAATGTGTAGGTGTGGTTAAAAATTTGTTCTCGTCGAAGTTGCGAAAAAATGTCATTTACATTTACATTTACATTTTAATTTCGTCAGAAGTTGGGCGGTCGAAATGCGGTTTGAGTTTGACGGCGAGTTTCGCCATTAACTTGTAGAGCGGATAACCGTTGTGCTGCTTCGAAATGTACTTGTTGATCCAATCCTGTTCTTGTACGTAGTTCGGTTTTGGCTGGTTTTTGTGGCCTTGTTTGACTGACTTTATTTTCGTTTAGGTGTCGACTTGGATTTGGAGAAGAGTTTCAACCGTTAAGTAGATGTTGGGATGAGGGTGGTCGAATTCTCGGTTGTATGTGGCGTTGAAGGACTCACGTGCATTTGTGGTACGAGTCAAATCCGCCGTCTTGGAAGCTCACAGATATGGAGGGAGTAAGCTCATGCAGCTCACGTATGTTGTTTTCTGTTTGCTCGGGAGTAATCAAAATGCTAGGGGGATGTAGAAACCGTGATGGTAGCCATGGATTACGAACAGTTGAGTGAAGTGGGAGCAGCAGTAATCAAAAGTACCATCAACGTAAAGTGCTGTGGATCCCACAAGGCAACGAATGTTGGTGATTTTCTGACGCTGTACTCCTTTCGTGGTGGGTCACCGGTTCCGTGGGAGTCAAGTGTCATCCTGCCGAACCCGATTCTTGAACTGCCCCGGCACGTCTGGGAGTCAAGTGATCACGCTCTTGGCCACGGCTACATCATTTTGGTCCAACGGGAGTCAAGCGATGGTCGCCCTTCCACTCTACCCCCTAAGTTTGAGGACTTTTAAAATTTTCAACTCCAAACTAGCCTAAACTTACAAATAATGCTAAAAATTGTGTTTTTTCGGTGCCTGTTGCTCTTTGTTACTGGAACATAATCAACCGAGATATCTCAATTGTGGCAGACTATTCTGAGTAGAGTTTTGTGGTTTTGACAGGCAATGCACCGGTTTTGGTTGGGACAGCGATGGAGACCTGCTGGGAATGATATGCGAAGGCGCCTTCAGTATTATCCTATGGGACGCCAACACGGGGAAGAAGCACAACGTGGACACCGGGCTCAGAGACCAGCTGACAGTCATCGCTTGGGCCAAGACGGAGCCTCTCGTTGCTGTCGGAAGCGCTCGAGGGAACTTGGCCATCTACAATCATCGTACCTCCAAGTAAACCTTGCATAAATGTCGGATATATACTTCTGCAACGTCTTGACGAGTTTAGAACTCAAAATACACCGTTATGGAAACTTTATTTAAAATTAAGATAATTTGAATACATTTCAGAAGTCAAAAATTCAATAAGCATTATTGGTTGTCTATACAATAGATTATCGATTTTGGATTCCTGTCTTACACTTATTCTATCTTGATATCCCAAACCATAAAATCGTGTTTGCAATCTATGAGAAACGCTTCTGCCACAGATACATGGAAGTTTGTTGGGCCCATAACCTAAAGGCCCGCTAACAAAATTGTGCTTACGTAAATACAATTTTTAGCATTATTTCAAAATGTATTACTCATTTTGAAGCTAATTAATGTGAGTGGGTATCTAAACTCTGCTTCGCACATAGGTCAAGTCCTTTCTGAATCTTCAGAGCTGAAATTTGACATTTAAATGTAAAGACTTCAACACACTTGTGAATCTATTTCACCCTTTGCCACGATGGAATGAACCCCAATGTTGGCTAATTTTTATCATCTTAAAATACTGACTTGCTAGAACGAGTATAGAGCATATCTTCGAGTGGGTCTGCTTTTCAAGTAAAGGGAATGCTTCTGTTCTTCACAATTTTTTGTTTTAAAAAATTCGGAACGATTGGTATACCATTAAAATCAGTTTTGCACACTACTATGTCCAGTAAAACCTGCTGCTCTCTTATGATTAGGTATTCGGAATTTATTAGTATCTATTGACAGCTTATGAATCCCGTCAGTTGAAAAAATACGTGGAGATTACTAAAATCACCTTACTGCTAAGTTATCAGAAGGAGGAAAGTAACAATTAAGAATACCAGAATAAATTTGGAAAATACCATGACCAATTCTCTCACTTTCCTATTATGAGTTTCTTTTGGATCGATTTGAGACAAGTTTTTTAGTAGTCCTGACAAACAGAAACCAACTTAGGGATTGGATTTTCAATAAATCTTTATTATTTGTTAGAAAGTTATTTGTGGCGTTTCTGGTAGTGCATTCTCTGGTACAGTAAAAACATCTTTTAAACCTGGGAGATCTTACACTCTGCTGATCTAAAAATTATAAATTTGCGCCATTTTCATTTATGTTAGTGTTACAGTTAATACCCGAAATCAGTTAATTCTAGTTTCAACTAGTCAATTCTAGTTTTCACTAAGCCCCTTCGTGAAAACTAGAAGTCACTAGTTGAAACTAGAAATCCCCGCTCGTTCATTTGAGTCAGTCAAAACTAGAATTCACTGATTTGTTTTTTTAACATTCAACATACTGCAAGTTGGTGAAGTCAAAAAGTTAGTGACCCGCGGAGACCCTGTTAAATATTACCTGCCGTTAGAAGAACTTTTTGACGTTATTGACGCGGCAAATGTCACTGTAGGGCATGGAGGAAGGGATCGCCTGAAGGCTGGGACTGCACGAAAATACGCGAACGTCACTACCGATATGATCAATATTTTTTTGTCGCTGTGTGAAACTTGCCAAGAAAAGAAGAAACTGGGGAAGAAAGGACTCGTTTCAAAGCCAATTTTACATATGGAATTGAACTGCAGATGTCAAATCGATCTGATAGACAAGCAGTCGCAGCCTGATGGACAGTACAGATTCATTCTGTTCTACCAGGATCACCTCACTAAGTTCGTCCAGCTACGCCCTCTACAATCCAAGCGAGCTGAAGAAGTAGCAAGCTATGTATTGGACTTTTTTTTAAAAATCTTTGGAGCCCCTGTTTTGCTCCATTCCGACAATGGCTGGGAATTTGTAAATTTCGTCATTGAGGAGCTGAAGGTATTATGGCCAGAGCTGAAGATAGTCCATGGGAAGCCAAGGCACAACAAATTTCAGTTGAATCTAGTGTTGACTGAAAATGAATCAGTGACTTCTGGTTCCATTGGTGAGGGTCCCAGTGAACCCTAGTTCTAACTAGTGACTTCTAGTTTTCACGAAGGGGCTTAGTGAAAACTAGAATTAACTGATTTTGGGTATCAACTGTAACATTAGTATGGAAATAGTCATATTGTTGGTCTAAGTAACTAACCGAGATTCCGTTATACAAAGTTGGGAAACTGCTTTGTTTCAGGCAACGAATGGGCAGACCTGCATGCACGAAGGGGGGGGGGGGGGAGTGCACTCCATTGGCCCAGAGCCTGTCTTATTTATGTCAAAATTCTTAGTAAAAAACTCTTTGTGACATTTGATAAAGAAGGAACACAAACGGCAATGGTTACACATGGAAAACTTTGTATTGCAGAAATAAGCTGTCCTCGATCTCTAAGAGTCTTAGTGGGAATGGTGACTGGAACTGGATGCTTCAGAAACATGTGAACATTAGTAGAGATTGTGCGGAGGAGATGTGGAAACATCTTCTTATCTGCTCTTTGAATATCCTTCACTCGAAGCTAGTTCATAACCTTGGGACCATCGACCCAGAGGAGATAGTACATCGATTATGGCAGAAATTTGAGGTCTGATGGAGCGTGGGGATTGTTCCCAAAACTGATAGGTTGGGGAATGGAGGAGTGGTCCACCCAATATAATACCAAACAGTGCCAAAGGGGAAATAGCCTCTTTCTAGGACCCTGAATTCAATAACAACCGAAATTCACCATTACAATGTTTTAAAACTGCTCGTTTCAGGAGGGTTCCCGTGATTGGAAAGCACAACAAGCGGATTGTCACAGCTGCTTGGGGCCTTACGAACATGCTGGCTCTGGGCTCAGAAGACCGCACGGTCTCTCTCAGCAACACTGACGGTGACACCCTGAAAACTTTCCAAGTGAACGCCGATCCGTCTGCCCTTCAGTTTGCTCAGGTGGCGAGCGATGACCGTTCCACTCCTGACACAACGGTATATCATCATCATATCATTCACCTGTTGATTAGTTCCAATATATTCTCTGTGCTTACTAAGAGTCACTCAATAATCAATACATTCAAGTATTTATCTCTTAGCTGAGTGTTAACCCTTAATATTATACGAAATGTATCAGACTCGACCGTCCAAACTTCAAGGATCGTTTCTGCAACTAATTCGCAACAAAAATTGGCTCTTCGAAAACAATTTTTTTAAGCTTCGTTTTTCAGTTAATTCACGTTTACAATTTGTTTCTTTTTGTATGTTCGACCTTGTCATATTAAGATGATCAAAGCTCCCTTATTTGTTTGCAAATGTTTCAGTTTTTTGACAAAATTGTGAAAGAAATTTTCATGTATTTCCTATGAAGCAAAATCATAGCGGTTTTAAGGAAGAACATCCTCAAGCTCTAAGCTTTTCAACAGTATCCGCAAAAACAAATTTTTAGGCGAAAATCACGTGTTTCAACCAAAATTGACTTGCTACAAAAAAATGTGTCGGATTTAATGAATCTTTTTTCGCTGAACCGAATGGGGACCCTCTCATGCCTCCTTGGTCAAAAAATGATTAATTTTTCAGTACTTTCTTCTGGTCGGAAGAGCTAAATGAAAAGTATTACTTAATAATTGAAATTTTCAACTGTTGTTTCAGCCCTGAAAATTATTCGATTGTAGGGCTTGGAAACTTGCCGTATTGTTCTTCTAAGACGAAATTCCGCGATTTTTGTTCCTTCTATCGAAATGATAGCAATTGTAGTTCCGTTTTTCTGACGGAACACTCTCGTGAATGGCATGTGCTCATAACCTATAAGCGCTAACAACTTTTCGTAACTAATTTACCACATACTCGATTGTTTTTAAATGTTTTGAATGTTTCTTTTCAGTTGAGTCTCATCGTTGGAAAGAGGATGCTTCTGATTTACAACCTTCAAGAGCCCGATGACCCCATAAAATTGGCGTTCGAACCCATGTACGGGAACATTGTGGCCTACGAATGGTTAGTTCTGCCTAACTGAAGTTTACCTATTTCGTATTTAAGTTGGTTATACCTTGCAATCTACATTATCCGAGTCAGAAGGTGCATCTACTGGGTGGGTCAACTAAGAATGTATTTGTGTCACATTTTATTTGCTTCCTTGAATAGCTTTGTGTGCGTCCAAGATGCGAAACAATCTCGCAGTCATCAATTCCCTGGAATACTCTCCTTAGCACACCTATTAGCTTGTATTGGCTTAAATTATGACGTAAGGTTAATGCAGCGAGATAGTGGAAATCCATCTTAAATAAAAAGACGAAATGGACGAGAATACACAAACGCTTGTAGACCGATTACGGTTGTTACACCATCATCAGTACACTGCACAATGAAGGAGAAGTGAGTGGACACGTTTTTTTTTCATGGTTATGGGATGTGGTACAACCACCTTCATATGATACATCAGAGTGGAGCGTATATTGTTTTATTTATTTAGCAGGACTGAAGAAGTTCCCATAGAGGAACGAAACGTTTCCGCTAAATAAATAAAACAATATACGCTCCACTCTGATGTGATCTTATAAAAATTTGCTTCTCTAATATTCTTTCTGTTCTATCATCGAAAATAGTGATATCTATGGTATATATTTTTTGGCACAATAACATCTAACAAAATTTCCCTTCATTTTCTCATGAGACATCTAACAAAAGCTCTTAAAAAAGTTTTCCACTCTGGATTTTCAATGGTGATCTTATATTACCTGTTTGGCAGGCTAAGAATAAGATTACACCAATAACCCATGTGTGGTGAACTGGGTGATGATGATGCTGATGGTTGGTTACACAATAATAACTTAATAACAGGACTGAAGAAGTTCCCATAGAGGAACGAAACGTTTCTTTTATGTAGACAAAAGACGAAGGTGCCCTCTGATTGGGTCACACGTTAGAAAGGGCGTGGAGAAAAAGTGAAAGGTAAGTAGGGTGGTGAAAGGAAAAATTCAGAGGAACATGTCAATTAGTGGAGAACGCCTAATTACAATTACATAACTGAAGTTCCCAATTTTTCGATTTTCTGGATCTCTAGAGATTCTAAGGCATCTAATTTTGGGCCTTTCTGACAAACATGAGCTATCAATATGATGGATTATTTACTCCTATATCACGTAATTCTAAAATTCTCTTCTGATAAATGATTTTCAAAAGCTTCTCTGCCCCTACCTAACCTAAGATCATCCCTATGCCCTATACTTCATTCTCTAGTGTACTGATGATGTTGAAAAAACCGAAACCGGTCTACGTGTGTTTGTGTATTTTCCGTGAAAATATACTTTCTCGTCAATTTTGTCTTTTTATTTTCTTGAATTACTATTCTCTAACCATTTAAGCTGTTCCTAAAATCCCAACTGTACCCAATAGGGTTCATGATCAAGTTTATCTAGCTTTTATTATTCGATTAGGTAGGTTTTTTCTTTGATTCTGCTATGTTATCATACAGTATGCCTTCATGTAGGCGTTTTATTGATGATTATCATGGACTAAATGTATCTATGATCTTTGGGTTTTTCCCAGTGAGGGGAATAATTTTTTCTCGCTATAATTCCCTCTCTAAACAAGGATTAAATTCAACTAAACCGATAAAGGCAATTTCTTCCATTAGTCAAATAGCTAAATTTGTTTAATTCGTGTTTGTAAAACGTCTCTACTTACTAAATTATCGAAGAAGGCTCAATTTCATCAAATTACTGGAGTTTTAAAAAGCTGAGTTCAGTGGTGAAGTCCTTTTTTCAACCAGAAATATCCTGGCTTTATAAACACTCACATTCAATGATCAACTTTCAAGTGAAATTTTGGTTTGTGGGGTTAATTTCATGTAGAATCAAAATCTGGTCTAAATAAAGGGATTCTCATTTGAAATAACGAAAAGCTCGTCAGATCAATAAAAATTTTGCTGTATCGATAAAAAGTTATTGATTTAGTGAGGTTATGAATGTTACATGTTTAAAAAATTCACTTGTATAAACTATGGAAATGTGATTAACAATAAGAGTTTAATTTCTAACATTTCTACGATTTGTAGCACGAGAATTGAATTAAGAATACAAGGAAAATGTTTCAATACATTCAGAAATAAAATTATTTATATAATAATTTTCAAATCATGTTCGAATCATCGCTCAAGTCTATTTCATTCTTTCAGGAATACCGACGGTTACATTCTGGTTGGATTCAGTGCTGGATATCTGATATGCATCTCAACCAATCCGAGGGAGCTCGGGCAAGAGCTTTTCCAAATCAAAAATCACCACAGCAGACTCTCTTACCTCGCTATCTGCCCTATTTTGTCTAAAGTCGCCACTTGTGGCGATAACAAGTTAGTTTCACGATACGTACAGTTTGTTTTGCTTGTTTTCTTGAATAGAGAGTTCCTAGGAGATTCGGACACCGTGGTCTCGTATCTAGTCGGTGGTGGTATCTAGGGCGAGCACAGCTCTGGTTACCACCAACTCAGCTGAACTAGTGGTATCTCTGATCCGTTTCTAAGAGTCACGTACGTTTTGCTTTCACGTCACTATAAGAAAACCAGCACTCTGTTTGATGTTTTACAAAATCACTCGGATCACTCGTTCTTTAGTTTTTTTAACCAAAAATGCAGGGGGTGGCAGTCTTTTTTTGAATATTATGTTAACGGATTGATCTCACTGAGCTGTCTGTTGATTTTTGAACGTATTTGGGGTTGACCGCGAGTTGGATGACATGAGCGAGGATGATGTACTATTTTCGTTCCGATTTAATAGAGAACATGTACATTTACTCCAGAGGGTCCTTCAAATTCCCGCAGAAGTTACGACAGATAAGTACGCTTTTAATCAGTTTTGTAACTTTGTTTGGAATTTATTGTAACTTCTTACTTAGTGACTTGGGAAAGGAATATACAGCAGAGATTCTGGGGTTGTAGTTAGACATTTTTTATAATAGCGAATTCCTAAATGAAGCTGTTAGGCTCTTTAAAAACTCGCACAGTTGGCGAGAGGCTCACTCAAAACAAGTTGTTAGTTCGTACCTACTATCGAAATAGTTCGATATTTAAATATCGAAATCTTAGTGTTTTCCTAAACTGTATAGTACCTAATAAAATGATGTTGACTCAAAATGAAAATTCTGCTCTCTCTTGGCATGAAATTTCACTTTAGCAATTTCAGAAATCCATTTTTTAGGTAGAAACGTTGAAAATGTTGATGCTGTTTACAAATAGGTTACGATGGCGGGTTACTTTGTGATAAGGACGAAAGATTTCGTTCGGATCGAATCGGTGGCATCGTAACTTCCGTGAAAGATACCACCGTCGTATTGCAATACGACCGATCTCAGTCGCTCGTTTGATTCGTATCGGTGTTGGCGGATCTCCTAGGAACTCTGTAATATCTGCCATTGGCGTGGTATGCTAACTGAATAAACTAACTGCTAATGCTGACTTGATTTGTTAACAGTGTGAAAGTTCATGAGCTCAAGAATTTATCCGATGTGACGGCTGTTATCACGCTGTCGGATGAATCTGGGGTTGACCGCGTGGGTTGGAGTGAAGATGGACAGTTGGTGTGCGTGGCCACCAATACAGGTTCTGCTGTGGTTTACGTTTCTCGTCTTGCTCGGCTGTACGCTTCCCACGGCAACATCGTAGCTATTTTAACGTCCCTCTCTCACCTGACGGTTTTCCTAGTCAAAGTGAGTAACTCAAATTCTCCATAACTTTATTTGACCGTGAAAGGTTGGTTATGCTGTTACGGGTTTCTTAGGCTCGTAAACGAAATTACAGTTTTTCTAGTGCCTAGACTAATAAGACCGAATTTAGGGAGTTTTTTGAAAACATTTGCTTGTTACGTACTTAGCACTAAGTGAATTTAGGGAAGTTATTTTTTATTATTATTTTGTTTGTTTGTTAACCTTTATGTCGAGATGGATCTGACGTACTAGCTTAAGTACAGTGGGTTTTCTGTCTAGACGAATCTAACGTACTTACGTCAAATGTGACAGATGACAACTGCCTGGCTGATGGCAACTGCTTGGCTGATGGTGATAACTGATTTCAGCAGATTAAAGATCTTCATTGGAATGGAGAGAAGTGGATCCATCACTGCATTCATTCTTTGAATGGCCATTCTGACCCTTTGTTTTAGGAGGATGCTGTCTTTCCATCTCCCATGGCATGTTCAACTTCTTTTCTCTGCTCATTCATGAAGCGAAGTTGTAAATTAATGTAGACAACCACAGCAGGTAGGGACTTTTCTTCTGATTGCCAGCATTGCAGACATGGGAACACAAGGGACAGCAGTTCTTCTTAGGATCAGTATTCACTCTGATGATTTTGCTCAAAGTGGAGAAGGGTTCGCAGTACAGAAGAGTTGAAACTACTGTTAAGGGAGACCAATCCAAGTACTCACTATGCTCGACATTGCCCAGATGAGATGAAAAATTGCAAAGCCCAACCCGTATAGCTTCATTCATTATGTTGATTGACCTTTCACTAAAGTTTCCATTCTCTCTACCAAATGAAGCAAAGTTCTTCATTATTGTTGGGTATTTGTTTCTTTTCTTAGTTTTATTGCAAGCGGGACAGTTCATTCTCTAACTCTCTTGAGAAATCCGAGAAGAAATAGAAGACCAATGAAATGTTTTCACGAATGACAAACACAAAACACGTTTAAAATCTGCAAATCCAACAGATAGGGCTATCAATACTAGGAATATTAAAGAGTTATTGAGGCTATGATTTAATTAGATTGTAAATTGAATTTGATTTATCAAGAATCTAATCTGTTATATTCCGAATCATACTTGTTAAGAACCATTGGTGTTCCTTTCTGTGGCAGGATAAAACGATACCAGCCGTTCACATCTCGACAGAAGTGGAGCCCACCCTGCTGGCTGTTGGGCCGTACCATTTGGTCGTTGGTATGAACAACAGAACGTGGATATACGACCTGAACGGCGATGTGACGACTCCCACTGGAGAACCAATGCAGTCATTATCCTCTAGTCCTCAGCTCCTTGGAGATCGCGAGTACATGGCGAACCTGTCTGGGATATGTTTGAACGCGGAGTACACAGCCGCAAGCTTTGCTGGGAAACTTCATCTCCACCTGGTAACAGTCTTTTCTTCACTGATTGCTATACCTTACTTGATTACTGTAGCCCTCTCTTAGACACATTTCTATACTGCTGTAAAGATTGCCTATCAATTATTGGAGATTGTGATGGATCTATTGTTTTCTTTGGTTGGAGTATACACTGACAACCATAATCTATTACCGTGCTTGTTATCTGGCAAATGTGGCCCAGAGTATGGAAGGACGTGGCCATTGCAGATAATGAACCATTAACGTGAAGGGATGAGGGCCCTTCTAAACCACTATGTTGCAGAGATTTTCATTTCAGAGGTTGTCACACCTGAATTTTCTTCTCACTATTACTGACGTCTATGAACTGTTCACTTTTTATTGGTGGATACTCAGTCCAAGATCCTAGCGTACGCTGACGACGTTGCTATCTTGGCTCGCAGTCAGAATTCCCTGCTCAAAGCCCTAGACACATTATGTGAGGAAGGAAAACATACGGGACTCAGGATCAACATGGATAAAACCAAGTACCTGAGGACAGTGTCCCCTTCTGAAGCCCCTTGTCCACTACAAAGAATTGTTCTGGGTGAATTCGAGTTCCAAAGCATAGAATCCTTCCGTTACCTCGGGAGTATGGTGAACTGCCAGAACTTCGTCCAGAATGAGATTAGCATTAGACTAATGGCTGGCAATAGAGCGTATTTTGCCAACATAAAGTTGTTCTCGTCACGTCTTCTCTCCAGGACCACAAAACTCCGTCTTTATAGAACTCTGGTCCGCCCTGTCGTATGTTTCGGTAGCAAAACCTGGACTATGCGTATGGATGACGAGAGGAGGCTGAGAGTTTTCGAAAGGAAAATAGTAAGAAAGATATATGGAGGAGTTTGGGATGGTGTGGGATGGAGGAGACGGAATAATCGTGAAATTGAGGCAATTCTGGAGAACGAGGATATTGTTAGGTTCATCAAGACAAACAGAATAAGATGGCTTGGCCACGTAGATAGAATGAGTGCGGATCGGGGGTCGAAAATCAATGCTGAGGACGAGAATTCAGTCGAGGAGAAGAAGAGGAAGGCGGAGAAACCGATGGCTTGATGAGGTGACGCGAGACTTGCAAACTGTGGGGATGCAGAGATCGTAAGCTACGGACCAGGAAAGATGGAGATTGGGACTTTGGGAAGCCAGGGGCCACACTGGCCTGTAGAGCTCGGCAGTGAGTGAGTGACTCAGTCCAAGAGAAACAATCGTTCGAAATACCCAAAGAGATTTTGTACTCATTGCTTTCAAAACTTGAGTCAAAAGTTTGCTCTTTTTGGATCATGGTTTCAGACATTTTGGCTTAACCAAAACCAGAATCAAGGTGTTGTTTGTTGGTGGTACGAGGAAATGCCAGCCTTGACTCAAAGTGAGAGGATTGAAAACATCAGAGAGTTAGCTCGAAGGTTGGAAGGAGTCTCATATTCAGTTCGTCAACCAAGTGTGAGCTATGATCATAATTGCGCCATCTGGTGATTAGTTGGTGGTATTCGTCACATCTGAGTTAAGACTACAATGTCATTGATAATTCTGCACTGTGCAGCAACAAAGCACTTCTAGTCAACTCTGAGGTATCATGTGAAGAAACCATCTTTTACTGTTTAAACTCATGTATTGTTGCTTGGACATGATTTCCATGTAATTTGTGATGGATATGGTTAGTTGGCCCCTTCCCGATTTTAGAATCTGTCGCCTTGGGAGATGAATCGGACGCCTGCAAGCGTCTGGATCATCTTCTGAGCGTGGCGGAGCAAAATTAATGCATCCAAGCTCATTGGAAGGGGCAACTTACCATTCCATCACCCTCACAAATTGGAACCCGTTGCTAAACATTTGAAATCGTCATAACCATCTATGGCATAGATTCTATGCTGATTAAACATAAAAGTAAACTCAGCCTATTGTTCAAATTCATGCATCTGCAGACAGATGCTCGCTCTAATGTTTACACTAATACTCCTGGAGCTAATTAATGACATTCCTCAGGCGGTAAGACCCCTTCCACCATTGTGTAGAAAATGAAACAAGCTATGGAACATCAAAGTCAACAATTGGCCACAACGTTTGTATCATTGTGTCAATGTCTATTAGGGGTAATTTTTTCCCAATGCAACGAATTGAAGTGTGAAGGTATTTCCATGTTCCCTGATAAAGTGTTCTGCTTTCTACGCTGTGCACAGCGTCTATTATAACTAGATTGGTATTGGTTGATGGGTGATCTTAAGATTTAGTAAAATAAAGTGAAGTGGTAGGTATTGCCTCTGCTTTATAATTGTGTGGACTTGATGATCCATTCAATTTCTATGTTGGCAGTAGGACTTATGTGTTTTAAAATTTGTCGAGGCTTTCGGATCGTTTTGAACTCATCTGATACACGTTTGACATGTTAAGAATACTAAAGATGCACTGTTTAGAAAGATGCACATTAGAAATAGAAAAATCTTGAATCGTATTGGTTATAGTAGATACGTTTCACAACCGGCAGGGTCACATTCTCCATTCGAAGTAGTGTTTAACAAGCAATAAACTCTACATAAATTTAGAAATATTCTCTTTCCTCTTGATTAACAGAAACTATATCAAAATGAACATTTGTAGAACTGAGTTTTCGTTATTCTACTTACAGACAGAAAGTGGTACAGGAAGGAAGTCTGCTAGCATCACCGAAGATAAAGAAATGCGAGTATTTCCAGACGCTGGAGAAGCCATGAATATTACTTGTCATGCCATCACTACAGATTTTCTGGTATTCGCTTCCGACGTAAGTTGCATTATTTCTCTATTTTGCTTCCGAGTCTACCAAGGTAGCGGAAGCATTGTTTTCACTTTCGGAATGTGAACATTTTTAGCGTAGAATACGCTTTAGCCATGGACTAACTAGCCAAAAAAGGAACGCTTGAGCGTAACGAAATGTGACACGGAAAAGTCTAGAACGTTCTGGGCTGCTTTAGAAACAGATCATATGATCATAAAACACCGATAATTGATGTTTGCACATTGGGTAACTAAAGGCGATCACCAAGCAACAACTTGCATATTTACATCCGTGTGTAGTAGTTGCGACAAACCCGTTTGAAGTGAGTCCACTCGAGGCTAAAGCGTATTCTACGATTCTATACTTGTAGCAGCAGGCTATAAATAAAAGCAAAGGGGGTCCAGGGGGCGCAGCCCCCGGCGAGGCGCGTAGCGCCGAGTTTTGTCTCCAAAATCAAAAATTCCACTCGCATGTTGCGTTTTTTGGTTCTGTGTCTGTCTGTCTGTCTGCAAATCCTTGTTACAGGCAAAACTACACGGAGTTATAGTGCGATTTTGATGAAATTTTCAGGGATTGTGCGGGTTGGGGTGTAGATGGTCCCCTATAGGTTTCATGACCCCCAGATCAATAGTAGCCTCTGCGCATGCGCAAACGTGAAATCCTTGTTACACGCATAACTCCGGGAGTTCTTGACCAATTTCGATGAAATTTTCAGGGATTGTTCGGTTTGATGTGTAGATAGCCCCCTATGAGTTTCATGACCCCCGGATCCATAGTAGTCTCTGCGCATGCGTAACGTGAAATCCTTGTTACGCACATAACTCCGGGAGTCCTTGACCAATTTCGATGAAATTTTCAGGGATTGTTTGGACTGATGTAAAGATGGTCCTCGTGAGTAATAAAGAGAAAATAAAGTTTTAGCATGCCTACCTTTATTTTCTCAAGTTATGCTCCTGCATAACAATAAATTTACCCTAATTCAATATTTACTTCGCCAAATTGAACGAAGTTCTTTAGTCAATAATAATTTTCAATGATCTCACATAACAGTCATGTTATGGATACGAGGAAACTATGTGCCACACCCACTTGGCAGACGTTTCTGGTATTGTTACAAGCTTTCCCATGTTCTGTTGTTTCTGTAGCGTTGTTCCTAATGTTTTCTCAAATAATTGAATCTAAATGTCTCACTATACGATTAGGATTTAAAATATGGGTGGTGAGAACGATAAATGCGGCCTCTCTCCTCATTGGTGGGTAAATATCGGCATAATGTGTCGCAACACATCTACAATTCTCTTGTTTATAAATATAAGTATGTATACTTGTCATAAGATACATTTTGGGAAAGTTAACCTATTATTGCAATGCGTCTTATATGAATTAATCTCGAGAATCATCGAAATTCTACATTTCCTTGCACTTTTTGAAATGAGTAACTTTTGTTATAAATTAATCATGGTATAATCCCTGCTATCTGAAAGTATCAAGTACCTATCGCCATTTTAAAAACTTGTTTTGGAAAGCATGGGAAAAATAAGGATATAACTTTTCAACGCTACTAACTTTGGCTAGTAATATAAGGATATAACTACTTTGGCTAGTAATTCTTACTTACTCGTACTTTGTGCTGTTCTAGTTAGGCGATATCAGATTGTTCGGCTTAGAAGACTGGAAGCTCATCCGAGAATACAAACACCCAGTACCGATCAAAGCTGTTTTCCCTGATCTCGTCGCAACTCGTGTCATAGTGGTCGACACCAAAATGGAAGGTTACCTCTATTCTCCTGTGAGTAGTTTATCCATAAACACTTTATGTCCTTTTTTACTAAAAATGCCTTTCTAAACAAGTTGAATTATGAAATTTGGAAAATATTCTACACAGTCGAAGGATTACGGCGTTTTTCTCGAAGCTCAAGAGTTAGAAATCATCCATCTCTTGCTACCGATTTCCATCCGTATTGTCTTAAAACCCTCATTTACGGAATTGGTCTAATTCTTTGACCTCTTAAATCTTCATTCTCTCATTTTAATTTGAAAATATCACAATATTTGATTGAATAATGATCATGATCTTTATGCGAAATCTGTGAGGTAGAAGAAATCCTCCAAATTCATGATTGGACTTGGATCTGTAGCTACTTGTTTTTTGTTGTTGTGGTCAACCACTTTTATCTGGAAGGATCCTTCCAACGCAACCAATATCTGCACTCTAAAAACTGTTTTGTTCTTTTCACCTCAAAATACGTTCTGCAATAAAAATTTTGCTGTCCGTCCACCGTACGCACAATTTCTCACAAACGGCTGAAGCAAAAAAGCTGAAATTCTCAGGAAAATCCATGTTGGTCCGACGACGCCCCAATTCTTCAGCCAGCTCTCTCACTTAATTTAAAGTGCCCTTTAAGGGTTGTCAAAGTTTTGTAAAATCCATAAAAACCTCAAAAAAGTCAAGGCAGCCTAAATTTGGACTATTTTTGAAGAACTTTCCACGAGGAATTGAATGAGCCCCTCCCCAGGTCCATAGGTCAAACCATTCCCGATGTATGGCCCGATTTATGGTGCCAACATTTGCGTTATTTTGTTTTATTATTGTTTTTGTTTTGATCGCAGTAACCTAGTGATGTAGTAATGTGGATACTGGAGTAAACTCCTAAAAGGCGATATGTAGCCGATACACGGATTGAAGCATTCTGATAT
Organism: Creontiades dilutus; assembly: GCA_031894815.1. Taxonomy (NCBI): domain Eukaryota; kingdom Metazoa; phylum Arthropoda; class Insecta; order Hemiptera; family Miridae; genus Creontiades; species Creontiades dilutus. Next base: position 150,552 of record JAVIWC010005620.1, read on the forward strand.
GCATGAAACGCTGCAAATTCTTTCACTGGGGTTTATTATTCAATTGGCTTGCGTTCATGATTTGAATTTCTTCTAAGCTTTGGAGTGTGCGTGTTTCACAAGTGATAGAGCGATTATTGAATTTCAGGAGGCACACAAATATGATCAACTGATCAATCCAAATAGGTATTTTGGTTGAGAACAGATTTACGTGCTCTATGCATATCTCCTGAAATTCGATAATCGCTCTATCACCTGTGAAACACGCACACACCAAAGCTTAGTAGAAATTCAAATCATGAACGCAAGCCAATTGAATAATAAACCCCAGTGAGAGAATTTGCAGCGTTTTTTCTTTCATATTTAAGGTGTCTAATGATTGTTTGAATCAAGAATAAACGCAATTATTGATTGCAATTTAATTAAAACTGATTCCAGGTTCACAACACCATGAATTTGATCTCAGATTTTCCCCCTACAACTACTGGAGTTTTATGGGATCAACATCCAGCAGACAGAAATGTCTTTGTCACATTTGATTCCTCCACCGTCGTCACTTTCGTCCACATTCGTGATTCTATTAATGGTGAGCAGCCTTCTTACTAATGGATAAATTAGTTACAAGAGAAAATGAGTGTTAGTTACCATTATCGATGCATACAATATTTAGCAAGGCCATAAAAGTACTATCTCTGCTCTAATAGAAGTGTGTTAAATGAATACAAATTGTAAGCATATCTTTGTATGTCGGAATTATTTCATTTACGTACCACTTTGCTTGTAGCTATTCAAGAGTGTCTTTTTCACATCCACAAACCTCATCAAGAATGTTCCTATTTGGAGGATGGGTTTTATGACAATCTGAGTGATTGCGGTCATTAAATTTCCTATTTCTCTATAATAATGCGGTGTGCCAGGGGACAGTCTTCTGCACTGATTATTAGTATCATAGTGTCGGGTAAATCAAAAAATTACTTTGACGTATCATACCACCCTCCTACTTTCACTTTCTGAATATGTAATATATTAGGTACAACTTATGATGTGTTACAGTAAAAGTTCTTTTAAGTAGTACTACTCAACACTATTAGTAGGCCGTTCTTTACTATTTTGACAAATAAGTACACGTACATTGCCGGCAGTTGGTTATTGGGATGAGGTATTCTGGTTCATTCGTGATTACTCCCGTCGCTAAAAAGGCAGTTGGGATGAGAGAGAATGAATGGACTTGGTTTATTGTAGATCTGTACTTTATTAGCAAAAAATGGTTGCAGAATGTTGCAGTCCCTCACTAGATGCTGATGACCAAGCAGATTTGGATTATACTGAGGTTTTGGGTGTTGCTTATCATGCTACCTACCTTGTTTTCTAGGGACAGGGAGAGAACAATTATTTTTTTGCCTTGAATGTGTGATGAGGATACGCCTCGATGGAGGAAGATGGTATGACGTGGTAGTCATTAGAGAATTCTTGCTTCCTACGGTCAGTAGGCACAGTGACCATAAATCTAGGTAAACTGAAGAGATGCTAACTTAGCATGGTGTTCACCATCAGCTTACTTCAGTGACACGTGCTGACAGAGCCTCCAACATGCTCTTTCATAACCTGACAGCCTGCTCTCGTTTCAGCCTCCAACTTGCTAGATCAACCTTGTTGTTCCAAATTATTTTTGTTTTCTATTCTTTTTTTTCATTAGTTTTATTTGATAAAATGGAGGAAGAAGTTTCTTACATTATTACCTAGCGGATAATTCTTATCAGTGAAGCCTTCCTGCTGTTACTCCTTATCAATGTAGTGGTGAGAGTGGTCTGGTCCGTGTTAAGGATTCATAGAGCAGTTCATTAGCGCAGTCTGGCGGGAATCAGGAGCCATTCAGCCTAGAGGTGGGTAGTGAGAGAGTGACCTTGTCTCAAAGAACTTCTCTTTCAAGTGAACTTGTCCCAAATGACCTGCGGAGGGAAGACCAGCAGTTCATCACAAGACGTTTGCGACAGCATGGCTCCCCATGGCCAACGTTTGAACTTCTCTTGGCAAGATTGCAGCAGCAGGTCACAAACTCTCTCGACCGCATGGCGTTCAAACAACTCGGAGACGTGCAGGTCTGCCAAACCGTTCTTCACAAAGTGACCTGCAGTTCACCCATCCACCATTAGCTCGGGTTTCCTTCTAGTCAACGAAGGACTTCCCTAATTGCAGAGTCAATACTATTCAAATTTACTCAATACTGAACTATACTGGTCGATACTATACTCATCAAAGAGTCGATTATATATAATAAGCGGGTATTTATATGAAAACCTGCATGGGGACTCGAAAAATGACTAGGGAATAGGAAAAGAGAACAGTAGATGTCTGTCATCTACCAAACCCTGACGGTACACGAAGATAATAGAGGTTGACGGTCATGCCACGAGATAACGGTAGTGGTGGTGAATGTCTCAGAATGGAGACGACGAACTGCAGGTCCCATTCATTCACCTAGTGAACTGCATGTGTCACATTCATCCACGGAGTGAACTGGTGAACTGTGGAGTGGCCTGCTCGCATTCAATCACGGAGTGAACAGGTGAACTTCTCCCACTGACTCTCTTTGGACTGAGTGACCTGCAGGTCGTCGACTCCCTCAGGTGACCTGGGTTTACACACCTCTAATTCGGCCACATTCGTGGCATCTGTGGTCACCTTCAGATCACGTGATGGCACCATGCAGTACCACCTGCATGAAGCAAGAACTCTCTATTGATGTGGACAGTTCACGCTATAGAACATGTACTAAATACAGATATCCAATAAAAATATTGAATGTGGGAAGAAACTAAATAACGCTTGGGCATCTACAATAAAAGGGGATTGGTTTGGTTTGGCAAAGTCTAAATGCTGGGCTACTTTCATTCTGGCTACCTGGAGGGGTGGTCAGTATGAAGATGAGGTAGGGGAAAGGAAACAAGACATTTCAAGCATTCTGAATATTCATAATAGCATGTAACTATGACGTTGAAACATTAACAGTTTCATGTTTTTACACTTCTACAGGACCCATGTAAGTTGACACTTTTGAAAAGTGTTATGAAGTCTCGCTTCAAAGATTTCATCCTCTGAGTATCTACAGTAATTATAAATAGCTTTTAATTAAACTGCCATTTCATTCTACTAAACGCTGTTTCGAAAGTAGTACAGACATCCGCATGAAGCAATAAATACAGTACCTAATATTTTCTCAAATTCCTCCATCATGGAAAACAAATGATTATATTGTTTTTCCAGGCCCTAAAATACAGAAGATCGGAGAAACGAGGCTGCCTTTGGATCAAATTCCGTTGATACTACAACGAGGCGTCGTGACGCTGCAGACTCCAGGCGGTAAACTGGCGAATATAACTTTGTCAACTCACAGCAACTCCACGTCAATCAGCAGTCAGAACGACACGATGAAATCAATATTGGAGAAACACATCGCTCTCAACAGGTAAATACATGAACATTCAATTATAGATGTTCATAATAATGGCGCAGTCAATATTGCAGATATTTCTTTAAGAAGTTTTAATGATGAATTAAGATATTTTTTTTATAAGGTTTCTAATTGTAACAACCTTGCACATTTTGAAATGCTGAACCCTAATTCGTATCAATTTATCCATCTTTTAGATTCACTGAAGCCTGGAACACTTGTTTGCTTCTCAATAAGAATGAAGATTGGGTTCGACTTGCTGAAACTGCTTTAGTGAATTTGGACCTCGAAACTGGTATGGATTCTTGCTTAAAAGTTAAATTCTAGGCTAGAAGTATGAAGGGCAGGCTAGCAAACTAATAACTTCTCTTCTTGTTTTGACAATTCGTTAACGGAACTCATTAATAAATCTGTATTGATCAATGCATTTATCTTCATTTCACAATTTTGTTGTTAATCTTATGAATAGTTGATTCAATTTTGACGGCACTTTACAGCGTTGAGAGTCTATCGACACATTGGAGATGCTGGGATGTCAATGTCCATTGAAAATATCATTCGGATAGAGAACAAGAAGCTCGTCGCTGGACATGTTGCTGAACTTCTTGGTGATTTCGATAAGGCGCAGGTATTTTTCATTTGAACGATTACATACATTTTGATGTTTTATTGATTCGATTATATTTTTTTGTGTACCCTTGTACCTCAAGGTTCAACTCCCTATAAATACCAAGAATTACACCAACAATATTACAAGTACCCATATCTGACTATCATTATGGGATCAATTTTCGATACTAGACATGCGAAAGCATACAAGCCAAATAACTGACATTATGTTGATGATCCTGATGATATTGGTTTATTATTCAATAATAAACCGAATCTGATGAAAATTGATTAAAATTTTTCCGTCCGTCCGCCGTACGTCGTACGCACGATTTCTCCCAAAAGCTGGAGCAAAAAATCTGAAATTTAGGAAAAATCAATATTGGTCCGACAACGCCCCAATTCTTTAGCCAGCACTCTCACTTAATTTAAAGTGCCCTTTAAGGGTTGTCAAAGTTTTGTAAAATCCCTAAAAACCTCAAAAAAGTCAAGGCGGCCTGAATTTGTACTCTTTTTGAAGAACACTCCATGAGGAATTGAATGAGCCCTTCCCCAGGTCCGTAGTTCAAACCATTCCCGATGTATGGCGCCAACATTTGCGTTATTTTGGTTTATTGTTTTCGTTTTGATTACAGTAACCTACTGAAGTGGTGAACGTGGATACTGGAGTGAACTCCTAAAAGAGTTTATAGCCGATACACGGGTTGAAGTATTCTGATAACCATAAAAAAAGCTGCAAATTCTTTCACTGGGGTTTATTATTCAATTGGCTTGCGTTCATGATTTGAATTTCTACTAAGCTTTGGAGTGTGCGTGTTTCACAGGTGATAGAGCGATTATTGAATTTCAGGAGGCACACAAATATGATCAACTGATCAATCCAAATAGGTATTTTGGTTAAAAACAGATTTACGTGCTCTATGCATATCTCCTGAAATTCAATAATCGCTCTATCACCTGTGAAACACGCACACTCCAAAGCTTAGTAGAAATTCAAATCATGAACGCAAGCCAATTGAATAATAAACCCCAGTGAAAGGATTTGCAGCGTTTTACAGTGATTTTAATGTAACAAATTATTAGAACCACCCTACATTGTTCCCTATAAAAATCCACGCTGTTGATTGTAATTAGTGTCTTATACTTTCCAAATGATTACAATTTAAACATATTTTCTTAAACGTATGTGATGCTCCTACGTGACCGTTTATCCAACATGGTAAATAGACTTACAATGTTTGTGTCTCTCGAACGGATTGAATGTTTTGTTGCCTGGCATAATTGTCATGCATATTTAAGAAACAAATTGTATTTACTTGCGGTATTGGTTTGTAGGCGCTATACCTGGACTCTACGGACCCTGGGCAGGCCTTGGTGATGAGGCAAAATCTTCTACAGTGGGATCAGGCTTTGCAACTGGCTAGGAACTTGGCCCCAGAACAAGTGCCCTACACTTCGCTCGAATATGCCAACCAGCTGGAGCTCATGTGTGTAGTCGATAACACTCACTAATCTTTCACATTCAGTCCTCAAGTTGAAATGATTATCAGTGACTTTAACGTTTCGTCTTGAAATGCTGCAGGGGCCAGTACGCTGAAGCGTTGATTCATTACGAAAGAGCTGTGATCGACAACCAACGACAGATCCCGGAATTGGCCGAACATAATGACAGATGTCGCTCTGGGGTGGCACGGACGTCACTTCGCGTGGGGGATTATCGTCGAGGAATGTCTATAGCTGGGGATCCTGCTTCTTCACCAAGCCTGAAACTCCAATGCGCTGAAATCATGGAATCTGTCAAGGTATATGTCCTCTCTAAAAGGTTGACATTCTATTCAAATATCAAATCCTTCCAAAAAACCAGAAAGTGGTCATCAACGTAAAATGATATCTGAAGCCTCCCACTGTAACTAAAGTACTATTAGTCAGAATAGTCAATAACTTCCAGAAAATATCAAGAAACGAGATATACGTCTCAATTAAATTACTTTGATGAAGAACTATTTGATTGATTAGACCTGTCGAATTCGTTCAGTGGACGCTCCACGCTTGTACATGGCTGTATAGTATTCTGTAAATGAAAAATTTGTGTTTGAATGATTTAAATTAGTTTTCTTCGCATTCTTAATGTAACATAACCAACGACCAAAGATGATGCAATTGAAGTAGTGAACCGTAGTTGCCAATGGCTTTTCCAGTCAATCTGTGGCTTGAATTCTAAAACCAAAATAAATAAACCATTCTGTAATAATTTGTGATTTTCTATTAAATTCTCACAGTTGTTTTTTGCCTTTCTCCTTTGCAATGAATAATTTTTGCTTCCGAGTCTACCAAGGTAGCGGAAGCATTGTTTTCACTTTCGGAATGTGAAAATTTTTCGTCTCCAAAATCAAAAATTCCATTTGCATTTTGCGTTTTAGACCTTTCTGAACAATTTTGGTTCCGTGTTTGTCTGTGTGTCTGTCAGCAAATCCTTGTTACGGGCAAAACTACACGAAGTTATAGTCCGATTTTGATGAAATTTTCAGGGATTGTGCGGGTTGGGGTGTAGATGGTCCCCTATAGGTTTCATGACCCCCGGATCAATAGTAGCCTCTGCGCATGCGCAAACGTGAAATCCTTGTTATGTGCATAACTTCAGGAGTTCTTGACCAATTTCGATGAAATTTTCAGGGATTGTTCGGTTTGATGTGTAGATGGTCCGCTGAGTTTCATGACCCCCGGATCAATAGTAGCCTCTGCGCATGCGCAAACGTGAAATCCTTGTTACGCGCATAACTCCGGGAGTTCATGACTGATTTCGATGAAATTTTCAGGGATTGTTCGGACTGATGTAGCTTTATTCAATAATAATTTTCAATGATCTATACAGTCATGTTATGGATACGAGGAAGCTATGTGCCACACCCACTTGGCAGACGTTTTTTCAATCGTGTTTCGATTTTTTCATCCTTTAGAAATTGAACGAAGCGGCGATACTGTTTGACGAAGCTGGAGACAAGAACAGAGCAGCTGCTGCCTACATTGGACTGAAAAACTGGAAAAAAGTTGGCACTCTTCTGAACAACGTAACTGACCTCAAAATATTCAGGCAATACGCTAAAGTAAGTCGCTCGTTGATGGTTTGATGTCTAAGTTCCTACGTGTGTTTACTATTTGTTCATTAAGCAGAATATGCACAATCATTTGGCTGGATCAGAGAAAGGGGGAGAGGGCTCTCATAACATTAAAAAAAAATTATTTGTTAGATCAGTTGTAAGAAGATAACAGCTTTGTTGTTGAAAATCATGCTCGTTAGAAGTTTTGTATGTTTTCCATGACCTTCTTATGTGGGCAGTTGATGTCAAGTATGAAATTCGCGAAATCTTGTACATACTTCGCCAGTTTGAGCTATGAAAATAAACAAGCTACTCTGCGGATTAGATTAAGCAAAATAGATTTGCACATGGAACATGTTTGTACCCAAAACATTTCAAGACTTCTCTTTAAGAACTGCACTTTGTCATCATTTAGTTTTGCTCTTTCTATGCAGATGATGGTTTATTAGATCCAATTTCCATTAACATTGCAGTCAACTCAACGAGTGGATTCCACAGGAGAAGGATCCACAATAGACCCTTTGGGTCGCAGTGAAGGGGTTCTGACAATCTGAATCCAGAGTCGCTGTACTATGTGGTGTAAAAAAAGCACCATCTTCCCTACATATCCACTCAACAGCCATTCTCAAACAATGTACAGCTTCTGTTGTACTTGAGTGTTGCAATGCTTCGCTCTGCAAAATGATATGCATTGTTTGTCTCTCCTTCCTATGTGGCAGTCCATAATGACAATCCGTTTTATGAAGAAGAGTCAACACGGCTTCCATTGCAGATCCTCCTTTGACACATTAAACAATCCTGCCAATGAACCTTCAGGTTGAGGTGCGGCTTAAATTCTTGAAAGAATGAAAAGAAATGCTATTTATTCGTAATTTTTTAAAGATTTATCCTAGTCTAGCGCACAGTTCTAAAGCCTTATATGCGTTAGCCAAGTGCTTCACAATCATAAGGTTTCCATTTTGGTTTATCGTAGTGGAAATTGATAACGAATTTGTTAATCGTCGTTTCATGTACAACTTGATACATGAGCAATTTATATTTTCATAGGCCAAAGAATCAGAAGGGGATTACGCAGCAGCTGTCCAAGCTTACAACGAAGCCCACGATGTTGAGAACGTGGTGAGGCTGTTGATTGACAAGCTTAACCAACCGCAGAAAGCGATGGCTTTCGTTGAGCAGACTCGCAACATTGAAGCAGCTCGTCGCTTGGGCCAGTATGTATTATCCTGATAATGATTCAGTGTATATTATTGAAGTGGTTTTAACAATTTGGAACTCGCTTATCAGAAATAAGAGTATCCAGGGGCCATGGATTCAGCTGAAAGTTGCCGAAAGCTCCCAAGAAAAATATCCAGCCATATCATCATTTTCGCCTGGGTCCTGACAACCCCTCCCCATTCCAACCAATCTCTAGTCATCTCTAATAATTTTTTCACTATATCTCACAAAACAAATGATTAGCAGTGAGCTGCCCCAACTTGCCTGACACTCCTTCAAGTGCGACCAGAAATGAAATTGATGTGTGCAGGCATCGGTTTGGGACTTTTCCTTGGTTTAAAGCGCTACCGATGAGCCCAGGAGATGTTGGGCAATTGAGGCCAAATCGATAGATGCCTTGACAGGTTCAAAACAAACCTATAGCTGTATCCACTGCCCTCAGGTGGTTCTTTTAAATATGAGATTTCCAATCCTGTTACTTGGTATCTAATGCATGAAAAGGATTGCTTGAAAATAATGGAGACGATGTGACTCCCCTAATGGGTGCGTTCCTCGCTTGAAGTTCTGGCCGACCGAAAGGACACCTGCAGGAATGTGTCACATAGTGTGTGGCAGCAGTGCCTGGAACCTGCACTATGGGGGCAGACACCATCACATTTTGCAGCCCCTGAAAACTAGAACCGCACATGTTTTACCCAGGATTGCCAATTGTTCAATTTTTTTGTAGATGTACAGTTATTTACTCCAACCATGAAACGATACGTCGATTTAGTTTCCTACTAATAAATGAACAAAACGGTTGTAGTATGGAGTTGATTTCGATCGTAATCATCTGTATCAAACAATAACTGAACTTTTTTAAAGTTATAAATAGTAAGCTAGTATTCATAAGTACCTACTATTGAATAGTATAAATTTTATACCTTGATTATTGGTGTTTTGTCAGTTAATACAACATCCTGATGGTCATCTTACACTGTACGGACCTCTTTAAGCACAGAATAAGTAATCGGGGAACGGTAACAATTTCAGATTTTTCGAGAAGATAGGCGACTACTCCTCAGCTCTCAAGTACCTGGTGATGTCGCGGTCCGAGAATGAAGCCCTCCGTCTCTGCAAGGAGCACGGGCTGGTGGAACTTTACGCTGGCATCGTAACAGAGGAAATCGGTGGGAGTGAAGAGGGTGAGAGGCAACTCTCCTCATTGGCTGTCTATTTCGAGCAACAGGGCAACCTCATGTTGGCAGCCAAGTGCTACTATCATGCTGCTCAGTTCAATAAGGTAAGTTGATGTAACAAAAATTTGTGCTTACTTTTGCTATGTGGAAAGAAGCTTGTTACTTGTTTATACTTCGCTGTACTGTCTCCTAAAAATAATCATTATTATCTGCCAATGAAGACATTTGCCTTCACTGTTGACCTTTATTTTCTTCATATTTTCGAAGTAGATCGTTTACAAGTCAATCAGTTCCTTAAATTTTTGTTATTTCGACAGGCTCTTCGAAATTTACTCCAAGTGGCCAAAGGGAACCCTGACAACCAAGAGGCTGTTGTGCTTGCCATTGAGGTCGTGGGTGCAGCGAATGATGATATCATGGCCAATCAACTGATTGAACTGCTAGTCGGTGATTTGGATGGAGAGCCTAGGGTGAGAAATATTCTCATTTATATTTGTCGCAACTTACTGGTATTATGAAAATTCGACGTTTTTCTCTTCCGTCTTAATAATATTTGGTGGGATTGTTTGATAGTTTCCTTCTGTAACAAGATAAACCCCTTACCGCAAGGTTGAGCCATTAATTCTCGATTAAAATAAAATAAATGACCACACTACTTAAGCAAGGTCTGGGTGTTCCACCTTTGCTATGCCCAGGCAAAGAAAATAATATCATATATATAGATCGTAAATATGTATGTAGCTCAGGACCATTGGCTCTATTTGGGCTTGATGATCTTCTCCCGTTCCAGAACGATGCGTATTCCAAAATCCTTGCAACTGCAGAGAAATTTATTACATCGTTGGAATGTGCAACTTTGTTCTGATACACCCTGTAATAATTGGAACGTTTTTGTGGTCAAGAACGATTGCCTTATGAAGAACTGAAGCCGTAGGAGGGATCTTTGCAAGAAATTATAAGAGATGAGAGAGAGCCTGGAGGTCTTTAGCTGCAGTATCATACTTTCTGCACTTGAATTTTGCAGCTTCGTGAGCAATTGTTGACCAGCAACTGGTTTAGCAGGAAGTCATACAAGAACGCTCTTAATCTGTCACATTCACTGCTAGCTCAGATGTCTGCGTCTAAACTAGCCTTTGAACCCGTAACTTCGAGCATTACTGGCTCAACTGTGACTCCTCCATTCTGCCTGGACAGGCCATCCAGCACATCCCTGATACGATCCCTTTTTAACCAGCCAGTATTCTCTATTTTTTTATATGTGGTAGTTTGGGATATTAAATTTTTGGAAAAACCAAGAGAATAGAACATTGTTGTGCAGTTACAGCTTCGTCGTTTACACACTCTTACTGTTCCATTTCTTTTACAGGATGCAAAATACGTATTCAAACTATATCGTGCGAGGAAGCAGTACAGAGAAGCTGCAAAAACTGCTGTTATCATTGCCAGTGAAGAGTTGAACCATGGTATGACTGCATTTAAAAATCGTTGTATAATTTAGTTGAATATGATAGCCAGGTTCCACTCGCCGTTTCCAATCATGTTGTAGATTCAAAATTCCTTCAAAACTAATGAACATTACCACGCAAATGGTAGAAACCATTCAGGCTGGTAGGAGAGTTGGGATTTCAGATTAGGCAGTGAGCATATTGAAATTGTAAACACTTGGGTCATGGTGGCCTTTAGTGCTCCCAACGCAATACCATGCACATGTTACTTGGTCCAGCATTACAAAGATTATATTCTTTAATTAGAAACTTGTCAAACGTATATTTCTTGCGATTCGTAGTTTTCAAATTTGAAACCGATGATGATGAAGCGAATTACGAAAAATTATTGTTGATTTAATTCGTTAAGAAGTTGATACAAGCCTCCTTATTCTTCAAACTGGTCTGGTGCATGGATGTTTGAAATGACGTTACATTCTCTCTAAACTAAACTTCCCAATACCGCAGCATATGACTCCTTCAATACCCTTTCTCAACGAAAACCACAAAAATAGGATGCAAAAAGAGTGGAATATGCTACTGCAGAACAACACTTACATCTACATATTCTTCAGTTCATAATCAGGTTAAAAGTTAAGTACTTGGGGTGTTCAATACAAGTTTTAATCTTCTGCTAATTAAATCTGCGCACTATATTTCAGTGCCTAAGTATTATTAATTCAATATTTCCTCTAAAACTTATCCAGGTTCATCATTTACCTATTGTATTATCCACCTATTCATCTCAGCGTATTGGCTTTCTGTTGAATGCGATAAATATCATGCATGTATACTCACATACTTCTGATATCTATTATTGTAATTAGGCTTCCCTGTTTTAAACAATTGGTTGATCCATGATTTTCTTTTATAGAATGGGCTATTCTTGTTCGTTTGGTATCAAAATTGCCTATTTTGTTGGATATTTGTGAACAGGAAATTACAGCGTGGCTCACTCCGTGCTGTTGGGGATGTGTATGGACCTCCACGACAACGGTTTGCCCGTCACAGCAGAGCTCATGTCTCTCCTCACTCTTCTTCATTCTTACCGGCTTGTTAGAATCCACGTCAAGCTTGGAGATCACTATAAAGCTTCTAGGATGCTGCTGCGAGTTGCTGACAACATATCGAAGTTCCCAGCCCGTAAGTGATCAACAATATCTACCTATTCTGTTGACCTGAGATCGCTTTAGAGAGTTGTTGGAAGGCAGTTATGCTTTACCATGTGGCATATTGCAGTATTATTGTAAAAACCATTGTAGTGTACCGCTGCAGAATGGATTCGGTCCATTTTCCACTTCTCTTGTTGTGGAAGTCATTAATCCTTCTATGTATGATTCAGAACTATGATTTAACTCATGATTACTTGATACCCTGTCCTCTCATGTGGAGAGGGGATTGACCTCATGAAAAATATTCAATTCAATTCATTTATTTGTAATGAGCCATCAGGCTGTTACAAGGAGTTCTTACATGGTATACAGTTAATAGATGTTAAAATAAATCATTCTTTTGGCAGTGGTAATATGCGGTAAAAAGTTCAGGTGATGCACGTAATGAAAGAACAAAACAAAAAAAACATAAATGATGATCTTCTAGCTAGGTCTACAAAATAGAAAATAAATAATCACTGGCGTGCATTCTTGAGAGACAGGAATCTTGATGAAGATGAGAGTGTGGCGTAAATTTGGTTTGGTATGATTTATGGTTTGATGTGGAGGCGGAGTACATACATTTTGGTCTGCGGCATTAAGGGGGTGGATGTTAGTGGTATTGCTTCTCTGACGATTACTTGTTACCATTCGTTTCTGGCAAAAGATCTCAACAAGAGCGAGCGCCATGTGTATTGGTACATGGCCTGCACCTTGCTGAGGTCCGCCCCAAAGTCCAGGAGTCCCTCCACCAAAGTTCTATTACTGGGGGCATTGGGAGATAGCTGATGGTGGATGTATGGCTCCAAGTAGTATCTTCTGTATGGTTTGTAGAGGGGGCAGCATAGTAGGAAGTGATCCAGCGTTTCTGGGACCTTCAGGTTGCATGCCAAGCACGGCTCAGTGCTGACCCAGGAATATTTGTTGCTTTTATGGTAGAACCGCAATGTTTGGTTGTACTGGCAGTTGGTGGGGGCCATTCGCAGTTGGGCTAGGACGCGCTCCCTGTGGATATTGGCAGTGGTTCCCAGGTAAGCCTGCCGACCAGAAAAGTCCACAATACATCGGTAGAGGTCACTGTAGCTTGAGCAGGTGGCCCTCTCCATGTCAAGACTGTTGCAGTGATTGCTGTACTTGGTTATGATGTCCCCAATCATGAAAAATATGATTATATGATAACCACTACCTGTGCAGCCAATCTTCAAAATACTCTCCATCCTCAAAGATGACCAACTTTCAAAATCATAAGAAATCTTGTTCATTGCCACATCCTCTATTTTGTAATACAGTAGTATTTAAGTAAGAGGTGCGTACGAGAGACATTGGAATGAAAGTTACTGACGTAAATAAATAGAATTCATTTTAGCACTTCACTCTTGGACATCTTCGTCTTCATTTGTCAAATTTCGGAATTACCGTCAGCCTCACGTGTCCCCAGGTGTCAATCTTGGATATCAGATTCCATCTCGGGTTTTATAACAATGTTGGAGGTTACTTCCTCCATTTGTTCTTGATGGAAAAGTGGCATCACTTGCTTCTTCTGTCTTAACTTGGTGCCACCTCTATCCTATTATAAGCTCTTTAATTTACAAATCCTATTTGCCAATATTGTACAATACATGAGGAAGTTATACACCCTACACAACTTTAAGTTAGAATCTTATTAATTTCAGACGACGTGGCTATCCTAACCTCAACAGTGATAGAATGCCATAGGGCCGATCTCAAGGGCGCCGCATTTACGTATGCTGCAATGTTAATGAGGCCAGAGTATAAAAGCAAAGTAAGTCTTTCAAGAATTTTGCTATTTTTGATGTGGGAACTTGCATATAGCATTTAATTTTCAACGCAAAACCTGCTTATGTAATATTTTAGCGGCGCATTACTATGACATTAAAAAATAATTATGACTATTTTACTTCGTTAGAGTCTGTGATAGATTATTATAGGAATCATTTCCTTGCATCGTTTAGAATTTGACTTCTAATCTTAGATTCTGTAGGGCTCCAAAACCCTTTACAGCGAAATAGAATCCTAACAAAATCTTGAAAATGGCGTGTATTTGTCACGGAATATTACTTGATGAAAATTGATCCGCTATAAGCTAAAACAGTGAGAAATTTGTGCTCACAATTTGCTGAAAAACATATTTAAATTTCATTGAAATGTGATAAACATTATGAATTTGGTTTTTATGGGAGAATATTATGTTAGACAATCTTATTTGCTTGTCAACAATTGTTTTTCTTTCAAAAGGCTCAGATTTCTGAAAATTGTATAAATACCAAAATTTGCTTGTAAGCTCATGTTGCATGCTGAAATTTTTCAAGTATACTCTGTTCTCTTTTTTTGATGAATTTAATTGGTTATCTCGAAATCATGGGCATTATCCTGTGTCTTAGATTGAAGAAAAGTACTTGAAGAAGTTGGAAGGGGTTGTGAGGAAGCCGCCGAAAGGACCCGACAACAAGATCGCCGTGGACCGACCTGAGGACTCCTCTCCGTGCCCATTCTGCAACTATAATCTCCCAGAATCTCAGTTGTCTTGTCCACAATGCCAGAACCACGTGCCTTTTTGCATCGCTACGGTAATTTTTGTGACGTTACCTTGCTTTCCTTTGTATGTCGAGCCGGGGTTTGCAATAAGTTGTTATTAAGGGAAGCAGATTGAGGGGGTGAAAGCTGGTTGGGAAACACAAATCAAGAATCGAAGGATCTGACCGAATCAGATTGTCGTCGCCCTGATTTTGTTTCACAAGCTGGCTCGTTTCAACCACCTACGACTCATGAAATGACACGTACGGATGTTTCATCCAAGTTCTGCCGTACTTGGATGTAGATACGTAAGAAATTGCGCGCCGCAGCCACCAGCTGCAGACGCGTCAGGGAAACCACATCTTAAGAAAACTCCCAGGAGGGGGATTTTGAGCACGACGGTCTGTTGGCTTGTACTTTCCTGATCAATTGCTCAGTTTGGACAGAACTCGTTGAGGTTTTAGCTCCAAAGAGTCCAAATCTGCGACACTCAAATATTGTGTGGGATATTGCGTCCATCAATATCCTCATTTTTCCAACAAGAAACCACTTGTTTTGGAGGGTGAGCCCATAGAGCAGGTGAATTCCTTTGTCTACCTTGGGAGTACCGTTGCAGGGAATGGAGGTGCCACAGAAGACGTGAAGAGCCAAATAAGAAAAGCAAATGGGCATTCGTCCATTCGTCCAACGTCAAATCCGTTTCGTTGTATGGCAGTGAAACGTGGAAGGTTACTGAAATCACCCGTGGAAGAATAGCGAAGAATCTTGGGAATTTGGTGGCCAGATGTGATCCCATGCCAACCTATGGAAAACGAGAAGATATTGGAGGACATTGAAGTGGATCAGTCACACACACCATAAACTGGTCGACATCATCGAAAAGGTAGCCCTTCAATGGAACCCACAGGGGGAAGGACGACGGAGGGGGCTACCCAGGGAAACCTGGAGGAGGTCGACTGAGAAAGAACTTCGCCAGGTTGGCAAAAGTTGGAATGAAGCAAAGAGAATCGCGGCCCAAAGGAACAGACTGGAGGGATCTTGTTTCTGCCCTATGCTTCCATAGGAGTCAAGTCAATCTCCTCATATAACCTGCACAGGGCTATAGCTTGTGTGACCACTATGCTGTGTAGATGAAATTGTGGGTGAGCAAAGCTGGTTGTGAGGACAACCATTATTTTCTGTTTCCTACGGTTTTCCCTGAGTAACCAGTCAGTAAATTGAGTGTTGTTCAGCCAGTTCACTGTGGATTTGTCCTTTTATAGGACCATTTTCTTGTGGTTCGTTGGTTGAACCACTTCTTGATGGTCCTTACAAGATAATTTTTGGTAAGCCAATTGCTGGCTCGTCCAACAAATAGGGCTTGGGACTCCCTTCTTGCAAGCTCGTTTCTCTTTTCATTACCATCCAGTCCATCCATTCCTGGCGAATCCGGTTATGTTTAGCTTGGTCGTTGAGGATTTGCAAATAGCACCAGACTGAAGGGTGATGATTTGGTTGAAATACAGGTCTGCCAAAGGTAAAATCCCATTTGTACTAAAACTCAGGAAGCATATTTCTTGAAGGCCCAGATGTTTCTATCCATACTACGAATCATTCTAGCGCTACACGCACAAGCAAAGTTTTTATTCCTGTTTGTATCTCTTTTGGACAGGCTGCACAAACTTCATTAATTCAAAAATTCTTGTGCTAACCCGAGTTGTGTGAAATTTCATGACTTTGGACAATGGAAATAATTGGTTATGTTGAGTTTTGTTATTTATGTATGTAAGTAAAAAATTCTGAGGTAATTGATTACTCTTGAGCAATATATCAATTCCATTCTCTATCAAGGGGGAAGGAGATTTTTATTTTGAACTCTGCATTGGTCTATCAAGTAAGTTAATCTAGACGTAGCCTTTACAGTTTTAATTTGTTCTTTTCCAGGGTCGCCATGTTGTGAAAGATGACTTCACGGTTTGTCCGAACTGTCAATTTCCCGCCATCAAAACTGAACTGCTGAGGTACAGTATTTCATTCTGGTGTAGTATTTGAATTCACTAACTCATGTCCATTGAGTGGGTACGTGATCGTACGTTCGGTTGAGACAAATCCATTCAATTTATGGTAGCCCATGGAGGGAGGACCAGCCATTTTTGTCATTGCCTAAAAAGGCTGTCCCCTCAGATTATCTTCTTATTTTATATACTTTTTTATTATTAATTATTAGTAATTAGTTTTAATGCTTTCTTATGATTAATCTGCTTATTATTATCTAATTAGATTGTTGTTTGATTATATATATTCTTATTCATGGTTGATGGTTGTGGTGTGACCACTTTCATTCAAGACATCAAATTGGAGCGTATAATATGTTTATTTTTGGAAACGTTTCGTCCCGCTATGGGGACTTCTTCATTCCTGTCATTATATTATATAAAAGTATATGTATCCAACCAACATCATAGTAGTCAACACTCATGTGTTATTGTTGGAGTGATTTTTCTCCTTTTGTATATTATCATTTGAATTTTGAAATCCAGAAGGGAATAGAGAGTTTTTTGTAACGTAATTCACGAGAAAATAAGAGTTTCCCATTTATTTTCTCATGAATTACGTTACAAAAAAACTCTCTAAAAATCTGAAAACTTGAGGGGAGGGTTGTCTAGATATTTTACTACCGAGAGTTAATTGGATTTATTGCTACTTGATTTTGATCTTATGCGTTTACTAGTTTAGAGGCCCTGCTACGCAGGTTAAAAAGAAATAGGTGAATAACACAATGAGGGAGTAGAAAAACAATACGCAAAGTAAACAAATCGTATATTCCACATCCCCGAGGAGAGGAGCGGTTGCCCTGGGAAACGCTCCACCCTCTCCCCTTCACCGGCGGGGTCGGGGAGAATTCCACCCTCCCAGCGTCACCACCCCTGAAAAGCGGATATACCTCCCCTGATATTTTCGTCTTTATATAGTTTGATAAAAGAATCCATTTCAATTATTCATTCCAGGTTGTTGGAGTTAGGAGAAAGGTGCCCAATGTGCAACGAGGTCGTGAGCCCCGACGAACTGCGCGTTGAAGTCTATTTTGAATCCTACATCAACCAAAACGACGACGAAGAATAATTTTTTTTCTCTCCTACAAAGAAATCGAGGATGAGACAAATCATCTGGTTCGTTGAGAAAGACAAATCTTGCGTTTTAATTTAAGAATAATTTATTGTTTGGAATAGCCATACGGAAAAGTTTACACGTTCCTTAGTCACCGTGGAGTGCCTTACATCACTGTTGTTTTTAACGATTTGTAATTTATTGATTTGATCTCACTAATATCATGTTTTTATAATTTTTTATTTTAAAGAATATTTATCGATATAAACGAAGCCATGACATGAGTGCCTATTGATAGTAAGGTTAAGAGACAATGCATTCCGTCCATTCTGTGATCCAACTCAACTTAGATATGGGTAACTGTATTATTTTCGTATGTGATAATTATTATTTGCTTGGCGTGATGAAAACGCTTTTACTATCTACCTTGGTATACACCGTTAACATAAGTGTATATCAGATGTTTGGCCTGGTTAATTGACTCCAAATACAACTTGTCGTATGATTCTAAAAGAAAAATACCTTATAGGCACTTACCAATCAAAGAATGTAGTACCTGTCGAGGGTGAGGCACGATTTTTAAAGACTAGTATACTCGCTAATTAAGCTGCCTTTTACATTCCCTTTAAATATAAAGACAGAGTGATTGAAACACCATAGATACAGACTAAGTCACTCGCGACGAAGTTGTGGAAGCCCATTTCATTAAAAACGGAGTCAGATAGAAAGTAGTGTATATTTCCACGAAAATAATGAGGTACACAGTTAAATCCGGTTATGTCGGTTTCAGTAACAAACATGGACTGAAGGTACATCACAAAAAGCGCATGTTATATTGGCCCAGGTGAAAGTATATTGAATCCTATTGGCTCTGGGAAGTGAAAGGGGCGGGGAGGACCAACCAATGCCACTCAAGGCCTAAAAAGAGGCACAAACAGTCACATTATGTAGAGGGGGAGCCAAACTTATTGCAAGAATAAACCCAAAATGGTGAAATATTTTCAGGAAAATGTTTAGATGAGGTTATTCCTTCATGTTTGTTACTGATGATGACCTGTCGAAATCTATTCAACTGTGATACTCATCATTTTCGACAAAGTTCTATCTTACTCCGTTTTTATAGAAACACCATAGAAATCAGAAACATGATTTATGATTTCCAACATATTTTTTTTACATACCCATTGTTGTTTGCCCTGAATCTATTTCTCCTTAAACAATTATAGAAACAGGAAAACAAATTTTCCTATCGAGAAAAAGTTTAGTTTCATTCTTTGAAAAATGATAATCTAATTTATCAAAAATACGCAATAAAATGTGTGAAGAGGCCCAACGTATTAACAGAACAAAAATTCCCTCACGCGTTTATTCTGTGCACGCGGTTTTATTTATTTGGGCTGAAAGTCAGAAGATACCCCCGATAATCGGTTTTTTTTTTTTTTTTAAAGAATTATATTCTAAAATAGAAAACAATTCGTAAGGCATTGTGACATTCCTTGGGATGTAACACAGACTCACACATAAATTTATATATTTCTCATTTATTTTGTGTATTTTACGTGGACTAAAATAAATTTAGAATGGGGCTAGACCAAAACTAGAGTTTTAAAAACCCTCAAGCCCAATTATCTACTTCAAACCACCTTGTTACCTTAAAACCCCATGTTTCCAACATTCAATTTCAAAGAAAATTTCGGAAATATCTTTTAAGAGTTGACATAACTGTCAAATATCCAACAACTTCAAATAGCTTTCAAAGAATTTCTGAAGAAAGTTCGTATTCAGTAAAAAGCATTTTTCCAGCTTAATGAATTACTCAAATTTCTGGAAAAAAGGCAAAATCGTGATATAGGTATTAGTTTATGGACTAGTGCATTAAAAAAAGTGTACTTAAATGTCATTAAAGTGTGTTGAAGCTGTTTTAACATCGAAAATTCGAGTAGCGTCTACTGCAGAATATTATTTAGAACACATCTTCGCCATAAATTTTATGGTTAACCATTTCTGAATATACTGTACGCGCATATCTGAAAAGAATTTATTATTTAATTGAAACGAACGAATGTGTTTTATGGTGAAACCCTAAATTCTCAATAGATTGTTTGTTGCCATACTTAATTATTGTAAATTCAGTCCAACTCAAATTTCAACGTAGCACTTGATAATTCGTTTTGGATCATTATTGTAGGTACTTTTTGCCATTGGTCCTCACCTTGATGAGGGGTTTGGTGTCTTTTAAATTACCTATATAACCAAACTATGTATACTTCAACTTGTCAGATTTAGCTAATAGTGCTTGATAATGATGTCATTTACCTACTCGACATCACTCAGGGATTGTACAATATCATGATGATACAAAGATAGAAGGATAATTTAAGAATACATCGAACAAATAGTGAAAAATATTTTATTAGATAAAAAAAATACAGATGTTATAGTGTTGCCACTTTACACGTAGAAGAGTATCAAATACATTTTATTTAAATAATTTTACAATCACCATGACAACTGATTTTCGGGTTTGACTCGAAACAGTGGAATCCCACCTTGTAATTAATTATTTTGTAGAATAATGATTGCAAATAAAAAATAATTTGTTACAAAACTAATTACTGACTTCATATCCTTCAAGCATGAATATGTGGGATTGCGGACGGATATTTTCTTATGGTATACTTGATTAAAGTGCTTAATAATCAGGCAGGTACCTACGAACATTTCCTACCGATCTTTGTGTTAAGTGAAACCCTTTATGGAATGAAACTGTGATAACGAAGATTCCTCAGATGCTGCGTTGGATTCCCCTCCTTAACAGAAACTAAAACAGCTATCCAATGTAGCCATCCACCCCAGAACCGCCTTTTCTGCATTAAGATGTTATTTTCTGTATGTGAGATTTGTTGTTCAGGATTTTAGCTTTCTTCAATTTCCCCTATAACTCATTATTCTCTCAGTTTATATATTTTCTTAGTTTTTCAAAACTTCAATTTAGTACTTGAGGATTGCCTTCCAGTATTCTTCCTTTATCATCAGATCAACCACATTATCCGGAGAAAATACCACGATTCCGTCCAAGCCTGATCCTGAGGCATGCTCCCAACCCCCAGCAATTATTTCTACAACAGCATTCAATATAGCGGACAGTTTTCCTTCTTGTAAGGGTGATTAATTGCCACAGTAGTAGAGGAAAGCTAATTACATGTACTTTTTTAAATGACATCATATGATGTCAATACTAAGCGGGGATTTCTCATCCCAGAAGCCACATCTGGTCTATTCTCGTTGTTGCAAAATGTCATCAATCGCTGATGCAAACGGTAATAAAAGAAAATGGATGCTATGAAAGTCGGAAAAACGAACGAATTCAAGGGCACTATGAGCTTGTCACCGATCAGACACCACACTGGCTGATATATGTGAAAAGCAAATGGTTCCTACAATCTAACTTGCCTATGTTGATCAAATGGTGACAGTTTGGAAAACTGACAGGCAGAGAACATACCGCCTTACCAGGCCAGAGCCCGCAGTTTCGAAGAGACAAGTTTGAGCCATAAGCCAGGTCATCATTGATGTCACTGGGCTACTAGAAACACTGCCTTGGCTTCATGCAATGTCACTGCTGTTGAATGGGTTACTCGTTGTAATTCGTTTCTCTAGTCCATCCTTCTTGTGCACATGAAAAAATGAAAACTCTGAATGATCGTTTCCATGATAGCATTAACTACATTCTGAACAGGTCACCTTGTTCATTTTATGAACTTATGCCCGGTGGTATATATTTCCGAATGGCAGCATGGACCTAACCATCCTGCCAGCGTTCAATGTTTGTAGGCGAGCTGTCCATCATCTTCGCTCTGCCAATTCCCATCTTCTTTGCCATTGCCGGATGGGATTTGGGTTTTATTTTCTTCTTCTTGCCTATCACATATATGGCTCCACTCTTTAGCTAGCAGATCTAGCGGTAAAACCCAGCTGATTTCAATAATCCTACCATGGTACCTCTCCAGTCAGTAATTTAACCACACATATCCAAGAAATGGGAGCTAAGAAGCTTTAAATTAACGTTTAGTGTCTTTTTGTGTTAACTAAAAAACAGTTACAGCTTTGAGAAGATGAAAATTGACCAATTTCATCATAATACTGAAGGAAATTTCTCACATGTCGGTACCAAACATCACCTGTAGGTTTGACATGAAAACCTAATAAAAAATATAAAAATACATTTGATTTAGAGTGAATTATTGTTTTCTTATGACATTAAGCCTCTATTGCACTTTGTTGCGGCACCTTACAGTAGTATAACAATATAAAATAAATATTGTGCCAACAGAAAATGTCAAGATATACAAAAGTTGTGCAAGTCATGTGCAGTTTTCAATAAATATTAACCTAATTCCCATAATACTACATCACAACCAATCACCGTGATTAATTTGTAAGTTAAAAGGCAAATTTACATTTGCCTTGTTTAAAATGGAACGAAATGCTCATACTTGGCTTCAATAGTAATCCGGAACTGGGGCGCATGCTATCTTCACGAAGTCTTCGTATTTCACCGATGAGTTGGGAGTTGTGACATTCGCTTCCCTGAATATTTGGTCAACTGCAAACAAAAACAGTCAATGAAATTAAGGAGCGCACATGATTCCAATAAAATTAATTGAAGTAAACACAATGAATATTGGGTATGACGAGTAGAATTGATTATTTTACAGGTCATTAACAACTAATAAACAGGATTTCGAACATGTCAATTCATAAATTGTGTATGGCCACCTTAATTAAAAATTGTCCAAAATCCAGTAAAGCAGCATAACAATAGGAATAACCTTTCATTTTTTGACATTTTCATGTCTTTATTGTGGCTTTTGAAATCGAGAAGCCTTATGGACCCTTCGTTACCAAAAATTTGACGATACCGATCAACAACTAGTTTCCAACAGTTTTCATGCAAAACCAATCAATCGTTCCCCAAACGTTCGGAAGCTCTCAATCAACACCAAAGTGTTCATTATTAAATGTGACAACTAGAAATAGCGATTTTATAGGTCATTAACAACCAATGAAGAGAATTTCGAACATATTCATTCATAAATAGTACATACAGGAGAATAATTGGAAACTGTTTTAAATCCAAGTAGGCAGCATAAAAATCATCACTTGCTACATGCAGATCTCACTCCCTACAACTTTAGGGGCTATTGGCTGGATATTGTAGGGAGTGAGAGAGTGGGGAGTGAGGTTATAGCCGTTCACCACCTCTACAGGCCACGAATCAATTGAAACTGGATGAACCAAAATTTTGTCAACGAACTTCCAAAAACTACACTTGTCAATAAGTGCGATCAAATTTCACTTGCCACAGTCAGAATGTTACTGGAGTAGGGAGTGAGAGTTAAAAAACCTACACTGCTGCCTCCAGGGATGGTGTTCCCGGTAGAAATGACTGGGAAGGTCTAGGCAAAATCCAACCACCAGCGTTGGGACCATCTTGAAAAATTGATGTCAACAAAACAGAGACAACTTCATTAACACCCTTCCCTGCCTGTTGGGGGCTACTTTTCAAAACATTGTAGGGAGTGAGGGAAAACCGTGTGACACTGAAATAATGTGCTGATAAGGCTACTTGATTTGATCCAATTTTTTTTCCCGAGGCAGATATCCATTGTACATCGTATGTTCTTTCATAGTGTAAGTGGATATAACAGCCCCAATATATATTTCGCTGGGTAGTGACGATGGAAGTTGTACACCTCAGGTTAGTGACAGCTGTAGGGAGTCAGAAATTCAGACTTGGGTATTTTCTCCTGGATTCTGTACGCACAACCTTTACGTACTTTTCCATGGAACATATGAGAAACTTATTTAAAAAAACTTGCGAAACTGTATTTAGTTGCGATTTGACCCATCTACGTTTGTATCACAAGTCACAAATTTT
Organism: Creontiades dilutus; assembly: GCA_031894815.1. Taxonomy (NCBI): domain Eukaryota; kingdom Metazoa; phylum Arthropoda; class Insecta; order Hemiptera; family Miridae; genus Creontiades; species Creontiades dilutus. The sequence continues at coordinate 174,283 of JAVIWC010005620.1, forward strand.
TTGACGTAAGGATATGAATGGAATGGGGCAGCGGATCAAACGAACGTGACCCATGGATCCGCCAAAGCAGAAGTATCCAGTATGACTCAATCAGCTGGTACCCTGTTCGTCAGTTCTAGAATTGTCCGCTGATAAGAAGAGTCATTCCCGAAATTTCTTAGTTGTTTTTGTTATTATATCCAATTTACGGAATCGTTTTCAATATTTAAATTTCCCATTACGAATTAAGTACGCGTTATCAAGTGTTTGAGAAGTGCATTGTGAAAAGAATACGTCCATCTACGCAGTTCGGATGACCTACAAAATGAACGAATCGGACAACCGTAACCTCATGCAAGTCTACGCTTAATAAACAGGATTGTCATGAAACGCCAGGATCACAGGTGAAATTATGTGAAAAGTTGTACATTTTGACGCAACTTTAGGTAGACAATATTGGGATTTCCAGTAAACAGTGGTATCTTTAAAATATAGATTGACGCACGATCCAGTAAAAAAGTGCTAATCATTCTCCAGTACCTATTGCAAAACATTGTAATATTCCTTAGCAAAGTGAGTTTATAGTGATCTAATTGAATTAGCAGTGACATTAACGTGTAACAGAACACGTAAACATTATTACAAAAACATTTTTTTCCAGGAAGTTCGTCCTGCTGTAGATAGTATTTAACGGTTTTTTATATAAAGATGTACAGTTTCGAAGGAAATTATAGGCGGAGGCCGCAGCAGAATTTGGCCGGAGCGAGCCGACAACCGGACAAAAATGAGCTTTTGATGCGAGCGCATTTGGAGAGGCAAAAACGGCAAAATGATCGGAAGAGGATCGTGAGCGCGATTAAAATACAGGCGTACGTACGAGGGTTTTTGACGAGATGTCGATTGAAAAGAGTTCGGCGGGAGCAATTCGACGAAAAGATAGCTGAATTGAACGGGAGAAGTTCGTCGAACGGTTCGTTCGAGGCGGACGACATTTTCCAGGTGCTAAATAGGATTCCGTACATATGCGAGCCGGCGTTGGACACGGCGAGAGTGACCGCGGCGAATCTCATCGTGCGATCTAACATGAGAACCATCGTGGATTCCATCAAAGGCGGCTACCACACGCTCCACCCTCTTCGGATTTTGCTGTACTACAATTTGAAAACCATCGCGGGAACGAGGGTCGAAGATCAGACGACGATCGAAGCTATAGAAACCATCAAAAGCTTCACGAAAACGGAAAGAATCATGCAAGGGAGCGGATGTGACGTCGATACATCAAAATCCGTCGTGGAAGGAGTATTTTCTTACCTAGTACAGAAGGGATACTTCGAAATCATACTTAAACTTGTAAATTTGGCAGAAAACAACGACCATTACTTGAGACGAACGTATGGGTTAGAATCAATACCACACATAATAAACATGATAGTTTCTTGCAGTAATAAAAATCTACGGGTAAGTTGGCTTCATTCTTTCTGCTTGGTTGTGGCAACTTTGCCTGACATTTACGGAGCGTTGAAGAACCATGTGGTGGCCGATGCGCAATGGAAGGAGGTGCAGTTTGAAGATCTAATAGAAGCCCTTCAGAGACTACCATCATCATCTTACAACCTCACTATATTATATTTCATATTATCAATTGATGGGAGGCAAGTTGAAGCCCACTGCAGAAGAGCGAATGATTATTTCATGCTGATTTTCAATTTGACGTCTTTCCTGATAGAAGCCATTTGCGAAGAGGCCCAAGAAGCTGCTTACGATGAAGAAGACATGGAGTTGGTGCAGGAGGAAAATCCCGTCAGAGCTATGTTGATAGCAGAGTGCAAAGAGCTTATTTTCAAAGCCAATCGGGCTGACGACTGGGCTCAAATCCTGGACAGAATCCTTCAAGGGGCCGATACAGCTGCTTTGAAAAGTTTCACAGCTTGCCTCCTCAATATATGGCTGTGCAGTGATAAATCTCACCAACAATTGACGCTTTGTGTTCATTTGACGTACAATAAGGAGTATATTAGAGCGTTATGGCAACTCATGAACACTTTGAAGAGGGAATCTGCATTTTCCGAGCCTTTATCTCTCGTGAGCATTCTATCACGAGGATTACCTCTTACAGTGTCGGAAACGAAAGAGCTCATCCCGTTGGTCACCATGTTTTCGTACATACTGAACTTCAATTTATCATCGTTGACAGATGAGGAGTTCCACTCCGATGATGACTACACTGTTAACCCAAAACCATTCAGGCTCAGTGAGTTGATATCTGTGAGTAAAACCATGAAGAATTTGGCCGTTGGCATAATAGTCGTGGCTTATCCAGATCTTCATACTCATAGACACGACCAGTGCCTAAACTGCAACATTCCAACCGACAACAAAAACTACAATTATCTATTTTGGACGAAACTGCACGATGAAGTTGTGAGTATGGTTGTGCATTTGAGAGATAGGGATTTGAGATTCCCTTTCACGAAAGATGGGCATTGGTACTCCAGTTTTGTTTCGAACGTCTCAAACACAGTTCCGGTGTACAAAGGTCTGCAGGACAGCCCCATAAAACCGTTTCGTTGCGCTTTCGAAAATAACATGCACGACCGAAGTCACCCTCAGATGAAATCAATGCTAACGACGCACGAGTGTCGAATACTCCGCCTCCTTAGTTCCATCCCTTTCATCGTTCCGTTCATGAAGCGAGTCGAAATCCTTCAAAACTCCACGGACATGCTCAAACTTGAATTTCAAAACCCTGACGCCACGTTCCTCGTAATTCCCAACACTCACTATCGAATCAGGAGAAATTATATTTACGAAGATGCGTTCGACAAACTTTCGATTGATAATGTGCCAGAGCTGAAGAGAACTCTACGAATACAGCTGGTGAATGCGGCGGGTTTGGAAGAAGCTGGGGTGGATGGTGGAGGCGTTTCGAGAGAATTTCTCGCTGAATTCATGAAAACAGCTTTCGACCCGAACAGAGGATTCTTCGTGTGTAACAACAATAACGAGCTCTATCCCAACCCTAACGTCAGCGTTATTTGTCCAGACTACGACGTCCACTACGAGTTCATCGGCAGAATGCTAGGGAAGGCTATTTACGAAAATATCTTAGTCGACGTACCCTTAGCGGAGTTTTTTCTATCGAAAATGGTTGGCAAAAATTTCGACCAGTGCTTGAACAGCTTGGCTTCCATCGATCCCGATTTATACAGAAACATAACTAAATTGAGGCAGTACAAAGGGGATTTTTCCGAGCTTGGTTTGGATTTCACAATCTCTGTTAACGAATACGGGAAGAGGAAAGTCATACCGTTGAAAGAAAACGGTTCTGAAATTTACGTGAATAGGGATAATGTAAATGAGTATATTGCTTTAGTGGCTGGATATAAACTTCACGTAGAGGTGGAAAAACAGTGCAAGAGTTTCATCAGGGGGTTGAGCATGGTCGTGCCTATAGAATGGCTCGAGATGTTCACTGCAAAAGAACTTCAAGTACTTATTTCTGGAAAGGACATCCCTATAGATGTTGAAGATCTCAAGAACAATACCGTGTATACTGGAGGATACAGCTTGGAAGACCCTACGATCGTGTCATTCTGGAACGTCGTGTCGTCTTTCAGCGACGAAGAACGGAGTCAACTCATTAAATTCGTCACTAGCCATTCGCGACCGCCTCTGCTCGGATTCAAAGAGCTTCATCCCAAATTCTGCATACAAAAAGCCGCTGGGAACGACCGCCTCCCGACAGCCAGCACGTGCATGAACCTCCTCAAGCTCTCTACGTTCGAAAACGAAGAAATCCTTCGAGAGAAACTGATTTACGCCATACAAGCCGGCACAGGGTTCGAGCTCAGCTGAACAACCCAATACAGCATTTGGGCTAGTCGAAAAGGAAAACTCTCTGGCACTTTTCCGGAATTTCACCTTTTTTTTGTATCCTTCAAGTGTAAATTCTAATGTATAAAACGAATTTCTGTGAAGACATCATATGAAGTATATTTACCTAATAAATGTTATTTTAAATCGATTTGAAGTTCGTCATTTCCCCAAATATGTTACAGTATCAAGGAAAAACACGATGAATTACTCAGTTTTAATGATTTGGTTCAGACATAAATTAAGATGGAAGAAACTATCATTTTTTCTTTGAAGATAGGAGATAAATATGTGAAATTACTATGAAAACAAACGAAAAACCTAATACCTTAAAATAAAAGGCATTTCTACAATATACATAAGATGACGTAAAAAGCAACTTGAAACTTGCGAGTGTCACCAATAATAAAATTACAGGACTTTAAGAAATGTTGATAATTTCACATAGAACAAGTGTTAGATGGTTTTAGGATATAATGCCAAGTTGTTAATGAATTTTCTTGGAAAATGAATTCTAGCTGTAAGATTGGAGGTTTTTTCTTTTACACCACTGGTGAGATATAATTATGATTGTTCTTAACTGTGACGCATTTAATTATACAATGAAGTTGTCTATCAAATTTAAAAAACGATGCAAATTCTTTCACTTGGGTTTATTATTCAATTGGCTTGCGTTCATGATTTGAATTTCGATTAAGCTTTAGAGTGTGCATCTTTCACAGGTGATGGAGCGGTTGTTGAATTTCAGGAGATATATCTCCTGCATATATGCATAGAGCACGTAAATCTGTTATCAACCAAAATACCTATTTGGATTGTTTAGTTGATCATATTTGTGTGCCTCCTGAAATTCAATAACCTGTGAAACGCGAGGTCTCAAGTATATATGTGCTTCATTGACTACACACCAGTCTTTGACCGACTTAACCGTGATTTTCTATGGTATAAGTTGGCAAATGCGGGAGTTTCTACAAAATTCATTGCAGCACTGAAATCCTTATATAAAAACACGAAGTCTGCCATCATAACGGGAGATGGGGAAATAGCAGATTATTTTGAAACAAGTTTGGGAGTATAGCAGGGATGTTTATTAGGTCCTACCCGTTTTTCACTTTTTTTTGGGTGATCTGCATGATGCTCTTGGGAAGGGGGGGAGTGTGGGAGACAGGGAAATAAGATGTTTGCTATTCGCAGATGATGTAGTGGTGATTGCATTGCAGCGAATGATAAACCGTCTTTGGATTTTTGTGACACTGGAGTCTGGATCTCAATTTAAGTAAATAAAAAATCATGGTGTTCCGTTCTGTTGTAAGGAGAGGTGGATGCATCGCGGTGAGCAGTGAGAGGTCTTGAATACATCAAAATATTTGGGTGTAACGCTCACGCCAACGCTGTCTACCAACCTCCACATCGAGGAAAAGGCTGCAGCTTCAAAAACTGCAATAACGAGCTTATGGAAACCATACCTGTCTCAGCAAAAAACTATGTGTAGCGACAAAATTAAGGTCTTTGATGCAGCGGTGAGATCGATCCTAACATGCTCAGGTCTGGGGTTTTGTAAATAGCGATAAGGTAAAGTCATTTTTGCGTTTTTTTGTCAAATCTTTGTTTGGATTACCAATGTCCACGCCCAATTATATGCTATATGTAGAAACAAAAATGAGGCCTATATTTTTGTATGCATTGAAACGTCACCTAGAATATATCCTGAAAGTATTGGGAAGTTACCAGAGCAACGAATCCCAAATTTTTTGGCCAAAAAGTGTTCGGAGCAAAATGTGTTTTTTGCGAAAGAATGGTACGAGATCTAAGTCAAGTTTGGAGTCGTGTTGGATAGAACTGGCGACGTGCATATTTTGAAAGCCCAGATTGAGGAATCCCTGGAAAAAATATCGGACCGTATGTTGTCGGAAATTGAGAGAACGGCGTCTGGAATTAAGAAGTGCAAAGAGTTTTCTGAAGTGAGATGGCTATTCAAATTGCGTGGTGATTTTGTGGCACTGACGTATCGTTCATTAGGTAACAAGATACAAAACTGCCCATTGTGTGGCTCCAATGAGACTGAAAACGCGTTCGATCTTGTAGCTACGTGCCCAGCCTTGGTTGCAGTCAGACAACAGTTCTTGGATAAACGTGAAATTACGAAACCGGAGTATTTGAATATGTTAAGAAATTGTGATATTAGAATAGTTAAATTTTGTTGAGTAGCTTGGCAACTTAGAGTGAGGGTAATGAAAGAATATGGGCTTTGAGGAAATAATATATAAGTATCGTATGTGTGATTTTGTTGTTGTTTGTTCTGTTTTAGTTTATTTGTTGAAAGATGGATTAGAAGCGAACCCAATCAGACGGTCCACGGACCATGATTACGCGTGTTTCCTCAACATATAATTTGTATTAAAACTTTTGTTATATTAATTCTCTCTCTCTCTCTCTCTCTCTCTCTCTCTCTCTCTCTCTCTCTCTCTCTCTCTCTCTCTCTCTCTCTCTCTCTCTCTCTCTCTCTCTCTCTCTCTCTCTCTCTCTCTCTCTCTCTCTCTCTCTCTCTCTCTCTCTCTCTCTCTCTCTCTCTCTCTCTCTCTCTCTCTCTCTCTCTCTCTCTCTCTCTCGAACCCAAGTAGGTACCCCTCAGGGTTCTGTACTTTCAGCTGCGTTGTTTTCGCTTTACATAAATACGATTCCATCGGTTCATACTAACTGCGAACATATGACTTATGCTGACGATTTTCAACTATACCTTTCGTCAAAAGTTGATGAAATCGATAGTTGTATAGGGGAAATCAACGCAGATTTAAAAGAAATATCTATATCTTGATTCGGATATTTGCTATACAAATAACGTTAAAAATTTGGGAATTGTAATAGATACATCTCTGAACTGGGAATCGCAAATTACATCAATGTGTAATAAAGTGTACAAGGGTCTTTACCAGTTGAGACGAGTAGCAATTGATTTTCCTCAATACGTTCGACAGCAGTTGGTGCAATCCCTGCTTATGCCAGTTTTTGATTATGGGTTATTGTCATTCTGTGATCTGAATGGAGAGCAGATGGACCAGCTCCAAAAAACCCAAAATGCGACTTCTTTCATTTAGAATAAAAATAGATGAGCGTGTGACACCATATTTAAAAAAACTAGGTATATTAAAGATAGCAGAGAAAAAGAAAGTGTCTATAGCAACGATGATGTTCAAAATTTTGAAATTTAAAACACCCTCATACTTATATGACCAATTTAAATTCATGGGAGTGGTCAGTGGAAGGACTACTAGACAAACTAGTAGTACAATACAATATCCACTGCACAGAACATCCTTATTTAATAAATCTTTGTGGTACAAGCTATAAGAATTTATAATGATGATATAATAATGATAGATACGATTTAAATAAATCAGTGAGTGAATTTAAAAATAATTTTAAAAAACTCGTTGAACTATATGATCAGTAGAAATATGTATATTAACTCTGTAAATTTATATGAAGTGTGTATTTATGAAAACACAGCAGTCGTGTGTTAGAAGATTTACGATTATGTTTATGTTAGTTTTTAAATTACGATTGTACTGAGGAATTTTACAATGTATGTATGCCAGGAGAGATGTAAGAGAGGGCCACAAGGCCCTAATCTCACCCTCGTTGTTTAAATAAAAAGATTAATCTCTCTCGTTTTTAGATATATTAAATTATTTCAGCTGTTTAATTTCACCAATTAGAATTGATGAAAGCGGTGCAACTCAGACTACACTCAAGTGATACGTCACCAGAGTTTCATAAATTTTGGTGCAGTTTTTGATTACACACATCTTGAAACGTAAACCAACCGTGTCTGTCTGTCTGTCTGTCTGTTAGCAAATCCTTGTTACGGGCAAAACGACACGAAGTTATAGTCCGATTTTGATGAAATTTTCAGGGATTGTGCAGATTGGGGTGTAGATGGTCCCCTATGAGTTTTATGACTCCCGAATCAATAGTAGCCTCTGCGCATGCGCAAACGTGAAATTCTTGTTACGCGCATAACTCCGGGAGTTCTTGACCAATTTTTTTTTATTTCGTTGATGTGGAAAAAACTTGTGACACTTTCGGGAATATTAACGGTAATGATCGTTATGGGAACCTTCAAGAAATATATGTTAATTATCAAATAAGTATTATATCAATTATTATCAAATTAACAGATATTCAGCAGTTGCCCCACTTCCAAACAGCTCATTATACAATAGATTAATAAAACAATTGAAATTAAAATTAATTATTAGGGACTGTTCGTATCAATGAGTCAAACGCCACTTGAATTTCGTTAGTTTCATTCCACAGAAAATAACGATTTTTGACCGTTACGTGAATATCAAGGTTAATGAACTAATGGAAACCTCCCTAATTACCAAATAAGTATTATCTATATATTTTAATGGCAGGAGATTACGTGAGAATCGTTTGTGGTCTTACATCCGAGCTCGTTTTAAGATCAAGGGGATTTGTAATGTGTGGTTAACATTTAAAAATATTAAAGCGATTATCCGAAGGATAAAAAGACTGCGAATCTAGTCCATTCGCATAACTAAGTGAAAAATACTAACAGCCTAAAGAGCCCATTATAAAAATTACCAAGAACTGAGATGTGTGACCACATCTTTCCAGTATTTTGAGCCATCTTCATCTTCTTTAAAAAATACAATTTTTGGTTTTAAATTTTCAATTGCTAACCAAGCGGACCTCACAATTTGCACACTTTTATGTTTATCAATTTTTGTCTGTCTACGAGAGGCGTGGCTGGAAAGTTTTACTACGAACAAAAACATATCAGGTTGAGCGGAGAATACAACAACACTACACTATAGTTTTCATTTTGAACTGTTCATTGCAACAGCTGTATTTTTGTTTATTGAAAATATTATTTTCACAGAGAAAGAATTCAAAACCGCATTCTAACATTTTAACAATTCAAAATTCAAACTAAATAATAATTGGAGGTGAATTCCTATACATCATCTCGTAAAACAGGATGTTTTGCACATTTCAAATTCAGGTTAATTTTGGGTGAGACATCTATCTCGCCTTACGTTCTAGATTTTTGCCTTTGAAAATTACATAGCGACTTTAATAGTTGTCTGATTCGAGTCTGTCAAAGTTCATTCCACTCAGCGTAAACAACTACTTTCTTAAAAGAGTACTGAAGATGAAGAATGCTGGGTCTGTCTGAAGCTGTTGCAAGATCTTGATGATTGTGAATGTAACCTCCCTCAGCTGATAGGGGACAGGTTGTTCAAGCGAGCTAAGGCATAAGTCCTTTGGCTGTTTACTTTCAGAGGGAGTACTGATTAGCCCGGTTCGAATCCGGCAGGCACCAATGATTAGGGCCAAAATCCTATCAAGTGTGGTATACCTGTCCTGTCGTTGGACAGTTCAACTCTGATCTCGATATCACGTGAATCCAAATCGCTTCCAACCCAGAGGCGTGAGGCAATGGGAAGCCACGAGCGAAATCGTCAGACATAGTTCCGATCCTCTCTAGAGGACGGCTGGTGACGTCCGCGACACCTCCGGGTAGTCGGAGGAAAATCCAAGGTGAAATTCCTTGTTTACTTTACTTTACCTCCATCAGCTGAACTGGGTCTCTCAGCTTCGAGGCCTTCTCCAGATTGTGGGGGACGAGAGGGTTGCACACCTGAATGACGTCAACCGACTTTGTAACGAGTACAATAGTATGATACAATTAATTTTTCCACCTAATATGCTCATTTGGAGAACCAGAACCTGGGGAATATGCCGTCCCTGGATGAGGCCTATTGTGATTGCCCAGTTCCGCATCTTATACCTAGCCGACTACAGTTCCACACCGTAGGCTTGCAATGTCATCGGTTGCATGGAAAGATGTCTGAACTGTAATATAAATTAATCAGTAGTTCATTTTTGGTTTTTGTGCCCTCTCTACAAACCATGCTCTACAAAACAGCAGACACGCTGACAATCCATGCAGCCCCTTTTTGCCTTCGAAGACTATTGAATCTGAATAACTCCAACTCTCACCAAGTCATTTACAAATATGTTATCTATTCACTAAGGTTGAGAGCACTCTCATTCAACGAGTGAAGATAGAAGTAATATGAGGAAAGATGTTAGTCGAGTTTTAATAGCTCATTGTAGTCGTTTTCAAATGCAATCAAGTCATCATGCTCTCAAGCCTAGTTTTTTTCTTTTTGTAAAATGCGGAATCGTTGTTCATTTCTTACACAGAATGTATTATGTTGGAACTCCTTGAAATATGCATTTTTTCTGCTATAAAATTTATTGACCTATTGATTGTTAATAACTTCCCAACGATTATGTCTAGCTAGTATTAGTTTAGACACTTTTCCAACGAACTGCAACATCTAACGCTCTGTCTGCGAGTTTTCTGCGTAAAATGACAATTTTAGTCCTTTCGGGCAATAGGAAAAGGTCTGAACCGAAGAAGCCAGTCCAATACCGACCTTGGAAACTGTTAACGCTGAATTGAATGAGGTTTGGCCGACTTTAGACCAATATTGTGGTCACTAGGTGATTTTGAAGAACAAAAGTCTGGACGAGGGGCGGAGTGGACACGCACAGGACTCGGCTCCAGGTCTAAATGGATGGCATATCCTGATTAACATAGGGTGCCTCCACTGAAGACCCTGGTAAGATGGTTAACGAACCTCTTGCCCCACAAAGTGAAGAAGGTTTTCAGGCCTTGGCAATATCGGCGGGAGTTGAGGCACCATTTCCAAAATTCCGAAACACAATTAATGAAGATACAGGACATTCATGAAGGATGTGTTGTGCTGTTTTTGCATCATCGCAACATAACCCACATTCTATTGTCCTGGCATTACTCGTTATGTGAAATAGGAATCTCAAGGGACGATGGCAAGCAGGCCATAGCTTCATTTGCACCTTCAAGATAAACCATAATACAGGAACCCCCTCATGAGAACCTGAGTAAACTCATTCCATGATATTGATCACATTACAAATCCACAAGCCGTTAAACGTACAACCATCAGCCAACAAAACGAAGGTGAATCTACCGGTAGAGATTTGCGAAGCTGAAATCCACGCAAACACCGTTGCGTAATCCAATTTAAAAATTGGAGGAGAGGATTTCTCCCTCATTAACACATCCGCAACATCCCTACTACGACAGTTGTCAAAAATGAGTGTATTCCAATAGACACCTGGAGTGAGCAACTCCTTCCAGTTTATTGAGTGTTGTAGGACCTGACTACAACTCCACAGCCGCAGTAAGTACTATAAATCTAGACAGGTGAGTATTACTAGCTGTTTATAACAGACTTAGATGAAAATCGATCCGATATTCTCATAATAATTGCCGTAGACAGCTCAGTTATCTCAAACATATTCATTTGAAAACGGTATGGTATTGAAAAAAACGCTGCAAATTCTTTCACTGGGGTTTATTATTCAATTGGCTTGCGTTCATGATTTGAATTTCTACTAAGCTTTGGAGTGTGCGTGTTTCACAGGATAGAGCGATTATTGAATTTCATGAGATATGCACGGAGAACGGTAGATCTGTTCTCAACCAAAATACCTATTTGGATTGATCAGTTGATCATATTTGTGTGCCTCCTGAAATTCAATAATCTCTCTATCTTGTGAAACACGCACACCCCAAAGCTTAGTAGAAATTCAAATCATGAACGCAAGCCAATTGAATAATAAACCCCAGTGAAAGAATTTGCAGCGTTTTTTTTATTGAGCCTCAATACCCCCCCCACAATAAAAACATCCATAATTTATCAAGTCCTTTAGCGCTCGTATTGCGTTAAAACTTCCCCAAACCCAAATTTAAACGATGTAGCCAAAGGTAGACTGATGTAGAGGAGGCACACAAATATCATCAACTGATCAATCCAAATAGGTGTTTTGGTTGAGAACCGATTTACGTGGTCAATGCATATCTCCTGAAATTCAATAATCGCTCTATCACCTGTAAAACACGCACACTCCGAAATCATGAACGCAAGCCAATTGAATAATAAACCCGAGTGAAAGACTACTTATTTACCCCAGTAACAATATTGAATAATAATCCCCAGTAATAATATTTACCTATATATTATCAGAATGCTTCAACCCTTGTATCGGCTATAAACTACAAGTATTCACATCGGCTATCACTCCAGTAACCACATTCACTACAACTCGACGCTATCGGCATCACTAGGTTACAAACAAACAATAACAAACCAAAAAAACGCAAATGTTGGCACCATAAATCGGGCCATACATCGGGAATGGTTTGACCTACGGACGTGGGGAAGGGCTCATTCGATTCCTCATGGTATGTTCTTCAAATAGGTAAATATTTAGGCCGATTTGACTTGTTTTGAGGTTTTTAGGGATTTTACAAAACTTTGACAGCCCTTAAAGGGCACTTAAAATTGAGTGAGAGAGCTGGCTCAAGAATTGGGGCGTCGTCGGACCAAGATGGATTTTTCCTAAAAATTTCAGATCTTTTGCTAAAGCCGTTTCGGAGATATCGTGCGTACGGCGGACGGACGGAAAAATTTTTATTGCAGATTCGGATTCTACACCCTTTGAAACGTAAAACTTGGAATTTTCAGGCTATTACAATGGTTTATTACCTATTGAATAATAAACCAAAACCGAAGCAAAAAGCTCGTTTATGCTGTTCTCTAAGAAAAACATTTCCCAAATGGGGAAATTTATCCAAATAAAGTTGTGTCTTCTGTTTTTAGCGAATTTTTATTGAAAATGAAGCTATTGCAATGCCTCTGAGAACTTTAAAGTAAAGTTATTCGAAAAATGTCTACATCGGAATCCATTTTGATGCATTCTGAAACTATTCCTGAATTTTAACACTTCCAATACTTAAGTTATTTGTTTGGACTAATACTCAACGGAATGGGAGTATTCCCATGGATAAGTGGTTTCCAGGAAAAACCCCTCTAGTGTTGGCAAATGACAAAATTTACATTGTATTTTCGAGTATGTAGCATTGATGTATGGAAGAGCTCGGAACAGAACCAATCGAACTTAAATGCTTCGAACTGCGCGTTAGGTAGGTGGGTACCCACTAATTATGCGATAATTACGAATGTGGGTTGGATTAACGAGCGGGTTATGAGGAAAATTAATGGAACTGCACGATTCATAATGGTATTTCCGTTTGACAATAATCAAAGGCAATATCAAGCAATGAGAGGGGTGACTAGGTAGCTCTACTATAATGAAAGCAAGAATTTGATAAGACTATCAAGGCTGTCACGCTAAGTTGGACTTATTACACCTACAATAGTCTATTCTTTTATTGTCGCACAAACCCAACTTTCATTAACAGTTCATAAATATTCAATCGTCTCTTAAATTAAAGATACATTCTGCATAGATATGCACTAAACAATAGATACATTCCATTGTACTGAAACACAATCACTCAAGACAAAAATATATTGGATTTTTTTCAGTTCAACCCAACTTGACCATTGAATAGTAGTTGACTAGAGAATTTTGAATCAACTGTTCAAAATCGAAAGTGCGCAGTTCAATTTGACCCAATTCCAGCGTTTGTTGTTCGTAATGTGATTGATTCACTACCATAATGACCATTTTTACACCGTTCCAACCCTTTCACCACAGCGGAGCGTGGTTTGATCGCTGTGCAGGGCTACAATCGGATTCATACAATCCATCGGTATAAAATCTTTCAAAATCGATTTTGAAAATAAAACCAGCCATGCAAAATGCACATATGAGCAAATTTTCTTAAATTATCATTTAAATTTTAATAAATCGTTAACTATAAATTTTATAATTGAAAGAAATTTTGGTTTATTATTAAATAATATTTATTATTCCAAATCTGCAATAAAAATGTTTCCGTCCGTCCGCCGTACTCATGGATTTCTCCCAAACGGCTGGAGCAAAAAATCTGAAATTTTCAGGAAAAATCAATATTGGTCCGACAACGCCCCAATTCTTTAGCCAGCACTCTCACTTAATTTAAAGTGCCCTTTAAGGGTTGTCAAAGTTTTGTAAAATCCCTAAAAATTTCAAAAAAAGTCAAGGCGGCCTTTTTTTTAAAGAACTTTCCATGAGGAATCGAATGAGCCCCTCCCCAGGTCTGTAGCTCAAACCATTCCCGATGTATGGCCCGATTTATGCTGCTAACATTTGCATCCACATTCACTACATCACAAGGTTACTGCGATCAAAACAAACACAAGAGTTTTTTTTTTTTTGTTCGTTTGTTTTGATCGCAGTAACCTAGTGATGTAGTGAATGTGAATACTGGAGTGAACTCCTAAAAGGGTTTATAGCCGATACACGGGTTGAAGCATTCTGATATGCATGCTCCGTCTTACGAAATTCAACATTTTCAAATAGAATATTTTTCCATTGTAATCGCTCTTGAAAAAAAAAACGCTGCAAATTCTTTCATTGGCGTTTATTATTCAATGATTCATGATTTGAATTTCTACTAAGCTTTGGAGTGTGCGTGTTTCACAGGTGATTTAAAATCTCATTCTGGTTCAAAGGTAATGAAATCTATACAAATCAAACGAAAAACACAGTTCCGGTAAGGGAGCATGATTTTATGAACCAATTTTGCAATCATGTTAAATTATTCTGCAAAACCTATTCCGAACGACGCTCAAAGCAGAACTCACATACCTTCAAGACCTTCAATTGTCCAACATCTACTATCAATGATCAGCAGACTCTCCACATTCACAAAGTCTAGAGGTTTCGGGTTTGATTGCAGATTTGGTGAAGATTATGCAGCACCTGACCTTTTGCTAATTGGGGCAAACAGGGTCATGGTGAACTTAAAATCCACTTTCTCATGATGTGGTGTTATACAGCCTGAACGGTTAACTATATGTTTAGGAAAAAGCACATCCTAGTCTGTCTGTATCTTCAAACGTAATGCACTTCTTCGATAAAGCCATAGAAATCGGATGGAAACGAAGGAACGTTGTCAAAAAAGTAAATTTGCACATACGCAAAGGATAACATTGATCAGGGAACAATATGAATCATGGAACACCCAGAAGAGCCCAATACAATCTCCTATAACCCCATTAAACTGTAAGAGTTTTGTTTTGTGCATTTGGTACCCTTAGACTACTTCTTGTAGAGAACTCTAGAACTATCCACAGCTCAAGCCATACAATCCCTGAAACTCTCATAATAGTATGAGAAATGTAGGAGTTATTGAATCTACAATGGTTTCAAGTTTGCAGATTCATCCAGTATCAATAACATTCATACCACAATCTCTACACAAAATCATCAGAATCGGAGAGTTATTTCTGTCAAGTTTTTCATATGAATTAGTCAAACAGACAAGAAACAAAATTAGTTGAGAGCAGTATTACGAATCAGTTTAACAATGTCTAACAAGCAAAATAATTTTAATTATTAACAACTTAGACTCCCGAATAACCTATGATCGAATTTCGAATCAATGTAACTGAAAGTTCTCTGCAAACAGGGGATATTGCTTCCGAGTCTACTAAGGTAACGGAAGCATTGTTTTCACTTTCGGAATGTGAAAATTTTTTTGTCTCCAAAATCAAAAATTCCACTCGCTTATTTCGTTTTAGACCTGAACAATTTTGGTTCCGTGTCTGTCTGTCTGTGTCTGTCTGTCTGTTTCAGCAAATCGTTGTTGCGCAATTTTCAGGGATTGTGCGGGTTGGGGTGTAGATGGTCCCCTATAGGTTTCATGACCCCGGATCAATAGTAGCCTCTGCGCATGCGCAAACGTAAAATCCTTTTTACGCGCATAACTCTGGGAGTTCTTGACCAATTTCAATAATAATAATTTTCAATGATCTATACATTCATGTTATGGATGTTTCATGACCCCCGGATCAATGTGCCACGCCCACTTGGCAGACGTTTTTTAGTTGATTCATGTACTCGTTTATTGATTTTATTAAATTATTATCAGATGAGTGGGACAACTTTTGCGCAAGCTGTTTTCGCTTTCTTAACGTTGATGACCCAGCAGAGCCCAGACGGATTCAAGGACAAGGTGCTCACAAGAGATGCGCAGGACTTGCTCCAGAGTTACGATTTCATCATTGTAGGAGGAGGATCAGCAGGTGAGGTACTGCCACTACCTACATAGTTGTAGTGGAATGTAAGAGGTTGATTTTATTTTGGAAAAATGAAAAGTGAAGTTTCTTTAAGCAGGATTTGATTCGGTAGGTAGACAGCCATGTAGTGTTCTTCTTCTGGCCATAATGAGTCAGTATTCGATCAAATAGTAAGAAGGCTAAGAATTTTGAATTTCAGTCATATATGTAAGCCTCCTGGCTAATAAGGAAATCCTGGAATTTCCCCAAGCCGTTTTTATCGTGTTTTTCGTTCAACTTTTCCCATTAAGTATCCCAAAGCTACTGCAACGCCTCCAAATATCATACAATCAAAATTTTCTTAATTAAAACCCCTTCGAAGTATTCTGCAACAATTACAGTTCCTGGAGTTTGATGCTTTTTCATATACCATCAAGTATGTGTTCATTATAAGTTCATAATTGAAGGTAGATGTTTTTAAGAATCTTTTTCAATATTGGGGAGAAGTTTAACACTGCTAACAGCATTTTCCTGACAATAATAGAGGGTGCCAGCAGAATTCTACTTCCACGATAGAGTAGCTTTTTAAGTCAGGACGAGGTCGTATTACTACAGATCTGCTATTATTTTTATTATTATTATTGAAGATACCATCTAAATTTGATGTAATTTGTAGGGAGCACATTGGCCAACCGCCTCAGTGAAGTGCCTGAATGGAACGTGTTGCTACTGGAAGCTGGAGGGCAAGAAAATGACTTCACTAAAACACCAGCGATATTCCCAACACTGCAAAGCACTATATATGATTGGAACTACACAACAACGGTGCAGAAAGACACTTGCCAAGGTAATGGGAGAGGTGTATGGTGGGATGGAAGACATCGACATTTGATTCAATTAAGATAGCAGAAATGCAGAAAGGACTTAACCAGATGATATTAGAGTGCTATAACTGAAAATGACTGAGTACTGTAAACTATTTCCAGACACCAATGGACAGTGCCCAATGCCACGAGGAAAATTGCTGGGTGGCTCTAGCGCAATAAATGCCATGATCTACGTTAGAGGTTACAGGAGCGACTATGATAACTGGGGTCGAGACAACTGCGGATGGAGTTTCGAAGATGTGGAACCGTATTTCCTTAAAGCCGAAGGCAACAGGGTTCCAGGTGCTGTTGGTCATGGAAAGTCAGGACCACTGACAGTCAGCCACGCTCCATACAGAACTAGACTGGGAGATCAGGTGGTGAAAGCTGGGAAGATCAAAGGTTAGTTTTGTCATGGAATAGTGATGGTCATACCATACCATTGCCCATATAGGAGCGACCGCCGACCGCTGGGACAAAAACCCCTTCCCCGCCATCAGGTGGCAACACCGCAGCGGACCCTTTAACTCAGCCTCATTAGCAGCAGTAAAGCCCCTTTCAATCTTCACCTCTTAACGCAAGACGTTTCAGTTGCTTTTGTTGAAAAATGTAATTTTTTGTGAGATTCAAAATGTTCTCGTCGTTCTGAGGAAAACAAGTCTAAATTTCATATCAATCGGTTCAGGAACACCTTATCAAACAAGTGTGTGGCCATGTTGCAAAACTGTAATAAATTGCAAAAAACGCTGCAAATTTGATTAAACATGGGTTTATTATTCTTGTGTCGAACTTTATAACACTTAAGCTCATGTTTCTTTGATCCAACCCTGTCAGATGGGATGGGGCCAGAAAAAGTACGGAAATAATGTCATTTTGCACCATTTTACCCCATGAAAATGGATTTCCTCGTTCTGGGTCAATCGCACAGGTTTGAGACCCACTCCAATCGCTTCAGCGTCCAAAATTACATGGAACATGATACCCCACATCGGAAAAATCCCATTTTTGTTTAACGAAAACTGCCATTGGGTATTTTTACATCACGTTTAGGTGTGTTTTTCTATTTCAAATTTATACTCGTTGTGTGATTTATACGATTCTGGTGATGGCATGATCGAATTAACTATTAGATCACATTTGAATTGCATAAGACGTAAGTACCGCACCGTAATTAGGGTCCGATGCAAGCCGTCAGGCCACTGCCTGGAGGCTCGGATTTGAGCGGCGTTGCCAGACCCAGAGGTCTTCAGAAAACCCCAGGGTCGCTCCTAGGTGGCAATAGTATAGACAGCATCATATAAGAGCTTACAAAAAGAGAGGAAGAGGGGGGAGGGGTCTAGAAGACTCATGGGTACTAACGCATCTGATTTCTTTCCTAATTCATTTTTATATAAGAAAACATGATACAAATATAGAAAAGCTGTCAATTTCCACGACATAAATAAGTTGAAATATTGAATCAACTTCGATTTAGGTCATCACTAACTCGAACTAAGGTCGAAGCGTATACTCATGTAGTCTCAGGCGAACAAGAGCCTGAATCCCATTGGTCAAGACTGGGTAACACAACCAATCAAAGTGGAAGAGGGATTCACATGAAGGGAGGTGCGATGTAACTTGGAGTTTTAACATCGTGAATGGGTATTTCCAAGATGCACAGTGATGGTACAATTGATAGTGACTTGTATGGATATCTCATTTAGACAGATCTATCACCGTTGATAATTTCGGGTCAACATCTCGAGTATTTACTAAGTTCTTAAATTAGAATAGAGAGAAATTAGGACATGGAACCTGATCACCACTTTGAACAACCAAAAAACTGTTGACTAACGTATGACTGACCTATGGTACTATCCAACTGTTACAGGTTTCACAAATGCAGACTGCCCAGATTTTGAAGGAGACTGTATCTTTCACACCATGTCAACCATACGAGATGGTGTAAGATGCAGCGCTTCCATGGCGTACTTGGAACCCATTTCAACCACGAGGCAGAATCTCCATATACTGACGAATGCAGAAGTAAACAGAGTGATTATAGAAAATGATAGGGCCACAGGCGTGGAGTTCACGTACAAAGGGGAAGCTTCACAAGTGACTGCAACAAGAGAAGTTATACTGTCAGCAGGGTCCATTGGTTCACCGAAAATTCTCATGCTGTCAGGTATCGGGCCGAAGAATCACCTAGAATCTTTAGGAATCGAAGTATTGGTTGATTTACCGGTTGGGGATAATTTGCAGGATCATAATAGAGTCGGGTTGACTTACCAAGTGTCAAAAGACGCCGCCACAAATGTGCAAACGTTCGCTGACAAGTACGCCCAAGAACAGTATTTGGGGAATCATACTGGGCCTTATTCATACTCAGGGATGGAAGCATTGGCTTGGGTTAGGATCGATCAGCACAATCGACGCAGGAGACAAGCTCAGAAACCACTTTCTTTGTATTCCAACGAGGGAATACCAAACGTGCAATACCACATTGGGTCAATAGGACGTTCGGAACCGTACATAGCTTCAATATTAACGACTGTAATTCGTCCCAAGTCCAGAGGTAGCGTCAGATTGAAGTCTTCAGACCCGCGAGATGATCCTCTGATCGACGTTAATTATTACGGAGAGGAAAGTGATTGGCAACTGACGTTGGACGGAATGAAGTTGGCCCACGAACTGTTCCAAACAACACCTCTCACTAGCGTAGGCGCGACTCTTGAAAAATCCCTGTTCCCACATTGCTCAAGTGTGTCTGACTTGATAGACTACTTCAACTGCACAATCAAATATTACACATACACGATGTACCATCCGGTAGGGACCGCGAAAATGGGCCCCAAATCCCAAGGGGGTGTGGTGAATAATAATCTTCAAGTGTACGGCGTTGACGGGCTTCGAGTCATCGATGCTTCAATCCCTCCAACTTTAATCAGCATGAACACAAACGCCATGGCCATCATGATCGGAGAAAAAGGTGCAGATATAGTCAAAGCTAGTCACGGAATAAACACTGCAATACAAACGCCATCTTGTAACGATTGTGGCACTTAATTTGAGGTTAGGATTTGATCAAAGTACATTGATATAAGAAATTGTACCTGGTTCTGACAAACGTAAAGAATATTGTCAATGCTAATTCCTGTTAAAACATGAATTAATACACCATGCACTAGCTAATATTCTTTTCAACGGTGTTACTTGTAAGAATGCTTATTCCCAATCATAAATTCAGATGCCATTTTGTAGTAGTGAAGTTTAACTCTATGTTAGAGGAATTTTATTTTATAAGTGCAGAACTTAAATTGTGCGTTTGATACTGCCATTCATTCCATAATGTGCTGTACCCACATTGACCAAAACTACAGTTACCAAAATCGATATCAATGACTGTAAATCTAAAATATTCAATTAATACTATATCTTAATTCTAAAAACACCTTGTATCAATTTCTTGCTCATATTATTTCCCATTTGTTACTCTCACCGGAATTGGGTTCAATAAAGCCTTTACTTGCGAGGTTACCTTTGTGATGGATATGGCTAGTCGGCCCCTTCCTGATTTTAGAATCTGTCACCTTGGCAGATGAACTGGACATCCTCGGAGCGTGGCAGAACATTATCAATGCATCCACCTGCTCGGAAGGGGCAACTACACCATCCTATCACCTCACATGGTAGCAGAGCGTGGTTTCGATCATTGGCCCTTTTACTATATAACATCCTGATTGTCCTGCTGCCCCTATTCACTCGCATTCCCCCTGAGGCTGTATGCCCTTTGTAATGATCAATTTAAACATTGTCATATCCTTGCCCCACTCATTGCGAGCCCCCCCCCCTGTAATGAGAGTTATACCTCCAATCAGGCCCCCCGGCTTTTCTCAGAGCCCCGGAAGTGTGATGGGGGCTGGATCATCCTCTGAGCGTGGCAGAGCATTATCAATGCATCCACCTGCTCGGAAGGGGCAACTATACCATTCCATCACCTCACAGCTTTGACTAAGAGTGATCATCCCCACCATCCTTGACTATAATCAATTAAGTGAATCATAAAAAATATTTACCCACTTATACTCCTCTGCTTTCTGATGCAAGTGTACTTACCTACAACACTGGGTGTTATTCTGCATTAATGAAGCTCTACGGGAATTTGACAAAATCTGAAAGTAATTAGTTACCTCAGCGTGCATACTGAGACACGAAAAAACCTGGCCAGAATAACCTGAACGTGTCAAAAAAAGGCAACCCATAATAAACTACAGAGTTTATGATTGAAAGAGAGGGTAGATTCCCCACTTCCAGATGAACAAAGTGCAGAATGGTACTACAAGAAACAAGGGAGGAATGCCCCTGGGAGGGACCCAGCAATGGCCCTTAGAAAACTATATGGTTTAGCTTAAGGACCAGAGAAAGCTGACGATAGCAACCACACCAAAAAAACCTCAGTAACTTCAGGAAGGTCAAAAACGATATGAGATGATTGAAATTGGACTATGAAGAGATGACAAGGAAATCTAACGGTCTTTACAATAGTGTAAGGAGTTGAAACTAGAATCAGTTCAGGGTGAAGTATGACGAATAAAACGTGGGACGCCCTATAATTAAAACCGAAGTATCTAATTAAACAAGAGAACACGCACCAGAGTAATATTCTGAGATAAACACTTCATCAGAATAATCGCATCTATTAAACTTAATCAAGAGCGTAGAGGTGTGTGTTTTATTTTATCTCGGTAAATTGGGTTTCCATAACTCTGTAGACGAACAGTAAATTGCACCACTATAGGTATTTAGATATCAGCTTTCGTTTCGTACACAGGGATTAGTAACGTTTTAGTGTTGAAGGAATTATATTTACGACTAAGTCATCCTATCGCCTTGGGGACATCTAGAAGTCAACTGCAAGGTATGGAGACACACTGATCAGCTGAGAGGTCCTTATGGTAAAATCTTTCCTAATCGATCTAAAGGAATGAAATATAAATTAAGCTATTTTTAAGGCATCAAGGATACAATTGCAAGGCTTAGAGGCCCCGAGTTTAAATAATTTATCGTAGATTTCGTCAAATTAACATCTAAGTTATCTAAGTATAGGGGTTTTCTAATGGAGAAATAATCAACCTTCTTTGTAATAATTTGCACCTTTTCGGATTCTACGCATTTTGAAAGGAAAACCAACGAATTTTGATGGAGCGTCAATAATATAACTTTGGGAAACGTCAAAAAATTATAATCCGGCTTTTTAATACAGACTAGGTCACTTGCGACGAAGTTGTGGAAACCCATTTCAATAAAAAAGGAGTAAGATAGAACGTTGTCAATATTTCCACGAAAATAATGAGTTATACAGTTGAATCGATTTCGACGGTTAGGTCATCATCAGAAACAAACATGAACAGAAAGCATATCCTATATAGGCCCAGGTGAAAGTAGATTGAATCCTGTTGGCTCAGGGAAGTGAAAGGGACGGGAATTACCAACTAATGCCACTCAAGGCTTACAAAGTGAAAGGGGCACAAACAGTAACATTATAGAGAGGGGGAGCCAAACTTACTGCAAGAATGAACCCAATAATGGTGAAATATTTTGAGGAATAACCTCATTTAAACATTTTCCTGACCCATCACTCTTAACAATTTCGAATTTTTCTAGAAAATCCAACATCCCTTTGG
Source organism: Creontiades dilutus (assembly GCA_031894815.1). NCBI lineage: Eukaryota > Metazoa > Arthropoda > Insecta > Hemiptera > Miridae > Creontiades > Creontiades dilutus. Next base: position 196,759 of record JAVIWC010005620.1, read on the forward strand.
GCAAAAGTGAGGAAATTCTACATATTGCCGGTTCGTCAGATCAAAAATAAAGCTACGATTGACCTCATTCACATGACTTGCAAAGGCAGAATCACCTCTGTTGTTCCTGAAATCCTTTTTCCACCCAGAGCTTCACTGTTTGTGCCCCTTTCACTTTGTAAGCCTTGTGTGGCATTGGTTGGTCCTTCCCGTCTCTTTCACTCCCCTAAGCCAATAGGATTCAATCTCCTTTCCCCTGGGCCTATATAGGATGTGCTCTCTGTGATGTACCTTCAGATCATCTTTGTTACTGATGATGAACTAACTGTGGAAATCGATCTATGTAACTCATTATTTTCGTGGAAATGTAGACAACGTTCTATCTTACTCCGTTTTGTAAGTTTTATAATGGACAACTTTGCGATTCCGTTTCAATTTCATGGTGAAATTAAGGCAAAATTCCTTCTAATTAAAGAATGAGTATGTTCACGTTTTCTCATACGTGTGGTACAAAAGTAGTACATAAATGTTGAGTACAATGTTCTGTACTATTTATAAAATATTTCACATATTAGAAACAATTTTCCTGATTTAGTACCTACCGTTTAATGCCATTTTGTACCGTTCGAACATTCGCTTCTTTTAACCCTGAGATTCCTCGTTAGACGATGTCTAACATATTTCGCCTCCATAGTGGAATTTCTTCATGAAATTAATATAGAACCTCGAAGTGCACCATACTATTAGAAAGCTGATTATTATTGAAAATTGCCTCTAGGTTCGACACCTTCCAAGCATGTTTTTCAGAGATGGTGAACGTTAGAACGGCAATGGGGTTGGTTAGAAGACAGTTTTTAATTATGAAAACCTGATTGGTTTGTAGGAAATTCAAAGCTAAATCCAGAAATGAGGTCAAAAGTTGGAACAAGTCGTTTTTAAGCAAAGGAATGTGGGTTTTTGTACCACATAACATGGCTTCTAGAAAAACTTTTCAAAGAATCATACTTGGGAACAGGTTGTAACAGAAAAGTGCAGTTGGAGGAGTTTTGCTTCATTTTTGGTCACTTTTTTTTAACCAAGAAGGGAACACCAGTTTAGAGCTGCCATAAGCCAATACCAGCTACCACGCATATCTCTTCTTAGATAAATTTAAAATCGTTGAGAAAATTTCCGAATGACCAACTGTTCGAGTAGCCAATAGACAATGTAACTACACCATCACTTGACTCACAAATTACTTCAATATACTTATCAATATTAGAACAAACGGTTTAAAGATTGTATCTTTCAACCACCAAATACTTATATCAATTGTACCATAATCAATCATAACCAAAATTATACTGTTTGTTACAACTTTTGAATGCGATTGCGTCCAAAATTACTTCCTACTCAATAGTGTTTGACAATCAACATATGCCAGAATGAAATTCATGCATGTAGGTAAATAGGAGAGTGGGAAAGACAGGGGTTTTCTCCTGGAATAAGCATTAAAGGGTCAAAAATTAGCAGACAGACCTATACCTAGTAACCTACAGTGCAGTTTGAAGTGTGCTGTTGTCAAAGGTTGAAATCATAGCAGTAAACACTATGGATGAATATTTGTTGTACATAAGTGTACAAAGCTTAGAGATTTGGTAGTATAGATAGATTTCCCATTTCGATTCTTGAAAATGCTGACTCTAAGCATTTTAGATTCCAGGGTGACCTCTGGGTGCTGAAGGCTTAGCTCTTTGAAGGGCAACTCCTACATCCTGATCCTACATAATCAATTCACAAGCAAATAAATTTCAAGTTCCCAGCAAACAGTCTTGGAGAGATTCAGGGGAGAGGGGATACTTTAGTTGGTTCATGCACTTGTCAGTACTGATTGATTTAATAAAACTATCATCAGATGAACGCGACAACTTTTCAAGAAGCTGCTCTCGCTTTCTTAACGTTGATGACCCAGCAGAGCCCAGACGGGTTCAAGGACAAGGTGCTCACAAGAGATGCGCAGGACTTGCTCGAGAGTTACGATTTCATCATTGTTGGAGGAGGTTCGGCAGGTGAGTTACTGGCACTACTTAACTATTTATAGTGGAATGTAAGAAGTTGATTGTATTTTCGAAGAATGAAACTTTGAGTTTAACAGAGTAGGATTTCATTCAGCAGGTAGATAATTGGTGTTCTTCACAGACCATAATGGGTCATGTACATCTTATGGTGGAGGCCTAGAACTTTGAATTTGGGTCCATATGTAAGCCTCTTACATCATAAGTAAATCCTGGAATTCGCCGATTTGACACAAGTCTTTTTTAATGCTCTACCTACCCTGTTAGTACCCATTAAGACATTGAAATTTGTCCAAATACATATGTTGAAACCAACTTTTTTTTCATGGAAGTTCATTTTGAGACATTCTGAATCATTTCCAGGAGTTCCAAGCTTTTTCATTTTCTATGAGTTTCTTACATTTATGTGTTCATTAAAGTTCATAATTGACGCCAGAGTGTTTTTATGAATCTTGCTCTTCAGCCAAAAATAGTAAAGGGAAGTCTAAAATCGCTACCTGCAGAATTCTAGCTCCATAATAAGAATGGCTTTGCAAGTCCTGGACAAGTTCTTTCTGGCATCCATGATGTTTCTCGGACTACTGATTAATAGCGTAACCTCCGATGGGCTTTCATTTTTATTATTATTATCATTTATAAGGGCTGTAAATCTCATGTTAATTAATCCAATTTCTAGGGAGCGTATTGGCGAACCGCCTCAGTGAAGTGCCCGAATGGAACGTGTTGCTTCTGGAAGCTGGAGGGCAAGAAAATGACTTCACCAAAACACCAGCGATCTTCCCAGTACTGGAAAACTCTACGTATGACTGGAATTACAAAACAACGGTGCAGAAAGACACTTGCCGAGGTAATCATGAAGTTGTGTGAGATGAGCAAGTACAGGATTTTGATTCAATATGGATAGCAGAAGTGCAGAAAGACGACAGAACAAGAACTCAAAGCTAGCAGGAAAGAAAGTAGAAGGTCGTTTTTACTGTGAAAAGTGCATTTTACCATGGAATCAAATACAGCAAAGAACACAGGATGTTCCATTCTGTTACTATAGATTTTGATACTTTTCCAACCCTCTTAGATTCCATTCAAGGATTCTGTTTTTTGAGATGTGAGTGCAACAAGCATCTAGACCTCCAAACTAGGCAGAACGAAAAGATTTTATCATTGTACTATTGCAGATAATTGTTGATAAAATTAACTTTTTCCAGCAAAAGATGGACAGTGCGCAATGCCACGAGGAAAAGTGTTGGGTGGCTGTAGCTCTATAAATGCCATGACCTACGTCAGAGGATACAGGAGCGACTATGATAACTGGGGTCGAGACAACTGCGGATGGAGTTTCAAAGACGTGGAACCGTATTTCCTTAAAGCTGAAGGCAACAGGGTTCCAGGTGCTGTTGGTCATGGAAAATCAGGACCACTGACAGTCAGCCACGCTCCTTACAGAACTAGACTGGGAGATCAGATGGTGAAAGCTGGGAAGATCAAAGGTTGGTTTTTGTCATGGTACAGGTATTCATAAACCAACGAAGACACAAACATGAACGTACAAAAAGCGAGGTAGTTTTCAGGAGTTAGAGAGGCAATGAGAGCGATTAAACTGCAGCTCATACAGCTAATACCGATTTAATTCTTCGATTTGCGTCTTTTATTGTTCGATTAAGAACTTTGCTCTAGTTTTGAAACATATCTCAGGTTCTTCCAGGTACGTAAGGGGATGGATGGAGGGAGTTTGCTGAATCTTAACATCTTCACTATTTTCTTTTTTTTATTATCCCACTTGTCTAACTTACCTCTCTCCAGGAGGAGAGGCAACGAACTGCTTAGCCTAGGAAGAAAGGAGATACTTGTAGTTACAGGGCTCTTAACGGGGCACTGTCCACTTAGATGCCATCTCCACAAAATTGGCAAATCTGACACCATCGTCTGCCGGTTCTGTGGGGCAGAGGATGAGACTGCGTGTCACGTGATCTGCCACTGCCCTGTGCTGGCAAGACAGCGTTTTCTAACCTGGGGGCAGGCTTACCCAGTAATTACCAAGCAGTTAGTGCTTGGGTCCCAGGCAGCTCCTGACAGTGAGTGCAAGCGCAGTATCCTTGGTTCGGCAGGGTGCCGAAATGTGAAATTAACCACAGACATTTTGAATTTGATGTATTAAAGGATAATGGAGGGGAAGATTCATTCAACGCTGCCCATAACTTCAATACGAAACAAAAGCGATATTTCTGCTCAAAGAATTTGGTCTACTTTTTAAAAATATTTGAGTGTTGCCAAACAAACGTTGGCAATTCAATATTTTGTTACCTATTTTTCGTACTGATTCACTTAAGGATGAATAAATTTAAACAGAAGCAAGTAATTAAATAAATACACCACCCGTCAAAACAAATTTTTACAGAAATTAGAACATGTAATCCTGTTCCCCATTATATACAATCCAAACCATGTTGACTAATGTATGACTGACTTATAGTACAATCTGTTACAGGTCTTACAAATGCTGACTGCCCAGAATTTGAAGGAGACTGTATCTTTCACACCATGTCAACCATACGTGATGGTGTACGATGCAGCACTTCTACGGCGTACTTGGAACCCATTTCAACCACGAGGAAGAATCTCCATATACTGACGAACGCAGAAGTAAACAGAGTAATTATAGAAAATGATAAGGCCACAGGCGTGGAGTTCACGTACGAAGGACAAGCTTCACAAGTGACTGCAACAAGAGAAGTTATACTGTCAGCAGGATCCATTGGTTCACCGAAAATTCTCATGCTGTCAGGTATCGGGCCGAAGAATCACCTAGAATCGGTAGGAATCGAAGCATTAGTTGATTTACCGGTTGGGGATAACTTGCAAGACCACAATAGAGTTGAGTTGACTTTCCTAGTTTCAGAAGATGCCGCTACAAACGTTGAAACGTTAGCCGACAAGTATGCCCAGGATCAATACTTGGGGAACCATACTGGTCCTTATTCATACTCAGGGACGGAAGCATTGGCTTGGGTGAGGATAGGTCAGCGAAACCATAGCAGAAGTCCAGCTCAGAAACCACTTTCTCAAGCTTCCGATTCAATACCAAATATACAATTCCACATTGGATCTATAGCCCGATCGCAACTGAACATAGCTTCAATATTAACCACTGTTACTCGTCCCAAGTCTAGAGGTAGCGTCAGATTGAAGTCTTCAGACCCACGAGATGATCCTCTGATCGACGTTAATTATTACGGAGACAAAAGCGATTGGCAACTGACATTGGACGGAATGATGTTTCTCTATGAGCTGTTTCAAACAGAACCTCTAACTTCCATAGGGGGGACTCTTGAAAAATCCCTATTCCCACATTGCGCAGAAGTGTTGGATTTAACAGACTACTTCAACTGCTTAATCAAATATTATACGACAACAATGTATCACCCGGTAGGCACCGTGAAAATGGGGCCCAAATCCCAAGGAGGCGTCGTTAATAATAATCTTCAAGTGTACGGCGTTGATGGGCTTCGAGTCATCGATGCTTCAATGACTCCATCTTTAATCAGCATGAACACAAACGCCATGGCCATCATGATCGGAGAGAAAGGTGCAGATATAATCAAAGGTAGTTACGGACTAAAAACTGAAATACAAACGCCCCCTTGTAATAATATGTGAAGTTAACTCATTCTTAGAGGAATTTTGTGTTTTTGTCAAACAATAAGATTGTAAATGGTAAACACTCAAATAATAATATTAATTCTAAAAACATAATGTATTCATCATTCACTAATTTGGCATTCCACACTAAAAGTGGAGAGAATTTAGTTAATCACACCAGAACTGTGTTGAATAAAGTCCATTGCGTTTGAGTAGTTCGATGATTGAATGTAATCAGTAGAGTAAATCATTGTGAAGATTTACTTGTGGTTCTCTTCTTTCTGATTTACGTGTACTCCTGTTCAACTTTCAGGTTTTTTTTTCTGCAATAATCTAGCTCTACATCAATTTGAACAAATGTGACAGAAGCATGGGTTCGCTGGGCCAAAAAGGCTAGCCAGAATTATGAGTTGTCAACACCGGAACGAGTTCAAAAATATAAAAGTTACACAGAGAGACACATTCAACAACAATGTTCATGACTAAATGGATAGCCTCAGTGATTTTTCAATGGTGCAGTTTGAAATGATACCCCAACAAGCAAGGGAGGACCCCCTTTGATTCTCAGACAGCCAAGTCTCGATAAAAGCATTAATGGCACCAACCATCTCTTCACGATTGGTTTGGGACTGCATGCAAACCCTTAATAACCTGGCAAAACACAACCGGGTTCGCCTGGAATGGGTGCCAGGGCATAAAGGAATACCTGGTAACGAGAAGGCTGACGAGCTTGCAAGAAGGGGCTCTCGAACCCCATTTGTAGGCCCTGAGCCGGCAGTCGGTATACCAAAAACTGCCTTCAGAAGGACCATCAACATGTGGGTCAACCAACAAACCACAAGTTGGTGGACACGTCCACAGTAAACTTATGGTGGCGAAACCCAACACCAAAATTACTGATTGGCTACTATGCAAAAACTAACTAACTAGGTTCCATCTACACCGCTTTGGGTCACACAAAGCACAACCCTGTGCAGGCTATGTGAGGAGACTGACGAAACGGCATCCCACATAATATTTGAGTGCCCAGCACTCGCATCTTGCAGATTTGAACTCTTTGGGGCACAAACCCCAATGAGGTCCATTCAGAGCAAACAACTGATCAAGGGTCTCAAACCCCTCACCAAGGGGCTGAATCTCCTTGATTAGAAGCAAAACTCCCAGGAAAGTACAATAAGCCAACAGGCTTCCGTGCTGGGGGCTCCCAAACCCCCACCCTGAGAGTTTTAGTTATCATCTACATCTACCCCCTTTGATTGACAGACTGTCTCTTTCAATGGTTTCATCTGGAAGGAACCAAATTTTCAGTACCTGGGACAACTACATGGTGGAGCTTCAGGATAGAGGAAATGTTAGGTTCAAAGGGTATAACCCATATCCAAAGAGGATATTCAGGGGTATCAATATTTTTGAGCCGTAACAGCTGTTCCTACACACACGAAAAACTTCCCTAGTTTAGAGTTGCTGTGGGACGAAGTACCAACTACGACGCATGTCATGTATCGAGCGAATCTAAAACCGTAGAGCCTATGAAAATTTCCAAACAGGGTTCCGATTGGTACAGAACCCATTTGACTCACGCATCACTTCGAACAGCACTTATTTTACCAAACCAAACGGTTACCGTATCGTTTCATCTCTCGAGCAAATACAGGGTGTGACAGAGCCGAGTGACGAGTTTTGAAGGGTCTTTGCTTGGGCTGCGGTGGGGGCAGGTAGGTGCAAAAGGGCTCTTTGTGTTCCTTAGGGTCTGTAGTTTTTAGTTGGCACCATGATTTGGAGCGGAATGCATCGGGGTTTTGCCGTTCGTACGTTTTACAAAAATAGCCTTTCTGTAATCGCGACCCAGCAGGCGTTTTCCCTCAGTGGAACAGTGAATAAGCAGAATTTTTGGTACTGGGCTGCAGTAATCCTCGTCAACTCTATGAAAGACGACTCCACCCACTTAAGGTCACAGATTGGTGTGCTGTGTCTCACTTCCCAGCGTTATGTTTCGATGTTGGAAACCTTCCTAAAGCCTGAATTGGAAGAACTAGCTGAAGAACACATCTGGTTCCAGCAGGATTGGGCTACAACAGCCCACACAGCTTGAATTTCATTAGCTGTTTTGGAAAAGATGTTCCCAGGGCGACCGGTCTCACTGAGAGGGGACGTGGGGTGGCCAGCGCGCTCACCTGATTTGAGCATCTGTGACTGCTTTCTTTGGGGCTACCTTAAAGATAAGGTCTTTAAACATCGTCCACACACCCTGCCACAACTCAAACAGCGAATAACCGAAGAAATCCGGGCCATACTGCCCGCTACATACCAAAAAGCAGTCGAAAACTTCCACAATTGGCTACATCAGCGTATCACTGCTGACAGCCACCACCTTAGCGACATCATTTTCAGAACTAGAATAAAAAAGACTATATTTCCTACTGATTCGAATAAATAAAACCGTTTTTCTCCAACTTGTACATTTTTTTTTAAATACCACTTCGAAACCCGTCAATTGGCTCCGCCGCACCCTGTATTTACATCCATTATATTCAACTTAATTACAATTAAAACTGTATTCCTTGTTACACCTTTTAAATGCGTTCGGAGGTGCCTGTTTTTTGCCCTCAAACTGGAATCTCCCCATGAAATCGATACTAAATCGCAAAGCTGACCACGTAGTGAGCAATGTTTGACAAACAACTATCGACAAATGGTGGAATGAAATTCATTCAAACGCTATAGCGCATTTCCATAATCCACATCGGTAAATAGAAGAGTGGAGTGAGAGGTGATTTTTTTCTTCCAGGGTAAACACCACAGGGTCACATCATTCCTACTCTAGTTGTACTCGGTTAGCACCTCTACCTCAACCTAGCCAGATACTCTGCAGTTTGAAGTGTGCTGTTGGGAACGAGCTAAGTCAAGGAGCCCATAGCAGTAAGCGCAATCGATGAATATTTTTGTACAAAAAATTGTTTTCCTAAACATTTTTAAAACTGCCATAGGACGTTGTTTAGCACTGGCCCCTCCCTCCTCCCACCATTTTAAGACTGAGATGTGTCTTTAAAAATCTTACTCCTTTACAAATTCAATGAGAGATTTCGAAACGCCAAACCACACTAATTTATGTGCTTTCAAGGGAGGATTGATTCAATTCTTCTTATGTGGGGTTTTGTTTATCAATTAAAATATACTGGTAAGTAATGCCGACGTTACAGGGGCTGGTTTTTGATCCTAAAGTCCGATTTTCATACGATCAAACTTATCAACTTACTTACTTATAAATATTTTTAAAGAGTCTCAATAAGGTAGAGAATTACACTAGGTATGAGTTGAGCTTGAATTGATATGCCGTTATCCAACCATCCCCCTCTTCGACAACTAACTAAAAATTCCAGAGGTTTACTGCACTTAAGAGGTTTAAGTTTTCCGTTGCATAATGAAAATCGAATGACTAAAATATATGTATAAATAAACCAAAATAGTGAACCCAAAAAGAATGAAAAAGGAAGCTTATGGAAAGTAAGTATTACTTTCTTATCTTTCTATTCACTCCGTTGCATAATGAAAATCGAATGCACAAAAATATATGTATAAATAAACCAAAATCTTAACTGAACCCAAAACAGAATGACATGAATTGGTTGAGAATTCTCGCTTGAGCAGCGATTGGAAGGATTCGCTATTACCCCCTCCAGTCTCCTTCCTGTCAGCAGAAGCAAAATTTACGAGGTTAGACTGAAATTGGAATCGAACGAAATAAGAATCATGAAAATTGGTTGAGAATAGTAACCTGACAAAATTTGTTGAAAAAAAAAAAACATTAACCCCTCCAATTCCTATTTTCATTTTGTTAAGAATTTAGCCGGATTCCAACCTGTAGGGTCCTTAGCAGTTTTGCACTTCGTGTCAAGAGAGACAGTGAAACGGGACACGATACGATTAGTGAACTTGACTTATTTAGATGACCAGGCTTGAATTATATCCAAGTGAAATGAAACTGTGACTAAAACTAGTTGCACATAATTGTACCACAGATTAGGCATATCACAGTTCGTAGTAGAACCCTTCGGCTGTCTGGTCTAGAGAGACCATCCACCCACTGGGGCAGGATTGTGAGGTCCACAAGGGCTGGACAATCCTCTAAAAAGTGGCGTGGGTAGATCACCTCCACATCTCCCATACACTACATCACAATCTACTGCACTCAGCACGTGCTCGTGCGTATGATAGATATGGCCAGTAGTCAGTACTACTGTAACTTTGTAAAGCAAAACAAAGAGAAACGATGATGGCATTAAGGCAGCGTTAACAGTAGAACCGGATTTCGTCCGATTTTTCACTCTGCTGAGTTTTGCAGTTATCTGCTCATATTGGGGAGGTCCACAAGGGCTGGCCATTCCTTTAAAAACTGGCAGACTTTTATGGCTGGTAGTGCCTACCTATGTAAAGCAAAACAACGAGACACTATAATGGCATTAAGGCAGCGCTAACAGTGGAACCCGCATTCGACTGATTCTGTGGAGGTCTGCAGTTTTCTGCTGATATTGGCGAAGCAACCAAAAGTCCAAAATTCAATGGAATTTCATTAGAAGTGATTGCACTACGCCCGACCTGTCCGCCGAGCTGTTCTGATCCAAGATTCTGAGTCAAATACTTCTGTCTTCTTTTGCCAAATACCACCAAGTCTCATGTGGCAACAATCCTCTCTTCGGAAAAAATATAAATCTGGAAATTGGAAAACTTCTCCATTCACAGTCTGATGCTCACAATGTAAAAACATTCTATGGAGTCGTTCAGTATACTCAGCTAACTTAATGGGTTGTTTGGGCACTTGTGGAAGCAAAGTGTGGAGCTCTGGGGAAGATGGTCTTTATATAAAAATTTCGTTCGCTCATGCCATGCGGTTAAGCAGCAGCATATATCTCAATATAAAGTTTCCAGTTGGACAATTTAAGAATAACGCTTCTTCATGATTTATGAGGGACTCATTGTAACATATAAAAATTGGTAGATTCCATTAAGAGCTCAGTTAGTTGAATTGGTACAGCAGGAATATTGAATAAAGTAGCATAAACCCACGAACAAGCCCAAGTCCCCACTGAACTCTTTCTTCCAGTAAAAACAATGAAATATTGCAATATGTTTTCCTAGTAAACATAATCGTTGTTTTCCTCGTGTGCCCTGCAAGTACGCAGCTTGAATGACGCATTAACACGCTAGACGCAAAAAATGCCTGTTGCGTCACTACCTGAAAACGTACGAGCAGGCTTTGATTTCATCGTAGACAAAAGACTTATTTGATCATGTACAATTCACCTGAGGATTTTGTTGATCGGTTCCACATATTTGCTCAGGTGTTACTAAAAACCGTTGCATCCTCGCTAGTGAATGACCCCATGGAATCGTTCATTGTCACAATTCTATGTCAAAGACGTATTTCTCCCCGAGTGGCACTTCAATCCTTTTCAAATCGTTCTTGTCCTCGGGAATTGAACGTTTCCTTCATTTCTTCGTCAGAAATACCGAGGGAAAACGACAATTTTCGAGCGACTTCAGATCATTAGAGCACACGTTCAAGAAAATTGAATAGCGTACCGTTGAAGCATGGTGGAGTAGATTTGAGTAGTTTCGAAATGAGCCCAGATTCAGTTAAGACATTTACAAATGTATTATTTATTAAGGAAAAAATCTGGAATCACCGGAATGGGAAACTATGGCGATGAGTTCAAATAACCACCTTCAACTCTACAAATCTACAAATGTCTAGAATCTCTATTTATTGCCATGCACAGTCACTTAAACCCCATTATATGAAAACTACTTTTGAACGTACTTGTGAACAATGAACATAAATTGCATAAGATGGAGCCGTGATACTTTAGAAGCAAAATGTTTTATGTGTAGTACTGGTCAGGACAAGGATGTACATCACTTCCTTAGTAAATGTCCTATTTTGTCAGAATTCAGGTTTTTCAATCAGGGCAAGGGGTTTTTTGATGGATCGGTTTAATAAAAATCATGACCTTGCTGCTTAAAGCCTGCGGCTGAAATTCAAAAAACATGGAACATGCTTTTTTGCAGTTTTCCTTTCGCTAATTTCCTATCATTCTGTTGGTTTCAATTTGCTATTTTCGGGTCTGCTATTTTGGCTTTACCTATGTGACAGATGTGCCCTAATACTGCCATGGTTTACTGACTAAAATATATCGATCGTAATGATGCTGTTAGCGGACACAACGCGGGACCAAAAACCAAGACATTAGCCCAAGATGGGAAAAATTTTTACAGAAGGATTTTTACGCAGCAGGACACCACCCCAGTGCCCTCCGTGAGTGCGGATAACCCGCTTGGCACTGGTGTGGTGCCTTCCGCGTTGAATAGGTTAACTGGTCAGGACAAGGATGTGCATCACTTCCTTAGTAAATGTCCTATTTTGTCAGAATTCAGGTTTAATCGCTGCAAGGGTTTTTTTATGGACCGGATTTAATATAAATCATGACAGGGTCAGAAAAGGCGCTAGACGCCTCGCGCCTTATGCTTACTGCTTAAAGCCTGCGGCTGAAATTCCAAAAACATGGAACATGCTTTAGCCATGCTTTCTCGCAGTTTTCCTTTCGCTAATTTCTTATCATTCTGCTGGTTTCAATTTGCTATTTTCGGGTCTGCTATTTTGGCTTTACCTATGTGACGGATGTGCCCTAATACTGCCTTGGTCTACAGACTAAAATATATCTATCATAATAATGCTGTTAGCAGACTCAACGATGCACCAAAAACCAAGACATTAGCCCAAGACGGGAAAAATTTTTACAGAAGGATTTTTACGCAGCAGGGCACCGCCCCGCTGCCCTCTGTGAGTGTGGATAACCCACTTGGCACTGGTGCGGTGCCTTCCGCGTTAAGTAGGTTAAACTGATCATGTAAATGAGGATTCGCAGCTCAGGTTCTCGCAGAACTGTAAAGGATTATAGCGCTTACTATGACTCACCACTAACTTCCATAAAAGAACTACATTATTATTATCTTATAAATATATTATATTTTGATTTTAATATCTCGCGTCACCGATCCCAAGTTCCACTTCTGTGTGACATTTTTCGGCTAGTTAGTCTAAGGCTAAAGCGTTTTCCATACTAAAACAATGTTCCTGTACAAATTTTTGAGAGACGCCAGAGCCTACACAAACTATTTGGCCTCTGAATTTCATTATAAATAAACTACAATTGTTCGTAGCTATCAGCTTTCCAATTCGTAAGCTCAAATTTGTATGAACATCTAAAATCATCAATTTTTAAAGAATAAGTTTAATTTCCATAACCATTCCGGTTGATTCATGGCGATATTCGCCAAATCCTATTAGTTTGAATATGAATATAATTTTATGTACGAAGTGTTTTTTCTTTCAATAATACATATTTCTTTTTCTTCTTCCAATACTTGAGAATTCAACGAAAATTACACTATTTTGACTGGATCGCAACACAAGATGTTTTGTTAGTTTGCCAATTCTTTCTTGATTAAAAGTCAAAAATGGATACTAATCGATATGAATTTGTAAAACCATTCGTTCTCATACGATTTTCATCTCGTATTCCTGGTTCATTTTATGTCAAGTGAAACGTTTCATCAAGCGTTTCTGTTGATGCACAGACTCTAACGACCTACCTAAATACTCACTTACTCATTCAATTTCATTAAGAGGCAGTTTAGATTATTAAGGTAGTTAAGATATTCAGGCAGTAACTATTTGTCTGCTCTTGACAGACTGACCGTTTAGTTGTTCTAGAAATCCCACGTTAGCGATGAATGACCATGCTCTTGAAAAATGAACAAAAGATTTAAGTAGGCAAGTCTCGTTGAGTAATTTTTTTCGGGTTGGTCCCCATTTTCCACTATTTAGTCAACCGGGTTCCGACCAGCCGAAGTAGTTTCTACAAAAGGCCGACTTGCTTTGTAGAGTAAGCGCGAGGTGAATTTAATCATCGAAGCCCTCAATTTTAAATTTTCAGCGAGAATTACGATTCGACGATTACAAAACGAGGTAATATTGAATATTAATATCAATATTTTTTTCTGAGAACGTGGGAGTCCAATAAAAATAAACAAAACTTAACAAAACTTGCAGATATAAAGCATGTGCATATGAGAGAATTTTCGTAAATAATTGTGAAAATTTTACCTAGCAATTCTTGACAAAATAAAGTATTCTTCTAAATAATCTTGAACTATTCAAATTAAGTTTTGAATTCTTCCAGTTTTAATAGATGCCTTAACGCGTAATCATTATTATTTTTAAAAGTAAATTTTCACCATAATTTGATTGAAAAATCTTTTTATATTCTAGTCTGTATTTGATAAACATTTTCCGAGTGATTTATCTTTTTAAAGCATTTAAAAAAACGCTGCGAATTCTTTCACTTGATTATTATTCAATGATTCATGATTTGAATTTCTACTAAGCTTTGGAGTGTGCGTGTTTCACAGGATAGAGCGATTATTGAATTTCAGGAGATATGCATGGAGCACGTAAATCTGTTCTCAACCAAAATACCTATTTGGATTGATCAGTTGATCATATTTGTGTGCCTCCTGAAATTCAATAATAGCTCTATCCTGTGAAACACGCACACTCCAAAGCTTAGTAGAAATTCAAATCATGAACGCAAGCCAATTGAATAATAAACCCCAGTGAAAGAATTTGCAGCGTTTTAATATTTTTGGCATCTCAATTCAAACTTTTGGCGACTCAATTTCAACTTTCGGCATACCAATTCGAGCTTATGGCATATCAATTTATACTTTTCACAACCCCAACTATTCCAACATTACACCCAATATAATAATCAATAAAAGATTTTTCTCTCTCTCAAAAAATAAAAAAAATTAGAGAACATTTGTTTCTGGAAGATATAATTGCAAGAACCAACAATTGCCAGTCTGTTAATGATTTGTTAAACCCTGAACAAGTTTGCTGGGATGCTATGATCGGAGAGAAAACAACGATGTGGTTGATGATTAATCACAATGTTATTTTCCTGGGAATAACCTGTTTTTTTTTCCACCCTTATGGGAACAGTGAGGGGAGTTTGCGAAGGTCTTAGCTTTTCAGTACCACCATAGTATTTTCGTGCTACCTTGAGATTGTCAAGAACCGCTCGGCTTATCTCTGCTTGGCATTGTATTGGAGTATTGTGCCATTGTCATTTGTGTCTTATCCAATCGTTTGTAGGCCTGTCAAGTTTTGAAACTCTCGGCTTTCTGTTTAGATTCAGATCCAAGCAGGTTGAAGTTAGATCCCCTCTTAGCAATGACCTCAGTAGCTGATTGGATAACGGTGCCTATGTTTCTCTAAGCTTCTGTCAGGGTAAGTCTCGTGTTCGAATTTTGTCGGCGTATCAATAATTCTTTGGGTCAAACATTTCGTCAAACATTTTTACCTTTATTGCTATGCTCACGCGATTGAACGAGGCGGCGCGCTCTTTCTGTTCAAGAGGAGTTTGCGCGGGTAACATTATTAAACAAAATGACATTATGGGAGGCAATTATTAAACTGTACGATGCTTCTCTACTCTCAAACGTCCTTTATATGGCAGAATTGTGGGGTATGCGATATTTTCCTTTGTTGGATACGCTGCGGAGTAGATTCTTCAGGTCGCTTCTGGGTCTGTCAAAAGACACGCCTCGACATATAGTTCGGACAGAGGTCGAAATTCATAGCGCCCAGGCTACTGCGTATGAAAGATAGATTACCAAAAACTACCAAAGACTTAGAGAGATGAGTTCAGAACAGGACAAATATAACTGGACCGAACAACTCAAACAAATTCTCTGTGGGGAGTTGGGTTGTCGGGATTTGTGGTCTAGCCCCAATCCGGACAGCTTAGAAGGAGGAATCGAGGAAATCTTGACCAAGTTCTGCAAATTGAAGGCGGCGGAAGACAGACAAAGAATCACAGACTCATCATACTCATTCATTTACGGGACCCTTCCCCCTGCCTCAAACTCTTATTTGAAGAAAATACTCCCATTTTGGAAAAAAAAAGAATCTTGAGCCAGTTCCGAACTCAAAGCCGCGAGAAAATTTATCTATCAAATATTTCATAAAC
This sequence comes from Creontiades dilutus, assembly GCA_031894815.1. Classification (NCBI taxonomy): domain Eukaryota; kingdom Metazoa; phylum Arthropoda; class Insecta; order Hemiptera; family Miridae; genus Creontiades; species Creontiades dilutus. The sequence continues at coordinate 212,516 of JAVIWC010005620.1, forward strand.
AGACGATGATCTGTACCTGGTTGAAAGTTCGAATATATGTATCTATCAAGATCAATATTCCAAAACCTACTAGGGAATTTAGAATTAGTTAACAATCGATGTATAAAGTAACATCCAATCTATGCAAAGTAGATTGTGGTAAGCGACTTGAGGAATGCTTTTTCATCCTCTAAACTTCAAGAAACTGGTTCAACAATAAAGTTCTAGAAAAAAGTCAAGAGTTATATCATTCAAGGAAAGGAGAAATGAAGATATCAATAAATTATTATCTAAGCAATAAATATCAAAAAGAAAAATTTGTTAATCTAACGCAAAATTTGAATTCAATTTATTTTAATCACATTTTCTACGACCTGACTTGAATTCAAATCCGTTGTACCAGGCGAATACTGATTACAATCACAGGAGAACGTAAGAAACAGTGGAGTACTATCAACTAATACCATCACCATTTCTGTAGGTATGTTCATTCTACACTACGAGAGAAGAAGATTAATTGGCTATAAAAATTGACCACAGCTATTGGCTTCAACGATTTTTTGGGTTTCTTTGGATGGAAATATTTGGTTTTTATCTTCTAGCAGATGAGTACAACGACGTTTCGAGATGTTACTTTGGCATTTCTCGCTTTGCTGCTTCATCAAAGTCCAAATGGCTTCAAGGATAAAGTGCTCACCAGGGATGTCCGGAACTTGCTCAACAGCTACGATTTCATCATAGTTGGAGGAGGTTCAGCAGGTAAGTTACTGTTAAAACCAAGCATATACCAAGCTTATTGAAACTCGTGCCTTCCTCTTCAATCACTACACAAAATGGATAGTTGCTTCTTCTTGAAATTGCTAAACCTGAGGCTTCTTAGCTTCGTGAGTAACCTCTGGGTGTTGCAAGCATATGGGTTAACCCTTGGAAAGGGCAACTAGTCCATTCCATCACCTCTCAGTTATAACCATCAGCTGCGTTAACATTCAATTTTTCAGGAAGCACATTGGCCAACCGCCTCACTGAAGTGGCAGAATGGAGAGTACTTCTTGTGGAAGCCGGAGGGCAAGAAAATGACTTCACCAGGACGCCTGTGATGTATCCAGTACTGCAAAACTCCAGATACGACTGGAACTACACGACAACTGTGCAGAAAGACACTTGCAAAGGTAGTAAAAACAGATTAAATAGTGTAAGAGGAATAGATGCGTGATGAATGTACATCAGAGCATAGAGGCATATGAGAGGATCGGTACGCTTGATCCTGAAAGCAAGCTAGATGAAAAAATAGTGTCATCTTCTAATACAAAATTAATTTCCTGTGGCAGGAAGTCCAGGCCACACATTAAGCCACCGCAATTTATTTAAAAAGTAGGACTTCAGTTTTTCCAAAGAATTGAGCCGAGCTTAAATAGGTACTCAGTTCCAGAATCCACTGAATGGAAACTGCTGGCATGCTGGCAAACCATGATATGTCCATGGCATACCCAGATTTGTGTGATAACAACGCCTTTCTCGTTGGACTTTCCCTGGATTCCAGGTTCGTTTAGGTTTCAATTTTTATTTAGAACAAGAAAGCTTGAATTTATCAAGAGCATTTTCAGAACCTCAAATGCCAATTCCAAGTGATAACACATCACGAATGAACTCCTGATATTAAAGGCCCAGCGCATTCAAAATGAGCCTCAATTTATATGGAAGTACGATCAATTCTAGGCAAAAAGAATGGGTTGAACAGTACACAAATCGATCAATTTAATTAACGAATTTTATTCGATCGATTGATTAGAATAGCTTTTTGTTTTCTAGTCGTACCAATTATTCAATTAGTTTTTATTCGTAATTGACCTGCTTTAACATCAACGGTTATTATACCTGTGATATATCTGCCGCCCTAAAGGAACAAGGGCTTTATATAAATTTGCCTGTTGTATGGGAACTGTCGATAAAATGTGAACCAACACCTAAAATCAGGATTTTATTGTAGACAATTGAAATTTGGAATGAATCACTATCTCAATTTAGGGTTTTCTGATCTACATGTTTGTTGGATGTATTTGGATACCCGCGTAGTTAACGCTGACGCCTCCTCCTCCAGCTCTCAAACATGGCTATCAGTTTCACAAACTGCAGCCGATGCAGAGTATGGGAAACCAGGGCAGCCGAGGATACGAGAGGTTCGTTTACGCCCTTGATGACATCCTGCGAGGGCTACCTTCACAAAGAGTACGACTGCTTCCTAAAGAGTAGCAATCGTCCTGTCCGACAAATGGTCGAAACCTCTTTCGGAAGTGAGCCAGGAAGAGACCCAGATGGCTGTAATACGGGCGGTTTCACTGAAAATTCGAGGATCAAGGAGGAAAGTCTGCTGCCTTGGGCTTGAAGATGGCTTGATGCCGCTCAACTAGAGAGACGGGCCTCAACCCACTTTCTTTCTTTTGGATCCTAAAGATCACGGGAAACCAACAAGAGCCCAACAACCCATTTAGGGCAGCTCTCCAAAAATAATTCCAGTTTTCCTTCAGAAAAATAATAATAAATAAGATTTTGCCCAGACAAATTTAACCGTCAATTAGGAATGGGCTGTTAATGTTGACTATACGGCTGACAGTTTGGCACAAACTTTACCAATTATAATTATTCACATCCTCTCTTGTAGCATATCTTCAGTTCACGGCAAAAGTATAATGGGATTTGAAAACAAAATGTAGGGTTTAGCACATACTACAGCCATCCGCGATCTTGGGGTTTTACTTGATGCGGGACTGGATTTTTCTGCCCATATTGAGCTGTCTGCACCAAAGCTATGAGAGCCCTGGGATTCCTGAAGCGGGAATCGCGCGATTTCACAGATCTCCCAGCGCTGGTGCTGCTCTACCGTGCACTAATTTTGCCTATCCTGGAGTACTGCAGCGTGATTTGGTCTCCACACTACGAGGTACACGCCTACAAACTTGAGTGGGTGCAAACTAGGACCGAATAGCACTGGCTTCTCTGTCAACTATGGCGCTGACAGTTTGGCTAGAAACTTCCATAAGACAACATTATTCACATCCTCTCTTGTAGCATATCCCATCAAGACCTATTCAACCGCCCTCTTCTGAGAATGCCAAGGGAGGCATGTGGTCTGTTCGGTTCACAACTATGACTTTTTTAATGATTCCTTACTTAGGTATTTTTCGTCACTAATTATAATTGTTCGTGTCTCATTGTTCTCGTTTTATGTCTTATTGCTCCATATTGTTAACCGTTGGTATGAAATTATAGTTATTCAGTCTGACGTATAAATAAATAAACTTATCCCATCAAGACCGTATACATTCTACAAAATTAACATTGTTGCAGCAACCAACGGACGATGCACTTATCCGCGCGGAAAACTGCTGGGCGGTTCCAGCTCTATAAACGCCATGATCTACACCAGAGGTTACAGGAGCGATTATGATAAATGGGGTAAAGAAAACTGCGGATGGAGTTTCAAAGACGTGGGACCGTATTTCCTCAAATCCGAAGGCAACAGGGTCCCAGGAGCAATCGGACATGGAAGATCTGGCCCTCTCACGGTCAGCCACGCTCCATACAGAACCAGACTGGGAGATCAGGCAGTGAGAGCTGGGTCGATGAAAGGTTAGTTTTTAAACATTACATTCGAACAACATTAGAGAGTTTTTCCTCCCCACGGTGGCAAACGGTGTTGAACGCAAACCTAGGGAAACGAAAGGCAGATGCTAATTTTTCAAGAGGTCACGTGGTCTCCTTGCGGTGTCTCTCCCCGTCGTCAAACGGTCCTTATCATAACCTGACATCCATGTTTTGATTTGGCCGCCAGCGAAGTTTACTTGAGTTATAAATTTGGCTCACACGAACATCTCAATCAGAGTAAGTTGCCTCGACGTTAACTTAGCGTTGACACGGCAATTGTCACTCACATTAGTATTGTGTCCCAAAAAAAACTCGTTTTTATTGAAAAATTAGTTGGTTATAAATTTCTATATTACACTTAGGACTGATTCGGATAATGGGTGCTACTGTCGGCATCTCTCGGCATTCTACTGTACTCAGTACAAGCTGTACTCTACGATACTCGTACATGTATTTCCTTATATACATTTGATTTCCTTACATATATGTACTACAAATGTAGAGATAAATGCAAAATTGCAGAGAAAACTGTATGCACTACAGAAAAATAACCAACTTTCCTCATTGATCGGGGTGAATTTCGATCACCAGTGGCTAACAGGTTGCATTCGAAAGCAGTTTTGAGGTCGTCGTCGTCAATCAGATTGCCGCAATATAAACCGATCAATTCAGCTTCCATCATGAACATTGCTTAATAAATAGTACTAAATAGAATTGAAAAAAGCAAAGACGATTGTGGAGGTTGAAAGAGTTGAGAGATTCTCAGGTGAAGAGGGCAATTATGGTTCCGAATGCACTCTAGCGGGATTTCATCCACCCGCCTTCCCCGTCAATTCCTTGTGAATAGTATTGTTCCTTGTGAATAGTATCGTTTTTGTAAATTAATTTGCTACAAAAATCTGTGTGACAATGTCCTCCCAGTGCTCGAGTCATTTTCTCTTTCTCCATTCAAGCTCAAGCTCCAAAGAGAGCGGAAAGAAGATTGATGGTTGGACGAAATCCCGCTAGGATGCGCTCGAAACCCTCATTGCCGAAGAATCTGAAAGAGTTTTGAACTCTATAACACTGTTATCAGTGAAACCTTCCTTGAGACCATACGGTCCGAGCCCACACCGCTTCGAGCTCCGAGTTCCCAGTGCGTCCCGTTGTGAAAGGTCTAAGTCAGTCAGCTACCGCTAGGTTTTGCTAGTATCACACCGCATAATCGCACCGTACGGTCGCCGACCGCGGGGAGGAAAAACTCTCTATTATTACCAGATCACATTCAGTCTCACTTATTTTCCAGTCAAGGATGCATTGAACGGAGATGTAATCAAATGTAGAACTATATTAAAAGCACTGCTCATTACCAAAAGTGGTTGAACTATTGGTTCGTGAACATTTCATCTCTCACATTTCACACTGAGAATGATGGAAACACTTCCAAATGAAAGCAAATAGAATTCTACGAATATTGACACCAACCATACTTGTCTACGATAAGAAGTTTCCTTTCAATGAGTTTTCTAAGTTTTGGGAAAAACCTATGCTACCCTTCTTCCTGGGCGGAATCCCTCTGCCTACTGTGACGCCACATTTGCCGAAACATTGAAATATCCTAAAAAGTAAACCCAGTCATCGGTAGGGAAGTATTGAAATTTATATGATTTAATATATTCTTATTTTAAAAGAGTCAAAGAGTTAACGGTATCAGACCAATAAGTAACCTCCATTGAGGTTGTGGTAGAACACCACCAATTGTAACCTCCTTATTGTTATACTTGGACCACAAAGGTTATTGAGCTTATAAAATGATTGGAACGAATTGATTATATCAGATACGCTATTTAATTTATTAGATTTTCTGAATATCACAGACGTACCTGGTGAACTCATGAAGAAACGATCTGGACAACTCTTACCAAATAGAGGGAAAATGTACTTTTATTATCTCTTCAAATTCTAATCTAATGTGTAATGAATCATTAATCATAATCATCAACGAGGCTTCTAAAGGTAGGTTTGCCATAAAAGTCACAAGCTATCAATAGTTTTCTTCATTTTAACGTATTTTTTGAAAATCACATGTCTTTCTAGAATTTTAACCCTATTAGAGCACCAAATTTCATAATTAACAATACGTTTCAGGTTAAACGAATTTGTTGTAATGTTCTGAAAATTTTTTTATCACAATGCTATTACAACTTAGGCATCTTGAGCCACATGAAAAAACACACAAAAATGGGGGGAAAAAAATGGAAATGGCCACATGGCCAATGGTGTGGAAATGTGGCCACATTTTTTTGCAACAAAAAGTTTACAGTACGCATTCTGAAGAAACATTTTGATTCAAAATTTGATGAGCAAAGAATGAAAAGGAATAGATCGACTATGCATTCAGAATCACCATTTCTAGTAGAAACCTAGTGCAATATCACATTTCTTGAAATGCAGGGTAATTCAAATTAATTGAACTGTTGCAGGTTTGAGATACACCGATTGCTCAGAGTTTGAGGGAAATTGCATCATGCACACGATGTCAACGATACGAGATGGCGAGAGATGCAGCGCTTCTATGGCGTTCTTGGAACCCATTTCAACCAAGAGGACAAACCTCCACGTAGTGACGAATGCAGAAGTGAACAGAGTGATTATAGAAAAGGGTAGAGCGAAAGGCGTGGAATTCTCACACAATGGCAGAATGATGCAAGTTTTTTCTAATAGGGAAGTTATACTGTCTGCAGGGGCTGTGGGCTCACCGAAGACCCTCATGCTGTCGGGTATTGGGCCGAAGAATCATTTACAGTCTGTAGGAATCAAAGGGTTAGTTGATTTACCAGTTGGAGATAATTTGCAAGACCATAATAGGGTTACACTGTTTTATCAAATGTCGAAGGACGCGTCGACAAATGTGAATACGTTTGCTGATAAGTATGCTCAAGAACAATATCTGGGGACGAGAACTGGTCCATTTTCATACTCGGGGATTGAAGCTTTGGCTTGGGTCAGAGTGGGTCAACAAACCCGACGTGGAAAGCAATTCCCGAAACCTTTTGCTCGACTTTTCAACAATAATGTTGAACTACCTAATGTACAGTACCACATTGCATCTGTAGTTGGACTGCAGCCTTACATAGCTGCGATATCAACAACTGTCACTCGGCCCAAGTCCATGGGCAACATCAGGTTAAACTCTTCGAACCCTCGTGGCGACCCGCTGATTGACGTTAACTATTACGGAGACAAAAGAGATTGGCAGGTGACATTGGACGGAATGAAGTTCGCCCATGAACTATTCCAAACGCAGCCACTCACTTCGGTTGGAGCGACTCTGGTGAAATTCAACCACCCATTATGCGCCAAAGTTGCGGATTTCACCGATTACTTGAACTGCGTGATCAGACAATACACTTTAACGATGTACCATCCCGTTGGGACCGTAAAAATGGGCCCGAAATCCCAAGGAGGCGTTGTGAACAACAATCTTCAAGTTTACGGTGTTGATGGGCTACGAGTCATCGATGCTTCAATCGCTCCAATCTTAATTAGCATGAACACAAACGCCATGGCCATCATGATCGGAGAGAAAGGTGCCGACATAATCAAAGCTAGTTACGGACTTGGAACAAGAACAGCATTGCCTTCTTGCAATAGAGTGCGACGTTTTACTCGAGGTTAAAGAATTTATACTTTTTCATCCCAAAATAAAAATTAATATTAGACAATTTTGTGATAACTGAATTCACCTGAATCACCAATCGGGAAAATGTACCTATAATGTGAATGTAGGTTGTGTGAAACGAGTTAAATAATTTTCTAAACAGTGTGTGGTTGTCCACAACATACAGCATGGTTGATATAAAACCAAATTTCATCACTCCCAACATCTGTTGTTTCTAATGGCTCCCCCCCCCTGAAAATTTCATGGTTTACGTTTCAAAGGGTGTAGAATCCGAATCTGCAATAAAAAATTTTCCGTCCGTCGCCGTACGCACGATTTCTTCCAAACGGCTGAAGAAAAGCTGAACTTTTCAGGAAAAATCCATGTTGGTCCGACGACGCCCCAATTCTGAGCCAGCTCTCTCACTTAATTTAAAGTGCCCTTTAAGGGTTGTCAAAGTTTTGTAAAATCCCTAAAAACCTAAAAAAAAAGTCAAGGTGGCCTAAATTTGTACTCTTTTTGAAGAACACTCCACGAGGAATCGAATGAGCCCCTCCCCAGGTCCGTAGGTCAAACCATTCCCGATGTATGGCCCGATTTCTGTTGCCAACATTTGCGTTATTTTGGTTCATTATTGTTTTTGTTTTGATATCAGTAACCTAGTGATGTAGTAATGTGGATACGGGAGTGAACTCCTAAAAGGCTTTGTAGCCGATACACGGGTTGAAGCATTCTGATATGCGTGAAACGCTGCAAATTCTTTCACTGGGGTTTTGGTTTATAATTGTTTTTGTTTGATAGCAGTAACCTAGTGACGTAGTGATGTAGTAATGTGGATACTGGAGTGAACTCCTAAAAGGCTTTGTAGCCGATACACGGGTTGAAGCATTCTGATAACCATGAAGAAAAAAACGCTGCAAATTCTTTCACTGGGGTTTATTATTCAATTGGCTTGCGTTCATGATTTGAATTTCTACTAAGCTTTGGAGTGTGCGTGTTTGGATCAACTGATCCAATCCCAAATACCGACAAACAAATTATTGGTAACTTTTTAGGTTGGACGAGTTGTATTTGTTTGTTAACCGCTGGTTTAACCACAAAACTGGAAAATCCAGGTCCATTGTTGATTTAATCACATTACTTGATAATTAAAATAAACAAAGTTAGAAAATGTTAAGAATCTATCTGCTTCTTCATTCCCTAGCTCATGTACCAATCTTCCTTTAAAGTAACATTGTCACACTAGTATTAAGTTATTAGGGATTTTCCAACCGACCTGCCAGTGTAGAGCACTTGCTGCTCGGGACCACTGCGGTGTACACACGGAATTACACTGGGTTGGAAAATGAAATGAAAGTCCCAGAGCAACCTTACGGGAGGATAACCCTCAAACGTAAAACCTTCCTCATCTCACATGGTTTTTTTTTTACATTTTTATCTCGGGAGTATTACTAATCAGTAATTACAGTATTAATACTGTATTTTCCGGTTTCCTTTTTTCCCGCTATAATAATATAAAATAATTAGCTCCTCGGCTGAAATATCTAGGACCTCTGAGTCTGACGAAGAACTTTCGCTCGAGGATGAGGATGGAACATCACCAATGAATTCCAAGAACTCCATCACACTGAAATATAAGTACGAACAAACCGCACCAACAACAAAAATGGAATGAGGAAGGTTAGACTTTTGAAGAGGTTACCCTAGGTTTCCTGCTCAGAGCAAGTTACTCCGACCTCAGGCTGGAGTACCCTGGGGGAGTCCCGAGCAAGTTCCCTGGTCGGTTGGAATTCAGTGCAAGTTGCCCCGAAGTTACACTGGCGGCGGTTGGAAAACGCCTCATCCTGCTCCCTCATTAGTGCGCCTGTGCTCTTCCACTGGTGTAGCTCGGAGCAAGCGGTTGGAAAATCCCTATTGTTTGGGCTCCTAGTGAGAACTGAGTAATAGTCCATCTTATTAAAGATCAAGGAATGGAAATGGAGGTGGGTTGGCTACACACTTCGCAAAGACAAGTCTTCAATCGAAAAGAAAGCGTTGGGACTGGAATCCTCAGGGTTGCAGAAGGAGGGGACGACCACGTGAAACTTGGAGGCGGTCTGTAGAGGCTGAAAGGCTTGCAGGAAAGTCGTCGCAAGAAATAAGAGCTCTAGCACGAACGAAAAACATGGCGAAATTTCATAGCGGCCATATTCTCCTCCTAGGAATTAGGTACAGGAAATAAATCAAGTCAAGTGTAGTTCGGGCGGGGTATTTACCTTCTCTGGCACTTAGTTGCTCTCCCCAGTGAAGCAAAAGGTGACGGAGGTGGTACGCCGGTATTGTTCCGCTTTTCGAAGGATCCCCAGCTTTGAACGCGTCAACCACTTCTTTCGGAAGGTTCTCGACTCTGCTGTGAGCGTGCATCACCTTGAGGAAGTCGGGAAATGACATCTTGCCACCTGTCGGAGAACCGAAGTATTACATTTCAAAACCAGTTATAATGGAAATCGACAAGTGCAAACTTTGAGAGTGACTGGCAGAATACTAGTCCAAAATGTCGAGTTGTAGCTTGGGTCACTACATTTTATTAGCAGCTTACAAAAACTGTCAAATTCATAGTACGCTAAGGGGCTCTTAAAGGCTGTTTGTGACTGGGCATGTCAGAACAGAGGTTCAGGGAGGAAGCTGTTCTTCTCAGAACAATCAGGATCTGCTGATGGGAACTGTTGGGAGCAATATATCTGATTAGCGATGAAGCTTGATTCGAGAACTGCAGTTCAGAAATAATTCGTAATATAGAGAGAACGAGGCTGTCAGAATACAATGGAATATGTTCATTCGTTACAATAAAGTTTAACTATTTACAAACGTCATAGTTGATTAATGAAAGGAAAACAACATCTTTGGGGAGTAGGTCATGATGGATGTGGCAGGTCCCTCATAACTGGTAGGCACAAATTCTTCAACTGATTATACTGGTTTATCAATGAACTTTCCCTCTATGCAACGACGCAAAGCTGGGTCCGTGAACAATTCGACTCTGCTGTAAGCAGGGTCCGCACGCTGAGATGTGGCTAGCCTGCGCCATGGTACTAAAAGGATACCTTCATATACTTGTACTTGTTGTGTGGAGGTCATTATTCCTAGGTAGTTAACCTACAGCCTTCCTTGTGTAGTAGTAAGACAGTATCTCTAGAACGAACAATCGCAGCAATGTCAGGATATCTATCTAGGTAAGAAAAAGAACTACGTGAAGTTCAGCTGTCCAGGTTGAAGACTAGTGGTATTCATTGCCACTGCCAATAGCAGCCAGTTAGCCTCCCTCTTGAGGTAGGATTTGTGCTGGCAGTGGTCGAGCACACTCCAGAATATGTGATCCTGGGTGCTCTAGGGAAGAGACTGCATCATCATGGACTTGTACACTAGGTATGTATCTCGGCATGTCAGTTTTGTTACAAACACGGATACCAGCTTCCTCAACTGGTAAAACCAGCTAGAGTGTTTGCCTTAACCTGCAGTGCCTAGGCAATCAGGTACTTTTCGACCACTTGGTCTCGTCAGCAGTGAAACGTTGTCCAATGTCCTCAAGTCGAGGGCAGTCAAAAAGGTGCTGTGAGGTCATGGACGGATTGCTGGAGCAGAGGGTGCAATCAGGGTCGTCTCTTAGACGTATCCTGTGCAAGTGGGCGTTGAGGTAGTCGTGCCCAGTGATAGAACGAAATGCAGCCACCGACTCATGGCACGGGAGATCCTGGGGGACGCGTTCTTCCGGTTTTGTGTGCCCCACTGTTTTCCTTCGGCCGACTGAGTATGGTGATACATACTATTCCTCTCGTCCTCCCTGGACCAGAGAGTTATCCTGTCTACTTTCATGTGTGGGGAGAAGCGCAGTCCTAGCAAGACAGGCTTCCCTAGACAAACATCAATATTGTTTTAGAAGGGGGTTCATTCTTCAATGTCCAGATTGAAGAGGATACGAATAGCCCTTTTCTGCTGGATGAACAGGGACGGAAAGAGTTTTACCACATAGGTAATCCTACTCTGGCAGCAAGAAAAATGCAGAGTTCTGAGCGCTCTGAATGACACAGCGCTCACAGGTTGTTGGAGCAGAAACAGCGCGCCAATCAGTTGTCCATACAGTTTGCAGCAATGAGGGCCCCAAGATACCAAGATATTGTCAACGACAAAGCTCGAAAAGTTTACTGAAGTAAGTTTGAAAGAACAGTTTACTGGCATTTTGTAAGTTTGAAGGCTCCTGGCTCTTCTCCATATTCAAAGCTGGACAATTTGCTGCACAATCATTCTTGAAACCGTACAGCCTCCATAGATTCCATGTTCAAAGTTCCCTGGTCAGTTTATGCCACTATTACTGATGCAATACTACAATATTATTGTTCGCGAACAATCGTGAAGATTGAAGAGGATTCGAATAGCCTTTTTCTGCTGGATGAACAAGGACTGGGAGAGTTCTCCAGGCAACAACCCCATATGTAGTCCTACTTTGGGAGCAAGAAAAATGCAAAGTTCTGAGCACTCTGAATGACACAGCGCTCACAGGGAGTCGGAGCAGAAACAACGCGCCATCAATAGCCCATATAGTTTGCTGCAATGAGGGCCCCAAGATATTGTCAACGACAAGGCTCGAAAAGTTTACTGAATTAAGTTTGAAAGAACAGTTTGCTGGCATTTAGTAAGTTTGAAGGCTCCTGGCTCTTCTCCATGTTCAAAGCTGGACAATTTGCTGCACAATCATTCTTGACACCGTACAGCCTCCATAGATTTCATGTTCAAAGTTCCCTGGTCAGTTTATGACACTATTACTGCTGCAATACTACAATATTATTGTTCGCGAACAATCGTGATTGAATGCCAGATATCGAATTATTACTGCACTAGTATGAACGAAACTTTTACCTTTCTCCTTGAGATATCCTTTGAGCTCGTTGATCGTAGGGCTCATACCAAGGGACCTCATAATGACCGTCAATTCGTCCAACGTTCTGATATGGCCATTTCGCGCGAACAGGAAGAAACACTCCCTGAACTCTGGAATAATGCATTTTAAATTCAAATTAAATTTATTCCCATTTTTAAAAGTAATTCTTAGTAATTGACATTCAACAAGAAGCAGGTAAGTAGGTTATGCAAATTGTTCATCCAATGAAGCTTACCATCAATATCCTCTTCTTTGAAATGGTGAGCCTGAATGAAATATGAATAGGATTAGAGGAAGATGATACAGGAATGTGCTGTTTATTAACTAAATAATTTGATTAGTATTTTAAGTTAGGTATTTGTTGACATGGGAATTGAAAGTAGTAAATAAAAGTGTAATAACAGAATGAATGGAATTAGGGACCTACCATTTTCCGAGCTTGTTGATGGGGTGAAAGCTGACTTGATGAGGTTGGTATACAAATACAGAGAAAAGAAGATTGAAACGAAAACTGGAAGATTACGTTTAAAATTTAGCACAAAAGTGAAAACGACACAAATTCAAATAACCAAAATAAAGAGATCCTGTTATCTTCCGTTATTCTTCTTCTTTTTGTACTCTAGCCACGTCCGTACTTGAGTAGACACAAGTAGTGTATTTCTGTCGAGGTTGATTTTGACATAAAATTAAGACTTGACTTGAGTTTTGTTTCTGGGTAGCGGAAGTTTTGTTTTTACTTTCGAGAGATGGAATATTAAAATGATTTTTTCTCGAAAATCCACTTTCGGTTCGTGTGTCTATTTGTAGATTCTTCTAACAAGCTGAATTCCTTGTTGTCATCCAGCTTTGAAGAAACTTGTAATGTGAAGAATATTACAACTTTGAAGAACAGGAAATGTGCAATTTAGGATGCAGTAGCTCCCCTATGAGTTGCATTGCTTAGAAATTAATATATTACCCAATTGCCTCTCCCATTTCGGTATGTAGCACCCCTTAACCTTTTTCATTGATCTAATTGGTAAACTGAAAACAATAAAGTTGTTTCCATGCTGTTATGGATACGTCGTACAACAGTCGTATTCTGAAGTTGCTGGTTCATCAATTCTTAATTTGTGGTGCTAGTATACAGGGTGTCCCATAAGCTTCCCCCCCCCCCCCCCCCTCCTAAAATCGTCCAATTGGGAGTAAACAACAAAAATTTTATTGAATCTTCGTATTTTTTTTACAAGGATCTCAAATATCATAATTGTGCACCCTGCACAACTGTGTAACCATGTGCAAGTGACACTAACTTTCTTATTTTAAATGAGAACCCAAATTTTGTATTGCAGATTTGGGTTCAATCCAAAAGTTCATGAAGAGGTTTTCTCGTTCTTCCAATTATGGAATATGCCTCCACTGTATGGTCACTCCAGTACGCCGTGCATAGGCATCGTCTGGAGAGGGTCCTGCAAAAGTTCCTGCGCTATGTTGCCTTCAAACTGGGGATCCCATCTGCTACTCTGTACATCTGTTAATCTCGCTGTGCTGCAGAAGGTGATCAACGGAGCAAGCTGCTGCTCTGCATGGCTCTCAAAGATCAGTCTCCAAGTACCAGGCGTGGCTGCCCGTTCACCCCAACTCTTCTTTGTACCATTTTCCTCTTCAAATTATCAGAGAAATCGTCCCCTCTATCGTCTACTGCGCAGTGCGAATCTTTTTCTGTCCTTCCACCCAAATTTTGATTCATTCAACTCCTCCCTCTCAAGCTTAAAGTCGCTAGTTTCCTCCTCTGATTTGTTGTTCAATTGACTCAAGTGTTAAACATCAAGTGTTGACCTTCAGTGTTGAAGTGCAAACTGTCATTCAAACTACTAACATATTATTATCATTATTTTATTATTATTATCGAATTGGGCTTGCCCGTACATAAATAAATAAGATCTGATTCCTCAACAAAGTTTTTCGATTGCGCGCAACTGCTTCAGCGAGCACTCAAAGTTGCGCAACCCCCAAAATTGTCAAATAGTGGATGATGGTGAACTCTAAATTGTGGCACATGAATTTCCATTGTTTTTTTAACACTGATTCACGTGATGCTATCCGTTTCTTGATTCGACTTAATTTTTGCGGAATAATGACCAAAATTTGTTTATTTTGCGTCAGTTTTTTTTATTTGAGGGGGCTGTTTTCAGATTTTTAGGGGTATTAAGATGATTTTTCACTTGATAATTGAAGAAGGTTTCAATATTCCATTTTTACATTTTTCAACCAGACCTCGAAAATTATTCTTCAGTACTTATGGAACCTGTACACTGAAGTTGTCATGGAAAAGATGAGAGAAAAAACAAGGGTGAATGCAGGGTTGCCAAACATTTGTGGATATTTCTATTTCCTTGATATGTATTTTTTGTAATGTCGCTAAGAAAGGGAAACAAGAATACGTTTTAACTTGAACTTTTTTTATTAACAGGAACTGATCACAAGAGTGTTTCTGCACAACATAGGAGTGGGGAAACCCACAATAACAGTGTTGCCACTGAATACACCACATTGTTTTTCTCACAGGGATTTTAGGGGGATTTGGCGGGAATTTGTCCGCGCTTAAGGGAGTTTTGTTGCTAATCAGTTGGCCATCCTGCTGCTATCTCTGCGCTCTGCGATTTGGTTGTTGGATCTCGTTTCGGTTGTATCTTACTGTTACATCTTTTTTCTCCGTCAATTTTCCGATCTATAAGTTGGTGGCTTAGTGTTTACTGGTAATTCTTGATTTGTGAATTCACCTAATATTTCAACTATGGTGAATCTCGGAGACGTCATTCCAAATTTCTCTGCCAAGACGACTCAAGGTAAGAGGATCCCTAAAAATCACTCTCATTGTAATTTTGATTCATTATTTTCGATAATAAACCTTCGTTATTGACCATGAAAATACAGTTTTAACCTCCCCTCGAAATTTGTTGGTTTACGGTTCAAGATGCATGGAATCCAAATATTGAATAGAGTAAACCGAACGACCCGGCTGTTTCTCGTTCGTAGCTTTCCTCTTAACAGACCAAAGTTACGAAACTTGAATGAAAAATCACTCAACTGTTGATGAGATATTTTTTCCATCCAATAATGGCCCAACATCTTAACTGTAAACTTTCCATTAATGAACATTTTAAGAGTGTATTTAACCTGGGTTTTAGCTTAGGTACATTCCTGGTCGAGCATGGACTCATTTGGTTCTTTTCGCGCTCCAGAGGCAGCACAGCTCACAGACACTTTCTCCACCAGTCCCAATCATTAGCTCCTGGGCTGATAGAATTTAAGAAGTAGCCTGAGTCAATGGACTCCAGATCTTCAAAAAGTTTGATAATTTTATTATATTCCCCTTTTTCGGGAGCCAAATGAGGGTACTGAAGGGATGTGTATCTTTTCCTTCATCTTCCAGGCTTGAAAGGTCCAAAGTAATCGCCACTAGAGTGATAAGCCTGCTATGGATTCCTGATTTTCAATTTCAAACCTTGTAACTGGTGTCACACTTAGTACTAGGTCGAGCGTACTACATCAACACTGTCCCACATAAGTGCAATCGCTCTCTTATCACCGTGTGTTCTACTACTTAGGATTGTACTCCTATACAACAATTCCTCCTCCTATACTCTCCATACAACACTCAGATATCTACCTCGCCGGTCCAACAAACCATCCGTGCTTCTGCTACTCAAAAGCCATATTCTATAGTCGTTTATTGTGAGTAATGAATTAGCAGCTACTTGGAAATCCCATTCTCCGATCCCTGGGTTAGCGCCCTCCCCAGTCACCGCTTCTAATAAACGAGTAGGAAGTCGACACTACTGTGGTTCGCAGGGTAGGGACAATCTCCCTGATGAGTGCCAATAGTGATGCATGTGAGGCACTCATTAGAAGATTGAAGAAGAGGGATACTAGAAATATTGGTCTGTCTTCAGTGCTTTGAGAGTGAGGTGCTGCCTTGGACAAGTGAAACATACTTCTTGATAGCTACGAGCACATATTCAACTGAGCCTGTTGTTATACACATGATGTAAGTAACTACTCCTCAATCCCCACGATTCAGCTGACACTTAACGATTTTACAGCCCAAGTCCATTGGATTTGAATCTGGTTGTAGCGATTTGACGAGGATCTGGTGTCTCATCTAGAGTCCAGGAAATCTCGTCTATGGGTCTACTAGTGAAGAACCAGTATGAAGTCTACTGCGATGTGGTTGGAGTACGAGGTTTTACTTCCCTTAGTTCAAATCCAGTAGGAACCCAAATTTTGTTTAATTAATTGCTTACTAATGGTTGCACATTCTAAACGAATGACATAACCAGTATTTATTTTACTAGTGCCAATTGTAACTTGGAGGTACTATAGTTAAGATAATTCAATTCACGGCTGGCTTCTGATAGGTGCACACGTGCACCCCAAACCAATAAACCAAGGAAAAAAACTCACTCCATTGAAGCTAGTCAAACAACGCTGGCGCAAAATGAAACTTCCAGGGCTCTCTTCGGAGAGGGCACCTGACCAATCGGAATGCCATGAGCACCCTCTCCAAGGTCAGAAATTAAAGTAGGATATAGGGAGGAATTTGGAGTGTGTTCCTAGCCATAAGTCTTCATAAGTAAGCCATCCGTCAGATACCTGGTGGTTACACTAGACACAAAAATCACTTTTTGGGACCAAATTAAAACAGCAGCAGATAAGGCAGCCAAGAAAACAACTGTTCTTAGCCACCCATGAGAAATGTAAATGGACTAAGACCTCTCAAGCGGCGACTAATGATGGCTGTCGTACAGTCAGTGCTTTTGTATGGAGCTGAGGTATGGGCAGATGCCTTGAACATCGCCCATTACCGCAAGAGAATGGTGGCAGTCCAACGAAGAGGAGCATTATGGATCGCCTGTGCATACAGGACTGTCGGAACCAGCCATCTAAATCCCGGGAGTCATCCCTGTACAACTCATTGCAGCAGAATGGAAACGTACGTTCGATAGAAAGGGGGAAACAAATAAAAATACAGTCGCCAAGGAAGAAAGGCAGCGCACGATGGCTAACTGGCAGCAGATGTGGATTGGAGAACACCGAGGAAGATGGGCTGCACGCCTAATACCCAGTATTGACACATGGATGAACAGATCACATGGGGAGGTGAACTTTTTCCTGACGCAGTTCCTTTCAGGCCATGGACTCTTCTACGCCTACTTGCATAGGATGGGGAATGTGGATGACCCAGCATGCCCGTATTGCAAGGAAGATAATGGATGATGTGTTTCATACTTCCTTCAAATGTGAATACTGGGCTGCCAACAGAAGTTTGCTTCAGCATACACCAGAGCTATCACCTCAGGACATGACACCAGAACGTATTTTAAGTAAAATGTTTGAGCGCGAACAGAACTGAACCGTCGTGGCATCCTTTTCTGAAAAGATCCTGAAAATGAAGGCTGTGAAGGAACGGGAGAGGCAGAGCAGGGAGAACACGGACCGAGAGGAGTAACAAATCCCTCCCTAGAACCAGCCTGAAGTAATGTGTCAAACAGTTCCAGGCTGAGTTTCGTCGTGGGAAATGGAAGGTGAGATTTTAGTGGGTTTGAATCCCACATAACCCAAAGTGCGGCCCCTTTTTGGTATCTCAGTAGATCCGATTTCCACCTAAGGATCTCAAAGATTTCCTCACCTGCCACCGAAAAAAAAGGTGAAGATGTTTAAAAACTTCTTGGAAAACTCTCCGGTGAGCAATGGTACCCAAGGGAAGATTGCTCGTTTTACAAGAATTTGATTGCAGTAAGTGCTGAGGACTTACCTGCCGCACCAGAAGAAGGAATAATTCCTTAGACAATTATTGTTTGTGAAAATCACAAAGATGAAAACATTGGCGACAGTGTTTGAATTTTATCCTTTTTAATTAAAAAAATAGTGTATTCTTGTTTCATTTTGTTTTATACTGGTTTGGTAGGTTTTACAATAACAGCAAAATTTTTTCATTTAATGTCAAGTACCTATCACTAGTGAAGTATTGATTTGTCAAAATAGCCTATAATCCTCAGTTGTTGTTACAGAACTTTCTTTGCCCACTTGGTCATCTCAAAATATTCCATATCCAAATTTAAAATCATAATTTCGCCTCCTGCATCAATTTTCTATTCATTTATTCTTTTAATGTTATTTTATAGGTTCTGAGGAATGCTTCTATTATTCACATGTCCTAGTTGTTCGTGAATAATGGGATTTGAGTAAAACTGGAAGGCCCTTTTGCATTGGCTCGCCTTTTTGGTTTATTATTCAATAATAAACCATTGTAATCGCTCTTGAAAAAAAAATTCTAACCCCCCCCCCCCCCCCTGAAAATTTCATGGTTTACGTTTCAAAGTTTGTAGAATCCGAATCTGCAATTAAAAAATTTCCGTCCGTCCGTCCGCGCACGATTTCTCCCAAACGGCTGAAGCAAAAAAGCTGAAATTTTCAGGAAAAATCCATGTTGGTCCGGCGACGCTCCCATTCTTGAGCCAGCTCTCTCACTTAATTTAAAGTGCCCTTTAAAGGTTGTCAAAGTTTTGTAAAATCCCTAAAAACCTCAAAAAAAGTAAAGGCGTCCTAAATTTGTACTCTTTTTGAAGAACACTCTACGAGGAATCGAATGAGCCCTCCCCAGGTCCGTAGGTCCAACCATTCTCGATCTATGGCCCGATTTATGGTGCCAACATTCGCGTTATGTTGGTTTAATATTGTTTTTGTGTTGATATCAGTAACCTAGTAATGTAGTAATGTGGATACTCCTAAAAGGCTTTGTAGCCGATACACGGGTTGAAGCATTCTGATAACCATAAAAAAACGCTGCAAATTCTTTCACTGGGGTTTATTATTCAATTAGCTTGCGTTCATGATTTGAATATCTACTAAGCTTTGGAGTGTACGTGTTTCACAGGTGATAGAGCGATAATTGATTTTCAGGAGATACGCATAGAGCACGTAAATCTGTTCTCGACCAAAATACCTATTTGGATTGATCAGTTGATCATATTTGTGTGCCTCCTGAAATTCAATAATCGCTCTATCACCTGTGAAACACGCACACTCCAAAGCTTAGTATAAATTCAAATCATGAACGCCAGCCAATTGAACAATAAACCCCAGTGAAAGAATTTGCAGCGTTTTTTTTTTAATTGAACTCTCTCGTACAAATTGTTGTATCTTGAAACATAAATGTTTTAAACTACTTTTGATTTTAACGTAGATCTCCATTTGGAATATTATAGTGCCCTTTGCTTTCACTCTCCTATTTCAAGTGTTCGCGAACAGATGGCCTCTCGTTTGTTCGCTATCTGAACACAATTGTCGTCTAATTCCCGAATATATTTTCTCATAACTATCCAAAATTAACGCGTATCTGTTGACTCAAGCAAGGAGTGTCGTAGTTGCGTATTTTATCTCGCAATCAAGTGGAAATTATGGGACCAGACGAGTTGGTCCAAGACCCACATGAACAGGTGGGTTGTGTAATATCGGTCGAGTATTATCACATCTGCAAAGTGCTTTATTAACAGATACAGTGTATGAACATTTCTGATGATAAAGGCAATAAAAGTCGTGCACGAACACGACCGCTTCATTGCGATAAGTAGTTTCAAGGAATTGACTCGTCTCATTACACTAATAATCAGCACACGGTTATCAAGTTACCCCTTCTTATTTCCTATTACACAGCCCCACAAAAAAACGCTGCAAATTCTTTCACTGGGGTTTATTATTCAATCGGCTTGCATTCATGATTTGAATTTCTACTAAGCTTTGGAGTGTGCGTGTTTCACAGGATAGGGCGATTATTGAATTTCAGGAGATATACATGGAGCACGTGAATCTGTTCTCGACCAAAATACCTATTTGGATTGATCAGTTGATCATATTTGTGTGCCTCCTGAAATTCAATAATCGCCCTATCCTGTGAAACACGCAGACTCCAAAGCTTAGTAGAAATTCAAATCATGAACGCAAGCCGATTGAATAATAAACCCCAGTGAAAGAATTCGCAGCGTTTTTTTTTATTCAACCTCAATACCCCCCCCCCCCCCCACAATAAAAACATCTATAATTTATCAAGTCCTTTGGCACTCGTATTGCGTTAAAACTTCCCCAAATTAAACGATGTAGGCAAAGGTAGACAGATGTAGAGGGGGCATGCAAATATCATCAACTGATCAATCCAAATGGGTGTTTTGGATGAGAACCGATTTACGTGGTCTATGCATATCTCCTGAAATTCAATAATCGCTCTATCACCTGTAAAACACGCACACTCCGAAGCTTAGTAAGATTCAAATCATGAACGCAAGCCAATTGAATAATAAACCCCAGTGAAAGAATACTTATTTACCCCAGTAATAATATTGAATAATAAACCCCTCGAAAAATGCTTGTTCAAACCCTCTGCTGGTCGCAAGTGATCGTTGGCAAACGGTGCTAAATATTAACTTTATATTCTATGCACACTCAGTGATTATGAATTTAATGTTAATCTTACTTTGTGAAAACTAATTTCATATTTTTCATAATAATAGAAAAACATTTGTAGAAGAAGAAGATTTATTTGTGTAAAAACATCACGTTTTTCACAAGAGTTTGGAGTGTAGAAAGACATTCAGAGAAAAAATCATAATACAAACACTGTACACAAGCAGAAAAGTAAAACAAATATTTTGGCAGGTTTCAGTCTCTCATATATATATATATATATTTTTTTAAGCGGCAATGAATCTCTCATTAATAATGAAGGCCCTCTGGCGTAGAACGGTTTGCAGAAACCCAACCAGTCTTCTGATGCCTGCCGTATCCTGAAAGAGGACTAAGGATTGGAATGTCTCCAGATTGAATGCAGGGGACCCGAGAAATCTGCTACGCTCAAACTTGAAGACTGGACAGGAAGATATAAGATGGACCAGGGTGTCAGGGCTGAATGTGTTGCAAACAGAGCAGTCTAGCGAACCATCAAATCGATTAATTACCTGATTTGGCACAACAATCGTTTGATAAAAAGAAGAAAGTCTTTTGAGAGATACTCGGCGCACTGACTCATTCGACGACTGGAGTCCACTGAGCAGTAGCTGAACGAGGACTCTGAAATCTTCTCCAAATCAGCTTGGTGCAAATGTGACTGTATGGTGTCCAAGAACTTTTTACGCAATCGTTTAACATCTTGGGCCTCTCTTGAGCTCCAAAGGTCTTCCAAGCCAGCTCGTGCCAGATCGGTGGTTCAGTGGAAAAACCTTTGTATAAATAATGATCCAATTTTAGAGGAAGATTTTCCTCAACTCTTGGTCGAGAAATTTTGTCATTGGTCCAACCTGATCAGGCTTCCAGTGTAAACTCGATTCAAGTTTGACTCACTCCTGTACTTGGCAGGCTAACAAGTACTTCACATAGTCCATTATAAGTCTTTCGTTCAGTGTTTAAACCTGATAATTTTGTATGTTGCAGGCGAAATTCAGTTCCACGATTGGGTCGGCGACTCTTGGTGCATCCTTTTCTCACATCCGAATGCCTTCACTCCAGTTTGCACGACCGAATTGGGCCGTGTGGCGCAACTTGTGCCTGAATTCGAAAAGAGAAATGTGAAGGTCTGTTTAATCTAAATTATGTTACATTATTGACGAAATTTTGAAGTTTTTGGGTTCATGATGTTTTAGAATCTAATTTGCTCAGGGCATACAGTTGTGTCAACGCTGAATGGGTCTTGGGATGATTTTGAAGGGGTGACAGCTTTGTTTGCAGAAGCTTTTTCCAGTGGTTTTGATAACTATTTTCTTCCAACTGTTTTCAAACGGTTGAGGATTGATATAGTGCGCTTGCG
The DNA here is from genome assembly GCA_031894815.1 of Creontiades dilutus. Classification (NCBI taxonomy): domain Eukaryota; kingdom Metazoa; phylum Arthropoda; class Insecta; order Hemiptera; family Miridae; genus Creontiades; species Creontiades dilutus. The sequence goes on from JAVIWC010005620.1 coordinate 234,530, forward strand.
CGATTATCACCGACTTAGTTACAAAGCAAAAAATTGGTTCTGCGAACGGATTTGACTGAATGCAACGTGACGGGAGGATAAACAATAGAGAGTTCCTGCTACTCACGGTTGCCGATTTCACGGAGAACGTGAACCGCCGATGATGGCCGATAGCTCACGATCGTCCACGAAGGTTGCCTCACAGCTGGTAGGCCACTGCATCTGCACCGTGTGATCGAGTCCCCCCACGTTCTACTCAGTTCCCGCCCTAACGTTTGGATAACCTGAAGAAGTTTTCAACTGATAACACATTTCGTTTCTACATCTTCTTTCCAACATCATGTTCCACTACAAACTTAACTACCTTGATTTAGCAGATCGATTTGTTAGGGAGTAATCAGTATCGTTTTCACTTTTTGACGTCTGGAATGTTAGCAAGTGGGAGTGTGCGGTGTAGGGCTAGGGTATTCGATGTAGATACCTACGTACTTACATTGGTGAACGAGCTTGACGACACTCAAGTTCTTCATTAAGTTAACAAACATAAATATCTACCTAACGCAGAGCTCGTCATCCTATGTATGTTCTAATAAATTACGACGTAACTATGTTTCTACTCAGCTATGCTAATTCAAAAGCGACTTACTGAAATGAGTGTGGAGAACTACGAATAGAAGCTGCATGAAGATACTCCTCAAATACATTCGCTAACTCGATGTCTGTTAGGAGATCAGCGTTGTACAGATTAATGAAGTTGACAACTTCTCCTTCCATAATCCAAACTTGAAGACGAGCAAAACGTACAGTAAAAAAACTCGACACAACTGGGAGACTTGAACTAAAATTGCGGAGCACAGAGTCAGGTTATGAATCTAATGATAAGAAACACCGCGGAGGAACACGGAAACCGTCAGGAGATGACGTTGAACGTTAGCATTCAACTCGATTGTGCCTAGATAACTACCAGTTAGGTTCCTAGGAGCAGGAACTCTCTAATGATAACTACCATCACCGCACTTCTCTTTTCCTGTTTGGTGTAAGAACGTACCATAAGTATTAAGGAACGATACATTTTCGTTGAAGAGTCAGCAATAATTTTGTAGAGATGACACGCAGTCCACATTGCAGATGGGTAGGAAGGTAGAGAGTTACGTAGGTACCTTCCTATCTTTCTACTTGTACCTACAAAGATGATCTACAAAGAAAAGAAGCAAAATAAAAGTGTGTTAGTTTACATCATTAGGTAGTACATCAAATTCATTTGCTTCATTGATACTAGAGTTTCTCACTGAGCACATGGTTGTTTTTCAAATAACGTCCATGCTAGCTTGGAATAATAAAAATTCAGACTACCGCGGAACCTGTTGTGTGCCAAACCTATGGACTGTTTTCTCTTGTAGTTTTACAGCCGTTCATCTACAGAATGTAGAGAACTGTTTGTAACAGAACGGATCGGTAACCTTTTTGAATTGAATTTTGTTGAGCAGAGTCAACTATTCTTGACATCATTTAGTAAACTCGAAAGCTTACAGAACAATTCAAAATGGATGAACGAATCCTCATTGAAAGCACAAATTTGCTCTTGTTGTAGGTTATAGGATGTTCGTGCGATGCTGTCCCCGTCCAGGAAAAATGGATTGACGACATCGTCAGCTACTCCAAACTGTCGGAACAATTCCCCTATCCCATTATTGCTGACGAATCACGAAGCCTTGCGGTCACATTGGGGATGATTGACGCTGAGGAGAAGGACAAAGATGGCCTCCCTGTCACTTGCCGGGCTGTTTTTGTTATCGACCCTACAAAGAAGTTGAGGCTTATGATTCTCTACCCTGCTACAACTGGAAGAAATTTCGATGAAATATTGCGTGTGGTGAGTATTTACCAACAGCATACATTGTTTAACAGTAGAGTTAGTGTTATATTTAGATTTATTGCTGGTACAAGTGCTTCTCATGTTCAAATAACATCGAGTTCCTCACTAATTATAAATAGCCCAAAATCGTTTTTGAAGGTATCAATTGTGGTTTTTAAAAAACTAACCAAACGTTTGGTTCTGGAGGATTTCTCAACTGAGAAAATCCAATCAAAGAGATGCTACTACGTTGGCCTTGGTAATCCATGTTAGAGGTGGGTAGTGAGCGAATGACCTTGTCTCAAAGAACTTCTCTTTCAAGTGAACTTGTCCCAAATGACCTGCGGAGGGAAGACCTGCAGTTCATCAGAAGACGTTTGGGACAGCATGGCTCCCCACGGCCGACGTTTGAACTACTCAGACGGTTGCAAACTTCTCTTGGCAGGAGAAGTTCGAAACCTGCAGGTCGTAAGAGACCTGCTGTTCGCAGATGTTCTCGACAGCATGGCTCCTGTGGCCGACTTTCTAACTACCTACTCGGAGATCAGCAGGTCTGACAAACCGTTCTTCACAAAGTGACTTGCAGTTCACCCATCCGTCATTAGCTCGGGTTTCCTTCTAGTCAACGAAGGATTCCCCTCGTCGCACAGTCAATACCATTCAAATTTACTGAACACTAAACTATACTGGTCGATACTATACTCATCACAGAGTCGATTACATTTAATAAGTAGGTATTTATATGAAAATCTGCGGAGGACCCGTAAAATGACTAGGGAGTAGGAAAAGAGAACAGTAGATGACTGTCATTAACCGAATTCTGACGGATGGCGAAGATAGTAGAGGTTGACGGTCATGCCACAAGATAGCAATAGTGGTGGTGACTGTCTCAGAATGGAGACGACGAACTGCAGGTCCCATTCAATCACGGAGTGAACTGGTGAACTTCTCCCACTGACCTTGTCTTTGGACTGAGTGACCTGCAGGTCTTCTACTCCCTCAGGTGGCCTGGGTTTACACACCTCTAATCCATGCTGTCTTTCAAATGGATGACTAGCTTTAATCAGTGTATTTCAGGGACCTTGGTTTAATCTCATTACAGGAGGTGCAAAATCCAATAATCTTGCAGACATCTTCCTCTGAATGAGGTAAATTATGGGTTCAACCAGCCCAAACCAATCTCAATCAAGCCTTGGTTGGATAGATTGTGTCCTAGGACCTTGCAGAGACATGATGGTACCCCACAACCTACCAGGGTTCTCCAGTGCGTCCTGCCACATAGCTGAATCGAAAGCGCTTCTCATTCAGACATTTTAGCTGGTGCTAGCGCTTAACTGCTGATTGGAGGAATGGCTCCCAGTTATGGGGAGGCTCGCAGTATTGCAATAATCAGGGCAGGGGTTATAACTGTTACTTAAGCGGGTATATTTACAGGCATTTAGGCTGTGTCCTACGTGAGTGGCTGCACAGCGATTGATACCAGAGATCGGGATCTAATTATGGTTCAGCGTTTGTCGAGGGGCGGGCGATTTTCAAACCATGACAACTGAGTATAGATCAGAAGAAACAGAAATAGGAATGAAAGCAACAATTTCGGGTTTCAATGGTCGTGATAATAGTTTCAAGATGGCAAATCACTAATTAACGATGTAACGCACACGATCTTATACATGCAGCTCGAAATCAAATTGGTTTTGTTTTTTCCGCTACCTGCAACAAACGGGCGTGTTACAGCTGTTCTGTATCAATTTGTTTTTTCCCGCTACTCTCGCAACAAACGGGCATGTTACAGCTGTTCTGTATCAATTTGCGTTCTTCAAGTTTCTATAGTGTTTGCGAGGTTCCCCAAAAGAAATGTTGGAGCAGCTAATTAATGAAATTCGTAAACGACCCTCATTATGGGATAAAAGAAACCTTCATTATAAAAATAGGATGAAGAGTGAACGTTTCCAAATTTATATTGATTTAAAAGTGTCCTGTTCTACAAAATTTGGTCGAAACCAAATTGAATTCTGGTCTTATCGTCTCCATTAAATAATCGAATGTAGTCACTTCCATTCTTGTGTAGGATCTGAAGAGATCTCTACTGTTCCTAAGCTCTGTGTAGAGGTGGTGGAATTCCCCAAACTCTGATCTTGAGTAATAAATGTCGTGATTTGTTTGCCTCTGCAAACGTCTATTACAAATGTAATTGATCAACGCTGGACTGGATGAGGCCAACAAAAATCGTCTTTGATTTAAAAAATCAGAAAAACACTCATATTGATGAAGAATATCGTTGAAAAAAATTGTATTCGATTCGCACGGTAACCTAACCTAAAACGCTCTCTCCTCCATTCGCGTCATCGCCCGCACATAGCGCGTAAACGTGTAAATCGCCGGTATCGCCAGTAACGCTGAAATCGCCCGACTCCCGCTCACGTAGGACGAGGCCTTAGCCTCAGGGGCAATGCAAGCGAATGGGGGAGTCAGGACAGTCAAAATAAAAGGCCAGTAGTCATAACTTTGCGTAAACCATGCAGGGGGTTAAATTTTTTTTTCGAGAGCGATTACTATGGTTTATTATTGAATAATAAACCAAAATCAGAAAAACACTCCAGTAACAAACGGTGTTGATGGAATGGTCTTGTAGCTAGCCCTTCCAAGCTTTTGAACGCGGATTATGCCCGCAACTCTCAGATGATGTCAGGACAGTCAAAATAAAAGGCCTAGTACCATCATGTAACATATGGTGTTGATGGAAAGGCGCAACTCTCAGTTGATGTCCCAGATCAAGTATATCTCCCAAGGTAGCGGATTCAAGAATCGGGTATCCATCACAAATGTAATAAATGTTATTGTTCTCATTAGTGCTTTGATTACAGGTGGATTCGTTAAAGCTGACGGACGCCAAAAAAGTTGCCACCCCCGCTGATTGGAAGTCAGGCGATTCTGTGATGATCCAACCAACCGTCACGGATGAACAGGCTAAAGAGCTGTTCCCCCAGGGCTTTTCGACCGTCGAAGTTCCCTCTGGCAAGGGCTACATTCGCACTACACCTCAGCCCGAACTATAAACATTCTTCCACCATTCCCGTTCATCAGGCTTAATTTGAAATTCTCAATAACACAAATCATGATTACTTTCTCTTTCTCGCAGTCATAAACTATTAATAAGTAATTATGAAAACTGCTTGGGGTCTTTCCTTGCAATGTCGGTAGACTGTGCAGGGAAGTGTACACAGCATACATGGAAATTCAATGTGTTAAATTCTTAAAAATATAAGAGAAGGCCTTCTTTCATTCCAAAAAAATTAAACTCTTCCTAAAGTTGTTACATTCCGTTGTTTCATTCACCATACTTTACGAGTCTTCAATGGCCCATCTGTTAGTAGAATCGAGCTGAAATATTTTAATCTTTCATTATATTTGTGTGTTATTTGTGTTTAAATAATAAATGCTTTATTATTGAAGGTGTGTGCATAATGTTGTACCTGTCTTCCACAACAGTCAACTACGAGAGTTAATGGAAAATTAAATAAAGACAATTTTCACTATGAATAATGAAAACACTCATTGATCTCTGACTATATATTTGCTGAGTTTCATATCTAAAACTGTGGATTTTATGGAATTCTATGGGTTTTAAAAATTTATGAAGTATGTTCAATTTTGTGTATTTTCGGTTTCAATTGAGCTAGAACATTTGTGGTTTAATCGAACTTAAGCGGACAGCTCGTAGAGGACACTTTTTCCCATTCGAAAAGGTACCCAAGGCCGTATTTTTCGGGTTCGATTCTTCAACTAATTTGCTGTGAACAGTGGCTCCTGATACGTTTAAACACTTTGTTCTCGAGGATTATAATTACGCGTTCAACGCGCGAATAATTTGAACAATAATGTCAGGACAGTACTTATTTCACTGCACATGACTGACGTTTGGGAACTCTAGCGTTAATAGGAAGCTCTCGAGAGCTTAATTGAGCATCATTTCGGGAAGGACTGGATTCTTTTATATAGTCGAGCGAGTTGCCACCAACAGAATTAGTTCACGCAAGTTCGAGTTGACCGCCGCATCACCTGAACGTCCACAAAGGTATGTCAGAATTGAATGAATGAATTAATGGAAAACATGTTTTTATTTGCCAAATAACATAAAAATAGGTTTGCAATGAAACATGATTTCGGCTATGGTATAATTTACCTTCAGCCGGAGTTCACCTTTTTTAAATTTGATTATTTATATTATTTTAATTTAATGATTTGTAATAATTTGTATTGCTTATGTTTATATATTTTTAGTTATTATGTACATATTATTGTATTTATATCTATATATTTTTTTTTTCTTGTTAATTGTAATTGAATTCATTTACTAGTAGGCGCCTGTATTCCCAGGCCGCCTTTACAAACCTGCATAAGCCCAGCCATTCCCCTCCATTGAGTATCTCTACCGATTCCGCTCTAGTAAGAGCACTCTTACCCAAGTACAGCCTCCTGTGGCACGCCAGTATTGGGCATCTGGCCAGGAAGTGCTCCGTGTCCTCAGTTTCCCTTGTGTTACATAGAGCACACAGATATATCCTTTCTTGGATCCAAGGAATGTAATTCAAGTGGAGTAGCTCCCCACGGCATTTTAAAACACATGAGACATTCTGAGGGTCCAAGCCATGTGCCAGCACATTAATATCATGTCTCAATTCTTTATACAGGCTGTGGAATTGGCCGTCCTGGCATCTTCGCTCCAAGTCCAATCTACCGTCTGCTTGCGTTCCCGCGATTATTGATTGTAGAGTCGACGCCAATCCACATCCACGCTCCCAACTGAAGGGTATGCCAGAATTAATAGTTTGCATGGCTTTTTTTGGTTCATTATTTTCAATAATGGCACTTTGTAACTGTCCAGAAAAAAGAAAAATGTATCCTCTCCCCTCCCTTCAAAATTAGTTGGTTTACTTCATCAGATGTGTAGAATCGAAATTTAATCGGTTCATTTACTTAAAGGTATTGTTGAAAAAGCGCTGAGGTTTTGGTTAGTATCAAATAGAGAGTGGGGTTTGCAAACTATCCCAAGTAGAAATAAGACCCAGTCTTCTCACTTTTTAGAGTGAAAGTGCACATCTCTAGATTGAAGGGTGCGTCTTATTCGTATTGGCATTATTCTGCTTGTTAAAACCATCAATATTATGTTTCAATCTCAATCCTCCATAAAACAGTTCATTCAAATTTTGGTATGTACCAGCTTGGAAAAGCGATAAATGCAAAAAACAGTGACCATCTCACAATATTTCAGATCAGAACATGGTAATAGTAGTTCTCGATTGGATTTCAGGCTCAATCCGTGATCTCATAGATCAGGAAGTTCTCCATCACAAATGGTAGAACTTCTTCATTATTCAGGTGGGTATGGCAAAACCAGCCCAAAAGTCTGATGAGTCAGCTTTCGTAATAAGGAAATTAACTCAGCAGTACGATCTCACATATATTGGAGTTCAGAGCTCAATCCATGATCTCACATATAGGTCATATCCTAAGTCCTTCCATCAAAAATGGCAGGACATCTTATCTTATCTTATTCAGGTGTTCAAGCTCAAAACAGCCCATGTCTTAGCAAAATAAGCAAATGAACTCAGCAGTACGATCTGACACATATTGGAGTTCAGAGCTCAATCCATGATCTCACATACGAGTATAGATCATATCTAAAGTCCTTCCATCACAAATGGCAGGACATCTTCATTATTCAGGTGTTCAAGCCCAAAACAGCCCTATGTACAGTACACTTAGCTTCCATAATAAGCAAATGAACTCAACAGTACGAGCTCACATATATTGGAGCTCAGAGCTCAATCCATGATCTCACATAGATCAGATCTGAAGTAGTTCCATTACAAATGGCAGGACTTCTTCATTACTCAGGTGGGCTCGAACAAAACAACCCCATGTCCGTACACTTAGCTTTCAAAATGAGCAAATGAACTCAGCAGGACGATCTCACACATATTGGAGTTCAGAGCTCAATCCATGATCTCACATATAGATCATATCTAAAGTCCTTCCATCACAAATGGCAGGGCATCTTCATTATTCAGGTGTTCAAGCCCAAAACAGCCCCATGTACTTACACTTAGCTTCCAGAATAAGCAAATGAACTCAGCAGTACGATCTCACATATATTGGAGCTCAGAGCTCAATCCATGATCTCACATAGATCAGATCCGAAGTCCTTCCATTACAAATGTCAGGATTTCTTCATTACTCAGGTGGGCTTGCACAAAACAGCCCCATCCGCACACTTAGCAAATAAGAAAGTGATAGATCGGAGCTCTGGGCTCAGTCCATGATCTCACTTAGATCAGAGCCCAAGGTCCTCACCGTCGTAAAACCTCCTCAAGAAGGAAGTTCTACAGTTCATAAACCATCCATAGTAGATATAATCCATTGCATATTCGAGGTATCAGATGACTATCAAACACATCAGTCATTATTCAATTGACCGCTGTGAGGGGTGGTTGGGGACCGTCAAGGGATATTCTCCTATTCCCTATAGCCCTGCAAAGACAGCCATTGTTCCAGCACTCCTAAGGTATGCACCTATGTCAAGAGAGCTTTATATTTACATTAAATGTAATTCATAATTAATCACATTCATCTTAATTCGCGTATCAAACATGATCATCGATTGATTGATTTTGTTTAAATTATCATCAGATGATTGCCACTACTTTCCCACAAGCTGCTTTCGCTTTCTTAACTTTGCTCACCCAGCAAAGCCCCGACGGGTTCAAGGACAAGGTGCTCACAAGAGATGCGCAGGACTTGCTCGAGAGTTACGATTTCATCATTGTAGGAGGAGGATCAGCAGGTAAGTCACCGCCATTTGGTCAGATTGGACGAAATTCCGTATTCTAAGGATTCTAATTGGAAATTTGACTTTGATCACAAATATATCATGTAATAAAGACTCTAGGATGGCCTTCGTGGTTATTCACCTCAAAATTCACTTTTTAAATAATTTTTGGATGTTTTTGGCTAAAAAACGAACCTTGCAGAAGGCTAAAAATGGAGAACCTAATATAATCCAAAGAATCGATTTACAAAACAAGTAATATAAAAAACAAACATGGAAAAACATACTTCCATTCATGATAATAGGTATAGACTAGACTCATGAAAATCAACAATAAAATTTATCAAATATTCGTAATCCATCATCTCAACCACTTTTCGTATACATTTCTGATTAGAATTTTAGACTTTTCCTCAGAAAAATGCCCGTCTGGAACGTTCTGCTACATAGACCTAAAGCCCTAGTTCACTATAGTAAGTTAATTTTATTACTTTCATATCAATTAGTAATAAAATAATAATGATCAAGTAAATACTTTTATTATATGATTGATGAAAAGAGCTGAAGATGCTACGTAAATGGATCAAATTTCTAGGGAGCACGTTGGCCAACCGCCTCAGTGAAGTGCCCGAATGGAACGTACTGCTACTGGAAGCTGGAGGGCAAGAGAACGACTTCACCAAAACACCAGCGATGTTTCCAGCACTGCAAAACTCTATGTATGACTGGAATTACACATCAACGGTGCAGAAAGACACTTGCCAAGGTAATGAGTGAGGTGTGAAAGGAAATAGTGGAGAACATAGATGTTTGGTGGCCAATTAAGAGAATAGAAACGTAGAAAGTGGACAGACAAGGAGCTAGAAAGGTACTGGAGAACCAAATGTTCGGGAAGTGAATTTTAACGTAGAATAATATGGATTTAGTACAAAAAATGACAGTTTCGTGTGGGGGCAGAGAAACTCGGGGATCTTCTCCCTGTACCTATTGACATGGATCTACTTATCTAGTCAGAATTTATTGCTCTCAAAGAATTAAATAAGACCATTTTTATTGAGGTTTGAGAGAAGCGTAGGAAGCCCAGACCAGTAAACTAAACAGATAACTCATTCATACGTCCAATACCTATTTATAGAAACTATTTACACACTAACTGGAAGCACTGACTTATTTCATGTATTCTTGTAGAGAATTCTCTGTCTACCAAGTAGCCTCTCTCTTAACACTCTCAATGCTGATGTAGTTATCGAACTACTTCAACTCTTTACAAGATCGTACAAGAAGGGTGTGGTAGGGTAGAAATTTTTCAGAGGGTTCACCAGTGTGTTTTTGACTTCAGTATGATGTTGGCTTCCACTGGCAAGTGCTCATTCGTGGAATAACTGAAAGACACGTGGTCAGCATACTTTCTACTTTAAAAAATATTTCTTCTTATTTGTTTCTTACTTTCACATTCATCTGAGAGAAGTTGGAGATGCAGTTGATATATAATATCTAATACCCCCATGGAGGTTGTATATGGATACCTAATACCCCTTGGAGGATGGTATATGGATAACCAATGAGAAGAGTAATTTTGGAACTTCACTAGAGGAAGTTGTGCAGTATTTTCAGTTTCAAACGCTTAGGAGGCATTAGGAGGGTAGAATCTGACAAAAGCTCACCTGTCACTCATTTCTGGGGAAGTTGGGCAGTATTTTCAGTTCCAAATGCTTAGGAGGTATTAGGAGGCTAGAATCTGACAAGAGCTCTCCTGGCCCTCATTTAAGGAAGTTGGGCAGTATTTTCAGTTTCAAACGCTTAGGAGGTATTAGGAGGCTAGAATCTGACAAGAGCTCTCCTGGCCCTCATTTCCAAGGAAGTTGGGCAGTATTTTCAGTTTCAAACCCTTAGAAGGTATTAGGAGGCTAGAATCTGACAAGAGCTCTCCTGGCCCTCATTTCCAAGGAAGTTGGGCAGTATTTTCAGGTTCAAACGCTTAGAAGGTATTAGGAGGCTAGAATCTGACAAGAGCTCTCCTGGCCCTCATTTAAAAAGGAAGTTCGGTAGTATTTTCAGTTTCAAACGCTTAGGAGGTATTAGGAGGGTAGAATCTGACAAGAGCTCTGCTCATAATCATTTCCAAAGGAAGTTGTGCAGGATTTCCAGTTTCAAACCCTTAGGAGGTATTAGGAGGCTAGAATCTGACAAGAACTCTCATTTCTAAGGAAGTTGGGCAGTATTTTCAGTTTCAAACTATTAGGACGGTAGAATCTGACAAGAGCTCACCGTCCCTTCTTTTCCAAGGATGTTGGGCAGTATGTTCAGTTTCTAACGCTTGGGAGGTATTAAGAGGCTAGAATCTGACTAGAGCTCTCCTAGCACTCATTACCAAGGAAGTTGTGCAGTATTTTCAGTTTCAAGGAATCCCAGAAAACGGGTCCAGCACTGAGAATGGTGACTAGTTTTAGATAGAGAACGATGTGTTACGTTAAGTAACAAAATGTACGGGGGTTTTACAAATTAAAATAACTGCATAACTCAGTATCTTTGTTGTAGTATCCAACGGACGGTGCCAAATTCCACGGGGGAAAGTGCTGGGTGGCTCCAGTTCTATAAATGGCATGATCTACACCAGAGGTTACAGGAGCGACTATGACAAATGGGGTCTTGACAATGATGGATGGAGTTTTGAAGACGTGGAACCGTATTTCCTCAAAGCCGAAGGCAACAGGATCCCAAGTGCAGTTGGTCATGGGAGGTCTGGTCCCCTGACAGTCAGCCACGCTCCGTACAGAACTAGACTGGGAGATCAGGCGGTGAAAGCTGGGAAGCTCAAAGGTTGGTTTTGTCTTGTAACATTTGAGGAGCTTACTTTCAAAAAGGCACATATCCAAATCTGGGAGAAAACGCTTTTTTCTCAATTTTCTATCTCTGAATATGAGTTGAATCAGATCCCCCTATCATTTCCGAACAAAACAGAACACATCCACGTCAATTCCGGGGCTAAAGTTATGTGTTTGCATCAAAAGGTAACAAATCCGTCCCCTACATTTTTCTCAGTGCCTTGCAATCCAAATGGCACATATCCTCCGAATTTCGTCAGGCGATAAGTCGTAGGTTTTCAAAAAGGCACATATCCAAAAAGAAGCATTGCGCCTTCGTCTTGACGTTGAATATTTACACTAGACTCGATAGATGGCAGACATGACAAATGGAAATATGGAGTCAGGTAAAGTTTTCAATAAAACCTACAGAATGGAGAATGAATTCTTTTGTTTTCAAAAAGGTATAAAGTTTTGATCAAAAGGGCACATTTCCAAAGTGAAAATGGATATACAGCCTCGTGTTTTGGAGAAAATTGATTCATATTCTGAGGCATCTCTATCTGTGCCTTCTCACACATTACTCCTATGAGAAACTGCAGAAAAACATCTCCACTAATCTGCAAATCGTTTTTTTCACTTCCTGAACATTTTGTCAGAATGGATATGTGCCTGTTTGAAAGTAAGCTCCTCATTCGCTCGTAGCAGTGAGGATCATAATGGACAGTACAGAAGTGGTTATAAAAAAATAAAGAGTTGTGGTTGTGGGGAAGGATCTGTGAAAGAAAAATAATCATACCAGGACCTCCATTCTAGCAGAAGATAGATTAAGATAACCATAAAGGTGTACAGATAAGGAACATCGAAATCGTTGCAAATTCGGTTATTTTCTGAAATATACCCATTTTCCCAACTCAGTAACCTAACGTTTAATAAATTCAGACGACAGTAAGCTTTTCAATATATCCACCGCTTTGCAATTCAAACTGGAATTCTCAGGTCGATACTCGATATTCTCAGGGCGTAATTGCTTAGAGAGAATCGATATCTTAAAGTAGAGGAGCTAATTTTTATTAGTAATATCCCCAAACAAGTAGTTTTCAAAGCTTGCTGTGAGAAACAAAAAACATTTCAATTTTATTTATATTGATAGAAACTTTCTGTGAACTGAGTAAAGTGCCTGAAGGTTACTCTCTGACTGACGATATCAGGAGTTGGGGATTAGCACGCATTTCTTAAATTTTTATTTTCATTTAAAACATGACATTGCTTGTGGGTGACAAGTGCATACTTATTATAGCTATTTTGGTGGTTTCTCATATAGGCTACCACTCACTATAAGAAGAGAAGTTGGAATATGACATCCTGACCACTAATTTAAACAACCAAAAACTTATTTAGTAATATCAAGAGACTGAGGTAGAGTATTATCAAACTGTTTCAGGTTTTACGAATGCAGATTGTCCAGATTTTGAAGAAGATTGCATCTTACTTACCATGTCAACCATACGTGATGGTGTACGATGCAGCGCTTCCACGGCGTACTTAGAACCCATTTCAACCACGAGGAAGAATCTCCACATACTGACGAATGCAGAAGTAAACAGAGTGATTATAGAAAATAATAAGGCCACAGGCGTAGAGTTCACATACAAAGGGAAAACCTTGCAAGCGTTTTCAACAAAGGAAGTTATACTGTCAGCTGGAGCTATTGGTTCACCGAAAATTCTCATGTTATCAGGTGTTGGGCCAAAAGATCATCTTGAATCGGCAGGAATCAGAGCATTAGTTGACTTACCAGTTGGAGATAATTTACAAGATCACACTGGTGTTGTTTTGACTTACCAAGTGTCGAAAGATGCAGCCACAGATGTGGAGACATTAGCTGACAAGCATATCCAGGAACAATATCTGGCAACTCATGCTGGTCCATATTCATACTCGGGGGTTGAAGCTTTGGCTTGGGTCAGGATAGGCCAGCAAAACCGAAGCAGAAGTGAAGCTCAGAAACGACTTTCTCTAGATTCCGATTCAATACCAAATGTACAATACCACATTGGATCAATCGGACGATCACAACCGCACATAGCCTATATAGTAACAACTGTTACTCGTCCCAAGTCAAGAGGTAGCATCAGATTGAAGTCTTCAGACCCACGAGATGATCCTCTGATCGACATAAACTATTATGGGGACAAAAGTGATTGGCAATTGACATTGGAAGGAATGAAGTTCGCCCATGAACTATTTCAAACGGAACCCCTCACTTCTGTAGGAGCAACTCTTGAAAAGTCCGTGTTCCCCCGATGTGCAGGTGTGTCAGATTTAACCAGACTACTTCGACTGTTTAATCAAATATTATACGCTTGCAATGTACCATCCAGTAGGCACCACGAAAATGGGCCCGAAATCCCAAGGAGGGGTGGTTAATAACAATCTTCAAGTGTACGGCGTTGATGGGCTTCGAGTCATTGACGCTTCAATGACTCCAACTTTAATCAGCATGAACACAAACGCCATGGCCATCATGATCGGAGAAAAGGGTGCAGATATAATCAAAGCTAGTTACGGAATAAACACTACAATACAAACGCCATCTTGTAACGATTGTGGCACGTAATTTGAGGTTAGGATTTGATCAAAGTGCATTGATATAAGAAATTGTACCTGGTTCTGATAAACGTAAACAATATTGTCAAAGCTAAGTCCTGTTAAAACATGCATCAACACACCATGCACTTGTTAATATTCTCTTCAACGGTGTTACTTGTAAGAATGCTTGTTCCCAATCATAAATTGTAGCTACAAGGGTGGTGGAGGATTATATTGAAAACATCACAAGCTCTTACACAATGTATTTATAAATAGATAGGTACTGTTTTCAAATCAACACATAGGAACAATGTTATACAATTAAATTATCTTATTTATCTTATTATACAAAAATGTACATGATGAATAAATTTCAACTATACAAGAAAACAAAAAATTTACCGATTTCACGGTAAACAGAACAGATCCCAAGAATTTAATAATAGGTACACATTACCCAATAATTTCCTGCAACGTTTCTATTTTGGTAATTTAATTCATAGATGGATCTGCAAATCAAGTTAAACTTGTGAGTGAATAATATTAAGTAGATACTATCATTTCCAAAAGGGTTAATTACATTTGGGACAACTTTAAAGTAATTTGCGAATACCAAAGAAGCATCAGACACGAAATGATACTTCTAGCACAGTCATAACCATTCCAATAATAATTGATTTTACAAAGGAAAACGCCTTTTCTTTTTCTACAAAATTATAATAATATAATTTAAATTAGTAAGTACATATCAACACGAAACAGATCAAACATCCTCAAATACATCTTGAATTGACTCGTACCAATGACTTGTAATAAGGCAATTTCTTTCAACTTATACAATATAATTATAATTGCGACTCAATTATTTCTACTTCAGTAGGGTGATTCCCAAAAAAGGCGCAATTTCCATGCTGAAATCGTAAAAAAGTGAAACATCTTTCAATTTCTTCTGAAATTGCATATAGCTTCCAGGGATCAGAAAGAGCAAAACACGGAACAATGGGACGCTCAAACCAGAATTTCAAATCCGAAATTCCAAATTTAATCAGTTCAATGATTTGATGGTGGTAATGGGAAGGATTGATGGGTGGAAATGAGGATAAATAAAGTGAGCCGGTCTTTTCTTAAGAAATTGCAGGTTTCTCAAACACCAAGGGCTTTATTTAAAAGCCATTTTAAGGTTGATCAAACACATAAATTAAAAACATGCATACATTTCAATATTGAAAATTGATATAGCTGTGGTAATGAGACCTACAAACGTACGTAACTGAATGATGGACTCTCTTCATGCTTATGGCAACTAACTGGAGGCAAGTTAGTTGGGAAGCCTTCCCCACTGTTTGACAGTGTTGCAACCCATTTCCAAAACCGTCAGTCTTGCAAAATTACCTTGTTTGTTTTCCTTAGGCCGTGGCTCCACTGGCTGTAGTTGATTGCGCCATAATTTTTGTGCGTTACACGCAACTGTTGGGTGGCTCCACGGGTAACAGAGAACCAACTACAATCCGTTGCGCCACCATGGCTTCACTTGCAGTAGAAGTCAGTGTGGTAAACGTGACCAATGAACGATCATGCCACAAGTTACTGAGACGCGACCAACGCTGCATTTTACAGCTAGTGGCACAAGGTAGGGGTAGATTCTAGCGGTAAAATAGGATGCCGCGACTCTACATTCTGTGGCGCACGTCAAACGTTTCACGGACTGTCGCTCCAAGCCACCTCCGTTTGTTTCTGTCTTCTTATTTCTCTGACTTAGCAACTGCACTTGGAATCAGCTATGGCCAGTTGAGCCGCGGCCTTAGAGGGGCAAAAACTTACTTTTAGTAAGCCGTAATGATGATGTGGATGGAGATCTGTCTCCTGCCTTTTCAACCTGCAAGGGACTTCGTCAGGGGAATGGACTGGCATGTCTGCTGTTCAAATTTGCTCTAGAAGCCGCCATGAGAGCTACAGACATACAGGTTGGACAACCATCTTCAACTGTTCAGCACAACTTCTGGGATATGCATAACATTGATATTATTGGCCGAATTTTTGACTCAATGTGTAAAGCGTTCACTGATTTTCAGGAGGCAGCATCACGCTTTGGCCTTGAAGTGAACGAGTCAAAAATCAAGTATGCTGCAAACCCCTCCAGGCCTGTCCCTGACACAGTCCAAGTGAATGGCTGCACATTCAAAACTGCTAGTGAATTTGTGTACCTTTGCTCACTTGTGAATACTGAAAATGATATGAGAACCGAAGTGAGCAGAACGATACAGTCAGCTAACCGATATTATTTTCAGACTCCTTCCATAGTTGAGAAGCAGGGTAATTTCACGGACCACTAAACTTAGTCTCTATACGACCCTTATAAGACCAATCTTGACGTATGTCTCTGAAACCTGGACGCTGACAAAAGCAGGTGAGGAAGAACTGCGCCAGTTTGAGAGGGTTCTTTGTAGGATCTGGGGGCTGTGTTCAACCCAGAGGAACTCGCCTGGAGAAGATGAACCAATGACGAAATTATGGGTCTTTACGGTCGTCAGGGTGATAAAGGTTGGAAGACTCCATTGAGCCAGACACTTAGCCAGAATGAGTCCTGAAGAAATCCCTCAGAAGCTTCTGGATGAAAAAATTTATAAAAAAAGGAGACAGGGTAGGCCAAAGTTGTGGTAGGTCAATGGTGTGGCGAGAGATGCACGGTCCATCCTGTGAATTTGGAACAGGAGAGCAGCAGCAATCAATAGAGATGACTGGCAGGCATCGCTTCAGGAGGGCCTGATCCCCCGTGGATTGTAGTGCCATGGAAGAAGAAGAAGAAGAAGAAGAAATGATGATTTTGGTAGTCACAAGCTTTCAAATGAGTTTGTAGGCAGAAGACAACTGATTTCATCTTTGTGAAAGTTGAACTACGTTTTTAGAGTTTTGAAAGATTTTTCAACAAAAAATACATGCTTTCAATTCTAAGAGAGGATGTAGTGAATGGAAATGAGATCATTACAAGTGGTGGTAATCATAAATTAGGCTTTCAACGTCGAATAAAAAATGGTTTATGAATAGAAACATACCTTGTGCACATTGGTATTTACAATATTTTGAAAGAACAAGATCTTATACATCTGAAGGAATCGTAAAATAACATTCCATTTACTCTTTTTTTGAGAATCACCCATAAAGAAGTTTATTATCGCCACAACACCTACTTTCATCAAAATGTCTACTGGAAGACGTTGGCAGATAATAACGAACCTTGTTAGTCAAGCATTTGTTTCATACAGCAAGGGGGATGAGAATTCATGCTAAAAGAGAGTTCCTGCTTCACATGTGTAGGTAGGCACTGTGACCATAAATCTAAGGAAACACAAAGAGATGCTAACTTAGCGTAGGGTCCACTGTTGGTTTATTGCAGCTCATGTGACTCTTTCATAACCTGACAGCCAGCTCTCATTTTGTGGTCTGTGTCAAGGGTTTTTAAAATATTTCGTTAGCGCTGTCCAGGAGTAATCAGGAGCCATTTGGCCACATTCATGGCGTCTTCAGCCACCTTCCGATCCGTGTGAAGCAAGAACTCTCTAATGTTTACCGGGGAAATTATAAACATACTGCGGACACTTGAATCAACAACTAACGCCTATTGGCATTGATATTTTACTTCTAAGGTTTATACATAATCTGTACACAAATCATCTAGTTATTTTTTACAATTTTCGTCCCTAGTTTTAAGACACTTAAGGCAATTATCAAATATTGTGTTAGGCACCTGTACATTAACAACGTTACTTACAATATTTGTTGAAAATACATCCGTATAAATATAATTTATTAGGCTCAATAATTGGTTCTTTTTCATATTTTATCACAGTGAACGAACACACTTTTGGTGAACTTTTAGCTTTCAGCTAATCATGAAATGACCAAATTGAACTGGAGTGAACAGGTCGTTGCAAGTTGATAAGTTTTATATGAAAATACTTGAAACGATTTAATCAATCTTTGTATCAATGGAAGCGATTCATGTTCCTCATTTGATAAGTAGGAACATTTCTCAATACCGATAGTTTTGAATAACCGAAATAAGTATATTTGTAAGTCTTCAGCATGTAAAAGTTAATAGTTCAAGGGTCACGGCGACCCCCTGATCTCAATTTCCCATTGCAGCCAACACTATCATGAGTTCATGAATGAAGTTAGGTTAGGTCACCCCAACAATCTCCAAATTAGAAAGGGAAACAAAGAAGTATCTAAACAATATCCTGCTTTAAAGTGATGAAATCTTTTTAAATTAGTTTAGTGCCAGGCCACAAAACCATGGAGCGCAAGTGAACTGAAACCCAATATTTTCAGGCTTTTCTCAACCATTTGCATTGAAAGAATTTTAAATTTGTGTGGCAACGGGGATGCAAGTGATATACCAACATATTGCAACTAGAATAAAGTTAACATGTATACGCAAGTACACATACAAACGTAGCTTTAATGCAAAACTTGGTGACCCTTTTAACAAGAAGGTGATGAAATGGACTAGTTGCCCCTTCTAAAGGCTGAGACGATATTCCTGCAACACCTAGAATACTCCAGGAAGCTAAGACAGATTCGAGAACTATCCATATCCATCGCAACCTTTACAGATCAACTTCCAATAAATTCATTGTGCGAATCGTTCGAGCTTTCGTCACTTTTACAATAATTGTAAAAGTGTCAGAACAATTTTGATTGTGATCAAATTAGAAAAGACATGCCCCAAATGCCCACTAAGTGGCCAACAGTAACATCTTTTATCATCCATGAACATGAAAGTATGACAACCGTATAGCTTCAAGTAAAAACCATTTGTAGAATCTTTGTTTACGGAACGAGCTGCTGTCACGTTTTAGTTATCTAGTTCCCTATGTGAACTTGGAGGGATTCATAGTGAGCTGATGCTCATTCATGTTTTAATTTTCAAATAAATTTACTCTTCTAGCCACTGTAAATCCCTACTTTCGCCTTAGCATCCCTCTGATTACGGTTGCTGAGACACAACAGGTTGTCTCCATACACCATGCACCGTGTGCAGTCCAACACAACCAACAGTAAGTTGTTATACATCAACAGCCTGTGAGCACCACGTGGGAACGTTTGTGACATGCAAACCATCCCGCAGCTGGAGGCGTTAAGGTCATTTGAGTTTGACGTACAGGTAACACGAGAAGACCATCCCGAAGATCTGGATGACGCTGAAGCCAAGGCCGATTCCGCAAATGATGTTGAGCTGCTGTTTGACCATTTCACTCAATTTGTGGACACAGCCCTGAAAGCAAAAATCAACTAGTATAAAGCTCCGTTGTGTGGAATGGATAGTAGAGTTGCTCAAGGACCAGCTGGCATGTTGGAGGGAATAAGGCATCTTGAAACTGATGCAGACAAGCCCTGATCTCATCTCATCAACTCTTATCAGTAACAATTGACAAAACAATCTGTAATAGGAGATTTATGTCAAAATCATATCACCCAATTCAAACATGACAGTAAAACGACCCCATACTGATCTGCTCTGGTCATTTCCACTTTTTTTTTCGAAAAATTTCTTCATTAGAAACATAACATAACAACTGAGCATCGCCCATCAAGTTAATTTACATTAATACAATAACTACAGTTTGTAGAGGTAATAGCCCAATGGCAACTACTCTATATGATCACTTCAAGCACTTGTCACATTGTCACGCCACAAGGTCGAGAGGTTTTGTTCTATCCAGACGTCGGATGACGTTGCTGTTGTCTAATAATCGCAGAACTTCTGGGTTCATATGTTGATGAAGCCTCTGCTCGTGTTTAGCGGCAAATAGTTTGATCACCTCACTGACTGGTTCTATCTTGAGGTCCCGATGAAGGTCGTCATTACGTACATACTAAGGAGCGTATGACAATACTCCTTAGCACCTTGTTTTGAAATGTTTGGATTATTTTGATGTTGGTCTTTTTTGTACAGCCCCAGAGTTGAATTCCATATGTAAAAACTGGTCTTAGAATTTGCTTGTAGAGAAGCAATTTGTTATGTAGGGATAGTTTGGAGTATCTTCCAAGCAACCAATACATTTTTCGGAACTTGATGTTTAATTCTTCTTTTTGTTTAATGACATGCTCTTTCCATCCAAGTTTTGCATCAAGAGTCATCCCAAGATGCTTTGCTGTATTGGCAAAAGGAATTTCTTTTCCGTTTAGTATAACTGGTATTTTAGTTATATGCTTGTTCGTGAAATTGATGTGAGCCGATTTCTGCTCATTGAGCTTGAGGCGCTACTTCTTTGTCCAAGTACTGACGTTTCCTAGTTGCATCCTCTACTGTATCTCCTACTGCTAGAAGTGCTGTATCATCGGCGAAAGTTGCCACTATTGTGTCGTTATTGGTAGGTATATCACGTGTATACAGAAGATAGAGCAAAGGGCCAAGCACGCTACCTTGCGGGACACCTGCCCTTATCTTCCTGAGACTGGAATACTCTCCCTCATGTTTCACCCTGAAATGTCTTTCAGCTAGGTAAGATTTCAAGATTAAAGTAAAATTCTTTTTGTAAGTCTCTTTCGAGTTTGTGCTGCCAGACTTTATCAAAAGCTTGGGAAACATCCAGGAAGGTGGCTTTCCACTGAATTAGATTGGAGGAGCGTTTCCATTCCAACCAACACAGCCGGTGTCAGGTGTTGAGCGTATATTCATCACGTTTCATTAATTTTTGATCCATTATTATATGCGGGGAAACTGTACCAAATCACTATTACAAATAAGCCATTATGGATAAAAATTTACAGTAATCGGCATCGATACACCTCCATTAACGCATTCAAATGATTTCTCATATCGCTATTTTCTTGCACTCTTAGTACCTGCTCGCAGTACCAGACGCTTAAGTAAAGCAGCTTTGCAGGTTCTGAACTCCAATACACCTTTTTGCAAGCGTTTCCCACTTTTCTCTGAAAGTTCAACAGCTTTTGATCTGGCTCAATCCTCTAGAAGCTACACCTGGCATAATATCAGCCATTGCATTACTATATTGCAGGTACCTACTTCTTATTCCTAGGTTTCGGCCTGACTCTCTGAATTATTATATCTACTCTAGGCTGAGGAATAGCGCCACTAAAGGCCCATAACCTTTGATAAATCAGCAATACCTAGATTGCGTTAAACACTATTTCATACAACACTGGGAACACCATTCCCTCCAACTAAACCTTCTAACTACCAAGTACTAATGTTGACAATAACTCACTACCACTGTCTCTTAGACAACTGGTGATTTTGTTCACGGATCTTCTCTGGAAAAAGGAATAGGTTAAAATTGTGCTAGGTACTGTCTATGATTTTTGATTAATGGAATTCAGTGATTGTTGGAATCTGTCTCGAGTATTTCAACAGCTGATACTGCAAATTGTCAACAACCAGAAAAGCTTTTTATGGCAACAAGTTCGGAAATATAGTTAGGTATTACGGTTTTCTTACAGTAAAGTTATTTGATCCGGATACGGGCCAATAAAAATAGGTAACTGAACATGGGAAGAAGAAAAACTTCTCAAACTTTCTGACGCAAAACGTCACACCAAAGACCAAAGCTCAACCAAGCACTCTGGCGAGCATCTCTTAGATCCGATATTACTCCCCATCATTATCCATCCACCAATTCAGCAAAAACATCCAGGGAGATGATTTGTGCAGGGAAACTCCATCAAATAAACAACGTTGATCAATTGGCCGTAAATTTAATTCAAACAGCTTAGTAGGCATCTATAATTTTTAAACGGCACAGGCGAAAAGGTATGGTGTGAACAAAAGGAAGTGCCATATATGGGAATTCACGCAATGCCAATATCGGAAAATTGGATAGGAGCAAAACACATATTTGACGACGTGAACCGACAGGAAAGTGACTGATGTTTCTGGTAAACTTGTGACAATCGCATGGCAACTGCACGAGGTAACAGGCAATAGGTACCCATCAACAGTGAAGATTCAACCAGACATACAGGCCACCTTGCATTCCTACACACTTTGGCCATCAAAGCCAATCTTATTCATGTGCGATATGTCCTCTAATGAGTCAATGTGTGCATAATTTGCAGTACACAACTGTCAATGCCGAGATTGCCGCAATACCAGTAACCCTGCCATCTCCGATCAGCACTGTTGGGAAGGATTTTGGACGTACCTAACAATCAATTCCTCTCTTGAAGAAGTGTAACTGGCATACGACTTCCACCGCCTAATTTTCAAGAATCTGCTATCTATTTCGCCCCAGATTTCTAAATACACTAATACTCACCGTGTACGGGATATTGCTAGGGTGATTGCTTTTCCCACACCCTTCGGAGACAGTTTTGCAGCAGGAGTCGGGCACGAGGTTCGTCGTGTTGCCATTTTTCCTCCACCGACTGTCGTTGTAATTTTCAAACCCACTGGCTCCACAACATTTGAACTGGAAAATAAATAAATGAATAAACCTGGGCATGAATCATAGTAAAAAATAATTAGGTACCTAATAGAATTCAGTGAAAAGTCCAGCACACCAGGATATTTTTGATTACATCGAAACTTTTCGAAGAATAGCGATTTTTGTTTGCCATTGATGGATTTCATTTCCAAGAATCTACCTAATCCCCTCAAGGGCTGGATTATGGGTAAGACAAAAGAATGTCAACATGAATGCGAATGAAAACTTGTGTGAACTAGTCAGAAGACCTCTAATAACTCACAACGGTCAACCAATGATCTAATTTCAATGGAAACGTATGCTTTGCAAGAAACGATTATTCAATATGTACCTTCTACTACGCAGGGACGTAACTGGGGGGGGGGGGGGGGGGGGGGGCTGCCGGCGCCAAATAGGCAAAAAAGTGACAGCTTACCAAGTTCTTTTAAATATTATGACCGTTTGGAGTAAATTTGAAAATATTTACTAAAAGGAAAAATAATATAAATAAGGAATGCAATAGGCCTACAAGAAAGGACAAAGGATATAGAAAACGTATACTTCGCGAGGCGAGAACTAGCCTTGAGCGGCCGCATGCAGGGTAGTTGACGAGGCGAGTCTACTCCATTCGAACTTTTGGTTTATATTTGCCAAAACGGCCTCCATGACGCCTATACCAATATAACCACAGCTTTGCGAATTTTTCTTACAATACCCGTATTAGCATCGAATGAAAGAAGTTTTAGAAAACTGAGGATAATAAAAAACAACATCAGGAACTTGACTGGACAACAACGACTAAGCAACTTGGCCATCATTTCAATAGAGCACAAAATTCAGCTCTATCTTTTGATGGTATCATTAAAACATTTGCAGCAAAAAAAGCCCAACAATTTTCATTTTAAAATTTGTTTGGGGCTTCCATTTCGTACAAAAATATATTTATCATCTATTAGTTTGTTAAATTTAATAAAAATTATATGGTATTTTACATTGAGCACTTACTTACCAAATTTTCCTCATTTTAGTAAAAGAGTTTATACATTGTGAATAAATCAAATTAATTATATTTATATTTTGGTTCATTGGTATATTAAGATGGTATGAGTCATGAGATATTAGGTCTATGGGGGGGGGGGGGGGGGCAAATTTATTTCTTGCCCCGGGTGAAATCTGGTTACGTCCCTGTACTTACGAGTATATAAATGGAACTATTGATCCTTCATTTCAGACTAAAAATTCATTCTGGACCATGTTCAATTTAGATTTGACAAAGACCAATGAACTTTAGGTCAAATTTATTCAGGCCGCGCGAAATTAATGTAATGGCCCTAACGGGGTTTCAGAAGCTTTTTGTTGTTGGAAAAGTAAACTGTGAGCTAGAGAATTCTTAAATTCCAATGCAAATATTAACTAAACCGTAGATTTGAATCAATTGTTTTCAGACCTGGTCAAATTGACGTACTAGTGGTAGTACAACTTTTCTTGTAACCTTCATGTTGTCGGAATAGTAAATTGTGAGCTAGATTGATTCTTAAACTCTTATTAAACAACTCAGCAATAGATTTTGGTCAAATTTATTCAGGTTGGCTCAAATTGATGTATAGGTGCTAGCTGGAGTATTATTGACTCGTTTGGTTGAAATAACCACTTTCCTATTTAGCTTTGTGTTGTTGGAAAAGTAAATTATGAAGTGGGTTGATTCTTGAACTATAATCAAATAACTCAACCATAGATTTGGGTCCGACCGATCAAGTTGAGATCCGTTCAAGTTAGGTCAAATTAACGTATCGGTGTTGAGAGTTCTAGAAACTATTCGGTTCAAATAAGTACCTAAGGACTTTCCTTTGAACCTTTTTTAAGTTGGAAAAGTAAATTGTCAGTGGATTGGTTCCAGAACTCCTATAAAATAACTCAGCTATAGATTTGTACCAAATTTCTTCAAGTTAGATCAAATAAACTTATCAGTGCAAGGTGGGTTATCAGAAACTATGGATTCGTTCGGTTCAAATAACGACTTTCCTTTGAACCTTTGGGTTGTTAGGAAAGTAAATGAGTTGGACTGATTCTTGAAGTCCAATCCAATAAATCAGAGATAGCTTTGAGAGTTAGTTCGTAGGTATCCTAGAGCAAACCCTACGGTTTTCCTCCGTTACAGCCTTCAGAAATGAGTGTAGGCAATCACCGCACAGCATGCGTGTCGTGCAGGCGATAGGTGGGCGGTTATGACAGGCGCGTGCCTTGACGACTGCCTTGAGGTACGAAGAATTCGTTCTTGGGATCACGAAATAAACCGTGGCAAGGACTTCGGACAGCTGCAGATTATAAGCACACTGTGTCCTTACAGGGTGTCTACTCTGTTATGGATCACTCCTTCTAAAATCGTTAATTATGGACAAAAATAATAGTTTTGTTTAATCTGCACGGTTTTGGTATATTATTCAATAATAAACCATTGTAATCGCTCTTGAAAAAAAAAAAAAAAAAAAAAAAATAATAATAATTTCTAACCCCCCTCTGAAAATTTCATGGTTTACGTTTCAAAGGGTGTAGAATCCGAATCTGCAATAAAAAATTTTCCGTCCGTCCGCCGTACGCACGATTTCTCCCAAACGGCTGAAGCAAAAAAGCTGAAATTTTCAGGAAAAATCCATGTTGGTCCGGCGACGCCCGCAATTCTTGAGCCAGCTCTCTCACTTAATTTAAAGTGCCCTTTAAGGGTTGTCAAAGTTTTGTAAAATCCCTAAAAACCTCAAAAAAGTCAAGGCGGCCTAAATTTGGACTTTTTTGAAGAACTTCTCCACGAGGAATCGAATGAGCCCTTCTCCAGGTCCGTAGGTCAAACCATTCTCGATCTATGGCCCGATTTGTGGTGCCAACATTCGCGTTATTTTGGTTTATTATTGTTTTTGTGTTGATATCAGGAACCTAGTGATGTAGTAATGTGGATACTGGAGTGAACTCCTAAAAGGCTTTGTAGCCGATACACGGGTTGAAGCATTCTGATAACCATAAAAAACGCTGCAAATTCTTTCACTGGGGTTTATTATTCAATTGGCTTGCGTTCATGATTTGAATTTCTACTAAGCTTTGGAGTGTGCGTGTTTCACAGGTGATAGAGCGATTATTGAATTTCAGGAGATATGCATAGAGCACGTAAATCTGTTCTCAACCAAAATGCATATCTCCTGAAATTCAATAATCGCTCTATCACCTGTGAAACAGAGGCACTCCAAAGCTTAGTAGAAACTCAAATCATGAACGCAAGCCAATTGAATAATAAACCCCAGTGAAAGAATTTGCAGCGTTATGTTGAAGATTTGACAATCCCCCACTCAGCTGGTCTCAGCGGAACCCTTCGTTTCCTATAGTTCGTCTTTTGTTCTACCGTTTGGGTGATACGCCAACATTTTCAGCTTGTTAATAATTTTGATATTTAATTTAATTATTTCCACTCAAAGTTTGTTTCTATCCATATTCCTATGTTTCTCAATAGACGGCTTAACTATGGATTTTGACGGGAGAGGTCGTGAAATGATCAGGCGCACAACATAGGCTAGGTCAGAACCTACAAAACATCGTTCTACTTCATAACCGGCGCTACCCTTCGCCACAAATTTGTTGTTGAGGTCGCTAACAGGCAGTTTGTTCTGAATCGTGACAACTAGAGAATCCTTGAAACCAAAATAGAGACTAAAGCCCCCGAAATAAAAGCTGCGACAGCGACGTAGTAAAATAACATCAACGATGTGCAATCTTGAGATAAACAGCCTGCAGAAATAGCGAATTGAATCGGATTTGGCGAAGGCCCAAAGAGGTCAAACCGCAGAGAGCGACCGCCTATGTGAATGGGCCGAGTGGCCGTGGTCATTCAACTTGACAGCCCTAGGGCAAGCGATTCTCTCATTTATTCGCTCTGCTCGTCGTATCGAGTTAAAACAATAACGATGAAAATTATTAAGTAATCACAACTCACGTCTTGTTGCATTTTATCGATGGCCTCCGTTTCTCTGGTAGATACACCGTAGTTCTCGACGAAAGTCGCGTTGAGGTTGTGGTTGAGGTCGCCTTCCACTTGGTTCATGTAGATGAACGCCAGCAGCCCGACCATCGCTTCCATTAGGAATATGAGCAGAAGCAGGAAAATGTACTGAAACAGAAAGAGCATTCACTCATTATTGGACTAATTTGCTATTATTGAAGACTATTTACACCTACTAATCCGTGTCTTCAAAATACATTCCTCTGACTGTTAGAAGAGGGGCAATTATGACCAAATGGCTGAACCGTACATTTACATTTTTACTTAATAGATTCTTGAAGTCCCGGAGAGTCAAATTATTATAATATTAGTTAAGCGATAAGGATCTAAAATACTCTGAGGGCTCCGAGGAAATGCATGCAGAGCACACCATCCATCTTAAGCCGCACAGAGGTCGAGATGAAGGAAAGACGGAGAAAACCTCTTTCCTTTGAAATATTTCGAAGAAATTTGGTAAACCTAGGTTTCTTGGGTCGTAGAATACAAATCTGATGTCAGAGCGTACAGATTGAGTTCCCATTTAGGATATTGGACTGCATTTACTGGAAAAATTCTTGCAGTATTTAGATTCTGTGACTAATATAGAGTGAGAAACACTAATCAGATAGTAGAAATCAGCTCTTTAAAAAAATTGGGTTTCTCTCTCAGACCTATTTTGTATAGGACCAATTACAAAGAATTATTCCTTAATGCTATCTTTTGGACAGAACGCATAATTGGATATAGGACTAGAATTTACTTCAAATATTAGAAGCAGAGTATTGGAACATGTAGTTAAATAAAATATATGAATGAAAAGTTTAAATCAATGCTGAATCAATTAAACAGGTGGTTATTCTATATTCTGGTAGCAATTTGTAGGTGTCAATGTTGAAAGGTGGAGAGTTGTTTTCAATCTGCTTGCTTCTTAAGATTGAAGACTTTGGGAAACTAGTGGATTTAGGTTATATCTTGCGTTTGTTACGATAAGTTCAATGATTTTGAGGAGATATTCGGTTGGAGTGTCAATCTTGAAATCTTCGTGTATTGTACCGTTTCTGACAAGGATAATTTCCCTTTGAAGAGTCAAGCATTGTTATTGTTCAATACGGCGAAAGGTAGAGGGAGAGTACGGCGAATCGGAGGTGCATAAACCAAATCGTTCCTATTACGGTTTTGTTAACCTATTTACCTATTTATTTTGGACAGATAGGTGGGGACTATGGAGCAGGGGTCTGAGCAGTTTAATTCAATTTCCGAGTCGCTTCAGAAATTCAGATGTATGATCTTGGTACGTGAGCCTCTTGCCGAAAGTGACCCTTAAGCATTTATAGGATGATTTTAAGGGATGTACAGCATAAAACCTGCCCAGAAATTCACTGATGATTCCGAAAAACGATGATTATCCTTCATTCCCTTAATATAGTTTATAAAATATTCACCAGGAATTCAAGTGTTTTGATTTCAAGAAGGCATGTTTTTCTGCATCTATTGGTATATTATTCAATAATAAACCATTGTAATCGCTCTTGAAAAACAAATTCTAACCCCCCCTGACAATTTCATGGTTTACGTTTCAAATGGTGTAGACCGAATCAGCAATAAAAAATTTTCCGTCCGTCCGCCGTACGCACGATTTTTCCCAAACGGCTGGTTTTTGGGAAAACGGCTAGCTTTTTTGCTAGCTGAAATTTTCAGGAAAAATTCATGTTGGTCCGGCGACGCCAAAATTCTTGAGCCAGCTCTCTCATTTAATTTAAAGTGCCCTTTAACGGTTGTCAAAGTTTTGTAAAATCCCTAAAACCTCAAAAAAAGTCAAGGCGGCCTAAATTTGGACTCTTTTTGAAGAACTTACCATGAGGAATCGCATGAGCCCCAGGTCTGTAGGTAAAACCATTCCCGATGTATGGCCCGATTTATGGTGTCAACATTTGCGTTATTTTGGTTTATTATTGTTTTTGTTTTGATAGCAGTAACCTAGTGATGTAGTAATGTGGATACTGGAGTAAACTCCTAAAAGGCTTTGTAGCCGATACACGGGTTGAAGCATTCTGATAACCATAAAAAAACGCTGCAAATTCTTTCACTGGGGTTTATTATTCAATTGGCTTGCGTTCATGATTTGAATTTCTACTAAGCTTTGGAGTGTGCGTGTTTCACAAGTGATAGAGCGACTATTGAATTTCAGGAGGCACGCGAATATGATCAACTGATCAATCCAAATAGGTATTTTGTTTGAGAACAGATTTACGTGCTCTATGCATATCTCCTGAAATTCAATAATCGCTCTAACACCTGTGAAACACGCACACTCCAAAGCTTAGTAGAAATTCAGATCATGAACGCAAGCCAATTGAATAATAAACTCCAGTGAAAGAATTTTCAGCGTTTTTTTATTTCATCATCCTCGCCGTTTCGGGCCGCTTGATACTGATGAAGCTTAATTTCTACGTCTTTTACGATTAAGAAATTTCAAGATTATTTAAGACATTTAATTGTTATGAATAAGAGGAAGCTGTGTGGCACAACCAATTTGGCAGACGTTTTTCAATATTATGGCTGCTGAGTTGTATAAAGTTTCATAAACGGAGTTTGGAGTCAGCAATTCTTAGCAAACCTGATCACAAGGCTAACGGAAGTTAGTCGTAGATATTTTTACCGATTGGTATATCGATGAGGGAAAAGGCAGTAAATGCTCTGTGTTTTGGTTATCGGGTAGATGAAAGTGAAGTGGTCTGAGGACTCCTCAAGGGTCAAGTGGAACCTTCAGCTGACAAGAGGCCCTTGAAATTTCCCTGTGGTGGAGAGGGCTGAGTCCTTTATTTAGACGAGAAAAGGTTCTCTACTGTTGACACAAGTGCGGGACTCACACGGTGAACGGGCTGCGGCGTTACTTCGCTGAGGAATTGGGCTCTATCAGGCGGGGATGTGGCATTTGCCGCCCTATTGTCTCCTTCTGGGCACCGGACGACAATAGGCCGCTTCGGATCAATCTGGACAAAGGCAAAGGGGTTTTGAGGTTTGCCGCACGTGCTGCATTGAAATTAAAGGTGACCAACTTCGGATAATCAAAATTCACAACCCCACCCTTCCCATAACTTTCTGCATTTTCAAGAAAGCCGCAGCTAAACAACTATATCGGACCAAGAGTTAAATAATAATTAATTTCACCTTTATTCAAACGTATTACGGTGTACTACATTTAAAATCATGGTTCCAAACAGTGTATTGCCTATTGCATTTATTATCTCCGTGCCAACACGAAGGTAGTCTGCAAAGCTACTGTGAGTTCCCGTTCCTTGAAACTGCTAAGCCTGGGCATATACCAGAAGCTTTTTTGCTTCAGGGGTATCTCATGTGTGTTGCAGGCTTATCGTCTCAGCTGTTGCAAGGGGAAACTAGTCAATTTCACCACTTCCTTGTAATAACGAGGTTCAATCATACCCACCGATTGACTTTTGCGATAGACCAAGAAAACGATGCAAATTATAACACAAAGCTCTAGTTATTTCTGTGTTAGATAATCTTTCTAAGTAAATAACTGATTTATTTATTTATTTAATACACGGCAATTGCCAATTACAAAAAGAAAGTATACACTACATAACAATGTAGAGACATAAATATTAAGGAAAAAAAAACGGATTTAATGTGTGAGAGAGAAAAAAAAGAGATAGTAAAGGATGTTTTGTCACTTTTGCTGGTGAAGAAATGATGTGAGACACCTTTTGAGATGCGGAAGGCGATCACAAAAAAAAATTGATGCCTGTGGATTCTAGGAGCGCATTAGCTTGACGTGTCATTCGAAACATAGCCGATCAAAAAGGTAGTTGTATGCAGCAAATGGCACAACAAACAATGAGCTGGATCGAGTTGCGAAGCTTGGAACCTGGAAGTCCACTCTTGAAAGCAGGGATGGGTAGTGAATTGCACCATAGACCAATTTATGGTAAAATGTTATGTCCGCCATAAAATGTACGTTACTGGCACATCCCTGATCGATGCAGAATTTTTTTATCCAAATTTTTTAAACTATGGTTGGGGAAAAAGAAAAACTTTGGACGGCGGACGAACGATTTTTTAATTTTTTTTTTTAATTTGATTTTTGAAGTTAATTAATTTGATTTTGAAACGTAAACTAAACATCTTTTGAGGGGAGGATTAAAATGTTGTTCCCATCGTCAATTAAAAACGATGCAAATTCTTCCACTGGGGTGTATTATTCAATTGGCTTGCGTTCATGATTTGAATTTATACTAAGCTTTAGAGTGTGCATGTTTCACAGGCGATAGAGCTATTATTGAATTTCAGGAGATATGCATAGAGCACGTAAATCTGTTCTCAACCAAAATACCTATTTGGATTGTTCAGTTGATCATAGTTGTGTGCCTCCTGAAATTCAATAATCGCTCTATCACCTGTGAAACACGCACACTCCAAAGCTCAGAAGAAATTCAAATCATGAACGCAAGCCAATTGAATAATAAACCCCAGTGGAAGAATTTGTAGCGTTTTTTTTATGGTTATCAGAATGCTTCAACCCGTGTGTCGGATACAAAGTCTTCTAGGAGTTCACTCCAGTATCCGCATTACTACATCACTACGTCCTATGTTAATGATAGCAACACAAAAACAATAATAAACCAAAATAACACGAATGTTGGCACCATAAATCGGACCATGGATCGGGAATGGTTTGACCTACGGACCTGGGGAGGGGCTCATTCGATCCCTCGTGGAGTGTTCTTCAAAAAGAGTACAAATTTAAGCTGCCTTGACTTTTTTTGAGGTTTTTAGGGATTTTACAAAACTTCGACAAACCTTGAAGGGCACTTTAAATTAAGTGAGGGAGCTGGCTCAAGAATTGGGGCGTCGCCGGACCAAGATGGATTTTTCCTGAAAATTGCAGCTTTTAAGGCGGACGGACGGAAAAATGTTTATTGCAGATTCGGATTCTACACCCTTTGAAACGTAAACCATGGAATTTTCAGGGGGGTTAGATTTTTTTTTTCAATAGCGATTACAATAGTTTATTATTGAATAATAAACCAAAAATTAGCGGCTCTTCATTTCATTTTTTATCAAAATCAAAATATCCATTCTACGTTCTACGTTTTTGTTTGTTAATTTTAATTTTTCCAGTGCAACAATAATACGTTAAACTTCGTGTAGTTAGTTACTTTGAAAGGAAGTATCATCACCGCGTAAAACCCGTTATTATTAAGGAAATGTGCATTCCAGCGCATTCTGTGGCTAGGTATTAACTCAACGACCTTGCATCTTGGTGTCCCTTCTTGGGTATGCGGAGAGGCGTTGGAATGCCGGCGTCCGAGATTAACTTCTCTCGGCCCCTACATAAATAAACGCCCACTTTTGTACCCACCCAGTGGTGGAAGTTTGCCGGAACGATGCGGAAGGAAAAAGAAGAGGCTTCGGAAAGGTTTCTGACCCTTTGAATATTTACAGTGACAATTGAGTAATGAAGCGAAGTTAATGGCATCTACCGGGGGTAATGAGCCAACAATTGTCTTTATGAATAACACATTCTTAATTTACAAACCCTATCCCGTCACCACTTACTGAGCAGCATTCCCTCTTCACTCTCGACGAATATGATGTGGCATATGGTCATCAGTGTTGACCAGCAAGCAGTCCAGATTGGTGTCACCTGAACGAAACAACTTGCTATGGCACAGTGGCAGGACAGTGACGATCTTCAGATCGTCAGTGGATCAATGGAGAAACATACTGCTTCATCGGTTGGCACTTCCAATAATGGACAATTCCACTTAATGGACATTCCATTAAAAAATTCGTCGTTTCGAACAATTCCTTCTAACAAATGCCAGTTTGGACGTTTACTTCTGAAATTCACGGTACATACCGAATTGTTTTCGCTGCATGATCCGTTCTTCCACCCAAACTGGTTGATTATTCCGTCTTTCAGGTTTCCATTTGGTAATTAGTGCAGTTGCTAGACCGTTATTCAGGTTTGATGAAACCATCGTGATGGTCGGCAAGAGGTTAAAGGAAGCCAGACCGTTCAGACAGACTCGACAGTACTTTCGCTGTCATCTCAGCGAGAGCGTTCTGAAGGCTCATTTTGTGGACTGAGCTCTGCTCTATGAAATCAGTTCGAATTAGCTGTCCTACTAAGAACAACTTTAATTTTAAAAACAGAAAGTGAGGGAAGTTTTCGAGGTTTCCTTGGCAATAATGGCGGTAGTTAACTCACCCTGTCCAAAATTTCATAATCTTGTTGATGCTTCAGCAGGACAGTCACAGAGCATGTATTCTGCTGTTTCTACATCTTCGTTGCACAGCTAGCATATTATACTGGCCTTATTGCGCCATCTTGGCCTGCAATCCGAATAAGGAGGCAAAGTTATCTTTTCGCCCGACCACCACCCCGCTAATCGGTCCCGAAATCGTGTTACGAAATCTAGGAACAAGTGAAACTCTTGAATCTAATTTCTCCCCAAATCGCTGAATTTGCTGAAATTTAAAATAGAGCAGATGTGCACTGATCAAAAGAAGAACCTTTGAGGGTAGTTCATTTCAAATGGACTTACTAAAATATAGCAATCGTAATAAGGCATTTCTTGTACAAACAACAAGCATAGTTTCAAATCAATTCGTTGTTTACCAAACCCCACTAAATGGAGGGAAGGTGACGGCGTCATAAAGTGTTTTGTTTGATTGTTTTGTCAAATTACAAACGTTTTAAATTTGCGTGTAGTAATATCAACCAAGTTATTGAATGTCCAAATGAGATATGAAATATCTAAACATTTCATTCAAAAGCTTTAACCGGAACCTAAGGAAGGAAGGCGGAAATCGTTTCCATTATTCACCTTTTGTTATTTCGTGATCTTTTGTTGTCTGGGAGGTGATCAGCCGAGGAAGGGAGTTGACTCAATGCAGCGCCTCTCTTCTGAGAGATAAATGACGTTGTTTTGACAGCCGGAGAAGTAAAAGTGAAAGAAGACGGGAGAGGGCTCTGGAAATGTTTTCACTTGACAAGTTAGCTGTAAGTTCGAAAGCGGGTTTTTTGTTTCGAGCTATCGCGCAGAGGGTGTCAAAGTGGCGAAGTGCGTAATGGAATGAAATGAAAAAACGAACTCGATTGTCTTGGTATGGGAAAATTTTCAGCTGGTCGGCTCACCATTACGGAAAAAAAGGAAACAAACTAAATTAAAAATTCGGGAAGATGTCCAGGTGTACACGACGCCGGCACAAGGGATAATGGAAGTTAAGGATGATAAAGGAGGCAGAGAGGGATAACAGGAAGTGCCCCTATGAAGTGACTAGTAGTCGAAGTTCAGGACCCAAGAGCGCGGGTGGTGATACCACGATGCACTCCTGCCACTGACATCCAGGGTTATGACAGACAGGCGGCTCTTGTCTTTAAACCCTGGCGTGCACCGAGACCGTGAGGTACAACCACGAAGGGAACGTGAGACAAAAATGAGCTTTTCTTCCCATACACAAATTCAACTACCAATATGCAAAGGAGATCGATCTTGTCTGCTTTCTCGGCTTCAAATCGCGAAACAAACGGCTCAATCCTACTTTTAAAAGAAGTTCACTAGTAGATAAGTAAATACCTGAAAAACAATTGTTGAACTTCAGAAACCTGTGTTTCGCAATAGTTGAAATTCATGTCTGCCCAGCAAGAACCATCGTGAAGGTGAAAGCCTATTTCCATCGTTAACCCAAGCTTCATTCCTATTATTGCAGCAAAGAGACAAGGGAAGCAAAAAAGTTGATTATTTACCTCACATCGGCAGAGCCAATCTACCTATTTGCAGTAATGAGGGTTGAACTTGCGAATCGTGGAACGTTTTATGCTTGCGTTTGAGCGTTGTTGCAGTCCTGTTAATAGTGGCATTGGGCACTGCATCACTCTTTGCTCCACCGACAATTTAGCGAACTCAAGTTTTATAGTACTTAGTGTATTCATCGCGTATTTACAGCTAACACAATTCTAGGATAAGAGAGTGTTTTGGTAGCACTCTAGCGGGTGACAACTGCGAGTGTCCCTGGAGCACTTTATTTTGGGCCCGCTCATTGGTTTATTCTTTGGACCCACAACCAATCAACTCTGTGTTCCCCTTCCATTCGGAGCACAGACGGGATTCAGGCCCCAGACAGCCAACCCCTACCCTACCTCACCAAACTCACGACTCCACCACCCTGAGGCTCTGTTTGGCGGGTGGATTTGAAACTCTTCGGCTTTTCAATTAGGATTCATGGAGAAAAGTTGGAAAAACAGTATGATAATATTATACTTACAATATTATTATTATCAGGTATCTTTTACAGTTTGGCCAGGGGGTGCAAATGAGCCTATCCTCCTGTCAGTAGGACAAACTTATAGGGCTTCTTCAAACTTGGGCTTTCTACCCAGTTAAAACTCCTTATCTTTCTATCATTGTTAGGTTTTCAAACCAAGTAGTGTGAGCACTGTAACCGGTCATTCCTCATTTTTCTCCCCGATTACCAGGTCAATTTTTTATCACCCCTTTTACGACTTATAACAACTCCCTATCCTATACTCGCAAAAAAAAAAAAAAAAAAATAAATAAAAAAAAAAAAAAATACAACTTAGAAATTCTCTGCATCCAGTCAAAGTCACTCTATTCTCATTCATTTCTTGGGAAACCAAAAGTCCAATGAACTCCGGGTTTTCCCCTGTGAAAATTAGCTAGATCTTGCCCTTGTGCATTACGAGTTTCTATTGGCTCCCTTTTTCAACTGCCCCTTCTCCGGAAAATTTTTGGAGGCGTTACCAATAGTTAGGTGATGATTTGTGTGAAATATCCAGTTTAAGGGACTTACTTCCTCTCTCTTGAAATCTCTCCTAAATTAAACCTTCTTATATTACTAGTTTCAATTCCTTAAGTAAAGTTAATCCGTGTAAAATCTAATACTGTGATAATTCAAATAAAGTATTATTAAGTGTGTATTTTCTCACCGACAAAGCGTTGACACACCCAATGGTGACATAACTGCTACCTATTTGGCAACCGTATATTGAAGTAGCATGAGACACACACTCGTGTATATATAACTGTATTTAGGGTACAGGTAGTACAGGTGTGATCGGCTGGTTCGTGGATCGGAGATCCACCGAATCTATATTTTGACAACTGGGCGAGTTTAAGCCGCAAGATGGAGCGTTCCAGCGGCTAAAATTAGACGAAATTCTCCCATCCTACGGTTAAGGACCGCTCAAAACCCAATAAACCGCGACAGATGCCAACATTCATTCCAGGAAGCACTTAAACGGCCTAGCAGACTATTTTTAACTCCTTATATACATATGTACTTGATAAACATAATATTGTAGCAACATTTCGGGAAGAAACGGGTGTACCTACGTACTTTTTAGGACGTCTCTTGATGCAAGGCTCGGTCAATATAGGAATGCCTATCATAATTGATCCAAGGTGATTTGGGACAACAACTTTAGTTTTTTTGCCAGAAATTTTATCGACGCTCTACAGGCCATATTTTTCAATTGATTTTTATTATTCTCATTTTGTTCCGAGAAAAATTTTAGTCTAGTTGTGCAACAAATCTCGATAATTTGCTCTTGTTGACAGGAGTCGGACTGAAAGGGCTAACAGGCAATCGCTTCAACCGCTGTCAAGTAAGAATTCTCAACCGATGATGTCATTCTTTATGTGAGCAGTTAAGATTTTGGTTTAGTATTTGAAAATATTTCAAAATACTCAATTTTCATCAGGAAAGGTGAATAAAAATGGTAAAAGTGATGAATACTTATTTATTCACTATGTTCATGAAAAGGAGTTTGCGGAGGGGGAAAAGTAATCATATAATTAGTATTTTATTGTTTTGTATCACAATTTTTGTTGAACAAACCTCTTTTGTGCAACTAAACTACAGAAAATTTTGATTTCAATGTTGGGAAGGGTTACGGATAGAGAGATAATTATCTCCCATTATAATGGGCGATCCATTAAAAAGCATTTGATGCATTCGAAGAATTTGGTCTTTTTTAAAAAATATTTATAAGTGTTTGATTAAGTTAGTAAGTGAGGTGTCAGGAGGAGAAAACAATCATGGCCCACTTTTGGTGAAAATTGAGATTTTGCTTATATCTAGATTTAAAAACCCCAGCTTCACCAGATTGGCGTCGTTCGGTGGAGCGTTTCTGTAATTCACACGTTCCCAGCTCACTGCTGTTTTGTTCCTTGCCGTTGTACTTACGGTGTTTTTCGATTTGAAAGGTACTCAATTTACGCATGATCCAAAAGTGGTAGTGATTTGAAGGAGATCGAAGAAGGGATTGCTGAGACAACTGCCAAAAAGAGAAATAAGTCACTCCGTATTTGCCATGTTATGAAGAAATCAGAAAAGACAGGCGTCAGTTCGTCGTCCACAAGAATACCTATTCTGGATCTTTTGCTAGTTCAGTGTTTCGAAAGCCAAGAGTAAGAAGAAAAGTCCTCCAACAGAGAGTCAGCCAGTCATAACACTCATCCGGGAAATTTTGCACCCCTGACGACTTCCGATCAAAGCCGACAAATTGGGGGATCCCCTTCACTTAACCAGATTCCTTGAGAACTCTGACTCTAGACGATTCCACGCAGAACTAAAACCCACTGAAGTTCGGACCAAGATGTTTATCCAAATACAGATATATTCAATTCCTAACTTCAAATTTTTCTTTTCTCAAAAAGCTATTTTGCGGAATTTGACTCCCCCCCCCCCCCCCCTTACTCCTTAAGTGAGATAATATAAAAACCGGACATACGAGCGTTCCTGTACGCCTTACTTATCAATATCTTTCACTCATGTAGCTACTCTATCAACCTACTAAACATCAGACCTTTGAATTTTTAATCTTATTACGTCCACGATTGACATTTTAAGTACCCTTCATATTTCTTGAAGTAACATATCCACGGAAGACACCATTTAATACACCATTTGGTGCATTATCTGGGGCCCGTCATATGTCAAGTCTTTAAGCAGTTCACGTATCTACAAAGAGAACTGACAACATGCAAGCGAACTGCGTTTAATGCCCTTAATCAATTTCAAAGCTCGACGAGAATGTTTTCTTTTTATTTTTCGTCTGTATACTGGTTTATTTAACATCATAATGCGCGAGGCCGTGAGTCGTATCAACACAAAAGCGATCCTGCGGGGTACAAAAGACCGGAAAACAGCACTACAGACCGTTTTGCTCGAGATCGCGTACAATGCACACGGGTGTTCCACGCTTTACGTCGGTGATTTCCAGTGCCATTGATATTCCAAGGCCAACTGCACTATACACAACCCGCGGCATTGCATCTAAAATAGAATCTAGATTCTATCCATTTAAAAAAAAAAACCTCTCCTCACATTGTTGTCATTCAAATTTTTGGGTGGAAAGGAACTAGCGAGGGCTGTCTACGCGGTTTGATGCAGATGCATTCTACATAGTCTCCAAAACAGAGGACATTTTGAGAATCGGTGCGAGTTTGATAAAATTGTACAAAGCAGTACTATATATAGAGGGACACCTATCAGAACTGGACTAGAGAGGGGGATGTGGAACAACCCAATAATGAATCGAAAAAAAAACTGCAAACAAATCCGTTTTTGCACAGACAGACAGATAGATCCTCTCAAAGGCGGAGGAGGGATACCCTTGGGAGGGAGGGATGAAAGGAGTGCCCTATACAACGACCATCAGTTTAAGTAAGAGTCCCAGATGACGCGGGTGATGATACCACGAAGTACTCCTGACGAGATGCCCAGCTTGAGTAACTAGCACTTTTCCCGCACCGCGCCCCGCGCCATGATACGGTTGCAGCCATAACCTTAATGTTATCAGGCGCCACTCCTTTTAGCACAGATACTGCTTGCCACAGGTCGTTTCTATCATATTTACTTTTCTTAGCCCTCCAGGTCTGATCCATGTCCACGTTGCCACTGACAACTTGGACATCCAGGATTGTGGCAAACCATCAGGCATAATGGCAACGATATCTGGCTCCTTGTTGAGTCTCTCTCTCCGCACATCAAAGCCACTGGATGACAATGCATGCTATCTGCTTAGGAATCGCATCATGACTGAGAATGCGACCACCGTGAGTTCGTGGACACTGCTGCACCACATGACACAGGTTCTCATTCTGAAGTCGACAAGCACGGCAGAGGGTATCTACTGCCCCACCTCTGGAACAAGTCACCGCAGTGGCTAGAGTAGCCACCCGGACGGCATGAAAATGTATACAGACGCGAAACGAATTTTGCTCAGAATGCGAGCGGAAATTTTGATTTTGCAGAGGGAAAAGTGTTTTCATCTCCGAAAGTGGAAACAAGTTTCTGCTACCCACAGGTATACTCGATAGCAAAATGTCTTAGTAAGCATCTTTAAAAATCTTGAACTAAATCTTACATTACATCTCACCTTTGCCAACATGCCTCAAGCGAAGTGAAAAATATAAGTCATTGGACATTTTGCCTCCGAGTCTACCAAGGTAGCGGAAGCATTGTTTTCACTTTCGGAATGTGAAAATTTTTTTGTCTCCAAAATCAAAAATTCCAGTCGCATTTTGCGTTTTAGACCTTTCTGAACAATTTTGGTTCTGTGTCTATCTGTGTGTCTGTCTGTCAGCAAATTCTTGTTACGGGCAAAACTACACGAAGTTATAGTCAGATTTTGATGAAATTTTCAGGGATTGTGCGGGTTGGAGTGTAGATGGTCCCCTATGAGTTTCATGACCCCCGGATCAATAGTAGCCTCTGCGCATGCGCAAACGTGAAATCCTTGTTACGCGCATAACTCCGGGAGTTCTTGACCGATTTCGATGAAATTTTCAGGGATTGTTCGGTTTGATGTGTAGATGGTCCCCTTTTCATGACCCCGGATCAATAGTAGCCTCTGCGCATGCGCAAACGTGAAATCCTTGTTGCGCGCATAACTCCGGGAGTTCTTGACTGATTTCGATGAAATTTTCAGGGATTGTTCGGTTTGATGTGTAGATGGCCCCCTATGAGTTTCATGACCCCCGGATCAATAGCAGCCTCTGCGCATGCGCAAACGTGAAATCCTTGTTACGCGCATAACTCCGAGAGTTCTTGACCAATTTCGATGAAATTTCCAGTTTGTTCGGTTTGATGTGTAGATCGTCCCCTATAAGTTTCAACCCCCGGATCATAGTAGCCTCTGCGCATCCGCAAACGTGAAATCATGAGTGAGTTCATGACTGATTTCGGTGAAATTTTCTGGGATTGTTCGGACTGATGTAAAGATGGTCCTCGTGAGTAATAAAGAGAAAATAAAGTTTTAGCCTCGAGCTTGGATCGAACCATATTGAACCATCATTGAACGATGCATATATTTTGTTTTATTTATGTAAAAATATATAAATAAATATAGTTTGTTCAATAGTTGAACATGCCTACCTTTATTTTCTCAAGTTATGCTCCTGCATAACAATAAATTCACCCTAATTCAATATTTACTTCGCCTAATTGAACGAAGTTCTTTAGTCAATAATAATTTTCAATGATCTATACAGTCATGTTATGGATACGAGGAAGCTATGTGCCACACCCACTTGGCAGACGTTTTTTGTCATAAATTGCTTGTAGGACCGGTACATGGTTAGTGTCAGTCACTAACATTAAGATTCAATTATTTTTCGGAGCATTTTGAAGATGGACAAACGAATTTGGCGGGTATAAGCCATAATGTCAACAGCCTCACAATATTTACCACCTTCCGCCAGAGGAGACGCACGTGATATCAGAAATACGAATCAGCCGACCAGACTCCGAGATCACGAGGACGCCCATAATTCACAGGGAGGACGGCCTCTTTGGAAATAGAACTCCCCGCACGCACGCACCCCGTCGTAAATCTTCATCAAGACCGTCGGCCCGTTTCATTGTACATTATCACCTCCAGCATTAATAAGTGTCTCCTCACTAAATATTTTTCTTTATACCTCCCGACCCACGGAAGGTTCTCGTGGTATAGCCCTATTTTACAAATTTGTCACGGGGGAGATTCCGAAAAAGACGCTCTCGAGCGTTTATTACGCCGTAAATTGAATTTTCTACCGAGGACCGGGATCGTAACGCTATGATAAAACGCTTAGGGGGCGGTTAGCTTTTCGAAAGGGGCCCTCATTCGCCTTAACCTTTTCACGCCGAAAGTTGAAGATGTTGGGGAGAAAAAGGTCAATTCGTCCATCCGAGTTCTATCGTTCCCATCTCAATGAAAGCCATCCGGTGCGAGTCTTCACACTAATTTCCCAACGGTATTCGATGAAAGGTCTCATTTTGAAAAAAAAAAACGGGACAGTAGACCGGCAGATCATTTAAATGATTAAATTTACACATTTAAGTACCGAAGATGAAAAATTGCCTATGTAACCTGCAAATATGGAATTCTATCTCAGAGGAGGGGAGCTAGTAAACAGAGATGAAAGTTACGACTGGAGAGGTGGCAGGTACACGAATGACCCCCTCGGGCGGACGGAAAAGTGGTGATGCCGGGATGACAAAGGGCGGAAGGATCCCACCCGAAGGTTAGTTGAAGAAGTGTTGAGCGGGGGGGGGACTGTCGGGTCGGTCGCAAAGAACTGGATTGTACTCCTGTTTATAATTTAAATGATAAAAAGGCCGCAAATTGTTATATCATGGTTTATTATTTCTGCATTAAATCAACCTTCTAATTAAATCACTCATCTATGTTTAGAAGAGATAGGCAGCGAAACATAGCCTCCTTCCTCCTTATCTTGTAATAGTACCTAAAATAGATGAGTGAAAAAGAGCTCTTTTATATTTTACCTTTCTAGATCGATTGGGAAAGAAATAAGCCGCAAGGGTTATTCAGCTGATCAGTGTGTATAAATACCTAGTGAACTCCTTGAAATCCAACCTTTACCAGTCTCCCTATCTGAAATGAAAGCTGATGTCAAAATCCCTGTAATGGTGCTGTATACAGTTCACGGACACAACGTCTAAACTCACGGATAGAATAACAGACATGTTATAGGTGTATTTGCGGACATAACATGAGGCATATAAATACATAACTTATACTCAAACACGTGCACGTACCATGAAACAGGTTGTTTAATTCTCAAACCCTACTAACTCGACAGCACGTAATTAATAGCGAGATGATTCAACAGAATAAGAACTTCAATAACTGAACAAGAAAGAACAACAATTTCAAGTCAGAATTTCGGTTTATTATTCAATAATAAACCATTGTAATCGCTCTTGGAAAAAAAAAAATCTAACCCCCCCCTGAAAATTTCATGGTTTACGTTTCAAAGGGTGTAGAATCCGAATCTGCAATAAAAATTTTTCGTCCGTCCGCCGTACGCACGATTTCTTCCAAACGGCTGGAGCAAAAAATCTGGAATTTTCAGGAAAAATCCATGTTGGTTCGACAACGCCCCAATAGCCAGCAATCTTTAGCCAGCTCTCTAACTTAATTTAAAGTGCCCTTTAAGGGTTGTCAAAGTTTTGTAAGATCCCTAAAACCCCAAAAAAAGTCAAGGCGACTTAAATTTGGACTTTTTTTTAAGAACATTCCATGAGGAATCGAATGAGCCCTTCC
Source organism: Creontiades dilutus (assembly GCA_031894815.1). NCBI lineage: Eukaryota > Metazoa > Arthropoda > Insecta > Hemiptera > Miridae > Creontiades > Creontiades dilutus. The sequence continues at coordinate 276,640 of JAVIWC010005620.1, forward strand.
CCAGGTCCGTACCTCAAACCATTTCCGATATATGGCCCGATTTATGCTGCCAACATTTGCGTTATTTTGGTTTATTATTGTTTTTGTTTTGATTGCAGTAACCTAGTGATGAAGTAATGTGGATACTGGAGTGAACTCCTAGAAGGATTTGTAGCCGATACACGGGTTGAAGCATTCTGATATGCATGAAACGCTGCAAATTCTCTTACTGGGATGAATTATTATTCATTTGGCTTGCGTTCATGATTTGAATTTCTACTAAGCTTTGGAGTGTGCGTGTTTCACAGGTGATAGAGCGATTATTGAATTCAGGAGGCACACAAATATGATCAACTGATCAATCCAAATAGGTATTTTGGTTGAGAACTGATTTACAGTACTCTATGCATATATCCTGAAATTCAATAATCGCTCCTCCTCGCTAATCCTGAAATTAACAAATTCCCTGAAGCGTTAATAAATTATCGTTCGGCGATGAACAATAATTGTTCAAATGTTAGAATTCAAATCGTTGAATGTTTTCAAATCTAAATTTCGACAATCTTCCTTTCAAGCACTAGAACGGCACAGCTCATAGAAATGGTTTTGATATCGTTAGAGTTTTGGAAAAAAGTTGTTTTTGGCCTTTTGGATCCCGTCCCCATTCGATTTGAAGGGTTATACAACTTACGATTCCCTTCCCTACGAACGCGTTTGTTCATCCTCACTAAGGACGACCGATATCATGGTGAAAGAAGAAGTTGTGCAACACCTAATATCGTTAGGAATCTTTCGTGGAACTTGCTAATCACAATAGAGCAATCCTTATCTGAACTGGTTAAGAGGTTTGGCATTCTATGGAAGACAAACTGAAAGACATACATAAATCTCTAAGTTCGTCCATTTGCTTCATTATGAGCCTTGAGACGGGCCAGCATGCATTGATGCTCTCAGCAATAAAATACCAACCACACGCATATAAAATCCAAATCTTATATCAAGAAATCCAGAAAAACAAGAGAAAAGAGCTTCCACTGCCGTAAAATAAAACAAATAACCTCAGATCCCTGAACCTGAAGACTTCCCAGTACCTGAATATTCCAGTACCCCTCTGTGCATGAATAAATAGTGTAAGGTCACGTAAAAACTGTATACAAAACGATAAGAACCACGGACCTTATACACACGACAAAAGAAAACGACGACACAAATTGAACGACGCCCCAAACAAACTTACACAAATCCGTCGACACCGTGTCAACTGATTATTACGCAACGAATCCGACGCCCGTTATCAAAAACAACGCGAACATGGCATCTAATTACCCCGCGTCCTGCCAAAACTGCGGATCTCCACTGCTTGAGAAACAAATAAATAACCCAATATTTTGCACCAAGTGCAAGAAAGTATTAGATGAACAATGCGCGGAGTACACATACGAAAATTACCGCAAATTGACGTCGTAAAGAAAGTCGTTATTCAAATGCAATAATTGCAAACAAGAAACCGCAACAATTCCTTTCAGGTATTACAGACTTCCTCCTAACTTTCATACAAAAGTCCAGCTCAAGTCTCGTTATTCATTTCCTCTTCTTTTTCCATAATTGAGTACGTATCCTCATAAAAGTAAACAATAAATGATTTAAATACAGACTCCGAATAAAATGTCAGTATTTTTAGTGAACCGGAAAAAAATCAGCCAAAGGGCTAACACAGCCGAATGGAAATTTATGGTTAGCACAAAATTATTAATACCCAAAAGTCTGTAAGGCACCAAACATACAAAACTGCTGAAAGATTGAGTTTCTTCAATTTTAGAAAAAATAGCATACTCCCACAAAAAATCTGATCTGGGGATTTCTGTGCTTAGGTATTACATGTTTTTTGGGTCGCTGAATCCGAATTTGATGTCTTTATAGCTGCATTGGGTATATTTTCAATTTTATGGTGTTTTTGAGCCTGTGTTTCGAGATTATGGCTGAACCTGGACCCGACCACAGTGCTCACAATGCTGATCCAGCTTCCTTCCAACCGCGGTGTCAAGAGAGTGTCTCTACCAAATTTTAGCTCCTTAGGGTAAACAGGAGATAAATATTTTAGATTTATTACACCCCAAACTGATCTGGCATCCTCCCAATCCCTGTCCAAGGTCTCATGAGACTGTGTACCGAATTTCCAGGGCTCAAAAATGACAGGAAGATAATCTGATAGGCTGAGAGGGATTTGTAACGCTCATAAAAGAAATCTCCGCCCACTAATATAGAGGTGTACAGAGTACAGACGAACTTCCAGATTTATATATGCTACTGTAAAACCCTGAGGTGATGTAAATGTTACTATTTACCAGAAAACCCTAGCAATTCCCAAAATTGTTGGTGAAAGCCTGAAATCTACATGAAAAACGGGCATTTATCGACTGAGCGATTTGGTAAAGCCGGGAAAACCTTGTTGAAATGATGAACTTCGGAATTTTACCAATCTCTGGATATAAACGAGCGGATTTCCCCGCAGAGGAATGTTAAGATTTACCGAAATCAGTTTGTGAAAGTCTGAAACACGTTCTCTGATTGAAGTAATACTAGTTTTTACCAAGCCTCTTGGCAAATCTTAAGATTTACTGGGAGAAGCCCTATTTTAAAGCCAACACTGGACTTATACCATTGCTATTCATACATAGGTATGAAATAAAGTTTAGCAGAATGGAGTTCAGTTCATGTGAATGTCATAAGCAATGTGTAATCAGAAATAAGAAGAAGCGACGTCGAGCCGAATGGTCAATGACATGATCATGACATGTGGCTCAATCCGATTCGGCAATTTATGACAAACTCAACGGGGAGGGACTTTGACGAAATGAATAGAACCCACAGAAGTTTAATGGGCACAGGAGCAATCATGTAGAAAGCCTGAGTAAAAACCGGAAGGTCCTCCGTTTCTACGGAAAATCCTTCTGACTCATCTCTTCCCTTGGATAACAGTCCTGAGGGGCACCCCTCTGTAGGGTAACGCTAATTGATGATCGTCCGACTGAAACGCTTTGTCCGCCCATCGACATCTTATTTAGCCTAGTGGAGCCGCGTGCGACCATTATCGTCAATCCGTCGACGGCAATAGGCCACGACACGTCGTTACTGTGAAATCCTGTTAACTGGATTAGGGCCACTGATTGCGAAGTCTCTAGGATCGTCTTCTGAATTGATCGTGAGTGGTCGGGAATTTATGACCACAGATCAACCCTGTTTCATAATCTGACATAATCAACTCGATACCGCAATAGGTCAAACCATGCAACCACACATCCTGAATCATCAGGGAGAGGCTTCACAAATTTCTAAGCCTGCACTTCATTTACATAAACGCTTGTGGCATTTCCTTGATTAAATCCACATCACATATTAACAAAGCTTTTTTAAAAGTCTTTAAAGGGCTTCTTCAGCCCTTCATTTTGAATAAGTAAACCAAGGAATAGAATACTGTATTCTTGTTTTTTTACGTCAAAAATTAGGTCCTGTGCCCGTCCAAATCTGATTATTTTGTTTGTATTTTAAATCACATTTCGTTTCTCTTTAAAGTAATTACAATTTCGATATCAAAAATTGAAAATATTACAGCAATTAGGAAAAATTGTGATGAAGATTGTGATTCGTGAAGATTTTTTTGGATCAAATCCACGTTCAAATGGCGATATTTTTTCTCGATCAATAATTGATCATTTTCCGACTAAAGTGCATAATATTATTATAATGATTGATAATGTTTATCTAAGGTGAGATTTATCTTCGTTTATGATTCATAAAATTACTCGATTAAGGGGAAGTTGAATTTAATAATCTCGGAGTTTCTACAAAGATAATGTTCAAGTGATACATAGATATATCGAACGGGCTGTATCGATTATTCGTCAGTCTTGTCACGTAAACCATTTGTGTTCATACTCTCTCCGATTAAAAACGAACTTAGCTCAAAGTGTCTGTGTTATTTAATTGTTACTAAATTTCAAATTAGCAACTCAAAAGTTTTACCGAATTAAACTCGAGTTTTAACGAATTAAACTCGAGTTTTAACGAATTAAACTCGAGGTGTTAACGATTGATTGATTGATGAATTTTAAGATACATCAGTGTCATATTCTTAATTTCCACATTTCTAGCTGATTTTGCTGGTTGTGGTGGAAGGGGGGAGGGGGGGGTGACGAAGCTAGGCTATGAAGGGTTGGGGGGAGACGTAGCATAACAACACAGAATATGACAATAAATTATAATATCATCATCAAGTACGTTAATAACAATAAACTTGGCGGAAAAAGTGCTGCATTTTTGCCATTTTGGGAAAATTTGCCAATCTTTGAGCCCCTATATCTCGAATGATCGTTTGGTCAAAAATCGGGTGTGAGTAGGTCATTTTGGAGAAAATTTTACATTTTATAATAGAGTGGTCTTCTAGGATGCGTAGTTTTCGAGTTATAGCGAAAAAACTGAAAAAAGTCCGAAAAAATCGCGGTTTTTCGGCCCCCCTGAAGTTAGCACAAGGTTAATTTGTCCGCAAAAGGAGGTGTTAGAAACAACCCAGCAAATTTGCGGAAAGTTGGGAATTTTCGCAAGCTTTGGCACTTTTGGCAGGCAATTTTGGCACCAGATGACTGGACAACTAAAAGAGAAACAGTTCTTATTGCTTTAAAATTCTCCTCAGCAGAAACATAATCACCAATCATAAAAAGATTTCTTTGACATCTCGCTCATGACAACACACTGAACGATCGAATGCTTTTTAAATGTCGAAGCCAATGCAATATCTCAATTTTTCCTAGGGAATACATATGAAATTACAGTTCGAAGAGGGCTGCACAGAATTTTCTTGTTGGTTCACATAGTAAGAGAGTTAAACATCAAACTAAATTGGTTCTTGATTTTCAAAAATTCCAGCTTTTCATTCATTTTGAGGCATTAAGTTTGAGTAAAAGATCGCACACGTGGTCATGAATCGGATTTTTAACCCACCTGCCCTAAAGTGAACAAAATTTGAACACCTCAGTTCTGGGAGATGTGAGATACTTCCTCGTACCGGTAACATAGCTGTATAGATCGTCAAAACATTTTAAATAATATTAATTAATAATAAATGCGTAAAGCTTGATTCACAGGACGAAAATGCCACGGGACAAGTTTCCACGAACATCATCGAATAATTGAATCACACTCTTCCTGGTTTTCTTAAAATTTACAACCCGACAATCCGCTTGATGAACTGTCTTCAGAATTAACTTTTTAAACTGCACTGCAACCAGATCACAGGCTCATAGAATATTCTCTACCTCACATCCAACGGTTTAACGTTTGATACGATGAAGTGCCAAATGGGTGGCTATTACAGCTGTCCTAAATAGAATTTGAGAGCATTTTCTCTTTAAATATTGCGTGAGGCACCAGCTCAAACTCGGTAATTATAACCCTTGCCTTCTTATCTGCATGGGAATTGCACTATTAAAAGACCCGAAAGTCTGGTCGCAAGAATCCATTAGGGGGAATCATCTTCGTGACTCGGTAGAAATGTTCACCCGACGGATAATTACCGGAGGGCTCTTTTAATTTTCCCGTTCGCTGCCAAATGACCCTCTTTAACGACCTGAGAATGATTTGGAAACATGCAATACTCGAATTCGTAATGAAAATAGGAAAAACACATGGAGTGAGGCTTTATGAACTTGATTATATTGCATTTAAATCGACTTTTTTGCCGTTCCATACTCCCCGGATAAAGGAATTGGCATGTCGATAACAGATCTTTTGATCTTTGGATGCCAAGCATGCTACATAGCTGCATTTCCCACAAATAGGTTAAAAGTCAATGAATGGATGTTGATCGGCTACATAAGTAATACAAGATAGAAAGATATACAGGGCGTCCCATCTACAGGGTGTCCCAGGAGTTATGCACAATCCGACTCCTACGTGTTCTACAAATCATTTCCGACCAAAAATGCATCGTCGCAATTTTTGGCCAGAGGCCTCGTATCCGAGCTATTTGTGATTTAAGATTTTTTTCGTGTTTCCGATCTCATGTCATTAAAACTTTCATAACTCCCTCAATTGTGGAGATAGCTCAAATTTGATGACACCGTTAGAAAGAGCGTTACATTTTCTATCTATTTGATGTCAGAAAACTTTTTTTAAATTGCATTGAAGAGGTGCAATTGCTGCGCGAAATGGCAGTTTTCTCAAAATCTTGAAATCGCCTGTTTTTCATCTCGCCTAGAAACCCCATGAATGCTTGACGGAGAACTGTGCAGACCTAGTAAAACGTGCGCCAAAATGTCAGCTTTCGAATGGTGTAGTCGTTTTGGTTTTTAAAAATATTTTTTGTTAAGGAAATGGTGTTTAACTGCAAAAAACGTGTGTTTTCTGTTAAAATTGAGGTTTTTCCAAAAGCCTCGACAAAAAAAAAGGTTGGTGGCGGGATATACGTAACTTTTCTCGCTGAATCGATGGTGACAACGCCTGACCTTTCAAGTGACGATTTCAGTTAGTTTTGTCAGATGCATAAACCCGTTCGTTTGTGAACAGCGTCTACGCCATTTCTAAGCCGTCCGGCCAAAGTCAGGATAATTGAAGAGCTGGTAATAATAACCAAAACCTTAGTGACAAAAAACAATCAGTAGATAAAAAACAGTTAGTTTACTAGATAAAGAAGGATCAGTGCCATAAACGATATTATCTACCAAAATTTTTTCCTCATACTATCCGACGTGTTCGCTAGGGTGTGAGTTGTACACCGGAGAAGTGTGACTCCCTTGCTGCCTCAGAAGCATTACCATTGGCAAAACCGTACACAAAAATCATGTCAACATACTCACTTGTGGTATAGCTACTCAACTGAAAGCAAATCATCGCAATCAATTGTAAATGAACAAAAACAATAGCTGTCTCTCGGATCTTCGATTATCCTGACTTTGGCTGATCACAAACGAACGTTTTCATTCATTGAATTCATTTTCATTTTTCATTTTTAAATATTTATTTTTTAATTTAAATCTTAACAATCTTTTTTAAACTCTAACTCATTGTATGAACTCGATTTAAATCCCAATATCTTACCATTGTCCAACAACTGGATAACATGTTCGAGTCAATAAACATTTTACTAAAACTGAATTCGGTCAGAAACAACAAATTATCAACATTGCAACACCCAATGCTACGGCCAAATCAGATTGGGGTTGATAATACACGGCGCACAAAGCAACCCCTCCTTCAAGACTCGGGGGTCGTGCGGGTCATTGCCTATCTTGCCCCTGACCATGATTACGCCTCCTCCGTAGCTTTCCCAATTTTCAAACATTAGGTCTTTTTTTAGTGATACAGGGTGTCCCTTAGGACTCTTACGTGTTCTACAACTCATCCGACTGCGACGAGTTGCATTCATCTTCGAGACTTCTGGAAAAACCTCAATTTTAACAGAAAACACACGTTTTTCTGCAGTTAAACGCCATTTCCTTAACTAAAAATATTTTTAAAAACCAAAACGACTACATCATTCGAAAGCTGACATTTTGGCGGACGTTTTACTAGGTCTGCACAGTTCTGCGTCAAGCATTCATGGGGTTTCTAGGCGAGATGAAAAACAGGCGATTTCAAGATTTTGACAAAACTGCCATTTCGCGCAGCAATGCACATCTTCAATGCAATTTAAAAAAAAGTTTTCTGACATAAAATAGATAGAAAATGTAACGCTCTTTTCAATGGTGTCTATCTCAAAATTGAGGGGGTTATGACAGTTTTAATGACTTAAGATCGAAAACACGAAAAAAAATCTTGAATCGCGAATAGCTCGAAAACGAGGCCTCTGGCAAAAAATTGCTAGGAGGCATTTTTGGTCGGAAATGAGTTGTAAAACACGTAGGAGTCGGATTGTGCATAACTCCCGGGACACCCTGTATATGGAATTACAGCCATACGGTGCGACCTATCAAACACTCGAACCAAACCTTTTCTCTAGTATTTTCACTCTGTTTGAAGGTAGCTGAACCCTTTTTCATTTTTTGATGTTTTAGTGCCTTTTTCTATTTTAGTTTTCGATTCTACGTTGAATTTGAAGAGAAAATGCATCGTTAATAATTTTTTTTAGAGACTTCGTTTCAAAGTTATTTCACTTTTTCAAAGAACAAAAATCGACAAATTCTTCTTTAAAAAAAAAAAAAAAAAACGCTTTTCTTCAATTATCTAAAATATTTTTTAGATTTTGACCACGTTTTTGAAACCAGCATCAAATTTCCTATCAACAGAAGCCAGTTTTTATCATCAACAATCATCATCAGAGGATTGACATTACAGTTCAACCAATTCTTTTAATCCGAATCTCTTCATTTGGAGCGTTATATCTGTTTATTCTTGTCAGAAACGTTTCGTCCCGCAGCGGGGACTTCCTCAGTCTAACTATGTATAACTACTAGCATACTTTAAGCATTGACATGGTGGTGGCACCACACATCTCTTGTTGTTTGTTACTTTTAGCTCTGTAGTTGACGTTAAACTGTTCACTCCTCCCTGTCCATGTACTCAAGTTGGTCATATTGCTTAGTTGTTTGATCTCAACTGCGTTAATTAGTTAAACAATTTTGTTTTGTTATAAAAATCAAAAAGGGGAGAGAGGAACTGCAGCATAATTTAAATTTTGACATCGAAATAATAAGAATTAATCCTCTAAGTAAAGAAAAAAATTTCTCCTGGTGCAAATTATTTACCCAATATAATAAGAATACATTTCATGGTTTATTGTACATATATACTCTTAAAAATCCCTTCAGCGGCAATTTGACCAAATTTGATTAACCAATCATAGACTAGTTTTTTATAAGCGTCTCTCTTATAATTGGCAGGAGAACGGAGCGAACTAGTGATTTGATTATATACGATATACAACATGTAAGTTGGACTACGAGTAGTTTGAGTGAGGCGAATTTTAGGATTGGCGATGTTACCTGCCAGTTGGAATCTCGTGTGATGGGTTACAGAACACAAGAGTGAACAACCAATTCGAAAATGGATGGATTAGCAGGCGAGGTCCGGTCAATTGGTATGCAAAATCTCCCGATCTCACCCCACTGGATTTTTTCCTTTGGAGTTATCTCAAAGATAAAACAACAAAATACACCAGAGGCATTAAAAGGTGATCTGGTTCAAGCTTGCTTAGCTATTCCACCAGATGTGATACGAAGAACAACTTCTTCAGTGAGAGATCGACTCGCAATCTGTTTTACAGAAACAAGGGGGTCTATCTGAAGCGTAGGTAATTTTAGTAGAATAAAAAGTGCCAATAAAACTTGTCTAGTAAAATTTGTATGTGTACTACTTATTTACTACCACTTGATGCAAGAATTGAAAAGCCAATCCTCTGATGATGATTGTTGATGATAGAAACTGCCCATATAGATGGGACACCAAAACTGTCCAAATTTAATATGTTACTCACCAAAGAATGCACCAACTACAATTTACTCTTTGGTACATGTTTCCTTGATGATGTGATTTGTATAGGTAGAAGTAGAGGTTGCCCAATCCTACGTTGGAGATGATGTGAACCAGCTCGATTGTGGATGCGGACTGTGGAATGAAGGAGGACATTCCGGCACAATGGTTGACGTCCGGATGAAAAGCTTTCGCTGAGAACCCCAGAGCCTAAGAACAAAGGGAGTTCTTGTGAAGACATCTACATAACGCGGAGAGTTGATCCTTCCTTGTCTTTGGCGAATAATTAGACGGACGAACGCAAAAGAAAGAGTCCCAGAAGACCAGCAGGGCCTTAAGAGCGAGTTTAGCTCTTATTTTCACTTCTTCTCTTCCTCAATACTTAACACGTTCGCTGCAGGCTCACGCGCTGAGCGCGTGAGTTAAGGTAAATGGCAATTTCAATCTTAATGCGGCGCACGCTCCTGGCGCGTGAAGTATTCATGTACTTTAGATGAACCTCCTCTCTTAACCGCAATAGGAAAGGACTCGATTTCTTTCTCCCGCACTTGGTTTGAACCTTCTAAAGACGCGGGAAAAATCGTTGCAAGGTAGAACGTGTTAAAGTTTAGGAGCTTCGTCTCCGTGAGGAAGTTGTGAACTGTTGCGTTTTCCAAAAACGTAATGTTCACTTGATTTATGTGTTTTACCAGTACGTACTCGATCAGTTTTGGTTTCCCTGCGGTTTTGTGACAACCTAAGGGATTGACGTAAAATATCTTATTTTAAGCCTAAAATATAGACGATAAAACGAAATTTCATGAGAATTCAATGCAAATTTGAGTTTCGCTACAAAGAAAGGTGTAAGGTGGGGATGATTTATGACTTGGATAAAAATACACTGCCAAGGAGATGGCACAGCAGCTTCCTCGTTACATCCTTTATAGAATCAAAATTGTGAAAGTTATACCTGTTTCAAGAATCTCCACGTTAGCGCATGCGCAGAGCGTACTGCTGATCATATTGAGATGAAATTCGCATGGGACCTCAAGAGGCCTTATCCGCATAATCCCTCAAAATTTGAGCTAAATTCATTCAAAATTGTGGAAGTTATGGCTGTAACAAGGAAATGCGTACAGACAGACCGACAGACGCGGATCCAAATTTGTTCAGTAGGCTAGAAAACGCAAAATACGAGTGGAAATCCTTGGAAGCAAACGATTTAATTGCCTATTCAAAGGACCTCAAAGTTTGTGATACCAAAATCTTGCATACCTCCACATATCCGTCTATAGGGACACTAAGTACCTACTTCTCGCTGCTCACATAAGAAAATGATAGATTAGTTTTTAAAATGAACCTTTTAACAGCTGTTGTTGCATAACTTTAAAACATTGTTCGCATGGATCTTGGACTGTATGTAAAAGTATTAGAAGTATGTCATGTTAAAAAGCTCCCAATTTAAAAACGCTGCAAATTCTTTCACTGGGGTTTATTATTCAATTGGTGATAGAGCGATTATTGAATTTCAGGAGGCACACAAATATGATCAACTGATCAATCCAAATAGGTATTTTGGTTGAGAACAGATTCACGTGCTCTACGCATACCTCATGAAACTCAATAATCGCTCTATCACCTGTGAAACAGGCACTCCAAAGCTTAGTAGAAATTCAAATTATGAATCATTGAATAATAATCCCCAGTGAAAGAATTTGCAGCGTTTTCAAGAGCGATTACAATTAAAAAATATTCTATTTGAAAATTTTAAATTTCGTAAGACGGAGCATGCGCATATCAGAATGCTTCAACCCGTGTATCGGCTATAAACCCATTTAGGAATTCACTCCAGTATCCACATTCTCTACATCACTAGGTTACTGCAATTAAAAAAAAAAAAAAAAAAAAAAAAAAACTCTTTGTTTGTTTTGATTGCAGTAACCTAGTGATGTAGTGAATGTGGATGCAAATGTTGGCACCATAAATCGGGCCATACATCGGGAATGGTTTGAGCTACGGACCTGGGGAGCGGCTCATTCGATTCCCCACGGAAAGTTCTTCTAAAAAAGTCCAACTTTGGCCGCCTTGGCTTCTTTTGAGGTTTCTAGGGATTTTATAAAACTTTGACAACCCTTAAAGGGCACTTTAAATTAAGTGAGAGTGCTGGCTAAAGAATTGAGGAGTTGTCGGACCAATATTGATTTTTCCTGAAAATTTCAGATCTTTTGCTACAGCCGTTTGGGAGAAATCGTGCATACGGCGTACGGCGGACGGACGGAAAAAGTTTTATTTCAGATTCGGATTCTACACCCTTTGAAACGTAAACCATGAAATTTTCAGGGGGGGGGGTTAGAATTTTTTTTCGAGAGCGATTACAATGGTTTATTATTGAATAATAAACGAAAAATGGAGTCCAATTTTTGCTGTTTCTGGTTGTTCGTCTCTTCTTTGGAGCAGAGAATGTTGGAAGGGAATTTTCTTCCTCTGCGCCATATCTGCAAGTAGTTTTACAATCTGGTGGAGCGCTAAATATGTCCTTCAAATTTTTGGAACGCTAACGACGAATTTTCACGCATAAATTTTTCTTCCTTGTTGAAGATGGTACCGTAACTTTACGACTTCTGATCAGTTTCAAGGAGAAATCCCAGTGTGAGGGCCCAGTTAAATATTTCACACTTGGGTGCTTCAGGTGAAGCACCCACATGACCAAACTATCAGTGTGCTCATTATATGTGAGATTGTGTGGCCGAATGTAGGCGAGTCTCGAGTAAAATGCATAACTCGCCATAAAGTGGACCTGAAGAGAGCGGAAATCAACTTCGAAACTGTATTCCAAAAATAAACTTTGAGGGCTAAATCTAACCTTATGTCTTATCAACGATTCCATTATCTCATCACAGAGAGAACCTCAGTATCATAATGCCTACAAGTTTCTACCAAATTCACCTGTCAAATCAAAGTCATCAGCCAATTCGTAAGCAAGTCCAGAACATAAGTGGTGCAGAAGTTTCTCCTCGTACAACACGCACATTCGATCAACTTCGAAACTGTTGACGAATGATAAGGAAGTGTTAGTATTCCAAAAATAAACTTTGAGGGCTAAATCTAACCTTATGCCTTATCAACGATTCCATTATCTCATCACAGAGAGAACCTCAGTATCATAATGCCTACAAGTTTTTACCAAATTCACCTGACCAACACAAGTCATCAGCCAATTCGTAAGCAAGTCCTGAACATTCTCGTAAGTGGTGCAGAAGTTTCTCCTCGTACAACACGCACATTAATTTCATAGGCGGGAACGACCCGGAAAGTGGTTCAGACTTTTAAAAAACCGGGAAAGGAAACATTTCGGCGAGAGGCGAACGGGGTTGGGCTATTCACCGCCATATAAGCCCCGCTCCGCTTTTACCTTCGTTGCGAGCACTTTCGCAGGTGATTGAACTCAGGCGGCGGAATTGAAAAAACGCTCTCACGGGGTCCGGGTAACCAGTTGTCGATATTTCATATGCGATTTTAGCTGATTTTTTTCCCCGAAGCCAGGGACTGGCAAATAGAGCAGAGATCCTCTGAGCATACTCAAAAGGGTTTTGCATTCAGATTAAGCATTTCTGTCCTCACCCTGGTAGCGAATACCCACCTGGTAGCGAATAAAGAAGCCCCCGAATCCTTGATTAAAGCACCACGATTGATCAATTTTCTTGTTTCTAATCAATCACTGCGGTTCTCTCGGCATATTACCCAAGTGAGCACACGTAATCTTGAACCGTACTGCTGATACGCCATTTTGAAAAAAAAAAAAAACTTTTGTAGGGAGTGAGGTATATACTACTATTTTTTCCCCTCTTGAGCCTCCAACCTCCATGGGAATCGCCGCTCAAGTCTTTCAAATTAGGTGAGTGGAACAGCACAAATTAGCTTAATTTTAGCTGCAGTAAATACTAAGGTTTCCTTGCTATCTCACTTGCTACATGCAGATCTCACTCCCTATAATTGAAGGGGCTATTGGCTGGATATTGTAGGGAGTGAGGTTATAGCCTTTCAACGCCTTTACAGGCTACAAATGAATTGAAACTGGTTGAACCAAAATGTTGTCAACGAACGTCCAACAACTACACTAATTGTCAACAAGTGCGATCAAGTTTCACTTGCCACAGTCAGAATGTTACTGGAGTAGGGAGTGAGAGTTAAAAAACCTACACTGCTGCCTCCAGGGATGGTTTTCCCGGTAGAACAGACTGGGAAGGTCTAGCCAAAATCCAACCACCAGCGTTGGGACCATCTTAAATAAGGGATGTCAACAAAACAGAAGCAACTTCAAAAACACCCTTTCCTGCCTGTTGGGGGCTACTTTTCAAAACAGTCGCATCTCCCTATAATTCAAGGGGCTATTGGCTGGATATTGTAGGGAGTGAGGTTATAGCCTTTCACTGCCTCTACAGGCCACAAATCAATTGAAACTGGTTGAACCAAAATGTTGTCAACGAACTTCCAACAACTACACTAATTGTCAATAAGTGCGATCAAGTTTCACTTGCCACAGTCAGAATGTTACTGGAGTAGGGAGTGAGAGTTAAAAAACCTACACTGCTGCCTCCAGGGATGGCTTTCCTGGCAGAACTGACTGGGAAGGTCTAGGCAAAATCCAACCACCAGCGTTGGGACCATCTTGAATACGGGATACCAACAAAACAGAAGCAACTTCATAAACACCCTTTCCTGCCTGTTGAGGGTTACTTTTCAAAACATTGTAAGGAGTGAGGAAAAACTGTGTGATACTAAAGTAATGGGCTGATAAGGCTACGTGATTTGTTCCAATTTTTTTTTCTGAAGCGGATATACATTGTAGATGGTATGTTCTTTCATAGTGTAAGGTGGATATAAAGGCCCCAATAAATATTTCGCTGGGTAGTGACGATGGAAGTTGTACACCTCTGGTTAGTGACAGCTGTAGGGAGTGAGAAATACGGACTTTGGTATTTTCTTCTGGGTTCTGTACGCACAACTTTAACATTCTTTTCCCTAGAACATGTACATCCACGTAGGAGAAAATTTTGAAACACTTAGAAACTGTATTTAGTTGAGATTTGAAGGCAATACTGATCAGTACCGAAATTTTGAAATGACCCATAAACTTAAATGAATCTGATGATTTGCAAAGTATTATGCAATGGATTATTATTAAAAATCCACAATTGCAATAGTATAGATTGTAACTCGTGCTCTTATCCGACAATAGAAAGGTTCACATCACATTTGAACGTGACTATTGATGAAGATCTCAGATGGGGACCCCAAATTCCTTTACTGGTTGATTCTCAAATTCCGGGCAAATTTGTGTAAATGGCACGCTGTGCCGTTTAAAATCGTTTGACTTTCAACTTTTTCCTCTTTGACTACCTACATAGTTTATTGAGTGCACAAGAATGGAATGGAATATCCGCCCATCTAGTTATCTAGTTTTTGCTTACATTCTAAGTTAGAAAGACGAATGATCGATTTTTCAAAAACAACTGAAAAATCTGAAACATGTTGGGTGTGGCTCATAGCTACCTCGTATCGGTAGCATAGATGAATAGATAGTTTAAATGAAATGTCTGCTAGCTCTTCATCTATGATTCAAACAAGTTTATTCTAGCCGCGAGGGGCAATCCTTTCCTAGAGGTTTTCTAGAAGGAGCTTCGTGGGACTGTCATTTATCATGGATGTTTATTATTTCTATAATTTAGATGTTGTACCGTTAGATGGTCATCCTTTTAATGGTATATGTAACTATGGAGCGAACTAAGCGTTTTTTTCGAGAATTATGGGAAGGCGCTCAAGCTCTAGGTGCATTGACCAGGGACAGCGGCCAGATGGGCAAGTGGAAGGGACTTTCTTCCTTTCCGAATCCATAAACTATGACGTTGAACGGCTTCGAAGCTGGTTTGAATGAGGCGGGATCGGTCGTTAAAGTAGACCAGGTCCCCCTCGGTCTGGGCAAGGGAAGCCTCTTGTTGATAATCCGTGTGGGCGGGTGACCTCCGGGATTCCACGGGATCCTCTCGGCCCACCTGGTTGAAGAACAGAACTAATCATTATAATGAGGAATCCATAACTAGTTGCCACATTACACACCTGTTGAGCAGTTGGGGAAATTGATTTCGTAATAGGTAGGTGGGCGAGTAACTACCTGGAGTATAGGCAGTTCCTGGGGTTACGTAATGGCAGCTCTATCTGATTGAAGTTACAAATCAATAAAGAGAAGCCTCAATTCAATGAATTGACAGTTGATCAACCAGAGAAGATTTGATCTCTGTTGTGTGCAGTCCACATTCACTTCTGTACCAACCGGTAGACAATATAGATATTTCTCTATATGACAATAATATCACAACATACGCTTGGACACGAATTTGTTCAAAACGGCCTACCTGTACGCAGCCCATCTATACTTTATTATAGAAAGGACATGTTGAACTGTCTGTTACGATTTAAAAACCACTCAGCCGATTTTGAAAGATCTTTCACTATTGGAAGGGCTGATCTTTATCATGTAAGATGGAACAAATTTCTTCCTTGATGGAAAAACAATAAATCATCTATATGGTTTAGAATCAATTGAACCCCCCTCCGAAACGTCACCTGAGCACCTTCAGGTTTCTGTCTTAAGGAGGCTTCGCCCAAATTTGGACAAGCGTTGGGTATGGTGGAAGTATGGAAGTATGAGAAGCAACTCGTCCGATCTGCATTCCAGTCCAGCAGCAACTCATGCTGATCTCGGACATATGCACCTTTAAATATGGTTTGCATCTTCCTAAATAATCCAAATACACTTCAGCTTCATACGATTATGATGGTGGAAATCCGGTATTGGAATCACTCAGCTGTCTCGACCATATACAGAAGTGTGAAGATTCATGTACTTCGTAAGCAGGGTACATATAGAACTGCAGCTTCTAACGAAAATACCAGAAAAATTAGCTTTAAGAGCCACACGGGTAATCGCGACCTCATTATGCGTCAAGAATATGTTCGAAGGAGTAAGTACATAATTTTCCCCAGTTTCAACGGTCCGATTGCGTTCAAATTTTCAATGAATTCAGGGAAAATCTTTCTGATAATCTCGTACCAATTTCAAAAAGATTATATTTAGTAGCTTCTGCGCAAGTGCGAACGTGTAATCCGTGTAGCCAGCCTAATTCCTTCAGTTTTTATCTGATATTGATGCCGTTTTCAGGGAATGTGCAAGTTAGAATGTAGATCTCTATGAGTTTCATAGCTCCGTAATCGCCTTTGGAACCATGCCTCCAATTAGAAAGCAGAAATCCGTGCAATCCTTCTAGTTCTTCAATACGTCTTCAGAAGCATATATCTGAGAGATATAGGTTGTGATTCTGACAGACTCAATGAGTGCCGTAATGAAATTCTCTGCTCTGAAACCCTCAACAGAAAAATGTCTGGTTTAGACCAAAAGGGAATCCTGTGCTGAATAAAAGGGCATGCAGGTTTCCAAGGAAATGAGATGGCTGACCGGAAAGCGAAAGAAGCAGCAACCAAGAAGAACCACGTCCATACACAACTTCCCAGGCTCTGAACTTGAACGCAGATCCACTCTCTATGCTCATGTAAGCATGGAGAGAGGAGTACCGGATATATATTTAGCAGGAAATGGATACAAATCGTTGTTTCCAACACCAACGCAGAGATCTTGGTTTTCCGATATCCAGAGTATCAAGCCTAAATATTTCCACACTACAATTAGCAGACTACGAACTGGACATGCCAAAAGAAATCTTTCACCAGCTCAACCCAACCAACACTCCAATGTGCCGAAGATGCCAAAACGAGGAAGAAACCGTGCAGCATATAATTCTGGCCTGCGAAAACAATATAGCTGTCGGAGCACCGTATTGGAAGACAATCTCTCAAAATACCACCAACCCCTTCAATTTGGACACCGTCCTCGCTGAAAACCACATCATAATTTATGGAGTTATGCCTAAATTCCTTGTACAATTGGATATACAATTGTGATGAAGTACCGTTTGCAAGTTCAGATCACGTAATTATCACTTATTTGATAACTTGTCATTTCCAATGTATATAGATGTATTGTAACGGCTGAATGCAATTTTGAGATACCAATAAAGAGGAAGAGGAAGAAAGTGTATGAATCACTCTACGCAGGCGCGAACGAAAAATCCACCAAGCATAATGTTATGAGTTAACTTTGGCTCAATCACGGTAAAATTTTCAAGGTAAGAACGGCCCAATAATCATGTCAATTTCAACACGGTGTTTCATAATCGTATTCACTATACAATTTGCGCGACAGATCAGCAATACTTGTCAACTCTCCTTTTGAAGGCGTTGATGTAAGCCGGAACATGCCGCACATCAGTTCTGTCCATGAATCGAAGTAACAAGCTTACATTCTAGATCTTTCACGATTATTTGTAACATTTAATAAGATCTATACGTTGATGTTAAAAAGTTGAAGAAGCTCATGTGACACATCCAACGTGGCAGATGTTGTTTGCGAACCGCTGACGCACTGTTTGACGGAAAATTTCTCTGATTGAAGAGATGGGATTCGTTGGTTTGAACAACTCTGCGTTTAGGGATGAATGTTCTGTAGCGTTGGGACGTAAAAAATGTTATCAAATCCAGGTAAAAGGCAGATAAGCAGTAAAAAGCCTACTTCCGGCGATACGACACGTTCTGGAGTCATATCATCGTGGGTGGGGGTGGGCTTTAGTTTGACTATTATACCCGAAGTGAAGATAAAAACGAGATAAAACCTCCAGAAGGAGCAGACCCTTATCTGCCTCGTGCCGGCCATATGGTCTTCCCGGTTAAATAGGGTCCTCTTTCAAATCGAACAGGAAACCGGACGTTTGATACTCGGAACAGGAGGATAGCAACCTTCTATTCTAAACCAACCTTGAAAATTTGCGATACCTGCCATTTGCATTGCCAGAGGTTTCCGAAAAAAGGACGAAAATGGCCCTGAATGGCATCAATCTTGACCAATTCTGCAGGAGGAAATCAAAGGGATGAAGAAATTTGGAATATAGAAAACATTCGAAATGTCACTATTTTTTAATGCTCTTTATTAATAGTCTTGCCTTTCAAGAATAGAATGAACCCACCCGGACTGCTTTATGTCTATCCTTACGCTCTCCCTAAGGGCTTCAACTTTGACAGGACAAAGAATATGAACACGAATGCAAATATGTCTCAACATCAAACCATGCATGAATTTCTCCTGAAATTCAATAATCGCTCTATCACCTGTGAAACACCACCTGTGAAATACCAAAGCTTAGTAGAAATTCAAATCATGAACGCAAGCCAATTGAATAATAAACCCCAGTGAAAGAATTTGCAGCGTTTTTTATTTGTATACCATTTAAAATTTCTAATACAGGAAATTGGTAACTGCGAAAAATAAATGAAGTAGCGACGGTTAAAGAAATCATTTGAATTCGAGAAATGACTCATTGAATGAAACGTCAGCCTTCATTTTCAAACCGCGAGGCACCTACTGACTTCGCAATAACTATCAGTCTGAATGTCTAAAGGGAATTCAAATATGGTAATTGAGTTGGGGAACCTCAACATTAAACCGCAACAGGATCATTTAGAGTGGTCTAATTTAACCATTAATTCTTCCCTCAGTGTTTAAAGACGGATCGATTTCCATACTGAATTGATAGGGGAGTCGGACAGACCGAACTTGGAAGCAAATGACAGGCTGCCAGAACATGGGAGATCTGAGTTTACATTTACGATTCATGCCTAAGGCGGGTTTAAGTGGACAGTAAATCGCTTGCATTTAGAGCCTTAAAAAGGGGAGAAGGGTTTTTATTAGTTTGACCCAACATGGGGAAAGAGCAGGATGCGGTTTCGGAACAGGGTCGTAGAATTCTGGTGGTTCTGGCAGTCAACTACCGTTCTGTAACTCGACTTGATGCGGGACACCTTCGTTTTGGCAAGTCAGCATGACGATCATACTCACGAGCTTTCCGTCACGCTAAGACTCTCGCAAGTTCTTCCTCGGCATGACCCTGATTGATGGATTGTAACCAACTGGGTGATTGATGAGGTGGTCGCCAAGATGAAATATCCAAGAGGGTGGACGACTTTACGAGAAAAGCTGTCACCCCTTGATTGAACTGTCCAGATACATCAAACAGTGCTGGAGATTATATGTTAGCAGCGTTGCTTACACCTTGCAAACAGCCCAAACAGTGTTCAAACCGTTTCCAACTGAAACTGAATACACCCGCCGACAATCAAAGAGGACATACCAATTCTAGTTTTCAACAGCTATGTGGACTGCATATAAAATAAAAACACAGGCAAAACGCTGCAAATGATTACATCAAGCTTTATTATTTCTGTATTACTACCAGAATTGGACTCTACAGCCAGAGACAATGCTTCCCATGTACACTCAGGAGAGAAACCCACGAATAAGACAACTGAAATTTAACGAGATAAAATTGAAAAACACAGGCAAAAATAATGGTTCCGCCTGTTTCCCACGATCTGTTACCCATTTAAATTGAAGCTAGGGAGACAGCGTTACGACTAGATCATGCATAACCTCATCTTGCTCCAGGTCTGTCACTATTAACTTTTTTCAATGGAACCCACTTTCGTTAAAGAGAACCCTGCGATTGGTGAGCAAACTTAAGATCATTCAGAAACAGGAGTGGTCTCATTTCCTTCAGGGGACTAATTTCTGTCTGAATAAAAAAATAAAATATAAAAAAAAAAAAACAATCTTATTTTGAAGGTTTAGTGAGATTTTGATTTTCAAATATGTCTACCCTTGAATAATAACCCTAACGGTTGATTGATCAAGTTGCCAAGATTACTGGCACATTCCTAACCAATACAAAATTTTTTTGCCAAATTTTGTAAACTGGTAGTCAATTAACTTCATAATTACATTCTCAATTAGTAAGAGTATTTTTCATTGGGTCTTCACGCATGGCACTAATGCCTGATAGGAGATCGAGGAACCAAAATTATCTCGAGGTACGAACTGCGGAATAGCTACGGGAACGATTTTCATCATTTAATACAAGTTAAAATAAGGCTTCAATAATGTTATCGACCATGGACCATGGTCCATTGATGTCTTCATCGGTTAAGAAGGCCTTCAGGAACAAATGTTAATCAACGATTAAATATAACTTTTATGAGAAGTTCTTATGTTTTATGAGGAGGTGGTAACAAATTCAGATGGAGTTTACATTTTCAACCGAATGTCGAAACTCTTGCCCTTAATCTACATCCTAATCTCCGATTCGGCAGAATGGTGAACAATTTTAATTCAGGTTAGGAGATCATTAGCAAGGTGAAACTCACGGATTGTACTTTCAAACGTTGATCTGTATTAGTATTGTGCACAAGAGGGACGAAGATGTTTTCATGGCCGACTAAACCTTTCATGACATACCCACACATTTATACATATCTATCTTCCCTGACAGCATGTTAGCCAGGGATCAAGACTAAAACTAAAAGGTGATTCCTTGTGAGAGTGCATTAAAGTACATACTTCTTGTTTAACATGAAGAAATTCATTTTCTACGAAGCAATTCTAATTATTGATAGTATTTTCGCATAATTCTGAACCCAATCTTCAGTGGATGATAACAAATTACTTCATTTTCACCTTGAAAACTTACCAAGAGGAGGGTGCATCTGTTATCTTTGTGGACGGAGCAGCAACCGATGAAAGCTGCAATGAACGTGAGGCAGCCAGCTGCCACGAGCATGTAAGCCGTCAAGGGGTAGGTCAGGTTCGTCAGGAGGATCACGTATTCGTGTCTGTACAGGATCGTCCATAGCCCCAGACCTATGACTCCACAGCCGGCCAACTGTAAAAAGAAATTAAGCGATTATAAAACTGAATTTCAGAAAATTAATGTTTGCTAAAGTTGGATTTCCATGCATAGATGGGGAGAAAACAAATTCTTTTCTCTCACGATTGATCGATAATGAATCTAGAATTTCAAATATATGTAATGTGGTGCTTTCCTGCAGGTGGACCTAAATGGGCTCGAAACGTCTTTCGATTAAAAATGCGACAAATAGCGTCAAACCCACAGCCACAACCAAATGCGACAGGGCTTTGATGATAGCGTAATCCTTCTGCCCAATTTTCAACCGCATCAAAAAAATTATGCAAAGCTGCATGAAACAGAAACAAACAACTATGAAAAAAACGCTGCGAATTCTTTCACTGGGGTTTATTATTCAATTGGCTTGAGTTCATGATTTGAATTTCTACTAAGCTTTGGAGTGTGCGTGTTTCACAGGTGATAGAGCGATTATTGAATTTCAGGAGGCACACAAATATGATCAACTTGTCAATCCAAATAGGTATTTTGGTTGAGAATAGATTTACGTGCTCTATGCATATCTCCCGAAATTCAATCATCGCTCTATCACCAGTGAAACACGCACACTCCAAAGCTTAGTATAAATTCAAATCGTGAACGCAAGCCAATTGAATAATAAATCCCAGTGAAAGAATTTGTAGCGTTTTACCTACATTTACGGGAATGCTTCTACCCGTGTATCGGCTACAAAGCATTTTAGGAGTTCACTCCAGTATCCACATTACTACATCACTACGTCACTAGGTTACTGATAGGTATCAACACAAAAACAATAATAAACCAAAATAACGCGAATGTTGGCACCATAAATCGGGCCATAGATCGGGAATGGTTTGACCTACGGACCTGGGGAGGGGCTCATTCGATTCCTCGTGGAGTGTTCTTCAGAAAGAGTACAAATTTAGGCCGCCTTGACGTTTTTGAGGTTTTTAGGGATTTTACAAAACTTTGACAACTCTTAAAGGGCACTTTAAATTAAGTGAGAGAGCTGGCTCAAAAATTGGGGCGTCGCCGGACCAACATGGATTTTTCCTGAAAATTTTAGCTTTTTTGCTTCAGCCGTTTGGGAGAAATCGTGCGTACGGCGTACGGACGGAAAATTTTTATTGCAGATTCGGATTTTACACCCTTTGAAACGTAAACCATGAAATTTTCAGGGGTGGTTAGAATTTTTTTTTCAAGAGCGATTACAACGGTTTATTATTGAATAATAAACCAATAACTAGAAGAATCGTACTCCCAAGTGGACTATCTTGTGCCCCCGTGGGAGTGGAAGACCATTTATTTGGTACCTAATAGTGGGTCAAATGAGAGGAGATTCGGTAATAAATGGCTGTAGAGCACTTATTCACGTTCAAAAACAAATTTTTTGCTCCACACCATCGGCTGAGGCATCAAGGCAGGCCTGTGAAAGGTCGCAGTCGCTGACCGAGGTACCCTCACAAAAGATCTCACAATCATCTGCGAACAGCAAGCACTCGTCTAGTTTCCCATTTAGAGTGGAAATTAATGTTCACCACAATCGCTCTCAGTGGAATATTGAGACGGATTACAAACATAGAGTCTATACTAGCAAATTTCAATTAAATTGAATTTCTTAAAAGTTTAGCCGATTTCCCTACATCAATCGTCCCAGGTGACAATCCAACAGATTTGGCAAAGTTCCATTAGTGTCCCATATAAAATCCATTCAATTTAACCTTTCAGCCGTTTTTACTATCCCATCAAAGCAGAAAGTAATGTCAACGATATTTGTATATTTATTTAGTATTAGCAAGCAGCCGTGATAGGAAAAATTGTGCTCCAAGTTCCTCCAGTGGTTTCCGGTGCTCGACCAGAAATGGAGTGTCCAGGAGACCTGCTTCCACAAGATTCTGGGCGCCAAGGTTTACATTGTAATCCTCGTTTTCATTAAAATGAAAATACTCAACTTTTCGTAACTATAAGAATGTGAGTTTGAGAAATGAGCGTGAACTACGTAGTGCTCTGACACTATGAATGGGAAAGTCGACTAAACCAAGCAGGAAGCTCTCATGGAGAAGACGTACGGTTGTAGGAGTCTCGGGTTGTGGATTTCGGACGGGTAACTGCGGGGTTATGAATTATTTATGAAGTCGAGAGTTTCGACGCGAGGGCGTAAGGTGAGTGATGTTTTGAAGGAGTGGGAACTAGGATGCGACCGCGGGGGCGAGCCCTGTGAGAACCACAGATAGATGTTATGACTCTGGAGTCGACATCAACCTATATATCAACGTGTGAACAAGGATGAACCGATCAAGCGAGGACTATGTCAGACGAAACAATTAATGTATAAAGTTTCAAGTTGTGTTCGTTGTTTTCAATAATGAACCTGTCATTCGGCGTTGTGTACACACTGTTGCCACAAGCGCAATGACAATCAACTCAGATATTGTACGGATGCCACTGTTTATACGGAGGTCTGTGTTCTATTTACTTCGGTGAACTGGACGCTACGTTTGCAGCTCAAAAATGAAGCAATATCCAAAATCAAGCCTTCTATCCATATATCAATTGTACAAATAGACTGGAATCTGTGATGAAATTAGCGAGAGGAATTTAGTAGCCTCGACCAATAAAGTGTCTCCATTCGAACTCTTGTTGGTTAACGTTCAAAGATGTGAGAATATTTTAAAAAGCCATCTTGAGATTTTCTGCGAAACTAGGTACTGCGTCTTATTTCCAGGCACTACTTTTGGCCAACAATAATCGTCTTGGGCAGGTAGATTAGACCCAAAATTTGCCAGCCCAAAATTTACACTTTCCAGGTGAAACGCAACACTTCATTATTTCTAACATCAAATTCATGAGTTCCCATCTCCGATTTAACAATTCCCTAGTCAAACTCAGCATTTTCCATGTCCGATTCAACTACTCCCGGCCCAAACCAAACCCTTCTAAAATCAAAACCAACTGTTGAATAGTGCGAACAAACTTGAATTAATCAGCCACTACTTGTGCGGGTTGCCTACGCTGTTCGCCGACGCCTGCTTTGTGAACCGCGATCTGTTTCACCCAATCTTTTGTTAACTGATTATACACTTCTCTCTCAATTGATTCCGTTTTTTCCTTAGTTATTTTCGGTTTTTTCCAAATCTTTGACCTCCGTTGGGTTGTGGAAGCCCAGCATTCGCGGAAAAAGTGAAAAGTGGCGGTTTTTCCTTTTTTACACTGTGCGAAAAATGATAGAAAATTTCGGATCCCCACGTGAGTGAATTCCTTTGTTCGGATCGCGTCGCGCAGCCTGCGGCTCCGTTATAACGTTTTCCAAGTTTAAATTATCATTTAAAAGTCAAACT
Organism: Creontiades dilutus; assembly: GCA_031894815.1. Classification (NCBI taxonomy): domain Eukaryota; kingdom Metazoa; phylum Arthropoda; class Insecta; order Hemiptera; family Miridae; genus Creontiades; species Creontiades dilutus. Next base: position 301,280 of record JAVIWC010005620.1, read on the forward strand.
CAGAAGAAAGTTAAATTAAACGTTTCCAAAATTCAACATTTCTCAGGTCAGACTCATAATTTTTCCAACTTTAACTCACAGCGAAGGTAAGCAAAATGGCATAGGCTCAGGCTACATTATCGATGTTTTCGATATTATGTCACTAAAACTGTTATAACTCCTTCAATTTTAGAGATAGATCATATTTAAAGACACCGCTAGAAATAGCGTTAAATTTTCTATCTATTTGATGTCAGATAACATTTTTTTATTGCATTGAAGATTTGCGATTGCCGCGCGAAATGGCAGTTTTGTCAGAATCTTGAAATCGCTTGTTTTTCATCTCGCCCAGCAACCCCGTTAATACTTGAGACACAACTGTGCAGACCTGATACAACGTGCGCCAAAATGTCAGCTTTCTAACGGTGTAGTCCTTTTGGTTTTTAAAAATATTTTTCGTTAAGAAAATGGTGTTTAACTGCAGAAAAACGTGCGTTTTCTGTTAAAATTTAGGTTGAGGTGTTTTTGACCTTACGTCACTAAAACGGCCGTAACTCCGGCGTTTTCGAAGTATTTGCAAATCTAAGGATACCGTTGGAAAAAGCATTGAATTTCCCATCAACAAATAACTCAAAAACGAAGTCTCTAAAAAAAAATTGCTAAGAGGCACTTTTGGTCGGAAATGAGTTGTAGAACATGTAGGAGTCGGATTGTGCATAACTCCTGGGACACCCTGTATACCTGATATCCATCACAAAGGAAAAGCAAGGACTTGAATGAACGTGTTGAAAAGAGATTGTGGGGGGAACTCGACCACAGTAGTTAGTCATCCCAATCGTGATCGAACATCGTCAATTTCTCAGGATTGAAATCGTGATCCTCGTTCAACTTCTACCGAAGTAGGTACCCACTCTCATGAGACCAGCTTCGAGGCAAAACACCTACCGGACGCCGTTTTTATTTACGATCACAGCTACTAACGTTGCGATCGTTTTGTTTGGGTCCGAACGAGAAGTACGTGAGGTGAACTTGAGGGCTCACACGAGAGGGAAAAAAGGTTATCAGAGCGCCCGTAAAACATTTTAACGGTTCTTATCCAAGGTTTTATTTTGGTTTAAGTTCGGCGGATAAAACTGAAATTCCTTCTCTCGACGCCCATAAAACGGTTTTTCAGACTCAACGATCGTAAAATTCTAGCTGTCGATAATCTTCGCACCACTGAACCGCGATGTCCCCATTTTTGTCACCGCTAGAAAAGCCTGCCATGAATATTTCTATATTTCTTCAGACGAATAAATTATACCCAAATTATTCGAGAAACAATTGATTATGGTGTTGATCTTCAACGGTATGGATGTAATAAATCAGTATGATTAATCACGGAAGTCCGTACCTTTAGATGAGTAAAAGGTTGTAAGCATTTATTAATAGGAATAAATTAAATATGTAATAATTGGATAAACGGTTTTTTAAAGATATTCCGGGAAGATCTATACGTTCGCTGAAGACGTTGCCCACGTAAACTCCGGGCAAACATGGCAGGTGGTGCATCAAAGTGCAGAGAAGGATTTGAGGGCGATTGGACAATGTATGAACACCAACAAGCTCACCATGAATGCTCCAAAATCATTTTTCATGGATATAGCAAGAAAAACAGAACCACAATCAACATCGAGCGACCCTTTGACATTACGCAGCTGCAATGAATTATGTCACTGTTCGAAAATCAATAAAGTGAATAGTTTAGTTTGTATAGGTTTAGGCGTTTGTGACGTTTGATTCTCAAATGAAATGGGCCCACCACATTCAAAGTACGAGTCAAAAGCTATGAAAATACGCCTATACCCTGTATAGAATCAAATTTCTACCAGAAGAACTAAAGATCAATATTTATCTGGTCGAGTCAATTTTACAGTATCCATTTTCTACACAGTTCAGTACTTTCAAGTACATGATTGACAACATTATCAAGATCCAAAAAATGACATTGTTCAATAAGAACAGGTACCATCCCACAGCCACATCATTTCATGACTTGAATTTGTCAACTGTCCATCAATTTTACACATTAATATTTAATGAGATCAAACTAATTCGTAAACACAAACTATATATGTTTTGCAGATGTGAGACAGCAGTAATCAAAACCATGTAGACTGAAGTTGCTGACAGTTAAAAATACGTTTGCTCAAATGACGACAAAATACAGAGGCATGCGAACAGTAAATACAGATTTTGAAAAATTAAAAATCTAATGAAGATAAATAGTGAGGTTCAAAAAAGAAACTTTTAAACTAATAAGAGATAACCCGTATGAATACTTTTTACACGAAAATTGATGATTTGATAACATTAACAGCAAAATAAATGACGTATGTACTAGGCACATCATTCCATGGAAGTGGAAATGTAGTGTTAAAGGTACTTTACAAATATTAGAAGTAAGAACCAACTCCGGGCTGGGACATAGTGTTACACTATCCAGCTCGGTTATCGGTTATTATTCAATTGAAGAATGTAACATGTAAAATTCTGTAAATTAACTAGCTATCTATCTGTTAATGAATTACATTACTAGTTTTACCACGATGTATCCACTTAAACGTATGGATTTCTGTGATTTATCACACTGATTTATTATTTCCAAGATCAACACTGCAATAAACAAGTTTTAAATCAATTGTTTCTCGAATAATTGTGGGCATGGTTTAATTATCTGAAGAAATATCCATGTTTACATTCATTGTTCCATTGTAATCTTATACATACATGTTATTTGGATTTGGGTATTTTCCTCTCTATACTTTATCTACAAAATTGTAATCTCGACAACTAGGTACGCGAGTCTGCTAGAGTTTGCATACTGAATGTTGGACTCATTGATAAGGCCGACGAAATGTCAGAAAAACGTCTTCCAAGTGGGTATGGCATACAGCTTTGTAGTATAGGTAACAAAAATGTATGGATCATTGAATTTTTTTATTATTCTCAGAAGATTGTTAATTTCAAAAGATGTAGAAATTAAACTTGTTTCAAGGATTCACGGGAAAAAATGACACGGGACATGTTCCCACAGATGTCAACGCCTTGAAGTGGTTGAACCGATGTATTGCGGTTCTGTAGCAGCTCTGATTCTATAATGAGTAGTTAGTGATACGATTGTCTTGGCATTGATATAAGGTGATCGAACTGTCTTATTTTAACAAGCAACCAAATTTTGCGAGATCGGAGGACTATTACCAAGAAAATGATGTTTGATGGATTTTTTATGCGCATGTGTAGACAGAGGTAGTGATCTGTGAGCAATGAAACCCATAGAGTACCATCCACATCCTAACTTAACACACATTCAACGTTAATTTAAAAAAAAAAAAAAAAAAACGCTGCAAATTCTTTCACTGGGGTTTATTATTCAATTGGCTTGCGTTCATAATATGAATTTATACTAAGCTTTGGAGTGTGCGTGTTTCACAGGTGATAGAGCGATTATTGAATTTCAGGAGGCACACAAATATGATCAACTGATCAATCCAAATAGGTATTTTGGTTGCACACTCCAAAGAGTATAAATTCAAATCAAGAACGCAAGCCAATTGAATAATAAACCCCAGTGAAAGAATTCGCAGCGACTTAATGGTTATCAGAATGCTTTTATTTACAAAGCCTTTTAGGAGTTCACTCCAGTATCACTACATCAATACGTCACTAGGTTACTGATATCAAAACAAAAACAATAATAAACCAAAATAACGCGAATGTTGGCACCATAAATTCGAGAATGGTTTCCCTACGGACCTGGCGAAGGGCTCATTCGAGTCCTCGTGGAAAGTTCTTCAAAAAGAGTCCAAATTTAGGCCGCCTTGACTTTCTTGAGGTTTTTAGGGATTTTACAAAACATTGACAACCCTTAAAGGGCACTTTAAATTAAGTGAGAGAGCTGGCTCAAGAGTTGGGGCGTCGTCGGACCAATATGGATTTTTCCTGAAAATTTCAGATTTTTTGCTTCAGCCGTTTGAGAGAAATCGTGCATACGGCGTAAGGCGGACGGACGGAAACATTTTTTATTGCAGATTCGGATTCTACACCCTTTGAAACGTAAACCATGAAAAGGCTCCAAACGGTCTAAATTAAAAATTGTCAGTAGGAAGTTTGACTGTAGAGAAGAATAATAAAGAAACTATTTCTCCTTGCCAAACTAAACTTTAAGGGACTGAAATAACATGGGACAAGTTGGCGCGATATCAACTCTTAAAAAAGGGTATGCCGACACTTGTTGCAGGTCTGCAGAACCGCTAATTCTATATCGAACACAATAATGACACAATCGAGTTGAAAATGATATGAAATTGATAAGTAAATAGGCTTTTCTTGCCTATCCTCAAAATTTTAGCAAAATCGGACCTCTAGGACCTAAAGAAAGTATGCGAAACGTGCATACTAAGGTGGTTGAACGAAATGTGCTCATCGTGGCTTTATATCGGTGGATCCGTATTTATTGCTCTCTGCCAGTCGAGTGCTTGTAAATGTGATAATCCGCGTCACTCGCAATACACTCGCTTCTCACACGAAACTCCCCAACCAGTGGAACCCTCAAGTTGAACTTGACCTGGGTACAATACAACGGATAGAATAAACGGAGCGACTGTTTGAACTTTTCATTCACGAATTGTTCACAAACCTTCATAAATCATCCACTTTGTTATCAACCCAGCCAGTTCCTTACACAACGGAGCTCGAAATAATGGTCCAGAACGTAAACACTTGACAAACATCAACCCCTCGCCCGATAACAAAAAAAAAAAAAAGAAGCCGCATAGGGGAGAAAAGTTGAGATCGTGTGTGGTCGTAGGGGGGCAGCACATAAATAAGGTGGGAACATTACGCATTCATAGGTTTCAGACGTATACCGAAGACTTCTATCTTCAAGATCCTGAGTTGGACCCAAGTTTTCGTGTGGAGAAGTTCTCTTCTCTAGAGCCACAAGTTACATCAATAAAGCGCTTCACAGTTCACGTAGCACAAACGAAAAGCGCAATGCTCTCCTGCCAATAGGACTCTACGTAATTTCCGAAGGGTTACCGCCATGGCGGGTGGGTCCTGGCTGGACTCACGGGTTTGGATTGGTTTCCACCAACCATGTTCTTTCATTGTTATTTTCATTCTCTGACCTGTGACTATTCAACAGAAATGTCGCTGAAAATGCGGATTGTGCTGTAATTCAACGGGTAACAGCCGGATATGGCAATCGTGTTTCAACCTTGAAATTGGTCAACCATGAGTCGAATGAAGTGAGGCGAACATCGATCAGACCAAGATTAAGGTCGCTAGGTGATTTTCAAGATCAAAGGTCCAAAAATCTCTCATCCACAATAACCCTAATGTTCAATTCCACGTAACTTCCTTATATCAGAGAATGATTCAGAGTTCGCAAAGTCAAATCGCATTGTTTTTCCATGTTCAATTGTTCGACGCTGATAGGTTCTAATAGAAATGTTGGAACATCCATGATTCAAGGAAATCAAAGGGAAACTAAAAAATGTACCATATCGCTATCTTTCTGAAGACGGCTTTCGGTATTGCAACTGTTTTGGTATAGCAAAGATTTGTCCTATGATAAGGAGGTGATGGAATGGACTAGTTGCTCCTTCCAAGGGCTGAGGTGATATGCCTGCAACGATTCACAGGATCCCCCTGAAGGTAAAAAGCTTCTAGAAACGGAAAGGGGGAACTGTCCTAATCCATTAAAACTCAGAAGAGAGAATATTTCCAAATAACCGTAAACCTTTCCGTTTTGGCTCTCAAAAGCTGAGGATCAGTAACAACCACACGTAATAAGCTGGCAACATTCGAATCAGCAACAGCGTTGTTGTACAATTAGTAATTCCCAACAGATATAACAGAAGACATACTTCTTAAAGTTGTAGACCGTCACAACCGATGTTCCAAGTGGACCCCATGAAAAGCAAATGAATAGACGCTTAATTGGCTGGATATGCTGATGTAAAAGAAAATTCTTGTTAGCTTATCGTAATTTCCTGAGAGTTCTGCATTTAATCAAAAAGATTCAGCCCTTCGGTGAGAGACGTCAGGCCTTTGATTCATTGTTCGCATTGAATAGATCTCATTGGGGTTTGAGCCCCCAAATAGTTCAAATCTACGATGGGAGAGTGCAGAACAGGCAAAGCTGTTACTGTATCGTCGACACCTTCTCAAAGTCTGCAAAGAGTTGCATTTTGAGTGACGCCAATGCCATGTAGATGAACTCGTAGGGGAGCGGACTATATGTTGCAGAATGTTTGAGACATTGGTAAAAGATGGTTCAAGACGTCTAGAGACGGATGCGTACAGCCGAAACCGCACATCCCTAATCCTCGTGGTTTCAGAGCATAGGCTCCTATTAGACCAAGTCGTCTTCCTTTGTCCTGACCAATATGCCACGTTTTTCATATCTTCCCAAGTTCATCATCGAATGTTGTTTTCTAAATATTTGGGCCTTCCTGTCTCCTCGCTTGCCATGGGTTTTCAGTCCAAATCTCATCTGTCACCTGCATCCTTTATTTCTTGAATACCCATTTCCATTCCCTCTTTCTTATCTCCCTATCCAAGAGCTGCAGCTTTGAGATTCTCCACAATTACCTCGGGATAGAGAATTTGAAGGTTCTTCGAAGGTATCATTACACAAAGACTTAAAAGGGGTTTCTTGTCTCACAAATGTGCAGTTTTTACGTTGATGGTGAACCATTTATAGACGACCTAAATCATCTATTTTCAATGTCTAATCCAATCCAAAAAGACTTGACTCATCCTTCACTATGAAAAATGTGAATTCTGAAGAAAAGACAAAGAAAAGAAAACAAGAGCATACTTATCAGCCAGATGACATTTTGCCAGTTGCAAACAAGATGACGAAACCAGATCGGTTTTCGTTATTATAAATTGCTCAGTGATTTCTGTTATCATCTCGCTATCGACCAGCCGTAGAAAAAAAAATCGATTCCCATTCGAGCCGTATCTCACATCTTCAACTGCCTGCGGGAGCCTGGAGCAATGTGGTTTCGATTTGATTTATTTACAGCACAGCGTTCAGTTCACTGGCGAGGATTGAGGTTGGGGCACGGACGGGCAATGGGATGTTAATGAAATGTACATATCTCAGAAATGGTAAGCCACTGAATGCGGCTACCAGTTTTTCAACGGGTGCTCCAACAGGTGTGTTCTTCCTCATTTTAGTAAACAACCGTGAAGTTCATTTTTGAAGCAGCTGTCCAATATCTTAACTTGTTCGTTCACAAATAAATATGGTTTCTTTCGAAATTCTGTATCAAGTTTGAAAACAAGTTCAAATTGTCATTTGGAAAATAATTCAACAATGTTTTCAACAGATTCGTGTATGAAAAGGTCGCAATTATTTGTTAATTAATAACGTGAATTTATGTAGAATGGATGATATACCTATGGGAGAGTCCTCAGCTTTCTTCAGGCTGCTCCCGCGGTCATGAGGGGTGAAAGGGAACAAGGAAGAGCAAGAGATCAGAATCCAGCCCAACAATTATTGTTCTTGGTAAGGGGTTACCAAGAATTTTATAATTCAGCACATTCAGATATAGGAAGGCAATGAACAAGCACACAATGGCACATTGGCACAATGCTAGCAAGCAGAGACAAGCCAGGCGTTCTTGACAATCTCAAAGAAACGCGCAAATACTCGATTGTCACTGAGGCACAAAGATTTTTGTGAACTTGAGGGTCTCCTCAATGGCCCCCGTCCGTTAGATTATGAGCAGGTCGAGTGATACCAGGACAGTAGAATGCCAGTTTCTGTTGAACAGAGGAGAATGTACCAGAACCCATCCTTTGAGACTATCTGCAACTGCATCTAAAAGAATTCGGCAATTTGGAAAAAGTGCTTCAACACCCACCGATATTGCCAAGGAACCGCCAAAAACCTTGTGAATGAAGTGGTCATTTTAAAAATTCATAATTGAAATGGGAAGTGTTGCAATAGATGTTACGGTCTCAGTGACCTAGGGGTTCTTCCCGTAGATATATATCGAAAAAAAGCCTGTTGCATGGTTTCAATAGAATGATAACCTCTTCTGCATTGCAATACGATAAATATTATTTAAAATCTAGAGACTTTAAATTTAAGTGACTTTACTTTTGAATTTAAAACTTTATGTATCACCTTATACCATTACTACCAGTACCATTACTACCTACTTACGTAAGTAAAAAATTGGTTATGTGAAGCGAATATTATCATGCATGATATGAATGAGTCAAGTTAGTCGAAATAAGCACACAAGAAATATGATAAATGAAAGAATTTTAATTCCATTCTTGGACCCAGAGTGATTCATTACGGAGTGATAAAAGATACGATTTGGCATGCCCCCAATAACAAAGATACTAGTATTCTTTTCCAGGAATAATATACAATAGATTGTCCACGTACTTCTAAAATGTGATGCGGAAGAGAGGTATAACAAGGAGGTGATGGAATGGACTTGATGGTTGCTCCTTCAAAGGGCTGAGGCGATAAGCCTGCAACACCCAGCTAAAACGCGCCTGGTTTTTGTAACTTAGAGCCACTTCCATCTCAATTCATTAATTTCTTTAGAGATAACCACCTTTTTATAGGAAGAATTTAAATTCCATTGGGACACGGAAACAAATCACGTAGTTTTCAGTCCACCAGAAAAAACTGAAGAATGGCAAAAGATTTACGACATACGTCAAAACTGGTAACCCAAGATGAGGGAACTGGCGAACAAACTAAACAAATCATTGTGGAGGGGCCAACAGAAATAGATCACGTGAATAATTACAAGTGTTTATTATTTTCCAACGAGACGTCGTCGAGTCAAAAAGGCCGCAGAGGGCTGCGCTCAGCTGCCGGCCGTTACGTGCGAAGCGCTCGAGACGAATCAGTCACGCGCCCCGACCCCAACAAACATCAGCACATAATAAACTACAAGGAGGGATTCTGAAAGAAAGTTGCTCCATCTTTTCTTGTCAGCTCCTCGTTCTAGAAATAAGAGAGGAAGAAATCATCGGTTCCTCCGACTTCACGCCTGTAATTTTGAACCAATGTTGGTCAACGGGTCAAGATGTACCCTGCAGCATCTTTGTTATGAAATGTGAAGGCAAACGCAGAGCGTTGATTTAGGAAGATACCAAGGTTCTTTAAGGATATCTACCAGCCACCTTCAATATGGGCGTACGTTGATGAAGCTATCATAGATTGTGATCTATTTGTCCAACTATGCTATAGATTACTTGATTGATTTAGGATATTTTCTTTATTTTTGAGAGGCGAGCACAGCGAGCATCCAGACATCAAACTGTTGACCGAAACGAAGAACTTGAGCTTTTCTCAAGAATCGCCATACGGAGGGCACTGTTAATACGGAGGTCAGTGTTCTGTTCAGATTGGTGGTCTGGATGCTTCCTATCCTAAATCCTTCTACAGTTCCAATCCAATGTACAGTTAAGTTGGAGAAATACATCGGAATCTATGACAGTTCTATTAAGTTGGCTGAAGATAACAGAAAAGAGCTGATTCCTCTCCATGGAGCACAAGTGAACTGAAACCAACAATTTTCGGGCTTTTTCCAACCGTATACATCTAAGGAATTTCAAATTTGTGTGGGAAGGGTTGCAAGTGATATACCAACGCATTCTAACTAGAATAAAGTCAGTCAACATATTTACGCATGCATACAAACTAACGCAGCTTAAATGCAAAACCTGGGGACCCTTATAACAAGAAGAGATTGATGGACTAATTGCCCCTTCCAACAGCTGAGGCGATATGCTAGCAACACCCAGAGGATATCCCTGAAAGGTGAAAAGCTTCATATTCATGCTCAGGTTTAGCAATATCAAGAAACAGAAAGACCAAACTATGTGTATCCATCAAACGCCAGCAAGTTGAGAAATCCCCAGTAGTCAGGAGATACCTGAATGTTGCTTTAAATTCTTAAACAAAACAGATGAAATTCTAAGGATAAGCACACCAACCGCACTCTAATTCAATATGAAGTTTTCTCTGTACTGGTTCTAAAAATTAGCCTGAAAGAAAGAAGGTACCTCAGCACGTACGTAGGTACGTATGGTTAAAAACGAGCTCAAATTCGGTGCTCAAAAACTCCAAAACAGCACAAATCGATAACAATTTTATTATAGATAATTTAGATTAAGGTTAATGTAATGTAGAAACAGTTTTTTGAGGTCAAGTTGAATGTAGACCATACTCATTGGTATAAAGTCTTCATTGCCGTTTACCTCTATTCCAACTTTCATGAATTCTTGTCGGGAAATGTTAAGATTTGCCAAAATCAGATGGTAAGATGATAATAATACTGGTTTCTAAAGAGCAACCGTGAAAGGACTTTACGGGAGAGAGTCTTGTTTGAAAACTCATACAGTGGTTTCAAAAACACTATTGGGAAATCTTATTTTCCGATAAATCCTGAAAATACAATTGGACCAGTGCCTGATGGAACTGTACAAAAAGAATCCTATGATGATGTGCTTTCAAGGCCTGCATAACTAAAATTCCGATATCTTGCTTCAAATTGTGAAAGTATTGTGAAGCCTCGCAATAAAACTAGACAGTGCCGTAATTCAATGAGGACTCTACCGAATAACCGTCCAACTAATTTTGAAACGCTAGTTGTCTGTCAACGGAAGGATTTTGTTAGTTGATGCGGGGAACTGGAGCGCGAGCCTCGTAAATTAATTTGTGTCCATCAAGATACGAGTCCGCGGACAGATGAATCTAAGAGCCGGGCCAGCCCACCGGCCTTCCCCCTTTTCAATTCTCGCGAGTTATCAGAACATCACAACTCAATTTTAGAGAGGTGAGTGGCCCCGTGGGCATACTTTAGTGGAACACGTTTCAGTTTTCGATTCATTATTGTTCGTCGTTTGATACGTCTCTTTCGTTGAAACACCTGCTGGAAATTGTGCAACCAGGAAAATTGTTGGGCAAAGGTGTCGACGATACTTCGATATCCAAATAATTAGTCGCAATTAACAAATAAGTACCAGTGTTATTAGATACCTGTCCAGAAAAAACGATGTAGGAACGTTTAACTAGTCCTATAATGGACAGCTATCGTACAAGATGCACGTAAATTATGCGCGAATACTTAGAGCTGCAAGACTGCGCCACTTATCATTTCCGAGTTTACATACTTATACATAAGCTTTGTTGTCACTTCCGAAAGATGGGTTAAGTTTTCCCAATATCAAAATTTCCAATTGCACTTAACGGTTTAGACCCTTCTAAACAATTTTGGTTTCCTGTAAGTCGATCATTGTGCCAACAGATTCTTGTAACTAGCTGTTTCCCTCCAGTTTTTTTTAAGGATGAAATTTTCAGGGAATGTGCGGGTTAGGCTCTACATGGTCCTGAGGGAGTTTACTGCTCACGAAACAACACACCAGTCTGCGCATTGGAAATCGTACACAAAGCTTCAATTTCTTAGGTTTTAGAGGTTCTATCTCGCTCAAATATACAGGATATTCTGAGAGGAACGGTTCAATGATTTCGTATCAATTTCAATAAAATCTTATCATTAGCAGCTGATGCGCCAACATGTAATACTTGTAACAATCCCAATTTCTGGTTTTTCACCCCATTCTGATGATATTTCCAAGGAATGTGTCTATTACAATTTAGATGGTTCCTTATGAGCCTTATCGCTCAAAAATCAATACATGACTGCGCTGCGCAAACGTCAAATCCGTCAACCATAATTTCATCGCTTTCTGATATTCCAATCTAGCTCAAATTCGGAGAGTAATTGGGGAGAGCACATCTCATATCAATTTCAATGATATCTTGCAGTTATTCTATTCACCATAGAATCAGAGCGATAGACCAGCAATACATGTCGATTAACCCATTCGAAGGCGTTGTCTTTCTGCGGAACGATTTCCTCCAATGAATCGTTGTAATAAGCTTATATGCGTCAAATTTTAAGATGATTTACAACGTTTTAATGATCTGTGCATTTATGTTACCGATTCTTTTTTGTTTTAGATAGCTCTTCACTACACTGGTGTCTAGATAATAATAATTTAACAAAACCCATCATTTTACTCGTTTGCCTACGTTTAACTACAAAGACGTTCGGTAGGTTCCTACCGAATGACAATTAGTTAATTAATGAGGTAACATTTCACTAGTCTGTCCTGTAGTTTGTTAAACAAAATAATAAAGAACATATTTCCAGTCCAAGTTTCGTAAACTTTGGTTCAGTAGGTTTCGTTTTTAAAATAGATTTCATGTTGATTAAATTTTTGCGGAAATTCGTGGAAAATCACGTTCAAGTCCAAACCTATACATGAAACGGGTGGTCTGCCATTCCAAAGCCGCTGGATTCAAAAATGGGGGGCATTTTAAATCGGGAAAATTGCTCAAAATCGAACCTGTTCCTGGACGGCTAAAAAATTCATAGTAGTTCCTACTCAGTACACTAGTTACCAAAATGTCGGTCTGCCACCCCAAATCCGCTGGAAAAGCAGTGGCAGACGTCTTTGAAAAATTTGTAGATTTTGGCCATAAAATAAAACTAAAAGCGGACACCTAAAATTCTGATCATTGAAACTACTCAATATGAGGATTTAAACGAACCGAGTCTGCCAACGCTGGCCCGCTTGGAAGTACTGGCAGACGTCGCTTGAATATTTGTAGATTTTGACCAAAAAATAAAACTAACATCTCAAATTTTGACCATCCTGTCAAATCGGACCAACTTTTTTTCAAAGTACGTCTGCCAATACTTTCCAGCGGATTTTCGCCGGCAGACGCAGTTCGTTTGACTCCACATATTGAGTAGTTTCAATGGCCAAAACTTGAGATGTCCGCTGTTAGTTTTATTTTTTGGTCTAAGTCCTGCCACTGCTTTTCCAGCGGATTTTGGGTGGCAGACTTGGTTCGTTCGACTCCAAATATTGAATAGTTTCAATGACCAGAATTTTAGGTGTCCGCTTTTAGTTTTATTTTTTGGCCAAAATCTACAAATTTTTCAAAGAAGTCTGCCACTGCTTTTCCAGCGGATTTGGGGCGGCATACCGACATTTTGGTAACTAGTGTACTGAGTAGGAACTACTAAGAGATTTTCAGCCGTCCAGAAATAGGTTCGATTTTGAGAAATTTTCCCGATTTAAAATGCATCCCATTTTTTAATCCAGCGGCTTTAGAATGGCAGACCACCCATTTCATGTACAGGTTGGCGTGTTTTATGAGATATGATATCAAAAAATTGTCCGCCTTTTCCGACATTTTTTCGGAGCTGGCTCCAGGACTTATTGGAGATAAAGCTTATTTCAAATGAAACAGTCGGTTCAATTGTTGTTCCTACAATATGATCTACCCCAGTCAACTGATCCCAATTCGTTTTCAGTTGAGACTTCCAGTAATTGAAGGAGAAATCTCACAAGTGATTTACCCAAGGGAGAGGCCCCCAGTCTGTGATTTATGGCGCCATCTATAGGCGAGTAAGGATCCCGAAGGGGCAATCAGGGCGTACAACTATTATTACCCAACGGTAAAAGCGTTTCAGGGAACTGATCCCCCTACGGGCAGATATTATCCAAATGCAAGTGGACGAGGAAGTCGATAGCGGCACGAATTAGACCCGTCTGAACCCTCAAGCCTTTTAAGAGTGTTTTACAAGTATCGTATTTTGAGATTCGGGTTACGTATTCAAAGGCGCAAGTTGGATTTCAGCCCTAGACTTCAGGTTGGGAGTTCTCAAACGTACGGGAATCTCTATTGGAAATCATTTAGTCTCAACAGTTTTGTTCAGAGCCATCAATGAATATGGATTTAATAGGTAGTTGGAAATAAGCTGAAATTAATTATTTTAATAGCCAGTGGCTTTTTGGATTTCCATATGTTGATTGTTTTAGACGTGGGTATAGAAGTATTTCTGTTTTATTCATTTTCACTGATAGATTTATGATTGTGCGGGGTTCTGTTGCTTGTAATGTTGATTTGTAATTTTCATTTGAATTTTGGCTATAATTATTTCAAACTTGGCAATAAAGAAGAATTATGTATTTTTGGCAATGAATAAAATTGAAAAAATAATAATTTCTCAAAAACTTCTGATAAAAATATTGTTTAGAAAACCATACAGATATCCCACTGAACAACTTTACAACGAAACAAAAATATTAACTTTTAAAGAACTTCTAGACAAAACTACCCTTACAATTATATTCAAATACTTACTTCAAGGAAAATTCAGCAGAATGGTGAATAACACTAGATCTAAGAATACAATACAAATAAAACTGCCAAGAAGACGTACCGAGAAAGGATTAAAATGCTACGACTACTCGGGTATTAAAACGATCAACAAACACAATTTTGATAATAAAGTGTGCCAACTTAATTTAGAGCAAATTTAAACGAAAGGTTAAAAAAATGTTTGTGAAATAAAAATGAATATTAATGTAAATTAATAGCTATAATAGTTGAATAAAACAAAAACTGATTATAATGCTGTCTATTACTAAGTTAGAGACCGAAGGTTAATTGTAGATAAGACTCTTAAATATAAAAATTTGTTCAAATGCCTAATAGATGAGATGTTTTTTCTTTGTATTTTATTATTATACTAGTTTGGTAAAATGTAGCTATGGACGCTCCTCCCTCTACACAAGACTCTTGTCTTTCAGAGGGTGTAGCATTTTGGCAATTGATGTTTGATAGCTTAGTGATTGATGTCTTTGCTTACAATTTTACATTAAAATTTATTTTAGTTATGTGAAAAATATGAAAATTGTAAGCTTCTGACAATAAATAAATGCAAATTTATAAAAAAAAAATTGTTTATATTTTTAGGAGTTAGGCAAACTCATCAGACAGCCACTTACTTGGGGCTATGATTATGCATGTATATAATTTATCAATTATGTTATCATTATTTTTATTTGTCCCACAATAAAAACATGCTTTCATTCATTCATTCATTCATTTAGTCTCAACACATTGTCAGGAAGAAAAGGGTTTTCCAACAATGTACAGCTATGAGGAGTAGGACGAAGCCAATATAAAGAATTTTGCTCTGTCCATACACTGACTCGTCACAATATTTGTTTGTATACAGGTTTAGTGACATCCGTGTAAAAAAACCCGATTTTGGTGTATTATTTTCAACATGATCCCTATGTAATTTACCAAGGAAAAGGAGAAAAATGTAACCTCCTCACTTCAAATTGTATTTTTACCTACTTCCTTTTACGTTTCAAGCTGGATGTTGTCCTATTGTGGATTTCTATGTTGTGCCGGAATACTGTTACTTGAACCATTGGTTATTTTGTTATCAGCCTTTGTGTTGTTATTTTGTGTCATTCTGTGTACAGAGGGACCGGTAAAGGTTTATTTTCCTGAGCACAGATCTATCTCAAGAACAGAAACATCAGTCAGTGGAAGGGGCAAATTGAAAGCAGCTTAGTGATAATTGGTACTGCTCTTCACATGAAATTCAAGTAGAGGGCATTCAGCGCTTTAAATCAACCAGTATACTGCATCAGCAGCAGAAATACAGGTCCAGTGATCACGCAAGCGAATTGTGCAGTAGTGGGGAGGTTGAAAATGCCTTTCACTACATAGAAAATTTGGCTGCCCTGATCCACGAGAGGCGTAGGGGAATGAGGGGTAATACCGTGCATCGGGTAATGCCGCCCATGGCTGTTTCGGATGTTTGAATCGACACCAGAAACGTGGGAATGAGCGCCGATCCTACAGAAATGTCCCGCCAACTAAGTTCTAGCGTTAGCCTACCTGCAAAGTTAGCCTTCTTGACGTGAGCATCGGAAATAAGCAATGCAAGTCCCATTTTCAACTCTTTTTTAGATTAGTTTTCATGTATATACGCAGAATTTCATCATCTTTCTGAAGCACTAACCAAATTTAAGTTTTGATTGTAAATGAAGTCAGCGTGAATGAATTACGAAAAACGTAATCATTGGGGTAATGCCGCCCATCGTATCGGGGGAATGCCGTGCATTTCTGAAACGTCAAAAAAAGATGGAAAAGAACAACAAATAACAAAAAAGCGCCAAATTCAGCTGGATTTTGATCAACTCACTACTAGTAGCAGAGATGGGGTTCAAAAGAAAAAGAAAAAAGGTGGAAATCATGAAAAAAATTGAAAGACCTCAAAAAAAGAAAGAGAAGCGCAAGAGAACCAGAAGTGAGATCAGTGACAGTGATGACTGGGGAGATATCTCTGAGGGAGACCTTGTTGTAGACACAGACGAAGATGTTGAAGAATTCTTGACTTCGTCTTTTGTGGACAGCTTGTGTACAATTTGCCAAGAAGCCGATAATAATTCGCCAAAGTGGAATTGCGAGCACTGCAATCACAGCAGCCACTACATGTGTTCCATGGGAAGATCTGATCACGGACTATGTGATATATGCAAGGCTATTTTATAATTTTGTAAAGAAAGAAAAGCTGAATATTAATGTGGGTTCAAAAAAGTTCCTTATACAAGACTGTAGTTTACCTATTGGAAAAAATGATTTCAAATTTTTTTGAGTTTTTGGAATGTGGGATGGAATTTACCCACAGTACCGGTAGCGTTCGCAGAAAAGACGGCGCTATTTATTCCTCTCTATAAGATCAACTTATTACGGAGTTTAATATATAAAGATGAAGTAAACATGTGTTTAACTTTCATTGACAATGGGTTAAGGTTTGTCAGAGTATAACGATTCGTTCCGAGCGAAATAAGAGCCGATGAGTAACGTTCGAGTGTTCTGGAGACATCAACCCAACCGATGAAAACCGAAGACATAAATTATTTCATCTACTCGACTCACAGGAAAAAAAAGGCGTTCAATTGAGTCCACTCGAACCAATATCCATTCCACTTGTCCCACATCAATTCGATCAGCCCTAAACACTGATTTATCCCGTACGCTCAATTTATCGAGTTTGAAGGGAGTCCGCCGGCTCAATAATTGGATCGTCTGCGTGAGGATTGTCTCTCTCTGGTTCGACAACAAACTCCATACGATTACTTTTAAAAAATCAGTCAAACAAGAAACTTTCTACCTTACACAACCCTTGAAATTTCATTATTCGTGAAGTAAATCTCAGGGTTACGTAGGTAGGTATCTGATCTATAGATGAATTAATCTAGAGATTATAATGAAAGCAGGTTGAGCGCGATAGAAAAATCGATTCAGGGGTCAAATTTTTATGCAATTTAGCGAGCAATCTGTGGATATTGTTAGTTTCAAAGTTTCCCAGGGGGCTCGTTACCTGTTGACTATCATTGATTGGTTTTCCAGATGGCCAGAGGATATTACGGCTTCACCCCTGACGGATATTACGGCTAAAACGGTCGCCACTACCTTGAACTCCACCTGGAGTTCCCCGACGAATAACGCCGGATCCTTGGAAAACAACTTGACTGCCGACTTTTCCAAAGCCTCACTACACAACTCGGGGCAGATCACATCCGCACAACAGCATACCGCCCAGCAGCCAATGGTGCAATTGAAAGGTGGCATCAAAAGTTTAAAGTCAGCTTTAAAAGCACAACTGACTGAATATTGGGTGCTACGTCTACCCACAGACCTCATAGGCTTGCGCTCCTACATCATGCCAGACATTGAAGTAGCTCCAGGAGAACTCATTTATGGTGAGCCCATTCGACTTCCTGTGGACCTTCCCTGATCAGCAAGCCCTGGGAACACGTTCGCTGCCTTCGCCCAGGTCCCATCAACCATAAAACCCCAAGACTCGTTACATTCACCGGGATCTGCCCACGTCCACCCACGTTTTTGTCTGATAAGACGCAGTAAAAAGACCTCTCCAGCGTACATACGATGGTCCGTCCATGATGACTGCCCGCACGGACAAAGTGCTCAAAGTCCTCACACCCAGAGGAGAACAGACAATCTATGTGGACAGACTGAAGCCTAATTTCCAGCTGAACACAAGCCAACCTGACCAACCTACAGCAATCCTGCAAGCCGAAACTCTGTCAACAACCCGACTCCATCTCTCAATATTCCCACTCCAGCTCCAGCCCCGACCGTGACTATCAAGTCATGTGAAGTTAACTGTTCTGGGTAGCTGTGAGAATTTACTAAGGAACTGGTATCGAAAGTGACTATGATTCTATTTTAACAGTAGAATTTGTATATTTTGTTTCTTTCAGTTATCATTATCGGCTTACATTATTTATACCCTTTGTAGACATGAAATTGTAATCCTTACCATTTGTATTTCGTGCCAGGAAGGTCTGAATGTCATTTGCGGTTTATTATTCAATAATAAACCATTGTAATCGCTCTTGAAAAAAAAATGCTAACCCCCCCTGAAAATTGCATGGTTTACGTTTCAAAGGGTGTAGAATCCTAATCTGCAATAAAAAAAAATTTCCGTCCGTCCGCCGTACGCACGATTTCTCCCAAACAGCTGGAGCAAAAAATCAGAAAATTTCAGGAAAAATCCATATTGGTCCGACAACGCCCCAATTCTTTAGCAAGCTCTGAATCACTCAATTTAAAGAATTTTAAGGGTTGTCAAAGTTTTGTATTTTCGCCTAAAAACCTAAAAAAAGTCAAGGCGGCTTACATTTGGACGTTTTGGTCGATTACAAAGACTTACCATGAAAATTGAATGAGCCCCTCCCGATTTGATCTTGTTTGCGTTGAAACGATTCGCGATTTGTTAATTTGAGCCCTTACAGAGAAAATTGAGTTTGGAAAACAAAAGCAACGATTTTAGGATTTTTTGAGGACACGTTGTATAATGAACAGATGTTGCACATTACAGAAATTCGCTTATTTGGTCATCCTGCATGGTTGGAACTTTTTAAACCTGCTTGATAAAACATATTTATCAATAAGTAGTATGCATTTTTAGATTCTATTATCGGTGCATCTACTTGCATATCCATGGAAGCATTTTTCGAGATGGTATCTAATAACATTTTAATTCTTACTAAACAGGTTATATTTCTATATCAAAATTCCCAATAAGTTGTTGAGAAATACTGAAGGAATTCCCTCTCAGAAATCCTGTTCCGGAGCCCCTTCAGAACGGTACTTCAACTAGACACCAGCAAGGACGACGGCTCCGCGGATAATGAAGATGATGCCATCAACCATGACCAACTAACGACTGGTGGAATCAAGGCAAAAAGGTCTTATAAGGAATATTTTATAAAGAATGAATCACGGTTCATTTTAGAAAATTCAATATCTGCTTATAATGTAACATAACTGATGTTTTGTGATAACGAGGAAGTGGATAGAGCAGCAAAATTAGCAATCACCTCAAGAGAAACGATACACTATCACAGCTTAGAAGATTTGAGAAGAAAAAGCAAAGAGAAACTTGACGAAGATTGGGCGAGGGAATATAGGGAATGCGATACAGATAAAGGACAATTTTACATGAACATTCAACAATGTATACCCAAAACCATCTGGTTTGAAGAAGGAAATTTGGACCGCAATCATATAAAAATGATTTGCCGATTACGATTCAATCATCATTGTCTCCCAAGTCATCGTCACAAAATAAATATTAGTGAAAATCCAAGCTGTTCATGTGCGGAACGGGAAATAGCAGATAGTGACCATATTCTTCTAAAATGTTCCACTTATGCAGATCGAAGAGTCGAGCTGATGTCAAACCTTGTACGAGAGGGAGTACCACTACCCACTAGAATGAACAACATCTTAACAAATCAAAAAACTTATAAACATATTGTGAAATTCATTCAAGATAACAATATTGAATTGTAAAATGTAAAATATATATAAAATATCTTAAATGCTGTATGGTGTGGCATAATAAATAAATCGTTTGAAGCAAAAAAAAAAAAAAACTGATAATGTAATGAAGTGTCTGTTGTATTGTAAGGAAAGAAATGATGAAGTAAATTAGTACAATACAAGCTTGTCAGCATTCCTGGTGGTTGAAAATGTGAATGGAGCTACCGGTCCATCTATAATTCAGACAAAGTGGACTCCTTAGTCCAGTACCTACTTAATCCTTCGCTGAATTCTGATAAAAACAAATACTTTCCGTCAGAGCTTTCGTTGATTGGAATTCTTCATTTTAATGACTGCACGTGGAATCTAATGTTGATAATGACATCGCTCTTAGTTGTGCTTTAGACGTGTGATTGCTTATTTGCCATTCAAAGACACACCATTCTTCACTGCAGAGGGGAGAGAGAGAAGAGAATCGTCATCAAGGTAAAATCCAGTTAAGATTGATTCAGAGTACTTCCTCTATAAAAACCATAGCACAAATTCGTTTATCGCCTACGTCCGATTTGATCACTAGGGGATTCTATGGGAGCGAGGGGGAAGCGATCCAGCTCGAATAGCGATGGAAGGTCCAAAATAGGAGCTAAAATTATCGTCATTCCTGTCATTTATTGTTATTCCTTCTTTCGGAGTTGTCAATTATTAGGTCAGATCGTGGTGATGGTTACACTGATCCCAAGCTGATTTATGTTTAATTGAATTGTCCACGTTGTTAACTGTTGAAGGTGGGTTTTGGACTTCCGCCTTTAAATCAACAGCAATCAACAGCCTAAGTGCAAAAGCAGAAGGTAAATGATGGATGTCAGTAATATGTCTTTTATGTAATTCGTCGTACTCACTTTAGTCTTTTCTGAAGAACAGTAAACGGAAAATCAATCCGTGAAATGAGCGTTGCAGCCACCCTGACAACTGTGTGTGGCTGGAAACTTGAGGCTTGGGATGAAATGAAAAAGAAGTGACGAACCGTGGGCTTGTGCAACTCGAGTAGTACCTACTAACCCCTGCTCAGCTTCTCCTTGATAAAGAGAGATGAAGACATAGCAGCACGTACGGGAGAAAATGTTCGTACGTGACCGACGCCATTTGCAGCTCTCTGAACGACAAGGTCTCAAAGTCAGCTCTACAAAACTGACGACAATCCACCAAGACGACTTTCAAGCTAGTGGTACTGGGATGTACTCAATATCTGTGTGTGGGTTTGAACCTAGATGGTATTCATGTTGGTTTGAGGAATTTCAGTTCGATCCAGTTCGATCAAATCCTTGACACACACATCATCAACAAATGAAATGTGTGATAGCCGACACCATCTAGCGGAACAATCGCGAGAGGAGAGGCGAGGAGTGACTGGGGGGGAAGGAGAGATAACGAAAACTTGCGACAAGCCCCTTTCCTTACCACTTTCTACCCAGCTCTCATCCGACCAGGTAATCCGTTCTTTCAATTTCTGTATTTAAATCGAATTGATATTAATACCTCAGATCCATCCTATTAACCTAACTCCTTACCAAATACCCTGCGGTGCAATTTCACAAAAATAAACGATAGTAAAGAAATACGTAAATCGTTTCCACCTCGTGGTTAATAGGAACCCCGTAGTAATTCTTGGAGCAATAAATACATTTATTGAATAAATAACTATATCTATTTCCAAAACCTTGTGTATAATTTTTTCTTGAACCTTATATATATCTGCATATAAAATAACCTTAGTAATTAATAAGGTGAAAAAAGGGAATAATATCAAGAAATCGTAATCAAGTAAAGGTAGAATTGATATAACAATTCCTTTCAAGTATTACAAATGTGTTATATTTATAGGTTGAAATCATGAAGAAAATCGTTCCAATTAGTTGTCAAAGGTCAATCAAACTATCTTTTCACATTTTCTATGCAGAATATACATTTATAGTACATAATATGCACAATATATTATATTGTGTCAATAAGTAATTGATCCTTCTCGACAGAAGAGGGGAACTTCAAATTCATGTTGATTGAAAAGCAGCAAAAATTACTACCAGTCAAATAGGTGGAGAGACATACATATTCGATGGATTGCTGTTTGCATACGCGCAAAATCTACCAGTGGATCGAGAGTTCATCAGGGTCTGCTATAGCCGAAACAAGCAATTCAAACGAAAGCTGTAGCGAGGAATTCAAATCACGCATGCGCGGCAACAACTGATGATATATGTTACGCTGAAATCGAAATTTCCACCATATCCTCCAAATTTGGGCTAGATCAGAAGATTGAATTCCAAGAAAATTACGCTTGACAGATTCTATATTTGCGCGTGCGCAGATAAAACCGTAAATTGTTTTAGATGAAATGAATAGAGGACCTACTTCAGTTTGACCTGCAAATGTACAGAAAATGCCACCTAAATCGAATGGAAAATTCGGAACTCATGTTTGTTACGAGGACTGCATATTTGTGAGTTTCAATCATCATGATGAAATTGATATGGTGCAATCATTTCTTCTTTAAACGACTTCCAGGGGATCAGACCGTGAGAAAATTATGCTAAATGGATGCAAGTTGAGCACTTATGCTCACAGTGACGAAGTGATTTGGGGTTAGTAAAGCTCCAGGGGGACCATCTACACTCCCACATTTGCTGGAAATGTGAGCCAAAACGGATGGAAGCAGTAGAGAGTAAATTTGTAGTAAGAATTTGCAGTCATGAACCAGCCCCAATCGTGGACAATGCATTATTTCTCTATACAATTAGAGTTCACCTACTCGATTACCGCACAGAATAACTCAAAGCGTTACGTGACATTTTACCTAATGATTTGTCGGATTTCAAGTTATTTTTCAAGACTGCGACATCCAACAGATCTGCCGTAATCAGCTCGTAGTTGCCTCTTCCTGGAACGACCGCCACGAACAACATGCTCGCCTCGGCGGTTTCAATGTGGTTAGAAGGAACATTTCCTGCTGACGCGAGCGTCTGCCTCGGGAACTGCCTCTCTGCTCCTCACGTTCTCGTGTTCATCTTTCGAACTTGAGTAATCTTTATGAAAAGCAGAGAGGCGCAAAACTTAACACCTTCGTCCTTAGTTACCGTGCTGCACCACAGGCATAGATAGCCTCTGTTATTACGGTAAATCGCTATATTTGAAATTGGTTTTCCGTTAAACAGCGCAACATCATGAAAAAATACGTATTTATGCTCTGAATTTAGTGAAGAATAAAGGATGGTAATGCCACGCAAAAACCGTGTTTTTTCAACAAACCCAGACTTTAATTGTCAGCCGATTTAAGTGATTTTGCTTTAATTGATAGGAAGGGGAGTGGAGAGGATACCTCCTTACAATGACTGTTCAAACGAGAATTCCCGACCTTTTCCATGACATGCTTTTCGTTCAATTACGATGGTATATCAAGCTTGGTATTCAAATATACTTCTGAACTTTCGATTTGCATAGTGAAAAAGTGTGAATGGAGGTAGTTAATAGTGACGTACAGTATGTACAGGTTCTGAAAATATTGTAAAAACTAAACATTCATGTATTGGTTGCCCTCACAATTACCTCAAAGCAAAGTGGTTTGAGTTCTTCCAGAGAAAAATAAACGTTTATCTTCTATCGTTATTTGCAAAAACGTCCAAAACGTTTTCCTGGCGAAATTCAGACTGGAAAAATCATTGTACGAGTTGGGCCATCCAATTCTACACTCCTTAGGTTGGTTCCTTTCTGCTTAATGTTGTCCATTTGACTATTATTTCAGTAAAATGGTGCTGCCAAGTCCAAGAAGTTGTTTATTCCTACTATAGCCACCAAAATGTGTAAAGAAAATCCAACCTATACAAGCATAATTCTACACTGTTTCTATAAGAATGTAGGGGGTCAATGATATTTCTCCGATCTGTATACAATTTGACAGCAGCTTGTATGATTTTCACACGGCTGATACGTGCCAGCTGTCATTTAACCTGAGATTTCTTTGAAACTGTCCAACTAAACTGAAAATTAACGTGGGAGATGTATCTTATGGAATCGGATCTTCAACTTTTTCATTGTGGGCATTTGTTTTCATTCATAAAAATTTAAGAAAAAGATCACCCTCATTCAACGTACCGACGCTCGGAAAGACCGCGGCGAAAGACACGTTCAGAAAATCTCTTGTAGTGATTCACTGAAATAACCTTTCTTCAATATAACCACCCCAAGGGGAATCCTGAGTTAATGTAGGCCTGTCGGCGTTCGAATGTTATTTTCACAGCTTTATCGCCAGGAAGGATCGGCATCCGCTTATCAGAAACCATCCATCTGAGTTGTTTAGTCTGGGAACAACCTGTTGAAAAAAAAGATAATAACTTCCTACGATTAGGGCGATTTTCGATACAAGACATCAACTGTCGATGCGAGACGAGATAG
The DNA here is from genome assembly GCA_031894815.1 of Creontiades dilutus. Taxonomy (NCBI): domain Eukaryota; kingdom Metazoa; phylum Arthropoda; class Insecta; order Hemiptera; family Miridae; genus Creontiades; species Creontiades dilutus. Next base: position 325,473 of record JAVIWC010005620.1, read on the forward strand.
CATTTCGTCTCCAGCCCGGATCCACAAAGGCGCTGAATTATATTGGTCACTCAGCTACTTAGGTTGAATTAATGTGAATTAAGGTTGTCAGATACGATCTTCTAGTCGGTTTTGTACGAACGTTTTAAGGTTCTTAAGAAGCTCCAAGTGTCCGAGAGCGATACACTCAAGAATGGCAACATTCCCACTTAACGTACCCCAAACGAAGATATCAGATGAGGTAGGCTAATCGTAGATAAACAGCTTTCGTACAAGTACGCAACCACGAGGGACTGAAATGTCCCTTTAATTGTTAAATTGGGGCGTCGTCGGACCAACATGGATTTTTCTGAAAATTTCAGCTTTTTTGCTTCAGCCGTTTGGGAGAAATCGTGCGTACGGCGGACGGACGGAAAATTTTTATTGCAGATTCGGATTCTACACCCTTTGAAACGTAAACCATGAAATTTTCAGGGGAGGTTAGCATTTTTCTTCAAGAGCGATTACAATGGTTTATTATTGAATAATAAACCAAAAGCTGTGATTCGATGTCAGGACTTTCGAATCAGTTCAGTTGTTTGAAATTTGTTGTTGGTCCAGCAAATTTATTCAAAACTGAAGGTATCCAAGAGTTTGTGATGATTGTCGAAATGATACTGGGTTAAATGAATCCAATAAAACCCACAGTTTATGGCGTGAGACGTTCTTTGGAAATGTTCATTGCCAATTGAGTAAATCTGATATGTTATTTCAAACGTTGAGACGACATAACAATCTACAATGCACAACGGAGAGCTTATTTTAAAGCAATATCAGGTACCTAGTGAGTTTATGAAAACCATAAACCCTATGGTTGATATTTATTTACAGTTATTGTTGGTAGCATAGTAGTATAGTTACTGATGAGACAATTCATTATTTGAGAGAATATGTAACAAATATCTATTTTATGCAACAAAATTTTTATGGATTAGTTAGATAAAACGTAGATTAATATCACCTTGGATTAGGTTTTTTATGTTTAAATTTTCTTGAAAACTGATGAATTGAATTAATGACGAAAAATCATTAATCATCATTTTTTTCTTGCCAAATACCATATTAAAATTGTGATTGATCATCAAGCCATCTAATGGAACATACCATTCCCTGGTTTTAGGTAGGTAGAAACATTTAAATTCAGTTCATTGGTGATTCTGAGGAGTATACGATATCCTTAAAATTTACCTTATAATTTATCATTTAAAAGTGCTGTAAGTCCGTAAAATTGGTGCTCAGAACGGTTTACGTTTTTCCTTTTCATTTTTTAAAAACTGTATTGTTAGAATAAACGCAGCAACTATTAATTTCTATAACTGGTATACCAACAGGCATTTGTAGATACAAACTCCTGTTTTTCCTGAAATATTGATTTGAAAAATATGATTGTTCGACTCAAAATATAGCTAACTAGTGCCTACCTGTATATGAGTGAATTCATAAAACTTCTCCTATATACAGACATCCAGTATTCGATTTCGATTGATTTGTAAAACTTCTAGACGTTAAAACCGAACATTTTGATAATTTGAATGATAATCATTTTAAATTTCTGTAGTGTAACTGCATGAAAATGGAGCTACAAAACAATAATCCAACTTCTAGCACACACCCCAGTGATTTAGGTATAAATTATGGCTGTCGCTGTTGATGTCATTTGTTCTTACATCCACTCGGTAGGTACATACATATGAATAAAGGGAAAGCTCGTTCAGCAAGTTTAGTGATCAACCTGGAAGAGATCGGTAACGTAATGAAGAAATGCGCCTATCTCTGGTCCCCTGCGGTGACTTGCCCTGTTCCATTATAAGGATCGGGTTTTTCTCTGTGATTCGTCCGCGATGAAGTTTATCCCTTGCATGTAATTACATCGACATGCTAACAAGAAGGTTATTCCCGTTGTGGTGTTCTACGTTCTTCTCTAGTTTTCTTGTTGCCATTCTTCCGTGATGTTTTGTGATTCGGAGGGTTTCTTATTGGAAATACGAACTCCAGCAGTGGCCGTGATCGTCATTGCCAGTGATATATTATTGCTCCATGAGGCTCCCGGTTTCCTGACGCCTATCTAGTCGGTTGATTTATAACATAATCCGTCGGCTGACCTAGAGAGGCTCGTTTCTCTGTAGAGCTCTCTTGTGAGTTGGTAAATCGTCCAAGTTGTTTGGGTAGTAACTTTCTCATTTAATCTACCATGTGTAATGGAGTTAGTTGTTGTATTCAGGTGTGGTGACATTACCTTCACTCCAAACAATGCGCTACATACTAAGAAAGTAAGACTTTTTAGACACAAAGTAATTTATCTCATTCAATCAGCGTTCATTTTTATTCTACTAGCAACATTTTTAACTATAATGAGTATATTCATAAATTAAGATTGGGATTGGTTGTTAACTCTTGTCCCATTTGTTGACAAGTAGTAGGCGCTTGAGTGCACAGTATTTCTTTCACGTCATTCTTCAAAGATGAATAACACGTCTTAATCTTTCTTATTTGGTTATTTTGGGTCTTGTAACTTGTATTGCTTTATTAGGCAGTACATTGGTGCAACGACTGTTTCATGTTCCGACTCTATCTCCTTTAATGCTTCAAAATAGACACCCTTCTTATTCTCTGACTGCTTCTGAATGGTCACTCTTGTCTTTGTAAATTGGTTATTGAAAGATCGTTCAATATTAGTTTATTAATTATGAAATATGGCCATTGAGGTTGGTGTACGTAATGCATATCTCAGTGTCATGTATGGTACTGGTGTAATGACGAACTGGCACGTATCAAGGAATTACTCCATGTTTGATTCTCGTGAACAGAATGTATGGGGGCTTCATCCAAAACCTTAATATCTCACAGCATACTGAGATCTTTGGGAGTGAGAGTGTTTCAGTATTGATGGGCCTTTACAATACCAACATCATATCGGTAACATGACTACAATGTAACAAACATCGAATCGGTGAGAATGACAACAGTACATCTCTAATTTCCAAAGCTTTTTGAAGTTGGTTTTTATTTAGCAGAACATTTTCTGGCACTTGCTTCTCAAGCGAAGTAAACCAGTAGATTTATTCATAAGGAATACCCTTCACCGAAATACTCGAGCATATGCTTTTCCCATAAAAGCAGAAAGTTATAATCCAGTTTATTGTTACCTCCCATCAATTGACAATGCGTGACCAAATCTATTTAGAAAACTGGTACTTCAGCTCCGCTTGGCATTGGTTATTGTAAGTGAAGGTTTTTGCCCTGATATCCGAAGAGTTGCCACACAAACAATTCAGAGACAATGGAGTGAGGTTTCACCAAGAAACACAGCCCGAGGTTTCGAGTAGACACAAAGCTCCGTGCGGACTACCGAGAAAATGCTGTGAACCTCATTTACTTTTAACTGGAAACTTACAGACTAAATATAGTGCGAGCCAACTATGGAGAAGTTTGTTCTGGGAACTAGTGTTGAATAGATGTCTCAGAGCAAAAGCTTCCATCCTAGGACGACCTGGTCGATTTTTGAGAAAAAATGCTCGATATGGGGTTTGCAATACCAAAAGGATCCGTATTGTTTTATTCTCCTCAACTCAGAATGGAAGGTAGTTGGGTATATTTACACAATATTACGGCAACTAATGATATTTCTCCTAACAATGGGTTTTCCTCCACCCAATATGATTTCAGTGTGAATTAGATGGAAAATGCTTTTAATAAGCATTTAAATTATCAAAGGAGCTTATTCGGACAGTACCTAGCTCGAAGGCTCGGTGAAGAGGAGAGACAAATACCAATACGCAGTGTAATAGGTGTCCCCCATGCATGTGAAGTACATGTTGTGGAAATAATACGAAGCCTCCCATCTGACTTTCAAATTTTTGGTCTAAAGGGTCGAGAATCCTGTTTCTTTATCTGAATCGTGTTTCTGATCTGATGGGGCTCATTCCAAATGTGAAACGAACGAATAAAGTAACTTCTCAACTGGACACTCGACGTTGCATCCTGCGGAGATGGCCCTCCCCTCGATAATTACTATTAGTAAACCCCTCAACTTCGTGCCAGATGTGGTCGGGAGGGGAAAAGATAAAGATGTTGTGCCCGGGTCGAGTGGCTGTCACTGGGAACCGGAGGTCTGTCAAGCCGTAGAGAATGAGACGTTGACAGGTCATGGCACCGCCTTTATGGCCCCAGAAAGGAATTCAGTGAAGACTAAGATGGGTGTGAAATTATAGGGCTACGCTAGATAGACTAGGTTTAGGTAGTAAATTACCACGGTCAGTTATTAAATAGTTAGTCTCCATTAAAGTTTGTTCTTTGTTTTTAATTTTAATTTCAATCACATAGATGTTGATGAAGATGTAAGAAAACTCACAGGACGGGAATTTGAGCCCGAGCACAGAAGCCTGTGGGCTTATTGTACTTTCCTGTGAATTTTGCTGGTAATCAAAAAGACTCGGCGCCTTGATGAGTGCTCCCTCCGCGGTATCCAATGAAATGTTTGAAATAAGTCCATAGCGCATTCTTCAGGTTGGGTAGAGGGACAAAGAGAAAGATGCAAGGAGGTAAAATGCAAGCGTAGAAGGTCATTTGTAGTTTGACGGGTTGATAACATACTATCAGATGAAACCGCATGGACTAAAGCACAATCATGATGATATTCACATGGACCGATCAAATCGTCTGATCTGTAGGATCTTTTCTGTCCAATACTTCAAATTTTAGCTAAGTTTTCACTTTGAGTAGATGTCATTGAGATTTGTCCCCCAAAGAGTTCATATTTATGAAGCGTGAGTAGTAGTACACTCTAAGATTATGTGGGATGCTGTATCGTTCATCTCCTCATTCAGGTTTAACAAGGTTGAACATTGTGTGACCCTTGTGCGATGAAGATGAAATCATAGAGGTGAGAAGTCAGCTATTGTTTATAGATCCCTACAGTTTTTCCCGAGTACGCCTTCAGTAAGTTAGGTCCAGTTTTAGTTTGTTGAGTGAACCTCCTGAATGCAGTTTTTGATAAACCAACTACCAGCTGAGCCCATACAAATGGGGTTTGGGAACCACTTCATGCAATTTCGTCAACCTTTTATACCACCATGGCCTGCTACCCATTCAACACAAACTCTGCTATGTTTGTCTAGATTGATGAGGGTTTGCACGCAACACCACACCAGTCCTGATGAGATGGTTGAAGCCGTTACTGGTTCATCGTCGTCAGAAAGGATGCGGCTGTGGGTTCCTCGAATTTTCATGTTTTTCGACCTCCTATTAAGCGGAATTTTGCCGTTATTAAAGCGCTTATTACGCATGCACAGACATTTATAGTAAATTTTCTTCCAGATTGGGTGTAGCTATGGCTTCCACGAACCATTACATGGTAAGGAATAGTTAACTGAAATGTTTTAAATAATCTTAATAGATTCCATAGTGGATTCCTTATGTTGAGGGGAAACTGTACATGGAAGTAAAGTGCAAGGCTAGTAGATTATTTGACTATTAAACCTTTAATAGCCGGTCATCAGAAGAAATAGCATTTTCTGCACTATCTATCAGATTTGAGCAAAGTCGATTCAACAGGCAATGAGAAAATTATGATAGGTTGACGTTACGATAACACATGTGCAAAATCTACGAGTCGAGAGTGATTAGAGTTCATTGGGCACCATCTACAGTTTAAATCCCTAGAAATTGCAAACAAATTCGATAGAAATTGTAGAAGTAATCTTTGTCATAAGGATTTGAGGTTCGCAAATGCGCTGCAGTTACTAATGATATCATGCTATGAAATCAATGGGTTTGTCAATCATTAAACTGCTGTCCTCCGAATTTGTGGCAAGATCGGACGAATAGGCCATGGGAAATCAACGCTTCACGGATTCTGTGCTTGTTACGATCAGTGATAACTAACCATTTTCAAGACTTGAAATTGGTTGCAGTCCATCACCAAGCTTTTCTTATCCTATTTCTTACTTCACTTAAATCGATTGGATACCCTAGAATTGGTCCTTGTTACCAGGACCTCAAATTAGCTCAGCAGCTGCTAATGTTACTATGCTGTGGAATTGGTATGAGATGACTGCCTTTCCCCGACTACGCTCCTAACTTACGAATTTTTCACGACTGATCTAAATCAGTCCCTCTGCGAAAAACTGTTAGATATCATCTAACATGGAACTGAAATAAAAATTAGGAAGGAAAACGAATCGATTATTAAAAGACTATTCATAAAATGAAATCCCTTCAAGAACGTCCCTCAGTAAACATAATGGTCTTCCCATGGGCTGGATGTCGTGAGCGGTTGACAAAGGTGCATAAAACGTGACGTGACGTGGCCTCCTCGGACTCGGTCTGGCTTTTCTAGTTTTATAAATCTTTGTGAATGTCACGTGACATGACGGCAGAGTGCATTTGCATACAGGACACCCCGGTACTTCGTCTTATCTGAATAACGCGCTTTGGACGTAAGAGAAAGTGTGAGTCAAAGCCAAGAAACTGGTTTCGTGTGAATCTGTTAAACTTTTGTTCCGCTGTCAGCTGATCGAGAAATTGGAGAAAACTGGAGGAATGGATACTAACAGCTTGGAATAAGGCACCACAACTCAAATCAGTACAGAATACACTGTCAAAACCATTCCTGCCTGATAATAGTATTTGGTTTATAATTAATCAATAATCAGCCTTTGTAATCTCAAAGCCTTTTTAGTCAGATTACATCACATGCACAGATGCTAGGGCCCATAAGGGCCAACAACTGCTAGCTAAAACTTGTTTTTTCTAGGTTTTTACTGAAATGAGCAAATGGGTTATCTCCAAGCGCTTTTGGAAGCTTAATCGATTGGGATGGGTCCCTGTTCAGTCCGAGTTTATCTGACTTGAAAAATTTCATATTTAAAGGTGAAAATATTGAAAACAGGTGTGCTTTTCAATTGTTTAAACCATAATTGTTTCATTTTCATGTTTTGACGACCTGGCAGTCAATGAGAGTTGTAGTGCATAAGTGGGGTGGGTGTCAAAAAGCCAATGTGAAATAATTTGCAGATTTTTTTGTCATTAATTATTGAAGGTTTTGTTAAGTGTTCACGACAGCGTTTCTGTTCTGATTTCGTCTTACTAGAGGTGGACATCATCTTATAATTTATGTCAGCTAGTTATGATCTTGGATATTTCAAACCACAGTGAATCTATTAGTTGTAACTACGATCAGGAGTTATAGGAATTCCGTACTCCATATAAACGTCATAATAAACATACTCAATATAATTGGAAATTTGCAGGAAGCAAGGACATTATCCTGGAAAATTGCAGAAGTCATCATGGTCCTCAAACCTGGTAATGCTCCAACTGATGTGAAGTCCTATAGACCTATTTCACTACTCCCAGTTCTTTCAAAACTGTTCGAGAAGTTACTAAAAAAGAGACTCATTGGTATAATAGAACCAAGGGGCCTGATTCCGCAACATCAATTTGGATTCAGAACGAAACATTGACAATTGAACAAGTCCACAGAATAACTGACGTAATTGAAAACGCACTGGAGAATAAGAAAGAAAGCTAAGAAATAACAAGCTTTCGACAAGGTCTGGCATGAGAGGCTGTTAAATAAACTGCAAGGGCTACTACCCCAGCAGTACTGTCACATATTAGAATCCTTCATGTCTAGTAGGTACTTTAGAATTAAAATTGAAGATGACTTTTATGACCTTGAAAAAATCGAGCGTGCTTGGACCATTACTCTACCTAATGTACACGCATGATGTGCCGAGCACAGAAGAAACTACGTTAGCTACATTTGCTGACGATACAGCTATTCTAGCCGTAGCAGAAACGGTGGAAGAATAAACTCAGAAGTTGCAGGAAGCCACAAATGCAGTAAATGAATGGACTAAGAAATGGCGTCTTAAATTGAATGAAGCAAAGTCCACTCACGTGAATTTTACCTACAAAAGGATACCCCATGTACCATTGTTCTTAAACCAGTGCGTTATCCCACATGCCAACTCTGCCAAATATTTGGGTATGACCCTGGACGCAAAGTTGAAATGGAAGGAACACGTAAAGAAAAAAAGCAAGAGCTGCAAATCAAATTTCGCAAACTTTATTGGATTATGGGGCGATACTCACAACTCAACGTTTACAACAAAATTCTTCTGTATAAGACATTGCTAATGCCTATTTGGACTTATGGCATCCAACTATGGGGCTGCACAGCAAAATCTAACATGCAAATGATTCAAACTTTCCAAAATAAAGTACTGAGGTGTGCAGTAAACGCTCCCTGGTGCATCAGAAATGACGACCTCCATAAAGACCTCAGAGTGGAAACCGTAAGAGATACTGCGAAAAAATTAGCTCGAAGATATGAACAGCGGCTTCACGCTCATACTAATTTGGAAGCCATTCGGCTTTTTGACAACTCTAGTACTATTCGGCGCCTGAAGAGGACCAAACCCTTGGACTTGGGATGCTGATACCGATGAAATAGTGTAGTGTGGTGCTAGTTAGTGAACTCTCACCATAAAATTGCGTAATTATGTTATAGCTAAATAACTTGATAGTTACTTACTGTATGTATGATGTAAGTAGTTGTTATGTTCAATATATAATATATAATAAAAATATAAATATACGCTTAAAAAAAAGGAAGCAAGGAGAGGAAAGCTGCGGTTGTAAGGGGTCATTGTAGAATGTAGAGAGTTGAAAATAACTCTAAATTACAGAAACATTGTGCTAACGGAATTCTCAATACCGTTCAAATATTCTATTTCCATTTAAATGTTGTTTGATAATGTTATCAGTACAGCGTTTCTCCAACAGAATGAGTGATTGATAGACAGCCATGGTAGTCACTCTCTCAACTGAAACAATAAGGCATCTTGGAATACAAAACGCACCTACTACGAAGCAATATGATATTGGCATTTAAAAGTCCTTTAAGAGGGCTACTGGAAAGTAGATTTTATTCGAAAATAGATTCAACAAAATTGAGTGGCAACCTTCCTTCCGGAATTTTTCCGCCCCCAGTTGAAAACCGGAGTCACGGGAAGTCGCGTGACAATTTTGGTCCCAAGAAGGCAATTAATGGAACGCAATGAGCTTAGGCTTTCCAAGTTTGTTACCTCTGTTACGCCAGTAGGTTTTGATCACGCAGGACTGAGTTCACAAGATGATAAACGAGTATGTTTATTATGTAACAACACGTGTCTTCTTTTTTCAAGGTTCTGTATGTAGAATGAACAGTTCTATTTTATAATTTATTCTACTGTTAGGATACAGAGTTCGGCCAAAATCCACCCCTCAATACATGGAATTTTGTGATTCGACTCCGGACCTAATCAAGTGCTGTGAAAACAGTGTAAACTTGCTGGCTTATTTTGTGTTGACTACATTCGAAACGTTCTCTACCACATTCTCCTGATTGAGTTTGCAAACCACTGATCGTTATACCATAATCATAAGAGGACGACTACCTTCGGGCAAAGCCCAGCAAATACTTTGGTTAAACTTTACCCACCCACCCGATGATGGGGATTCGCTGCGATAACGTTAGTTGTGGATCGATTCATATTAGCGATGGATGTTACGATTTAAAACATACTAGCGAAAGACGAAAGCTGGTTTCGTAGGATTCAGCAAAACTAATGCTTGCTAAAGCATTACCGAAAGAAAAGCCTGGTCGGTCAGTAGCTAAAAAAGTTCGTTGCGTTGAGCTTCCTACTGACTGGACCAGCATATAAAGCCTTTACAATGCTGATGGAGGCGTCGAGGTTTTCTTATTATGTTTAGAAGAACTCTATACAAGATCAGTGCTCTTTACCGCTCCAGATCTGGGCTGCATCCCTACCTGACTCAAGCTTACGAACAACCAATGCTGCAGAATCATTCCACAACGTTTTTATACTCGACTCCTAATATACATCTCGTCATCTCGGTGCTGCTAGGAATGCAAGCTTCTGGATTTGAAGAAGACGAGTATCAAGAAAGGAGCCAGTAACCCCACGAAAACGTCGACTCGTGACATGTTGAAAGCATCGGATGAGCTGTGGACCCAGTACCTTGAGGACAGAAATGCAGTGAATTACCTGGATGGAGTAAGTAAGGGCTATGAATGATAATGTAAGACTTGACGTTATCCATCATGATAACGATGACTGTGATTATAAACCCTTCAATCCTGCCTTTTGCCGTGTTTCTACCACAGAGCTTCCCCAAAGTAGTTATTTTCATCTCCCCAAAGTAGGCAACCCGCACATTTAAATAAACACCGTTTTTCAACTGTTGAATTGAAAAATGCTCTTCCAATAGAGATCACAGAAACTAAGACACCTCCACATACAATGACATAACGTAAACTCCAAGAGCTAGTAGTTATCTAGTACCTAATCACAACCAAGCCTGCTCATCCAGTCTACACAAGGCACCTTCGAACCCGTAATTTCATACTCCCGTGCTTCCCGAAGGGCTCGAATGAAGCCGACACCTCCGAAAAGCCCCAAGACGTGTAAATTATCATAATAATAAGTCTGGGCAGGGCGCCCTTTATGGGGCTGCAGCTCTGGTTAGGATTTTGTGACTAATGATCCAGCCCTTGGGTGCACCTCACGGAACGGAGTTTTTTCAAAGCCCAAATCCTCCTGCGACTGCTCACATCAGCTTTTGTGACCTCGAATTCGGCGGTTAATAAACGGAAAATTCGGTGGGAGCCTCTTTGTCAACTACCTGCACTAGTTCTTTGTGGTGAAGATAATCCTCTCTTGTAATGCTTGGAAGCGTTCGCAAGTGGCCTGTCCCTACTGAAACCTAATCGTGATCCGCTACAGTGTCTCAATTAATCTGGGTGAAATTGTATTTTCTGCTCTTTTGCCCTATCGAACAATAAAAATATTCAAAAATTTCAACGTTCTGACAGTTTTGAAAAACACCTGAGTCGGTAAAAGCAGGCTTACTAACTTTTAAATCAACAAAACTCTTCCGTTTCAATTCCGTTTATTTGCATTTGAAATACATTGCAAATAACAGAATTTCTTATTGAAAGCGTATTTCTGCAACCTTGCGAATGGTTATGAAAGAAACTGCTTCTTCTGGGCTTTGGTTCATCATTTTCAGTCCTTAGTAATCGTTGAGCAAAATTTTTGTTGGAAGGAATTTCAAGCAGAATTTTTGTTTTCAAGGAGAGTAAACTCAAAATCTACAATGTCCGTACGGGCCAAAAAAGGTTTTTGCACGGCCCATTTATAAATCGATATTTTATTTACCTTTTACATTTTGATAAAATTACAGTAAAAACGTTGCAAATTCTTTCACTGGGGTTAAATATTCAATTGGCTTGCGTTCATTATTTGAATTTATACTAAGCTTCGGAGTGTGCGAGTTTTACAGGTGGTAGAGCGATTATTGAATTTCAGGAGATATGCATATAGCACGTAAATCTGCTCTAAACCGAAATACCTATTTGGATTGATCAGTTGATCATATTTCTGTGCCTCCTGAAATGCAATAATCGCTCTATCACCTGTGAAACACGCACACTCCAAAGCTTAGTAGAAATTCAGATCATGAACGCAAGCCAATTGAATAATAATCCCCAAAGGAAGAATTTGCAGCGTTCTTTTTTCAGGGTTCTGTATGTAGAATGAACAGTTCTATTTATAATTTATTCTACTGTTGGGATACAGAGTTCGGCCAAATCCACCGCTCAGTATATTTGCAACGTTTTTTATGGTTATCAGAATGCTTCAACCCGTCCGGCCTTTTAGGAGTTCGCTCCAGTATCCACATTACTACGTCACTAGGTAACTGATATCAACACAAAAACAATAATAAACCAAAATAACGCGAATGTTGGCACCATAAATCGGGCCATAGATCAGCAATGGTTTGAGCTACGGACCTGGGGAAGGGCTCATTCGATTCCTCATGGAAAGTTCTTCAAAAAAATTCCAAATTTAGGCCGCCTTGACTTTTTTTGAGGGTTTTAGGGATTTTACGAGACTTTGACAACCCTTTAAGGCCACTTTAAATTAAGTGAGAGCTGGCTCAAGAATTGGGGCGTTTTCGGACAACCCTTAAAGGGCACTTTAAAGTAAGTGAGAGTGCTGGTTAAGGAATTGGGGCGTTGTCGGACCAATATTGATTTTTCCTGAAAATTTCAGAATTTTTGCTCCAGCTCCTTGGGAGAAATCGTGCGTTCGGCTGACTTAGAATTTTTTTCTTTTTTCAAGAGCATTACAATGGTTTATTATTGAATAATAAACCAAAACCACAAATTGCATACGTTTTTACCTAATTTGATGTATACCAACTTTCTTCATCTATCGTTTGCGATCATATGGGCATAATTGCTAGGGGGTATTTGAATCTACTAGCCAATGAACAAAAGGGAAATTCAGCTCGGAGTCGGTAGAAAGGAAGAAATGCAGTTCCGCGATTATGCTAGAACCGGAGAGGTCAACTTCGTTTTCCCTTGTAAAACAGATCGAGGAGAGCAGATCGGGGTCTCCGGGTGGCTAATTAGAGGAAGTTCGTGACGTAGCAGAGTTTCTCATATGCTGCCAGGGGATGGAGCTTGCGGGTTCGATTCCTACAATTGATGGAGGTCTAACCAAACAACCATATCATGATTTGCGATAGTAAAGTTGTTGCACTCTCGGAAACGAATTTGGGGAAAGACATAAACACAAATGAGTTATTCCGCGAACGTTATAAAGTATTTAGGAGAGATTGCAATTTAGGTGGAACTGAGGAGGTGTGCGGTGGCGGAGTTTTACCAGCTTTTCATATGCCACTATCTTCCGATGAAATCGAGTAGAATGTTCCAACTTGGGAAATCCTTGCTGTCAAGATTTGTCTGCTCCTTGCAGACGTCCCGATCAATGACTTCCACTCAACTTTTGGGTTGTCCTCATTAGAGGACAGAATACAGTCTTTTACCTCTGACGACAACAAATGGTCGGAAACATCAAAATCATAGTTTCTGTTGAGTCCAAGATCGAGATCCCATCAAATTCTTTAACAAAGTGCAACTTAATTTTCAGTTAGTAGTTTCAGGACAATATGCATGTAAGATATTTCTGTACAAGCTACATATTGTAAATACAGGTGACATTGTTTCTGCATTCTCTGGCAGTGTTTTAAAGAGCATTTGAAAAGAAAACGCTGCAAATTCTTTCACTGGGGTTTATTATTCAATGACTCATGATTTGAATTTATACTAAGCTTTGGAGTGTGCGTGTTTCACAGGTGATAGAGCGATTATTGAATTTCAGGAGGCACACAAATATGATCAACTGATCAATTCAAATAGGTATTTTGGTTGAGAACCGATTTAAGTGCTCTATGCATATGTCCTGAAATTCAATAATCGCTCTATCACCTGTGAATTTTCAAGAGCGATTACAATGGAAAAATATTCTATTTGAAAATTTTAAATTTCGTAAGACGGAGCATGCATATCAGAATGCTTCAACCCGTTTGTCGACTACAAATCCTTTTAGGAGTTCACTCCAGTATCCACATTCACTACATCACTAGGTTACTGCGATCTAAACAAAAACAAAAATAAACAAATAAAAACGCAAATGTTGGCAGCGTAAATCGGGCCATACATCGGGAATGGTTTGAGCTACGGACCTGAGGAAGGGCTCATTTGATTCCTCATGGAAAGTTCTTCAAAAAAAGTCCATATTTAGGCCGTTTTTGAGGTTTTTAGGGATCTTACAAAACTTTGACAACCCTTAAAGGTCACTTTAAATTAAGTGAGAGTGCTGGCTAAAGAATTGGAGCGTTGTCGGACCAATATTGATTTTTCCTGAAAATTTCAGATTTTTGGCTCCAGCTTTTTGGGTGAAATCGTGCGTACGGCGGGAAAAATTTTTATTGCAGATTTGGATTCTACACCCTTTAAAACGTAAACCATGAAATTTTCAGGGCGGGTTAAATGTTTTTTTCAAGAGCGATTACAATGGTTTATTATTGAATAATAAACCAAAAATGGAGCTCTGCAGTCTTTTTGGATGTTTCACACGCGTTTGGTAAGTGTGGCACAAAGGAATGAGTAGCAATGTTTGCAAAATACTACAAAGCATGATTACGCAGCGATTATACACTATCATCTGACCGAGTGATCAAACAAGTCTACGCTTCTCGAAGCCACTGATAATTAGTGGTGGATTGCCACGAGGCAGGGTACAAGGCCCACAACTGTGCTGATTACTACGATGCCTGTACTATGAAGCAGCTGTACTTATAAGCCGATGATTCCACACAGATTGGATCATTTCCAGTTATTTAAAAGAACATTTCCAACGAGCTTCTGGTGTCATCTGGGTCTGAATTTTACCTAGTCATGTAAGTACATACTTTGCAGGAGAGGAAATGCAGAAGCAATGATGACAAGCCGATGAAGTCACGTTGATTGGTTAACCGTAGCTCCACTCAGCTTCCCATTTCCAGTCATTTAAATGAAGATTTCCAATGAGCTTCCGGGGCGGAGGAAGGTATTTGTTTATACGAGAATTTAGCCAAGGAGGAAGTACTCTGAGTCAACTGTGTCTGAATTTCACCTGGCCACGTTAAGTATCCCCTTTCTTCCTCTCGTGCCGCAGGAATGATGACAAACCGATGAAGTCATGTTCCGTTCGGCGGAAACCCTCAAACGTGATTCACTCGTTGCTCGCCGGAGGTGTTTGATTACACTCAGCCTCCCGTATCCGCTACATGTGAACATTCACAAAGCGTGACTTGTAAAGCGCATGTGCGATGAAGCGTTTCACGGTCGTTCGCCGCCGTCACGGCCCGAGTTGATAACTTTGTGACTTTCGCGGCTCCTCGCCCGCAGACCGTATCCGATTCCCGGCGAGTTGTATTCAAATGAAGACGCTTCGTAACTCTATACGAGGGAAGGACACCCATGCTAAACACACTTCGCTACTCATAATTGATTTCCCAACAGTAATAATGGAGATCATTCATGCGATTACTGCCGAGTCTGCTCAAGTAGAACTAGTTGGGTTAACAATGCCAATTATTCGAAAATAGATTTTCATCATTCAAAGAAACATGATAGTCACATTCAGAAAGAAAGAGGCAATACAGCAAATGTGGAACAGCCACGAACTTATATTCAGTTCGCTTCCTGCTACTCATGCTTAATAGCCTTGTGTTTCAGATTGAAAATAGCTGGAAGAGGAAAGGTTTGATTAAGGACTTGCTGGTTTTCCTCTTCATTGATATGGAAGAAGCCCCCCTTCTCCAAGACTCAATACCTCTAACTTGACATCGTCCCCATCAGTTGGAACCTTGTTTACTACCTCTTCAGTCACAAATAGGAGGTTACCAAGTTTTCCCATACTAATATGGGTGAGTATTGAAGCACTATTAGCGAAGTACCGGAATCTAGTAGATGCGTTAGCATGACCTTAGCAATTTCTGCGGATTTCTCAGCAGAATAGACGGAATTTCACTGCCCTATTTTGGCCAGAACGCAGATGCCTTGATGTTCGTTGGAGTGGATACTGAGGGCAGGATAGAAGTCATCTAGCCTCCCGCCTGTCTTATGGAGAACATGACGGGTGCTGGAGTGAGGTCGCCAGCAAAAAATGAATACTTTCTTCAGTACTGATTCGGCTGCGGTAAGCATGGTGTCTTCTAACGACGAAGAAATGTCTCTGGCGGCCTAAGGACACATGTCAACAACTTTCCAACCGAACTTTCTGAAACCACCCGATCATAGAAGGAAGAGTAGGATATGAGGCGTTCCACCATTAGATTACGGGTATTATTAAAACTGTCCACCAATTCAATGTGAATCACAAAACAAAAACATGCTGAAGAGAAAGTTAAGTTCATGAAACAGGTGATCAGAGAAGAGGGAGCACCAGGATCAAATTATTTTGTAAATCAACATCACTGCTCCTCCTGCCTCCTCGTCTAGGCCACTGAAAATTAAACTTTCATAGTAGTTTGTAGGCTAGCGCAGTATACATAGACATCCCTAAACATAAAAATATCCAATACGTTATTCTACGTCGTCTTCCCACTTCTTGACCTGCTGAGATACAAAGCTCATGCTGATTCTGAGTTGAGGCTGGGCGCCAATTTGGTAGGACACTGACCCGCTTTTTGAAAGTTGGTCGGCTTCCCTGATCTCAACTATTCCGTCATGTACCGACACCCAAAGCGACGTCAAGACATGCCGTTGTGTTCTGATGTGGCATTGACGACTCTTGGCAAAAAACGATAGGAACAGTTTTAAGAATGTCTGACCCAAGGAAGTAGCTCTTTATTCCTCCTATTTGGTCTAGGTAAACAGGGATAGCCCCATAAATCATTTCTAAGGTAGAGTGGGCCCTATACCATTACTTGCATGGAAAATAATGTTAATAATAAGAAAAGAAGTATCCAGGTAGGTCTTTTTGGAAGGTAAATTGAAGTACATAAAACCTGCAGACTTTGTGTAAGCCCCATATCAACTCCTCTAAGTTTCATTACCATGTTTCCAGTGGAATACATAGAAATTAATTTGTTTCTTTCAAACTCACAGACGAGGAGGCACAAGACTATTTGAATAGGAAGGAATCGTTGGCTTTTGGATGGTTTTCCATTGAAGCACCAAGGCACAAAAAGTTCCGCCGTTAGAATAACTGCTTGCTAGATAACAATAGTGTAACCATGGATTCAGCTATTTTTGATGTGGTAATGTGTATTCAATAAGTTTAGATTAAATCATTTATGAATAGTGTAGTGTTACACTGGTAAACGCCAACATAATATTGGCGACGAGGATGGGATGGCTTCCATCAACGAACTTTCAACAAGAATGCTCAACGCTAAATCTATGAAGGATAATTGCTGAAATGGATACAAATCCAGATTTGTCATATCAATACACGCTAGACAATGGTATCCTGTTAAAAGGCCAGCGAATTATAGTTCCAAAAACTTTACAGAAATTAGTATTGGAGGAGCTTCATCGAGCTCATGTGGGCATCACCAAGATGAGGCAAATTGCACGACACCTTTCAATAACTTGTGAGCCTTGTGCCAAGACGAAATCTAGCCCACCAAAAGTACCATTACATCCATGGCATGAACCACAACAGAACTGGGAACGAATACACTGCGATTATGCTGGTCCATACCAGCATAACTTTTTTCTGATTGTGATGGATGCCAAATCCCGATTGGCAGAAATTAAGATCACGAGATATGCTCCAACGACATCATCTACCATAGAAATGCTAATGGAGATTTTTTCGGTCCATGGATTCCCTACTGTAATGGTTTCAGATAATGCTTCCATTTTCGTGAGTTATCGTTTGTATACATAGTTGTATCTTATAAACCTATAAAAGTTGTATCTTGTAGACCTGCTGGTTTCAATTTGCAATTTTCGTGTCTGCTATTTCGGCTGGTCTGCAATTTCCGTGGTCTACTGACTAAAATATATTTATCGTAATAATGCTGTTAGACTGATTATGTACATGAGGACTCGCAGCTCAGGTTCTCGCAGAACTATAAAGGATTATAGCGCTTATAATAACTCAACACTAACTTCCACAAAAGAAAGTACATTAATCTTATCTTATATTGTAAATAAATATACTACATTATAATATCTCGCGTCACCCTCCCGCGTGACATTTTTGGGCTAGTTAGTCCTAGGCTAAAGAATGTTCCATACTAAAATCAATTAATCAATATTGATAATCTATGGCAAACTATTGATAATCATTACAGCGAAACTCACCAGAAATATAAAATTGAAAACGTGGAAGAAGTTCTTGGAGAAGTTCGACGAGCGATCATCGTACGCTCTGTTTTTCACTTTGCTATTTTTGTGACCGTTCATTTTAATCTTCGCGCGTCAACCGCCCATCTGCAACAAAAAACAACATATTAAAACCGATTATGACACATTTTTCCATTAAAAAAATTCGTGAAATCTTATCCTATATGTCATACCAGAACGTAATGATGCATTTTAAGCATTTTAAAAACATGTATCTTGAAAAAATAATGAAATTTTCCAAAAAATTGAACCTTTCTTGAGTTCAAAAGGATAGTGTTGTAATAAGGGTTCCAGAGGAATCAATTAAAGGCCGATAAACACATTTTTGGGTGACTTTTTCTTTTAAATACTTATAATCAGATCTACAAAATAAGTTAAAAGTTTATCCTCTTTTCTGTTAAAATTGATGGAGATGTCATCATCAACTCTAGCTTATTAAGTGAGATAAACAAGAATCTTGAGTCCGTTTTTCTCCGATTTCGAGATCCAAATTTATTGTCAAATGGGACTTATAAGATCAGTACGTACGATTGAAAGAAAATAACTTTAGAACTTAATTATTTTAATTGTACCTCAATAAGTATTTGACGCAGAACAAACTGTCCTACGCCGTTTTTTAATTTGTTTCAAATGTTGGCCAAATTAGAGAAAATTCCGGAAAAACAAGAGGGAAAACGGGGAAAAATGACTTTTTCGGAGTATTAAATTGATGTGGTTCTTAATAAAGTATTTTAGCAGTTGCTCTCATCCAATTCACAGTCTTCGAACGCAGAATGAGTCGAATCAGACCCTAGAAATGGCGATTTTCCAGTCCTTATGTGGACTGTTCATAGGAAAATATGCGTATATGAGGAACTGCGGAGGATATTCTCTTCCAAAAAAAAAAAAAAAAGGTGAGATCTACGATCAATATGGGATGAATGATCAATTAAAAGAGTTATGCCAAGAGTATGCAGTAATATGTGAACGATACTTGTATGTGTAGGATGACAACTGTGACGATGATTCTCAAGATGACGTAGGAGATAACCACCCTACGAGAACCGCCGGACACGTGGAGGCCTTCCTGTACCATCACGTGGGACCCTGGAGATACACGTGTCGAGTCTTTACATCGATAACAGGGAAATAAAAACGCTGTTAAGTTTGTAGAACGGGAAGAAGAAATGTCATGAAGCATCGTGAAAAATAAATGACTAGGAACCAAAAAATCACTCAAGATTAAGGAACCAGCCAATGAAGGGTAACCAGCGACAGTAAACATCAAAATAAATAAATAATTATTCACTGTGAGACATAAAAAAAAAGTCGGAGTCACAGAATGCTCAATTTGAATAACACCAAAATCTAATATAAATAGAGCGAAAAATTAAAATCACGCATGAAGATATTCATTTTTTTTTATTGAATGGGAAATGCTTGCTACGAATAATCAAGGCAACCATTTCGGTATTTTCGAATAACATCCTCAGGTCTACAATAATTAACTATTACATTCACTACTACACTTGAGCACGAAAACACAGATATACAGTGCGTGAATGCGCTATTGCTACAGCCAGTTTATCAACATTTCAGAACTCGGAAAGAACAATTCTTGTTCTTCTTTAGCGTACGTCCTGCGAAACAGTCAACGTAAGACTGAGCGTGCTCTTTAGGTACTCCCCTCATATTCTTCATTAGTTCAGTTTTGGCATCAAGCCAGGTACGTTCAATTGGCTGGACTGCTGATGGTTGCCCGCGCGGCGGATGTAAGCATCTATAAGCTGCCCATTCGTGGCGGAGCACGCTTCGCACTCATTTAGTTAGACATGATAGTGCAAGTGCAATCTTGATCAAGTATGAGTCGAAAAACTCATGGACTACTAATTCTTCGACAATGATTGCGGTTGTTTTCCACCTCTGAATTGGGGGTTAATCACGTTCCAGCATCTGACCCTTACGGTATTTCCTCTTCCCTACAAACCAGGGCTCTGCAATCTATATGGGAAAATCCGCAATTCCTACCATTTTGTCTCTGGAACGAACAATACTTGGGCTCACATCCCTGAACTAGTCCATTCGGCCCCACTACATCTTCCGGTAAAAGTTTTGGTTAGTTAGTTTGAAAATTCAAATCAGAGTTCACTTTGCAACGACCCCCCTACCCAGACATTCCGCTTCAAAATCGCCTGAGTTGATCTTTGATTTTGGAAGATTTCGATTTCATAAGTTTTCGTGAGGCCAAAATTTTGAAATGGATGACAGACTGGACTAAATCAGTGGTGTGGTAGCATTTCTTGTTCGGTCATTGTGGAGGGTGTATCCAGTAAAAGCATAATCAGTCATTATTCTAAGTAAAATCATTTTCAGACCAGACTGAAACGTGTCCCAATACCTTTGTTATAATCTCTCCATAAACTCCCAACCAACCCTTACGAGAGTTACATCCAGGCCCTTGACTTGACGGATCCCACGGTTCATTAAACGCAATATCAACGCCCCCATGACCAAAGCGTCCCTTCCTAGGGGTTTTCTCGATTAGTCACTCGTACTAATCATCCCCCGTCACTTCGTTACCGTCAAAAACATCTGGAGCGAGGCTTCACACCAATTTCACACACGTATCCACATAATTATTTTTAAAAACATTTTCCTTTTCCAATTTAGTTGGTAGTTTATTCTAAATGAATGATCAATATCCGTTACAGAATCAGTCAAGTAGATTGTTATGTTCTTGTTTTGCTTTTTATTGGAAGAAGGGGTAGGGTAGGGTATTTACAATAAAAATGTACAATTTATTACAATGCTTCATTAATAATTTGAAAAAAATCCGAGTTCGAATTTTTTATTACCAGACGAATCAACGCATAATGAAAAACCTGAGTATCCAGTGAAAAAACCACGTTTTTCTTACTTGAAAAGCAATTTTCTCCCAGAAAACTACACGGAATTTCAAATCTGGTTATATCGCTGGAAAGCCTAAATTTTGGCGCATCTTTCAGCACTACAGGCTAAAATTCACATGCCTTATTACAGGGACTCATTAGCGTTTGAAGAAAGTCGAGATCTCCACGATTTGACAACGTGTCCTTTTCAAGCTGATTTTTTCACCCGTTTCGCCAACTCAAAAAAGTTGGTTACCCATTAGGGCGATAGGAAATTTAACGCTCTTTTCAATAGTGGGTTCAGATTTGAAATCGCACGCAAAATGTGGGAGATATGGCCGTTTTAATGCTGTAAGGTCAAAAAAAAAAAAAAAAAAAACGAGAAAAATCTTAAAATCGAAAAAAAACCGCATTTCCAGTGTGTAAAAAAACGCTGCAAATTCTTTCACTGGGGTTTATTATTCAATTGGCTTGCGTTCATGATTTGAATTTCTACTAAGTTTTGGAGTGTGCGTGTTTCACAGGTTATAGAGCGATTATTGAATTTCAGGAGATATGCATAGAGCACGCAAATCTGTTCTCAAGCAAAATACCTATTTGGATTGAACAGTTGATCATATTTGTGTGCCTCCTGAAATTCAATAATCGCTCTATCACCTGTGAAACACGCACACTCCAAAGCTTAGTATAAATTCAAATCATGAACGCAAGCCAATTGAATAATATTCCCCAGTGAAAGAATACTTATTTACCCCAGTAATAATATTGAATAATAAACCCCAGTAATAATATTGAATAATATTTACCTATATATTATCAGCGTTTCATGCATATTAGAATGCTTCAACCCGTGTATCGGCTATAAACTACAAGTATTCACATCGGCTATCACTCCAGTATCCACATTCACTACAACTCGACGCTATCGGCATCACTAGGTTACAAACAAACAATAATAAACCAAAAAACGCAATGTTGGCACCATAAATCGGGCCATACATCGGGAATGGTTTGACCTACGGACGTGGGGAGGGTCTCATTCGATTCCTCATGGTATGTTCTTCAAATAGGTACAAATTTAGGCCGCTTCGACTTGTTTTGAGGTTTTTAGGGATTTTACAAAACTTTGACAGCCCTTAAAGGGCACTCTAAATTGAGTGAGAGAGCTGGCTCAAGAATTGGAGCGTCGTCGGACCAAGATGGATTTTTCTTGAAAATTTCAGATCTTTTGCTCCAGCCGTTTTGGGAGAAATCGTACGCCGTACGGCGTACGTCGGACGGATGGAAACATTTTTATTGCAGATTCGGATTCTACACCCTTGTACCCGTAACCCATGAACTTTTCAGGGGGGGGGGGTTAGAATTTTTTTTTCCAGAGCGATTACAATGGTTTATTATTGAATAATAAACCAAAATTGCCAAGAGGCATTTTCGACCAGAAATTTTCCGTAGAATCTTCTCCTGGCCTGTGACCGTCACGAAATGTAACACCCAGGTACATTATTTATGTCTTCATGTTTATGGCAATGTTCAAGCTTCGAGGGTTGTTGATTTTAACACCTTTTTTCACGGCGCAGGTATATGCAATTACAATAGACTTCCAATTCTCAGCAGAAAGGTAAGAACAGGTCGTTCCAGGAAGAGTTCGGGGTCTGGATCATTGAGCTAAAACATTTTCTACCTCGGATTCCTTTTGATTGTTTCGGCTGGGGCCACCCAACGCAGAGCTGTGACTGTAACACGTGAGAGCATTCCAGGTATTTTCTGTGTGGGTTATCAGGTAGTGGAGTGGGTAGGACTCGGAGAAAGGCGTGATCGAAACCGCCGAGGAGGATTGTCCAAGAGAATTTCTTCGTGGCGAGTTAAGGAAATCATCGCGTGTTAGCGTGCCCGAGTAACGCGACGAAGACCTTCCTCAGGGGATGACGCCATCTCATTTTCGAGAAAAGTGAGACATCGGAAATCCGAAGTTGGAGGACTTTTTAGGGCGGTTATTATATAGGCAGTGACAGGGAATTACTCACCTGCTATAGGTACGGTGACCATAATTTCGAAAAAGAAAAGGAGGACCATATAAGAAGTGTAACACAAATTTTATCAACCAGTATTAAATATTGTTAAATAAATGTTATTCAGAAAAAAATTAATATGTGTTCGAAATAGGAGCTTTCAAACTAAATTATGCATATAATATTAATATTACTCTCACAGCTTCTGAATCAGGTATGTAACACAGGTTAATATCATTGTTACATAAATAAGCGTCATTATCATATTGCAACTTAGGAATTGCAACAAGTTGAACAAATTGTGAAAATAATATGAAACCAGAGTCGTCATTTTTTAAACCAATCATATTTGGCAGAACCGTGGATGGCTTTAAGCCGATGCTCGTGGTTCTTCAAAAAATCTAACATTTGTTAGCAACTTTCATCAAAATTGTGGTAAATTTGCATTACCTCCTTCAGAGTGTCAACGCCTAATTGGTTTTTTCTGCACTCCAATAGTTATCAATTACTGAAAATAAGCCTTCAATGGGTGCACTTGTTGCTGTTAAGCTAAATACAAATTCACACACAATATTCGTGTGGGCAGAAACACATGGTTGGAGCGTGATTGAAAATTTCATTCCAACGCGTTTCTGAGGCTGCTTTAAGCTCGTTCCATTTGCCAATCTTCTCCTCCCATATGTAGTTTTGACATTTCATGTCTTTGCTATGGCACACAACCAAATTGTCGTTATTTCACGTTACGTTACGTAACGAAATATGCTCAATGATTATTATGATTCGTAGAAGTGAGGTAGGTAGGTACCTATACGATTATAGCTGAAATTTGGCTATATGATTATTATGATTTGGCTGGTAGCCTCCTTAGGACGTGAACAATAAGGTGCAGAGGGTTTTGATCAACTGAGTGGCTCCTGAAGCTAACTTCTTTCCTATCAACTGTGGAAAGCTGAAATTTGGCTGGTAGCCTCCTTAGGACATGAACAATAAGGTGTACAGGGTCTTGATCAGCAGAGTGGCTATTGAAGCTAACTTCTTTCCTATCAACCGTAGGAAGCTGAAATTTGTCTCGTTAGGACATGAACAACAACGCTACTGGAGTAGGTGATGTAGTCTGGCTCGAATACACAGAAGAAAATGTCCCAATGTGTTAGAGACTCGTATGCAAGCATTTATGATTCTTAGAAGTGCTACCCAAGCATCAACATATGAAAATAGTTGATTGTTGTCTACGCAATCAATGGTTAGTGGGGTTAATGTACTGTCATGTAGAACATATAACATACCGTTCTTTTACTACCCACGACGATATATGTATGGATATAAATAACAAATAAAAATATGAGTTTAATTTTTGTTTTCTTTATATTGAAAAAAATGTAATTCAAAGAGGAAGACAAGATTGCTAGAAGATGGAAGGGAAGAAGGAGGGAGGGAATGAAATGTCCTAATGCGTTGCAGACTTGTATGCAAGAATTTTTTTGGTTATCTTTTTCGTAGCCATTGTGGAACACCGAAATCTTGAAGTATATGGAAGTATTCACTCATGCATCCAAATTTGAAAACAGTTGAGTGTTACCAAGGTAATCAATGCTACCCAAGCATCAACATATGAAAATAGTTGATTGTTTAACAAGGGGTATCGTCAAACATCGCATCTATGTTAATTTTAGCAGAAGATAGGGCAAAGATGTCAGAAAAAGCTTCACATGACGCTTCATTCCACGCTTTTTTTTTTTTTTTTTTTTAAGCAGAATCCATGAAAATAGGGCGATCCTGAATATTTGCGTTCCACTTTCGTAGGTAACTTTCACAAAAAGACGTTGTGTATGAACCACAGCCACACTTCCCCACAGCTTACCCACAACCTATTGAAGTAGGACCTTGGGAGTACCATTTCAAAAAAGGAGGACCTTACCTTCGTTTTCATGAGTTCAAAAATGTGGGAGGACACACACACAAAAAGTAGGACCTGTACTCCCAAAAGGAGTACCTATGGTCACCGTAGCTATAGGTTTAGCTTGTTAGCATATTAACGAGAACGTCCATTATGACCAAACGACTGAACAATTAAACTTGACATGCAAATGCTTGATGCTTTTCCCTTCCGTCATATGATAACATCGTTTGATCCCATGTTAGATTGTAGTTCCCCAATGGGGCTGCAACCTCATTGTTGGTAATATTATACTCGACCTTTATTTATAAACAATCTAACAGCTATCTATAGATGAGGCTCCTGTGTGTGGCTAAGAGAATCAATGAGATGCCTTCTTTTCCAAATCGCTTGCCAGCGTTGATCCCCAGATTCGTAATATCCCCGACGTTGATTATCTTTATCGCGTTCCGTTGAGAAATTCGAATAACGGTCGTTCCTAATCGATTATTCATTCAAAACGGGGTTTCGGCCGGAAGTTACAGAAATGACGAGACTTTTTGATAATTCAGGCTGCGGGGCGGGTTGAAACGGGAGCAGACGTCCCGACGTTGCTCAGTTGGTGCTCTCGAAGACTAATAATGGGGGCGTAACGTGTTGTGCATTTGGTTACGGGGTCAGGGCGGGTAATGAGGCGTTAGACGATGTGGGCCCGACTCATCGACATCACACGGTAAATCGACAGCGTAATGACAATTGATAAGAGTCGACACAACTCTTATCTTGGCTATTTGATACTCGTAGGATGTTCACTATCTGAACATCCTGGTGGACGTAGGAGATCGTGGGACTTTGATATCAGTGAGTAATTAATTGCAACAAGACCGGTGCCTACATTGCCCCTTCAAGAGCATTAGGCTACGGTTACTATGGATGCGAATTGTGATAAAATTTCGTTGTGAGGACTTCGTCAGATAGTGGTTTCACTATGCGCGTTCTGACGGTCAGTACGTTTCAATTTCTCCAGCAGAATGGACGAATTTGACGAGCTTTATTTTTCTGGAAGTCCTTTGACAAAGTTACTGTTGATAAGTGGTGTGAAAACAGAACATGTAAACAACCTATTTTCTGCAAGAGACGAAAAGGGAGAGTTTGAAATGCTATTTCAAGATTTGTGGAAGAAACCTCAAATGTGAAACATCTCTATTGTGATAGTTCTTGTCTTTCATGTACCACAAACACCTATTATCAAACACTACACCAATCAATGTTTCAATATCCATGGTGATAATAGCGCAAAACCGTGGAAATTTCCGACAGAACGCACGAAAAAATCAACACAGGTTGCAAAACGTCAGCCGATTCGGACGATTTCTGAAGAAAATCAAACTCTTTTGATCGCTCAAATCGTTCTGACGACGACGCGCGTACTCTGACGAGGCTTCCTCTTCCACAGTAACCACTTTCATTGGAACCCAGGCGTTTGTTTGTTCGGACGAATTCGTCAGAACGCGTCAGAACACTTTTTCGTCAGATCTCGCATTCAGTGTAACGCGGTAATGCCTTAAGCGGTCAGAGGGTGACCCTGGCGCTTGAAGGCGTCTGGATTCATCTCCCAAGGCAAAAGATCCAAGAATCGGGCAGGGCCAACTAACCACATCAATCACAACTGCGTTTACGGAAAACCCGTCATTCGTCCGATTTTCCACTATGCAGTTGTCTATCGATATCGGGGAAGGAAACGAAAGTCTAAAATTGAACGGAGCTGTAGAAGTGCTTACACTAGGCCCGACCTGCTCAGCCAAACTGATCAGTCCACCGATTCCGAAACAAATTATTTCACAAAAGTTTACTACTTTTGACCCTCCGTGTTTGCCACGTTTTGAGCAGTTGAGCGTAACCTGTTCGGGCGAATGACCCGCAGTAGTGGTGCGAAACAGGGACCCAGTTCTCACCCTTCAGTTTCATATCGTTCCTGGTTCAAATCTTCCCAGAAACGTTGTGCAATCCCCACACTACATTGATGAACGAAGCACCACTGGAAGGGCACGAATTCAATTACTACGTCTTCGTCTATCTTGAGGAAGACTGTTTATTCCCTCTCCACATCTGCCCTGCAGTTCCACCAGACAGCCTTTTATTTCTTCATTTACAAACGTCACATAGTGCCAATATTACAATTTAAATTAAATTTGATCCGTTGCCATTGACAAAACGATATTTAAAAAAACAGTTAAGCTGCATTGAAAGTCCAATATTGCTGGGGATGTAGATGCAGGTGATTGAGTGGAGAAAGATGCGAGACGTGCGGTGAAGATTGTGCAAAATAGCAGATGATAGAGAAGTGAAGATAGTGGATGGGGAGGTTGATGTAGTGAGGTGTTGAGAAAGTGTAAGATGAATTTGGAGCGCTATTGAGCCATTGCATTCCATCCTGCTACTCCACATGATGGTCCTGTGAGTACATTGGAGTGTTGAGTCGGCGTTGAGAATCGTTGAAGAGATCGAAACCAGTAGTTGTGAGGAAGGCATTCGCCTCACGAGGCAGACGGAGGAGTGGACGATGGAAGAGATAGTTTCGGTCGGCAAATGGTACATGGAAGAGCTGACCGGACCTAGTTGGGTAATGAGGTGCCGAAAACCCAACAAGAGAAAGGAGATAGGGGGACGAAATTTCACCTCTTACCAATTTAAAGAAGAATCTCAAGTCCGATGCCCTCCTTCGATGCTCAAGAGCTGAAGACGGTGCTCCACCATCCTGGTAGTCCATCCGATCTCGGGAGATGCGAAGCTTTAAGGCCAGGAAGCGGAGGAATCTTCGCTGGATCCTTTCCAGCTGATCGATGTGCGTTTAATAGAGTGGCGACCAAAGTGTGGTGCAATAGTCGAGAATGGGTAAAACAAGCGCCTTGTAAAGGAAGACTATAGCTGAAGGGTTGGTTAAATCACGAGACCATCGCTTTAAAAAGCCCAACACCTTCACTGCTCGCCCACTAATGGTGCTTATGTTATCAGTGAAAGACGGCTGAGAATCCATCAGCACGCCAAGGTCCCGAACCGCCCTCCTTCGATCCAAAGGAACCGATCCAAGAAGGTGACAGCCTTGTCAGAACAACAAATGGGGCTGAGTCGTGCCATGCGGATAACAATAGACAATTTTATGTATTGCTCCCAAATGTTCACATGGTCGGGTATGTACTGAAGGAAATTCAATGCAAAACTGCCTGAAAATCAAAAGCATACAGAGGGGAAGCCAGAACACTATCAGGAGCGAAATGAAACGTCATACAGCACTTCTTTTGGAATGCTGGGAAATGTTGCTGGAAAATAGAGACGTGACCAAGTTTCTCTCTGATGTCCCCAACCGCTACAAACCGATCTGTGAAAACATGGATTCCGAATGAATTCTCCAGTTTCGACGCAGCGTACTACATACGCGCAGTGCAACTAGGTGAGTGACAGCTTTGCCCTTCCATACGTGTACTTTTCCCATTTGCCGAAACTGGCGCAGTTGCCTCTCTAGCCGTTGCCGATACGGGTTTCTTTTCGCCAAAACGGGAACCGCCCGAGCAGTTGTGGACCCAAAGCATCTCCGCATGTGAAGCGATCAGGCTGGCTATAAGTTAGGATCAATTCTAGTGACCCAATCTTGCCACTATTCAAACGATAAACGATAAAATCCAACTTAATTATCTCAATATGTATGCCTTTATAAGAAATTAATCTCGCATAAATTTTTATAAAATGATTTAAAAATGAAGATTTAGTGTGTCAGAAGGATGATAAACTTCGTATAATAATTCTCAACAAATTTTTTCTCAACTTTCATCCCCGTTCAGCTTTCCATCAGCTTCGCGCCTTGGGATTTTTACGACCCTATCAACTTCGAGAGGATGGAGAGCGGGCTTATATTATTTTTAGTTGGGCGTGATTTTTTTATAGCTTCATCGGCCCTTCAGTCCTATTAAAAGAACGCCTCGGATTATGTTCTGGTCGTAAAAAAATATGCTCAAAATTGACTTTCCCCTGCAAGCAGACGTGTTATGCCTGTACACGAACAACCTGTACGCAATAAATTGATAATAACAATACGGTATATAATTTGTTTGATTGAAATTAAAATTGCCCTGAACGAAAGTTATAAAACAATAATGTTGATTTCATGTTTAAGAAGTAAATTGTCTCTTTCAAGCAACAGATAAATGGGTAACAATAACAGAACCTCTGTAAATGTCGGCTCACTTATAATTTTTGTTCACAGATCATTTACATGTTGAGTACTTTTTGGTTCTTCTTTCAGTTAAGGTTTGTTTCTTTTTTACTCGTGTTTAGTTGGTAGTCCAGGCAGCGTGTGCCAAAAAAGGCCTTTTTTGGTGTAGCTTTGATTTTTGGTTCTAAGAGGGATTTTGGGGTGCTGAACACGAATTCTGAGGTTTGCCAACAAAAATTTGTGACCGAAAATTGTTTTTTTGTGCAAAAAAAAATATTAAAAAATCGACTTTTCCCCGGTTTTTTTGCAAAATACCCAAAAACTGTGCGTTTTTCGTAAAAATATTTTCTATAGTAAATTAAAGATGAATAAATTTCCCATATTTTATGTATTTAAGTTTTTTTTTACGATCAGTAACCGTTCAGCAGTGATCTAGATGTGGATAAAGACTGGAAGATCGTCATAATTTTTTTTCCCCTGATACACGATTTTCAATCATCAAAGTATATAATAATAAAGGTATAAGTATATAATTTTTTACGAAAAATATAGCATAAAACGGTGGTTTCCCACCCAAATTCTCGATTATGGGAGTTTTCGGTTTTTGAACCCAATTTTCGCGGCCCTCTAACTGCTGAACGACTGATCGTACAAAGAAACTTCAAATACATAAAATATGGGAAATTTATTCCTCTTTAATTTACTATAAAACATATTTTTACGAAAAACGCACAGTTTTTGGGTAATTTGCAAAAAAATCGATTTTTTTTTTTTTTATTCAAAAAACAATTTCCGGTCAAAATTTTTATTTGCAAACCTCAGATTCGTGTTCAGCACCCCAAAATACCCCTTAGAACCAAAAATCAAAACTACATTAAAACTTGCCGCTGAAAAGCAAAAGCTGTCAGGACTATGAAGTAAGATCCGAGAGGGAAACTCCGCAAATTATTACACATAAGTTTATAATGTTTGTATATATCGATAACCCTCCTATGAAGGTAGGCGTTGCGTCAGGTTTTAGTTTATAATTTTCTGTAAAAACCTTTGTAATCGAAGAGGAAAAACGTTTATTTTGTATACTCTCTAATCGATTGAGGGGGATGAACCAGTCTTAGCTCATCTGGATTTTGAAAAATCTCATTTTAAGAGTGAAAATGGGTGTAAAATTCAATTTTTTTCTAGTGGGCTGTTATTTTCCAGTATTTTTGAACGCAAAATCAACTGGGATAGGTTTCAAATCCGTTAAAATTCACTAAGAGCAAATAATCGCAGTCTTGAACTTTGAAGTAACTCATTGTGTTAACACATTCTGATCTATTTGTCCCTAATCCTTTACTAAAAGGATTGATGTAGGATATTTTTTGTTTTTGAGAACCTCACTAGACAGAATAACTTGAAGACTCGTTGTCTGACCTTTCATTCTTCGTTTACCGAAACCCGTGCCGGTCATAACTTGAAGGATCACTCATTACTCAAAAAATAAGTATGTTGTTTAAAATTGTATTTAAAGTTTTTTCCCCTTTGAGGATAGATGAGTGCTAATACTCTGATGGATGTAGATACTTCTCCTTATCAATTTCTTGAATTTGCTCTGTTTAAACCTGAAGTTTTTGGTTCTGGGGTATCCTCAGGGTGTTGCAGTCTAATCGCCTCTCTCCTCGGAAGGGGTTACTAGCCCATGCCATCTGGTTGCCATGATACAACGTTCAAATTGCCCTGTTCGAGTCTAATTGGACGGTTATCTTGCGAGTTCAGTCGTTTGCATTCAGTTTCCAAACGTCCCTTTAAATCATCTAAGGACACTGCTCCCAAGTTTGCTGGTCGTGATGAGAATAATACCAAGGTGGATTCATTATTCCAGTCAGGTAAACTGGAGCCTAAGCCCCTCAGCTGTCTGCGTATAGGCGATACATCATTGAAAGTGGGCCGTGAAGGTTCTTTGACCGCCGGCGTGAAGGTAAACAGGATTCTTGCCTTCTCGGTTTTCTCCCTCCTCTGTCAAACGGTTGTTCGCTGGTTTTTCTTCTCGTTTTTTGTGTACATTGAGAACAGAACAAATTAACGCCGCTACGTCTGTTGGTTCTTTGAGTTCATGAGATCCGGCGAAGTTCAAATGTTTGCTCACGCCTTTCCTTACCCACCGTCTCAGTTCGGATGAGAGTTGGACAAAGCTGGTGTGATGTCCTGAACACTATGTCTGGCACATTGCATATCAGGATGCGATACTCCCGTTGTGCAGGTAGTGAGTTTTTGTAAACACCATACAAGCAGTACGATCCATAGCTCAAAATATTGTTCTCTTAACTTAGGGCAGAGAGCTCAGTATCTTGCCAACGACTAGGTATTTAGTATTTACCAAAAGACTTTTAAGCAAAGTAAGGTTTAGCAATCTACCATTTGGCCGAGTAGTCCTTCACGCCATAATGCCCCGTTTTTACAGCTTCTTAAACTACTCAATACGCAATACTGACAGCCATAATCTTTTAAGGTATACATATAAACGCGTTAAAATTAATCAACATACGTTTATAGAGAAAGAAACCTGGCTTTTTAAAACTACTCTTCTAAAACCATATCCGGAATACAAATTAGATATTTAATTGTGGCTGGAGACTAATTTTAATGTAAAAGGAGTTTCAAAGTGAAATACTGAATTTAAAATAGTTGATACAAATACATTTAAATTATTAATCAGGGGCATAACTTGATGTAAATGCGACAAGATAATTTATCTTTAGTTATCAAAAATGTAAAAGGGTGTGTTTTAAAGATTTTACGATTGAATACATGAAGAATTTTTGGAGAAATGCATTGGATTCTTACTATAATACTCGGTGTTTTTCAAGGGGATGAGAAATGTTTGAAAATTACCGACTTAGAACTTAATTATGAAGTAAGCAATTTAAATTGGAAAGTAGTCTTTCCATAGAGAGTGGAGTTTTATGGATATTATCGTTTAAAGTAATTAGAATTCCAGTATTATGATGAAATGTTCAAATTGCGATATCGCTTGTAATTTTTACAGACGAGCTACAATTAGATATTAAGTATCTACTTGAAGTTGAAATTACATTGAAGGCAATCAAGTCTTCTTGATAACTGTTGTAATTTTAAATGGGTTTGAGGCTAATTAATTCGTGGCTTCCAATTATTCGTTTGGTACTAGGAGTAGACCCTTCATTCTCCGTTCTTAACGACCACGTTTGTTGGACTCCCCATGGCCAAAATACCAGTAGCATGAGTGACAGCAAATTACAGAGCTCACGCACGCATCCGAAAATTTGAGGTGAACGCCGATTCTAGTTCTCCGACAGTTTATTGGATAATCGTTTGAAGAACACCTGAAACTGTTTAAGGATTGCTCCATGGCACGAAGGAGCGTGAGGTGTGAATGGGCGCCGCAGGTCTTGGAAGATCATGATCGTATTTTGCGTGCTTTGCTTGTGCAACTACGGGCCGTTCGTTGTCAGTCTTGGAGCAGGTCCTCCCACTCCCAATTTCTATTTACCTTGATATCAGCTATTAATGTTGGGTCTTCCATTAATGAATCAATAATCACTTCCCCTGCTAAGCGGGATCTCCAGCCCTGCAATTCTGGCTCCAACTTCATCAAGGCGTCTCTTCATTACTGTTTAATTCACATCAAAAGCGCTCAAAGCACTTAGCTTATCAATCGTTGCTTACTGACAGATAAACCGAATTGAGGGCAAAACATCCCGAAATCGTCCTGCCGACTAATCATGGATTTTAGACTCGGAACAATATTTCGGAAAAAGGAAAATGCGGAATGGTTCCGATTATATCATTGAAACATCATCACAAAGCAATTCACAAGAGCTCCGAGAATTTATGAGAATTGAATAGGTACCTACAGAAAGAAGACAGGGTGCCTACTAGTAGTCAAGTGTTTTTCTTCTAGCAATTTGCCTGAATATTTGGTAACTTTGTTTAAGGGAATATTCCAAAACTGTAGCTTGTAGGTGTAACACGTAGTTTAGAAATTGTATTAAGGAAATTCTCAAGGGATTTTCAGGGCTGAATCAACAGTTGAAAATTTCAGTTACCGAGAACTTTTGGCTCATAGCTCAGAAACGAAGCGTCAAACAATTGTCTAGAAATACTTATTTGTAAATATCTCTAGAACTCCTATGTTACCTACAACAATCTAGCTCAGAATCGATTTTAAAAACACTTCATAGGACATCATAAACTAACTGAACACAACTGTTCTGTAAATAACACCTGTGGGACTCTAGGTTTAATCTTTACAGCCCTATATTTGGCATGTAGAAATGTTATCATTTTCTTTCCTCATTTACTTGTTTACACTTGGTATTAATCGTATTAATATTATCGTTCATTTATGTTAATAAAGTTTAAACAGTGTGTACTATCTTTTACTCGAGCATTATTATTACACCAAGCTTGTGATTCCAATCCTTGATCCATGTTGGTCCACCACCTATCAGACATCCTCTGACGAAGGTTTAATTTTTAGGCCTGAGGATGTTATACAAAAATACCGAAATGAGTGCCTTGATTATTCGTAGTGAACATTTTCTGTGATTGAACGTCCCTCCTAATAAAATTAAAGTAAATTACCTGTTTTTGTTTTTAGCCTTAAATATAAATTAAGTCTACTAAGTATTCTAATTTTAAAAAAAGTTCTCAGTTTAAAATCCATTCCAACGATAACAATTCAATTTATCAATTTGTTCACAGTTGCGGTTGTTTTCCACCTCTTCATTTCTCTACTCGGGATTGGAGCAATGATTTATTAATTCATTTATTTAAGTTTACACGGGCATGTAGCCCGATTACAAGAAACGGTAATAGAGTAGATAATAATACAATAAGAATAGAATAATAAAATAGATGCTGGAATTAAGAAGAATAAAAAATGAGAATATATGACAAGTTATTAGTATAGTTATCAGTTAGTTGGTCAACGGAAGCAGCTTTTTATGGTTTGTCTCAACTGCCTCATGGAATTAAAAAATAAATCAATTTCGTTGATGGATGTCAAAAGATTGAAAGATCGAAGCGGGCGAAGAAGGGCATTGTTGAACAAATAATTATTAGGGGTTGTCTGTACATAAAAGGGGTTTGAGGAGCAAGTATGACAATTTGCTGAAGTAGGGCAGGACAATCGATCACAGCCCTAAGAAGGTCGATAACAAAGGTGCAATCCGCTACACAGCGACGCAGACTAAGAAAAGGCAATCTACAGAAAGCCAACATATCTTCAAGATCAAAATCAGGCCAGCTCACATCCTGCCCAAAGGCGACAGAACGAAGGAATCTGCGCTGGACCCGTTCAAGTCGACCAGAACCGTTTTGATAGTACGGCGATCACACGATGGACTCATACTCCAGGACCGAACGGACCAACGCATTGAAGAGCACAACCAGCATCCACATCCATGAATCCGATCGTATGGCGTTTCAGAAAGCCGAGACTTCTCATTGCTCGTGAGCAAATTCCGTCTATAGGCAGCGAGAATGAGATGATTCCGGTCAGCAAAAGAACTCACCCTAGATATCGCTCTACCACTCAAATTGTAAGGGTGCAGGTATGGGGTTGAAGACCTCGAGAAGGTCATGATAGCACACTTGCCAAAAGATGGAGGTGATTTGTCTCACACCAGTGGATCAATGAGTCAAGGGTGGCCTGCAATGCACGCGCCTCAGAGATTGAACGGATCTTGTGGAATATTCAAATCCTTCGAGGCAGGAGTCAGAGAATGACCAACATTACTATTTCCAGACTGTGCTATAGGGTTCCCGCGTGATAATTGATTCACTCCTTCAGACTCTGAACCAAAGATTTTTCAAGACACCTTCACTAAAAAAAGATGAAAGTTTGATAGGACCCGCACCCTACGGCGTCAGCCTATCTCAACCCCTAATTAACAAAATGAAAATACTTTAAATGGACACCGACGCGATGCGCCCCCATTATGTAAATGAAAAGAGGTTTGTAACGATGGGTGCTAATGGCTTTGTGATGTATAGCCCTTAGAACGGGGTTTCTTGTAAGACTTTTTTACTGTGGGGGAGAAAAACAAAAATAAGACGAAGGTGGAGCGTTTACGGACGATTAAACGATTAAGGGTATTAGGGCGATAAATGATATACTTGGAGTGTAAGAGATTCATCTGATGCGATCTTTCCCCCTTTCCAGGTTTAAAGGGGAATCAGAAACATTACGTTCAGTCTAACATCTTTCTAGCGAGTATGAATTATATTAGAATTAACATTTTTGAATTTTACTTAAGTGAAATTCCATTGGGGCAACTCATGCCTTAGCGATAGGGAAGGTGTCCTTAAAAGGAGCTCTTTCATAGTATTGGTCAATCAATATCTGTTTCGCTATTGGGTTTTTCATGAAATAACAAGCTTTATTCTAATGGCTTTAAATTTGATTAGCAGTTGTGCTTTCAATTGCCTTTCCCTAACCTTCTTGCCTTACCTAACATCTAGAGGCATTTGATTAGAAACTTGAGAGATTTGAACAAAACTTGAAGCAAATAATGAGAAACGCTTGTGTCCTAGTCGACAGTGAGGCATTTTCATGTTGTGTCTTTACACTTTATAGTATCTAGATAAGCACCCCAAAAAGCATTCTTGCAAGTACTCCCTACATCAGAGAAGATTACGGTAACGGGCAACTAATATTTTGGCGTAATTTGAGAGCTTCCTACCTTGAAAATAGACATTTCAGGGTGAAGCAAGATGACCAATACTCCGGCTTGAAGCCCATAAAAACAGGGGTCCCGCAGGGGAGCGTCTTAGGGGTAGTACTCTACCTCCTGTACACACGGGACTTACCCCAACAACATGGCACAACTGTTGCCACCTTTGCAGATTATACGGCTATCCTCTACAACAGGACTATAGACGTCTACTACTGAGGTTTCTAAGTGGACCAAGATGTGGAGAATGAAGCTGAACGAATCAAAATCAGCCTACATCAACTTCACTAACCGAAAAGTCCCAATCTTGGATGTTGAGATCAATTCGAATTAAATACCGCATACTGGAGCAGTTGAATACTTGGGCTTGACACTTGAATCCAAATTAAACTGGAATAAACACATAAAAAAGAAGAAAGAAGATCATAAAGTACAGAAGGATGTATTGGCTAAGAAGGAATTCCCATCTCTCTCTTCACAACGAACTGCTTATATATAAGCAGATCCTTCGCCCTATTTGGACCTATGGAATACAGATCTGGGGCTGTGCCGAAGAATCAAATATTAAGAAAATCCAAACCTCTCAGAATAAAATACTGAGAAGTATAGTTGGAGCCCCTTGGCACATGCGAAACGATGATATTTATCGAGATTTGAGGATGGAGACAGTCTATGAAATTATTGCAAAATACGCAAGAAAGCATGAACATCGCCTCCACAAACATGAGAACCCGGAGATGCTCAACGTGTTGTACAACGAA
Source organism: Creontiades dilutus (assembly GCA_031894815.1). Classification (NCBI taxonomy): domain Eukaryota; kingdom Metazoa; phylum Arthropoda; class Insecta; order Hemiptera; family Miridae; genus Creontiades; species Creontiades dilutus. The sequence continues at coordinate 361,670 of JAVIWC010005620.1, forward strand.
GGTGAAATCCGACGTCTCAAGCGACACAAACCACTGATCTAGTTGGCTGATTTAGTTGTGCTGCGAATAGATGTGCAATCGAACTCAGTGCTATTTAATCGAGCTATACAGGATGTCCCAGGAGTTATGCACAATCCGGCTCCTACGTATTCTACAACTCATTTCCGACCAAAAGTGCCTCGTAGAAATTTTTTTTAGAGGTCTCGTTTCCGAGTTATTCGCGTTTTAAGATTTTTTGCGTGTTTTCGATCTTACATCATTAAAACTGTCATAACTCCCTCAATTTTGGCGATAGCTCAAATTTTATGACACCGTTGGAAAGAGCGTTAAATTTTCTATCTATTTAATGTCAGAAAACTATAAAGTAACATCAAATCATAAAACATCAAATTATAAAGTAACTAGATACTTTAAAACCACGCGGCCACGTATTCTATACATGGTATTCTTCCTTCAACCACCTGCGGTTATGCGCACCGCGTTCTCCGCATATAAACAACAGCAACTCATGGTATAATATCTTTCTTTCCTGGCATGAAGGAAGTGTTTTATACTTACATCTAAGGGGAAAGGTTCATACAAGAACGATCTCTGCCGATAATACAACAGTTTACAAGGTTGTTACGGAAACAACCGTAACAAGAAGGGATACAGCTTGTTAACAGTGACTTCCATTGTCTTGTCTGAGAACCATTAGTAACGCTAGCTCTTTCCTATCCTCTAGGTGTTGGCCTTCATGTCACTCGATTGTCGTTTCGGTGATTTTTCACTCGGTCTTCCAATCGCTATTTTACTGAACACTGATCAATAAATTGAAATCATTTTAGTAATGTATCCTCTATCTATCCATATTAATAAATCCGGTTGACATTAGCCACAGCTGACATTACAATTAAGGTTTGGTTCAATTGATGGCCTACTAATTTTGTGACCATGAGACCTTTTTTCCTATGCCTATGCTTACAGTCTGAATGTATACCCCATATAACCAACCATACCAGATCAGACTGCCTTATAAACACCAACAATACCCCTAACAATGTTGTCTCCACCATGCGGTACAATCTACAGCCTTTGACAATCTGGGTGGTGACCCAGAACCCCGATCACTTCGCTACGGTCACGGCCTTCATTACAGTTTCGCCGAACCGAGAGAGAAATCGTCCGACCGCTCGACACGATCTTGATTTCTCGTCTGGCAGCATCGCTATTTGACGATGAAAGAGAAAACTATTTGAGTAGCTTTAGTCAGTTGTAAATCTTGAAGAGTTGGAAAAGCTGGTTGTAGATTCTGAGTTTAACCTGGGGGGCTTTTGCAGACTTGAAAACCAAGATGGATTCAGGACCAATTTTACTTTCACCATGTCTCGAAGAATCAATGGAAAGTTATGTACAAAACCGTTCCTTTTATTGTAGTAGTGCAACCAAACTAATATCATACATTTGCATCAGAATGCCAGTCCGTTTCCCTGAATGTTTGGAGGTAGTTATGAAAAGCGTTCACCCTGAAATGACATTAAAAGCTGCAAACTATTCCAAATTGTTTATACTATTTGTGTTGGATAGCCGTCAGCCCAGAACACCTTTCAGTGTTACAAATCTCTATTATGAAAGCGTAAACAAGAAATATCCTCACCATATTCCCAAAGCTTAGACAGTCTTAACGATAAAACCCTACCAGATCCAGCTGGAATAGCTCAGTTCAGCCAACTCCTGTATTCGACTCTTATATTGACGATCTTTTTATTTCAACGCTTGAGCTCCCGTTGAAGTGACTCCTATCACAATCTATCGTACGTTTCTTTTATTTCGAAAGTTTTCGAGAAACATGCTGACTCTTTTATAACTCAACCTCAAATTTTGTTATTAGATGAAGAGCTTGAAGCATTAGAAGGTACTTGAAGCAAAACTAAGGGCGGAATTCGTGGGCATGGCTTAAGTAAGATCTTTACTTACTTAAGAAAGTGTAAAAATGTTACTAAAGTAATGCTTCAGATAGCTCAGGACCTACCTTTATTTTCCACGCACTTGCTGGAGCATTTCCTTGGTGACTGTGAATAGGACCGCAGAGCTTCCCTTGAGCAATTCCTTTCGACTAAGTAAGGACTATGGATTCCACCATAAGAATTTCACGTATAAGGTACACAAATACTTCAAATTTCCATATTCTGAGATGAAATACTGATGAGCTTTTAATTAGTAGTTGAAAAAAATGTCCTTTGTCGTCTTAAGAAATGATTGTTCTGTCTAGTTTTAAGTAGAAAACGCACTTAATTCATGAAAAAAATATCAACCCCAAAACTAAGGGCTAAAAACGTTACTGCGAGCTGTGAATTGATTCCTAGACTCTTGCAGAGCTGTTATGTGAATGTACACCTTGTCTGCTGCTCAAAAACATCACAGTAAAACAGTATATACGCTTGCAGTTTTGCTCGCCTCATGAAGAGAATCTGGACAAATCCTCACTGAGGTGAAACGGATGGAGATGCCCCCAGACCCTGGCATATCAACTCAGCAAGAGAGTAAGTCTCAATTCCACATCTGAAATGCCTTCCCTACAACTGAAAACAACGGGCTTCACAGTATCGCAAATAGGCAACTGGAAGGCTGCCTGTGTAGCCACCACGAAACACAATTTTCTCAGTTCTAGGAGTCTGATCTCGTTCAAATTTGGAGGATAGTCAGGGGATAACGATCCAATAATACCTCAACACGAGTATCAATATCACCGAAGTAATGTGTCAAACAGTTCCAGGCTGAGTGTCTTCGTCGGAAATGGAAGGTGAGGTTTTAGTGGGTTTGAATCCCACATAACCCAAAGTGCGGTCCCTTTTGGGTATCTTAGGAGATCCGATTTCCATCTAAGGATCTCAAAGATTTCCTCACCTGCCACCGAAAAAAAAATTAGATTGCGCATGCGTGAAACCAGAATCCACTCAGCATCATTTTCTCATCCAATCCGCAAAGTGTAGAAATACACCAAGCATAATTTTCTCTGGTCCTATCTGTCCGATTCCGCTCATATTTGAGAGTTGTTGGAATAATCCCGCCTGTTAATCTCAAATCACATCATTGTACTGTCCGCCATCGAATTAACAAGATGGACCCGCAATCGATGCCGAATCATCTTTGAAGGTGTTGATGTCTGCAAGAACATGTTCAGTTGCTTTTGGTTTATTATTCAATAATAAACCATTGTAATCGCTCTTGAAAAAATTCTAACCCCCCCTGAAAATTTCATGATTTACGTTTCAAAGGGTGTAGAATCCGAATCTGCAATAAAAATGTTTCCATCCGTCCGCCGTACGCACGATTTCTCCCAAACGGCTGAAGCAAAAAAACTGAAATTTTCAGGAAAAATCCATGTTGGTCCGACGACGCCTCAATTCTTGAGCCAGCTCTCTCACTTAATTTAAAGTGCCCTTTAAGGGTTGTCGAAGTTTTGTAAAATCCCTGAAAACCTCAAAAAAAGTCAAGGAGGCCTAAATTTGTACTCTTTTTGAAGAACACTCCACGAGGAATCGAATGAGCCCCTCGCCAGGTCCGTAGGTCAAACCATTCCCGATCTATGGCCCGATTTATGGTGCCAACATTCGCGTTATTTTGGTTTATTATTGTTTTTGTGTTGATATCAGTAACCTAGTGACGTAGTGATGTAGTAATGTGGATACTGGAGTGAACTCCTAAAAGCTTTGTAGCCGATACACGGGTTGAAGCATTCTGATAATTGTCAGGAAAAATCAGAAAATCTGAAATTTTCAGGAAAACGCTGCAAATTCTTTCACTGGTGTTTATTATTCAATTGGCTTGCGTTCATGATTCGAATTTATACTAAGCTTTGGAGTGTGCGTGTTTCACAGGTGAAGAGCGGTTATTGAATTTCAGGAGATGCATAGAGCACGTAAATCTGTTCTCAACCAAAATACCTATTTGGATTGTTCAGTTGATCATATTTGTGTGCCTCCTGAAATTCCTGAAATCACCTATCAAATTCAAATCATGAACGCAAGCCAATTGAATAATAAACCCCAGTGAAAGAATTTGCAGCTGTTTTTTTGTACCCCTATCCTTTTTAACAAGCTTTTATTCTACATCTTTCAAGAGGATTTCAAATATTTCGATGATGTGTACATCCATGTTACCCGAGGAAGCTATGTGCCACATTCAACTTCCCAGATGTGTTTCGGTTTCTACACCCGTCAGTCAGAAAATTATTCCATGGGTAATTGACATTTTCCTAGCGTCTCTACCTGTCATTTAGTATCCACCAAAATGACCCGTAATTATCAATCACGAGCAGTCTTTATAAAGAGATTTTAAAAGCTTCAACCCCTTTCGGACTTTACTCAAGACCACTGATGTAATTGCACCATCTCGTGTAATTACCTCTAGTTTTTTCCTAACTAAAAAAACCCCTAATAGATGCCACTTGAAACCCGATGGCCATCATCTCGAAACATTTCATTCGTCCCTAGGAGGTTTAAAAAGCTCTTTTTATGCGTGGATTCGGCCCCATTTCGAGTTGAGGCTTTTTGATAGCGTGGACTTGAGCTATTCATGACATAGGATGTCGGTAAGGCGAATTAAAGGAATAATGAACAGCGCCCTCTCATTTATTAGTCGTCTAAGGAAATGATTGAGTGCGTGTCTTCCGTGTTTTTCTTCGTGTTGGTGGTCCACTCATTGCAGGCTCTGTCATTATCAGCCGGTAGGCTATAGTTTCAGTATTGCTACGAGTGAAGAATACGATAACATCAATATGTGCATATATTGAGGAGGTGTGAGGAATTAAGAAATTATACTTTCCGAACGCACCATATGGTGAAGCAAAAGAATTGAAAACACGGGTTCGAGACCGAATCTCTCTAAAGTTTTATTGCAACTCATTCGTTGGCTCGATCAAGGTAGTGCGGGCATTGAGATCCTTTAGAAGACCAAATAAATAATCTTCAACAAAATTAAAATTCTCACTCATCTACACTCAGTCGTATAGAATAGAATAAAACATGTTCATTCGCGCCAATAAACAATAACTTTTATACATGTCAAAGTTGATTTTAAAAACGCTGCGAATTCTTTCATTTCGGTTTATTATTCAATTGGCTTGCGTTCATGATTTGAATTTATACTAAGCTTTGGAGTGTGCATGTTTCACAGGTGATAGAGCGATTATTGAATTTCAGGAGTCACACAAATATGATCAACTGATCAATCCAAATACGTATTTTGGTTGAGAACAGATTTACGTGCTCTATGCACATCTCCTGAAATTCAATAATGGTTCTATCACCTGTGAAACACGCACACTCCAAAGCTTAGTAGAAATTCTAATCATGAACGCAAGCCAATTGAATAATAAACCCCAGATGGAAGAATTTGCGTTACTTATGTAATGTTCAACCAGTGTACTAATAATTTGAATAAACATTTACACCTATATATCATCAGCGTTTCATGCATATCAGAATGCTTCAACCCGTGTATTCGGCTATAAACTACGGAAAAATAATTTATTACAGATTTGGATTCTACATTTTGAAATGTCAATTGAATGAAATTTTCAGTGAGAGAGGGCTAGAATTTTTTGTCAAGATGCGATGCCTGAACAATGGTTTATTATTGAAATGCAAACCAAAAGAGAACGACAAAATTGGCTATATACAAGATAGGTAATAATTTTGGGGTATGATTAATTATCTGGCCGAAATAAATGTCAATCTCATGAACAAATCAACTTGTCATTCAATTTTCAAGGCATGGATAAAACAACTATAGAACGATTTCCGATGTTCCCCCATTTTCAAAAAACCTCGAGCTGTGCAAAAAACACTCTGGAAAATAATGTTATTAAGTTTGAATACAAATACTTCCATAACCTGAAGGAGATAGTTGGCAAACAAAATCCTTAATAACACCCTAGCAATGACCAAGAATGTGAACAAATTCTTTCAAACTTAGGAGAACAACTTGATCAAAGATTCCAAGATTTTAAAAGCATATTGATAGAGGCATAATTCGTAAACTCTCCATTTAATGAGATCATTGCAGAAGATTTCTCAGCTTGTGTTGTAAAACATCAGTCAAGATCTGGCTGCAGTTGAAAGCAAAGCCGTTGACTTTCAAAATGACCCCTTTTCCCAAGAGCCGTCTACAACTGGAAATCTTTATATCTGGGGGATCTGGTCCCCAAATATAGATATCCTATTGCTGTTCAAGTTACATTGAGATGCAACTAAGGAAGCCATGTTTAACTCTACATACTTGACAGAAAACATAATCAAACTGAACGATGATTATTTGTACAACTCTATCAGAGAATGGCTGCTACAACACACTATCCACAAGACAATACTTGATGGCTAAAAAGAGTTCCAATCCTCTCATTGAAGTGTGGGTCTGAACTAGACACCAAACTTTATGTTTGAGTGCGAAATTTCGTAAGACGCCTATACCAAGTATGTTAATTTATAAACATATATCCAAAATAGTTGTATTGTATACAAATACAACTATATTAGCCTTATTACTAGGTGCATGTGCATCATTTGCATACCTGTGTTATTATGTAAGTCTTTTAATTTAGCTCCAAAGCTCTAATTTCGCTGATTCAATGGACAGAAGATGGCAGAAATGCCTTTGTATCTTTATTAATTAACAAGGCGACCTTGGTATGTTTCACTTACAAGCGAAAAATCAAACGCCACATAATTCATCTGTAGGAAATCTCTGTAACGGGAAAAAATGAGTGGAATACCTTGGATTTCACCATATCAGAAATGCTGATATGAGACACACATCACCAATCTACTTCAACGCTTAATTTACCACTCGGAGCAATTAAAATTGCTAATCCAGGGCTGTTCGCCACTTTTATTGTATCTCAAACGACTTGTCGAGTTAACTACCATGAGGTAAATGTTCCTGCTTGGTGCTTAATTGTGGAGAGCAGCAGGCCACTCACGAATCAGAAGAGTGCGAGTATTTCAAATTGTGTGGATACTCACTGGTACTCACGGTTCGTAACCTACTGAACTAGGCTTAACTCCTCACTGAACTCTGCATTCCCATAGTCAAACGATGTCCTGACCCCAAAATAATCAACCCTCCATGATGTCGGATATGGATGACTCCATGTGATCAGATATTTGTGATAGCTCTTGTTGGGCAGAGTGATTCCACCCGGCGATTACCAACAGCCTTCTATTCTTTGTGACAGTGAAGCGGCGATTGGACTCACCACTAACTCCAACATTCGAAGAAGGCAGTTTCTGAAAGCTGAGTATAACGCATTGAAAACAAAATGAGCCACTTTCCACTACTGTCATTAATGTCGATTTTGACGATGTGAGCCAGCCGTCATTATTTCAAGTTCCAACAACTTGAAAGAGCTGCTACAAGCAAGTTTGAGCATTGCCTCAAACGGAAATGACCTACCCACAAACTTTCTCGACTCTTAATACCGATCTGATTTTGAGGACCGGTGCTGGGTTCTGGGCCTGAACTCAAGAGCAAAGTTTCAATTTTTTTAAATCAATTTCTTCTACTCTCATATCTACTATGTAATATGTATCACAGCAAAGTTACCCAATTCCCAAAAATAAATTATTTCAAATTAAGTTTCTTGAAAGCTCCGTTGTTTTCCCCAGCACAACCAACTCGAAACTGATTCATCTTCATTACCTTTCTTGCCTGTCAAGTATTTCTAGGAAGAAGTGTTATTTACATTGTAAATTGAAGTTGCGCAACGCACTGGCAAAGGCCTTTTCACATTCGCTATTTGGCGGAGACGCGTGAACGCTTCTTTTAGCTTTTGATGCTTTTGAAAGAAACTCGCTGAGTCGTGAAATTTCTCGCTAAACCGTTTGGCCGCGGACCAATCCGCAACAAACAAATCTAATTCAAGATCGGACTGGAACTGATCAAAGAAAAGCGAATATTCTGGACTCTAGTATTTGAAAAAGAATGCCCACCGTCATAGCGGCTGTTCAACATCTTATTACCCCCAAACTAAAAGTAGTTTTCCTTTTAAGCTGTCTAGGCCATATATTTCGTCGCTAATGTCAAAGAGAAGAATCAATCTTGTTTTAAAAACAAATAGACACAAATGTACATAATTCAACAGGTGTCATGAATAAACCAACAAATGCTAGTCAATTGACTGATGAAACATCTGCTGATATCACCGTTCAAATAAAGTATGCCTATGTACATAGGGTGTGTTCATATTTTGCCATAATGAATTTTTCGCTAGTATGAAGGTTGGAGGTACCTTCCCATGTATGACTTCTACTGCCACGGATAATACCCTGTTTGTTGACTACGTTGTATTACTCAAACGGCATTGTACAAAAACTCGTTTCAAAACCGATGTATCACAGATTTCAAAATAAAAAACCTTATTTTTTTCTCTTCTTGGGTGACATCACTAGATCGGTACTCGGTGTGCCCAAATAAACTATTTCGAATCTCAACCAGTGGTGGAAATGATTATTTGTACAATCACTCTTATAGTTCCATGTTACAAACAACAAATAGGTGTTTCAAGCACTATAGCAAAAAAAATCTCTCATGCAGCATCAAGGTCAATTTGCAGCAATTTCTTCTTTCTTCTTAGTTTGCTTGTGCATACCTCAATATATTAATCGAAAGGTCATGAAACACGTGAACTGAATAACATTCCTGAAGGCAGGGAGAATTTCAAAACAACATACTACTACGCATATTCATCCAAATCGGGAAAACCAGTTTGAAACTATCTTGTTCTTCTTGTTCGCGGTTAAATGATATCCTCACTCAATTAATCACTTCAGGTTGATTTACCTAAAGCGAGAAGAGAAGGTTTGGCTTTCACTTCCTTTCTCGAATCACCCAACTACGAAACGCAGCGTGGGACGTCTGGAGCGGGTCAGAATGATGAATGAACCCTTCGCCGTGTCGAACGCTAGTGGAAGGTAAGATGTATCTAAATTACAGCCTGGTAATTGTACATGCAAGAAGTTACAACATTAAAGCACTGGAGAACATCTGCTGTAGCGAGGCTTCACAATACTATCTCGCCATATGCAGGAATCTTTCCCGCCCAATCAGTAATTAGTGAAGTGAAGTGTATTCAAGCCTTTTACAGAAAAAAGTATCTTTTGGAAAGTCAAAAAGAAAAACTCTCCCTCTTGGAAGTATTTTTGCGAATTGGGGTATTGTTAGAGTCAATTTTTGTAATGCAGTCTTGAACATCTTTTCAAAGCAGAATAACAGCATTGTATGTAATGCCGAATGAACGAGCGACAACTGCAGTTAATACTGCCAAATACTTGAGAATAACTCTTGACACCAAACTAAAATGGAAAGAGCACGTCAAGAAGAAATAGTATTGCTTGCTCCACAGGAATTCAAAGCTTTCCATACATAATCAACTGCTCATGTACAAGGGTCATTCCATACCCAGACAGACTCGAAATGTACCAACCCCATCCGATTTTGTTCATACTTGGTGTAGTTGCTTCCTTTAACGAATAAAAAAGGCCTGCCTGGTCAGTTCCTCCAAAAATGAACGGTTTTGGAAGCTGTAGCGGTATGATATTTTGACAATTTTTTCGTTCTTTTATGACCTAAACATGGTTTTTTGATCTTCGGTTCCAATCGATCAAATTAAACGTACGCGGTCTGATTTTCTTCGTGATAAAGTAAAGAATGTAACAAACCTAGCAGAAAGCCTAGGTTTGCGGATAACGTCCGCAAATCTTAAAAACGCGATGTTGAAAAAGTCGCACAGTTGAATTAAGCGTTCAAGGTCTTAAGAAGTTTGTAGTTACTTGTTTTTCAATGCCCTCAACGGGTTTTGTGTGTTATTTTTATTTGACGGAGTTATAACGATTTTAAGGGCTATGCACCGCCATTATTTCAGTTTATTTCGCCTTTTATCGATGTAAAACTGAATTATCTCGAAAACAGTTCTTGAAGAAAAGTTGTAGCTCTTGAAATTTCCATTCGGATGGACTGCTTCCACTTTTCCATAGCTCCAACCGTTTACGAGCTATGAGCAAAACAAAGTCTGCCCATTTACGGGTATGGCTAAGAAGGTAGCAGTGGCAAAAAGAGTTTCATAGTCAACTTTCACTTTACTAATCGCGATGGTTTATTGGAATAGCAAGCGGCCACGGGAGGGGGGTAAACAAAAATTCAGAATCTAGAATTCTAGAAATAGAAATTTAGAAAGAGGCCGGTCACGCCGGCCCGGGAGAGGGACTTCTTCTGTACAGTTAGAAGAAGGTATTTGGGGAGTTGGAATCGAACTGGAACGAATATTTAGCGTTACTCAAGACTGGAAATGTGAATTTGATAAAATATTGTAAAATAGCATGGAGCCTGAGGTACAAAACAATAATCGAGTATGGCTTTAATACATAGCGCAACACAGTTAATTATAAATTGAGAAGTTAATTTAAATGAGAAGGACAAGATGACTGTGATATTTGCCCTGTAGTTGAGATTGTTGTTAATTTTTTATATTTCAAGTACGTAATAAAAAAGAGTCTGTGACACCTAGTTTTAATTTAGTTTGGTTAATGCAGCATACATTTAGTTTGTGAGTATTGGGAAAAAATTATAATTGTTCTATTCATGTGACATTTTGTTAATTCGTTATTGTTTTTTATATTTTGAGAAGGTGTTAACATCAATTATTAGTTAATAATAATGATGACTGTGATAGCGATTGTTTGGTAGATTCTATCAGAAATTCTTGCATAATCTGTAAAATGATATACATATGAAAGGCGAACTCATCGGACGGTCCACCTGGACCACGATTATTGCATGCAGGTGTTATAGGTACACATTTCTGTAATTTTTGATCCATTTTTTAATATAGCATGTTTTAAATATCTATCTATCTGCATTTAATGAACCACGTAGACCAAGATGTAGTATATATTTCGTCTTGCAGCCTTGATGATATCGTTCAAATGAAAATAATTAAGTAGTTAAGAACAATGGAAATTGCTCCCAGGAAATCACTAAATAAGCATTCCCACCCCTCAAGCACTCAAATACTCCTATTAGCATTGATGTAAATGATGTTGATTTGAATTTTGGTAGATTCTATTTACAAAATAATAATTTTGTTTTACATCGTTTTTCGGGAAAAAATTTCTCTTATGGCACAAAACAGGCATTTAGGAATCGTGTTTTATTAACAATAATTGTTACAGATGAATTTCTTTACCGAAAAACAAAGTGTAAACATGAAGTTTCCTTGTCCCGGGTGGTTGCGACACCTCGCGTGGGACGCGGACATCCTGGCGGACCGTGGGATAGCTTCTCCTAGCATCGAAGAAGAGTTGAACATTACATCATAGCAGTAACTATCAATAAGTACAAGGTAACTCGGGATGGAAGATTAGGGCGTGTAAATCAAGATGAGATATAAACCCAACAAGTAAGACAGCAGGTTAGGATGAAGTTTGGGAGAATCAAAAAGTTAACGTAACCAAGGAGCACATTTGTGTTACAGTAGGACATTATGTGTTATAGTAGCTTTTCATCTTACAAAGTCAAGATGGATTTTAATGAAAATTTAACGGTGGTTCAGGATTGGTTAAAATTGGACATATAAACCCGACGCATTGAGGCTAGATTAGCATTTTCAAAATCTTGTAAGAGACCAAAGAAAAATGTCAAGTGTTAACAATTTATAATCCGAACAATGAGAACAATTAATCGGAAATTTGTGTTCCTCCAACAGCCAGGATAGCAATTGCGATGAGATCATCACTTCATAATAGATTTGCTATATAAATTTGCATCATCTTTGTTTGAAATCTAACGAATGGCTTTCTGCCTCCACTTCTACAATAAATTGTGATCATGTTTTAATATACACGAATTTCATCTGTTACCTAATTAGGATGAATAAATTCAACTCTTTTTTAAATGAATCAAATACGAACCTGAAAAAAAGACATGAAATTTAGTATGTTGAAATAATGGAACCACTTCTAGTTTTAAACTTGATTGTACACGTATAAGAAGATGATTTAATTCAATGAGGTGATAAAATGGTAAGATGCCCCTTCCATTGAACTAAGAATTTGCAGTAATCTCCGTAGGCCCACGCCAAGGATGACCCATTTGGTTGAAAAATCATTGATGCCAGCTCTCTTCATCTCATTTAAAGTCGACGGATTCAAAAATGGGACAACTAACCATTCCATCACAAAACCCAACCCATAAGTTGTAAGAAACAGTTTCTCAAGAGTGTTAACGTTAGACAGTTACAGTCTAATGTTAAAAATTCCCTTACGGTTTCGAACACTAGTACTGCCGTCTCTCTGAACCAAGACAAGACTTCATTGGAAATTTAACGGTGGCTGAGAATCCGAAGCGGCAAGCCCGTTCCAACAAGTCATTTCAAAATAGCACTCGCTCATTGCGATGAGATCATCACTTCATAATAGACTTCGTTGCTACGGCGTCTCAAGATTTGCATCATCTTGATGTTGAAAGAAGCTTCGTAATGTACAGTAAATGGCTTTCTGCCTCCACTTCTACAATAAATTTGATATTTGATATAACGAGGCATTGATCATCTGTCTAGCCCTAATTAGGATGAATAAATGAAGGATGTGTACCTGAACTCTTCTGCTAGTCACTGAAAGATATCTAATGATATCAAATACGAACCTGAAACAAAAGAAATGAAATTTTGTATGAGTTAATGAAATAATGGAACCACTTCTAGTGTTTTGGTTCTACAAAAGAAACTAGATTGTCATACACGTACAGATAGATTTTTTTTAAACAGATTTGAAGACAATTTTTTCGTCAGTGTTTTAATTCAATTTGCCCTAAACCCAGTGGCGGAGCCTGTGCTCATCTCTGGATTCGGCGATGACCAGGCGATTTAATAAATTAGTTAATACTAATGTTAAATATACAATTTCCTCTTCATAAAAAAGAAATGTTCATGCTCGCAGTTGGTGCAATTACCGCCTCATCGGCGACATTAGCGCTTGTGTGGAAGCGCTGTCATTCTGCGTATCTCATACACACCACCGCAGAGGGCCCCCTCCTCTTACTCCCTCCAAAACATCGACCAATCAAATCGCTTTAAGGCTCGTGCACAAACACGCAACTTCGAGCGAGTCCGACAACCTTCAGGAGCTCTCGTGATTTCTCGGTGGCGTCCGTGGAATTTCGGTTCAAAGTCACAACGACAGGGTAGACGTCAAAGTGGTTTTTGGTTCAAAAGTGTCGTTCAAAGCTGTATTTGCACTGATTTCAACAATAAAAAACGTGAATTTCATACATCAAAAACACCTTAGATTTGACATTAATTGGTAATTTTTCAAAATTTCCCAGAGGAGGACTCCCGGACTCCCCTTCTTTGCTGGGAGGAAAGCCCCACCCCCCTTCTGGTTACCAATCGCCACCACTTGGGATGACCTAGCAAAAATGTCACGCCTCGCCACAACCTAAACCCTGTATTGAATTTTGTCCTAAATGATTAATTACAGTCATTTTAACATGTATCATGTTTTACACGAGGTTATATCCCTCAAAATAAAGTGCGAACCATCATGAAGTACCTGGTGTCTTCTCTTCTAAAGCTAATTTCTCCACTATTTGCATCCTCGTTACATTCAACTAACATTACGTTATTTGCATGATGATACTTTCAAACGCACCTTGCAAACGTAAAGAATTTGAACGATTGTGATGGACTTGTAATAGTAAATGGGCCCGCAACCTGAGCAAGATTTCCTTTTAACAGTTGTGGACTTTTACAGGTGGACATTATAATCGCATAGCACCCAGAGCTTTACTGTTTCAGTCAAATCACAAAGCTAAGATCTCCGTTGAAAGTAATTATTACACCATATGGTTCATTGTGCCATAATGAGAGAGTTACTCAAAAGGATCTTACAGATTGAAAGATTCCAAATAACAGCCATGATTTCCTTTCAACAGTTGTGGACTTTTACATGTGGACATTTTCATCTCATACTGCATACTAGCACCCAGAGCGTTACTATTTCAGTCAAATCACAGAGCTAAGACACCCCTTATGGTTCATTCTGCCATAATGAAAGAGTTACTTAGAAGGATCATACAGATTTAAAGATACCAAATAACGTCGGAAATCCCGAACAACAGGTATTCTAGAGTAGTAGGTAGAGAGCACTTAGTTATTTACAGTACGGGACAAGCCCAATTACAGATTTATCAAGTTGATTCCAGTAAGTTGAGATGTGACAGAAAAGACAGAATATTGACAAGTTCAAGAAAGATGTGAAACCATGATCTTCAATCACGGTGAAATAAACAGAGAAAAATGCACAACTCGAATGATCTAATGGAGAAGTCCCTTCAAATCCTCAGGTACGTAAGTAATTGAATTTTTGAAAGGAAACACAATCGGTGAAAGATTTCAGTGAATGGTGAGACTTGAAGGACGAGATTGTACTTTCTCGCCAAACGTGTCAGAGGTCAGTTCATAAGGTGACATGGGTACAGTGGAATTAAGAAGGCTACCCTCTCAAGAACTGCAGAACAGTGGTACAACGTCATCACTGTGTGCTTAAGATCAGTATTCACAATACCATTCCAATAGTTCTGTTCGTTCAAATCAAAGAGCTCACTACAGATATCTTCCCATGTAGAGATTAATCGCCGAAATGACTTGAAGAACTCCATTAAGCAGCCCTCAAAGATCGCAATAACTACGATCATCATAAATTGTTATGTAAAGTCAATCGTTCTTAATTGCATGTCACGTCGTCCATCATAAGAGAAACCAACCATATGCTCACCTCAATCCGCAGCACGCAACCTAACGACGTCGAGCTTTGAGACTCCGCTCCCGTTCTTCAAGATGAATTATGGTTTGTTTGGTCTGGCAGGGAGATTAGGGCAGAAGTGATGAATTATCGATAAGATCCATCGATCTTCACCGAACGAGAGCATCAAAGGTGGGCGATCTGAGGAAAGTTCAGATGCCGCGCCTAGCAGTGCATGTTAATATTTACCTACCTAGATTGAAGAGAAATCAAACTTCCATAGTAATCATCGATAACACAACTCCTGAAGATATAACTAACTTCTCTGCGATGAATAAAAAATAGGTGATTCTGAATGGGTTTTTTGTGTTTTCAAGCATGGTTAAAAAAAAATACTAACTTTATTTATTCAAAATATCTCGAAATGACTCTGATTTATTTAAAATTGAATTCATGGAAGAATCGATGAAGAACCGCCATTTTGATGGTCTGTACCCAATCCGAAAGACCCCAATAAAACTTGGGATATTGCAGCAGACTTCCAAAGAATATTTTTTCTCGAAATAGAGTATGAGGACGTTCTCAAGAAGGCTGTACCTACATAGAAAATACGGTATCAACCAAATGGCAATTGTGATGGATATGGATAGTTGGTCGTTCCCGATTCTTGAATCCTTCGCCTTGGGAGATGAATCAGACGCCTTCAAGCGTCTGGGTCAACTTCTGAGCGTAGCGGGCATTACCGCATTCAGCTCAATGGAAGGGGCAACTATACCACCCCATCACCTCCCATGTTAGTTTGAGAGTGGGTACGACCAATGGCCCTTTCATTATTACTTTTGCGCTGTCGCTCCCATTGGGGGTCCCCCAATCACTTGCATATCCCCTAGGCTGTATGCCTCTAATTATGACCAATTTATTAATTGTCATACCTCCCCCTACTTATTGCGGCGAAACCTCAAAATGGACAGGGGATACATCAGACCATCAGTGCACTGTCATGGGGGAATGGCAACTAGGAAGTCATCTCCATGAAGAACTGGCCTAATTGGTGGAAGCAAATCAGGATAGGCGATAGCGCTTTTATTTTTGCAGAAAAGCCTTTTAATTTTGTTGTGAAGAAGCAACAATTATTTGTATGGTTCGCAGTTTCCCTCCATACCAGACTTTCTCCAAGCAGAAGTCCACAAACGCCCTCATCAACGCAACAAGTAGGTACGACAGCCCTCGAGAGGACTCCAGGTTTTATCTTGATCCTGGATCTCATGTCAAAGTATGCAAAGTACGCATTTCTCATAACTGCTGTTCGTCTTTTGGCTGTTCTAACTAACATTTTTTCCCTTTTTCAGACTTCCGTTCAACTTCGGAGATTATTAAATTGTTCCTACCTACGCCCTCGTTGGTATTTCATGACCCATTTCTTTAAAAAGACGCTCTCAAATTGGTTCATCGTCATAAGTGGTTTCCGTAGGCGTTCAGCTAGCGGGAATGCGACGTCCCACGAAAGTCGTAGGACGAACTTGTTCAGCGGAAAACGGGGGCATGGGCGCGGCCAAGACTTTAGGTTCATCACTCCCAGAAATAAATTGTTTGAATGAAATAAGTAAGTAAAAACATCAGTTGAACCCTTGTTTAGTCAAAATTTCTTGCTTTGATTACATAAGCCATATGTCATCATCCAAATGAAAAATCTGTCAAGTTGGAAGCAGCGCATATTACGTGAGTCCATATCGACTGTTGGGGATTGATTTGGCGTTGACATTAGACGTTGTAGCGTCGAAACAAAATCCAGTAGCGATGTACCCCCTAGTGCCAGCAACAACGAATTTACTCGAAGATGCCGAGAAAACTAAATTACTGATTTCACCTTTTTCTAATTGATTAATGAAGTGTTTTTGAATTTGTCGAAGATATAGGGAAAAAAGGATTAAGGATGTTTAGAGACAGATGAACGAGGTGTTTGTACCTATTCAGTCTCCCAGTGTTGCCTATTTTGGAATGCAAAGTTTTGTCTAAAACATCAGAATACGAAACATGGAGTCAGGTATGTTCCCCAGCAATTTAGAAAGCCAGTTTCATTGTTCAATCATTCTCCAAACGAACAGCTATATAAGCAGTCATGTTTAAATTGAAATCCTGAAATACAGGACGAAAGGATATGGACATTATTTGATCATAAATGATTATATAGAAGGAAAGCACGAAGAAACTGCGAATAGATTACTGCCATCACAATACTGCGCATAGAGTCATTGTACAGTACGTACAAATATGGAAATAGAGCTTTTAGCGATTTTAATCTGGCAGCAATGAAACTGACAAGGGACCTTACCCCGAAATCTCCGATAAAAATCAATCGGAATCAGCTGTAAACTAAATTTGCTAAACTTGCTCGATACAAGAATGCCACGTCTGTACACGCGTAGAGGGTATTATTAATCCAGCAGCGATGAGTTCACAAGGAATCAAATGCGATCAAATCTGCATCAATCCCTGAGCACATAAACAAAATTCTTTGTTTTTTCATTCTATATTCTCTTATAAATTATAAAGTATCAATACGCTTCAGCAGGTGTAGTCTTTCTAATATCCTGGGGGAAGAAGAAAACTCACCTCAAGAGAAGGTTGGAGTATCCATCAATCTCCTTCGAGGGCAAACAGTACCGTTCAACACACGATTCGCTGCCCAGCACAGAATAAGTCAGGAAAGCACATTTCCATTAATACTTAAGTAGAGACTTAAGCCAGATTCCTTCAATGTTGTAATTGCCACAGCCCCTCGAATTTGTATACGGTTTCAACACAATTGCCTCAGCAATAGAAAAACGAACAATTACGTATCGAAATTATTTCTATGGTGCCGCATCATCTTCTTTATCAGACGTACGACTCAGCGGTGCCCTATGGAACAGTGCCACATCATGGACATCAATTATACAACACCCTTTAAGTGTCTGAGGGGTTATCAACAAGGTCTGCCATGTATCCTCTTCCGTCTGCTCTCATATGCACCTCATTTCTGATATCCCAAAGTTCCATTTGTCTGCTGATCGTACTGCTGATGGAGTAGTCATAAGGCTTCAACACAATTGTCCCAGCAATAGAAGAACGAATTATAACATATCGAAATTATTTCTAGGGTGCCGTACCATCTTCTCTCTGATGTACGACTCAGCGGGTGCCTTACGGAGCCAGTTACGGCTGGACATCAATGATCCAACAGCCTCAAAGTGCCTGCTTGTTGTTCTCATAAGCACCTCATATCTGATATCCCAATGCTTCATTTGTCTGCTGATCGAACTAGATACTGACGACATGAGTACTAGCAATCCTTTGTAGAAACCACCTTCGACATGCTACCATCATCTTCTGTATCTTGCCACCAGAGTCTAACTGTGAACCTTTACTGCAGCAACCTGGTCTGATCCTGGACAAGAAAAACTGGGTGCACAAAGCTTCTATATAAACACTATAAGACGTACTGCGATAGTTTTACTTCAAGAAAAATTACTCCGTCAAAGTTTTGATTTGAAGAAAGCCATTGCCATTTTGCCAGGCTCATGAAGCAGAAGAGAAAAGCCAGCCGCAAGGAATAACCCAATTACAGCTTAGCCGTTGAAACAAAGTAAACTTGGACCAAATCAATAGAACATTCTGAGATGCTGGAGCAGCACTTATTGGAGGCAGAGGAAAACCTTGATCTCAGCAATCTATAAAGTATGGGTATGTACATTACTTAGGTATTTTTTGTGTTTTTACATAGACAATCCTGAATAATTATATGAATTCTTGCATTCATTTAAAAAATTATGTGCAGAGTCCATACAACGGGTGTATTAAACCTTGGAAGCACCTGTCTTCAATTTGTGACTACCTCTTTCGGTGGTCGTAAGATAAACAACAGAGGAGCTTAACCCTACCCTCCTCGACAAATTAACAAGGGTAAAAGATGGAGGCACATAAAACACCTCTACTAACAACTGCAAAAACTTTTATGGCATCGTTTATTTATTCTTTCAACATCGATGAAGTGACAGACTCTCTCTACTGGTCAGGCGAAGAACATACAAAGCAATAGCTGGGTGGATACCAGTTTTCAAATTCTTATTTTCAGCTAAAATATTCACCATTGGATTGGTTTGTTGTTCGGACACGACCAGGATGTTATAGGCGCCTGAAAAAAAGCTCGGACGAAAAAGAAAAAAACTGGACAGGAAGGAGGTAGCAGTCAGTAACACCGAGGAGAGACGCCTCGACTTGCCAAGTCCCCTTTATGACGCTATTGTTGCTCTCATAACAAAAAACCCCTACAAATCCAGTCGATGCGGAAAAAAAGGGGGAACCTTTGCGTGTTGTTATAGACTGTGAAGTGGAGAAGAAATAAGCCTTGTTTCCCTCTTTCCGCACATAGAAGTTTTTATTCACGTGGACAAACAAGCAGGAACAAGAAAGAAATTCGCGAAGTCACCGCAAATAGACGTTTGTTGACGGAGTAAAAAGCACTTAGGCACCCCTCTATCGATTGTTATTTAAAAAAGAAAAGAAAAGTTGTTTTCTAAAGTGGTAGTCGTTCATGTTCAGGAACGAAAATTGTTAGCGATAAAGCGCAGTGAGTACTTATTTATTTATATGAACGGGCGAACCCAATTGCAAGAAAATACAAATATGAAATAAGTTTAGAGTCACTGGTGGTAATAACAAAAACGTAACTGTGGAAAGGATTTGAAACTAGATGTGAGATCAGTCCAAGTCGAGTCCAAGTCAGTTCACATTAACTTCACCAACCGACAATCACAGCCCCAGAACTTAGTGTTAAACTTGAACAAAGTCCCATACTCTGACACTGTGAAATATCTGGGTATGACTCTCGATTCAAAATTGGTGTGGAATCGTCACATCGAGAAGAAAAAGGAGGAACTGAAGATTAAATACAGGAAAATGTATTGGCTGCTGAGAGCGGATTCCCGTCTTTCACTTCACAATAAAATGCTTATTTACAAACAGATTTTACGCCCTATTTGGACATACGGGATTCAACTGTGGGGCTGTGCCAAAAAGACTAACGTAAAGAAAATACAAACTTGTCAGAACAAAATCCTGAGAAGCATAGTTGGTGCCCCCTGGTATATGCGAAATGATGACATTCATCGTGACCGAAGACTGGAAACAGTCAACGAAATCATCATGAAATACGCCCAGAAGCACGAAAAACGCCTCCATCAGCACAAGAACCCGGAGATGCTCAACGTTCTGGACAACGAAGGAGAACTGCGGCGCCTCAAGCGTAACAAGCCACTGGACCTGATTGTGCTGTGCAAGTTATAGTGAAGTGTGTTCCAGTTAACAGTGTGTTACTCTGAAGGGTTGGTTTGTTGAAAACCACCCTGTACATCGTGTCCATTTATGAGATAAAATATTGCTAGATGATGTATCCTACAATCAGTTGCAATAAATAAAATCACAAAAAAAAAGATGTGAGATTATAACTGCAAGATGTTGGGGAAGAGATAATTGAAGACTTCAAAAGTCTACTTCTTCTATGCAGCTGTTGAAAAAGTCCAACTCAGGGTGTAGATGAACAGGGCAGTTGGCTAAACGAGGAATGCGTCACAACGGGCGATCAAGGAGGTAATTTAAGGGGACGAAACGGCGGAGAGCTGTGAGCGGAGAGTCGGGGCCCAAGGAGGCCAATCTCTCCAAGTAATGCTGGCGAGACTATTGCTTCATTCAACAGCTTGTGCAGAAGTAGCAGATCTACCACACACCGTCGGCTCTCCAAGGGCAGAAGGTGATACACGCCCATCAGGGCAGCAGAATTAACTTCATCCTGAGGGATCCCAAGCTTAAAAGCAACATTTATGCTGGACCCGTACCCCTGGAAGGTGATACACGCCCATCAGGGCAGCATAATTAACTTCATCCTGAGGGATCCCAAGCTTAAAAGCAACATTTATGCTGGGCCCGTTCCAGAGTATGCTTGTGGACTGCGTACGATGGCGACCATAGGAGAGGAATAATCCAATTGTGGCAGGACCAGTACCTTATAGAGAACAGTGATGGCCTGGATGTCATTGAACTCCCGAGTATGAGAAATGTCGGCTTATTACGACGCCCCGCTGAAGCAAGTTTCGTCGATACTGGGACCACTAATAGAATCCAGGGGATAAGGGACAACCCAAGCTTGAGAGGTAAAAGAACTGAGATCATATAAAAGTGTTCTGGGAAAGCTAGAAGTCCAGCAGGGCTGGTTCCCGTTCTAAACCATCCAAACAATGCTTAGTGAACGCCCAACTGCCCTACTGAAGCAAGAAGTTCATCACGGTACCTGTGAAATGCCTGGAACTTGGAGGATCAAAATTTTCACGAAACTCTGCAAGAAGAACACATTTTGATGTGTGTATTTACCTGCATCACAAGTCAGCATAACTAAATGAAGGACAAACACTACAGTTCTGTAACATGCGGGTCAACCCAATACCTCACAGTCACATTCACAAACACGACTTTTTTGCATTTTTTGCCATTTAAAACATTTACATGGCTATACAAATATCTTGAAAATGAACAAATCCAGAATTGAAGTATACACTCAAAACCAAAGTACACTAGGGTCCACTTGAATTAAAATGGTGTTGTAATCAGATTGATAAGATACTGAACCTTCGTTATTTTCTTAACAGAAAAACGTCAATGTCATCGAAATATTTTGATCAAGACTCTTCGAAAGAATGAAAATCCGAACAAACGAACTTTTTGTTACATTCTGGCACCCACACGCCCCCGGAGGTTCACAGCACACTTCCAAGCCCTTCATCATACGCCATTGTCTAGTACCTGCCCTTTCTTCATTTTTTTTTCTCTATCGAGGGTCTTTTATCTTAAATAATTAGAGGAGAGGAAAACTCTGATTAGACCTTCTACGGTAATAGTGGATTCAATGCTAATATCCCCGGACCGCCCTCCTGTCAAGACTTGTGTGGTCTATGAGGTCCTTTCACAAAAGGAAGTACAATCATCTTCGTAGGTGGCTGGGTGAGAAATTGAAAATAGTCTTTACCGGTGAATACAGAGCATATCCTTTTCATTATACGGTTATTGTTTTAAGCGTTGCTAAAATTCTAATGTGAGTTTAAGCGTTGCAGTTTGGAGGTATGTATATGGTAGGGAGATATTTTCAAAGTTGTACCTATTTTTTCGAAGATCATCAGCAGTAGATCAAATAATTTCAATATCGTCCAAAATCTATTAGCAGATCGATATACAAGAATCAGTTTAGTTTATACAGTAGATCTCTGTTTCTGATCTACTCTCCATCTAGCTATACCGTTCATAATCGTCTGACTTTAAACTTTTTCCCCTTTTCTGCATAAATATATTGAGCGGAACCCTCGGAAACGAATAGAATTTCTACGTTTTTTAGGCTTGAGAAACCCTGATTTGTTCATTGAAATTGTTTTTCACCTTATGTCACTAAAACGGCCAAATCTCCCTTGAATTACTACGTAAAATAAAATTTGGAGATATCGTAAATAGTGTTCGATTTCCTATCTCACTGTAATAAAATCCTATTTCTATTCAATCCTAGTTGGTTAGAAAATGACCAGAGTTCACATTTTGAAAACTTATTTAAAATCGCCCTTCTTCTTTTCGTTTTTTTCGCTATTGGTAGTGTTCTTCGGCATGCACTCCTTAAGAAAAACTTATTGAAAATCTCAGCTTTCCAATGGTGTAAGATGACAAAAATTTTAGAATGCAATTTTTTGGGGGAAAATACTTTTGTATATTGAAAAACGTGGGTTTCAAGATGAAAATCAACGTTGTCCCTAAATGCCGACTTGATTCATGAAAATGAGTTTGATATCGCAATTTATGCATTTTTTGACATTGAATCGAATGGTGACACTAGTTACAATCTATCCAAAAAACAGGGGTAGAGTATGTTCCATCAAGGATTCTTCATTTTCCTGGGCAGTGATCGATCGTTATGAACCGGTAGCTTGGCCACCCAGGAGCTCTGTTCTAAACCCTCCGGCCTACTACGTATGGGGCATTGAAATCAACTATCTGAAATTGACCAGTGAATGGGACCATCTACCTGAGCATTTCCTGAAATTTGCATCAAAATCGGAAGAAAACTGCAGAAGTCCAGCTTGTTACGTAAGCGTTGGCGAACCAGCTATTAACGATACGATCTCGTTGAAATTTCTTTGAGAACTTCTTACTTCTTAAAGCCGGGCTTCTTCGACTACTGTCCCATTTTGAACGAGCTCGAACAACAAGAACCTGAGAAAATGATATTGAATGGATTTCACTTTAGCACAAAAGCAGATGTACAGATAAGGTACTGATTGTTGAGCAATGCGACTCAAACGGAACTATGTATTGCCTAACTCCCACATTCCCTGAAAATGTCATCAAAATTGGATGAAACTCGAAAAAATCAGGCTTGTTGCACGGATAAACGGACCTACACGATACTAGAGCTGTTCAGAATGATCTAAAATAGAAGTAAAAACTTCGATTTTGGAGTAAAAATGTCTTTCCCGAAAGAGAAAACAAAACTCCCTCTACCTTAGGTAGACTCATATAAAAGAAAATGGGTGATGATGACTCAAGATGCTCACGATACAAAATATTCTACTAGTACTTATTATTTGGTATGGTATATGTAACGATTTTCATCATTACCATGTATTGAATGATGTTAATCAAATTATGTCAATAATAAAATCAACCAATAGACAATAAACCCAGGACTCAGGTTCATTGATCGCAGAAGGCCCGCTCCCTCTCCTGGTCAGACTGAGGTCGAGGAGGGGAACCCTATTTAAGCCCAGAGCACTAAGCTAAGGGTGCTAATCGTTCTCCCGACGCCTTTCAGTGTAGCTTGGCAACTGGTTTCGCTCAAGCACATACAAAAAGTTTTTTTCTTTCAACTACCCCTTGGGCAAGTACGTCAGATTCGTCTAGACGAAAAATTCACTCTATTTAGGAAAAGCTAATACGGCAGATACGTCTAAACATAAAGATTTCCACCCCTCTTAACCAAGTACGTCAGATCCGTCTAGACATATAGATTAACAAAACACAAAACGCCTAAATTCAATCCCTACTGAGTAGTCAGATTCGCCTAGAAGAAAAAGCAAATGTTTTCAAAAAACTCCATAAATTCGGTCCTATCACTTCAGGCACTGGGAAAACTGTAATTTCTTTTACCAGCCTAAGAAACTCGTATAAATAAGCTAGTTTCAACTGGCGAGAGAGATCAAGCGGTGGCAAGGATGTGGTGATAACAAAAGGACTCGGTGTTCAAAAGCAAAACTGTGTTCTGCGTCGAATTAAGCCGTATCTCTGTTCCCATCACGGACCTCTGGTTTGATTTACGGCTCGGCTCTTACGTGTTAATTTTTTCAGACTCTAGTCTTAGTCTTCTTTTTGTATTTATCGGCAAAGAAGGGAACGAAACACATTTCAGTAGAGAGGTGCCGAATTTGCTACGTAGTGTGTGAGACGGTCAAAGATAAGTACGACAAAATCCTGTCCTGTAAAACGACAAAATCTCTAATAAAACTGTAAGGTTTTGATTTAAAACTGTGATTGAGAATAAATTCATGATCACAGGAATAGAAAATATCCAGAGAATCCTCTGAAACCTACTACGATTATTGGCAAAAACGCATGTTCCTAAAATCACAATTAACAAATCTAGCTGGCTAAACGGACGTTCCTCGGGTTAGGGGTTAGAAGTTGATGAAGGCCAAATGTTCAAACAACGGCTTTGAACACAGTTGAAACTCCAAATTTTTCGCTCATTGTTAGGTTTCCAATATTAAGTAGCCCGATTACCAGGTAAACATTTAATTTATCCTTAATAAGGGGATATCAAGATGGTGCAGCAAGACATCATGGGCGAGTTTTTAGGTCGGAGTGAGGGTGGGTAAGATATATGATTAGTGTTGACATAAAGAGCGAATTTTTCAACATTTTGTTAGGGAAGGGATATATTATGATATTGGAGCAATTTATAAGGAAATGCAATATATTTATCAAATCATTAATTATGATTAATTTAAGATTAATGTAGGTCAAGCAGGATTGAAGGTGAATTACAAAGTTTCATTTTTTTAACTAGAGCTAAACAAAAGAGCCGCTATAAAGGCAAAAACTTATAAAAATTTAACGTTGAGAAAGTAGTATAAAGCCTCGGAACGGTTGTTTTAATAAGTCACCTACTTTCCTGCTTCCAATTTGAGTTCCCTACGAGGCGTAGTATACATGCGGTTGATAAATAAGCATTAGGATACAATGTTGGTACTTAAAAGACGTTTTACGATAAACTTGTGATCCACTCAAAAAAGAGCTCTATACTGTGTCACAGCTTATAGAATATTCATGAAACGCTACCTTAAAGAGGACTTCGATTGAAAAAGGTTACTAGCAACCGATTGAATTTAAAACAGATTCCTTTCCGAGATTTTCTTCGAAAAGGTTTGGAGGTCGTAAAAAATCTAGTATTGAAAGGTTATCACGTACTAGGTATATCGTTTATGACTTTTGTCGCATCTTATGCATTTTTCAGATCCGCCGAGGTGAGTTTCAGTGTCACGTATTATTAGGCGTTGGGAAAAAATTATTGTTGGGATAATCACTATAACTTCACTTCAGACCTTTTGGTTTATTATTCAATAATAAACCATTTTAATCGCTCTTTAAAAAAAAAATGATAACCCCCCCCCCCCCCCTGAAAAATTCATGGTTAACGTTTCAAAGGGTGCAGAATAAAAATCTGCAATAAAAATTTTTCCGTCCGTCCGTACGCACGATTTCTACCAAACGGCTGAAGCAAAATTTCTGAAATTTTCAGGAAAAATCCATGTTGGTCCGGCGACGCCCCGATTCTCTCACTTAATTTAAAGTGCCCTTTAAGGGTTGTCAAAGTTTTGTAAAATCCAAAAAAACCTCAAAAAAGTCAAGGCGGCCTAAATTTGGACTTTTTTTGAAGAACTTTCCATGAGGAGTCGAATGAGCCCCTCCCCAGGTCCGTAGCTCAAACCATTCCCGATGTATGCCAACATGTATCCCCGAAAACAACATGTGTGCCCGATGTACGATGTATTTATGGTGCCAACATTTGCGTTATTTTGGTTTATTATTGTTTTTGTTTTGATTGCAGCAACCTAGTGATGTAGTGAACGTGGATACTGGCGTGAACTCCTAAAAGGCTTTGTAGCCGATACACGGGTTGAAGCGTTCTGATACGCATGAAACGCTGCAAATTCTTTCACTGGGGTTTATTATTCAATTGACTTGCGTTCATGATTTGAAACTAAGCGATAGGTTGTGCCGTGTTTATGTTTTGTGATTGTGAGAGTGAAACGGTTCACTGTGATAGAGCGATTGAATTTTCAAACGTTCTCGTTCGGCACATGCGTGTATGATTTAAAGTGCCCTTTAAGGGTTGATCAATCCAAACCTCCAAAAAGTCAATTTTTTGACTTTTTTTGGAACAGACTTTCCATGAGGCCGTCGTGCTCTACGATCAAACCATTCGATGGCCGGATTATTTATGGTGCCAAAATTCAATGCATATCATTATTTTCTTTTCGTTTTTGATTTTGATTTCTTTTGCATTTCACTTAAAGTGATGTAAAGAAGTGAATTGAACGTGGATACTGGATCACAGACCTCGAAAAGGGTTTATAGCAGAACGATTATCCAAGTATGATCAACTGTGGAACGCTGCAAGTTCTACGCAAATCTCAGAAATTTATTATTTTGCGTTTGGTGTTGAGAATTAAATATTAAGAATGGAGTTTTGATAATCTATACGCAACATTAAATCATTGAGAACTGAAGGCAAAAATGAGAATAAATTATAGGCAGAACGAAGCCTAATGAAGCGAATAACGTCATCCTCAGGTAGTCTGTCAGTTGTCGCACAAACGACCAAGGCAGGCTGACAGGAGCACAGGTGCTTTTGCACCCCTTGCCAAAATGAAAAAGATACCTGAAAATAATAATATTAAAAGTATAATATTATCATATTGTTTATCAACTTCTCCCCATAAACTCTCATCAAGGAGTTTCAAATTCTTGCTAGGCAGATATGAATTTCAACTGTTGCAAAACACGGTTTTCTGAAGTTCAACAATCATTTCAAAATTTTCATTTGTTTTTAGGTATTTACGTACTTAGTAGTGAACTTATTTTAAAAGTAGGATTGAGTCGTTTGTTTCACGATTTGAAGCCGAGAAAGCGGACAAGATTGATCTCCTTTGCATATTGGTAGTTGACATTTTTATTTGGGAGAGAAAAGCTCATTTTCGTCTTACGTTCCCTTCGTGGTTGTCAAGGCAGGAGCTCCACTGCATACAAAGTTAGAAAGCCTAATAGACCTGTAGACTGACGGTAGATATCACCTATGAAGGTTGCCGTTTATAACGGAAGGTTATGTTGTGGTTATTGAAGAACGGTTTCTCGTGTTTGAAGATGATAACAATTGACACTGAGATGGTTTCGAGATTATCTTTTTCGTGTGGGAACCAAGGTAACAACCTGGGGAGGTTTCTCGTGCCCTCGCCCCAAACGCAGTTCAAATTCAAACTGATTGGACGGATGAGCGATGAGGTAAAAAATAATCTGGGATTCAAGAGGATGGTCGGAGGACGGTGTCGGTGTGTGAGGGGCGCCGAAGCGTGACACCGTATCTCACCCGATATCTCTTCCCTAAGTTGGTCCTTTCGAGAAAACGAAAAAAGGAGAAAAAAACAAAGCAGAAGGTATACAACCAGGAATCTAACGTCTAGGGAAATCAATCTGGGAGGTCCACGTTCAGACCGTTCGTCCTCCATCCGTTCCAACAATGAACCAGTTCAATCTTTTGTCACGCTCTTCACACATCACCGTGTAACACTCATATTACCGGTATCCAATAGATTATCTTCACATAGTGCCTCGTCAGAGTAAGGATTCCAGTTTACATCGTTTACTATTCCAGGACAAAGCTAAAAGCTGTGCAAAAATTCTTGCATACAAGTCTGCAACTCATTATTACATCACTACATCACCTACTCCAGTAGCGTTGTTGTTCATGTCCTAACGAGACAAATTTCAGCATCCTACGGTTGATAGGAAAGAAGTTAGCTTCAGTAGCCACTCTGCTGATCAAGACCCTGTACACCTTATTGTTCATCTCCTAAGGAGGCTACCAGCCAAATTTCAGCTTTCCACAGTTGATAGGAAAGAAGTTAGCTTCAGGAGCCACTCAGTTGATCAAAACCCTCTGCACCTTATTGTTCACGTCCTAAGGAGGCTACCAGCCAAATCATAATAATCATATAGCCAAATTTCATCTATAATCATATAGGTACCTACCTACCTCACTTCTACGAATCATAATAATCATTGAGCATATTTCGTTACGTAACGTAACGTGACATGACGACAATTTGGTTGTGTGCCATAGCAAAGACATGAAATGTCGATAACTACTGCTCAGTAGATATTACTAATATTGCTTGTTCGACGAGACGATAGATGTAAGAAATATAGCAGATAGCTTCCTCGTACCTACATGAATTTATATAGGTCGTCGAAATGTTCTAATTCACCTTAAAAGATTCTACCGTTTCCATAATATCCACAACTACAAAATCTGTCAATCAGGCAAAGTGTTTATGCTTGACCAGAAAATAAGCGCATGCGCGAAAGCTATTTTTGAACCGTGAGCAATGATGTCCTGCATTGGGGGCAGCTCAAACCGTTCAGTCCCAGTAAATTTCATCGACATCAGGTGAAAATTGGATGATTCATGCTTATGTCAAAGATTAGATTCGAGCAAGCGCAGCCTCCACTAAAGAAATTGATATGGGATGTATCTTTTTTCCTATCTTCCAGCTGTTCGCTAGAAAATTATGACTATTGGTTCAAAAATTGCTTTAAAAAACATATTAGGGGTGGTACATGGGTAGCTTTCTTGTGTCGATAATGTTAATATAATTCGTGGATCTTAAAAATGTTGTACCAATCTTGAAAGATGTAAAATATAAGCTAGTCACAACGATTCAAACAACAAAATGCCATGGGACTTGTTCCTGCGTGAATCAACGCCTTCAATGGATAAGTGGACATGTATTGCAGGACTGTCACCTTAATTATGCACGGAACACATAAATGGTACTATATAAGATGGTTCACATTTATAATTTTGGGCTAAATTGGAAGACTAGAACTCGAAAAATTGATACTAATTGAAGTTTCCATTTTGCACATTCGCAGAATAAAGAGTTTTTAATAATTAATTATTAAGAAAGTGATAGGAGACCAACTACAGTCTAACCCACATTACCTGACAATTTCATCAAAATTCTGTGAAATCTTGAGCAATTTACCTTGTTAAGTAATTGCGAACAAATTACAAACAAACAACAATAATAATTATTACAGACAAACCCGAAACCTGTCTAAAATGTAAAATGAAAGTGGAAATTTTGATTTTGAAGTGAGAAAAAAGTGTTGACTCGGGAGCAAAACTGCCTCAAATTTGTTTCTTTTTTTCTAAAGAATAACAGTCTGGACAAAGTTGGTTTGTTACTAATTTAAACGTTAGGTACTTAAATCGTTTTTTTCAGGTAGAATTCGGTGCGCAAATATGATACTTGAGATCCTTGTAAAAAAATATAAAGATTCAAAAGTTAGGAGGGGGGGAGACAACTCGTGGAACACCCTGTATAAAAGTGTTGACATTTATAATTTTTTTTCCAAATCGGAAGACTAGAACTTGAGAAATTGATACTAATTGAATTTTTCATTTGCGCAGAATGAAGAGTTTTTAATTACGGAATTCACAGGAGATCAACCACAGGCTAACCCAAAATACCTGAAAATTTCATCAAAATTCGGTGAAAACTTAAGCAATACAAGTAATTTACTTTGTTACGACTATTTGCGAACAAATTATAGACAGACAAACTCAAAACCTATCTAAAATGTAAAATGAAAGTCGAAATTTTGATTTTGAAGTCAGATAATGAGTTCACTACCTACATCTAGACTTGGGAGCAAAATTGCCTCAAATTTGTTTTTTTGTAAAGAATAATAGTCTGGACAAAGTTGGTTTGTTAATAAATTAAACGTTAGGTAAACATTTCTTTCGGGTAGAATTCATTAAGAAAGATTCATTTACCGAGTTGCATCAGGTGCTCATCTATTTCTGTATTTGTCGCAACATACGGTTCAGCCATCATAAATATTTCACTCATCTAGTTCGCCATTTCTCCTTGATATTACCAAACACCATTGTTATCATCTTCTTCAAATATAATTCGCTCTTATCGGGCATTTGAAGTGAGCTTTGTACCTGGTTTACAACGTCAACGAGGCTAACAGCTGCGAGATAAGGTTTTTTCGTAATTTTTTTTCGGAGGACCAACGCTTGAAGATGTCTCATTTGAAAACTAGCCGAATGTGCGTGGCAGTAACTATATGTATTCAATGGACGGAAGGCGGTGCCACAGATTCACGTCACGTTTGTATTTTTCGACAGGGCACGTTCCGAAATAATGAGCCATTCCGTATTCGAAAAGGCGTTTTTCTGAGGGTCTTTTAGTGTGTACCGCCATCACCGTTGTGTTTTGCACTTCATTTTTCCTCTCACGCGCAAAGAAACCGATGATGAATTTCGCCCATAACTTCCTATACAATGAAACTTACCGGTAGAGGACTCTAGCAGAGTCAAAAAGATAGTTTGCGACCAGAAAAACCACTCTGCTACGAGAGGTTTTTTTCCTGAGCAATTACAGCGTGTCATTTGATGGATGACTCACAGAATACTGACAGGAGAGGAAACCAGACTGATGCAAACAAACTTGCACATTCACGTTGTACAAATTATCCCTACTTGGGATCAGTGTATGGGTCAGCAACTTGTACCAAGAGGATCCGCTAAGGAGAGGGTTTATTAATCTTAAAAATAGGTTTCCATCGACTTCACAGATTTTAATCGCTAAAGCGAGTTTTTCTCTACTGAGAACGATGCGTTAGCTAAGGTTCATTATACTGCAGATAACATACAATCTACATTATTTGTCATTATGTTAGCCTTATTTAAACTTCATAGATTATCCACCAGGAAACGGGGTGTTGTTGTATGCAGGCTGGAATTTTGTTATTTATTTATTCATTAACATTCCGACGTGTCGGAGTGGTGGGACACTCCATCATCAGGGGATCTAGGACAACATATCGTGGGGTTCCGAGTAAAAGTGACCAAGTAACATTTGCAAAATTTTACGCGATCTGAAGTTTCACCTATTTTCTTCTTACGAACACTGGTTGTGTGATGTCTCATCCGACTATGTTTCGATTTTTCTTTATCCTGTAGGGAGTTAGCTAGTGCCCGCCTATGATATTGTGCTTCAAAATTCACTTCAGATTAAATAAGAGCTGTTTTCCGGAAAACTCTATTTGATCATTTTTACATGCCTGGAGTTTCAAGCTTTACTCATTTGGTCAATTCAATTCTTCGAAAATCTGTCGCATAGTTACATGAAATTGAGGGATTGAATAGTTTTTTCGTTAATTTATCGTTGTTGCCAAGCATCTAATAACAATGATTTACCTATTTCTGTTAGAAAAGGTTATCCATTACCTATCACTGTAATTGGTCATTTTCACCTGCCCATTATACAATCTTACAAATCTTACACAGTAAAAGTGATAAAATGGCAATTGATAACATTTACATGCACCAGCGAGAGTACATTTATAATCCATCTCGTGTTTTGTGGTTGAGTTCAAATGCCATTTGGTCATATAAAACTCTTTGGGTCAGGCAGGTAAAATTTATTTTCAAGTATTTCTTGCACATCAGTTTGAAGATAACGTTCTTAGCAACAACACACAGTAGACAACGTTCCTTAGTACCGAAATGACAAAAAAAGCTCATTTTGAAAAAAATGTTACTTGGTCACTTTTACCCGGAACCCGACGATATAATTTAATATTATTCATAACACCCGACACCACAGGGTTTTACATTATACTATTACTACGCCTAAGAATAAGTTACCTTTTTTTTTTTTAATTAATGTACTTACAACTTCTTTTGGACATACATCCTCGTCATATTACTAGCAGCTGTCTGCTCACTGCAGTCAAATTGGTCAACAATAAATCCTAATTTAAAATAATCAAACCATTAGCATCATACATACAAAATCAACATATATAAAATTACATTATCACTTTAAATTATTACCTTCTTTTTAATTTATCCAGCAATTCTTCATAATCCTACATGATATACTGATAAAGACTCTGTATTAATAACAACAATAACTTTGAACAATAACACTTAACCATTTACATATCACTCTTTGACTAGAATTTAAGGATCACGGACAGGCAGGAATTTAATTAAGTTCAGGTATATCTAATTTATCTTTAATAATAACAAAACCACATTTCAGGTAGAAATAACCTACCTTACCTAATCATTTACTGACTAGATCCACACTAGTGCAGACACACTAGTGATGGAGTGTCCCACCACTCCGAAACGTCGGAATGTTAATGAATAAATAAACAACAAAATCCCAGCCTGCATACAACAACACCCCGTTTCCTGGTGGATAATCTATACAATCTACAGTTATATTATGAAGAGGATCAGCGCAGGAGTTTCTATGTTGGAGAAGCTTCTTAACTCAATTTGGGAATCAAAGACCATAGAACTCCATTGAACCAAGACCGGGCCCAACTTTTAAAACTGCACGCAAGGTCACACGATCCTACAACCACATTTAACTACTTCGGAGTAAAGGTTTTAAAGAAGATGCCACAGCCAACCAACGACAGACTGTTGCAGTAGACGAAACGGGCTCATCGATGGGCACTTGGATCAATCAGACCTCCAGCCCTCAATCTAAACGTTCAATCAGTGTAAATTTATAAATCCATGCATTTTCACATAGTTACATCCAAGATATATCCAGCTTCGAAATCCAGAAAACCATTATTCTACTTTTGACAAAGATTAACATCGAAATATCGAATTATTCTCTCACCTGTCCATTTGTGAAATCCCAATAACTTCATTTCCCAGTTCCTTCCCGATCGTCTTTTAATGCAAAATATAAAAATTATGACTTAGAATGTGGAAAATTATTCCAAAGACAATTAGTACAAAAAATTCCTTCTCTAGCGTTGCATTTCCTATCTTGTCGAGGCAAAACAAGAAAGTTTCAACACTTATAATATGGAATATTAGATCAAAGATCAAATTTCGAAAATTAGCAAAGAACTAATTTGGTTTATTAGTGTATCTATAAGGGTGTAGAATCCGAGTCTCCAATAAAACTTTTTCCATCCGTCCGCCTTACTGTGGTCCAGAATCCCCTAAAAATGACCAAAACCTCTTACCTTGGAAAAAATGACTAAAACTTGCTATACCCCCGTTTTTTTGGGTGCTGATTTTACACTTGGAGTTAATTTTCATGAAAAAGCAGTACGTTCTGCTCAAAACCAATATTTCGAACCGATTTTCCAGAAAAAAAGGCCTATATCAGTTCTGCAAAAGTTATAATCATGCAGAGTGACTTGATAAGTAGGGAAATGTTCAGAAAACTTTTTTTCAACAAACCTTGCACTTTTATAATAGTTTCAATCAATTTTGATCCATAACAACAATCATTTTACCTCTGAAATCCTTGCTTTTGAACTTATTTTTCCCTAAGTACGATTACTATTATATCGCTATTCTGGATCAAACTTGGGTCATTAGACTGCTAATGCAGCAGCAAACTTTCTTCTTGCTTCGTCCAATGTAAACTATTTTCTCTCGCACATACATACCTTTCGCTATCCCTCCCTTTCTTCAAAAAAATTCAAAAAGTTCACGGTATGAGCAAGTGAAGCGCTCCATTACCCTCAGTTTAACAGAACTGAGCAACCGAACTAGAATCATCTCTGATTGTGCCATCCCAATGTTTACAAAAAACTCACCTTTACTGCAAGGCGGTCGCAGTAATCTAACGAGCCCTATGAATCTGTTACACTTATTACTTATTATCGGGGCGTAGAGCACCTAAGAGCAGCTGGAATCGATTTCATACTCAAGTTGGGATCCCTCTCCAGTGAACTTCAAACTAAGTTGTTTTTTGCGAATATTGACGTAAAATATCAGTGTATTTTCCCTTCTAAACAAGAAAAAAAAAATCCTCCCCCTTTTTCAAGTCCGCCGAGAATAGGAGAGTATTGGAGAATAGGAAAATTTTGGCAGTTGACAAGTTTTTCGTTATACTTTCACACAGGAAGTGTCCCAGCACCACGTAATTTTTTGTAAGATTTCCCACAATTTTCATGTTTTGGAGCCTGGAAAGACTATGTGCGCCGTGCTATTCAGATTTTTTGTGCTGATATCATCTAATTTACCTTTTTTTGATGACGAACATGGTATTATCACGGCCCTACTCCTGATCAAAAGGGTTGAATGAACAGAGAGCCAATAGTATATTATTAATTGAATACTTTCAACTATCTTTATTGATCTTAATATGCGTATAAAAGCACCGTAACATTTACGGCAGTTGAGATATCTACTACGGATATGACAACATCATTCGAATATACCAACAGAATTATGATAACTTGAACCCAAAGCTACAATTACATTCCACGACAATAGAGCTTTGCTGTTTCAGAAAACAGATCACCTTATTCAAAGAGGATGTTATTTATTTCTTTTTAGAAATGAATGTTTCACAATTCAAAATTTTGGCTATTGTTTATGGAAAATTTTGCCATTTGAAGAAAGAAGTTGAACAATACGAAATAATATTTAAGCCGCTGCGCAACACACCAAGTCTAGAATACTAAAACGAATCCTCTCGTATCAACCTGATGATTATTTTCAAAGTTTAATTAAACAAATGAAATTTGGAAACAAAACTAGTAATTTTGGTTTATTATTCAATAATAAACCATCGTAAACGATCTGGAAAAAAAGTCTAACCCCCCTGAGAATTTCATGGTTTACGTTTCAAAGGGTGTAGAATCCGAATCTGCAATGAAAATGTTCCCGTCCGTCCGCCGTACGCAAGATTTCTCCCAAACGGCAAAGCAAAAAAGCTGAAATTTTCAGGAAAAATCCATGTTGGTCCGGCGACGCCCCAATTCCTGAGCCAGCTCTCTCATTAATTTAAAGTGCCCTTTAAGCGTTGTCAAAGTTTCGTAAAATCCCTAAAAACTTCAAAAAAAGTCAAGGAGGCCTAAATTTGTACTCTTTTTGAAGAACACTCTACGAGGAATCGAATGAGCCCCTCCCCAGGTCCGTAGGTCAAACCACTCCCGATCTATGGCCCGATTCATGGAGCCAACATTCGCGTTATTTTGGTTTATTATTGTTTTTGCTTTGATATCAGTAACCTAGAGACGTAGTGATATAGTAATGTGGATACTGGAGTGAACTCCTAAAATGCTTTGTAGCCGAGACACGGGTTGAAACATTCTGATAACCATAAAAAAAACGCTGTAAATTCTTTCACTGGGGTTTATCATTCAATTGGCTTGCGTTCATGATTTAAATTTCTGCTAAGCTTTGGAGTGTCGTGTTTCACAAGTGATAGAGCGATTTTTGAATTTCAGGAGGCGCACAAATATGATCATCTGATCAATCCAAATAGGTATTTTGGTTGAGAACAGATTTACGTGCTCTACGCATATCTCCAGAAATTCAATAATCGCTCTATCACCTGTGAAACACGCACGCTCCAAAGCTTATTAGAAATTCAAATAAGTGAAAGAATTTGCAGCGTTTTTTATAACCTCAAGATGTGTACCTATTTCCTTCGAGGGGTTTCATCGATTTTTATTAACACGATGATTATGAACAAATGTTTGAAAAAACTCGTAATCAAATAGCCAATACAGAGCTCCAGCGAGATATCCAGTGGTATCACACGAATGTCAGTCCAAGAATTATTTGGAATCGTAGGTAGGGCATATTAAATGATAATGTTACATGAAATTCAACTTGAATCAATTGATGAATTTGATATTATGTACAATGTATCCCGTATCCATGTTTAATTATGATCAGACTATAGTTTTTCCCTAATGTAGTTTTTAATTAGGTAGGTTGTATTGTTCTTCAAACACACAATAGTGTCATTAATCTCATTTCTTAGAACAGTAAAGTTCGGGTTCTGATTGTGTGAAGACCCGAAACTAGTTCATTTTGGGTAGAAGGTGCGGAAAAATCTATTCAAATCATTCGCATACCTGTAATGTTCAATTGTTGTTTTACGTAACTAGATTCTGGGTAACCTGCCTACTAGAAATAGGAAACCCATTCAGCCGCCACCTTCTCCCATCGTCATCTACCCGATTAATATTCATCGCGAGTGCGATTAGGTGTCGCGCCTCTATAGGAATAGAATGGCCTCCGTTGTGCAACGACTCGATTATTCAAAGAGCTCCAGCGCCTGGGAATCGGCATCGATTGAATTCTACGACGAAAACGGCGTGAAGGACACGAGAACGCTGAGCGTGTCGCAGCACTAATGACGCCATTCGTATGCTTACGACAGGTTGTACCGGTATTTGCGCTCATTGTTGGGGTCCCATTAATAAATAATAAATGACGAAGAAGTAAATTTTACTGAAAACACACTTGAGAAGGCGAATGAACTACGAGTATTATTCGAACAACACAGTGGTCTGAGAGAGGCAAAACCCCGATTTTGTTCAAAAGCTGATTTCTACTATCTGATTCGTTTTTCTCACTTTATATTAATCACAGAATCACAGAATTTTGTCCAATGCCCACACTACATAGACAGATTTATTGGCCCGTTAAATTAAACAGAACAGAAAAAAAACTCGGTAAATATAATGTAACTCACACACTTATATCAAATAATTGAAAAAGAAAAGCAAAATCAAAATTTCAATAGTCAATGAAAAAAAAGTGCCCACAGAATGATAGGTTCCGTCCTAATTATCTAATAACAGGAGTAAACCGTTCGAAAAAAAGGCATTCCTAAAAGTATTTTGAGCATATTTTAACGAACCACATGGTGAATATCCCTCTTAAAATTATAAATATGTTTGTAGTCGAGCGAATTAAGGCTATCGGTATAAAAAAAACGATGCAAATACTATCACTGGGGTTTATTATTCAATTGGCTTGCGTTCATGATTTGAATTTCCACTAAGCTTTGGAGTGTGCGTGTTTCACAAGTGATAGAGTGATTATTGAATTTCAGGAAGCACACAAATATGATCAACTGAACAATCCAAACAGGTATTTTGGTTGAGAACAGATTTACGTGCTCTATTTGGTTCGATTTGAATTTCCACTAAGCTTTGGAGTGTGCGTGTGTCACAAGTGATAGAGCGATTATTGAATTTCAGGAGGCACAAACTAATCAATCCAAACAGGTATTTTGGTTGAAAACAGATTTACGTGCTCTATTTGGTTCGATTTTGCAAAACAGTTTTGTAAAATCCCTACAAACCTCAAAAAAAAGTCAAGGCGGCCTGAATTTGGACTTTTTTTTAAGAATTTCCATGAGGAATCGAATGAGCCCCTCCCCAGGTCCGTAGCTCAAACCATTCCCGATATACGGCCCGATTTATGGTGCCAAAATTTGCGTTTTTTGGTTTATTATTGTTTATGTTTTCATCGCAGTAACCTAGTGATGTAGTAATGTGGATACTGGAGTGAACTCCTAAAAGGCTTTGTAGCCGATACGCGGGTTGAAGCATTCTGATATGCATGAAACGCCGTAATTTCTTTCACTGGGGTTTATTATTCAATTGGCTTGCGTTCATGATTTGAATTTCTACTAAGCTTTGGAGTGTGCATGTTTCACAGGTGATAGAGTGATTATTGAATTTCAGGAGGCACACAAATATGATCAACTGAACAATCCAAATAGGTATTTTGGTTGAGAACCGATTTAAGTGCTCTATGCATATCTCCTGAAATTCAATAATCGCTCTATCACCTGTGAAACACGCACACTCCAAAGCTTAGTATAAATTCAAATCATGAACGCAAGCCAATTGAATAATAAACCCCAGTGAAAGAATTTGCAGCGTTTTTTACGAGGAATTGAATTCCGTACCGTTGTTGCTTCTCCTTTCTGTTGCCGTACCTCTTGAGTTGAACAAAATAAGTATTGATTGTTTCATCCGAAAATTGACCCTAAAGCCCTTCAAACAATGCAACCTTGAGTTTGGATGTGAACATCCGCGATTTACCAACGAACGACGCCCCACCCTCGTAAAGAAGTTTGCGGTTTTGCAGATAAGCGAATACAAACCCAAGGCTGAGAAAAACGGGGGCGTAATCTAGATGTTTCCCACGGTAAGGAAGGCACCAGTGCGCAAGAATTGGACGCAAGGCGCTCACCCTGCTACAGGCTGTCATCGAGAGAAATCTGTCAAGATCTCTCATTCCATGTTTTAGAAGCTACCAATGTTTGACACTATTATTGGCAGTGTTTCCATATCGGTGAACTCTTTTGCTGTTTCGGAGAAAACAGCTTTTCTACCGTAAGAATTGAGAAAAGTTTTGAAATGGAAAATAATTTAATGAAGCAAGAGTATGTAGCACCG
This sequence comes from Creontiades dilutus, assembly GCA_031894815.1. Taxonomy (NCBI): domain Eukaryota; kingdom Metazoa; phylum Arthropoda; class Insecta; order Hemiptera; family Miridae; genus Creontiades; species Creontiades dilutus. Next base: position 400,066 of record JAVIWC010005620.1, read on the forward strand.
ATAATGTTCCACAGACAGGTAACAATTCAGGTATTCAATGATAGGAAGTCCTTGTCACTGAAACCACTAGGGTATGAACCAGTAACTGGTTGGAATCCTATAACTATCATTCTTTATAATGTTTAATTATACTCTAGGGAGGCTAACAGACTAAAATTGTCTCTGAATATAGTTTTCAATCTGACCAACGTCCTCAACAATCATGGCATACACGCATATTCGTCTTATCATAAGTTTGCTAATTCTTCATAAATTTCATCATTAGTAGCTGCTTCGCAGCCCTCAATTTTACTGTATTCATTAGATTTTGATGGTAATCCCAGGTTGCGATGGATATGGTGAGATGAATTAGACGTTTTCAAGCGTCTGGGACATCCTCTGAGCGTGGCGGAGGATTACCGCATTCAGCTCATGCGAAGGGGCAACTGTACCATTCCATCACCTCGCATTATAGCAGAGCGTGGTTTCGACCGCTGGCCCTTATGATATTAACTGTCCTGACGTTTCCATTTACTCGCATGTCCCTATATCTATTAAGGTTAAGATCCTTCTAAGAATACCTGAAACATTTCAATGATCAATCCAACGTTGTTATACATTTATGTTACCGATACCAGGAAGCTGTGTGAAAACAAAACTTCCGACACCGGATGCTATTTACGTTCTAATGTTGCAAATACGAGGACGCTGAAGGCCGGGGTTTCACAAGTAAATTTCCTATTCCGGGCTTTCATCCGGCGATAGCGGGTGAGGGAGATAAGACAGCCAACTCGAGGCAGTGAGATCATTCGCTGAATTTCTCATCTCGTCTATTTACTTTCCGTTCTTATGCAACGAAAGATGTTGCGGGGAAAGAGACCGCGATAAGATTAGAATTTACTGCCTTGGGAATTGCGGACAGCGTTGCCAGCATCTCGAGAATGCTTCTAGTTTCTACCCGCTCGAATGAATGAGAAATGAGGACTCTGGAGGAAAAAAACTGGATCATTACGAGAGTAGCCCCTTTTCATTAATGAATAGCGAATTTCTAAAAACAGTAGGAGAGTTATATGAAGGAGATGATAGAATGAACTAATTGCCTCTTTCAATGGCTGAGGCTATACAGTCTCCTGCAATATTCACTGGATACCCCTGAAGCTAAAACACCTCAGGTTCATGCTCAGGCTCTGCTGAGGATGAAAATAGATTTTAATAATAAACCCCAGTGGAAGAATTTGCAGCGTTTTTTATGGTTATCAGAATGCTTCAACCCGTGTATCGGCTACAAAGCCTTTTAGGAATTCACTACAGTATCCACATTACTACATCACTACGTCACTAGGTTACTGATAGCAACACAAACACAATAATAAACCAAAATAACGCGAATGTTGGCACCATAAATCGGGCCATAGATCGGGAATGGTTTGACCAACGGACCTGGGGAGGGGCTCATTCGATTCCTCGTGCAGTGTTCTTCATAAAGAGTACAAATTTAGGCCGCCTTTAATTTTTTTGAGGTTTTTAGGGATTTTACAAAACTTTGACAACCCTTAAAGGGCACTTTAAATTAAGTGAGAGAGCTGGCTCAAGAATTGGGGCGTCGCCGGACCAACATGGATTTTTCCTGAAAATTTCAGCTTTTTTGCTTCAGCCGTTTGGGAGAAATCGTGCGTACGGCGGACGGACGGAAAAATTGTTATTGCAGATTCGGATTCTACACCCTTTGAAACGTAAACCATGAAATTTTCAGGGGGGGGTTAGCAGTTTTTTTTTCAAGAGCGATTACAATGGTTTATTATTGAATAATAAACCAAAAGGGGGTCAAGAGGTAACCTCAAGCAGTGTAAAAATACTAAAGAAAAGGTCCAGTTCAATCTTTTGATAGCTTGCACCTTACGGCTGTAATTCGTTAATGGGTCCATATAGATGGGACACCCTGTCGATTACAGATATCTTTAGATCTACAGAAGTAATTTTATAATGTTGGGAGTAGCGATAATTTTCCCATATTCTAACAGGGAGTATACTGTTTGTCTCGCTTGCCCTGAATATACATAGGCCACTGCATCGTACCTCCAACCCCCTACTGACCAGGTGATCGGTTCCGATCTGGCCCGTATTGGATCGAAGGATCTTTACCTGGAACAGATTTTCGAACGGTTCGCTAATGAATGTTCCATTGTGGGGCCCCTAATTCCGGACCCATTCACATCTCCCCGGCCCGTGTGTCAGTCACAGCTGCGTCTTCCTTCCACGTGCCGGCTGCCCCCTCTCAAACCGTCGCACCTATGGAACCTCTTGAGCAAACATTCGCACCTCCAGCTATTTCGGGAACTGGGTGTAAACGAATGCTGATTAGTTCACCATTTTCCCGATGCTACCTCTACGTTGTAGGAAGATAGTGAACCGAACACGATATAAACTCCAGAAGCCCATGACCAAAACATGACTGTTTTTTGCTGTTTGCAAGCGATGCATCTACTGCAAACAAACCTGATGGAGTAATTGCTTCCGCCCATATAGCAATATCGCAGCACAAAAGCGTACAAAAACCAACAATAACTAATAATAAGTACAAAAGTCGCAACTAAAAGATCATTTTTGACTCTCAGAATTAAAATCTCCAAAAGTTTTTTGCATTTCAGAGCTTTTTGATCAATTTTGGCTACACGTTTGACACGAGAAAAACTGTAACATTCTTTGGTCGGTTTTTGATGAAATTGTCAGGGTTTCTTTGTTTTACCTTCAAGACGAGTCCTTGTAACGCCCTTGAAAATAGACCAATAGTGACGAGTGCGCACGCACGTGATTTTGTATACCATCAATTTAATAATACTTCAATTTCTTATGATCTATCAGTCAGGATGGCTGATACATGATAAGATGATTTCTTATGAATTGTACTGATTCATTGCGGTTGATTCAGCAAAATAAGAACTGGTTTTTCGCCAAGGACCGCTTTGATAACATTATTGGACACTGTGCGGGGTTTATTACCTAGAGAGTCCCCTATCAATTCTATAACCGTGAAATCCCCAAAATTTTGATTTCTTACGATCTATCTTCGCTGTCGATTTCTCCAGAAATGTATTCTATGATTGTCATTGAAACACACACTGGTGCGTACGAAACTCCAAGAATGCTGAATCAATCATGAAGGCTGAACTGATGGGTACATTTTCTAAGCCGTTTTATTATCACTCTCTTGTATGGAGGGATGTCACAAATTTCAGCATCTCAAATTGGTTGGGGTTCAAGAAAAATGTAATAAAATGGTTTAAATTGCTGCATGGCTACAGCAATGAAAGGAGAAAACTTGAGAGAACAAGAGAAAACTTGAGAAAACAAGATGGAAGCAGGCAAAACATACTCTCTTTGGTGATGAAGTGTATCCAGCAATATGGTCTATCGAGGAAGAATGGCGAATACAGTGTGCTGAGGCTCTATTCTCTGCTGCAGATGGGTGAGAAAACCTGAGGTGAGGGTACCAACAGATTGGTTACTAGGGATGGGAGGCTATGGTGTGAGGAACTGGAAGACGATTTCTACAGTGAAATAGCTGTAGTGTTCTGCTGTCCGTCGAATAGGGAGGCAACAAAGGAAAACTACTCCCCATACCATCCAAATCTGCAGCTCAATCAGCAGAACACGTTCTGCCATGCATAAGCTGCTTCGTGGCCTCTTTGGTAATTATGGACAGAAGAAGTATTGGGAAGATTGAAGTGAGGTGCACTGAGAGTATGTTGTAAGAGATACAGACCAGACCTTGTTGTATAAAACACCTTCAGGCTGCAGGATCATTGATACCCATGCAGGCAAAACGTTCTCTCTTCGGTAAATAAGTGCATCCAGCAAATGGTGCACCGTAGAAGAACGACGAATACAGTGCGGTAGGCTCTATTCTCTGCTGCAGATGGGTATGAACGCGTGAGGTGATTGAATCAACAGATTGGTTATGGAAAGGAGGCTATGGTGTGAGGAACTGGAAGACGATTTCTACAGTGAAAGAGGCTCTCAGATGACAAGAGTCAGATCTAGGGGCTTGAGACAGTCGCTGTCAACATTCCGTCGACTAGGGAGCCAATAAAGGAAAACTATATCATCCAAATCTGCAACTCAATCAGCAAAACACGTTCTGCAAGGCATAAACTGCTTTGTAGGACTCTTTGTTAAGTATGGACAGAAGAAGCATTGGGAAGTTCGAAGTGAGGTGAATTGAGACTGTGGACGAGGACACAGACCAGACCTCGTTGCATAAAATACCTTCAGGCTGTTGGGTGTTCAGGCCCATGTTGTATTTCGCTCTGCAAGAAGTTCGAAAGAAGGTGAAATATGATTCAACTGAAGCTAATGAAACCACATCAGTTCATGAGACTGAGGCAACCACTACATGGATGGAAACTTGACCTAACCAATCTGTCCAAGAATTGAAGAAAGTGAGTTTTCCTGACTTCATTTCGTCCTAGGCAGTGAATCGTATGTTGAACGGTTGTGCATTCATTTGCCCACATAAAAATTGGATGGATCTTCTCTCGAGGGGAATATTGTTTCCTCCAAGGTATTAGAAAGACCATATATGGTGAGTTGTACTGAAATAATATTGATGTTTATAATTGTCATATATTATTTATTAACTGTTGGCAACACTGCCACTTTATGTATTGTGACGTCAGCCTGTAAAATATAGTCCAGTTCAGTTTCGCTTAATGGCTACGCTTTTATTGATATCTCCTTTTTATCCATTTTTATCCTTATTCATTTTTATTAATCAGTAATTTACCCCAATAATGTAAATTTATGTAATGTTGTATTATTGACAAAATAAATAAATAAAATTTTGTGGTCAAGGACTGCAGCGGTCAACTCTTAGGTGGCCCCTTATATAGGTACCTTGAATGGCGACTAATATTGAATTTGAGGTGTGTGCATGTTTGCTGGACATCTTTACATGGAAGAATGATTTCTAAAGATCTATCGCTCCATCTTTTAACAAGGCAGGAAGCTATAAAGCCCACCCGACTTGGAAGACTTTGTTTTGCACAAGAACATGACCAAGGCCGAGACAAGTTACGAGACGGTGATGCAGACTTCCTCCCGGCTCCTTGACCTTTTGATACAAGTTTTTCATCTCTCCCCCTCCATCCTCTTACTGAAGGGTTTACTAACATTTGTTGTCAACTGCCTACGTCTTCCTATTTTATAATCGAGAAGGGGACCACACAGGCCTTAAAAACCCGACAAGCCGCGAAAAAGTCCGAAGAGTTCACCTTGAAAATATCCGCTCTTATCTGTGTCGACGTCTTGTACGGGGAACCGGGTCAAGCGAGATTATCTGCTTTCCAAACATTCGGCTTAATATATTGCCTTCATCAGGGCTTCAAGGTTGACAGTATGAATGTCTGTGAATTAGTACCGCATCATAAAACATGACTCATGTATGTAATATTCAATTATACTAATAATTGGCATAGGAATTTCCGAGTTTGATCGCCTTGTTAGTGGAAAACGCTGCAAATTCTTTCACTGGGGTTTATTATTGGCTTGCGTTCATGATTTGATTTTTTCTGGAGAAATGGTGTTTCAGGTGATAGAGCGATTATTGAATTTCAGGAGGCACACAAATATGATCAACTGATAATCCAAATAGGTATTTTGGTTGAGAACAGATTTACGTGCTCTATACATATCTCCTGAAATTCAATAATCGCTCTATCACCTGTGAAACATGCACACTCCAAAGCTTAGTATAAATTCAAATCATGAACGCAAGCCAATTGAATAATAAACCCCAGTGAAAGAATTGCAGCGTTTTTTTTTATGGTTATCAGAATACTTCAACCCGTGTATCGGCTATAAACCCTTTTAGGAGTTCACTCCAGTATCCACATTACTACATCACTACGTCACTAGGTTACTAATATCAACACAAAAACCAAAATAACGCGAATGTTGGGACCATAAATCGGGCCATAGATCGGGAATGGTTTGACCAACGGACCTGGGGAGGGGCTCATGCGATTCGTGGAAAGTTCTTCAAAAAGAGTCCAAATTTGGGCCGCCTTGACTTTTTTTGAGTTTTTAGGGATTTTACAAAACTTTGACAACCCTTAAAGGGCACTTTAAATTAAGTGAGAGAGCTGGCTCAAGAATTGGGGCGTCGCCGGACCAACATGGATAATGAAAAATTTTTATTGCAGATTCGGATTTACACCCTTTGAAACGTAAACCATGAAATTTTCAGGGGGGTTAGAATTTTTTTTTTTTTTCAAGAACGATTACAGTGGTTTTCATTGAATAATCAAAATTGGTCTTGGAAAAATTGGTATTTTTCAGGAAACTTAAGGTTGCGCACACACACTGGTTGGTATTCCAAACGAGAGAGTACTGAGGGTTAGAATTGATTTGTTAAATTCTGCCACTTAACTTCCTCCTATCCGTAACATGATGGATACATATATAGGATACACCAAATGTCGGTATAACAATTTTAATGCTCAAGCCGTTCACACAAAGTATACACATAAAAGCATAGTTAATTGAAGTTTGCTTTATACCCAGTGGCTACATTCAATACGATGCTCAACGATGAAAGACGATCAAAATAGAATGTGGAAACCAAAAGAAAATTGCAGCTTGCGACGAAATAAAGCTCATAACTATGATTTTACACCTAAGCTTGGTCTGCTCAACCAAAATCAAGCAGCTATGAAATTAATGGAGTAGATACCTTCCATTTTGCACCTGTTGATCAACATCATTCACCTAGTGTTATTTACCATCATTACAAAGAAGAAAGTATCGACAAGATACAACAAGCATTTATTTTTTAAATTTGTCTAAAAAAAAGGAATCAAAAATTTTGACTCTGAGAAAATTTTCGTATCTACGCTCGATTGTTGAAACTGCCCAAGTAGATTCGGAAGTAAAAGAACGCAGATATCAAACCAAAAAGTATGAGATTGTTGCCAAACCACTAAAATGGCATTTTAGTATATTATTTTCAACAGTACTTGGTAAACGTACTGAAAAAATGTCAGCCATGCAGCAAGATCTTATGGAAAAATTTTACTAAATTATCGTAGTACATTTAAATTAAGTTGAAATTTAAGCACTTTTGAATGCAACAAAAATCGAACTATTAACGTCACAGCGAAAAAACTTGTAGAATACAAAAAATAATCTTCTATTCAAACAAAGATTTTGAATTTGTTGAATGTATACCTTTTTTGCACATTTTGCCCCAAAATTAAGAACAATTCAGTATAAATTTTAGTTTCAATTTTTTAATGATCCATTTCATTCTTGATAAAATTTGTTGAGTATTATTCAGCTATACAGTAGAAATTCGTCGATTTTTAGCCGTCTTTTGTCATTTTTTGGTACAAGTTTTGAAATTTGGCCAATATAATGATTTTTATTCGGAACAAGAATAAAGTTTTTATGTCAAACATATCCATATACACATACAATTATATACACAAACTTTTAAAATCCAGGAAGCATTAAATGATTGTAAAATTGAAAAATTGCAGCCGTCAAAGCCGTCTTTTGTCATTTTGTGGTACGAGATTTGAATTTGGCCAAACTTTTTATTCGGAACACGAATCAAGTTTTTATGTCAACCATATCCATATACGCATACAATTATATATGCAAACCTTTAAAATCCAGGATTCTTTTTACAATTTGTAAAGGTATTGCAATATGGTAATAGGTCTTGCTTCATTATCTATGGAAATTTCCCAAAATACTAATAAATACTTATCCTAAATTACTAATAAAATTTTGTCCTTTTACGTTTAAAGATGCGTCCATTTCAAATCCGTAATACAAGGCCATGAAAGGCCTTAGACCCGTAAAAAACCGCTCTTTCGATCTCCATTTGGGATCTAGTTGGTCCTAACCAATCGCTACATCTGCATATACTATACCTATGGAACAAAACTGGTCGAAACGAGCTAATAACGTGGTTTTTCACAGACCCATAGCAAGTGGGGTGACGTTTCTCACTAATTTTGGGAGAAAAATCACTGAGATAGGTTTCGGATCCGTAGAAATTCATCCAGAGCAAATAATCGAGAATTTATGAACCTAAAAGTGATTCCCAGAACGCACATCATGCGAGTAATCAAGCATTATTAGAAAAATTATGAACCAATGTGTCGGAATTGCGAGCATTATGTTACGAAAAACTTCCATTTCCTCGAATCTATAGATTTTAATAGTCATTTAACACACATATCATTAAAACATACCCACTCCGTTAGGAAGCTAAGTTTGTTGAAACATTTTCCGGAAACGTAATTCTCTTTGGAAAACGATATCTTACTCCTAAAAAAGAGCTAATTTTGGCAGAAAAGTAATATAGGGTTAGTAGTTTGGGTTTGAGAGCCAAAAAAGTCAATAGTTTTAGGAATTTTTGCTGCAAATAGTTGAATTGTCGAGCCGTAGCACCAACCAACATATTAAGTATATCGAGTCATACTAGAATACGTATAATAAACTCACCTCAAAAGAAAACAATGCGGTAGAAAATATCCTCCTTCCGACGAAGAGTTGATCGAGAATGAAAATGTCACAAGTCAAAACATTTCGATTTACCAACCCAAACAAAACACTACGTAAAGAAATTCGAAAAAGGTCCGACACGGACGCGAACAGCTCGACAACTCGCGGTTCACTGACTAGTTCCTCTTGAGGTCACCGGCGTCGAGGATGACTTCTACCGTTCAGTGCTACCAACTCTTGATCAAGAAATAACTTTCCCAACTTCTAAAAATTACCGTACTTTCTCGTGCATCATTGATTAACTGTTATTTACAGCCCAATACTCTGATCATTCCGCAATATGGTAAGAAAGCAAAGCTTTAGCCAATACAAATTATTGAAAAATGAATATGTGAACATAATTTTGAGTATTTGATAGGTAACTTTATTTACGTAACATATCACGAACGTGTAATAAACATCACACATTTGTAAAACAGAAAAAAACGCTGCCAAAGTTTATTATTTTCAGAATGAGGAGAGGTTTTGGGGACACTTCTAGGTTCAGAAATTGCGATTACTTGCTCTGGGTGATTTTCCACGGATATGAAATTTATCCCAGTCGATTCTGCGTCTAAAGCCTAGTACAGACAGTGCGTGGCTGCTCGCTTCAAATGCCTCGCTACATCTGCCTCAGGTCGAGGCGAACGCTTTTGACGGAAACTGCAAACACGAATGCTCGGTGCGAGCACGCGAACCACCCAAAAGTACGGAATATGGTGCCGCCATCCCGTGTAATATTAATTCATTTACTGACAACGATATTTCGCGACACACACCTCTCCTTCTTGTTTTTATTGTAATACCCCGGGTGTTTACTATCCCACAAAACGCGTTTACTTTCATATATTTTCACTATCTCGTGAATCGCTTCTCCATCCATAGCGTTGCTCGGCTTGAGGCAAATGCAAACAGGTACACACAGTACGGCTTGGTGTGAGGCGCATTTGAGCGGTACCGTTTTACCGACAAGCTCCCTGCTCACCTTGAGAAGTATGACCCAAGCGGCTCGTAGTGAGCACCCCCGGTACACAGAGTCCTGAGATTCGAAGCAAGCAGCCTCGCACTGTCTGTACCCGGCTTAAAGTACTAGTAAAATTACATCCCACTAGCCTGTGTCAGCAAAACATTTCGAAAAACCATGTTTTTGACCGATTTTTTAATCCGAGCCATATTTTTACGTTAATTCTAAGGCCTTATACGGCTAGTGTGGGAAACGGACATTGCAGGTTTAAAATCTCGATACGTTGAAGCGTAGAACGACAAAATTTAAAGGGAGGGGTTGTGGAAGTGTTTGGCTATATTACTATAAAGGGTTATTATTGGAAACGATGAAGCAAAATGCATTAAGCTAACTTAGATATATACGAAAGTGAATTTGATGCATGAAATATTAATAAATGTGCATAGGAATGAAGTCTTTAAGTGGCGAAACGTTGAATGAATGGCCTACAGTGGATTCCACAACCTTTTTTTTTTTTTTTTTAGTGATTAATGGACCACCTGAAACCGAAATTTTGTATTGCAACGGAAAATAAAGAAAAAACGGGCACCCATTTAGTATAAACTATATTCACTCCGAAGGTTACTGGAAATACAGAAGCGAGAATCAGTTCTGCCAAAGGAAGTTAATAAAACGTGGATCAATTTTTATGTTACTGAACGATTTCAGTATTTAGTTTTGTGAGGTTTCCAGTAATACAATAATAAAAAAGTTAATATTTACTGGAAAAAAGAGGGCAGAAAGTGCTAAACTGTGGCTGTACCAAGGTTCATTCAAAAGAAACTAAATTCCGATATTCTTGGTCAGAGACAGGTTTTTTTATGACGTTTTTGCCTTTGAAATGAGGATCCCAACGGACGGTTGGTGTTGTAGTATTTGTCGTGAACGATGACCTCACCAAGGAGGGAACTTCCCCCCTCCTCATCAAAGTAAGTCTAGGTAGCGTTACTGGTCTACGGGAGGACGCAAGAGCGCTAGGAGAGAAGGTACAGGTCAATTTTTCGTCTTCAAAACCGTAATATGAGTTGTGGGACGTGTTTCAGGATAGAACATTAAAATCATAATTGGAATGTTAATTATCGATGGTCCCACGTTCTGCCTTAACGCCCCAGCTCATAACAATTCAGTCACTCAGGGATGTTGATACTCCTCCATCCTGAGTACAGAGTAAATTACATTCAGTAGCTGTGGATACTCCTCCATGCTACAGTATACATTAGTTGCAGTACCTGTCGATACTCCTCCAGCTACTTTCAGAGTACCAATTCAGATTCAGTAGCTGTGGAAACTCCACGCTAAATCCAGTGTAATGCAGGTGTACCTAATAGCTGTCGATACTCCTCCAGCTAGTCTCAGAGTAACTCATGCAGTAGGTGTTGATATTCCTCCAGCTTTTCAGAACTCATCAAGCACACCCTTTCTGGTTGACAGGCATTGAGGCGGCATTTTGGGGACATGGTGGAGCAGAACAGATATAGATACTATTCTTCCTAATGACACCTCATGAGCTGGGGCATAGAACGAAATAACATTTCACGGAATGTTATGAAATTAGAACAGTAATATAAATTTAATAATGAGATAACACAATTGGATCATTTAATTATGCGTATAAGGCTTAGGATTTGTGAGTGGAAATAAACCATTCGCAACAGTATTCGCGTATATCTAAAATGTAGCATTGGGGCTTCCACTGTTTAAAAATGTTCACTCTATGTTCGGTCTTCTTTCCAGCTACATTCTTTCCTGCTCCTTTGGGCAACGCTTATTACAAAAACTAGGAAAATGGATTCAAATTTTGTGAAAGGTAAAGATAGTTCCTTCTTTCTATTTCTTAACCCTCCAGATCCTATAAGGGCACCGCTAAAAAATTATTTCCCCATTTTTTATATGTTGTTCCCAGGAGGTTAAATAATGCGTACAAATGAAAAAAACCGGAAAAATTAATTTATTTTGGAAAATATAGAGGTGTCACCTGTAGGTGACAGTAGGCACCTTGGTAACTTAGGTAGTCTTGGAATTCGGTGGTTCTTGGTGGTCCGGAATTTTAAATTTTGGCATGAAATGTGTACCAACAATGCACGGGGCGTTGCAGCGCACGCACAAGATTCTGGTACGCTGTTGGCAGTGACGGCAGCGCCTCTGTGCGCATGCGCCCTGTTCATGACCATCCTGATGTGCGACAGTTGGTCGAGGCTTCTTCAATTTTTCCGCTTTGGAGTGCTTTGTTGTGCCTTTTACTGGACTCTTCTTCTTCTTCTTTGGGCAACTCACAACCTGAGGCGTCCGCTGTGGAGGTTTCCCGAAACGGAATTGATAGTTTTGTACAATACTCCTTCGAAACTGGCAATACGTGAGACTGCTGCCTGAAACTCTTTTTCAACAACCACGCGTTCTGGCAAGCTGCCAAAAATGAACAAAGGAAACCACCATTTTTTCCCTTTGAATGAAGCCCTCAATGAGCTGACGTTTTCGTCGAAACGATCCACACCGCCCAAATAGGTGTTGTAGCAATGCACTACTCGAGGGCACTCCACAGAAATCTTGGCGCGTTTCTAAAAACGAAGGCAATCCTTTCAACTTTTCAAGTCATAAAGGACACACACACTCTCCCTCACCAACGAACACATAAACACATAGTTTCATAACAAAATATAATACACGAAACAAAGTTTTACTCACCAAGGAAAAGGCTTTAGTCTGCTGAGTGGTTGAATGATCCAGTTACCACATAATAGGAAGGTACCACAAACCATCTAATAAATGTATATGCAGTCTGATGATTTCACAGACACACATAGTACATAATTATCCCATATTCCCAAAAGACATGAATATTTCTCAAAAACAACGTACACTGGTGAATAAAATCCAGTGGAATGTGCTGTTGTCACCTACAGGTGACACTCCACTTTTTGTGCATGGTACAGATTCCTAGTAAGACGAATATCAACAAAAGCTTCGAAACCTTTTACTAACATCTCATGTGACAAGAATAGAGAATATTCGAAAAATACCTTATACGAGGCACTTCTGAGGGCAGAAACACGCACTTGTAAACAAAAGGATTTTCACCAGGTAACAACAAGTTCTTTCTTTTCAATCTCGACTTCTTTTTTGGTTTCAAAAATGTTTATCCTGTCCTGGAGAATTGGACGTTAAAACTAGCTAGTTTTTTTAAAATCATGTTCAAGAGACAATAGGCGCCCGGGTTAAAACTGCATGTTAAGAGATGCCCCTGGATGTTGCATGTTAATCGCCTCAATCCTTGGAAGGGGTAAGTTCTCCATACCATTACTCCATTTTACTATTATGATAATCTATTATATCTGCTTAAATTGAAACCAAATGTACAATACAGGTGTAAAAGGTGTTTTTACAAGTATGTTCCCTGAATAAAACCACAATATGAGAGAAATGAAATTTATTTCGTTGAATGTAATCAAATTGAACAGAAAACTCCGGCGTAATACACAATGAAACAGACATAATATGAAAACATTCGTTAATTTTCATTAGATATCACCAATTTTTGATAAGCTATTATTTAACATTGTCTCTGTACTCGATACGCAAATAAACTGCTCTATAATTAAGGTAACATTGAGAAAAATAATTTATAAATATGTAATTTTTAGAATATGACAGAGAAATGGAGAAAGCCTATCGGAATAAGGGTACCCACACATCTATAGCCGAGAAAAGTACAAAATAAGGAAAATAGTAAACCCCAAATTGATTAAATCCTAGATTATCCAATTTGACGAACACTACACTTCACTATCAAAAGTTGTGGGTGTATATCACATAGAACGTAAAAATTTTAAAGAACAAGAATAGAATTAAAAAGCAGATTTTAATAACGGAATAGTTTAAAATCAAATTAGGCTAAGTTTATGTTTTCAAATCAGCTGAACATAGATGGAGCTTGAATGTTTAATGTCAAATTAACAGGTAACTTATGTGAACCAATAGGACTTCAATTGTTCATGGTATTCATGAACTTTTTACTCCTCTTAGGACATTGAATATCTGAACAAACGTTTTATAAATAGGGTGGTAAAATGCAACATTTTGAGCACACTGATTCGGAAGACAATATTAATTAGAAACTACGGATTTGTGCGCAGAAAAATCCCACGAAGCTTCACTAATTTAATAGGATCTATAAAGTGATGGTGTAATTAAAAAGTAGGTAAGAAAATTATCAGTAAGAAAAAAATACAAGACGTCCTCGAAAAATTGAATGGAATAGACGAGGAGGCATCTTAATTTAAAATTAAATTAAAACAGAAAGGTTTATCAAGTATCTACTTCGACAACCCTTCAAAATTAAATAAAAGATTTTTTTTTTTTTTTTTTTTTTTTCACATAAGGTTGAACGAACAAGAGCAAAGCAAGTTAATTCGACTAGACGTTGTAATTCCTAATTTATATCGAATAGCTACAATTCAGTCTCAAACTTTGTCTATTCTTTGTAATGTAAAAATATACTTTTTTCAAAATAATACGATCTTTATTTACACGATAACAATTTCTGAGACTTGTCAACTTATGTTTTAAAAAGGCACTAAATTTTGTAATCTCGCATGAAGTAAACTGTTCCATTTCTGGTATGAAATGTTTTCAACACATCAATTTATAGTAAAGAATCAAACAGTATGGATGTCAATGTGAAGGGTAATTATATATATATACATAGTAAGGAGAAGAGCCCAATGATTTTAATTGTGTTCCAATAGTATTTTTAACTGTCCTCAGTGCAAAGCACCAAATTAAAAAATTATTTAGCCTGAAACTGGGTTGTCATGTCAGTCAATTGAGTGATTTGACTTCACTGTGTTTTAGGAGGGCCTGCTGAACTTGATGAGGATCCACAGCTGTGCTGAGGGTGACGAACTGGTCGGGGCGGAGGAGTAAAGGGCCGCAGTCGGGCGTGACTTGTGGTACCGATCCAGGAGCTTGACCTGGACTTTGATCTGTGACAGAAATATTTAAGTCAGATGATATGGCTTGGACTGTCATGGTAACTTCAGTGCCCACCGTTTCATCTCCAGCTATTTCTAAGGATTCAGCAAGAGAAATCTCGTCCGAACTGGCGGGCAATGGAATTACTTCGGCCAAAACGTCAGCCTCCGTCTCCAACTCAATCACAGGCTCTTCGAGTGTAACTTTATCCGCTAGATCCGAATTGAGATCCATCTTGGCTAAAGCAACAACGACCTTGTCAAGTTCTTGCTCAGCATTTTTTCCAATTTCAGGTTGTTGTGCGAGATCGGAAGTGCTGTCTACATCATAACACTGGTTCTGTACCAAAGGTTCATCAGACGTGCTCGTGGCAACATCTGAAGGTGATGGACCACCTTGAACAAAACCTGACGTACCAGCGACAACGTCCTCAGAGCTCGAAATAGCCTCAACTGATGTGGAACTAGATGCTTCAACAGTTTCGATCTCATGGGCTGCTAGCAAGATGCCTGTTGAATCAGATGTTCCCACTTCTACATCTTCAGTTAATTCTATTGCAGTAACATCTTTGGATTCAGTAGGTTCAGTGAAAGAGTGGGAAACTGATGCTTCAGCAACAATGGATTCATCACAAACCGTGGATTCCAATTTCACAAAATCACTCGGTTTCAATAGCTCAATCTCAGGTTTAACGCAAACTTCTGGGCTGACCAAGAAATTATTTCCTACAAAAGGCACTTCTAGTTCTTGAGCAGCACCCTGAATCATAACAGGATCCATAATTGATGGAACTCCATCACAGGGTATTTCCATGGAGTTGTGGAGTATCTCGACATTCATGTCAGGAATGATATCTTCAGGTTTCAACAGTTCTAAAGGTTTTTCCACGGCTGGCAGAGATTCCACAATATCACTCAGCCGAATATTGTCTGTTGAAGAATCAACAACTTCCATATCGGACTTGTTTTCTAGATTTGACTCAACCGCCAGTAATTCGTACGTGTGTTGTGATTGATCTCGGTTATCATCGTTTTGTACTGGAGAAAGCTCACCATTTGAATTAAGAATAACGCTACTGTCCAAAACAGTTGAATTAACTTCACCAACCACTGAATCAGCATTATCGAAACCTAAAGTTGCACAACTTGAAACCCTCAAGTCATCCATAGCACAAACAGATTCCCTGACATCACTATTTCCGTTTACATCACAGGCCTTTAAGCTTATTATGTCATCCAGCAATTCAAAACGGTTTCCACTGAGTCCACCGTTTTCAATGACTGGCTTCGCTGTTCCATTGTGGGAAATAGAGTCTTGCTTACAAGCAGCTTCTTTCTTAAGTAAGTTGAGGATTAGAGCGTTTCGACATCGCCTTGGTCTTGTAGAATCACTCAGCCGACCCACTTTTTTCAATTCAGATTTCTGAAAACAAATACGATTCAAATGTATTCATCCGAAGATGGAATATTTTATTTGTTAAGAGTTGAAAACAATAAGGATTTCACTGAAGATTAGACAAAATTGACACTCCATATTTCACGCACTTGAAATGTCCTGAACGTCAACTATTTTCAAGTATTACAGCATGTTCTCCATATCAAAATTTCAAAAAATTCAGACTTGAATAATCATAATTGAATAGGGCTAATCGCCCTCCAATTTTTAGCAAATTCGCGTCACTAGACAGCGAGAAAAAGGTTTATCAGAGAATTCAAGCTTAACTACAGGTTCTTATTGGCCCAAGGGTGTTGAAACTAACAAGGGATCATCGTAGAGGTAAACCAAACACACAATATGTGATGCGGAAAGCGAAAATGGACCTCTTGTCGGCGTTGGTCGAAATTGAGTTAGTGCTATTTTCTAAATCTGTAGAAAGTTCTGAAAATGTTAAGACCAATCGCATCCTTGTAGCTCAAAAAATGACGGAGCTGCAGTTTTTCAATGTTTTATAATAGAAAATGCCGATTTTGAGAAAAGCGACGTTGAACTTCAAAGTGCTACCATCTTGTTATTTTTCAGAGTTAAGGGATGATTCAAACTGCTAAATTCACTGAAAGCAGTGCTGAATGTAATTAAATTGAAAAAGTTGAACATTACAAAATTGCAATACCAAAAAATTGGAATTTGATCGGGGAAAAAAACGGAAAAATCAAAGTTTATTGGCTTTTTCTCAGCTTCAACTTTGCCGACAAGAGGTCCTTTTTCGCTTTCCGCATCACAATTACAATTCACAACACGACGCGACGCGCAGAAAGCAAACAAAAACACGGGTGATAACGTTATCATAGGGGACGATTGTAACCTCGACTTCAACGGGCCGACAAGAGGTCCCTTTTCCTCAACTCGATATTTGCTTGTTTCGATTACTTTCCATTCGATTTGATCTTTTAGGCCTAAACACACGAGTTCTAGAGGGTCCCAGCCTCTGTAATCGATAGAGAACTAAAAATCGATAATTTCGACCTACTTTCGCTTTATTGGCTTTTTCTCAGCTTCAACTTTGCCGACAAGAGGTCCCTTTTCGCTTTCCGCATCACATATAAGGAAATGTCACCGTAAGATGTCAGTGCACTTCAGTGTGGATATGTATTTTATCACAGACTGATAGAAATGAATGAACGCAAAAAGCCAGGGCGCATTTTTGTTGTAAATTATAAACATTGATGAAGCCAATGTGATACATTAATAATAATAACCTCATGAACGTTTCGATAGTTACGCAACATGTGATCACCTACCACATTCTCTAAATTCTCATTTCAATTTCATATTGTATTCTTTCTATCATGTTCAGTTCTATTTAACAGATTAAAGCCTAGTTCAGGTTATCCTTTAGTAGAAGAAGTTTTCCTAGTTGAAGGTACCCCAAATATTCCCATGTCAGACTATCCGATGGGCGAGAGACAACGGTTTCAACAAGGCATCTGGCACCTATATCAAGACCTCCAGAAAATGTCCAACCAAATATTTCGGAAACCTTGTTTTCGCCAGCTAATCAAGATCAAAATCCAGACCCACTCTCCACGGCTGAATTGGAAGAAACTCCGACGACCAACGAAGTCACTTTAAGAAGGAGTACGCGAGAAAGGAGAGCTCCTAGACACCTTGAAGACTATCCCGTGGGAGGGGTGAATGTGATACATTAATAATAATAACCTCATGAACGTTGCGATAGTTACGCAACATATGATCACCTACCACATTCTCTAAATTCTCATTTCAATTTCATATTGTATTCTTTCTATCATGTTCAGTTCTATTTAATAGATTAAAGCCTAGTTCAGGTTATTCGTTTTATTCTATACTAGCTTAATGGCCCTGCTATGCAGGTTAAAAAGAAATAGGTGAATAACACAATGAGGAAGTATAATAACAATATGCAAAGTCAAAAAATCGTATATCCCAAATCCCCGAGGAGAGGACCACGTCCCTTGCCCTGGGAGACGGGGAGGGAGAATTCCACCCGCCCAGCGTTACCACCCCCTGAAACGCCGATATACTCTGATAAGCTCGTCTTTATATAGTGTGATCAGCCAACAAACATCATCTTAGGGTCAAACAACTGACAAATAATTACGATTGTAAGGTTGAGGTTCTAGAAGATCTGACAGGGACAAGCCCAGATAAGGAGCACCTGCTACTTGAGAGGAACCCACCAAGAACAACTGTCAGAACAAACATTAAAATTAATCAGACCGTATCTGAATGATAAGCTTACCTCAGCAACGGAGCCAGCAGTTTTGAGCAGGACTGGACAGAAGTTCTCATCGGTCAATTGTTGGAAGTCTCCAACGAGTTCGGGGTAAAAATTGAATAAATGGGAAGCGCGTTCTACCATTGATTTCTTATCGATTCTGAAAAATAGAAAGGTTAGAATTAGGTAAGAAAAGCTACTGTTATCTCATTATGATGCAGTTATCAGGGCTTGACCTACCGCAAATCACAACATACAGGGGCCTACAAGAAAACCCAGATTCTAGTTTTTTTTATTGCAGGAACAGAAGTGTAGCAAGAGGTGGTTATGCCTGCTTCCTTAAAAGAGACACGCAAAAATTGTGTAACTGTTGGGATTCCGTGACTTGACATAGCAAAATACCAATGACACAAGCCAGACCTCGCTAATTACTTATTATTGATCTTCTTTCAGTAGAAAATTATAAATCAGAGTTGAACCAAACTCTAGTATGAAATAAAGAAGTTAGCCTAAAGGAGTCAGGCAAACTGTCCAAGCAAAATTAAGATAACGGTAGCACGAGACAATAAACTTGTTAGAGCAACTGAAGAGTTAACTTTCAAAAGGAAAGATGTCAATTTTTTCAAAAATTATTTTTTTTGCAGCTTCTATTCTGTAATATGGGTTTTAACAAGAGGTGTATTCGTTTGTGTGCATATAAAAACATTTCCTTGCTTAAAACTAGCCTGCAAAACAGTGTTACCATCAAAAGGGATCATTCCCATCCTGTTAATCTTTATCAGCCTGCTTGCGCTTCAAAAGGGAATCTTTTTCTCCTTATTGGGTATTCAAGCTTCAACTGTTGGCATCAAAAGGGGTCATCATGCTCATTCTACAGTTTGACAAGCTCGACATATTGTATTGCCCTATTCGTCTACTGACGACAGCACCAATCAGACAAAACCTGTCTCCAGAATCCACAGATGGTAGCACGATGGCTCTTGGGCACGCCGTGTGTTTGTTTTGCTCCTCGTTGTCATTACTGCTATCGTTTTTTGAGTTCTCCATGATGCTCCGTCGCGTTTATTTTGCAGTTCTAAGCTTTTTAAGCGAGAGAATACTCGGCACAATGTCCCTATTGAAGCGCGGATTCTTTCGTACCCCATCGTAGCCACAACATCGTTCTGCCCAACCTCGCGAACACTAGAGAAACGATTTTGACTCCAACAGATTTGGAAAACTCCAATAACCTTGACAACAGATGTGAACAAATACAAGTTTTTAGTGAGAGTAGAGAGAAAAAATCAAACTGAGTTGATTTCAAGCCACATGTAGCGTGTGTCAGCAATTTCCGATAGAGCGCGTCCATGCAGGACACGTAACTCAGTTGTCATGGTTTGATCGGTAAATCGCCCACCCCGCAAAAACTGCTGAACCCGCCTGTCTCGCCCAATACCCACACGTACGATGTAGCGTAACTGTTGGTTAGCCAAAACGGTGAAAAACAACCTCATTATCACACATTTGAAATTAAGGTATATCCAAAGAATAGATAACGCACCTCTTATCAGTGATAAGTTATCACACCCGCGATATCGATATAGGTCTACGGTATCGATATATCAAAGAAACGTGTTATTAAACATCTGATTAATACCTCAGCTGTGCAACAATATGGGGGTTTTGTCCGAAACAAAAAACATCTCAGCTGGGCTAGAATATCGGTGTTTGGTCCGGGATTAAAATAAACATAAATACGAATGAAGGCAACAATTTCTGGTTTGAAAGCAAAAATCTCCTACCGTCTAGTTTGGTGGTCTGGATGCTCGCTACGCTCGCATCTTAAAAACAAAAAAATATCCTACATCAATCCTTCTAGTGAAGTATAGGTCAGAAGAGAGTGATGGGGAAAATGGCGCATACTGGTGTCGGGTGAAGGTACAATGGTCGTGATAATCGTTTCAAGATGGCATTATATCGATGTAATAATCGATAATTAGATCGATGTAAGGACACATCGATCTTATCTGATAAGATCGTGATAAGAGGTGTGCGTTACCTATTCTTTGAATTAGCCGAAATTAAAACTTGGTAAGTACACTCTAACGAACAAATTTCTAATTTAATAAACTTTGAGAAAACTCACTTTGCTTCCTTATGCTCATTCAAGAGTTCTAGGAATCCGCTGAAGACGTTAGGTTGCGACGAAAACGTCTTCTTAACAAGCCGACAGAACCTGATGTAGTCCTCAAACGTCTCGGATTTGGTCTTTCCGTTTGACGAATCATTTGTCTCGATAAGAACTTCCTTAACAGGTTCATCAATCGTTTGGTTGATTGATTCACCGGGCACTTCGAATTCTTTGGTAACTCGTTCGTTGGGGGTTTCAATGTCTTCACACATTGAATCGTCAGGTACTTTATCAGGGTCGTAAGGTAATCCGCCATTGTAGGGTTCCTAATGAAGAAAAAAAACATAATTTATAAGCGCATATTAAGAATAAACATAACCACAGAATCCTCACAATCCATTTACTTGGTTTATGGAAAGGAACTGTGTATTAGTCTAATTGTAACTTAAATGCAACCCCAAACTAATCTATTGTAGTCGTCACACGAAATATTTTGCTATCAGATTCGAAACTGAATAGTTATGGAAGAAATTGGGCATTAACAACGAGATGGTTGATATGTAACAAGAATGGGATAGCACAGTACTCACTGGTACGAGAGATTCTGGTTCTTCGGTTGTGCTGAGAGATGTGAACTCGAAAAACGCGTCCATGAGATTAGGATATGGACCCAACAGGCGGAAAATTTGTAGCTCAAAAGAGGAAGATGTGATCCTAGAAAATACGAAATTGTGATTAGCAAGACAAATAAGTAAGTAGAGTAATTTTATATGACATCTATAGTGAAGAAAATGTTTGATTTTTAATCGGGAGAAACTCAAATTTGATTTGGTTGAAGGAGAGGTCGAATAAAGCTACAGATTTTCGTTTTCTCAAAATAGCAGGAAGATGTGAAAACTCTGTGGAAGTTTGTACGAGTTTCATACTGGAAAAATACTTGCCAGAATCCACCAGAGTGTTCAAGATAAGTTAAATCTTAGCTGGTAACTAGTGTGTAATTAAAATAGCTGAAAATAAGTGGGTTAATGTATAAAACTGGATAGAGATTGTAGGAGTAATCGAAGGTGTATAAGATTACGCGTTTTCGCACTAACAACTACTACAATGACTAAAGGGGTTAGGAATGGTGTTGTGGACGTTCAAAGGGCACCATAATGAATCTGCAACAGTCGTGAAATATTTTTTTGGAGCCGGAGTAAGCGGAGCTTTTGAAAAAATTACTAAATATGCGGAGGAATCGATAAAATGTGTGTCACAGCTAAGTGAAAAACGTCTGCCAAGTGGGTGTGGCACATAGCTTCCTCGCATCCATAACATGACTGTATAGATCATTGAAAATTATTATTGACTAAAAACATCAGTCCGAACAATCCCTGAAAATTTCATGTCGGTCAAGAACTCCCGGAGTTATGCGTGTAACAAGGATTTCACGTTTGCGCATGCGCAGAGGCTACTATTGATCCGGGGGTCATGAAACTCATAGGGGACCATACACATCAAACCGAACAATCCCCGAAAATTTCATCGAAATTGGTCAAGAACTCCCGGAGTTATGCGCGTAACAAGGATTTCGTTTGCGCATGCGCAGAAACTACTATTGATCCGGGGGTCCTGAAACCTATAGGGGACCATCTACACATCAAACCGAACAATCCCTGAAAATTTCATCGAAATTTTTTTTAGAGCGCAGAGACTACTATTGATAGGTCAAAAAACTTATAGGGGACCATCTTTGAAATTTCACGTTTGCGCATGCGCAGAGGCTACTATTGATCCGGGGGTCATGAAAATTGCCAAAATCGGACTATAACTTCGTGTAGTTTTGGCCGTAACAAGGATTTGCTGACAGACAGACAGACACACAGACAGACACAGAACCAAAATTGTTCAGAAAGGTCTAAAACGCAAAATGCAAGATTTGGGAAAAAAATTTTCACATTCATACCTTAGTACTCGGAAGCAAAAAGGTGAGTCAGTAAGTTAACTTTGCCTGCAAAGCCCATTTTTTCGAGTTTTAAGGTAGGTCTACACGGAGACATTTATTTCCATAGAGCGAGAGCCGAGAGCTCAGGAGAGAACCCCGAGAGTGCTCTTCCTCTTCTCTCGACGAGTGCCCAACCAATCTAGTAGAGAAGTATCAGTGGGTTTCATCTACAAGAAAGAAGAAGTTGCTAGAGTGATGGCAAATTTCGGCCAACAGTTGGACAAGGGAGAAAACTGAAAGCTATATCAGTCGACTGGAAGCATTACCAGAACTATGGGATGATTGTGAGGTGATGCCCCTTCCATTGAGCTGAATGCGGTAATGCCCGCCACGCTCAGAGGATGAAGGCGTCCAATTCATCTCCCAAGGCGACGGATTCAAGAATTGGGAAGGGTCAACTAACCATATCCATCACATGCTTCATTTGAAAGTTATAAAGACAGGAATAGGAAAGTCGTTTCAATCGCTGCACAGGCAAACATTATGATGAGAGGAGAAATCTTGTTCAGCAGCTCCTGCAAACTTGTGGCAGACATTCATACGAAGTTCATCTACAACTGGATCACTTGCCGTCAGCTCAGGAAGTAAAGCTGCGTACACTCCGAATTGTTTTCAGTGGGAAATCCATTCTTTCGCTCTGTTACGTTGACAATTTCTTCTTTCACGTCTCGTATTGATGATTAGTCCTAACACGAGAGCCGGGTGAGTGATATTTTGTTTGGATGGAACATCGACGAGGCAGTTGGAATGAGACTGAAGGAAGCACGTCCAAGGGCTATGCGAGCTTCCAGTAAGAGACCATGTTGGCAGCCTTGACACTGTCACCCCAGCAACAGCAATCTCGGAAACTCAACTCTAGTCACAGGACTCATAGTGTGGATGCAGCTAACATAGCTCCACACAATCAGTGTTGCTCTAGCTCTCCCATGTAGATCTACCTCTACACTCATACTTATGTACATTAGATAATTAATGTCCAGTTACTGAATTTTAAATCCTTTCCCAAAACTAGAAATATGATCAATCTGGTCTTGGTTTTGGGGGATTGGTAAAGTAAACAAGGAATTTCATCTAGGATTTTTGTCTGACTACCCGGAGGTGTCGCGGACGTCGCCAGCCGTCCTCTAAAGAGGATTGGAACTAGGTCTGACGATTTTGCTCGTGGCTTCCCATTGCCTCACGCCCCTGGGTTGGGAGCGATTTGGATCCACGTGATATCTTGATCAGAGTTGGAACTGTCTAACGACAGGACAGGTATACAACACTTGAAAGGATTTTGGCCCTAATCATTGGTGCCTGCCAGATTCGAACCGGGCAATCAGTATTCCCACTGAAAGTACACAGCCAAAGGACTGATAACTTAGCTCGCTCAGACAACCTGTCCCCCTGGATCTGGGGAAGTATTGCCACGTCTGGACCATACTGCAAAGTACGGATATTACAAATTTGAAATCTATGCACCATGGAACGTCATGACATAAATAGGGGAGGGGGAGTCATGAAAAATGTTTGAAATACGATTAGAAAGGCCTAGGTATATAACTAAACGAACGTTCAACGTTGAAAGTAATACTCACTGGCCAGACTGATAATCTTTCCAAACGGACATCACTTCTCTGTAGTCATCAGGCAAAGTGGAGCGCAGTTGAGTGATAAAATCATCAGCCACGGTTTGAGTCTGCGCACCATCTTCGATTTCGGCTATGATTGGGGATGGTGAATACGAATCATCACTTTCCACTTGAACGCAACCGACGTAGTGACCCTACAAATCAAGTAGTCCATTATTTAAGAAGAAACTTGTAAACATTGCAAACACATTTTATAACCTCAAAAATCTAGTTAGTGCCGAAGAAGCAATTGGACTTGACACAATGCTTAATAGGCAAACGACCCTAAGGGGATTCATCCATTTATTTTGTTGGTAGAATTTAAATGAGAAGTTACACGCCCTTTTTCTATTAGATGATTCCCAGTCCCTGTGTGTTACACTTTCTTCTCACGAAACATTGTTTTCCTTGTTTTGTTAAATGAAAAGTGCATTTTGTTTTTTGGTGCCCAAATATGTTATCGAACCGATCATCTGTGTTACAAGAAAACATTTTGAAAGGTGCGAAGCGGAAAGTTGCTGATCCGGATCAATGGAAGTGTAACGAGAACAGAACAAAACGGCAGAGAGGTGAGTCGTATCTATCAAAGACAGGAAAACGAGTGGCTCAGAAAGACTTCCAAGTTGTTACAGAATGTTGTACAAAACTATGTTTTGATGACTTTCCTAGGTCAGAACAACACAGTTTGTTTAGTATGCTCTATGGAGGGCAGAAAAAGTCTGAACAAGATGCGTATTTGGCAGGATGCATGACACTCTCTCTTCCCAAATCGCAGTCAGTGAGTCCTCAAGTTCAGAAACAGTTTTTTGAAGTACTCTTATAAGCAAAAAGGTGTTGACTAATGCCGATCTTTTCTGATGAAGTCTACAATATAAGTGAAAAAAGAATCCGAATTATTCAGCGAAAACTTGTTGAAGGCCTTTCATTTGAAGAAAAGAGAGGTTCTCACCACAACCGGCCACACAAACTGGATGAAAATGTGTGGGGCCTTGCTATGAAACATTTACAAACGATTCCTCATCGTACAACTCATTATGCTCATCCAAAACCAACAGATATGAATACTGACCTAACAATAAAAAAACGTTACTTTTTGAGTATCAAATAAAAATAAAAATGAACTCAAATTTGTTGAAAATGAATCCATTAACTCTGTCCCGGCCTAAAACTCATTTCTGTACATCTTGAAAAGGTGAACAAAAAACTTGTTTCTTCCGTCCTTATCACTACAAAAAAAGTTCCGTTAAAAAGGTTTAATCGACGAAATCAAAAAACACTTTCGAACATATTGGTGATATTTTTCGACTAGCTCAGAATTGGAGTCAACTGAAAAACGAAAATATTAAGTGACAATAACATTCATATTCAAAATCTATTTTTGTTAACAAAAAGTAGCCAATTCCGTTGGGGTCATTTGAGCAAATCACCAATTCTATTTGGATTTGAATCTGTTTCCTTCAGGGGTCACTTTCAATTACAAATCAACTTCATTACAATGTTTTTGAGAAGCTTCCATGAGCCAAGAAAATCGATTGGGAAGACGCCCTGAAAGGTTATTTCTTAAAAGTTGCAACGAAAACCATTAAAAACAGTCGTTTTAGCGATTAATCCTTGAAAACCCCACCTCCATAAGCCTAAAATCCATTGACTGCAGCAACTTGAACGTTTCATTGTTTACGAGCTACGATAAACAAGATAAACAAGGTTTTTACTCAAAAGACCTTTTTGAAGTTGAATGATGGGGAACAATATTCCTGGTGACGATTTTGATGAATTTAGATGGCTATTAGTTTATATATTGTATGATTACATTTTCTACTATTTTACAGTAGACACATAAAAAATTTTTCTAAATGTATTTTTCCCTTGGTCCATAGAAGTCTGTTATTAAAAGTAATGTCAAGTTGGCTGTGGAAAAAGGGATTTTCCCTGGAAAAAGGGTTTGACCCTTCTGTTCTTTGGTCACCAATTTTAGGATCTAGATTAAACTTACAACTCAAATTCAAGACGTGTGCAACTTTGGAGGTTTATTATAAAGTTTCATGATCAGGAAGAAACTTTAAGCCTGATGATTCCCAAAACCAAACGCCCTTTTTCAGTTTCTGCCTCAATTGGACTTGACACAATATAAGATAATAGGCAAACGACCACTAAAGTACTTCCAGTTACTAAGTAGATTTCAATAAGCTATTAGATCTTTAAACTCGAATTATCCTGTGCTGCTACCTATCATCAAACCATAACAGCAAATTCGTTTTCCTACAAACGCCTTTTTGCACTCTATCTTCATTACATTTGGTAAATAAATTACAATGGAATTGTGAGTGTGTGCTGTGTGGACTAAGTTATACTGGTTTTTTATGTGATGAGCAAATAGCCTAACCCCATCAGCAGATGTTCAGAACTAATAATAATGTTTCATACAAAGAAACATATGTTTCATGGTGCTCTTATGGTACATATGTACGTAAAGTGATGATTTTTCAACTTTTTTGTTTGTTTATAACAAAAATGAAAGGTCCTCCCATTTTTATGGTATCCACTCAACAAATAAATATATACTGGTATTAACGTATTGGTATCATAATAAAAATATAACTCTAATGTTGAAAATTAATCCATTAACTGCTTCCCCACTCAATCATATCCCATTTGACAAGGGTACAAAACTTGTAACGTCGCTTATCACTACTTATGAGAGTTCCAGTTGGTTTCCTTCGACGCAGAAGAGTCTAAACTTTCGAACAGTTGCCCTTGATATTTTTTGGCAGGTCCATTGGAGTCAACAAAAACGAAAATTTAAGTGACAATAAGGGGGAAAAATCTATTTTTACAGTTAAGAAACAGTAGGTTGTTGGGGTCATTGTGAGGGTTTGAATCATCGTGAAAAAATTGGTGTCATATTTGGATTCAGCATGAAATTTCTTACAAATACAACTTCATTACAATGTTTTTGAAAGAAGTTCGTGATGAGCGAGAAAATAGGCCGCAAAGTTGCAACGAAAACCATAAAAACGAAGCAAAATCGTCCGATCGAAAAAACTTGACGACAGACTCGGATTCAGCATCCTCGAAAACCCCCACCATCCATGATAAAATCAGGACCGCAACTTTAAGGTTACTTTTTTTGTGGAGAGTGTTTACGAGGAACGATAAACATACATGTGATTTACAAGGTTAAGACATAATACTCAAAGACACCAACATCTAAAGTTGAATGATGGGGTAGTGGTGATGAGCATGGAGATGGCGTTGGCGCTTCTGCTATTGATGTCATGGGACCTTCAACTTTTACGTAGACACTTTCGTCGAATGTATAGTAAAACGGGTCCAAGTACGAAGGTTCCGATTGATCCATAGAGGCGTCTGTCTGATCAACAGGGAGCGCCACGCTGTCAGTCGTTATGTCAAGTTGGCTGTCAGGATCGTTGGGATTTTCCGCGAGCGTTTGAACCTCATCGGTGTCACTCGAACAGGCAGCAACCTAGAAATACAAATGAAACGACGTGTGATGAAATTGCGACAGCAGGGGAGCAATTTCTAGAATGAATGAAGGGAGTAGGAAGAAAGCCAGGCCTGGACACCCAGAACCCTCCTTTCTGTCACCTTGAGCTTTAGCTTAACATTGGAGGAACATGGAACATGATTTATTTAATTATAATACGGGCAAGCCCAATACAATATAGTTATATAGGTACATTAAAATCATATTTTTTGTTTAATTCATTAATATCACATTGTTATCAGAAAGAAAAGTAACTTGAATGAGGCCTTCACTTTATTGATAAAACGCTGCAAATTCTTTCACTGGGGTTTATTATTCATTTGGCTAGCATTCATGATTTGAATTTCTACTAAGCTTTGGAGTGTGCGTGTAACACAGGTGATAGAGCGATTATTGAATTTCAGGAGATATGAATGGAGCACGTAAATCTGTTCTCAACCAAAATACCTATTTGGATTGATCAGTTGATCATATTTTTGTGCCTCCTGAAATTCAATAATCGCTCTATCACTTGTGAAACACGCACACTCCAAAGCTTAGTAGAAATTCAAATCATGAACGCAAGCCAATTGAATAATAAACCCCAGTGAAAGAATTTGCAGTGTTTCATGCATACCAGAATGCTTCAACCCGTGTATCTGCTACAAATCCTTTTATTAGTTCACTCCAGTATCCACATTCAGTACATCACTAGGTTACTGCGATCAAAACAAAAACAATAATAAACAAACAAAAACGCAAATGTTGGCAGCATAAATCGGGCCATACATTAGGAATGGTTTGACCTACGGACCTGGGGAGGGGCTCGTTCGATTCCTCATGGAAAGTTCTTAAAAAAGAGTCCAAATTTAGGCCGCCTTGACTTTTTTTGAGGTTTTTAGGGATTTTACAAAACTTTGACAACCCTTAAAGGGCACTTTAAATTAAGTGAGAGAGCTGCTCAAGAATTGGGGCGTCGTCGTACCAACATGGATTTTTCCTGAAAATTTCAGCTTTTTTGCTTCATCCGTTTGGGAGAAATCGTGCGTACGGCGGACGGACGGAAAAATGTTTATTGCACATTTGGATTCCACACCCTTTGAAAAGTAAACCATGAAATTTTCGAGGGGGGGGGGGGGGGGTTAGAATTTTTTTCAAGAGCGATTACAATGGTTTATTATTGAGTAATAAACCAAAACCGATTCCGATTGGCAGAAAGGATTGGCTTCATGGCTCTCGTTCATTAGTTGATTGAATAAGCAGGGGATCCAGGAGAGTGGACGATGCTGGAGATAGTTGGTGGTTGAGAAGGGAATCTAAAAGAGGCTCTCTGTTCTGGACTAGATCGAGGGACAAGGAAATTAAGCTCGCCAAGGAGTGCCATTGAATCTACACTTCCTCTGGAGAAGAAACTTAAGGTCGGTCAAATCTCTTCGTGAGGAAGGACACATCAGACCGCACCTCCTGCTCAAGACATCACAATCCAATTCCTCCTGGGTTATATGTAGCTTGTATGCTCGGTGGACATATCAAATTTGTTGAAACCTTCAGTGGACTGAAGGGCTTCACACCCCTCGATTTGTTGAATGTGACAGTGGCTCGAATGTAACTTGGGCTCCACTGTAGTGGACCCTCTCGATTTGTTGAATGTGACACTGGTAGAACGGGCTCCACACTACACACTCAAAAATAGGCAATACCCATGACTTGTAAATGGTGATAAGGGCTGGCAGATAATTAAATTCTCGTGTATTTCTCTTCACAAATCCCAGTGAAACATTGCTCTGCTAGAGATGGCAGATATGTGTTCGGAGAATCCGAATCTACAGTCTTGAAGCGCGCGTAAGTCACGTATGGTTTCCACCCTGAATTCTGAGAGTCAACTGAGAAGTGAGACTGAGACTGAATCTGAGAATTCTTCTCTGCTGCTTATGCGAAATTCGCGAATAGTTAAGAAATATATTCAACCATATTTGGCACACATGGACTCTATGTTCATTATTAGTCTAAATATTCACCACGGTGCTTATGAGTAAGCATTACTTTCCACTTTGTTGGGAAAGTTTTTAGTAGACTATTTTCTTGGCTAGATGGTTATGAAATTCTCATTCTGGGTATTTTGTGAACACACCTCGTATTTTTAATTGAGATTAGATGATGATTGCATCTATGTTCATAATCAGTCTATATTCAGCAGAGAGTTCTCATGAGAAAACATCACTCTCCACTCTGTAGGGAAAGTAAAATAGGCTAAAATGAGAAGACCTCAAAATGATGTCACCAAAATGATGTCATTCGCTACTTTCATGACACATTATGAATTCGTTTTCAGGGAGTTAGGTCCCAGTAAGAGCGTATGTTTAGCACTGTACCCAAGAACAGACCGGCTACTTGTCCTACTAAACAAAAAGAACGCACTTGGTAGGCTCAAGTAGAAAACATTAGGTATGAGAACGAACTATTTATTCCGATCGAAAGTGTTCATTTGATAGATCACGTTTAGAGCCATCCAATTAACAACATTAGATGGCGTTTATGAACGGATGTACGGGGATATTTGAGAATACAGGTTTTGATATAAAACGGACAACACAAGTAGAACAGTAATGGCGAAGAAGAATGGAAAACCATCCAACCAGCAAAAAGGAGGGGACGATTACCTTAGTACCAATTCCACCAAGAACAATCAACTCAAATGAGTTAGTACGCGCCTATTCCTTTAAAGTGCATAATTATCATTTTATAATTTAAAATTATTCAGTTTCAGTCGATCGATGTTCTATCAGTTCTTTAGAAAATGTTAATGAAAGAGAATCATCATGGAGTGGAGATAGAGGCACGGGACAGCGATCAGAGAGCGAGGCACACACAGAGCGTTATACAAACAATCACAGATGTCGTTCAGTCAGTTGTTGTATATCACAATAATAACAAGTAGAAGGAAGTTCAAACTCACCTGTGGACTTTCAGGGAGATCTAATTCCGTCCTTTTCGAAACGCCATCAACAACCTGTGCGTCAGATGTTGAAGGAGCAGATATTCTCTTCCTGCATCCAAAAGATGGCTCATTGGGATGATCTTCCGAGTCATCGTCGAATTGGCCTGAATGAAATGGAGAAAAATAAAAGCTATGTAGTTAACGGTTTAATGGATACTTGCTGTATTGCAGTACATCAGCATTGGTTGGTATGCAGTGACTTTCAGGGTTCTAAAATATCAAGCCTTCAAAAATATTGTTAACAAGTAACACTCTGGATTTTCTTATGCAGTGTTGAAGCGTTACGCCGTGTCCTACGTGAGCGGGAACTAAGCGATACCAGCGGATTGGATGGGTTCAGCGTTTTTTGTGGTGCGGGCGATTTTCCGATCAAACTATGATAACAGATTTGTGCGTCCTGCGTGCACACGCTCTATCGCAAATCGCTAACACGCACACGCTACACGCGGCTTGAAATCAAATTGGTTTGATTTTTTCTCGCTACTCCCGCAACGATCGCGCGATTGTTTACATCTGCTGTCAAGGTTATTGGATTCGTCCAATTCTGTAGGAGTCAAAATCATTTCTCGAGTGCTTGCGAGGTTAGTCAGAACAATGTTGTTGTCACTCATCAACGAAATAAGAAAACAATAATAGGCTGAAGAGTTATAAATTCCCCGAATTAGTTCTTTAATTGATAAATTTCATGAGATGGTATCCTCTGCAAACGTTTATTAGAAATGTAATTGAACAGAGCTGGACTACCTCAGGCCAACGCAAATCGTCTCTCTCTGTAAGAAATTCAGAAAAAACACTCGTCGTATTGATTGACATGGGTAGGTACGGAACTAACCTAACTAAAACGCGCTCTCCTCCATTCGTGGCATCGCTCGCACATAGGACACTAGTGGCGTTTCCCGCTGTAAACACTTGAACTCGCGTAAATCGCCGGTATCGCCAGTAACGCTGAAATCGCCCGACTCCCGGTCACGTACAACGAGGCCTTACTCCACTATGGTATCTATGCCTGCTTCTAATCATCTGAACTTGATAAGTCACTACTTTTTTACTTTCAACGATATTTTTCTTTAACATGACTAGTTGTTGTAATTGTAACCTTCCTTCTTCACAATAATTAATTATTTTCTTTTCCATGATGGTACAACAGAATGACAGGGTAGTTACAAGATAAATGAACGTTAACAAATAACCCTGACCTCGTGGTAAAAGTTCAAGTGTTCAGCAGTGTAGACAACCAGTAAGATATGGAAAAGGGGAATTTCCCCTTCTTTTTCCCACAAAACAGCAAACATTTCCTAAAACTTCAGGGCTGCCAACTGATGGTGAAAATGCGTTGAGGACTCCTGACTGAACAACCTCACTCAAACTGTGAAGCCTTACCCTGAGTGGAGGGGGAGCCTCCACTTAGCTGAGTGTGATTGCACATTCACATTCAAGCTTCTTGGGTGAATTCCATTGCAAGTTTGACAATCGACTAACCCACAACACAAAACCATCCCTACACCACTACACCATTCAGAGGTCTTTACAATTCTTCGAATGAATCTTATATGGAGAACAAATGGAATGAATCTTATGAATTTGATTAATCTTATTGGAAAGATCGATTTTCCAACTTCTCAATTCACTCAACAGAAGGAATTTGCTCATGAAAATGAAGCTCTAATTTGGAAAAATAGTCCAACGCTCAACTAAACACAACACCTATCTTTAAAGAGAGACATTAAAAATTTAACCACATATTTACCAGAGGAAGATAAGATCTGCTGTACGTCAGTGTCAGAATAACCTCCATAATTAGAAACCTGAAAATAAATTGAAGCACATTAACGATAGAAACATAATAAAAACACTTTAAAATTAATCAATCCATAATAAAATCGTTTTGTCACTTCCACAATCCCGGGTAAATACTCACATTTTGTAAATCTTTAGCAATGCGCTGATCATGGAATCTGGCGACAGACCTCTTCCCTTGTTCAATGATCATTTGGCCTCTTCCTAAAATGCTTTGACCATTCTGTGGAAAAGAAAAATGGTCGATAATTAAGGAAATTGGAGTTTAACAAATCATTATTTTATAGGGGTGAGAAAATTGCATTTTTAACCTCAAATTCAGAGTTACTACCCTTGCAAAACTACCAACTTTCAGAAAGCAAGTATAATGTTTCAACCTTCCTCCGATAGTTACATGTCAACTCTCTCGCTTCGTAGGACAGCAAAAAATACTTAATTTGCTCATATCTTAAAATTATCAACAATGGAGCACATAAGCTTTTTTTTTTATTTCAAGCTAGAGACAAATTAAGAAAATTGACTTCATCATTTTGTGGAAAAAATTCCGTTTTATTCGTCAGGAGTTTAATGAAATTTGAAGATCTGAATTGGTGCCTGCGGCCTACCAAGCTTTCTATTTGCTCTTGGCTTGTCTTAAGCTGTAGTGGCATCCCTGTCTACAGATTTCTAAAATCCCTAGGCCATCCGCAAAATAGTCTGTAGATCCCCAATAACAACATTCAAAGTGACTATTTTACTGTCTTGACTGTTGGAAGAGCTGTTTACAGTCAAGTCAGATAACTAGTATCTTAGTAGCATGTTTTTAATAATCTAAATTTTAATAATTAAAAACGTTCTAATAGGAAGCCAGTTATCTGAACATAAAGGTTAGGAAAGTAAAAAACTCAGCCAGCTGGACGTCAAAAATAGGTTTGACACTAGTAGCGTACAGGGCAGCGATCCCAGTGAACTGCTGTTTGAAGTTCATGTTCGACCACCAAATAATCAAATGTTGACTATTCTCAAACTCTCTCTTGTTTCATGTGGCGATTTTAAACTGGTTTAAGCTGGATAAAAAAGAGTATTTCATGCTTGTGAAAGAGATTCCACTGGGAAAACTTGTGTTGTCTACTACACTCATATACACAATTCAAAGGAAATATGGGAAGGATTCAAAGGGAATACTTCAGCCAAAATGCACTGTAACTGGGCCCTTAAGCGCAGAGAAGAATCCAACCTTATACCTCACCAATATTTCTAATAATGTAAAGTTTGGAAATCGCTGTACTAGTGTTCTAGATCATAATGATGCCAAAATCCTCAGAATACATTAAGACATTTTCAGACATCATTCTACATAGGAAACAAAAGTCGAATACATGCATCTGAAACAAATGCAAACTTGTGACATGCAAGGTTGTGACTTCATAAACAATATTTTGTCAACTTTCCTTCAATACTTTAGTGGATAATCATTAAATTACACAGGTTCATAGCACATCCTCATTGATGGAGTAAATGTTCAAAATCAATAGATGATGGTGGTGGTGAAGCCTGCTCAGTATTTCTGTTGTTGAAATTAGATGTTCCAAAATCTTTTACTTCTTCATTTAGCACCAGGATTCTTGAATTTATCCCAAGGGATGTTTCAGTTTTATTCAGGAACTCTTCAGATTTCACTGAGCCACTAGGTGAATCAAAAACATCATCGCAGATAACCTCAAAACTAGACCCTGGCATATTGAGAATTCACATCAACTGACGGTTCTCAACAATTTCTTCCATCAGACCCTTTGAATGTGGTGTTGGACAGGATCGCAGAACTGCCAGAAAAAGATTGTAGTTCCGAATGGCGTTTCAGGCAATCATGGGCCAATAATGATTTTAGGGTACATTAAGAAGTATCGCTGTAATTCAAAACTGAGAAGTTCTACGTTGAGGCAGTTACAAGAAAATTATGAATGACAGGAGGAGAAGCCAGTTGAAGGATGCGATTTGTATAGGAAGGATCAGTGAATACATTTGATATCAATGTTTCTGAGCTCCCTCTGCCAATTAGGGCTTAGGTAGGGACATTGTTTACCTGCATGGCAACGACGGCCCTGTTAAGAGAACCTGTTGAGTCTGCATTCTGTACCGTGGACTCGGATCTGCAAACGGAAGCCCAATGACCAATCTTTGAACACCTTTCGCATTTAGCATCAATCGCCGGACACTGCTGACGAGTTTTGTGCTTAGGACAGCCGCAAAAATAGCACTTTCGGTATGAATCTGTAGCGGCCAATCGTGGTGATGGTTCAAAAGATCTAATATCCTCCTGTGACATAGAAGAAACAGCAGTAAGATTTATTTCTAAACTCTTGAGTATTTGCAGTCAACAAAAAGCACGAGCTTCTTTGACAGCTTCATTATGAGATGGCTGAGTACTTCACAATTTGCTGAGAGATTATTCCACAGATATTTCGTTTAAATGTTTTCCGTGAGTTTCTATATCCACTGCCTCAAGTCCACAACTTCTACAGAGGCAATAAATAATTAGTTACATTGCTATGTTGTTGAGAGTCCTCTAATGACAGTTTCCTTGATGGAAGCTTAGATCTATCAAAAACGTCTCATTATTTGGATTAACTAATATTCGGTTCAGCAATATTCCACTAAATGCAGAAGAATCAGCAATCACTCGTAGAGGCGATTCTTGAAGAATTCAAATTCCAGTTTCGTCAATGTCTTCCAATAGATACTGTCAAGTCTTAGAAACTTCCAAGCAACGATGCTGTTAGAATTTTTAGTTCATCGTCCGTCCTGCCTGGTTTTAAGAATCGTCTTGATTTTTAGAAGGCGGACTAATGGTAATGATACGCCTGAATGAATTAAGGCCTTACTCATTTGAAGCACAATATAATTTATAACGAAGTCAAACATGAGATTGAGATTTGGGTAACACCAAAATACTCAAGTTCATTGTAATGAAAAAAACACATCTTTTTGGATCCTATTGCAACTCTTGGTGTCGCAGATGTCATCTATTGATTCAAACTTCAACCTGATGATTTCAATCGTATGACAAATGCCTTATATATCACTACTTAGATTTGACTATTCATTTTCCGAAGGATCTAATTTTCTTGAGTCACCATTGATCATAGTTGACGCTTACAAAATTTTGAAAGTATGAAACCAGGGTAATTCCATAATGAAGACAACAAAGGGGTGATTGTTGAAGGTTGATCGCTGTCTGCATATGCAGGGAACTTCCTTCCAATTTCAAAATGTGAGGAAATCAATCCTGTTACTGCGACCTATGAGTGAACTGTCCAATTAGTCGCGAATTTATCATGAAATTGTGGCTTCTTTACAAAGGCAGGTACGTTCATTTCCTTGAGTCCTCTCCACAATAAGGAATGTAGGCGTAGGAATGAAAATAACAAATTTTACTAGATTAGAATTAGGAGAAAAGAAGACATTACTTAACAAGAATTCAAGTGCATCGCAAAAGCGGTGATGGTAACATCTATGTAACGCATTCTTGTTTGTTCTGGCTATATATCAACGAAAAAACTGTAGGGAGTGAGCAGGTTGGAACCGTTAGGAAATTTTGCATGTTTTTTCAAAAGTAGTTCCTGAGGAAAACAATAATCAGTAGCCTGAAATACCTTCCAGAAAATTTAGGTAAATGAACAAAAATGTTGGTGTTTGAAAAACATGCAGGAGTTCGACATGGAACATCACATAAGTAAGCAGAAAATGCTGCCAACTGAGCAGAGCTGAAGGCCGTCTCAAAAGCGTTGTCTGCTTGAATAACATTGAATTGCTGTGAATCCTTCTGATAAGGCATTAAACTATAAATTCGTTCGTACAGTGAGTCCCGAGTTCAGAATCGAACCAATTTCCTTCTAAGAACAATAAGGAGGGGATAAGAACTGTTAGTGGACACCACACAGCCCATGCGCATTTCAAACTGATTCACAACTGATAACTTCGACACTGTCATCCAAATTCCCTCGGTCACTCAAAAATCCGTTCCATTCCATTTCCAGGATAGATTGGAAATTCAGAAGACTCACAACAGAAACAGAGTGATAAATGGTTGATTGTTTGGATAACAATAAAACTGACTTTGAGAGGTGATGGAATGGTGTAGTTGCCCCTTCCATTCAGCTGAATGCGGTAATGCCTGCCATGCTCAGACAATGACCCAGACGCTTGAAGGCGTCTGATTCATCTCCCAAGGTGACGGATTCAAGAATTAGGAAGGGCAAACTAACCATATCCATCACGACTTGACAACGATAAAAGCTTCACTTGCCACCACCACAGGAAAAGTAGGGGGTGGAGCGTTTCAAGCTCATGGGCAGAACCAGAAGTTCAAGCATAAATCCCTAACAGTTGGGACTGGTTCAATACAGTTCTGTAACAACTAACTGGACGGCAAATTAAGGGCCAGTTTCACCAACAATCCCGAACCACAGTCAAATTAAATTATTGTTACACAGAACCAGGGATTTGAAAGTTGATTCGAAACAAACCAGATTTCAATCAACAGTTATTGATTTTCATCAGTGAACATCAATAGCAGCGATTCCATAAAACGACAGTTTAAGGTTTAACCCACCAAGTACTATAGTCACCTCTAGCTGACACTGATAATTAATTAAAAATAATTTAGCCGCCAAATTCGATTTTTCTACAGTCCTACGGGATCTACAGGGCATGGACAACAACTTACGAGTCATACAAGAAGTTAATATTCATGACAGTTATCTCGTGAATTTCATGTTTCCCTGCAACTTGTCTAGAGTTTTGAGAAAAATGCCGAAGATCAGGTAAAATTCTGGGACTTTTTTGTGATAATCTGTTTTTTAGGATGTAGCATGTGTGTAAATAACATTTTGTCCAGAAAAATTCAAACTGAAGCCCCCTATACTCAACCAAATCAGCCATGTCACCTGTAGGTGACTCAAGGATTTCATGGAACATCAACCCCCAATTCTCACCCAAGACGTCAAAAGTGTTTTATTCGTAATACTTATGTTTTATTTGAACTGTGAACAAGGTGAAAGTATGTGTCTGGTGTTGGCTGTTCTCTGTTGACCCCGTTGGAGGAGGATTTTAGATGTCACAGATCTACCATGGTAGGCATGGCGGCAAGCAGCACATAAAGGGGAAGCCAATCCGTTTTGGCTACAAACTCTGGTCCATAGCCACCAAGAATGAATTCCTTGTGTCGATTGAACCTTACCAAGGTGCAAAAGCTGCCCCCCTTCCTCATCAAAATCAAGTTGGACTTGGAGCTGCAGTCGTCCTCACTACTCATTCAAGGATGCCAACAGAGCTCTGACCATACAATTTGTACATTGAAAATTGTTTCCTAGTTGCTGCTGCTGAATATTCGGCATGGTTGGTATTCATTCCACAAAACTAATGTTTGATTCAACGTATAAGTGATCGAGTTCACAGTGTAAGATTTTGGAGGACAAATACTGTATGTAGTGTTGAGCTCAGGCCTTGAGTCACCTAGGGGTGACACCCTCATACCTTTTGAATAAATAATTTTCCTCGCGGTTTTTCGTCTTGTATGCTTTTCATTACCTCTCAGTAACAACATATGAAAAGAAGGAGTGGAAATTTGCATGGGCGCCCTTATAGTACTTGGCGGGTTAAAGGTTGATTTTTACGGAATGAAGAAGGTATTTGCCCACAAAATGTTAATGATAACGAGATGAAAGCAATAACGTAACCTACAACCGTTTCTATTTATGTTCTCATTTAATTACTGCTTCCTTTGCTATACCACTTCTCTTACTTTACTCCTTTCTGTGTAGTTTATGTTCATAGTTCGTTTGTTAATACCGTTGTTGTTATATATCGCATAGTCATGAACAGGAAAGCAGGGGCTTGGCGTAAGCAATAACCTAAACCAAAACTTGAGTATTGCAAAAAAGAAATACTAGTGTGTCTTGTGTAGTAAAGAATATTCTACCTCTGGTATATCTTGTGGGATTACACTACAATGAAACTGAAGCCTTTAGTAATCCTCCACAGTGTACATGATAAGTCCATTAAAACTCCAAAGTGTTATCAGACCTGCACGTTACCTAATCCTCTCATTTTTCAAGAACTGAATATGCTTTTGTTAAAACTTCTTTTTACTAGATGCAGTACACTGAGTAATTTGAGTGACTCTTAATACATGCGTATTTTAAAATGTAACAATCTTATGCATTCCTAGTTGAGTTTCATGCTTCACAATACAAAATTCTGTGGTACTAACGTGTCTACGATTGAACACCGAGTAAGGGTCTTCCACCAATTTATTCTGAAGTTGTGGCATAGGAATGGGCTGAACGAAAGGTCGCTGAGTCCCCACAGATTCCTGACTGATTCTACTGGCCTCGACGAGGGTTCTCTCGATGTCTTCCACCGACGTCCAACCTCTCTCATAACTATCTCGTTGATAGTAACTGAAATTTCAAAACAGGAGTGAACTGCTGAGATAATATTTAGTGTATATAATGCTATCTAAGGAAACAACAATAACAACTTCAAATGTCAGAGAATGAGTTGAACACCAATCCTATCTACAGCCTGATAGAAAGTAATATCAATCATGAAAGGCTCAACAAACTACAAATGAAGTAGGAATCAATTTATATCCATTAATATTCAGACGATTTGCATCCTGTCAAATTTCATGAAGCTAACTAAGTTGTTCCACAAGATCCCAAACATTTCAAATACAAAGTAATGGATAATTTCGAAATAGTTTCACTTAGTGACTGGGGCCAAGCAAATCAACAAGGAATTCAACGTTTCCTGATCCACTATCTTCTACCATTATTTAGTTATAACTTGAATGAATGATAGGATGAACATAAATATAATGATAGTGGTCTGATCACAATAAGGACTTATCACAATCCACTCCATTCCATATATAAATGATACTTTATACCAGATTGCAGAATCTACACATTATAAAAGAACACTCGACATAGATCAGGCTAAATATCATATCGTATTTCTCAACTTGAATCCAATTATGAACACGCAACCATCGACACAAAACAGCATATCGAGGGCGAAGAGGCAACCTATCCGAGATGGTGCTGAACAAAATTCAAGTGTTTTTTTGCTATTTTTCAGGAAAGGCAAAGAACTATTTAGGTTTCATACTTTACAACATCATATGTCATAGTTTATTTCAATTAATACTTACGGCAGCCACTCTGAAATATATGAACTTAATAACTTCTTATCACCAACAGGTATCGCTGGAAATTATGCGTCCAACGTTACCAAAAAGTCAAAATGCCCAAAATTTCAGTTAGGTCATGGTTTTTTGCTCCAACTCAGATAGGTTGTATTGCCCAGCCCTATCTCAGGTAGGTGGTCATGCTGCAACTTCACCCTCAATATGTTACTCAAAGTATTTACTGTAGAGACTACCAAACGTTCCATTCTTAGGGATAGTCTTTCCTTCGAGAAACTTGAGCTGTCGCTCGATACAGGGAGATACTATCCCGCTGAACATTTACAAGAGTACTTTTAAGAGAGTTTAAACCAGTTTACTTCTTCTTACCTCCCCATCAGTTGCTATCACTTGGCACAAACTGGTGCCACTTGCTTTGTAATCGTCCCTTCCTGTCACCTTTCTGGAGTGTTTACCAAGGACCCTATAGGAAGGTTGGTCTCTTCTTGCGTAAAACGGTTGGTTACTATACTCTACTTGTCCAAACGATAGCTTGCGTCCCATTCCTTAAAGCTCATGTGATCTATCGAACTGGGTAGAAGTTTTGACGGAATGACAGGCATTCGAGCTCTCAGTTTTCATCCCATCAAAAGCTAAGCCGAATGGTCCTCTGGAATACTGCGGTACTCCGCAAGTGCGAGAATTCGATTTTGAAGTTACACTATCAATATCGAATAGTGATACCAACTATATTACAGGCATTGCGGAACAAATCGAACGTTACTACGAGCTTGAAAATCTGTATTACGGGCAGGTATGCTAGGTCAGTCGAGAGTAACCAAACTTGCGGTAAATGTCAATATGAGAGGAAAAGCGACACGATTCCATCAACAATGCTGTTCTTAGATAAAAATCAGAATGGATTATTTCGAATTCAAAAAATTATGTTACCTTGCTGTTATATTATTATGATTCGCGCTTTCTGTAAGTTAAAAATATGTCTACAATGACCGCGGTAGAATTGATAACAAGAATTATGATGAATTGCAAGGATTGATAAGCCTGAAGTAATGTTCTCAAACTCAGAATCCCAATTTATGGGCAGTGAATGGGAATCGGAATTTCGACTCGTAACAAGTAACCAAGCAGTGTGAACTTTGAAGAAAATACTTTAAAAAATGAGAATCAAACTCTCGCTAATCTTAAAGATTACATTAGATGTACAGTAAGGATTTGTCTCTTTTCGGGTACGGTGGCATTAGTATCAAGCGTTCAAGGCGCCCGACCAAACTCATGAAAGTAGGTTAATAATTACCACCCAGGAAAACATTAAATTTACAAAACGAATGGTTATCAAAATATATCCATCAATGATGAGCCTATGACGTTGACTGAAATATCAACCTTACTACTTGAAGATCAACCATGCAATTTTGGACATATTCAAATAATTGTTATACAAACCTCATTTTGAACTTCTTATCACCCGAGACTGAGTATACAGTTGATAACTCGACTGGAAAGAAGTCCAGCTATCTACCTGCAACTCAAGTACACAAAAAACTGTTACAAGAATGGGCAACTATTTGTGGATATTATTATACTGCCAACCTCGCATTACATTCATTTTTAGTGATTCGAAACTTTACCAGCCGAAGAAGGAAGGCACTTCATACATGTACGAGGAGTGAGCAAGAAAAAATGAGAACATGGGAGCGTGGCGTACTGTATTGCAACACCACACCAAGAGAAAGTCGCCAACCGCAAGCCATTTTCAACGGCCAATATATTGCTGACTGAATATCTGACCAGTATTCAAATTTAAAAAACTTACCTCAATTGAAATGTCCAGCCTCTGTACAGAGATTTATTAATCACAGCCACTAATTCACGACAAATCAGATTAGATATCGAATTATCAAAGTTCACGAAAAATCAAGATTGCTATTGCAATTCCCATTAAATTTACAATAACGCCAAACAGCTGTTTGTTGTCGCATCGAAGGGAAAGCGAAACATAAGGAAGAAACACTAATTTCATTAGAGCATGGATCATTGTCTCTGCTCAAATCCATCTGAAGGATATTCGAACG
Organism: Creontiades dilutus; assembly: GCA_031894815.1. Classification (NCBI taxonomy): domain Eukaryota; kingdom Metazoa; phylum Arthropoda; class Insecta; order Hemiptera; family Miridae; genus Creontiades; species Creontiades dilutus. The sequence continues at coordinate 441,504 of JAVIWC010005620.1, forward strand.
CAACAATTAAGTTGCAACTGAAGAGAGCGATAAAAGCGAATTGGACAATCAGATTCTGTAAATAAATTTCGAATTTAAAAATGTCATGAATCCTTAATTTTGTATGTTGATTGATATTTGTGGACAATGAATTCAGGCATTTTTCAAGTTTAATTATACCAAACTTTCTCAACAACTCTGTTAAACATAAATAAAAAACGTAAACATGAATTTTCTGGAAAAAATATAAAGGAAAACTTACCTCCCAAGCAGAGGATCAAAAATTGTACTGCCTCTGTGGTTGTTTAAACACTCAACCCTCTTTTGTACCCCCTTGTTTGTGTTATTCTGCATCTCTGTGCTCATTTTGTAGTCACTATTGATGTTGGATAAATATTTTTAAAAATTTAAATATCTAACAGCAGAAAATATTTTTCATTAATTTACTTTTTTCTTATTTATTTTAATCACATTTTAGCGACTTTCATATGGAGAAGAAATCGTCTGAATTCCTTCAATGTGGAAAGGTAGCAGTGCACTCTGTTGAACAATGGTAGAAACATCGATAATATGAATTAACGGTCAAATCTTATCTCCTTGAATCCATTGTTTTGTTTACAGTTACCTACCGCTAAAAGTAAGCATTTATTGTGAAGTGAATGTGAAATTCTTTTGATCTGGAATTGAAATTCGCTTCATGTGTGTACATGAGACTGAAATCTGCCGTCGATAAAAATTGACGAGATCTGAGTGCCAACGTGTTTGATCGCTCGATTTTTCGGAGGTAAGTGATTCATTTTCCCGCTAGTGAAAAGAATTTATTGATTGTTGGTGAGTTTCAAACCAAATCAGTACCTAATGGGTTATAGTTTGAAACTATCATTTTTTGTTATGGAAAATTTTGGAGACATTTTTTTCAGTCTACACTTTGATTTCGAATTTTTCGTTTTGTTATGAGTTTTATAATCTAGAATCTCTATACGTACTAAATCATTCACTCAACTAATCTGTTGGGTAGAAGTTCAGAATAGGGGCCCTTCCTGATAGGACCGTCGTAACTCGATGTCTATATATCGATCTACGCTTTCGATATATAAATCGATGATAATGAAAAGCAATCCGACATGGCAGCGGTATCGATATTATGATCCTATAAAAACATCGATTCTAGTACACATCGATATATTCTTTTCTTATTCAGACATTCAAGTCAAACCTGAACTTGAATTTCAAGTTAAAGCTGAACATACCCGGCCAATAGGATGTGCAAAGGGCAGTAAAAGATGATATCCCAAAACTATTCTGAACTTCAGCCTTCTGTTGATCTATCATTGTAATCTATTCACTCAACTAATCTGTTTGGTACCAATATTCGGTAGAAGTTCCATTAATTTAATAACGACATAATGAAAATTAAATTACGGTTGGGTCTAAAACAATGGTCAGGGTAATGGTAGGTATTTCTTTTCAGATTGAAAGAAGGCAGAATTGAGTGTTGAAATTAATTACGACCTAGACAGTTTCGAACGGGCACAGCAAAATAGCTGTCCTCTTGACAATAGTATTCATATACCTATTATTAAATCTTAGTTTTTACTGAATACGATTCTATTCAGTTTAGCAACATTCAGTAGCAAATAGTTTGAAGAGTAAGTAAAGATATATATATATATCATGTTTCTCATATTATTGGCTTCTCCAATTTCACCGATCCCTCATAGAATTTATTCTTGGTTTTGTAGATATTGAATACTGAAATACCAAAATGGTTTCTCCAAGAAAGGATCACGTTGATATTGAAAACCAATCAAGGTTCGGCTTTGCACCAAATCTATCCGGAATAAAGAGTAAGTTCACATATTCTCTATTTGTCTATTCTGCAGGATTATTGTACAATAGTATAGTAGGTCATTGATACTCTAAATCAAAGATACACAACCTTTTACAGTAAGTTTCTAAAATCGAATTTACCGAGAAGCAAGGGAGTCATGACTCTTTATCGAACAAAACGTTGGAAATCGATCTAAGTGGTAGAAGTGGTATCGACGAAAGCTAAATCGGTGCAGGTTACCTTCTACCATTTTGTACTTAACTTCGTTCAGGTGTTTTTAAAAAATCGATAGAGCAACGAAAGTAAAACCTAGCTTGAATGGCCTCCTTAGTTATTTATTTATTTTTATGAACAGGTGAAAGGAATGAGTTTAGAGTCGCTGGTAATAACAATATTGTACATATGGTAACGATGTCAAACCAGATGAGAGAGTATATCTACGAATAATAATTATTATCAAAATGTTGGGAAGGACACAATTAAAGACTTCAAAAATCTCATGGAACAGGTGAAAAAGTCCAACTCAAGATGAAGATGAACCAGACAGTTGGCTAGGAATGCGGCACAACGGGCGATCCTGAAGATAATTTGTGGGAGTGAAAGTTCTTTTTATCGTCAGTGAATCTAAACGTCTGCAATCCTGTCTGATTTATTAACATGTTTCACAAAGCTGCTAAGAGCTCTTTTAGCATGGAACATGCTGTAGCCTTGGATTAACTAGCCGAAAAATGTCACGCTGAAGAGGAATGAAGGGCGGGTGTTTTAGATGTGTTTTATTTTCCGATTATTCATGTAAATAACTTAGACTTTCTGGCCAATTTGAAGCCGAATCATAGTTGTTGAAATTTGAATTTTTCGGATTTGTGCCTGTTATGCTCAAGGAGATAACCTAAAGTTGAAGAGGTTTGATTAAATCTCCCTCGTAGCTCTATCTGTTGAAGTGTCCTCACTAAAGCGAAATTTCCTCTTGATTGTTAGGACACGTGTTCGAATCCAGTCAGAGGTATCAATATTTTTGCAGGGTAACATACCTACCCACTCCATTTTGTACCACGTAGGGTTTTATCCCATTTTCCAATAAATCGATTTATCTTTTATCTGATTAGAATGAAATGTATGTTCTTATCATTTATAAATAGCCTATAATTAGAACTACGTATTTCTATCACTTTTAAAACTAGGCTATTGTCTTTAATCATACAAGCTGGATCCATTGCCTGGTAGATACTTCTTAGTTTTTATTCCATTATATTAATGGTATGTTATTTTTCTACAGGTAATTTACTCCAGAAGCCGAATTCAGTTCCTCTTGGAGATGTCAGAAATACCCTAAGCTCTGCTCGCAATATTCTAAAAAACCTTTCAGAAGAAGTCTCGAAAAACATTAAAAAAGGTGAATTAATCTTAAAATATTAAATGTGTTAAGTAGTAGAAACCTACCTGGGTATCTACTTACTTTTGCAGTCAGTCATCGCTTACCTTTGGGTTTTATTGGTACAAGTATGTTGCGCAAGCATGAGTATTGGAGGGTTTAGTAGCAAAATGAAGTCTGTCCGTGAGTTAGGTTGTCTAATGCGTTGGACAGCTTCATAGAATTGTATGAAAATCGCAACAAAAATAATTAGTCATTATTGGTTAGTCAATCTGAGGTAGGTGCATCAACTAGAGCTTTTGTCCCTAATGAGAGGCACATAGTATTTCAAAAACGGTCGATGTAAAGCAGGGTTCACATCCATCCGGAACTTTTTTTAAATATGTATAGGGGAAGCTACTAAAAAGCAGTGGAGGGGATGGAGGGAATATGCCCGAGCACAAGCTAATAACTTGTTTCCTGCGCTTCCTCCCACAGCTGTTTCAGTTCCTTACGCCATTCTGTGCAGTAGTGAACTGCGCTGATGTAGGGCAAAAAATATCTGAAAAACGTAATGCGTACAGTTTGCTTCAAAAGTGCTTGTCAGGAAAAAATCCCCCTCCCCAGCTGATATACAACCAATCAGCTGCTTGTACGCACTTTCTGGATGGATGTGAACCCTGCTTAATCCTACAGATGGCAGCTCTGTCATTGGTTCTCAATGTTGCCATTGTAGGAAAAACCTGAGAAGGCATTGATCGTTATACACTTCTACTGCAAGGATTTCTTGCTTCAAAATGGCGGCAAAAAAGACGTAGCTTTGAAATAAAATTGAAAAAATAACCTTCCTGAATACTCAATTTGTGGTACCCACTCATACCTATCCAAGATTAAACTCAAACTCCATAGAAAAATTAGTGAAAAGCAGGAAGCCTTAATCGCCTCGGCCATGTTTATCCAAAATTCCTGCATTTCAATCCTGAGAGTTTTTTGGGAAAATCTATTTTCTGGATTCTTCTGTTCTATTAATACTTTCTAGGTGTAATTGTCTTAGTTAAGAATAACAAGGTGATGTTGCATTTATTTCATTGAAATTTAAAATACTAAGGTTTTTGGTTGCATTGAGTCCCACTGGTGTGATATGATAATATGTTACCTCGACAGTAGATAAAGTGAAGTTGGTTTAAACTCATAATTTTTGCTCACAGTTCCACCGTTAAGAAGGATTTTTCTCCACACTTTTTAAGGCCTAATCATTCACGTTTGTGAAACACTAAATTTTTAATGAATACCCTTCATGTACTACATGTGAAAATATTGTCATAATGCAGATTCAGAGTTGAAGCCTTCCAAATCGATTCCAGTTCCAGTCAATGTTGTTTCTGAGAAAGTTGAAGAGCTGTATGATCCTGTTTGGGATGCGCCTCTCGCTTACAAAGAAATTACTGATGGTAAGACAATCAATTTCATTAATCATTTTGTAGTTGATATACATTTGCTGTGTGCATAACAAATCCTACTTTACTGCAGATAGAAATAAGAGGGGGAAACTTATTTATAACGTATTTTCTAGTATAATTCTAAATGTGCCTAGCTCTAATTTTCAAAGAGTCTGAAGTTTCTCCTTGGGGGGTTGCATCACTGTCTCTATTTAATGATACTGGATGTTTAGGATTCATTCATCCTAGAGACATAAAATATATTAAAAAAACAGAATTGTTATGAAAATTTATAATGCATAACAATAACTAACTATAAATAAAATTAATACAACGTCTCACAACTAAAACTAATTCTACATTCCACTTAATATTAATAATGATAATGTGTATTTGAATTATATCTAAACTTAAACTACTTAGGAACTAATTAGATCTCACAAATAACATTGTTTCTCTTGTATACTTACCTTGGGAATTTTCCCTTTGAGCAACAGCCCTTTAACAATTATTGAGAGGTGCTGGTCTGCCTGTGGCAGATAAGGCTGAATGACAATAGGCTTAGATAAGCTCAACTGATTAGGAGTGAGGTGAATGTGTGTTTGTGTTCCTGGTTCAGAGGACTACTGCTGCCTGCTCCAATCCTTCAACTTCAGGTCAGACTTAATCCTGCTATCATCTGCATCAGCTTATCTCCTGCTCTGCGCCTCACCTTATCTTCTCCCTCTTTATCCCCTCAGGCCCAGGGTTTTACACTTGAGCGAGTAACAAGTTGACCTTCCTTTGCATCACCTCTGTCTCCAGTTTTCATTCTCCCATTTTCTTCATCAGAAAAAAAGATTCAATGATTTCCGTGAATCTAGTGGCCACTAGTTGTATCCATCAGTTATTGGATTCTTCTCCAGTGTAATTACCCTAGATAATCATTGGGAGTATCAGAATTTATACTTTTCTGGAATCAGGTGAGTGCCAACCATCCTTCTTTTATACCACCTTGTTGGAGCCTTATTGATTGGGAAACAGGATTTTGCTGGCGCTTGCCCATCCTTGGAGTTTTGCCTCTGCCCATCAAACCTACAAAGAGCAACACCATCCTACCTATGAACTTTAAGTGAACCACTGTTTGTGGATACATATAAATCTTTATCTTGTTTAGACATTCTTTATCATTCACTGAGGAGCTCCTTTGTAGGTAGGTATTTATTTTGTTGCTCAATAAACCTGTTTGGTTTTTGGCGGTAGAAATCAGGGTAAATATTTCTTTTTATTTAGCTTCTACTTTTCTACACTAAACACTGGAGTAAACTTATTGCAATTGTATGGTACCTACTGAATCCCTATCTAGTTAACCCCTGTTTGCTGTTACCTCGATGTTCCTTCTTCTTCCTATTTATTCCCATAATAAACTACATCTGTTGGTACCTACTTAAGTTACTAAGTGGTGCTGAAACGCTGAATATAGTGAAAAATGGGAGCGGTGGGGAGATGTGTGAATCTGACTTTCTCTTTTAAGTATATTTGAATGCCTGCAGTCTGTCGGTGCCTAAACTAGAGTCAGGATGAAAATTAAGAAAGAGTTGGCTGTCAGTTGCAACAAGACAGCAACAATAGTTCGTTCCTATTATTATAAACTTCTTACAATCCTAACTATTCCATTCTAGAGTCTCTCCTCGAATACCTTTCTGTTTCGGCAGTCTAGACTTCTCAGATAGAGGACTTCTAGAAGGCACTGCTGTTGTAGACTAATTCAACCCAAGCTAATTGTCACTGAACGTCGACTGACTCGTGCTGCCCGTTTTCGGAGCTCATAGCTCTTATATAATGATGGTAGTCTCGGTGGGGTCGCTGCTGAGGCCAGGCTCCTCCCATCAGACCTGACATGATCCTCAAGACCTTTATTCTCATGATGAATCCTAATAGATTTGTAGGAATTTTGATTCTCTCAGAAAAATAATCATTCGTATATAATTATGAAAGCATAACTGAAGCTTTCTAGGTTTGTACGTACCTTATCTTTGGTTTGTGTATGGGGCCGTTAGGGGTATCTAGAAATTGGTGTACTCAAGGCAGGGTTACTTTTGAAGCATACCTGAGTCCCGGGGCAGGTTAAGTCAGGGTTAGTCCCCGTTATTATCAAGAGTACCTTCCCCTGGAGCTCCTTATGACTGCTGTGAATACACACAGCATACTTCCTCTATTTTCCCCTTACCGCTGCATTATAATGGAACTACATTAATTTCATAACAAGTAATTGAGACAGGTAATTTTGGATTTATTAGCCTTTAAGGAAGTATATTACCTATGTCTAGAGATGGTTTTGACCTACGTTGAAGTTGTATCGCCCACCCTGGTCAGTGTATCACTCTGAGCCAAAGCTGCTGGAAGTTCTACCAAAGTTTGATTGATTGCAGGGTGAACATCTCGCTATTCCTGATCAAACATAATTTTTTGCTGTTTTCTTCTCATTGGTCATGAGAAGTACATCAGACCACAAAAATTCAAGTCTGATCATATAAATCATTTTCTGTATTCCCAAACTTGATTGATTTGTTTGCTGTATTCGTGTTTTCATTGGGTTCCTGTTTAATGCCTGTCTCAGGCGAGTATCATCCGTGAGGGACTTGGGCGTGCTTCTCGATCGTGAGCTCTCGTTTTCTGGCCAGGTGTCTGCAGTCTCCAGCCGAGCAATGCGTGCCCTGGGGTTCATTAAGCGAAACACGCGTGAGTTCAGCTCTGTGCCAGCAATTGTGTCACTTTACAGGGCTCTGGTTGTTCCCATCTTGGATTACGCCTCAGTTGTCTGGACTCCCCACTACAAATACCAGATGGAACAGCTGCAGAGGGTGCACTGCCGATTCTTGCGCTATGTGGCTTACAAATCCCGTACTCCTCAGGAAGAGGTGGACTTTGGAGCTCTGGAGAGGAATTGCAACATGCAGAGTCCCGAGATCCGGCACTACCGGGCCGATGTCACCTATTTCTGCAGACTTGCGACTGGACTGTTGGACTCTCCTTCCCTCCTGGCCAGGGTTGGCCTAGTTGTCCCTCGACTCAGTTCCCGATCAACATCTCTCTTCCTGGTTCCCTTCTCGCCGACTAACTACCTCTACAACAGGCCTTTATGCAGAATGCCTCAGCGTGTGAACTATGTCGTCGATGAATGCCCCGAGTTGGACATCTTTTCAAGTTCACCAGTGTTAGTTAGGAGAAGGTGCGGTGAATTGCTAAAATGAGTTGTCTTGTGTAGTTCGTTGCTCAGTTGATTTCCTTTATTTTTGTCTGACTCGATATTATTTAGCCTACCTATTTTTATAATTATTTTGTCTGATGTTTGAAAATTTCTCTGTATTGGGTTTTTGCCCGTATTGTATATAAATAAATAAATAAATGCCTGCAGACTGATGAAAAGTTCCTTATGGTGCCAGCAGCCCTAGCCAATCCGCTGAGCTTTCCCTATCTATCAGTAGGGTAACCTGCCATCCAGTGCGGAGGCAGGGGTACCCTAGGTCTGGAGGATAACTTAGTTCTAGTTACGCCTTTTTATCAAAAATGCAGGGATAACCCCTGCTACCCGTTCTAGATATCCATCCTAAAAGGCTATTCTGTTGTAGGTTATGCCTCACTAAAGGATAGTTATAAAGACCTAACATCCCATCTATGACTCCAGACTGTACTTCTACTTCTAAAGTAGAGTGGTTTCATGTTAACCCTGCATCGTTTCAGACTCATATTACGACATCATACCCTGTTCTCTTCATCTTACCAATGAGGACATCACACGCTTCCTACTGAACAAACCTGGCCCTCGTACGGGAACTCCATTGAACACTTGGAATGAGGACGACCCTCTCCCGTGTCAACCAGGTAATAAACATCTCTTAATTGTTGGCAATTGTTTTGATCAGCATTCTCCAGAGTCATGATTCTGTGCATTTGTATTAGTAAAAGCTTACCATAGCAGGTGTAGATATCCTTAAAAGTAGTCATGATCATCAGTCAATATGTTGACTCCCATATGGTAGCATCAAAGGTATGATCCTAATTACTCCTGAAAATAACGTGAAAATTGCCAAATAGGTTTTGGTGTATTGTGTTTGCTCATCCTTAAGCAGTTCCCTAAGTGTTCCTAATACCCTTCAATCTCCTCTTCCTAACTTATAATAAACATCAAAGCCATACGTTAATACCATCAATGATACCTATTAATGGAAATGACACATGAACAGATTTAGAGAAAGCTGAAAAACAAATGTAGAAAAATATTAAACAACCTATCTAGTAAGCAATAAAGAAAACTGTAAAAAGTGCTGTATTCGTGCTGTAAAAGTGCTTTTACGGCTCCGGGGTATAAGTTAGAAGCCCATCCAAATGTTGTAACCATATTCATCCTAGACTTTGATGTAGCAGAGTACTTCCAGGGTCGGTTGTATGCCATTGTTAGATGTGTACAGCCTACTACTAGCAATAATAATAGGAATTAAGTAATAGTTGAAAACACAGATTAGTTAGGTTAACATTAATGCACTCAGGAATCCTTGAACTGATATAAGAAGCAGCTGTCTGATGAAATTACAGAATTGGATACGGTCTAATACTGCAGTTACGTAAATGTTGGTTGCTTATCAGGTCTTGAAGGTCTCGTAGAAAATGAAAAGATGGGGAATTAAGGAGCCAAAACGTCTTCTGTCAAGTTTACACGATCTATCCGAATTTGATGGAACCTGCTAACATCAGAAATTAGAAAATTATAGGGTTCCTCACTGTCCATTTTAGCTTCAACAAGAGAGGACAACTTCAACAACTGGAGAGTGACAGCTAAACCCTTATGCAACTGTTATAGATTTCCGTTGATAAACAATCTGGATTAAGATTGACATGGTCAACAAATTTAGAGATAAAAGGGAGTTCCTAGGAGATTCGGAATCTAGCGCAGGAAAATGGTTTACCACCAACTCAGCTGAACTAGTGGTATCTCTGATGTATCTAGGATTCACGTACATTTTGCTTTCGTCACTATAGAAAACGAGAAGTCTTATTGATGCTTAACTCGGAACTCTTTCTTTCGTATTTTTTTTAACAAAAAATGGGGATACTTTTTTTATTGTTAACGGATTGATTTCAACTGAGGAGTTCTGTTGTTGTTCACCTCAACGATTAAGCCTGCTCTATGGGAGATTTTCCCTGGATGACACGAACGAGGATGATGTACTATTTTCGTTCCGATTTAATAGAGAACATGTACATGTACTTTAAGTTACGACAGATAAGTACGCTTGGAATCCAAATTGATTTGAGATTGAGTTGATTTGTTTGTAACTTCTTACTGTTTGAAGTACAGAAAAAAGCAAGGATCCTGGGGTTGCAGTTGACAGTTTTCATAAAAGCGAATTCCTAAATGAAGCTTTAGGCTCTTTAAAAACTCGCACAGTTGGCGAGAGGCTCACTCAAAACAAGTTGTTAGTTCGTAGGTACTAAATATCGAAATCTTAGTGTTTTCATAAACTGTAAAGTACCTAATAAAGTGATGTTGAATCAAAATGAAAATTCTGCTCTCTCTTGGCATGAAATTTCAATTTAGCAATTTCAGAAGTCAAATTTTTAGGTAGGAATGTTGAAAAATCGGATAGATTTCAGTTTTTTTCTATTGGACGTGATATTTATGTCGCTGGGACCAAGCTATCCACAAAACTGCCATCGAAATGTCGCTAGTAGAGCCATGCTGCGTGACTGAATGTACCTACATTGTAAGGTAGTTTTGATTAATTCGTGCATGTGGGGCCAATTTCCATTTTTTTTTCCCCCAACAATTTTGTAATTCAGATTTTAAGAAAATCCCATGGGTAATGTAATGCGGCTGATTTTAAAATCTAAAAAAGAAATGTGCCTAACTATGGGGTTGATAGAAAAACGGCGGACTGGGTGGATGCGAAGCGGTTTAGAACTAGGTTACCACGATGGCGGGTTACTTTGCGATAAAGACGAAGTAGATACGTTGTTCGGATCGCATCGGTGGTATCGTAACTTCCGTAAAGATACCACCGTGTAAAGAATACAACCAATGTCGCGTTCGTATCGCGATAGGGATTCGTATCGGTGTTGGAAGATCTCCGAAATTTTAACCCTGATCCCGGGAAATATGTTTTGTGAAATTCTCGTTTTCGAAATGAGTTATTAGTAAACAAGTGACAAGAAAATTACATTTTTCGTACATTGGTCGTTCAGTCTCCATTTCTCTTGTACATGTATTCAACCTTGGACATGAGGAAGAACGTTCCTTCAATTTGCATACGTTTAGTTTTATACGTTTTTCCTATTAAGATTTGAATGATTTGTGACTTACTGCTCTATGAAACCCTGTTTTCTTGGTTTTCCTTCTTACCTAACGCTAATACTGACTGTCGCAACGGAAAGAACGTGAAAACCTATTGTTGTAACCTCAAAACCCCAATGGATTAGTGCCTTTTGTTCGTAAGCCAACAATATATGTAAATTGTACTTTGTATTTTTACAGAAATTCTTTATACTGATCTCTACTGCCACTCATTCGACTACGAAGACGTTATGGACTCAGACGATGAGCTCTCTGACGTCCCAGTTCCCGCCTTCTCCGATTCGGAAGAAAGTTTCTCAGACGAGTTCTGATATACCCGCATCTTGGAGCTGGTCGAATCTTTCGCACGACCCTGTGTATTATTTTAACCGTGAATTGATTTCTACTTCTATGAATTTAAAATAAGAACCTAATGACGATTACGAACCTATATTGTGTTTGCATAATATTCATTATCCAATAAAACTGCATCCTTGGAAAATCATTGAGTGAACAAGTTGTTCTCCCTTTTTTTAAGGACGTCTCTTTGAAGCAAGGGTTTGTTAGTAGAGGGATGTCTAATAGAGTTGATTCATGGAGATGTACGGCAAACGAAACATGGAAAAAAAAATAATAACTAGAAACAAATCAGTTCAGATGGTATATCTGGAAAAAACGGTAGGTGATCTGTTTGTGACAAATTTTGTCAACCCTGTCTACAGTTCCTAAAGCAATTTTCGTGATTTTGCTTCCGAGTCTACCAAGGTAGCGGAAGCATTGTTTTCACTTTCGGAATGTGAAAATTTTTTGTCTCCAAAATCAAAAATTCCACTCGCATTTTGCGTTTTAGACCTTTCTGAACAATTTTGGTTCCGTGTCTGTCTGTCTGTCAGCAAATCCTTGTTACGGGCAAAACTACACGAAGTTATAGTCCGATTTTGATGAAATTTTCATGGATTGTGCGGGTTGGGGTGTAGATGGTCCCCTATGAGTTTCATGACCTCGGATCACTAGTAACCTCTGCGCATGCGCAAACGTGAAATCCTTGTTACGGGCAAAACTACACGAAGTTATAGTCCGATTTTGATGAAATTTTCAGGGATTGTGCGGGTTGGGGTGTAGATGGTCCCCTATAGGTTTCATGACCCTTGGATCAATAGTAGTCTCTGCACATGCGCAAACAAAATCCTTGTTACGCGCATAACTCCGGGAGTTCTTGACCAATTTCGATGAAATTTTCAGGGATTGTTCGGTTTGATGTGTAGATGGTCCCCTATAAGTTTCATGACCCCCGGATCAATAGTAGTCTCTGCGCATGCGCAAACGAAATCCTTGTTACACGCATAACTCCGGGAGTTCTTGACCAATTTCGATGAAATTTTCAGGGATTGTTCGGTTTGATGTGTAGATGGTCCCCTATGAGTTTCATGACCCCCGGATCAATAGTACCTCTGTGCATGCGCAAACGTGAAATCCTTGTTACGGGCAAAACTACACAAAGTTATAGTCCGATTTTGATGAAATTTTCAGGGATTGTGCGGGTTGGGAGTAGATGGTCCCCTATAGGTTTCATGACCCCCGGATCAATAGTAGTCTCTGCACATGCGCAAACAAAATCCTTGTTACGCGCATAAGTCCGGGAGTTCTTGACCAATTTCGATGAAATTTTCAGGGATTGTTCGGTTTGATGTGTAGATGGTCCCCTATGAGTTCCATGACCCCCGGATCAATAGTAGCCTCTGCGCATGCGCAAACGTGAAATCCTTGTTACGTGCATAACTCCGGGAGTTCTTGACCAATTTCGATGAAATTTTCAGGGATTGTTTTGATGTGTAGATGGTCCCCTATGAGTTTCAACCCCCGGATCACGAGTAACCTCTGTGCATGCGCAAACGTGAAATCCTTGTTACGCGCATAACTCCGACAGTTCTTGACCAATTTTGATGAAATTTTCGGGGATTGTGCGGGTTGGGGAGTAGATGGTCCCCTATAAGTTTCATGACCCCCGGATCAATAGTAGTCTCTGCACATGCGCAAACAAAATCCTTGTTACGCGCATAAGTCCGGGAGTTCTTGACCAATTTCGATGAAATTTTCAGGGATTGTTCGGTTTGATGTGTAGATGGTCCCCTATGAGTTCCAACCCCCGGATCAATATTAGTCTCTGCCTGCGTAACAATAAATTTACCCGATGAAATTCAATATTTACTATAACTCCGCCTAATTGAACGAAGTTCTTTAGTCAATAATAATTTTCAATGATCTATACAGTCATGTTATGGATACGATAAATTTACCCTATTCAACATTTACTTGGCAGACGTTTTTGTTCAATAATAATTTTCCAAATTTTACACTAGTTATGCAGAAGAAACCCTGGATTCCTCGTATAAAATTATTGGGGCTCAACGTTTGAACTTTTTATAAGATAGAAAATGACGGAAAAAAATGGCTGATCCTATACATTTTATGTTGAAGAATAGGAATAGCCCTTTTGCTACTTTGCTACCACAAGACGTTTGTGTTCACCTCCCTGCTTGTACCTCCTCTTTCTACTCACTCCTCTCTCAGATCTTTGTGATGGTTTTTCTTTAAATAACGGTTTCAAAATAACGTTTGTTCTTATGAGAATTTCATACACGGTCCAAGATTTGAAACACCCTGGGTATAGATTCAGTTATAATATTTGAGCTGAGAACAGATTTCAGTCAATTCGGTTTGCTAGTGATAAGGAATTGAAAAAAAAAACATTGAACTAGTATTTTTTATAAATGGTTTAATTGCTTCAATTTCCAATAAATTAAACTTCTAGCTTCCTTAATTAATTACATAAAATATTTACATTATGATCATTTACAGAAAACGATTTTCCAACCTAAAAATTAAAGGTCACGTAATTGGGTACTTATTAATAAATCAAACGGTTTTCCTCAGCTCAGAAAATATGAATTCCAACATTGGGTTTTAATAATGATGGAATAATATGCGAAATTTGGACATTAAATGGCAAATTTCTTTAACTGAAGACTTCAATCAACACAATCATACTCAATGGATCAATAATTACTCTAAGTTAGTTCTATTTACATCATTCTGAATAACTTAATCCAAATACTAAAGCCCTCTGTTGATAATAATCAGGCAATTCATTATTTCTGAACCTTCCTGAAAAAAGGATAACCTAAACCATTTTGGCGGGATTCGTACAAATGAAAATTAAAATCACAATAAAAGAAAAACGTCTCTTGGTTTAGAGAAAACGTAGGCACGAATTGAATGGCATTGAGGTGATTGAAAGTCGAAAATTTTAGATTTTGTAAAAGTTGCTTGACAAGTTGGATGTCCACTGAAGAGAAGATGGATGCTGTTCTAAAAGGCATAAGGTGGTTGCAACGTTAATTGTTAGTGTTGAATAAAAGTTATGAAGCTTGGAATATTAATAGTGTTGAAAAAATAGTGGCTAGTTTCACGGTGATATATTTTACGTTGTCATGATGATGAACGGTTTGATTTATGTCATGAATTTCATATCATCCCTACCTCGTGAGGACGGCCGATCGGAGTGAGGTTATAATACTCAATCTCTAGCAAGCACGAATATAATGGTAGAATGACCGTTATAATCAGTCATCGTATCATTCGCAAGGAATTTACGTACAAAACTCGTTTGGCAAGCTAGTCATCAACCAACAAAAATAACGCGAACATTTTGCCTTGGGATGTTAAGATTGGGATTCGTGACTCTCATCCTAGCTGGTGTTCGGATTTCTAAAACATATCGTCGTGGCTGAGGTCTGGAATGTAGTTGAGACCCCGCTCTCGAAGGGCCTTCGCTTGCAGTTTTTCGTGCTCCTGTTTCTGTTCTTGTTCTCGCCGTTGGGCGATGAGGATGTCGTCTTTGGAAACTTTCTTCAGAGGGAGATTCATTTCCTTTTCTTGGTTCTGCCACAACAAAAACAGAATATGCTTTTAGAGTTTAAAATAAATTATAACGATTACTAGAACTGCTTCTCAAATGCGGACAGATGCCACTTCATCGCTCCACATCTGCCTCCTCCCTTAAAGAGGCAAGTTGATAGGTCATTCGTTTCCTAGTAGTCAATCTAGGTCAGTTTGTATGGTCGTTCTGTTTGGGGATTAGCAAGCAGAATCCAAATAAAGAAGCGATGCACCCTGGTGCTTTAGAAATTCTGTACACCACAAAGACCTCGACATCCCTGAGGTGGAAGAGGTGATCAAAACGACCATCAGCCGCCTCCACGTCTTCATCTCAAACCATCCGACTACCATACTCAGAAACTTATTTTCACTGTGGGATGGAAACCAACAAAGACGCTTGAAAAGAAAAGAGCAGCTGACCTACTACACTAAAGCGCAATAACTAAACCAGTTCAACATTCTACTTACTATAAAAACGCTGCAAATTCTTTCACTGGGGTTTATTATTCAATGATTCATCATTTGAATTTCTATTAAGCTTTGGAGTGTGCGTGTTTCACAGGTGATAGAGCGATTATTGAATTTCAGGAGGTATGCATAGAGCACTTAAATCTGTTCTCAACCAAAATACCTATTTGGATTGATCAGTTGATAATATTTGTGTGCCTCCTGAAATTCAATAATCGCTCTCACCTGTGAAACACGCACACTCCAAAGCTTAGTAGAAATTCAAATAAAATAATTGAATAATAAACCCCAGTGAAAGAATTTGCAGCGTTTATTTTTTTTTTTTTTTTCAAGAGCGATTACAATGGAAAAATATTCTGTTTGAAAATTTTAAATTTCGTAAGACGGAGCATGCATATGAGGATGCTTCAACCCGTGTATTGGCTATAAACCCTTTAAGGAGTTCACTCCAGTATCCACATTCACTACATCACTAGGTTACTGCGATAAAAAAAAAAAAAAAACGCTGTTGTTTTTGTTTTGATTGCAGTAAGCTAGTGATGTACTGAATGTGGATGCAAATGTTGGCACCATAAATCGGGCCATACATCGGGAATGGTTTAAGCTACGGACCTGGGGAGTGGCTCATTCGATTCCTCATGGAAAGTTCTTAAAAAAAAAAAATAAAATAAAATCCAAAGTAGGCCGCCTTGACTTTTTTGAGGTTTTTAAGGATTTTACAAAACTTTGACAACCCTTGAAGGGCACTTTAAATTAAGTGAGAGAGCTGGCTAAAGAATTGGGGAGTTGTCGGACCAATATTGATTTTTCCAGAAAATTTCAGATTTTTTGCTCCAGCCGTTTGGGAGAAATCGTGCTTACGGCTGACGGACGGAAACATTTTTATAGCAGATTTGGATTCTACACCCTTTGAAACGTAAACCATGCAATTTTCAGGGGGGTTAAAAATTGTTTTTTTCAAGAGCGATTACAATGGTTCATTATTGAGTAATAAACCAAAATTCGTTATGCAATTATCTAACATAAATTATCACCTTTATTCATGTATAATTTGTTACTCTTTAATCATTATTATATGAACACAAATATTAATAATCGAACACAATACAATATCTATGTATAAGCCCGACATATAGTACGTTATATTAAAATTTTAAATAGTAAAAGTTAAAAAAATAAAAATCACTATATATATAAGGAAGTTCAAGTAGGAAATATCTAAGTTTACGGAAAATTTGTAAAATGTTGGCTTCTTTTATTCAACAACCGATTCTCATGATCCACAACTGGGGGTTATGAAACCGTGACACTTTTGACATAGGTACATGAAAATTTGTCTATTGCTTGAGCACTAAATCCATGCTATTCCTTTTGAGCAGATGGGCAGTATTACTCATTTGCCTTCCTCGCTATAACGAACAAGATTATGAATTATATCTCAACTTACGACTTCACCAAGGAGGACGACGTTTTCCCCACGGATAACAAAGATGCCTCTGGGAATGTCACCGTACTCTTTGCCAACGTGGATACGCTCTATCGTTTTGTGTAGAACAAGATTGGCGAATTGGTCTATACTCCGCAGGTAGCCGATTAGCGTGCGTCCATCTCTTAGCACAACCATAAGTTTTTCTGAAAAATACGCCATTATGTTCAGTACATTTATAAGGTTTCGTGAATAACTATCGAATTTAAATATTACTAACTGTTTTCAATTTTGTGGTCATAACCATGGGATCTACTCAATATAATGAGAAATGGATTTAGTGGCTATTATGACTCTATGAGTACCTTTTCGGTCATTAGAACAGGCAACTATATAATTCCATCAAGCTTCTTGTTACAATGCTACCAGATCCAGGTTACAAACCACGGACTTCCTTCCTGATGGAAGGAAGTCCTCACGTCTTTGGGTTATACACATAAAACCATACCTCTTAACCATTAAAAATGTAGGTCCCACCCTGCCAATTGCGAGCGCACCCCTACCACTGCTTCTTGAAAACTCAGGGAGTGTCATGGATGATTGTTCACCTTCCTGATTTTCAGAACTGCCGTTTCCAGGGAACCTGGCGACTTCTAGCAGTCATGTTTATCCTCTGTATGTTGCGGGCAGACTCACCTTCACCCATAGAAGGGGCAATCATGCCATTCCAACAAGCTCTTCGTTATGGACTCCGCCTCGGCGGAGCTGAGGATAAAGCGGCAATTACAGAGCCACATTCTTTATAACGGGCCTGCAACTGGTCTGGCCTCTGGTGTTTGAGATGTCCAGGCAGCTGGTTAATCTCAAGCACAAAACCAGTACCACGGGCGGGGGGAGCCCCAGGCGCCAGATGCAATGCCTTGGCAAAGCATCACCTGCCTGCCCCCTGATAGCGGTTGGCTTTGTGGTGGCAGTGGTTGACAACCCACGCTGGAAGGCTATGTCTGAAAGCAGGTGGGTAGGCACTTTCTTGGTAGATCCGTCTCCCAAGATAATGCTGGCATGTGAGTTTTGTGGCTTGCCAATAACTTGGGTACCAACCTGCATAGTTGGTAGGGCGAGCTAGAACGCCCAGCTCCATCCTGTAGTGCGCTATGCAAACAGGTACTCGCGCCACTTAGGCACGGGGCCCCTGACTGTGGGTGCAACAGTCTCCCACGGCATTTGGCCAGGGATTTTCCCCCTTGCCAACCGTAAGCACAGTGTGCTGGGATAATCCCTTTGAATCAACCTTGGGATTTACGAATCCCAGGGGGGAACATATTCAAAAAAAGCTCTTCGTTAGCAGAGCCTGGTTACAAACCAGAGACGCCTTCCTCCTGACTCCCCTGACCCTTCCATTGCTCCACAGGCTAGAAGGGCTATGCAAATAAAAACAATACCTCTTGACGCTTAAAAATTTAGCCATGCCTATATCGAGCATCCCCTCTCCCTGCATTTTAATAAGCCCAGAGAGTATGATGGATATGGATAGTTTGCCCTTCCCGATCCTCGAAACTGTCATCTCCAGGGAAAACCTCCCTCCTTTTAGCAGTCACGTTTACCCTCTGAATAATGCGAGCAGACTCGCCTAAGCCCTTGAAAGATGCAGCTACAAGAATCCATCACCAATCATCTCCTGGTTACAGATCATCTTGGCCCTAAGTACCGTCATGTTAAAAGCCTCAAGAGTCCACATACTTAATTGCACCTTCAGAGAGTAAATAGCGCAGAAATTAACTATGGGAGCATCTCATATGATCTGGAACCTACATATCGGCAGCCTATACTGTCTCCATACTAAATTGCACCTTCAGCATACAACTTAGCTTTAGGAGGATATGTATGTCTTAAGTACGTCATCGCGAATGTTCTCGAGAAGCCTCAGCGAGACTTGCTTGGAATTGTCATATTTCCTGGTATCGTTCCATTCGAACCTTATGCATTATAGTAAATCCTGTCCTTCGATTTCCAAATTCTCTAAATTGCTTATCGGTTGTTTTAAAGCACATCTTGTACCGTCACAAATTGATTTTCCTCACCCCCCATGTATATGATACAAATCTGTATTACAGCTGAAGGTCAGGAAATCCAGAATAAGATCTGTAGAGCACACAGAAGAATACGTCTTGAAGATTCAGAAGCGGTGTGGATATATCAAGGTACCTACCTATGTGTTATTCTCTTAATTTTTACAGGCATTTAGTTAGTTTCCTAAAGATCGCTTGATCATAAACGAACTCTGGGTGAACAGCAACTCACCATATTAGGTAGTGTAGGTGCCTATCATCATTTATTGAAGATTGTTTTGTGTTGTTAATGTACATGAAAAAATGTTTATTAAACCCAATGTCTTTCATTATGTATCAATCATCAAAACAGTTTGAAATTAATTACTAAAAGACTGTTGAACTCAAAATTATAAGAAGGAACTGAGTTCAGGAGACTTACTATCGATTTCTTCCAATAAAGTAGCAGTCCCAGGAGGAAAATTGGCCATCATTTTTCTCACTTGTAGTTTAATTACAAATAACAGAAACTAAATTTTGTAATAGGTTACGAAAAATTTGGAAGCGAGAAAGCGTGATAATGGAGGGGGGGATATAACCTAAGAGAAGGTTATGCTGATAACGTTCCATGGAACGGAAGGTCCAAGCTCCATCTTGTTGCAGCTGATGATTCGAATGATGAGTAAAGGGAACAACCCATCTTAAGCTTATGTTCCGGATAAAACTTAATAAAAAACAACATCTAAGTAAGTACATACTTTTTTGAAGTAGTAATACACCATTTTCACTCAAATCTCCTACATTAACTACTCCTGTACAAGTTAGCATCTCACTCCTACCTCTTTTCAAAGCACTTCCAAAGGTTGCACCCATCAACTGAGTTTTGTTCAAAGTTGAGTTCTGGAATCCCAAAAGTGGTTTACCACCAAGTCTTTACGAATTAAATACCTTGTCGAATGGCCTTATTTTGTTAAACCCTTCCAGAAATTCATTGGTCCACATTTACAGATGTATGGAACGAAAAAATGCTACAAATGTTTACGATTGTTGTGTCAGATTATTAAAATCAAGACTTCTGCACATATTATTGGTCTGTAACATATCCAGAGAGGCATCACAGTATTACTGCATTCACCTCAATGGAAGGGGCAACAATATCTACCATTCCATCACCTCACAAGTGTGATGATTCCTACACTAGTTAAGCAACGTGTCATATATGTTCCCATACCAACTTCTCCTATACCTACAATCATTCCAATTCCTAATTTTAATCATACGCTTAATTAAGACCAATAAATAGAGCCTTCATCATTACATCACAGAGTGCGCTTCTTTTCGGGTGAGCCTATCATAATCTTGCTTCTAGAGTCTTTGGCGACTATCGAGTATTTTGTTGGCCACACTGATCCAGTTTTCAGTGCAAAGTTGTTTGTAAATGGCAAACCTAGATCAAACGTTGAAATTGCTCTTTTTTGGTAAAGTTTTTTTTACTTTTTATTATATTTTGACAGTAGAACTTTGAAGGTAATGCTTATGGAGTCAAGAGTTCTCTTTTAGTTTGCGAGTGCTTCTGTTGATTTTGCGTATTGTTTTGTTTTCGAACGGGGAAGAAATGGTTGTTTTAGATGCTTTCTTGGTGGGAACCCGTAGCGTTGCAAACACGATGGTGGTAGGGGAGTGTCCCATTTTCTTGTGACTTTGAAAAAGTAGGTTAGACCTGGTGTGTCGATATGCCCTCATTTAAGTATTGCAACAATATGATTGCCACGACTTTACGAACGGGGACATTTCAGTCTCTAATTTACTAGAGTCGTTTCGGACTCCTGCAAATTTTTCGTTCCTCCTAGTGTCCTCCCTTTATTTCTTCTGGACTTTTTCGCCGCTCTCCAGGGGCTGGAAAGGGGTAAGTCCTTAGTTATGTAAGTAATATCGATTTAACGGATTTTTAACCCCTGCCTTTTTTTTACGTTGGGGTTGCTCTAATTTTTTTTCTCTGCTTCTCATATTGTACTTTTCTCTTGCACGATTTAGTCGTTATTTCACGTAGTACGTCGATTTGTTGGGCACTGTTTTTAGAGAAGTGTAGCGTATTTAGTTTCGGTTTATTTTTTCGTGGCTATATTTCGGTGTCGATAATGTTTCCCTCTCTCCCGCAATCGTCGGGGGTCGGTTCCTGGATTTACAGGGATGTCTGAGACGGAGTGCGGCGATAGCGAAGCTGATTCGAGGATGCAGGTGGATCTGTCGCGGGGGGACGAAGAGACCAGCGAACACGACGATGGACATCACCAGGAGTCCGGCCTCAACACCAACTATGATTCATCCGACGGTGCCATACCAATACACAGGTAAGCGCGAGCTATCCGCCTCATTCTCACCAAAACGCGCTATTCGATGTAGAACCCTTGAAAATCCGCAATGCCCGCCTCAGTAATCCGAAATAATTGAACCTATTTCTTACTTTTTGACAAAACTGCAAACCGTAACTGGCGCAGACCATACCTGTGTAAGCGCGAGCTACCCGCCTCATTCTCGCCAAAAACGCGCTATTCGATGTAGAACCCTTGAAAATCCCCAATGCCCGCCTCAGTAATCCGAAATAATTGAACCAAGTTCTTACTTTTCGACAAAACTGCAAACCGTAACTGGCGCAGACCAAGAATTCTTTCGCCTTCAAGAAAACGGAAAACTGAATACTTCCAAACCAATTTACCAAGGATTCACTCATTTAGATTAGGACAGAAGAACTCTTCAAAATTTGTTTTGTAGGTATCGTCAGTTCAGTTGTTCTATATTATTTTTTTGACTAGTGTGCTCGACAAAAATATAATTCCATGGTCTTTATTGATTTTATTTAATCTTCTTTCTTCAGTTATTAATCATTGAATTCATTAAAAGAATCCTTGTAATAGGAAGAAAGTTCAACGTCTTCCCAAAACGTGTTGCTACATTTCACGATTCCAAGATCCTGATACCAAATGCAAATTAATCCGTCTGTTTCCCCCTCAAACTTCTGGATTGCAGACATTTTATAGCGAGGGTTTTACACAAAGTCTTGCAACACTTGAGATATGCGCTGATATTGAAGGATGACATTTTTCAAAAATTTAAATCGTATTGAAGGTGATAGATTTGGTTTCGATGAAACACCAACCAGAGTCTACCCTCATTCATTATTATCACCTCATCGTTTCATGTCTTTAACCCTCAAGCGAACCCACAAACGAATGAGGTCTCGTTCGAGTCATTTATGGCGATTCTATAAAAACTATACTAAACAATTAGGCACATAAGAAAAATAAATATTTGTTTTGGTTTACTGTTTTCAATCATGAACTTTTCTAATGTAAAAGTCTCTTGAAATTAGTTGGATTTCATTTCAATGGGTCTTCTTTACAAGGCGCTGTGTGGTCGGCTGTATAACACGCCCTACTTCCATCTGACCATCGCTGGTTCGAATCCAGATGGGACCTGTACTTTTTTTTTCAAATTATTGTTACAGAAATTAATAAACACTTATTTGCGCACACGGTCTAGTAACCCAGGGCATAACATCATGATAAGGATTTATTTTACTATCAGTAAAACATGAATACATCGTAAGTACCATACCTTATCCCTTAGGTGGTAATCTATTGTCGGCCATTTCAAAATGGATGGAATACACAAAATGGTGGCCACGCAAGGATGAAAAAATTGAACATTTCGTCTATTTATATTAAAGGGGAAAATTAAGATATTTTTCATTAAAAATTAATAGAAAGACTAATAAGTAATTCAACACTGAATTGAAAGTGATTTGAAATTTACTAAAATCACAATAAAATATAATTAGAAAATAGAATTTCCATATTATTTCAATTTAGCAAGTCTCTTGAATATTTGTATTACATAAAATGCCGTTGTCCCTTGAAAATACCGCTAAGCGGTCGAATTTCTGCTGGCTTCTGACCAGGGCCAAGCAAATCATTTGTAGACATCGTATGCTTAATTAATTGTGATAAAAATCCGGTTCTTCCAAGTATACACCATCATGTTACAGGTCTCATAGCTATTTGTAATTGGTAAATCGAATAGGCAATTTCATATGTTAAATTTCAATTCATTGCCTTAAAGATCTCCAAGAGATCTTGTGGCACATAGCTTCCTCGTATCCATAACATGACTGTATAGATCATTGAAAATTATATTGACTTAACATTGAATAAAATATATGCATCGTTCATACGTTATTTAACTTTATTTTCTCTTTATTACTCACGAGGTGAATCAATGAAAATTTCATCGACATCATCATGAATAGGTTGACAAGGATTTTCATTTACTAACAAGTTGATATAGTTCCCACCAACACCTTCCCTCATCAACTGATTTCAAAAATTTGTGGTTCTTGAAAATCGAGCCCTATCCTTTCACAAATCATCTTAAGCCTCGGTTTGTGTGGTGGTTTCGTAATCGTATCCGCTACTTGAAATTCTGTGGCTACTTTTTCCTTTCACAAAGAAGTGCCTCGTTTGAATGTTCTCTGTTCTTCTGTGTAATCATTCATTGCTGCTTCATTGTCAACCTATAGAATTGGAATAGTTGACAACACTACTGAACAACCGTATCCATAACATGACTGTATAGATCATTGAAAATTATGATTGACTTAACATTGAATAAAATATATGCATCGTTCAATGATGGTTCAATATGGTTCGATTCAAGCTCGAGGCTAAAACTTTATTTTCTCTTTATTACTCACGAGGACCATCTTTACATCAGTCCGAACAATCCCTGAAAATTTCATCGACATCAGTCATGAACTCCCGTAGTTATGCGTGTGACAAGGATTTCACGTTTGCGCATGCGCAGAGGCTACTATTGATCCGGGGGGTCATGAAACCTATAGGGGACCATCTACATCCTAACCCGCACAATCCCTGAAAATTTCATCAAAATCGGACTATAACTTCGTGTAGTTTTGCCCGTAACAAGGATTTGCTGACAGACAGACACGGAACCAAAATTGTTCAGAAAGGTCTGAAACGCAAAATGCGAAAAAAGTCAAGGATGAGATCATAGACGAGAAAAAGGGAAATGAAAATATACTACGCAATGATGGCCATGAAACGTCTATCCCATTCCATCAGTAATCACAAAGTAGTGAGTGATGTTCCTCCCCCAGACGTTTTACAACACAGTTTAAATTGAGATGGGCAAATAACCTATTCCATTTTCCCAGTGAAAAAAATCTTATTTCCATTTATAGTGATTTTTTGGTGGTTTTCCGAACGGTAAAACATCAATCATTTCCGCCCAAGAAAATGTCCAACCTTGGGATTAACTTATGTTACAGTTGATTATTATGAATAAACTCCGGTTTGATAAGACTGATGATCAAATAAGATCAGTTTTCTTAAGATCTGAAATTTTACGCGAGAGTCAGATTGGATATCCAATTAAATTATGTCCATTAAAATGAGAATTTAGGTA
Source organism: Creontiades dilutus (assembly GCA_031894815.1). NCBI lineage: Eukaryota > Metazoa > Arthropoda > Insecta > Hemiptera > Miridae > Creontiades > Creontiades dilutus. The sequence continues at coordinate 465,776 of JAVIWC010005620.1, forward strand.
CTTAACGGTAAGCCTGTATGAAAAATCATAATCAGATCTTTTTAATCAATTACAAATAATAATAGTAAAACACAAATATCCGTAGAGAAGAGGTAAAGTAATTGGACGCACGGCCATCATAATTCATTAGCGATCATAAAGCAGTGATCGATGTAATACACATTGAAAAGGCCAGAAACACAGACGAAATAGGTAATTATCCGCAAATATTAAATTTTCACAGGAAAAAAAAATTGATTTTGCGTTTTAAGTAGGTTTTTGGAGAGCCACCGAATTGAAAAATACTCTAAATCGCGGGAAATTAGAATTGTCAGTGTATAGCTTTTCCAAGTCAGATTCAGAAATTTCCAAACCAATTTCAGAATTTTCCATTTCAATTTCAGAATGTGATCAATATCCGGGTGGGAGCGGTTTCTGAAATTGAAATGGGAAATTCTGAAATTGAATTGGAAATTTCTGAATCTGACTTGGAAAAGCTATACATAGATATGCCCTCAGAGCAGGTCGTATCTTACACGGAGTGTTTCGATATTTTCCTGCCAAAAATTGAACGAACATCATTAAAACCAATTTGATCAGAGGAGTGCAAAGGTAGATTGGTTGTGTTTGCGGGGTATATTAAAATTACTTCAAGTAGCCCCTTCTATCAGCCATTGACGTACAAATATAACAGACTATGCAGCGATGAAGGGGGAACAGCACCCCTTGGATTCAAACCAGATGAAATATCTACCTTTTTTTTAATTGGACGGCACACCTGCCAACCCCCTTTCTTCTTGCTCCCATCCTGTCAGAGCTTGTCTCGCATTAACGGTTCAGTATTGTGAACAAAGTGAATGCGTATCAATTAAAAATCCAAGTCATCTACGATATAAAAAAACCCCATACTCTCCCTCTTTGGTGCAATTCTACTATTACCTCGTCAGGTTAGGATGCCGCTAAAACCTTTTTACTTCCGAGTCTACCAAGGTAGCGGAAGCTAGCTTTTCACTTTCGGAATGTGAAAATTTTTTTGTCTCCAAAATCAAAAATTCCACTCGCATTTTAGACCTTTCTGAACCATTTTGGTTCCGTGTCTGTCTGTCTGTCAGCAAATCCTTGTTACGGGCAAAACTACACGAAGTTATAGCCCGATTTTGATGAAATTTTCAGGGATTGTGCGGGTTGGGGTGTAGATGGTCCCCCATAGGTTTCATGTACAAGTTGTTTCATTCCCTAAATCTGTACTTGATATTATCTATGGAAACGAATCGTTCACATTGAAATAGTTTTACGGTTGTGCCATGACAAATAATTAAAAAGTGAAGGTGACGTAGATATAGGAGATTAGAGACTGATTCGAACGCATATTCATTTTACTTACCTACCGAGCGATCGTACATGCTTTCTATATTTTCTGATCTTTTCCATACAAGTCCTGTTTATTTATTTATTTCAATAAAAGTATATTTCATTTATTTATTTCTTAAATACGTACACCCGAAAAGTGGCGCAGTCAGTAGGATGTAATTTTAATGCATTAAAAAGGCAAATCTACGTTTATAAGTCATATAGCAAAACGGGTTTATTAGCTTTTATTCAGATGCTACCAGATTTTGAATGTTGATAAACCGCGCACGTGCAGTCGAAATTATTTTCCTTATCGAAAATTACTTGGAACGGCACGCGATTGATACAAATCACGGATTTTGCGGTTGATAGTTAATCAAACGAAGGGGAAAAGGTGAATCCGAAGTAAAAGGTGGACGAGACGGGAACGTCGAGTAGGACAGGGATTTTTCATCACCTACCCGAGTCGCCTTGACCCCAATCGGGTTCCAGTATGTCGGCAATCCCAGGCGCGGAAAAAAAATACAGCCCTCAGGGCAGGTACACGTCGGGGCGAATTTCTACATTTCGCCGAAATCGCCCTCCTCGAAAAAAAGTGTAAAACACTGAAAAAATTATGATGATGGGATCATAGAGGAAAGAAGCGAAAATAGACAAAATGTAGGTCGCCCCACGGCCGTCTTATTTCATTATTAATCACGAAGTAGCGAATGATGACACTCGCTTGGGCCTTTTACAACCGAATTAAAATTAAAAACGGTGCAAATTCTTTCACTGGGGTTCATTATTCAATTTGCTTGCGTTCATGATTAGAATTTCTACTAAGCTTTGGAGTGTGCGTGTTTCACAGGTGATAGAGCGATTATTGAATTTCATGAAGCACACAAATATGATCAATCCAAATAGGTGTTTTGGTTGAGAACCGATTTACGTGCTCTGTGCATATCTCCTGAAATTCAATAATCGCTGTATCACCTGTGAAACACGCACACTCCAAAGCTTAGTAGAAATTCAAATCATGAATGCAAGCCAAATGAATGAAATTGAATAATAAACCCCAGTGAAAGAATTTGCAGCAGGGCACTTTAAATTAAGTGAGAGAGCTGGCTCAAGAATTGGGGCGTTGTCGGACCAAGATGGATTTTTTCTGAAAATATCAGATTTTTTGCTCCAGCCGTTTGGGAGAAATCGTGCGCACGGCGTACGGACGGAAAAATATTTATTGCAGATTTGGATTCTACACCCTTTGAAACGTAAACCATGAAATTTTTAGGGGGGGGTTAGACATTTTTTTTCGAGAGCGATTACAATGGTTTATTATTGAATAATAAACCAAAAGGTAACATCATATTGCGTTTTTACATTAAACATTTTAAGTTATTTTTTTGGTGGGTTTCCCGAACAATAACGAAATTTTCCTAATTTGATTCGATCATAGAGAAATGAAGCAAAATAGGCAAGACGACGGCCTACATTATTAATCACAAAGTGGTCATTGATGAGGCCCCTCGCGTAGAAAATTTACAATAAAGGAAAATAGGAAATTCCATTATTCCATTAAAAGTAAGTACACTATTTTGTGTAATAAGTTATCATTATCGGCTTCCTCAACAACAACATACCTACATCTCAAATTCCAGGAAAATATCCAGGGGGGAATTTATTCAAATTTTAAACCTATTTAAGAAGAATTAACTATTATCATAATTTACAAGGAATAAATTCGAATTTGAGAGGACTGATAATGAAAGATTAGGTTTTTTTTTAAGTCCAAATTCAACGGGAAGCTGTAACATAGGTGCGAGTATTAACGGTGTTTTCACATTTATCACATGGGCTACCAAAATATGGAAAAACTGAAGTTAAGAAAGCTCCTACAACAAACCAGTATACATTCAGAAATTTCATATCCATGAGTATCCGGCTGTATTTGATGAGATCATAGAGAATAGAATGGAAAATAGACGAAGCGAAGTAAATTTTCACGAGGCATCTCAATTATTATTAATTACAAAGTAGTGATTGATGACTCTGGTGTGGGTATTTCTAATTGAGTAGGTAATTAGGTTCAATTCAATTTTCACAGGAAAAATGTACTATTTTGAATTGGCAGTTATTTTTAGCGGGTTTCACAGCGAAGTACCCACTTTTCCCAATACCAGGAAATTTTCCTTATTTATTCAATCTATTTTAAACAAAATTAAATGTGGCTGTTGGCGATCAGCATTCATCTCGGGTTTGGGCCGAATGGTTATCAAATAAAATCAGTTTTTATTTAGTCAAACAATTTAATTGTCAATATCCGTAGGAGCATCCCCACTCCTCAGATAAGGTGGATATTTGAAGACATGTGTTTGACGATTTTTTCACAAATCCCACCAGAAACTTGGAAAAATAGAACAGCTAAGTCTCAAAAATTGTATTAAAAAGGATTTTTATCGATAATGTTATTTTAAAAAGTCGTTTTGACTCATGTTTGAAAGATCAAAATTTTTCTCTCTACGATACCATCAAACCTTGATACAATTTGTTGAATAATCCGAAATTTTTCTCTGGAAAACTAGGGACAATCAAAAAGTAAACGCTGCAAATTCTTTCACTGGAGTTTTATTCAATGATTCATGATTTGAATTTCTACTAAGCTTTAGATCACAGGTGATAGAGCGATTATTGAATTTCAGGAGATATGCATTGAGCACTTAAATCGGTTCTCAACCAAAATACCTATTTGGTATTGGTTGATCACATTTGTGTGCCTCTGAAATTCAATAATCGCTCTATCACCTGTGAAACATTTAATTTAGTAGAAATTCAAATCATGAACGCAAGCCAATTGAATAATAAACCCCAGTAGATTTGCAGCGTTTTTTTTTTAGAGCGATTAATGGAAAAATATTCTATTTGAAAATTTAAATTTCGTAAGACGGAGCATGCATATCAGAATGCTTCAACCCTGGTATCGACTATAAACCCTTTTAGGAGTTCTTCCCAATATCCACATTCACTACATCACTAGGTTACTGCGATCAAAACAGAAAAAAACCCTGTTCTTTTTGTTTTGATCGCAGTAACCTAGTGATGTAGTGAATGTGGATGCAAATGTTGGCACCATAAATCGGGCCATAAATCGGGAATGGTTTTGGACCATCAGGAATTGACTCGGACCAACATGGATTTTTCCTGAAATTTCAGATATTTTTCTCCAGCCGTTTGGGAGAAAATGCGTGCAACATGGACAAAACGGAAAATTTCAAATTTTTTTTTTAAGAGTCTGATTACAATGGTTTATTATTGAAAAGTTTTACAATTTTTTTTTTGAATAAAAACTACAATGGTTTATTATTGAATAATAAACCAAAAATTGTCCCTAGGTATTACAGGCTTCCCTACCTCATTTATACATTTGATCATAGATGTCTGACAGGCAAATTATGGTTACTTAGGTGAAGTATGTTCTACTGAAATATTTAATTTTTCAAAACGTTCTCTTTTCTAGATGTGATGGGTGCGATTACGAAACAATGTCACGGGCGGCTCTAGTCCGACACACTGTCGCCTGCTCCATCGCGAGCAAGAACAACTCGGGCGTTCGCGGTGCACCGCCCTCGTCCAAGATGTTCGAGTGTGACATTTGTCAGATGCGATTCTCCAACGGAGCGAATATGCGGAGGCACAAAATGCGGCACACGGGCGTCAAACCCTACGAATGCCGAGTCTGCGGAAAGAGGTTTGTTGAAATGGTTACCCTTCAAAACACAATATTGGTATTTTGGTTTATTCTTCTTCTTAATTCGCCGTATCCACGCGGAGGTTGGCGATCCAAACGGCAAGCTCTTCTTTGTTGGTTGCTGCTCGAAAGGGCAAGAAAACCAGCGCCTGAGGTCCTTCAGCCACGAATTCCACCTTCTCCCAATCGAACCCCTAAGCTTCACAAATCTCACGTGCCTTCGATGATGAGCTTCAGCAGCTCGTAACGAGTACTCCTCATCACGTGCCCGAGGTACCACACTTTCCTCTCTTTGACGGTAAGAAGAATTCCTTCTCCTTCCCCATACGTCGGAGCAGCCCTCTCCCAAAGTCTTCTGCCGCAGTGTCAGCACTCATCCATGCCCAGTACGATTGGCCATTTTGTAAGAAGAAGAGAACCCAAGAGATGCGCAACATACGTCTATAAATGTACATCTGAAAGGCTTCCAGGTTCCTCTCGATGCTAGGGTCAAGTGTCCAGCTTTCACACCCATACAGCAAGACTGAAAAGATGTAGCACCTGACCATGCGCATCCTTAGGGCCAGACACAACGAGTCTGGTTTATTACTTCAATTATAAGCTTTTGTAGTCATAAAGCCAAATATTATGACACACCCCTCACTTTTTAGCTTTACGTTTCAAGGTGTGTAGAGCCCAAATCCACAATGTCCATCAGCTGTAAGGGCCATTAAAGGTCTTGGAATCGATGTAAAAAAATCCATTCTGTCGCAGATGGACTCCATTTGGAGTCTAGTTGGTCCTCACTTCTTTCTAGATGTGTTTAAACCCAGGTCACCTGAGGGAGTAGACGACCTGCAGGTCATTCATTCCAGAGACAAGGTCATTGGGAGAAGTTCACCAGTTTACTCCGTGGATGAACTCGACACCTGAAGTTCACTTCGTGAATGAATGGGACCTGCAGTTCGTCGTCTCCATTCTGAGACAGTCACCACCACTACCACTATCTCGTGGCAAGCCCGTCAACCTCTATTATCTTCGTCATCCGTTAGAATTCGGTAAATGACGGTCATCTATTGTTCTCTTTTCCTACTCTCTAATCATTTTTCGAGTCCTCACGCAGATTTTCATATAATTAAATACTTATTAAATACAATCGATTCTGTGATGAGTATAAGTAGTATCGACCAGTATAATTTAGTATTGAGTGAATTTGAATGGTATTGACTCTGCAATGAGGGGAGTCCTTCGTTGACTAGAAGGAAACCCAAGCTAATGGCGGATGGGTAAACTGCAGGTCACTTTGTGAAGAACGGTTTGGCAGACCTGCAGGTCTCCGAGTAGTTCGAACGTCGACTGTGGGGGAGCCATGCTGTCGCAAACGTCCTGTGATGTACTGCAGGTCTTCCTTCCGCAGGTCATTTGGGACAAGTTCACTTGCAAGAGAAGGTCTTTGAGACAAGGTCACTCACTCACTACCCACCTCTACTTCTTTCCAGCCCACATGCGCAGTTGCTTGAGTCCAAAACTGCTAAAAAACCGTGGGTTTTCGAAATGTTTACTGACATTTCCAAGTACTTCTGGAAACCGAATCGATTGAGATGGGTCCCAGACCACTCCAAGCTCACCCGGCTTGGAAAATTGAATTTTAAGGGTGAAAATGTTGAAAACAGTTGTTAAATTCAGTTTTTTAAAAATCCCAATGCTTCCATTTTTTCGTTTTGATGACTTGTCAGTCAAGAAAGATTTGAGGGATTCAAAAAGTAGAAATAATTTGCAGTTTTTTAAATTTTAAGATGGTCCAAGTTGTCGTCACCCATTAACACCAAAAAAACTCTCTATTCCTGTATGTTTAGACGTCTTATAAGATCGGGTACATTTTTTCGTGCGCCCCTACAATTTAGACCTCTCGCTGACTTTTTGTGCTACCTCGACGTTTGCCAGTTAAATCCAAACAATCCAACACTTTTATATATCTTTCAAGGAAGTCCTAGTAAACTCCAGGCTAGTAAACTAATGCAGTAACCATAAACATTAACTAACAAGTTGATACAGTTCAACATCTTCCCTCATCAACTGATTTCAAAAATTTGTGGTTCTTGAAAATCGAGCCCTATCCTTTCGCAAATCATCTTAAGCCTCGGTTTGTGTAGTGGTTTCGTAATCGTATCCGCTACTTGAAATTCTGTGGCTACTTTTTCCCTTTCACAAAGCTTGCTCTCTCACAAAGAAGTGCCTCGTTTGAATGTGCTCTGTTCTTCTGTGTAGCTCGGGATTCATTGCTGCTTCATTGTCAACCTATAGAATTGGAATAGTTGACAACACTACTGAACAACCGTTTCAGCCAAACAATCTCCCTGATAGCTTCACTAGCGGCAACGAGTTCCGCTTCTGTTGTCGAAATTGCCGCAGCAGTTTGTTTTTGACTGAGCCAAGTTACAGCACCGCCTGAATACAAACAGACAACTCCTGTTGTGGATGTTCCAGTTGTACTGTTTCCAGCGTGGTCTGCATCACTGAAACACAACAGTTGACCTCTCCTGAAGTCCTGTTTGTAAATAATATCACAGGTTTGAGTGCCTTTCAAAAATCTAAAAATCCTCTTCACTTTTTCATAGTCTCTTTTCGTAGGGTTTTCCAAGGATCTGCTCACAACACCGACTGAGTACGCGATGTCTGGGCGTGTACTGATCATCATGTACATTAAAGCTCCCACTGCTTGTCTGTACGGAAACGGTGAACCTCCATCTTTCAATTCCAGTTCAGTTTCAACAATGTCGTCGTGCCCTTAATTATGATTAATGTTCTGTAGCTGCCGATTATAATGTATTGAAGTTTGTAATTGATTTAATATGATTCTGTCTCTTTCCAGGTTTTTTAGAAAAGATCATCTCACGGAGCATACAACCACTCACGCCAAGGCCCTGCCGTGGGCTTGCCCCATTTGTCACAGAGGATTCCAACGACAAATCGCCATGCGAGCTCATTTCCAGAACGAACACGTTACCAATTGCACTAACGGGACCAACGGAGATGCCAAGTGCTGCCCTCTATGCGCTTACAAAGCTGCCAGCATGAAATCGCTTAGAGTTCATTTCTACAACAGGTGAACTTACTCATTTGATATAATTGTACCAGATGCTTTTTTAGATGTGTATCAAATATCATTTCTAAACAGTAGTGCTGAACTGTGTTGATCACTTGGAATGGAGTGGGCTAGTTGATTTGAATTCCCTCTCTCTGAACCAATTCGTGCCCATAATCAATGTGAAAAACAATCATGGGTCCGTAATTTTGATTATGCGGTCTTGCCCCCAACTGGTTCTCTCTTTCGTGGCATTATGATCAATGGCAGTCACTGGGTTATCTTGAATTGGGAATGAATGAAATGGTTTTTTGTCAATTGAACTTGGACAATTCAAGGTACATTGAAATTGATTTTCTTTACACTCTATTATTGAATAATCAGTGGAATACGCATTCTGGCCATTCATGGCATTGTCATCTTATCCATTCAGTGTCGCTCCAATTTTTTATTTTATTTTTTTTTTTTATTTTTTTTTCTGCCGATAAGGGATGGGAGGAGTCCCTGGTCACTGAGACCGCTAGGATATATTGTGACGCTGTCCCCATTTTAATTCATAACCTTTTTAATAACCTCTTCGTTCACAAAGTGTAGGAGGTTTTCAGGTGTTTCCAAGGCAATATCAGAGGGTGTTAGGGCACCATTCCGGGCAATGCCGGAATCTAGTTGATGCAACAGCAGGACAATTACAAAGTATGTGTTCTGCTGTTTCCACCTCTTCGCAGCAGAGCCGGCATTCTACTGTCCTGGCCTTACCAATTTTGTTTAGGTGATACCTTAGGGGGCAGTGGCCCGTAAGAAGACCCACAAGTTTGCGAAGGTCTTTGCGCCTCAATGATAGAAGGGCTTTTGCGCGTTTCCTTGAGATTGTAAGAAACCGCTTGGCTTGCCTCTGCTTAGGAGTGTTGTACCAGTATTCTATGCGTGTTTTGTCCTCCCATTTCTGAACCTATTGAGTTATATAACTCTTGGTAACCCCTAGTTGTGGTTCAGGTCCAATTGGGTTGGACTCTGATCCCTTTTTAGCGAGGCGATCAGCTACTCCAAGTTTTATTTCGTTGAGAATTCACAACAAAAGGATAGTCTTCCTTACATTTCATCATATTTTATTATTGGTTCGAGGCAATGTTGACCTGAAATAGTTGTTTTTCACCATACCAGTAGCCAATATGTTTTATCTTTGAATCTATGCGAGAAATGGAGAATTTTGCTGTCCAAATAAAGCGATAAAGGTAGGAGAACATTTATACTAACATGTCATTAGAACTTTACATTTTTGTCCAATGATGACAGTTGAGTAATAGGAAGTTATAAAGTGCTTTTCGTTAAAACATGATGTTGAAAACGTTACTCATAAAGTTATGCTACACTGCTGATGTGACTTTTTGATGGTCAATTCAGAAATGTCATCTCTTTGCAGGCACGGCATCGATTTGGACCGTCCGACGTGGGTCGCCAATGGATCTGGAGATCGCAATATGGACAACGCCACGCCTCCCATGCACTTCCTCACCCCTCACATCGAGATCTCAACTCAAGGGTCACCTCAACTAGTGAGTTTTCATAAGATTTCCTCTGCTCGTGGTGATAAAAATTGGAGTCTGAACATGACTGAGGTCTGCTAGTACTTTGTGCGTGTTTATGAAATAAGTGGTCTTCATTTAGTTTTATGTTACAATACAGAAAGCCCCTAGAAATAAGGAATAATATAGATGGCAGCTTTCACTATTTCTAGTACCAGGGATTTGGGGTGGAAGTGATAAAGGCTTCTTTCGATTTGGTAACTGATTTTGTTTATCATATTGACCAGTTTCGGCTGCAATTTGCTTCATTAGGTATTTTCAAATATGCATAAGCTTATTCTCTAATGCCCTCAGTCTGAACAAGGGATACCCTACGCAAATACCACCTCTATGCAGGTGTGGGCCCAGAATCCACTGCAATTTCAACTATAGTAGCCAACCATGGTTTGGTTCAAGAAAGTTCAAATTTTAAACATTCTCTTGCTTCTGCCTCTATCTATTTAAACATTTTTAATTGATGTTTTATTCAGAACGGTGCTAAAAACGAAGAACCTTCCGAAGAATTGAGCCCCCGTGGTTCGCCTGATTCTGGAGACTCCAACGCCCCCACATCCAGTCTCAATGACGTCATAAAAAATGAGCCAGGGATCGACAACTCGGGACCTGAAGATTGTTCCATGTCCAATGGCTTAGGTGAGAGAAATTATCTTTTCTTCTGTATGTCTAAAATTGTACTTACTATTAAGCCTGGGTTGCTGTGGATATGTTAATTGGATGATCTCGCTCTAGAACACATCTTAAATTTATAATGACCAGAAATTTGTTTGGAAAACAGCAGCACCTGATGAATCTCCTTGTGAACGATGCAATTCACAGAGAATGTGGAAGGTAGAATATAGACTGATAAGCTTAATCTGGATTCATATGGATATGGAATAATGCGTTCTGCAGAAATTGAAAGCCAGCTGATTGGCTGCTGCCTCAACACTTACCGTAGGAAAATCGAATATTTTCTGTGTGTATGACTGTATGAGGGCTTTCTGGACAGCAACTGGGCCGAATTGGTTGCTTTCTTTGGCGAGGTAGCCATCGGGAAATAGTTTATTTGTATTAGTTTGTGTGAAATTGCTATAATTGAAGAGTGAAGCAGACATTTCCATAGCTATGTGTGCAGACACTTGCCCCACTACCCCTCTGCACTTACATGCTATGCAGAATTTCGCATCCATTTGAGTCCAGCCTGGCAGCAGTGGGTTTTAAATTCTTTTAGTCCTTCTAGCGACTGCATCCAAGCAACGTGTGTAACTAATGGATGGACAGTCCACAATTCGACGAAGAATGATCCAAAGAAATGTTGATCAGAAATAGTCATGTGTGTCAGGAATTTACGAAGAACCATAATCTGCATTCAAACTTCATGTTATGCCTTTCGGAGAACTCTAAGAATTAGGGATAGGATAAGTGGGAGATAATGTCAAGCTTAGCTGACTTGAACTAAAGATTTAACAATTGGGAGTCCATTTTTGTTTAACCTTCCATATATCATATATGAAATAGGATAGATGCGATCAAGCTGTGGGGGAAAATCCTGAACACTGTATATGTGGTTCAGATGAGTTTTTGAAAGTGGTACTGAACCGTAACGACTCGTACAACAGATGGTTGCTTGAAAAAGGTGCTGTGTGAACCAATAGAGAGTTCCTTGGAGATTCGGACACCGTGGTATCGTATCTAGTTGGTGGTGGTATCTAGGGCGAGCACAGCTCTGGTTAGCATAAATGGCGGCGTTTACCACCAACTCAGCTGAACTAGTGGTATCTCTGATCCGTATCTAAGAGTCACGTACATTTTGCTTTCACGTCACTATAGAAAACGAGCAGTCTTCTTGGTGTTTTACAAGATCACTCGAATCACTCGTTCTTTCGTTTTTTTTTTAAAAAAAGGCCGGGGGTGGAATACTTCATGTTAACGGATTGATTTCAACTGAGGAGTTGTTGTTGATTTTTCGAACATATTTGGAACGAGAGAGTGTAAGGGTAAGTTGTAACGTCAACCAAGCAGGCTTAATCGTCGAGGTGCTTCCCTTACACTTTCCCGCTCCAAATAGGTACGTTCAAAAAATCAACAGCAACTCCTCAGTTGAAATCAATCCGTTAACATAATATTCAAAAAAGTCTTCCACCCCCGGCATTTTTTATTTAAAAAAACGAAAGAACGAGTGATCCGAGTGATCTTGTAAAGGGTTTATGGCATGAGCAGCCCTGCGGGCAAGTTGGGGTACATGAGCGGCCCACCCAGTGTGGAGCACTTGTACCAGCAGCCCTGGTTGGTCAAGGCCTATATGTACGAGCGGCCCCACGGAAATATGGGAAATGAAACCAATAGCACCAACTAGAAACTTTTTTCATGCGTATAATTTATTGCTCTAAAATGAACACTGTCAAAACATGCAAATAGACAATCACAGTCACATGACTCTCGACCCAAGTAGGTACTTCTCAGTTATTCAATCTAGGCTGGTACTTATACGGAACGATTTGGACAAACTTGGCTAGGGTAACCGTTTACTGGGCTCTATGGGAGATTTTCCCTGTACGACATGAGCGAGTATGACGTACTATTTTCATTCCAATTTAATAGAGAACATGTGCATTTACTCCAGAAAAACAACGGCTGTACCGGCGGATGGATGCGAAGCAGTTTACAACTAGGTTACTTTGCAATAAGGACGAAAGATACGTTCGTTCAGATCGCATCGGTGGTATCTTAACTTCCGTAAAGATACCACCGTCGTATTGCAATATGACCGATCGTATTGGCGGCACATGCGCAGTTGTGCGTTCGTATCGCAATACGGATTCGTATCGGTGTTGGCAGATCTCCTAGGAACTCTCTAATGGAGCTTGAAACTTTCCCAACAGAAACACCAAATTAATGCATAAGCAAAACAGATGGGCGATACAAAGCAGGCTTTTAGTAATATAGTGAACACCTGGAAATTTTGGTCAAGTTTATAGGTATTGATACATTTTCACTTTGAATTCAGTTTCAAGCTTTTTCTTGTTACATGAAACTGAAATTCCAGCAATAAAGAGAAAGTTATGGTATTTAGTTTGATTTGTTTTGCCTTCTTAATTATTGCTTTTCCAAGTCGAATTGAGAATTTTCCAAACCAAATAGAGATTTTTCCAAACCAATTTGAGAATTTTCCAAATCAATTTGAGAATTTTCCAATCTAAGAAACTTTCACTACTAAAAAGGAAAAGGGAGTTTTCCGAACCGAATTGACAATTTTTTAAGGCAATCCAAGACTTTTATTGAAAACAAAATTAGTGAAGCAAAATGAAAGAGTAGCACTTTATGAACTAATTAACATTGAAATCAAAAAGACAAAATGAACGAAGAATACTTCATAAAAATTACTCTCTTGTTAAGAACAAATAAAATCGAGGCCACTCCGCATTTTCGTTTTTGTTGACTTCCCTAGACCAGCCAAATGCAGAGTTGGTTTGGAAAAATCTCAATTTGGTTTGGAAAATTCTCAATTCGACTTGGAACATTCTCAATTCGACTTGGAAAAGCTATAGAAGCAAATGCTCTTATTCTGGAGTTCACATAAGTGTGATTAAATCATGGTAAAAAAATTAATAATTTATTTCTTTGTTGTTGATTTATTAACATTTTTCCCTCTTGTCAGTTTGGTCTCAATTGCATACAGTATTTTATAATTCTTGTGAATTACAGCTTTGACAATGCGTCAACGTAACTTGTGCAACGAAGAAGATATTAGAGGAATGTGCGCTGTATCGGATAGCGAAGGTGAGTGAATGTTGGGTTACTTCTTTGGCTTTAGTTCCATTTACCTATTCAACTAACTGCTTGTTCAAATTCGCTTGACATCTCAGTTGCTTCATATTTTTCAGGGGTGAACGGTATGACATCTCCAGTGAACCTCTGCACGTCGCGGCGAGTTAAGCAGGAGTCGCCACTAGTCAGGTTGCTTGCCAATGGCGGCGGCCCCCCACCTCTTCCTCCCAGCGTCGCTTCTCCAACGCCCATGGAGGACATCCCAGCCCACTCCCACCCAGGTGATTACGCAGGTATCTATTCCCTGTAAAATTTCGCTGTTATATTCCTGGCTTGTTAATTGTACTCATTTTTTATTTATTATTCAATAATAAACCATTGTAATCGCTCTTGAAGAAAAAAAAAATTGCTAACCCCCCCTGAAAATTTCATGGTTTACGTTTCAAAGGGTGTAGAATCCGAATCTGCAATAAAAATTGTTCCGTCCGTCCTCCGTACGCCGATTTTTCCCAAACGGCTGGAGCAAAAAATCTGAAAATTTCCGGAAAAATCCATGTTGGTCCGACAACGCCCCAATTCTTGAATATGAGCCAGCTCTCTCACTTAATTTAAAGTGCCCTCTAAGGGTTGTCAAAGTTAAAATCCCTAAAAACCTCAAAAAAAGTCAAGGCGGCCTAAATTTGGACTTATTTTTAAGAACTTTCCATGAAGAATCAAATGACCCCCGCCCCAGGTCCGTAGCTCAAACCATTCCCGATGTATGGTCCGATTTATGGTGCCAACATTTGCGTTTTTTGGTTTATTTTTGTTTTTGTTTTGATTGCAGTTACCTAGTGATGTAGTGAACGTGGATACTGGAGTGAACTCCTAAAAGAGTTTATAGCCGATACATGGGTTGAAGTATTCTGATAACCATAAAAAAACGCTGCAAATTCTTTCACTGGGGTTTTATTCAATTTTATTCAATTGGCTTGCGTTCATGATTTGAATCTCTACTAAGCTTCGGAGTGTCCCTGTTTCACAGCTGATAGAGCGATTATTGAGTTTCAGGAGGCACACAAATATGATCAACTGATCAATCCAAATAGGTGTTTTGTTTGAGAACAGATTTACGTGCTTTATGCATATCTCCTGAAATTCAATAATCGCTCTATCACCTGTGAAACAGGGACACTCCAAAGCTTAGTAGAAATTCAAATCATGAACGAAATTGAATTATAAACCCCAGTGAAAGAATTTGCAGCGTTTTTAAGTTTGCAGAACATTTCACTGAAAATTTGAACAGGTCTATGTTTTATTATTTTCAAGAGGGATCCACAATAATGGGTCACTAAAATTCTTTGGTTCTTTTTCTGCTTCATTTGTCTGGTCATGAGTCTGTAAAATGGCAGTTCTAAGATATAAAAACGAGACGATGAATGGTGACGTCTTGCTAGGCTTAACCCTTAAGGTTAGCTCCAACTAGGATCGTCCAGTCTCCGTTAACTAGTTGTCGGGAATTATATTTGTTCTATCAAGCGGGAGTTTGAATTCCCCTGTTGAACTCCACGACGGTTGCTGGGACCAAACTTTTTGATGTTTGCCCCGGCGAGATCTTGCAATTTGCCCCTTCTAAAATTGTATCCCAAAATCTCTTTGTTTTACCTCAACACCCCGTGGAAAGGACAAGTTCAGTAAATACTAGAATTTTGGTTAAATTAAACACTACTTTTCTTTATTTGCACAATCTGAATCTTTTATGCCACAATGCCACGAATCAAAAGTTCTGTACCTTGTGAAGGTCTGAAGGTCGTACTGAGAAAAGCGGCTAGTGGTTTGGCTAGGCCTGGTGCAGCTTGGGCTGAGGTTCTTCCAAGTCCGGAGGGTCTTCAGTAGGGGGAAGGATTTGCTCACTGCCCGAAACAATCGGTTCGTAAATCAGACGAGGAATACTTGATTTTTCCGAACTGTTCTCGAGGAGCCTTTTCCGAATCCTGGAGGGAGGAATTTTTTTCCGCTGCTGTGATTAGTGGGGCAACGACGGCTGAGCGGGTTGACAAGCTCAGCAGGTCTGCCCTTTAACACTGCACTTAAGACGACACGCTGAGATACGCGTCGTGCTGGTGTTGTCTTAAGACAACATCGCATCCTAAAAGCTTGAGTTCACTTCAGGAGCAAGAACACATTCCAGGAAGCGTTTTAGGGGCTAGGTGAGGTAACGTCTTTATTCAGTAGTTCCCCACCAACGCCAGCGAGTACGCTGTTGTCGGATATCTCATTTCTGTGAGTCACAAAGTAGTGTACAAAGTGGAAGGTGGTCCATTCCTTGGTTACAGACGGATATCGCTTTTCAAGTGAGTTTTTCATTATTTTCACTTCATTTCATTGTTGATACGTGATAGATTCATTATAAAGATGCTTACAGAAGTTCATTCTGAGTTCTCAGCATTTGAAGTAATTGAGCGAAGCCCCTACAGCCTAACGCCAATACAAAAATTTCCGACACTGATAGTGTTAGCAAGAACGCGTCAGCTGACTTCAGGCCCAGCGTTGAGAGTGTTAAACTAGGCGGGAGCGCCCAAGTTCCGTTTCCAGTTGGTTTCCCTTGCAGGCCGGTTTTTCGTTAAATTCGTTCCTCACACTAGTGTTCTGGTGAAATTACCCCTGAGTAAAATAGACTTCATACCATCCGTTCTAGGGGGTTGAAGGGGTTCGTCGCCTTCTCTCCAAACTGTGTTATTTCTGAAATCTCTTTCATCGATGCCCCTCACTCATCCTGCGTTCTGTCCTATTCTCCTCAGGAACAGGGGACACGTGCGGTCACTGCGGGATCCGTTTCCCGGACCGAACCCTCTACTTCCTCCACAAGGGCTGCCACGCCGAGGGCAACCCCTGGAAGTGCAACATCTGCGGCGAACAGACTTCAAACGTCTACGATTTCAATTGTCACCTCCTCAGCAGTAAACACCAGTAAACCTTTGATTGTCAAAATCACTTCGTAAGTAAACAATCAAAAACAAAGGATATCCAGCAACAACGAGACCTGTACAAGTAGGTTCTTTTGGGTTTTCAAGATAAATCATCGCTTTATTTCCTATAAAAACGAATAGAACTTTTTTCTTTCATTTTTTTAATCATTTACCATATCTCCCGTTTAAGAAGCAAACCACATGACCAAACTTTCCGACTAAAGTCGAACCCTACATTGTTCCGTTACTGAGTTAATTCCCACAAGATTGCTTTTCGAGCATATATAGTGCTTACCATAATTTTTAGCGAAGTGGATGTAATTTCATTTTCTCCGTTTATTGATTAGCCAACTGGGACATTTTACCAAAATATTGTATGAAATGAACGTTTCAACGCTCAAAATTACCTTCATTCAGTTTCATCTTTTCTAACTACAATATACAACTGGTCATTGACTACATGAATTCTGGAATTGCGTAGTTGTTAACTTTCCTATTCAACGATCAATAGAATAATCTTCTTGGTCCAAGAAAAACTGATCCATCAGTTCTTGAATTTGACACTCAAATAAATGTATCTTTTCAAGCTCAGATCAAAAGAGAACCGTAATGAGTCATGGTTTTACTTCTTTTTAGTTTTCAAATTTCGTTCTTGAATCCAGATTCACAAATGGTTTTCATAATTTGTGAGAAATTAATAAATCAGTGAGTTGATGAATAGTTTCTCATGCTATATTTGTGCTTTAATCAATTACGAGATTCTTGCCACGTTCTAGGACATTCTATCCAAAAATTTACATCGGCACGTATTGAGTAAATTGAATAGCCTTTTTCTTGATGTCTGAGACAGACGTTTCATGAAATTTTCCAGAAGGGAATATGAAAACTACCTAGTTAGTAAAACCAAGACACATTTTCTATTGAATTCCCTGCATTCCTACTACAGATTTATCCATTTCTTTAAAAATTCTAAGTTGAGTATGATTTGAGAATGTCTAAACGAAAACTCTACTTTCAACTATATTAAGTGAATACCACATCTTAAATTTTCAAGTTGTCCAATGGGTTTATGAATCAAATTTTCCTGTCTGCTCATTCCAACCAATTTTCGAGAAGACGTCAGTAATTTTTATGAAATTTTCCGAGCACTGTATTTTTCATTTTTAAAAAAAGAAATAATTGAGAATTTGTTTAATTTTTTGTATAATATCGACGGAAAATATGATCGTATCGATGTGATTACCTTATTTATTTCTGTATTACTGCATTGATAGTTAACCGCGAATTTACCTCCAGAGTTTGGGTGTTTGAACCGAATTCATGGAGTTGATAATTCATTCTTCGAATAGTCAATGAAATATGTTGTGTTACCATTTTATTAGCACGAGTAAATAGTTTAGTTCTTTTTTTCGAAAATCAATTTTTTTTCAACCTTTGGTGTAATTCTTGTCAACGTAGAGTACATTATTTTTATACTTCTGCACATTGAGCTTACGAAGGGAATATTGTCTTGAAAGTTTTCAAGAACATTCAAACAAAAAAGTGGAAACGTTAAATATTTTAGTGTTAACATTATGTGTCGTCCTTATTCTGCATTGTTGGACGAGATCTTCTTAGAAGTTGTCAAAACACGGTCAACTCAAATGGAGTATTTATTATTCTATTATTATTGAGAAAAATAGTTTATAAATTGCGCGTATGAAGGAGACGATTGAAATGCAAACATTTTGATCTCGGGATAATTAATTTATTAGGTGTTAGTGTATTGTGCCTTCGGTTAATCCGATGCTTTCTCCTTTGATATAATCAAACTAATCACGCTTAACCGCCAATTTTTGTCGCGGCTATATTGCAAATGAGTGTGTCTTAAATGTTGCTTAAAAAAAATCTGTTGACGGAATATAATTTATTCTTTTTTGGAGATTAGAAAAATTGAATTTTTATCGTGCATTTGGTTAACTTGCCATTGACAGTAACCGAGAAGTACCACAAATCACTCGCGTAACTAATTCATACTCGGAACTCAAATTTTTCCATTTCATACAGTGAAACAAAACCTGTTCGCATTGATTGTAATCCCCCAATAAAAAACGGATCTTTATCGCAATTGCCTGTTCTTTGCTTTATTTGGGTTTTTTACGTTTAAAAACACTTAATTTCACAACTTTTAACATCTCATAACCTAGTACAGGGCGAGAATTTGCAAAAATTCAATATTTCGCCCCGTTTCTTAGTTTTTACATCTGCCAGTGCAAGAAGAGTATTGTCTAGATTACGTTACTCTCCCTTTTCTTTTTTTACGCAATTTTGAACCATAGCTTTTCGAAAGATTTGATTTTTGTTTGTGATAGAATTGTGCATATGCGATAACAATCTACTATGCTTTAGAAAACAATCAACATAATTGATAACTACAACTAATAAGCTAAAGTGACACAGTTTTCAAATCATATTCGTGGTACATACTAAAATGTGGTCCTTGTTCATCCCTACTATTCACTGCTGCGGCAGAACGGTTGCCTTTGCCATTGCTACCAACTTAACAACACGTATTTGATAACCTAAACCAACTTCTTGTGGTCCCTCCATCGATCAAGGAATTTTCATATTAATTCAACTGTTCCTTTATGTTACATTTGTGATATGGCCACAAAAATATCTTTACTTTCTTTGGGAAATTGATGATCAACTTTACAGAAGTCAAATAGGCAAAGTTCCGTACATTTTTCATGAAACTCTAAGCTTCTGAATCCAAAGTCATTCCACATGATTGTAGAACAATTTTTGAAGATCGATTTCTCAATAAAACAAGTGAATTTGAATTGAACTTGAATTTCTCTGTACGAATCCACGTATTTTGACTTCGTCACCTCTCTTCAGTCAAGTTAATGGCAAGCTAACTTCCTACGATACTTTGATGTTAGATGGTTGTATAAATAATAGCTTATTTTGGAAACGCAAAATGAAAAAATTTTAAATGTTCGAAAATTTATATTTTGTATTGTTGAGTGCTCAGCTGTTTCGTATATGAATATCATGGACGCAAATTAAACTTGTCTAGATTATAGATCCAACACGCGAAAAAGAGCTTGTGATTCACTTATTTTAACTATCGCAGAGAACTCTTAGCGTTCTCCTAACTTTATGGCGATTTCCCAATGTTTTTGGGGACATTATTCGAGAGAACCAATATTTTCCACCAAATGACCACAAAGAACTTGGATAATTTCTAAACGTTACCGTTAACTTGTTTTTCACTCAAATTTATAACTATTGAAACAAACAGCGAGCACATTTTCTCTTTACAATATAAAAAAAATTTAATTAATGTTGTCTAAAATGAACATACTAAACAATTTATGAGCATATCATAGGGACCCACTGTAAATCGTCTGTCACACAATTATATTTCACTTACGATTTACTGATCATAGAATTGCCTTCAAAAGACGCTGTGTACATTTCTCAATTGAATTGAATTGCCGTACCTGTGTATATAAACCATCACTTTCTAGTTGCCATTCGTTTAATTTTATAGATACAATCGGTGTATAAAAAAAAAAAAACTTATTGACAAAACACAACAACTAGACATTTATAACGTATTTTATACTTCGTTCCACTTTTAAGTTCATCGATTTGCCTAGCAAGGTGCGTACAGCGCCGTCAATGTGTATTCTTTACATTCCACTACATTAAGAAATGAAATATTTCGCGTGCCTACCTATTTTTTTTCGTTGTTTGTCAAGTGATATATGATTAATTATAAATTCAAGGTTTACTTCAAAATTTAGTCGCTAAACGAGTTGTCAAACTAAAAGAATTTTGTGTTAACTGGAAAAAGGTCATGTTGTTTTGGATCATTTTCACAAATGTTTTTCTTGGTGGTGCGAATTGAAATTTTGAAAATCTCCGCCGCAAGTTTCGTGTTGAACACTGAAAGTCCTTCGAGGCAAAAATTGTATTAGACGCTGTATTTTTAAATTATGAAAAATTCTATGTAGTTCAGGAAAAATTGATTAAAAAAAAATGATTTAAGGACAATCAACAATTTCTAGGTTACTAAGATTGCCATCTTGGTTCTCTTAATTAAATTGATTTCAATAAATTAATTAGTTACCTCAACAAGACTAATTTTCAAGTATTCGATTTGGAGGGCAGTACTTCATCCTTGGTATAAAATCAGAATATTTCAAAGAATGTTGAATCATATCTTGAAAGAAGCTTTCAACGTTTAAAAGCAGTTCTATACTCATGAAATTCAACAAAAGTGTACCATTTCTTTCGTTTGTTAATTTTATGGCGTTTTATTATCGTTTTAATGCTACTGTTTTGGTTATTGTGAACATTTAAATTCATGATGAACTCACATATTGGTATACTAATCAAAGATTCATGCGGTCATTACCTTGCAAAAGATGAGCTACCTGCATATTTGCAGCTAGATACTCGAGTTTAGTCAAAAAGAGCATTATAAATTGGTCTGCATGAGTTCTATGGATTTGGGATTCCGTTACCTTTCTAAGAAATTCGTTCTGTGCTGTTTGGTACGATCAGAGACTGTCCAAAATGCTGATGATTCGGAGCTATCTAGTGGCTTCTTCCTAGAAGACTTGATAATTATGGTTTTTATGTTCACACTAATTTACTTCTCATTGTGTCGAATTTGGTGCATTCTATAATTATGGAAGCTGTGTTCCCCCGTTCAACCAAGTGGCTTTGGAACATTGCGCAGTGAGCAACATGGCTGAGCTTAGTGTTCGAAATTACTTCATTAGCCCTATTTGAAGGCAATTTGAAGCTGTTCCTATACCTTGAAGTTGTTGAACTTCTACAAATCGTTAGAAAGAATGGGAAACTTGACTTCATTGTTAAACTTTGAAGCTGTCATAATGATTGTTTTGACGGGATGGTTCAGACAATATATTATTGCGTCAATTGATCCCCTAAAAAACATCAGAAAACTTTGGAAAACGAAGAAGTTATGGTATTTCAGAAGCCATCCAACTTGCCCCGGACCTTTCTGTTCTAAGGAAGACTCTCTTGTCATCCATCGACAGTTGACAATTTTTTGAAATCACTCTTACAGATTCATCAACCCAAGTTTTCATATCCTTAAACCTTATTTAAGCTTTTGGGAGCTTTGGTCTTTAGATTCGTTTAACGAGAGAAACAAAATACCCAGTGGATTCATTTTTAACTTTTGATCATTTTCATTGTGTGACTCAAAATTCTCTATTAACTGCCTAAATTGACTCTACAGTCACAATTTCTTTCTGAGTGTAAAAATATCAACCAAGTTCCCTTTAGAGAAGTCAGCATTCTTGCTTCCATAATGAAAACACCCTCGTTGGATTAACTTTGAGCAAACAAGATAGGTTAACCAACTTGTACTTTGGGTCAGGGAGAAATTTGAGACCCTTCTTGATCAAGCATGAAAAGTAAATGTTACATTCTTCAGTTTAAATTGTCTAAAGGATCATGGTGCTGAGATTCTTTTTAAACTAAATAGTTTCCGATTGAAAATTTCCAATCTAATAATATTCTAATTTCTTCCAAGTGTATAGCACCTCTCAGTCTAATATTCTGCCATTATCGATGTTCCTGAACAATTTAGCCATCCTAACACCCGCTTTGCCCCTGTTTTAAAACTACGACCACAATCAATCCTTTCAGCAAATTTTTGTGGAACTAAGTTTCACCGTTGCTCACTAGATAGCTCTGCCTTACAACCACTCTTCTTGAACAGGCAATCGCTCACTTTATCTGCCACAGAAAACTACTTTTTTGGATGTTCCTTAATTTTACTTCAATTTTTTTCTAATTCTATCTTGAAATCTACACTCCTTGCCTCTATCATTCGCTACTACACCAAGGAAAACACTTGTAAACCTACATAATCCACCTCCTACTTAGTGTTCCCCCCCCTCTGTTACTAGCAAAGAAACCCTGTTTCAATGTATTCCTTCAACTTTTTCCAAGTCGTGTAAAAGTAGTCAAAAAAATGAACTTTCATGTCAAAAGTAAATGAAACAAATTATATTTTTATCACTGTACAGTATTTATTTTATGATTATTTTTGTGAGAAAAAAACCAATTATGTATTCTAAGAAAACGTAGTTGAAACTTAGAATTTATGGTAATACTCATTTTTTCTCGTTAATGAAAGTAGTAGTAGTTTTTTTCCTTTTTTTCTAAACCTATTTTCGTTCGAATACGGTGTGCTGTAGAAATAACTATATAAAAATCTTAATTTAAGCGGAGCTTCTGGGACAAGTTATTCGAGTTTTTAGACTTGTTTTTTTAAATTTACGTTTACTTAATGACATTTTTGACAGGGTTATAATTCTTGTTTCTTTTTCATAGAACTTCAGTCATCTCTTGTCTGTAATTACACGTTACGTATAAGTCTGCCCCTTTCAAAATCAATATTTAATTATGGTATTTTAATCTAATAGTATTACAGCTGATTTTTTATTGAAATCTTGATTTCAAAACAGAGATTTTTTTGTCCACCTAGTGACAATTGGAGGTAAATTTATTTAGATGATATTTCTCTAAAACAAATGCTGATTTTCAATTTCTGTGTAAAGTTCCACTACTTTTAATTGCTGTAATCCAAATGCGCCATTGAAATTTCTCAATTTCGAGTCATACGATGCAAAGTTACCATGAAGCTACCTTCTCCTAGGAATAGTATTACACAAACTCAAATTTTGAGATTTTTTTCGTTCGTCATAGTATAATTTATTCTAAGTCTTAGTTTTTGGTAAGTTTCGTATTTCGAATTATAATTCTTTTTTCGTACCTAAAACTATTTCTGAGTGATTGATTTCACTGTCAAATTTTTAATTTCTCGTAAAAACAAAACCAAAGTTTTAATTTTCTCTTCAAATACTATTTGTTACCACAAAACCCAAAAAAACTATCTCGAATAACTGTCCCGTACCGAACTCCATGTACCGTTAAATTAATTTTGTAGCTAAGGACCATCCGTTAAGTGTTTTTTTCGTAGTCTACTTTATTACCTACTTAATTAAAAAAAAAAAAAATTGTTTCTCTTATCGAATGTGACATCTACTAATGTGGATGATGAGTAGAACATTTGAGCCCTGTTTTCGTAAAAATTAAAGAATCATCAGCCAATATAGAGATGTTGAACACAAGTTTTTGTAACTTTAGATTTTTACGTTTTGTTTATTCGTAAAAAAAAACAAAAATCATTATAATCCCTTGAGTGCCTTTTTCTAAAAACTAAAGTGCTGTTCCAACACTCAGTGCCTCTGTACATAAAGATACCACTATAAAACGTATTTTATATTGTATTACTCCTTGTAAAACACCCTCTTTTTTGTATTTTGGCAGCTGCTTATAATCGTGGCATTCATACATTTATATAGAGTACCTACATAAATAATCATGGGAGATGTGCGCAGGGTTAAACGAAAAGTGAGGGTTGAAAGCCTTTTGAGTTGCGTTATTGGAGACCTGGTTGGTCCAAAGTGTGTTCATTGGATTTGGAGGTTTGAGGTTATGTTTGAAAACTTGTGCCTTCTAAATTGGAAATGTCTGCCATCTTGAAATAGGTGCAGTATGAGATGGTGGTTTATTTAATAGTTCTTAAACTCTGCCTTCGCCATAAATGTTGAATGCGTTTGGCAGCAGAAACCAAGGTTTCTGAGGGATTACGGGTGGTCACTTGTAGTAATGAGTCTGTTGGGCTTTGGTGAAATTTCGATCGGATCACTATTAAGGTAGTTAAGTGATTTTGAAGAGCAAAACTCTAGATGCCCGGAATGTAGGACACAAGCAAAGTAATATTCGAGTTTAATCGTTTGCATATGCCTGGTTTTATGAGTTAATTTATAGTTTTCATGATCCAATCAGTCTTTTTTTTTTTTTTTACTCTACCACTCATCAGTGTAGGAAAATTATGTAGGACGCATTGTTTATGAGTTATGGGAGAAAGAAGAGAGCTGTAGCCCTCCTCCAAAGGTTGCCATTTTATATTTAAGCTGTTTCGAGGTGGCAGATAATTTTCTCAAAATAGTCCAAGTTTTCTGCACACGTCCTTAGTTTGTGAATGGTAAACAACACATTCGAAATCAGCAAACCAAAAATTACGATTACCATAATTCAAATTCCTTAAAGAACTCCTCAGATGTGGGTTTGCATCTCATAATCGTCTACTCTCTTTCGGCTTTTTGTGCCGATCCAATTACTGAAGGGTATGCCCCCTCTCTCATTTTGTGTTTGTGGGATCATTCTCTTGGTGAATGTTTTTGCAATTTCTTTCTTCAAAGAAAAGTACACACAAAATTGAAGAAATCACAAAATAACTATAGTTTTGAAGGAGTTCAAAGAATTTATTACATAGTCATCCTGTTTGTAATTGTTGACCTCTGAATGTGGACCTATTTCAACCTCCATCTAGTGATACATCGATTTCTTAACATTCAACCATCTTGGCCTGACAGAATTTGTTTAGAATTCTCTATTTCAACTTCACTGTACAACTACATATAAATACGCTCATATTATCCAAGATCTACTTTCAACGCTCTACAATCGTTGGTTATACCTAACCTAACTTGAATTGTCATCTGTTTACTTCCTCCATGCAACTCATAAGCTTTTTGCCCTCACTATTTGTCAAAATCTCATAGCGAACCTCCTTCAAATCACGTGTGAAGCCTACTTTTCATTTTCAAATACTTATACATTTAAAAACAATCACACTTTTCGTTGATATTTAGATTTACACTCATGAAAACCCAAGCTTTGACTTTATTAAGTTAGTATGAAATATTCATGTTGTTATCATCAGATCACGAGATAAGATGTTAGTGAAGGTGCCATGTTTTCATTACCTTTGTGTCCCTTGACACTCTGCGTTCTACTGAACAATTTGAATAACCTGTTATACCTTGCACATAAACTTGAAGTTTCACGTTGCTGATCACAGCCATAAGTATCCCCTAACTAACCTCTCATCTTCGTGTTTTAATGATTTTAAATTGTCAACATCCCCACACAACTGTCAAAAGTATTTTTCAATCGGTTTCAGCCTGGCTACACCCAATCACAATGAAATCCCTTTTAAAATTTAAATTTAAATCAAAGAACTTTATTTGATTAAACTCTCGTAAATTATTTTGGTGTTTTTTCTCTCTCACAATTCCCTTAATATCTAAACCTTTTAATAAAATTTTAAATGTTTTTGTAAATAAATAACTTACTTACCAAGTTTGTTTTAACTGTAGAACAAATTGATTATATAACCATTGTCTTTGGGGGCCTTTTTCAAAGAAAACAAAACAAGAAAAATAAAAAAATCAACATTGATAATCAGTGCCTTTTCAACATTTTTGACCTTATTTTCAACTCCTTCTTATCGAAAAAGCTTTGATATTGTATTCCACCGCATTTTAATGCGATATTTCTTATAAACGAATTTTTGTTTTAAAGGAAACTATTGTCCAAGTCACTAAAAATGTTGGAAAAAACTTTTTGAAGAATTTATTTTGAGAAAACCACACGGATGTAGGTAAGTGTTGTTTTTGGGGGTGAAAATGAGTCAGATATAATTTGTAAATTTCAAAATTTTGAAAGGATAGGTTAGGATTGCTCTGTACAGCCCACTGGGCCACTTGGCTTTTTTAATTATAAAATGTATCAATTCCATTTCAAGTTTAATCTTTGAAAGTAAATTACACCTAAAACTTCATCCTTTAATCAGAATCATCAATAGATTTCAAGGGTTAAAATCTCATTTATAAATTCTGACTTGAAAATTTGAAAATAATCTGAAAAAAATTGACTAGACATCGTTGTTTCCAACAAAAATTCGTTCATAAGGTCAGCGAGTAGGAGTTAAAAAAACAACAAAAATAATAAATATTTCACCTTTTAGATGTCCGATTCATTCAAATATGTGAAACCCTGTTTTCTTAGTCCCTAGTGATGTTATTTCTAGTGAACCCCCATCTCAAATTTAAATATAGCTGTTGTACCTTAATACGTATTTTTAAAAACCGACTAAAATGGCGACCAATGATGTCACAAAACACTGAAAATGTATCGTAGTTGTGTACTTAGATGAAGGAAATTCCCTTACCACTCTCTTGTGAGTATATTTTGTCAATATCGAGAACATTCGTCGTCAATTTTCAAATTAATGAATTTCTATCGGCTTTCGACAGTGAGAGTTTAGTTGATAACCGTAGATTTAATATAGTTTCACCTAAACAACGCTTCATTTCGCCTGTGCTCATGTGAAGCCAATTATTGAATATGAGCTGCCCTATTGTGTTAATTGTCCTCGCTTGGTTGTACCTTAGTGGTGAATTTAATGTCATTCGAGTCAACTTCATTCCAATCATCAAATTTTATTAAGTTATTTTCAAATTGATATTTAAGTGTTCTCGTAAAAATTAGAAAGAAATGGTTGAAAATAAAATAAAAAGATCATTCCAATTTCTTTTCTGTCGGGGACAGTTTTGTTTTTGTCTTAATTTTCCACGTTTCAGTGGGTGATCAAAATGCTGTTATATTTGTCTCTAATCCTGTAAATTTTAAGTTGAATTAAAATTATTGTGAATTGAACGTGTGTTTTTCGTTTATTTCATACCCTGGGAACATTATAGTTATTGCAGAGTAGAATCAATGAATTTTCTGCACTTGGAGTTGAGATTTACATCTGTATATCGAATACAAGATCTGTTGATTTTGGAGGCAAAAAGAAGTAAAAATAAATTGTAAGCCTCCCTAGGAGGCTCACTTTGAAATTGGAAGGCAGGAGGCGTTGCAGTGGGACGCAGGAAACCCTGTCTCAGGGTTGGCAGGACTGTTTCCCCTGTCCAGTGGCTTGCAGGAGTGAGGAGTGGGAGCTCTGGTCAAGCTAGGGTGGGGAGAGAGGCAGCTCAGAACATCAAGCTTCTGCTCTTGCCCACAAGTATTTTTGCCATCTTTGAGATCATTTAGTTCTGAAGAATCATCCCATTTGTGGAAGTGCAAAGTTGAATATGTGAACCATCAGTTGTGTGAATGGTCGCGTTCCATGCCTGATATCAAATGTGTAGTTACCTCAGCCCCGAGATAGAGACTCTAGCACATTCCCTCCAATCGTGCAATCGCGATACCTGCCATAAGAGAATGCCAAGTCAAGAAACTCAGTGTATGGTAAAGTAACCTTGAACTGTTGAATTCCTGCTGCAACCCATGTTTCATGCATTGTACCGTGCTTTTGTAGTTCAGCCAGTTAAACGTCCGCCTCTTCGAGGCATCAAATTGTCAACATTTAACATATGTTACACTCGAGACATGCTCTTTGCACGTCACTTCACGGCATGTCGAGCGCACTTTGCCTCTTAAGACGAGTATGTAGCTAAGTAACCCTTTAAACTACCCACATGGTAGCTTGTTCAAACCAATTTTTAGCACTAAGAACAGGCCTGAACCCACCAACTACAGATATTTCTTTGAGTTCCTAGCGTGTATAGTCATAAGACACGAAGTGTTCAATTCTTGTATGTTACATTGCGTTTTTTGAATGATTTCTATGTTTGTATATGCGTTTATTACAGGATAATTATGGAGTTCAAGTAAATGCACCTGTCGTTCTCTATGAACTTTACCTTGACTCTTAACAGTTACTCAGCGTCACAATAGATCCTAGCGGTCTCAGTGACCAGGGGCTCCTCCCATCCCTATAAAAAAAAAAAAAAAAAAAAACAGTTACTCAGGTTTCTAGGTAAGCCAACAGTAGAGTCAGTACGCTCCTCGGGCACTATAGAACCCCCCCGAGCACTTAAAACACCCTCCAAGAACTTCAGTTCTTGGGCTCCCTTATTTATACAGCAAAGGCTTACAAAATGAAGGACTAAAATCTGATTAGAAGTGAGGATTTCTCTACGAGACTACATGGTATTTGTTTTTTTGTAATTGATATGCCAGATTCCAAAGAACTTGGCGAAAGCTCCTGGATAGCTGAATGATCATCAGCTCGCTCTCCTTAGGGATGGTATACAGCACAAATGGGCAGCAGCTGGACCTGGCCTGCGAGGCATTTAAAAAAAAGCCCTGTCAAAATTAGTTAATGGCAGGCAAGATATGTTATTAAAGAGGCTATCTAGTACAGAAATAAACTGCGGTGTCGTAATTTACTTTGTTAGGACGTCTCTCTGAAGGAAGATTTTGTCACTAGAAGGAGGCCTATTAGAATTGACCCAGGGAGGGTGGAACAACGCAATCATGAAAAAAATTCCCTTTCAGACCAATCCACTAAGAAGAAGAAAGATGTTTTTGTGTTAAAAAATTTTTCGACGCTATTCAGCTACAATTCTTCACCGAGTTTCGTGATTCTCATTTTGTTCGATCCCAATTTTACTCTAGCAGTACGACGATTCTAAGAAATTTTGGATTTGTCAAGAAAGGTTAATCGCCAATTCTTTCTACTTCTTCTCAAGCAAGAATTCATTATGAAAAGTGAATAGAGGGGGTAGTTTTGAATGTTTAGATGTGCGACAAATCAGAGATGGTGAATCGTGTAGAAGAGGAAATGGGCTGTTTGATTTTATACTATTCTTAATCGAGTTTCTTGCCTGATTTATCGTTCGATTGCTTGAAGTGATTGTTTTTTCTGTGTGGACCATTCACAGGAAACTCGGGGGTTCTTTCTTTGTGCAATTTTACGGTGTAAGAGCAGTCAGCATTTTGTGGTGGTGGTGGTCAGAGAAATAGGGCTACACTATTTATGGTTAACTACACTCTTGTGCATAACACGGTTGAATAACACGATCTATTCGCTTTTTTCACTAATATTATATGCAAACAGGACAAAGCGATGCATACACTAGGTACTTGCCCATATGTTTATTTTCAATAGCAAATCATTGTAATTGACCATGAAAAAACAAATTAACCCCCACATTTGTTGAAAGATGCTTAGAATCTAAACAAAGAATTGTAAAAAATACATCAGTTCATCGTACCCAGTCCTAAGCCGTTCTTCGGACCAAATAATATGAACAATGGATCAAAAATCACGTACATAATACGACCTGGAGATTATTCAAAATGGTCGGCACGATCTTCGATCAACCGTAAACAATAAAATTTAAGGGCTCAATTATTAAAAAATCTGAAATTATAGGAAAATAATTCATAACTGAAGAATAAGAATATCACAAATTCGTTCACTTTTGATGTAACTCATATAATTTATTACATACCTTACATTTACTATAAAAAAGAGCTGATAAATACAATTTGCCGCACAAATTTCAATTTTACTTTTTGTATTTATGCTTTAAAAAAATATGTGGGTGTACCATAACTGTATTGTAACAATCTACATAAAAATGCATTGTTTAAAATATTGAAAACAAAGAATTAGTTACTTGATCATAGATTCTGATTCAAATAAAATCACATTTTTCCTTTGAACTAACTAAAATAAGGTATTTTCTACATACAATTCATAAAACTTATGAAGATATTAAGTGCATTGTGTTCAAAACTGAAGACAACATTTCCTTTCCTCCATATTGACATTAAAAACGAAATTACAGTACCGATGATTCCAACAATCCTAATTTTAAAAAATAGCTTAGTACCAACATAATTTTTAATTAGACGAAATAAGCTACTAATTGAATTGATTGATTGACTTACGGTTTGAAAAATGAAGAAGAAGCGTTCAAAGGCAACGCCAGGTCATTGAAAGCCTGAATGCATAGATGAACCGAATGCGTTTATTTCCATTACGGTAGTATTCAGCCTTCAAAGTCCAGAAATGATAAGAAAATGGATTTACCTTACCTACCAAAGTCAAATTTTCAATTCGATTAGTCACCCGAAGGAAGTTTCTGCAAATGATTCCATAGAGGTTTATCATTTCTGTTCATGAGAAGACAGTTTTTATGGATGTAAACTAGAGTATTTCAACTTTGACTAGCTTCGTACACTGACTGGAGAAATCAAACTGGCAGTACCCATGGACAAGAGAAATATCTCTATCAACTTATTTTTATTTTTTTATATAACAACATGATTTCCATTCTGAGGACTTTGAAAAGAACCGTACTTGCATGTGAAAAGCAGTCATACAGGGAAGGAAGGTCAAGCAGGGTTCACATCCATCTTCAAAGCTATCGAGAAAGTGCGTATGAGCAGGTGATTGGTTGGACTTCAGCTGGGGAGGGGGGAATATTTTTTCTGGAGAAGTGCTTTTTTAAGCGAACTGCCAGATTTTTCAGATATTTTCCACTCTGCATCTGCGCAGTTCACTAACGAGTGTACAGAATGGCATCAGGAACTGAAACAGCTGTGGGACTGGACAACAGCGTGGGAAACAGCTGTTCTGGACAGCCAAAATTCCAGAATGGTTATAAACGCCTTCCATATGCTTTCCCAACTTCCGCAATTCCCTTCCCCTCCAATGCTTCTCACAAGCTTCCCCTACCCGTCTAACCCGTTCTGGACATTCTGAATGGATGTGAACCCTGCTTCACACCCTGGCAGAAGAGATATCGTGACATAACGAGTTCCATAGTTGGAACAAACAAAACAGTTCTATTCGTATTTCCCAGGATTTATCTATAAATTTATCTTTATAATATCTACGCTTCTAGTTTTGATTGTTTTGAGTAGTTCTGTCTTGGCATAAACCTCCGGTGTTTTCTAGATGCCTGAGTGTCCTCTGGGTGTTGCACGCATATCTCCTCAGCTTGGAAGGGGCAACTACTCAATGCATCGTCTTCATGTTATACATGTAGTACAACATATAAATTTAAAGTCGATTGATAAAACGATCATACAAGTACTTCGTTGTCTATGGCTGTCAGTTACATGTATGTTATTTTGAATTCACATACGTTAGCAGCAATTAAATTGCCACATCACGACTAAAGCCTTTTCTTCTTTCAATAGTTCTGCTTTCTGGGGCACTTCATTCATCGCTGAAAGTACCTGTGATCCTTCTAGCAAGGTCCTCAATCTCGTCGTCATACACGTACGCCTTCATGATGGGGTCCAGTTTCCTGTGTTTGTGATACAAAATGTTGAGTCTATCTTTAGGCACGACGCAGCGGATCTTGTCGTTTTTGCACCAATTGCTCCTGTAGTACCGGTTGGCCAGGTCTTTGACGTAGTGGATGTACTGCGTGTCGAGACTTGCCATCAACCCTTCTTCAGGATGCTCCCTGCCCGAGATAGCCGCCATGTAACCTTCGGTTAGTATTGGTATAACGTAGTTCATCTGTTGAGTTGACAATAGATAACTCATTAATCCAAATCTTAACAAATGAAGTTACGAGTATTTTAAAACTAACACAAAAAGATAATAACATATTCACCAAGACCTGTGGGACACAAAATTTTTTTATCACACAAAATTTTTCAATCATTGTAGTAGTGTATAGCCCTTCAGCACAATCATCGGTCCATCATTGCATCACATTTCAATTTTACCTCAGGTAATCGAGCTCAACAACTGGAGAGAGTTTGCAACTTTTTGAAAATAGTCAAGCCTAGGCAGATTGTCTGGTTCTGGCGTGAAACACGAATAATTTACAACAAATTAGATAATCAAATTTGAAAGAAAATGAGGTTTTTACATTTGGTGATACAGGGAAAGTTACTTTAGAATGTCTGATGGAAAGGTGAGTCAGGATTACTTCTTCTTGGCGTGAATAAGAGACGGCTCCGTCAGTGCTTTTCTTTGTTCTGCTTGAAGAAGTCCATGGATGTACATACTTTTTTATTGCACATAGTCTTTGTGCAATTCCTCGTTCCGAACATACCATGGGGCGTTGCATATCCCAACTGTCCATGATACGCTGATCGCCAATTGCCATAAAATGTACCAGAACGCACCAGCCAACCCAAACCCCCTCATAAATTCTATCCCCCTGCGCCGCCCAGCTCCCAGGCCCACTCGTCGCCTTAAAAGAAAGCACCATTCCGACAACGCAGAAGGGTTCAATTAAGCTCCACTGAACTTTGTTCATATTGTTATGTTCAATGTTTTTGTTTATCTCTCCAAACGCTTCATTCTTTACATCTCTATATCAAGTTGTCTTTATTTATTCAACTAGGAGCCCATTTACTGGTCCTCCTCGTTAGGTCTGTCTATTTGAGCTCAATACCAGCTGCAAAATTTTGTTACACATGTGAATCACATTTAATATGTGCTAAAATCTGTTGTTATCGTACTATATAGGGCACCGCCCAAAAATGTATCTATTAAATACAAAAAAAAAAATAGAAAAAATTGCACATAGTTTTTGGTAGCCCATATTGAGGCAATGAGAATGCCATGCGTTCCATATCTTCAATTTAATAATGGAGAGGAAATCTGAGCGGATGTAAATATGTGATGCGACCGGTTGAATGGATGCAATCTTAGCATGATGGCCTGCTAGTTCATTACCAATCATATCACCGTGTCCAGGCACCAAACAGAATATTGTTGATATACCAAGTGTGAATGACAACTGGTTTGAACACAGTAAAAATCGACTGATCCAAATCAGCTGATAGAATTCTCTTTTCAAGAGATCGAGTTCATTGTAACTGTCGTTGTACACGGGCAGACTAGTGGGGCTGGGGGTTCGGTGTTTCATTCAATACCGAAAGTATCTGTGATCCTTCTAGCAAGGTCTTCAATGTTGTCGTCATACTCGTACGCTTTCATGATGGGGTCCAGTTTCCTGTGTTTGTGATACAAAATGTTGAGTCTATCTTTTGGCACAACGCAGCGGATCTTGTCATTTCTTCCCCAACTGTTCTTGTAATACTTGTTGGCCAGGTCTTTGATGTAGTAGATGTACTGCGTGTCGAGACTTGCCATCAACCCTTCTTCAGGATGCTCCCTGCCTGAGATAGCCGCCATGTAACCTTCAGTTAGTATTAGTATAACGTAGTTCATCTGTTGAGTTGACAATAGATAACTCATTAATCCAAATCTTAACAAATGAAGTTACGAGTATTTTAAGACTAACACAAAAAGATAATAACATATTCACCTAGACCTGTGGGACACAAAATTTTATATCACACAAAGTTTTTCAATCATTGTAGTAGTATTTAGCCCTTCAGCACAATCATCGATCCATTGTTGCATCAAATTTCAATTTTACCTCAAGTAATCGAGCTCAACAACTGGAGAGAGTTTGCAACTTTTTGAAAATAGTCAAGCTTAGGCAGATTGTCTGGTTCTGGCGTCAAACACGAATAATTTACAACAAATTAGATAATTAAATTTGAAAGAAAATGAGGTTTTTACATTTGGTGATACAGGGAAAGTTACTTTAGTAATTGACCAATTTTTGAGATGGGTAGAGCTCATAATGTTTTTTGGGATGTTAACAGCAGGGTCAGAGAATCCTGGACACTCGATGGGGTGGTGTAATATGGTTAGTGAACAATCGCAGCTAGCCAACAGATATAGCCTAGCTTGCAACATGAGAACTCCATGAGTCAGTCTAGAATGTCTGATGGAAAGGCGAGTCAGGCGGGGTCTTCCTGGCGTGAATAAGAGACGGTCCCGTCAGTGCTTTTCTTTGTTCTGCTTGAAGAAGTCCATGGATGTGCATCCTTTTTTATTGCAAATAGTTTTTGGTAGCCCATATTGAGCCAACGAGAATGCCAAGCGTTCCATATAATCAATTTAATAATGGAGAGGAAATCTGAGCGCATGTAAATATGTGATGCGACCGGTAGAGGTGTGTAAACCCAGGTCACCTGAGGGAGTAGACTCCCTGCAGGTCACTCAGTCCAAAGACAAGGTCAGTGGGAGAAGTTCACCAGTTCACTCCGTGGATGAATGTGACCTGCAGTTTGCTCCGCAATTCACTTTGTGAATGAATGGGACCTCTATTATCCTCTCTACCTCTGAGTAAAACAATGATAGGTACCAAAACGAGGTCGTTTTCTGAGTCCTCATGAATAAATTTTATTTGAATAGTAGAATCTGCTGTAAAGGAACGGCGACCTGCAGGTCTCAAACTTCACTTGCCATGAAAAGTTAGCTACCATCTGAGTAGTTCGAATGTCAGCCACAGGGAGCCATGCTGTTGCAAACGTCTTGTGATGAACTCCAGGTATTTCTTCTGCAGATCATTTGGGACAAGTTCACTTGAAAGAAAGTTCTTTGAGACAAGGTCACTCACTACCCACCTCTAGCGACCGGTTGAATGGATGCAATCTTAGCATGATGGTCTGCTAGTTCATTACCAATCATATCACTGTGCCCATTCTCCAAACAGAAACTTGTTGATATACCAAGTGTGAATGACAACTGGTTTGAACACAGTAAAAATCGACTGATCCAAATCAGCTGATAGAATTCTCTTTTCAAGAAATCGAGTTCATTTTAACTGTCGTTATACACTGGCAGGCTAGTGAAGCTAGGCGTTCGGTGTTTCATTCAAGCTCATCAATATGCCATACATTTAAAATGGATGATTGAATTTAATAGAACAAATATTGTAATACAGGACTATAGTTGATAAAACATAATTTTCTATACTTCCTATTCATTTATTGGATGCTAAATCTTACTTTTTCAAAGAAGTGCATGATGAAGTTTTCTGGGTTGGGCTCCACCTTATCCCGCTGCTCGTCCAGAATGAGGACGCCTATTTGAGGTCTTCTCCCGTTCGCAGTTCGGAACGTTCTAGCTATTTTCTTAGCCAGTTCCGCTCCGTCGTCCGCGAAAGTGAGAAAAACGTTGTATTTCGGTGTATGCTGTAAAAGATATGAATGACAAGTTATTTGCCGCACGCAAAAACCAAGCAGTAAATTTATTCCATAATCAGATAGATACCGTTAGCCAGATATCATTAGGGATCTGAGAAGACCAACAAGTTTTTGAGTAACGTCTCTAGTTCAAAAACTATCCACCCCGATCTCATTGGTTCATTTGTGGCATCAAATCTGCAGCCGAAGTTTATATGGCAGATTTCAAAACAAATTAGCCACTTTCTCGATAGTGTGTATTTTATTAACCGAAAAATTTTAAAACGAAGCGAGCAATTTCACTCAAGCCTTCGTACTTAAGGATGAATCAACATTTCAGTTACGTTTTCTGACTGTTTTCTCTACAATTTTTGGTTGCTTTCAACAATATCAATAAAAACTATGCAGATTTGCTGTAAATTGGAAGAATTAGTACTTTATTTATTACCTTCAAATTATCACAACAACTTATGCCATATGTTTGGGAGCATCCTGACACCAGAGTTGAGTTATACGGGTAAAAAGGCATTTGATTTTCGTGATTATTTCTTCGTGTTTGGTACCAAACTCACCTATTCAGAACAGATATGTAATTTTACTGGGCCATTAATACTTTCCCACTTGAATTTGGCTAGTGAATGTTGTTGGATTGTTTCTATCCAGCTGGAAGATATTGATTCGAGCTTTTTCAAGAAGACAGCATATGAAGGGTATTGTATTTAGACAAAACAGCCGCTTAAAAATAACTAAATGACGTCCAAGAGGAATAAACACACTTCTGCATTTGCCTCAGCTCCTTCCAACAATTTCAACATTCAATTTTCTTGCTACTACCCAATGAAAGTTGTTCATTCTGCTTCAGAAGAGAGAAAAGAGATAACGTCTGCTCTTAATAATTGCAATATTATTCGCTGTTGGTAATTGTACTCACACGGACCCTTCTAATAACTGCAGATCCCTGGACTCTATTCTCTTCTCGCCGTCGAGGAGGCGTGGGATCTGTGACCTTTACTCCTTCATCTGTCAACCTCTTCTCTTCGAGCTGTTTCATGGTGAAGTCGAGTCGAGCATTGAGAAATCTCTGGATCTGTTTGTAGTGCGGCGGATAAATCAACTGCTGTTCCGTTTCCGAACTGTCGAGTCCACTATCTTCAGTTTGGTTGTCAAGTTTGGCTGCTAAACCTACACAAATAAACGGGTCATAGTACTCACATTTTTAGACGTTTTTACTGTCCTTGGCTATCTGTATTGAACAAAATCTAATGACAGCCGCGTAATAGATAAAACAATGATTTTTCTAGGAGATTTATTGGAAAAATGTAATATTATTACATTTTATGACAAGCCTTCATTTGGTTTTAGGGAATGTTTGCATGTAATAATCCTTATATATAAAACTCAAAGTTTGCTCGTGTGGATGCATCTATGTTCCCAACATAAGGCTAAACTGCCTGATGGATTTTGACATGAGCGTTCTTAAAATGATCAGCGGGTGCCAGCGCACAACATAGGCTAGGTAAGAACCTTCCTTCTACAATTTTTTCGGAACGGAAAATTTTGTCATTACGGTTGCTAACAGGCAGCACATTCGACGGTAGAGCCTTGGCGGTTTTTTTCTCCAATAACTGTACATTTGTTATGTTGTGCGAAGCACTGGTTTTCTGCACGATAATTATAACGAAATTATAACTTGTGTATACAGAAAGGATTAACCTCTCTCAGGGATTTTCTTATTTAACTACGTAGAAATACGGGCCCAACGCCATTCTTCATAACTTCTTGGGTAGAAATCAGGAAAAATACGCAACCATGCTCAATGGGTAACCCACATTTTGGCCTTTTTTTTAATAACAAATTCGGATTCTACTACAAATTTCCAGAAAATCTGACCCCTCATTCGATTTTTTCGGCCGCCCGCAACCCGTTCTTCAAGCTCTAAATTGCCAAGTTTCCAAAATTGGGAACACATAAACGTTAGCAAACACAAAGTATGAAGCATAAATTTTCACTGGTATTTCAAAGCTAATTCAAGTGGTGGTATCCGTTTTTCGTTTGAGTAATTTTGAACGCTTTTACAGCCTAAAATGTCGTCATTTTTAGTGATAAATTGTCATTTCTTAAAGTGAATGTAGCACACAGCTATTTCCGTTGTTTTTCAAAGCTGATTCAAACGGTGCTGTTCATTTTACTAAATTTGAACCCTTTAACAGTCGAAAATGTCATAATTTTAAGTAATAAAACGCCATTTTCCAAAATCTTAAATGCGTGGTACAGATGTACTTTTATTGTTTTTCAACTCTGATTTGCGTTAATGCATCTCGTTTTGATTATCGTCGGACCCTTCTCGTCCTAACTCGTGCTCCCGTTCGTCGAGACTCCATTCAATCGCAGGGGATGTTTTATTTTTCTCTTGAGATAGCCACACCGATATTTGACAATAAAACCGTTACGATTCGTGAATATATGAGATGCACCACGGTGTAGAATCCAAATCCGCTTTTAAACATGGGGGTTCTGATTTGAAAGAACAAAGTTGGTATGTTTAGTCCATGGTTGCGTAATTCTTTGGTAGCCGATCATTTCTAGTCCAAGCAGTATAATACATGGTGATGTATGGACCAGGTTGGACCCGTCCAAAGGCTGCGGCGATATGCCTGCAACATCCAGAGGGTACCCCTGAATCTAAAAAGCTTTAAATTTATGTTCATATAGCATTTTCAAGAAACGATAAGGGAGAACTTTCCATATCTATTGTTATGTTGAAGGATAATAGGCCACAGTCGAAAACGTTTGATTAAATAGGCCTCATAGCAGATCCCGTTATAATGTTCTAACTAAAGGGAGATTTCCCCTTAATGGTAAGAACACGAGTTCGAACTCAGTTGGTAATACTATCACACTCCCACGGCTATCAGGAAGCATGACACGGCTGAATGAGACAAAAAGGCTTGCAGTAGGCACGACAAGAGTAAATATGCAACTTTTAAGAGTAATAGTTTAAACGAATTGCCCATTTTGACCTATGGGGGCATTAAGAGGGAAATGGGCGTCAGGACGGTCAATATTAAAGGGTGTGTGGTTCTTTACCAGGCTCCATTCAAGAAGGAGGTGATGGAATGGACTACTTGCCCCTTCTAAGGGCATAGAAGATCCGGGCAATAAGCCTTCAACACCCAGAGGATACCCCTGAAGCATATCCCGGTTTATACTCTGGTTAGGAGGTTTAAGAAATGGAAAGGGAGAACCATCCGTATCCATGACAAGTAGAAACTGCCAGAAATTGCATGTGAAACCTTTTGCTATCGCTTTGTCTTATTTTTAAGAAAATCCCAAAAACACTTGATGCTTTCTAACAGTACTTACGTGCTTAGCTAACACATTACACAATAAGGAGCTACGATTTGAACAGATTAGTAGGATCAGTGACCAAAATCGTAGAATTACCTTTAAACTCTTCTTGCACGGCATTAAAAGCGTCCAATCGTTGGATTTTCTTCAACACCCTGATCAGATTCCCCAAAACTGCATTGGGTCTGGCAGCGTAGCTCATCAGTACCACGTAAGTGGCGTCTTCGACCCTGCGTTCCCGTACACACTAAAACGAGAAACGTCTCGAGTCAGACCTGAGGTAAACGACGAATCTTTCGATTTCCCCACTGCGTCGTGCATTGATCGGAAAAACAATGTGTTGGATATACCTCATAGATAACTGGTAATGTTTGTCCAGGATAAACTAGATAAGTTAGCAGAATGGGTAAATACACCTCGTTTTCCTTGTACTTAAGCCAGGGTTTTCCTCATACCGTATCTTGACAACTAAATTCATCTTCATATTTAAGAAACATTCATCAGATCACGAATAACTGTGAATTACAAAACTCATACCCACATCATTCACTTCATTTGGGAGTATTTGTCGACTTTGTACGAAAATTGGACTATTGCTCCAAAATTTTAGTAAATAAGCAATATTATTTACTTGCTGTAATATTTTAGTGCAAGTATTTTAACTCTTGTTCAGTGGAAATTGACTATTTCGTCAGTTTTGTCCTTTTGTTCTTAATTTTCGATTATTTTTCTTAACTAAAATTCGTTTGTCAACAGAAAAACCCATGCCGGGACTTTGATATTTTATTTGAATTCTTTAAGCATTAGGCTCATTTTCAAGTGCTTTCACGTAAGTATATTTTTCCAGTTAGTGGTCAACACCAATGTTTAACTAACATAGTTTTCCTATATTGTAACGATCTAGGCATTGTAGAGGTAAAACTTCAAGATATTTGCTGTATTCGCCTTTTTCTCCAATGTGTTATTCATACTATCGCTTATACAGTTTTTATAAAACATACTCTTCAAAGTCTCAAGGCTTTTAGGAAAAATGTGCGGTTCCCCAGGATGATTTCAAGGTCATATGTAATTTGAAGAAAACTATTAGGCCTGATGGAGGATCCCCAGTCAGCCGAACAAAGACATCATAACATTTTGACCTTTCGCTCTCCAGGTCTGCTCTAAAAACTGAAATTCTCAAAACTATTTTCAACTACTCACTGCAAGTGAAGACCTTTAGACAAAATTAGTGTTTTCTAGTGAGAATCTCAGTTGCTAACTAGAATTAACCAAGAAAAGTTCGTGTTTTTGTTGTAATTAAAAAAGAAATGTAGTGTTTACTATTGAAATCAGATAGAGGCTATAATTACTAGTTTAAGACCCGAAAGTAAGTGTAGGGGACACTAAATATTGAATTGGCTATTCATTTCTTATTGAAATCAGAACAGACGCTCCGAGAATGAAATAACCTCTGATTCATATATCTACCATATTCATTCCTGGGGGGGGGGTTGAATGGAGGAAGGTTAATTATCAGGCTTCGAATGGATGTTAAATTGATCATATTTAGGGCATACAGAATCTAAGAAAAGGGGCAGCAGGATAATCAGGACAATAAATATTGAACCAATTGATGGAAGCATAGTTCCCCTTTGAGGAGGTGGATGCATAAATATTGCTCCGCCACGCTCAGAGAATGAAACAGACGCTTGGTGACGTCTGATTCATCTCCGAAGGCGTCGGAATCTAAAATCGGGAAGGGGCCAACTAACCATATCCATCACAAATATGAACGGGAGCTTGCTTAACCCATTCAGTGTCAATGACTATATGAAACGTTCGGGCAGATTCCTTTACAATCAGGTGACTTCTTATGAATTCATGGCTCAAGTTGTATCATGTCTCACCCAAAACTCTGGTTCGGAGCAGGGACATCCCTTTGGGCTTTGATTCCACCATTATCACTACAAGTTGGTTTTTAAATATCGCCATTTTTTCAGTTGTTGTTGTTGTGCGTCGAGTTAAGAGGTGACCATCGTGTTTGACTTTGTGTATTTTCTCCTTGTTTTCACTTCAAAAACTTTAGAATTCTTTCGATCATTTAATTTATCTTGAATTTATCTTTACCTATTGTCTTTGGTCAATCAACAGGTCAGTGAATGAGTTTTAGGTGTGAATTCTTATGAATACACCAAGCAGTTTCCCAGTGACATTGAAGGTATTGCGTAAGCAGATTCATCCCCCCAGTACATTGAATTCCTAACAATTCATTCCCTCACAAAATACAAAAACTACTTTTTTCTGATCCAATAGCAAAGAAATACCCTCGAATGAAGAAAAAACACCCCCATCATTGAATTTGTTGC
Source organism: Creontiades dilutus (assembly GCA_031894815.1). Taxonomy (NCBI): domain Eukaryota; kingdom Metazoa; phylum Arthropoda; class Insecta; order Hemiptera; family Miridae; genus Creontiades; species Creontiades dilutus. The sequence goes on from JAVIWC010005620.1 coordinate 506,608, forward strand.
AGTCGATATTTGCAGTTCGGAGGTAGAGAGTGCATTTCAGCTCGGCGTTGAATGGGTTAAGGGATCTAGAATACAATTACAAGGTATGGAGGCACCAAGGCTGGATAATTCATCCCAATGACTATTGAGGGCCAAACGATTATGATGTCAGACGCAATTGGGTACCTGGGAGTGACTCTTGATACCAAGCTGAGCTTCTGAGCTCACATTTGTAGAGGGGCTGATAAGGCAGAAGCAGTAGTAGGCAACCTGAGTAGATTGATAGCTAATATAGGAGGACCATCTCCTACAAAACGTAAGTTGCTAATGCGTACAGCTGAGGCCATTATGTTGAACAGTGCTGAGGTTTGGGCTGAGGCGCTAGGGCACCAGAAGTATAAAATCAGGTTGGAGACAGTCCAGAGGAGAGCAGCCTTAAGGATATGTAGCGCCTATAGGACAGTATCTAGCCCTGCAGTGCAAATTATTGCTGGAATAGTCCCAATAGACCTCCTCGCAGATGAGCGTAGAAGAATTTACCTGCGGAAGGGAATGGGCCGAGCTCATAACGCCAGAAAGGAAGAAAGGGAAGTAACATTGCAAAGATGGCAGGCAAGATGGGAAGACCACACACCTGATTGGATCTGTGAGGGAGTGGACTGAGCGGAGGCATGGAGATGTGGGGTACTACCTGACGCAGTTCCTCACTGGGCATGGCTACTTCCGCTCCTTCCTGAAGAAAATTGGAAAGAGGCAGCGAATGCATATACTGCAAATCAGAGGAAGAAGACGCCCACCGCACGTTTTTCGTTTGCAAAAGATGGGAGCTATTACAAGCAGACCCGACCAGGGAGATTGGTGTAACTAGCTCTGAAACAATAGTCAGGAAGAATACAGGAAAAAAGGACATGGGACGCAATCACGAACTATGTGACGGCTATACTCAAAGAGAAGGAGAGAAACGAGGAGTGGGAAGGATGAAGAAGGAGAAGAAGGCAAACGTAACGCAAATCCGAGGGACTGTCCCGAAGTAATACTGGGAAATTCGTTCCGGGACAGCCAACCTCTAGAAGGAACAAGGGAAGGGTGTTTTAGTCGGTATGCCTTTAGGAGAATCCGAGTCTAACGAGATAGAATCGCCACCTCCTCATTGAGGTCTTTAAAAGATTTCACCAACCCTTCATTTAAAAAGAGGAAAAAAAAGGCTGAATAATGTACCATGGCTCTTACAGAAATAACAGTACCATTATTATCATTGTGTAATAATTTCCAGAATTTTAAAACTTTTAATGTTCCTACCTATTACCTACATGTTTTCCCAATTACATCTCCTATAATTTCATTTAAAATAACAGAAAAAGGTGGACAAAAACAAGGAATGTTGAATCTTCAAAAGGAGAAGCAAAATACCAATTCGCCCTGAAATTTAAACCCACTTGTCCCTCGTTTATCTCAACTTGTGGTGGATGTTTAAAAAAATATAACCTCTGGATGAGGAATTAGTTGCTGATCATAATGATCATGATAGTTTTGAGTTTGTTTGAGTGTGCTGATTAATGATTTACTATCTATGGAAGTGGAACTGTGGTGTTTAAGTACCCACTTGCCCTACCAATAAAGACTTTTCCTTGGGATAATCCACATTCCAAATGATGCACTTCTGGAGTCTCTCCACCGATTTTGACAGTGTAGATGTAGACTAAAACTCAAATATTATGTGGGATGCCGTTTTGTCAGTCTCCTTACATAACCTGCGTAGGGTTGAACTTTGTGTGACCCCGATGTAGTGTAGGTGAAACCTTAAGGGTGCAAAGCCGGTTGTAAGGCCGACCATTATTTTTAATTCCTTAACTTTGAAAGTACATATGGCATAAATTTCTCCCGTCTGCTCTCTCAATCAACGTTGTACGTCCTCGTCATAATCAAAGCATTGGTCACTCGATGCAGTTTCAATGGGTGAAAAGGTGTTACGTACCTACCCACTCGGGGCCAGTGTTCCACCCAAACAGTTCAAAAGATCTGATGTTTGTCTCAGAGAGTGAGCATTGTCTTACATTAGTGACATTCCTTCAATCAACAACCCTCTCCTGCCAATCTGTTATTACTCTTCGCAGGTTTTTCAGCGTATCACATTGTGCACCGGCATTTATGGTTGTTCCAGGTTACATGAAATCAACCAAGAACACTCCTTTTTTGTTACAAAAAAAAACACATACAGATTTTCTGAGTAGAGTGTACCAGGTCTTGGTCCACAACTTTGACCCAGCAGTCATTAAACTCATGAATCCATTTACGAACATTTTCAACGTCCATACAACTCTCTCCATAAATCTGTGTGAGCTGCCTTTGAATTTCATATGGTGGAATTTATTGTGCGTGGAGAAACAGAATAACTGTGAATTCCACATTATATGGGAACGGGAATCGGGAACGCAATGTCTATTGTGTGTTGCTCGAAAACTAAAACAGCTAGAAACATCCGGATGCACTTTTTGAAAACGAGAACCTCAGATGGGGCTAATATTCCTACGAACTTCCTTCCAACTGCTATCATAGTGGAGATCTTACTTATTGAGAGGCCCTCTAAGTCCTTGAGGAACATTCTTCTTTTAATCTCTAACGTAAAAGTATCTACTACCCCTTTTTCTCGTGCCATAGATGACAACTGCTCCCCTTTGACTCCCAACCCTCCCCTTTGACTCATCCCGACAACTTAACAGTAAGAACCATATTTTAAGGGCGATTCCATTTAAGCAATCTACTGAAGTAACCATCTAATATACAAGCATGTTATCAATCTGCATATACCTACCCCAACTTGAAGAGGGTGAAATCCAAGTTCAACCGCCAATGCATTCCATGCATTGTCCAGTATACCGGCTGGGCTGCTGGACAGGTGCCAGCAGAAGTTCTGTACAGCCTTCTGATTACTGATCAACAGCGTGTTGCGCTCCTTATCCCATGGAAAGAGAAAGGCTGCGTGGACTCTGTCCAACCTTTCTGCCAATTCGTCAGCAGCATCCTGGATTGAACGGTTGCGCTGTGATTCATTCCTCAGCACGTCGTCTCGTATATTCTCCAGCACTGGGTTCCTTTTCTGGAGCATTTCGGCTAGGATGAAGAAGTCAGATAAGTTGCAACCTGCAATGAAACATAAGAAATCGTAAATCCTATTAGAAAAAATGATATTATAATGCAATAATAAATTGCGTTACAGCTTTCTATAAATCTGACGAGTATTTTGGGTATGAGATGGTTCATATTTTGGTCATCATTTGTGTAGGCATGCAAACACATTTGAAGATTGTAAAGCAATCAATTCGATGAAAGGTGATCTAAACAATTTTTGGCAAACACGTGAAAGTTCAAAAAGTTTTGTGCGTATGAAAGGTAGGAAAGGCTGATTAGCTATAACTTAACCAACAGAATGGTTGGCAGTGATATTATTCTATGTTATGAGAGCAGAGGATATGAGAAGAAACTTGGGGGTCTGTGAGATTTGAATCAACGAGGGAGTAGTGTGGAATATTTTGTCTTCAACCACAAGGAGCACTAGTGGTCTGGTCTCACCTTGTGAGCTCCAGCCTCTACTGCCTGTTTTGGACTTTTTCCATTAATAGGAACTACTCTCCCCACCAGAACAGTAGTTGGGATATAGACAGTGGCGAAGCCTGCGGTCATCTCTGGATTCGGCGATGACCAGACGATTTAAATTAGTTAATACTGATGTTAAATATACAATTTCCTCTTTATAAAAAAGAAAAGTTCATGCTCGCAGTTGGCGCAATTACAGCCTCATTGGCGACATCAGCGCTTGTGTGGAAGCGCTGTCATTCTACGTATCTCATACACCCCCCTCCGCTCTGCACCCACCGCAGAGGGCCCCCTCCTCTTACTCCCTCCAAAACATCGACCAATAAAATCGCTTTAAGGCTTGTGCTTAAACACGCAACTTCGAGCGAGTCTGGCAACCTTCAGGAGCTCTCGTGACTTCTAGGAGGCGTCTGTGGAATTTCGGTTCAAAGTCATAACGACACGGTTACCGTAGCAAGCGATCTTAAGCCTTAAGGCGGAGTTTGTAGACATCAAAGTGGTTTGTGGTGCGTGGTTCAAAAATTGTCATTCAAAGCTGTATTTGCACTGATTTCAACAATAAAAAACGTGAATTTCATACGTCAAAAACACCTTACATTGGCGTTTTTGACAGGTATTTTTCAAAATTTCCCTCGAGGCAGGACCCCCGGACCCCCCTTCTTTGCTGAGGACCCCCCCCCCCCCCACTTCTGGTTACTAATCGCCGCCACTGGCGATGACCTAGCAAAAATGTCACGCCTCGCCACTGGATATAGAATAACTTACCTGACGGGTAGATATCCCCTCTATCCTCTTTTCAAACTCGATCCTGGCCCAACTTCAGGACTGCTCCCTGGTAGTGGTGGTTCACCTCCTTACTATTCGAGTCTTTCTTGAAGTCCGCACCACAATGATATTAAACAAACCTTTCCTCAAGCAATTTCACATAGATCCCAAATCTGAAAAAAAAGGGGGGGGAGATTCAAATTAGAAACACACTCATAAACATTGTATTTTTTTAAACAAACGAACAATCTACATGTGTGAAATTTCATACCCGAATTCTTCAGCAAATCAAGGAAGATTGCCCTTAAGAACTTTTTATCAAACCTCTTTTCACATAGGCTACTTCTGTGTATTATTTTAGACAATATCTCTAACTAAAATGAGATAAATCCTTTTTCGCCAAAATATTCAAGGACAATCACAAAAGAAACAGCCATCGCATTTCCTTTAGCTCACTTAGGTAAATATCGAAAGTAGGTATAAAAATAGATTTAATAAAAGACTATTTCCAATTTACAATTCAGAGGCCATATGCAAAATATAAAGCTAAATTATTCTAATTTAATGCTTGGATGTTACTTCAAAATAGCTTTTCTGGCTGCCAACTCATTTTTCTCGCTTTGCCTCTGAGAGGGGTCAACGAAATCTATACAACTCCTGCAAATTCCCTACAGAAAGGCTACAAAAATTAGTAGAGCTCAGCCAATTCAACGCAGAATGCATTCCTCTTCCAGAATGAATAGGACAATATTTTCGACATGATGCGTACTTTCCGAGTTAAGCAAAAAACTGAAAGTGCAAAAATTTCGTGGCTTTTCGCCATTTTCTCAGATACGCGGAGGAAAATTTTGGTTGCAAACGTCAGATTCTTGTTCAGCACCTTCGAAAACATAAGAATCAATTGAGAAAAAACTTCTATAAAACATTCCACATTACGACGATTTTTTTCCTCTGGGGACTCGAATTTAAGATTAAATTCAATATATAGGTACCAAATAATTGGTTTGGTTTACTCTTTGGTTTGGTTTTCTCTTTGGTTCGCGGGAAAAAAATTCCATCTAGTTTGTTTGATCCTAACGTGAAAAAAGATAAATATTGAAAATTCTTTCAACTGCCGTAGTATTGGCGAATTTTCGAAGAAAAAGAAACTACGTATGGTTATCGGTCTAAAATATTTAAAATGAGAATTTTCAAAAAATGTTTGCATCAAAATCCGTTTTAAAGCATTCTGCACAGTCAAAAGACACCAACAGCACATTCCAGACGATAACTCGCGATAAAATTGAGATTAAAACTCGAATTCGCACAAAAAATCTACGCAGGCTTTAATATCAGAAGAGGATGTTTTATCGAGCCTGCTTGATTTTCAAGGAGATAAAAGGAAAGTAATGAACACATTTAATTTTGTAACCAAATCTTTAATACTCCGGGCATTTTCTCTTGATGAATAGTAATTATAAATACATGAATGAAATTTTAAAATGCAGGGTGATTCAACTTTATATAAATATAAATAATGAGTAAATAATGAAAAACTGATTTCTTTATATAACATTTGTATCCAGAAGTGACAAAGTATGTATCCTTTATTTTATTACCACTATCTCTTCTATTGTTATTTGCTTTCATTAAGATTTACACTTTGTTTGTATTGGGACCTGAATTCTTTGTAATAATCACTTTGTGATTTTATACAATAAACTGTTTGCTACTACTACTACTACTACATCCCAGACGATAACTCGCGATAAAATTGAGATTAAAACTCGAATTTGCACAAATAATCTACCCAGGCATTCAAAAGGCTAAGTTTGAAGATGAGCACAATCGCCTCACTCTAAGGGGAGATTTGGGGCATTTCAAATGGGGGAAAATTACCCGAAAACCCCCAGGCACGTGACTCTCTTTTATAAAGGTTTTTTCACGCTGAACACGATGGTGGAATCGGATTGGAGATATCTCAATCCGTTCTAACTAGAGCAGTTTGCAGATAATAAAATGAGGTAGATTAGAAAAATTGGCCAAAAAAAAAAAAAAAAATAATGATAATAATAATAAACCTAAGAATAAATTCTTTAACTTTCAAAAACGTAAAAACTAAAATGAGGTATCACAAGTCAGAAAATAAAATTGTCGGTTTTTGCTTAATTTTCCTCTTGCAAAACTAGTTATTTTGAAAAATTGCTCATTTCGTCATGTTACATGACTGGAACATTTTTGACTATCTTCTTCAAAGTTGAAAAACCTTTAAAATGAGATATCTTTAAAATAGATATAAAATTCTCGATTTTGCTTCAATATTCCTCATAATTTACTCCCACAGATATTGCATTTGGCAGACTTGGCGTTGGTCTTTCGATAAAAACGTCACCACTTACTTGGAGACATCTTTATGGAATATTCACACACAAACGCTGAACGAACGATACAGAATCCTCAGAATACTAGCAAGAAGCGATTGGTAGTGGCGTGTAATAAGGATAATGTTAACTAAAAAGGACACCGATATCGAAATCGTCGATAATATCGATGTTTTCACCAGATATTGGAGGACATATCGATGCCGCTCTCAAACATCGTCATCGATATAAATACAAATGTTCTCCCTCGATTTCCCATCCCTATAACAGAAAACTAATTGAGTGTTTCGATCGTTGAAGGCTGATTAGTCTGTATTGAACGTTCGATAATCGATTGATTGTGATATCGATGTTTCGCTTTCGAGTTTCCCCAAAAAAAAACTACGCCTTATCGATAAAGTTATAGACGCAAAAATATGTTATCGCAAGAAATTGCACAACTTTTCATGAATGGAACAAGAGCAATTTGTTTAAAACAGACAAATATGAAATCATCGGAAGGATACTTCGCTTTCTGTGTATTAAAAGATAACTAATGCGATTGTTAGCTTGAGAAAGCTACAGGTAGTGTCAACTTGGGAGAACGATCAATTATCGATCATCTGCAGCAAATACCAGTATAGCAAACTCTTCATAGGATTGTGTCGTTTTGTAATATAATCAGGGAGAAATAGTCACAAATTTCAGTGTATTATGAAAGATAACCAACAGAGAACTTACTTGGAGAAAGCTACAGGTAGTGTCAAGTTAAGGGAAGAATCAATTGTGGACCATCTAGAGCAAATACCAGTACAGCAAATTCTTCTATTACGAATTTCTAGTTTTTTGATGTTATCATGAAGAAACAGCCACAAATTTGGGTGTATTAGGAAGGTTTTGAGGACTCACCAGAGTTTGAAGTCGAGGTTGACCTTGCCGTGACGGCAGACGTCACTGGGCTCCCGTCGCTAGCCTTCTGTGAGGATCTCGTCCCCTCTACCCAACACTCGGCGGGATGTTTTTTTCGCCGGAGTTTTCCTCGTTGAACATTCCGAGCCCACTCTAGGGCATGTGGGTTCTGACGAATGAAGAGGCAAAACAGGAGTGAAGTTTGCAGTAGGTAACTTTTGGGAAGTCTCTCTCAAGCAAGGCTTCGTCACAAGAGGGGCACCTGATAGAATTAGAATTGATTCGAGGGACTGTGGAGACAACCCAAGCATACTTACAAATTACTGTATATTAATTAGTTTCACAACATTTGACAGCAAATCCAAGAGAAGAAAAAACCATGAGATATGTGTGTATAGGTATGTCTGTGTGAATATGACAAACCTTGCCAACGCTGCAGAGCCTTCAATTCTGCACAGATTTCCACGATTCCTTTTTGATCGGTCTCACTTACTCCAGTTATGCCAAAATTGTGAAATTTCTAATATCATGATGGAAGATAGGAATTGGACGGGGTAGTGTCGAAAAAAGCTTGTTTTTGTCTACCCTACAATTCTCAACCGATTTTCATCGTTCTTGTTCGATCCCAATTTTAGTCCAGCTGTGCAACAAACCTCGGAAACTTTGAATTTTTCGTGGGGGAATAGATGGGGGTAATATAGTCATGATAATAATATGATAATAGATGGTGTGTTTGGTCAATCCATTCAATCACTGACCACTTAGCTTATACTGCCATTTTGCTTCCATACTTAAATTTTTGGTTAAGAACATTGGTCTAGTTTTGAAACATATATATATGTAGTATAGTATATATACTAAATACAGCATTTACAAGGAAAATTAACCATTTCACATATCAAAATAGCCCTCCTTAAGCTGTGAGTGAAATCGTTGAACGGTATTAGGTACTTAAGGAGGGTTGTTTTGATATGAAAAAGGTTATTTTGATTTGTCAAATGGATAGTTTGAGTTAAAATATGTTAATTTGACTATATGCTACTTTTCAGGTCTTCCAAACCTAATTACGGAAGGGGTAAATGTAGGTGATAATAGTGACATATCGTTATACCTTCACTTTTTAAATTTTATTATGTATGTGTATCTATATATATGTTGTTTCATCCCTATTTTTTCTAACAGAACTTCTCTTGTTCAATAAATCTCAGAAATGTTGAATATGATGTTGGAAAAAGGGAGGGAGGGAGTATTGGCCGATCCATTCAAGTGCTCCTCATATCTACTAGATTTCTTAGCCAATTTGAATCCTATATTGTTGGATTAATAATTTGATCTTATGTTCAGAAATGTCTATGAGAGTAATCATCCAAAAGCTGGATAAGGTACATACCTATAATTCACGCTATACTTACCAATGCTCGAAAGGAATTGAGGGGGTATTGGGCAATCAATTCAATGTCTCCTCATACTTCTAAAATTCTTAGCAAATTTCCGTCCTATTTTGTTCGATTAATCATTTGGTCTAGTTTCTGAAAATATTTATAAGCGTGATCACACAAAAGCTGGACATAACATGCTAGCCTCAACATTACTTACCAATATGCTGTATTCTACATAGAATCTTGGAATAGTAACACTATAGTTGCACAGGATAATGACATTAACTTTGTTTTTTAGGAAATTTTTCAAAAAATTGGTCAGTTCATTGAGTTTTAAAGGGATTTTCAACCATTCTTTCTTAAGCAACAGTAGGTAGTTGATCAATGCAAAAATGGATCCCATGTTGATTTTCTTCAATCATAAAGAAGGTATCATATTCCAAAACCATCATCTTGTCAACTATTAAGAAAGTCTCACCAAAAATAGATTTTTAAAGTTTGAATGACTAGGAATGGATTAAGACGAATTGATTGAAAGTCATTAATGATTAGAAAAGTTTACACAAAAGACCTATAAACAAAAAAATCGAACAATGTTCCAACAGCTAACAAAATGGCTTCCAGGCCCCCATCGTTCCATCAGACACACAGGACATGGATCATATCCTTGACGATTCATGATCCATCGAGTAGCAAGACGGGAAATCATAGACACCAATCCAATCATGAAAGTTTGGTAACTTTTATAGGAAAGGAGCGTGCGGTTTCTTAATCTTGTAAATTGCGATAAATACACGGAAGTTTTGTTTACAAATTTTAATTTTCAGTGTACGTATAGGGGTGTTGATTAATATTCGGATCGCTTCTTTCAAGCGATTAGAGGAAAGACTCGCTCGGGAATTCAAGTTGACTTTTAAAGTGCGTGAACCATGGCAGGAGTTTTGTTCGAGGATATTTTCAATGTGAAAGACATCGATCCTCAAGGGAAAGCCTTCGACAGAGTTAGCAGGCTTTTCTGCGAGTCAGAATCTTTTAAAATGGACCTCATTCTAGACGTCAACACCTGGCTGTACCCAATGGTGAGTTCAATTAAACATGTAACATTATGAAGTTCACTACCTAACACTCTATTATGCCTACTGAATTAGGCTCCTATTTTGCATGACTAATGACCACTACATATGCAATTCTGTAGTCTTACGCCCTTATAGATATGATTTCAATGATTCAGTGGATTATAGGTGTCCTGATTAACCCATGAAAGGAACCTTATATCCACACTAATCTATAATGATGTATTGAAAACAATGTTTAGCTTCCCTCATTCTTTGTAGGATCTGGGAGACAAGTTTCGCCTCGTACTGACGACGACACTTTACGAAAACGGATATCCTGATAACCCGGAGTGGATGCCCGTTGAAAATGAAACGACGAGAGCGGACTCTTTTGAATACGTCATGTACGGGAAACTGTACAGGTTTGTATACAGTTTAATGTCCCAATACCTACGTGTAAGGAATGAGTTTCACAGTGTATGGCTGCTGATTGATTCAGAACTCTTTGTTAGGCCCATTTCATTATTGGATTTACGTTTCAGAGCATGTCAAATCTACCTTTTGTCTTCCATGCTTCTCTGTCATAGTCTGTATTGTACTAGCAATGAGGTGTTGACGTGAACTGAGCAAGTTTAGTTCTGGATTTGCCCAGAGAGTAGGGAGTTATGTGACGAAGTTGAGTCTCTCGCCTACTTGGGCTTAGTCACTTAGCTTTGTGACAAATAGGAATAAAGTACAGAATGAAGGCGGGCAACCGAGCATTTTATGCCGTTATAAAACTCTTTAGGGGCCGTGTGATCTCAGGCCAACAAGGCCATAGGCTTGAGGATGGCTCCAGGATGAGGCTTTACGGATCCCTGGTGCGGCCTGTGGTCTGTTATGGGTGTGAGGCTTGGACCATGAGAGCTGAGGATGAGAAAAGACTGCGGTATTTGACAGAAAGATTGTAAGACGAATCTGAGGTGCGTTATAGAGGGTCAAGGTTGGAGAACTAGACAAAATGCAGAATGTATGTATTGTAAAAGCTTGAAGGCATAGTCCGATTTATCAAGGCTGGCACATCCAATGGCTAGGGCATGTCGATTGCATGCTAAGCAAGCCCTGCCCGAAAATAATGATGCGAGCTCGGATGGAGGGTAGAAGACGAGAAGGTGGTCCTTGGAAACGCTGGCTTGATGAGGCCTTGAGGGACCCTCCAGGTGGTGGGGATGTGGAGGTCTCAGGTAGAAGACTACGCCTGGTGACGGAGAGGTGTTTGGGAAGCCAAGCGCCACATCAGCCTGCAGTGCTTTGTGGTTAGTTAGCTAGTAGGAATTTATGTGGGTTGGTAGATATTTAGAAACATGTTTGAAGCATTAAAGCTTAGTTAGTTCGAATCAAAATCGTGTCCAGAAAAAATACAATACTATGGCTGTTCAGTGCTGGGGATGGCATGAATAATTGAAGAAATTTACTGAACATTAAAGCGTTGATACTTCTAATCCACACAGTGTCTGTAAGGAAAAGGGCTGGCTAATATTACTCCAGGGTAATATCAAGAGGCATTTTTAATTAGCACATTGCAGTACTTTAATCGCAGATAATTTAGGTTAATTGGAGCGCATGCTTGTTTCAAGATACACTTGCCACGTGAATAGATCATGAACTGATGGCTAACTGATATGGCCAACTTATTGCTCCAGGACCATGCAGGAATTCTCCCTCAATAAAAAAGTTATTACAATCTGTTGGGGGCATCAATCAAAAAGGTATACAGTCCAAAATGAACATTTTCTCATAGGTCGACAGAAGTATTTTATAAAGCATTCTATGGTCTGGCTAATATAATATTACCTTCCGACCCTACGTTTTATTTTAAAGCGTTGAACCAATTTCCAACCCAAAGTTCCCCGTTATTTTTGTTTTTTCCCTGTCCAATGGCAACAATTTCTCTCATAATCGTATTCACGTAGCAAGAGAGATACGTAACAACGTATACCCCAAAGTTCAGATACCTATCAAATATATTTTTTCTTTCAAAATATAGACATTTGTGGAATATTTACCTGTTTTGTATGGTAATTGCTTCTCCCGTGTTGGTCTCATGTTTTTGGATGATGCGGCCAACCTTCTGCAAAGGTTGTTGACATTAAAAGCAAATTTTGCTGGAATCATCTCTGTTAGTCTTATATTACTGTCTGCTTTCTTAAAAACAGTAAAATAGATAACTTCCAAAACGTTTGTAATCAGACCAGTCACCATGGGGTCCAAACTCTATGTTTATTTCTGCCAAAATGAGACCAAGGCTTCTTTGGTACATCTAACCTATCTACCCACGTTGAGGTGTCTGAGGAGGAGATACCACCTTTCACCAAGGACGAGCTCATACAAGCAGTAGGATCAATGAAGAATAAGAAGGCAGATGGCTCGGACATGATCCCAGTAGAAATACTGAAGTTTGTGGCACAGCAACAATCAGAGGTACTGCTCAATATGTACAATACTTGTCTGAGGGAAGGCATCCCCTGAGCCATGGAAGACGGCAAGACTTGTCCTCATTGGGAAGGGAAAGGGAAATCCCAATACAGCATCTGCCTACCAGCCGCTGTGCATGCTGGACATTGTCGGCAAACTACACAAGAAGCTCCTAAAATGGAGGATATTGGAGGCTGTTGGGGAACTCGGAGGGCTGTCACCCAGACAGTAAGGGTTTGTCGCAGGCAAATCGATGGATGCCGTGAATTTCAGCTGCAAAAGCAGTGAGACAAGGGAATCACCATTCAAATGTATGGCTGTCTGGATGTGAAGAAGCCTTCAATTTTTTGCCCTCTCAGGAGCCTACCTTACAGAGTGGTACAGGATTACCTGTCAAATTGGTGGGTCTCTTTTGAAACCCAAGAAGGGAGGCGCAAGAAGAGAATTACATCAGGAGCAGCCCAAGGATCAGTTCTCGGTGCTGATCTGTGGAATATCAATGATGATGGCATCCTGCGCCTCAAAATGCCGGAAGGCACTTTCCTGGTAGGGTATGCAGATGATGTCGTGATAGTGCTTGTGGCTCGTACGTTGGAGTTACTTCAATACAAGCTAAATCATGCGATGAGGAGAATCACAGAGTGGATGAAATCAAGATCCCTCTCCCTGGCCATCCAGAAACAGTAATGCAAAAGATGATACAATCTGCGGAGAACTGGAGTACAGTCAGCAGTATTTCACTATGGTGCTTGGGAATCAGGGTAGAAGTATTGAAGACCAGGAGGAACCCTCACGAGGTTAAAAAGGGGTCTGTCCCGAAGTAATTAAAATGGTTTATTGGATTGAACCCTCATTAGTAACAAACGCTCTTTTCTTCTAAAAGACAAATACTGATTGATTATAAAAAATACGAAAGTGAATGGATGATTAAAACTGACAATCTTTTGATGGCTGACTGTTCACAAATAAAATATTGACATTGTGGGTAAAGTACGCTTGAATGTATCAATATTGAAATAAACATTTCTGGATTCCTACGAGGATGAGGGTACAGAAATCACCTGAACCCTGATGTTTAATGGAAATGTAGGTGCTTTTTCTATGTTAGCGTCTTTGTCACTCCCAATGAAAGTTGAAGTTTATTACTTCTATTCAAGTTTTTTTCCATAACTATGAGCTATGTATGGTAATTTAATTGTTTCGTTTGATTTTCAAGTTCGTTCTCTACATCACTTTCGCTTACTGTCCCATTTTTTTGAATTACAGGATCGAAGGTGATGACAACGCCAAAGAACCTTCCAAAACCAAACTGTCAGCCTACGTGTCTTTTGGAGGTCTCCTCATGAGGCTACAAGGCGACCCCAATAACCTTCATGGATTTGAAGTTGATCAGACTTTATACTTATTGATGAAAAAATTAGCATTCTGATTCCATTTTTTTCTACAACTTTCAATTTGTTCGCGTTGATTCCTGTACAGATTTTTTTAAACAATAAAATATGATAATTATAATTTTGTTCTAATCGAGGTTCATTATTTTTGGGTAGATACCTAGACTAAAAATTCACCTTGGTAGTAACTTAGGAAGAAATTCGTGTAGGTCCATGTAGAGAGACTAGAGACATAACAGCAGTACTTACAAAAGAATCGAGAAGTGTAACTAATTCCTTTTTTTCCCGGAATCACTACGAAATTGGCGTATTTTTTATTATTGGTATTTTACATTATAATGTTCTGTGTTGAACAGAAAAGTAGATAGTAATTGTACACAACTAGAAGAGCGTGTTTTCTATATGGACTGAGTTTTAATGGTCATGGGCAACCCTGATCATGGACGGGTTTCACAGTGTGTGCTCCCTGTTCTCTCCTAACGGGCTACTTGGCTTTTTGAGATCTGTTCTACGACTCTGAATGTGCGTTCTGAGTGATGGCTCTATAGCCCTCTGCAGACAGGGCAATTAGTGGCGGCCAGTTCAACTGACAGGATTTTCCCCTTCAGACGGGGAAAATAGGTAATGGCTTCCATTAGTTGCGGCCACTACGGCGTAGTTCTGCAATGAGCACAACAGATAGAGTCTAAATCGGGAACTTCAATTCCAATTCCTTTGAAATCCGTCTGCGATTTCAACAGAGCACTGATTCTTTTTGTTTGGTGTGCGTATTCAGGATGCCGCGTATTCCATAATAATTCAAAGCTTATATATGTTTCTTAGAATGTACTTATGTCATCTGCACTCCACTTAACACTTCCTTTTTACTTCATTTTCACTTATTGGTGAACATTTCAAGTGAATCTTATTTACTACCTAGTCGGTGTTTACCTACCTGTATTTCATCTTTCAGCTTCTCCGCAATTGCTTGGCAAACTTGGTCGACGCATCGACCTACAGTACTAACCTTTCTCAACTTTTATACAGTTCGGTGATCCACCAACGCCTTTTCCGGGCTTTCTTCCTCCGTCCTCGTTAGTTGCAATCATTTTAAATCACATAAGCCGCTAGGGCACACACATAATCATCCTCACTATCCGTCATGGCACTACAGATTTGGTCGCACTAGCGGCAATGCTACGGAAGACAATGGACTGGACGCGCCTCATCTCGACCCTCCAAGAGCCTATACGGGCCACGAGCCTACTCAATCCACAGGCCGTGGGACTGGTCGTGGATCGTGAAACTGACGAACCACCTTACGCCACTGGCACGTGGCGTGGCTCGTGTTAACACAGGCCATGGGAACCCGGCTTTAAAGATCCTCGACAAAAACATTTACGCCAAGCGAAGGATACCTAAGCTTCGCCGGTCTGACTGCGCAAACTCGGATTCCCACTCCATCCTTGGCACAAGAAACTGGAGAGCAGCAGCACATAACAGAGAGGACTGGCGGACATCATTACAGGAGGCCCTGACCCCACGCTGGGTTGTAGCGCCATGAAGTAGCACGTAGTAGTAGTATTTCTCAATTTCTTCTTGCCTAATGTGCAGAATCCCTTCCATCTCAAAAGATAATATAATTGGATTGAATATGGGAACTGATACCAACAATGAACACCACTTCCTTCCATAGCATATGGATATAAATAGTTTATTACAGTTATCAAAATACAGATTAAAGGAATGGGTTAATCAACATTTTTGGTATACTTCATAACACTTTTGAAAACAACTGCTATGTATCGTCGTATAATCGTACTACCCCAACAATCGAAGAATAGAAAAAAAAAATAGTTTCAAATCAAAAAGTGCAAAAGAGGTGAAACAATAAATTGAAATCGCTAGTAAAATACCTACCCACTAAATTCCAACAATACGTAGGTATATAATATGCAAAATACCATATTTTGCCTGGCATCTATAACATGAAATTGAAATTTCAAACGTGAACATTTGATTAGCAATCAAGTTTGTGCTTATCAGCTATTCGTCGATAAAATGTAGCCAATAATACAAATCAAGCTTTTGCGATTACACGATTAGCAGATAGGGAAAAGATGAGGGGAACAACCGCTTGAAATCATTCTATAAAAAAAAAAATTCAAGAGAAAAAATAAAATTCATCAATTTTTAAATTGTAAAGTACAAAAATAGCCACTACGAGAATCGCTAACGTTAAAAAGGTTGTGAGGTATAAAGCATACCTAGATTTCTAAAGACTCATTTTCAAAATAATTTTTTCAAGTATTGAAAAAAAAAAAGATAACTCAATACTTGATCAAAATTCTCTTTGCCCGAAAATGCGTGATAAAATATTTGATTTTAATTAATTATTGCACTTTTGTTTGATATTAGAAAATATCTTGAAGAATTGACAGGATCTGTAAAGGTAAGAAGGGGGATTAAGAACGGTACTCTATGTTGTGCGCTTGCTTTGACCTGATTTTGAAATTATTCAACAGAAAACTAGTTAGTGGGTTTCTTCAAACTGTTCGAATTCGACAAATTGGCTAGGTTGTGAGGAAGCCTACCGGATCAACAGCATGTGTTAGCTTTCTGAAAACGCAACCAAAATACATTCTGAAGGTTGGTAATTGCGTGGTTATTGACGTGAAATAAGTTTGTAGAAAATGGAAATGAATTTAAGAAGTTTATCGCAAGGAAGAGTTCAACATTCCTAATCGGCACCGTTTTTCATGTTCGAAATGTTGGTAACAATGCAGATATCCATCGAGATACCTACAGGAAAACGTTTATTGAAATGGAGAAGAGCACATAAACAGAATTAACTCTTCGGACAATTTGGTTATTTTTGCTGTTATAACCGACAACCCTGATATACTTCTCCCAATACACACTTTCAGTTCTAAAATCATAACCTGAAAAGCTTGACATGGTTATTACAATACATTTGTTCACAAAGTGGACACAGGCTTGCCAACAAAAAGTACCTTACCCAAACAAATAAGAGATAACAACAAATCAACTATGTACCTACTATATTTCTCCCAATTTATATACCTATTTTTTAGAAAAAGAAAACAAACGTCAAAAAGAAAGAACTCATTTTTTTTTACAACATTTAAGTAATTCTAAATTATTTAGGTACACAACCACACAGGAAGATCAAGAATTCTAACAATCTGAGCCTTATTACGTGTGGTAAAAACGCTACGATCTTTAATAATTCCGTACTCAAATAATTTCATACTTTATATTTCTATGTATAAATAGTCATAATATTTACAGCAATAACTTTCTCGTAATAATAAATTGGTTTTGAAACACCTATCAAGTTTTGTTTCACGATTTCTTTCTGGATGCTACTACACATCTAATTTGCAGTTAAATTTTCATCACTAAAGTTACTTTATACTGGGGGGGATTTCTTTATAAGAATGGAAAGTTTAGAAAAAATGATTAGTTTTAATACTGCATTAAAAACAGATTTGAAGTTTCAGATTCTCAGCGGGACATATCAGAAATAAATGTTTGACTCGTTTCTGTATTTTTTTGTCTCCTTCTCTCTGGGATAAATTAAAAGGTTTAAAATTAATAACTTTTTTTGGTGTCAGTCGATTCATCTGTTATTTCCATTGTCTGCGTAAAATGGTGTCCAACGTTGATTCATGGAGTCAGAGATTGTTGTACAGATGAACCTTTTTAGGCAGGTAGTTGCAGTTTCTTGCCTTTGAGAACTGGAAAAGAAGAAATAAAATGGAAAAATGTATAGTAATGTAATTGTTGACAGGGATTTGTTGTATTGTTCCAACGTACAATAGAACTCATAATAACAAATTTGGGGAATTCGCATGCATTTTTGATTTATTAATATGGCTAAAAAGTAACTTACACAAGCCTCCAATACCAACAAAAAATTATTGGAGGATATATAACAAAGAAACAAAAAACGCAATTTGAATCGACAGGACCTGACTCCAAGTCTCCAAGAGTTTGGTGATGTCACACCTCTGCTGCGAATCTTACTGGGAGAGTTAAGATCAGAGGTGGCTGCTGAGAGGATAAAGGAGCTCGTGCACCCTCAAACCAATAAACCAAAAATTTAGAACAATCCCTCCATTGAAGGTATTGAAACAAAACTGGTCTAACCATATTTGAACCAAGGTGGAAAATAGACCTTACAGGTCTGTTTTGCTCTGTTTGCAACACACATTATGGATTGGGCACCTGCCAAAAGGTCACACAAAGTAGAAGGATACAAGGTGGAATTTCTGGGCATTTTCAGTGTAAACTGTGGCAGGAATATATGATTGACCAATCAGAGAGCTCGAAAAAACTAAACAAGGCGCATTTTGATTCGTTTGCTCCCAACTTGGGGCACTCCAGGCGTGTTTTGGTCTTATTCTTCACTATCAGCACATTCTAACAGCTCAGCCCATCACGGTTCACAGTTTTCGATTCTGTTAGCAAAGTTATTTATGGGCACACACCCGTTTTCAAACAACCATCAACGAGGTGCTTGGTGCAATTTGCCAGAGTTTGAGAATCCTGTTCTCAAAGGCTCAAGCACGTTTTGCCACTTGCTGGTTAACTTAGTGGGTCTGTTACTGTGTAGTAAGCTGATGAATTGTTGAAGGGATTTGCACTCATCGTGCTTTTGATGCAAATGGCATATCATCGAGAGAATGAATGGCCAGTGATGCGTGCTGCATTATGCAGACTTTTTTGAGGTATGGACCTGTCTGTAGGAGGCTTTATTATTTTGCGTTTATCGTGTTTTGTTTTCATGCAGTTTTAAATGAAGTGGAACAACAAGACATGGACAACTTGAAATTTGTATTTGGCTAAGAAAAGCTTCTGTCCCCTTTCAAAGCCTCTGGTGATCTCCATGCATCACCCAGTAATTTCAGGAGAGAAGCCACCACTGGCAAAGATGTTCAGCTTCTATGATCAATTTATTGCAATCACTAATTGCTAAACCAGAAAAAATAATTCATAATAAGCTATACTTATAGTTTAATGCCTCATCAGAAGGATTCATGACTATCCAATGTTATTCAAGCAGATAACACTTTCAACTGCAGACTTCAACGCTGTTCAGTTGGGCAGCACTCTCCAATTAACTTACGTTACCGTCCCCCGTGCAACTCCCGCAAGATTTTCAAATTTTCTTTTGAATGTCTACACCTCTTCCTTTCCCTTTTTAATAGCACCATGCAGCCCCTGAGTTTAAGGAGAGGAGCTGCCCCTGTACCGTTTTGAATAAAGCCCATTTTCAATACTTTACATAATAGATCCAATTACAATGAAATCTTAATTAACTTGTTTACGGCTATACATAAACTATGCTCCAATTTTAAGCAAATGTGGTCTATTATACTGCGAGGCATAGGGGTTTCACGGAATCAACCTTTCCTATTACGTTGTAACAAGTATTCCTACACTCCTATTGCATTAATACGATGGTGATGTAAGTTGGAGAACCGTCTGCAGCACAATCCCTAAAAGCATCACTAACTTGCAATTACGTTTTAAACTATTCTGAACTATTTTGGTTTCTTCCCTGCATGTCCACAAATCCTTGCAACAAGCTCAATTTCTAGTTTCCAACAAATTTTAGACCAATGGTCAACATCTTGCACTCAAATACAACTGCACCTTTGTTACTCTCCTCCCGAAGACTGTATCAGTTGGAGCCATTTGGTCTTTGCGGCTTTGAATTTTGCTTAGAACACTATCAGATTTGTTTTTTACACACTCGTACTGTTACATTTTCTAGTAGTACTGTAGAATGGGTACAGTTGTCGTTCTTCTAAAATGGACAGCTCGTCTGAGAACCAGACCGTCTATGTGGTACAAATACTGCTGCCTGGGTGTTGGAGTACTCTTCCAAAAGACACTCTCGTACTTTTCGTTCCTGTTAAACTACTACATTTTCCTATTGGTATGCAGACATGGATAGTATGCGGCTCTATCCCCACAGGAAAACTATGTTAGATGAAGAGGACACTCGCATCAATTTCATCACAATCAGTTTTACTTTCACAGTTTTTCTGAGAATGTGCGGTTTAGGCTGAATATGGACCCATAGGTAAAACTAGGTTCATGCAGCTCGCTAAACCAAATCATCGTGGTAGGCACCGCACCAGTGCCAAGCAAGTTTGCAGAAGGCACCAGGGCGGTGCCCTGCTGCGTAACATGCCTTCTCACTTTCAAAAATTATCTTTCCCGGTGGTTTAAAACTAGGAGGGATTTCAGTGTTGCCAATGGTTCGGTAAATCTTGTCAATAACGCTGATGCCCACCCTTTTGTGTAGAGGAGGCTAGTTTGAATTAAAATAAGGAAGGCAGTAGTGAAGAGTTTCTCGCTCGTTCTCCTAGTTTTTTATTTCCCCATTTATAGTGTTCATTTCTTTTATATTCTAGTTATTGTTTCTCCTCTTGAGCTTTTTGAAGGATGTCCGAGGATGGTAATTCACACTTTCGAAGGTCAATGCTAATCAACGAGCCCTTTTGCTCTCTGCTCACTTCGAAAGTTCAGTTTCTATTTTCCTAGTTCCTATGATGTTAAATACGCATTTTTTCCCACATATTTTGTATGATGAAAATGGTAAATAAGTACTTGAAAAAAATGGATAATGACCTTTTTCTTGCCCTATATTCATTCTTGTTTGTTCAAAATGTGGAATAGCAGGTTGAAAATTTACTTGTGTGTGTGTGTGTGTGTGGAGGGGGGGGGGTAGTCAACCATCTCAGATAGCCTAAAAATATATTTACAAACTAAAAAAGTGTATTTTAAATGAATTTGTCGTCATACAGAGCAATCAAAGTAGTTAGTAGTGTGGGTTATAAACCTTTGGTCATCCCCGCTCACGTGAGGCACCACACTGGTGCCATGGTCCAAAAAAATTCATAATCACCCCCTTATGGATCTTAACATTTTTATATACATTTAGGAAGACATTTATCGAGTTTTCAATGAAAACGGCCCAACAAATTTTTCCCGCGTTGAGTTGGTTAAATGAGTTTTCACGTAATGTAGGTGGTAATTACTAATATTTCAAACGGTTTGTATCACTTAAACTTTCTTTTTCCAACAAAATGCTTATACTCAAGTTCAAGGTATTTGAGAGAAAACCTGTTTACAGACGTCACCTGACTTGAAATCCACTCATTTTTTCCACGATATTTCAAGAAATTCAAGTTTTGCACATTAGATCAAAATCACATAATAAACCGAAATGCAGGAAGAATTAGGGATACAAACCATAACAAAATAAATTAATTGACAGGTTATTGTGGTTTATCAATCAGTTGGCTGGATTTCTCATTTGTTTGATTTTCTTGATTATTTAGTTTATGACTTTAGGGGCATGCAGTAGTGCTCGGTGCAGTCAACGTAAACGTTTTGGATTTTTAACAACTTTTTTAAGGCCTTTGAGAAATGTGCATTGCCGTAGGGAAACACCTAGATTTGAGCGAAGACTAATAAAAAGGGGATACGTTTAAAACATACCTCAGAAGTGGACAGGACTATCATTCAACTTTTCAGTGACTTTTAAGGATGAAAACGTAAGCGTGAGGTTAAACATGGAATTTCGGCTGAATTAGAGACGAAGGGTGGGGTTTTCCAACTTGGGTTACGTTGAAATTAGTCGAATAAGAGTAGATTGAATTATTCTGGTAAACTGCCCTACCACAATCTTAGTCCATGAAAGTGGACAGGGTAATCCTAGAGAGCACTGTTGAAGGAATTTAAAATCTAAATTGAGAAGGCCAATTCTTCATTGGTGCACAGTAGAGAGCGCGTTTCTTTGTAGATATTAATTCTAACAGAGCAAAGCCAATTTGAGCTGATCTAGCAGCTGGCAGAACTAATTCAGCTAGTTATCTGTACTTCAAAAAGTGTCAAGCCTATAACACACACTAACAGTCTGTTGTATAGTACATGACAGAAAGAAAGTTAACCCGGAGTCAGGAGTTAACCCCCAAAACACCTAACAATAACTTGATTCACTTTGGACTAACTCGTAGATCTCTGAGGTGCAACTTGGTATGAGGTCAATCTTCAAATTGATCATTGAGATCATTCTTCTCAATTCAAAATGCATTCTGTTCAGTCAAAGGAGTATGTAAAGCTAGATATCCGTATCCTGGTCTCTTGTCTCCAGAATCTAGTAGTGTCAACGAAAGATTGGCTTTCAATCAAAAAGTGTCTGTACAACAATGCCTGTTCCATTTTTAATTGAGCTTGGGGGTGCCAACTACAGAAGCAGTAGTGATTAGCCCTATTTTAAATGGTTTGGAACACTGAAAGAAAATTCAATGTTTTTGAGCCCAAAACTTGTATTGTGTAATGCTTTACAACTTTGGAGCGTATGATGATTTCTGAGGCTAAGATTTCAGCTGTTTTGAGGTGGCAGTCAACAATTTATTACCTTAGGGGTAGAGGTACATCTGCTTTGCCCACCTGCGTTATACAAACAGCAATCTGTGTTTTTGACCCTGGGTTGCTAGACAGTTCAGATTTCCCAGTTGCATTCTTAGCTAGATGATAACCCACATTCGAAATCGATCCAACACTGTCTTTTCCTATGAGAATATACTCATATCTAGTTCCACAACTGTGCCATTTTCCGTATCATAATTGACGTGGGAGTGTGAATAAAAAAAATTACCGTTAGAAAAAAAAATAAATATAATTAAATTTAATTGAATTGACCGTAGGAGGACATGTTACACGGGTTCAACGTTAGACGGAGAGTACAATGGCAACCCTTTCCAACGACCTGTAATAAACAAAACACAACTGTAGGGATCATTATGCAAGTTTTGAATTCCTTGTCATCTTCCACCTCTTAAAATATGCGCCTCGATTTTCCACTGTGTTTTGAAATATCTACCAGCATCCCTGGAATGTTCTAGATTTTAGACGGCTGAGAGAAGCCTAAAATGCGATTTTCGAGTGAAAAAAAGTTAAATTTTCAACTAAAGCAACCGAGATCGACCTTCATCACCAGCTAAACGGATAACGGATAAAAGCAGCAGATATAAAATATTTGTTTATTTATATTCAAAAGTTGGGGTTTCATCAATCTGGAATAACGGTAAGTTGTACATCTTCACTATTGTTTTTGAATGGTCATAAATTTTGGCAAGGTTCCTCCTATTAACCCCAGAAAGATTTCCTCTCATTCATGTAAGCACAAACATTTCACATTTAATCACAAAATACACACAATTTTAGGAATGAAGAATTTTTGTATAGTGCACAGTTACTGATTGACAAAACGCAAATAAATAAAGTACGGAAAATGGTGCAATTGTGGAAGAAAGTACAATTGTCTGTGTTTTTATGGAGCTAAAATGCTGAATGAAAATCTAAAGGTAAAAGCCTAAAACTAAATGACTTTGCTACTGCTCATCGATCATATGAGATGTCAGAAAACAAAACCTAATAGAAGTTGAAAATGGGACTATTTTTTAGGTTAAACCACGTAACGGATCTTTGATACTGTTATCACCTGATGAGATTTCCCAATGTGAATCAAAACCCCCAAGCTCAACTTGGAGTAAACATTGTTATTACTACATCACAATAATATGTGGAGGAAGATATTCAGTACGCTCATAAAACATTGATTACCCAGTTACGTCTGTCTGGGAAGTACTGTGCCTCCATATACATCCACAGCTTGTAGCAGTTCCTGGAACTGCTACGCGAACGCGGACCGATACTTCATCGGCCCCGCCTCGCGGACGCTCCTCCAAGAGGCGCGTTGTGAGACATCAGTTGATCCCTAGCCGTCTCATAACTGGTAAGTCCCTTTTCCTATATTTGCGGTTTCCTAACTAAACCCCAAATTGTCTCTTGATTTCATATCGGACCTATATCAGATTCAATAAATCTATATAAATTCCAATCCGATTGTTATTCATTAAAAAATACCCAATTCACCATTAATTTCTATTTTCAAGTTTAAATTATTGAAATAGTAAATTAGGTTTTTGGGGTAGAAATAAGTGTTCATTATCATAGCTAATTCCAACACTATTTCATGGTAGCAGAGCGAGGTTTCGATCCTCGGACCTCTGGGTTATGGGCCCAGCACGCTTCCACTGCGCGGTACAGATTTAACCCCATGGAGATTTGCTCTATATGCAACTTAAAGGTTCCTGAGGACCTGTATCACATATTGCTGGTTTGCCCTTTATACAACTACATGCCCATATTGGAAGGTCTAACAGATCAGAACTTCCACCAGGCACTGCTCACCAACATCGATGCGAAGAAGGCAAGCAATAATATATTATATTCACATTTTTTTCGAGGTTTGCCGCCTAAGAGCGTTTTGTTTTTTCGATTAACAATTAGTGATGGTTCGTCAAGTGAAATAGTGATGTTTTTGAATCGGATCCCACAGAAATTACTTGATTATGATATAATGTTTATTTCCCCCTCTCTTCTCTCTACTCAACGTAACTTGTGCTCAAATTGGAATTTTTCGCTCAAGCATGCTTTTCTATTTATAAATTTGTTAATATTATCTTAATATCTCCATACTTAGTAACTTTCTCTTTATTGGCTTAGTCAGTTACCACTTGCGCTGTTTACGTTGTTAGCAAATGTTTTGCTGTTATTGTTGTGTTACATTATGATATTATTGTTAAAAAAAGGATACCTTGATGTCTTAATTAAGAAAAATGAATGAAAAATCAAATCAAATAATAACATTAGCACTACCATTAATATCATCAAGTATAGTAAATAGTAAGTACAAAAAAAAGAGAGACTGTTAATTATATCAAGGTGCCAGAACAACCATGTATATATAGGGGCAAGGCCCACAAATACATTATTTTTCTATCTATCAATCTATCTACTACATCACAGAACAGACGTGATTTTCAGTAGATACGATGCATTTTTGACACTTATACCCATCATGGCATTCAACTTTACTCTGGCTAACCTCACAATCCTTCAACAAATTTTGCCACCTCGATTTTGTTCACTTCATTATCCTGCGTAAATCATAATAATAACAATCATTTACCACTCATAAAAACCCAAGGAGCAATGTACCAATTATGCCAACGTACTGCGTAAAAAACTACATTGCCATTTGGAACTTGGAGTACATGGCTGAAGTTATCAGTAAATACAACTACAATGTTGATCAAATGCACTATCTTCCCAATCTAGAAGGAATTATGAGCTGAAAATTGAGAATTGGCAATTATAGTTACGGTCGTTAAACTTTCGAGATGGTTACAAACACTGAGATTCTTCAATAGGAATTTTGGAATCTTAAAGGTTAGAGTAAAACTATTTAGAGATATTAGTTAAGACTCAAAAACGGTACTTGCAGCCCACAATTTGCAGTGGGCAATTTCTGTGTGTCAGAGAAATGCCTTCGAGCATTCGTTTTTTTGATTGTAGGACATACCCCAGGTACCTAGTCCTGCCATAAGCTCTATTGCAAGGGGAAATGCATGGATATATCATTTTGTTCTTAAAGCTCAGCTTGAGTTATTTTATTTTGAAGTTATAATATGTTATAAGGCGGAAAAACGATGAATCACTCAAAATACCATCCTGTTTCCTTCACGGGCTTGTAACCTCCAGGGCCAATCGAACAGCATTCACCAGAGACGACTTCAAGCTTTCCAAATCACGGTGCCCTCGGCGTCAAGCCATCAGCCCAAGATGGGATGGCTGGGTCCCATGGGTTCATATACAGGCTTCCTGGAGGTGGCTGGACGATCCGACATACTGATAAATTTGGGAACGCTCGAGCCTTATGGCCTGAAACCGAGTTCTGCTGAAAAACCCAGTGTTCCCCTCGAACAATGTCCCATTCAGGTTCTTCATTAGAGCGGTGATTTCTAGCTCCATACCAAAGATACACACAGAGTCCAAGAAAGGCTCAGTGTGAACTCGTTTCAGCTGCACAGTTCGTTTTTGAACAGAACTTATGGCAAAACTACTAAGTCGCAGCAGCACCATAGTATTGTCTAAAACCCCCAATCAGTTGATGATCTCCAGGATATTACTACTGGCAACAGAGATGTGAGCAATGATGATAAACTCAGGATTGCCAACTAACTTGATCTTTAAAATCAAGAATCAGTCAAATATGATTTTGCGAGTAAATACTAGCCCATATTTGTATCCATTACTCTACGGAAATGAGATGCAACTTACCCTTGGTGATATACAGGTAGAAGAAATCGCAGTACAAGACGGTCTGCACGATACCGGCAACAATCGCAATCACGTCGTAGTGGCTTTCGGCGTACCAGCGGTAGATCCAGTTGAAGATGTAGAGAGCTCTGTAGGATCCGAGGGCGAACAAATAGTGGGAAGTGATGCTCTCGGCTTCCCCAGTTTTGGACACCATGAACAACTGAGGGAGGATGGCAACCGATTCCAGGTAGATGGAAAACGTCCACAAAATCTGCAAGGAAATAGAAGTAACTTAACAACTTGGTAAAGTAACTTGGCCACATACAAGATGTCTGACGTTTGGGTGCACTAACAGTCAATTGTTCAATGTTTACAAGAAACCCACCCCAGAAATTTCTTTCCCAGAGAGTGAAAGCTCTGATCCCATCTCACCTAAATAGGACTCTCTAAGGATCAATTTCATCACTGGGAGTTTTCCTTAGATTAATTCAGGGCTGTGCGTTTTCACTTACTTCGTATAAAAACCAAAACCAAAGGTGATAGTTTCAATGATTAAAATTCATCTTCAGAATCATTGTTTAATGAGGCATCCCGTTCAACCCATTCATTCGGACGTACTGTGTGGATCAAAGGGCGATCACCAGTTTTGGATGGTTGGTGTACGCACGAATTCGTTGCTTTGCAGTTCACAACTTTCAGCTCCCAGTGGACGAATAGTCTTAATAGAGGCAAATGAAGGTATAAAGGTAAGGGAGGGAGGACCCCGGTGGGTTCTCTTGACGCTTTTTGGAACGGTTCGAGTAACAGTTCTTCTGATCAATACCAAGGATTGGTCAAAAACTGTTGACAAAAATAACACAAAACTCAAGAGGCCGTCCTGAAACGAAACTGAACTCTCATAACCAAATGTTGTCACAAAAACATGGGGGTGCCCAGTGTTGTGAATAATTTTGTATTTGCGGGGAACTTAGCGGCCTTACGCCCTATTGGCTAGCGGAGTGGACGCCATCTTCCTAAACAGCCAATCAGCATTCATTGATCATGTAAAAAGATATTCTGTTCACTTTGTCTCGTTCGTTAAATATAAAAACCTCTGATTTTATTGCTCAAATACCACACCCAGACTGGTTCAAGATCCATGTAGCTACGGCAGAATTTCCCC
Organism: Creontiades dilutus; assembly: GCA_031894815.1. Lineage (NCBI taxonomy): Eukaryota > Metazoa > Arthropoda > Insecta > Hemiptera > Miridae > Creontiades > Creontiades dilutus. Next base: position 533,827 of record JAVIWC010005620.1, read on the forward strand.
CACATATTATTAAACCTACATCATCATTATTCTTCTTTTTGACAGGGTTGTCAAAAAATTAAATATATAAACATACCTCAAGAGGAGAGAACTCGTGGTTGATGAGAAGCGAAAGAAGGACGCATGGAAGAACCAAAAACTCAATCCTGAAAATTAAACAGATCATATCAGTTGTGGTATTCCTAAATACAGCATATGAAGCGCAAAATATGTATGATTAAGAAGGGTTACTGTGAACAATGTTTAGTGGTAGCATATTAAATGTATACTTAATTTTTGCTTCATCATTATTTCTAACTGTAATCATGCAGAATGGAGATCAAAACTTGTTCTCCATAAATCAAAGGTTGGCTTGATTTCTTAGGTTTCACAACTTTCTGAACAATTTTGATTTCGTGTTTCTGTTCTAGACCAGGGCGAAACTGATAAATTACAGTCCAATTTTGATTTATTCGTAGAAATTGAGTGGAATAACTCTGGATGATTCTCTAGTTCAGATTCCTATTCTCAAGTGTAGATACGAACTTCAGAACATAAAATACAAACCTCTGGATCGAAAATAAAATCAATCGGAGAGTTAGAAATAAATTGCGGATCAAGCAGGCTAGTTCTGTAGTGGTTAGAATAATGATATACCGTTCTTCCACAAATACTTTAAACATTTATGAACGATCAATTTTACGTTTGCGCATGCGCATGCGCAGAGCGATGTATTGGTTTCTGATCAAGGAAACCCACAGCGGACCATCTATAGCTTAACTCGCACATTCCTTGAAAAGTCACAAAATATAATGAAAACTGTAGGACATTACTCTTGTGGCAAGTATTTCATATTCGCGCATGTGCTGTAGCTACTAACGACATTTACGCGTTGAAATTTATATGAGATTATCTGACCCTTCTCCCTAGACTTCCCTGAAAAAAAGTTGTTAAACGGATTTAACATTTGTGCAAGCGCAGAATGTGGCAGTAATTTCCCATCTGTGATAGATATGGTGAGTTTGTCCTTCCCAATTCTTGAATCCACCGCCTTGGAAGATATACCAGACGCCTTCCAGTATCTGGGTCATCCTCTGAGAGTTGCGGGCATTATCCGCATTCATATCATGGAAGGCGCAACTATACCTTTCCATCAACTCCTCTTTGTTACCTCAAATTTGGATGAAAACTGTTGGAATTAGGATTGTTACTAGGCTCTGCAGGCAGAGGAGTCATCTCCCGAAAGTAAAAACGAAGCTTCCACAACCATAGGAAGACTCGGAAGCAAAAATGTTGTGTGTTGTCCAACTCGTATCAGAAATGCAGACTAGAATTGGTACCTGGACAGTGTAATTCACTTAAATGTAGCACCCTCTATAATCTCCACTGAACGGTCTTCAGTAAAATCGGTTTCCACAATATTGCTAGGAGTGTTTTAGTTCGTAGCCCAAGTGCTATTTATCTGCTGTTCCAGTTGTTTGCCGTCCCTTTAGGCTTCCGCTACGCACCCACCGCATGCAAATTGATTTCGGCTCATTAGAACGGAGATGGCATTTAAAAATGTGTAATGGACCTTCAGCTTTATAAGCTAATTGTACCCCAATTCCTAGAACACGGTTGTACAGAAGTAACTTCCTCCAAGTAGAACTAGTTTAGACCACACTTGCACAATGATGCCCCCCTTCCCGTTTCTTCAATAATCTACCATGATGGAGCCTTGCAGTTCCAAACATCTTCTGGGTGTTGCAGGCTAATCGCTACCGCCCTTTGAAGGAGTAACAGATCGATTCCATCACATAATTTCAAATTAGCTCGTAATTGTTAAGGTATGGACGTAATAAAGTACACTGGTCGTAGCTGAATACGAAGGTGGAATGAATATTTATTGCTGACACAACAAATCAACTAGCAACTAAAATACTCCCATATGACGATTGGACCTCTTACGGCTGTTCCCTGAAAGGTGCCAGATGGAACTGGTTCCGCTGGATTCTACCACCTCCCTCCGTTTCTACTAAATAGGACCTTGGCTGATCCAGTTTCTTCACCACCTTCATGTTTCGAATCTACTCTCTGCCCTGGCTCCAGGTCAGGGCACTCCGCATTGGCACGATGCTGTCTGTCATGCCACATTCTAGACCTCTCCCGGATCCGATGGTCCCTGTCTCGTTGGGCTTCTTCCCTCACTGGACAAGGTTTCAACGATTCCAGCAGCACTGGTACCGTCGTGCGAAGCTTCCGCCCCATTAGCAATTCGGATGGAGAATACCCATTTTCAAGGGAGGTAGCGTTGTAGAGCAGAAGCCCCTCCAACCAATCTGAACACTTCAGAAGCAGACGTTTGGCTGTCTTCACCACTGACTCGGCCAATCCGTTGGACTTCAGATACATAGGACTGCTGGTAAGAAGTTCAAAACCGTACTGTTTGGCAACATTTGCAAATACATTACTGTTAAACGGAGGATCATTGTCGCTTTGCAGTTTATGGGGTACTCCGTGCCTTGAAAAAATTTCCCCTAAGACTTTGATGACGGTTGGAGCCTGGTTATTTTGTATTGGATGAATTTCGAGAAATCTTGAGTAGTAGTCCTGGAGCACGAGGTACAACTCTCCTTTTGCTTTTAAGAAATCTAGCCCAACTGTAGACCATGGAAGATGGGGCAGTTATGTTGGAAGTAACGGGTCCAATTGGTCTGAACTGTATTTTGCACAAGCAAAGCAATCTCTGACCTTCTGTTCGATGTCTGCATTGATGCCTGGCCACCAAACCGAGTCTTGAGCCAATTTTCGGCACTTTCCAACCCCTAAATGGCTGGAATGAAGCTTGTCCAACATCAGAGCCCTCAAGCCCTGAGGAACAACGATTCTTGTGCCGTACAAGAGCAAGCCTCCATGTGAAGTCAACAGATGTCGAACCTTATGAAAATAATCAAGGCAAGGGTCGTCCTACCCCTCCCAATCCCCAGCCAACTTCTCTATCACCCCCTGCAGGAGAGGGTCTTTCAAGTAATGCACCTTGATAAGGTTATGCAGAACGTCTGAAAAAGGGATTGTGTTGAACGTCCTGTCCGCAGAGCCATGTTAAGATACGGACGAAATAAAGTACACTGGTCGTAGCTGAATACGAAGGTGGAATGAATATTTATTGCTGACACAACAAATCAACTAGCAACTAAAATACCACGCAACTAAATATGACGACTGGAGTGTGGCACAGTAATAACCCAAGAAAAGATAGATTCTGAAAAGGTCAGATGTTCTAGTGAAGATGTCAACAGGAGAACACCCGCTAGAAGTAATGAACGAGTGAAAATATCCATTTGTTGACATTAGTGTAAGCGATTAGGGAGATTCATGTTCAGATAAACAATTGTTCTCCTTCAAAATACTAAACGTAGCAGATATATGCAATGTGTTGTGTGCGGAAAATTACAATATCAAGATGATAATGAGTTTAGTTTACCTGAAGGTGTCATGGTTGTGGTCGTAAGAGGCCTTGAACTTGACAAACATGAGATAAACGGTTCCGTAGGAGGCGGCCAAAAAGACGACTTTCATCACTGAATTGTACAACGAAATGAAGGAAGTGAAGAGATCAAGATAACGGGATGTGTAGACGATGGCAAACAGCACCTGGGATCTTCCAGAGATACCTGAATCATAAGAACAACAGTTTTTTGAACAAATATCAATAAAATAATCGTAAAAGTGAAAATAAAGAATTCGTTATCTTAAAAGAAGTAGAAATTGAAGTTGTTGCAACGATTCAAGGGACATGATCCCTGAGACAACAACGCCTTCAAGTGGGTGAGGCGACCTGTATTGCGTATCGAGATTGTAAGGGATGATTAAGTGGTCCTTGCCCAACTACCCTCCATAAAGTAATTTTGTAAAAATACAATTTCAGTTCCTACTGACTGCTCCAATTATTACAGCCCAATAATATTGATACCTGAGTTCAGACTCGCATCCCTTCTGCTAAGCAACTGGTTATACCCCTCGTACATAACATAAGGAGCACGTATCTTAGTTAAGGTGAGAACATTTTAATTTTTTGACATGTGAACAAAGTAAAGCGCACACTGTACTGCACAGAATGCTCCTGAAACGCATGACCATCTAGCCAGAACATTTTAATCAAAATTATATTAAAATTGTAGAAATTACCCTAATCACAATGGACTTCACGTTCACACACGCACAGAATCTATTAATAATAAGATCATGTTGAAATGGAGGATGATTGAACTTCCATTTCCTAACTAACCTCAAAATTTGGGTAAAATCACAGGAATAGGTAGTGACAAAATGTTTGATGGATTCAACGATTGCTCATGCGCAAGCTGAAAGATTGATTTGAGAGTAATGATTTTCATATGGGACAATCAATAGCCTTCCAAGAAAATCTCACCAAAATCGTATTGAAAACGGCAGAAATGAGCTTTGTTGCATGGGTTCAATTTTCAACATGCGCATACTGTCGTATTGGAATCCATATCAGATTCTATAACACCCACCGAATTTGGAGAAATTAATAAATAACTATAATATTAAATGAGGAATAAAATGGCTAGCGATAAGAAGGAAAACTTCCGTCAATGTTCTTTCATACGACTCTTGTTAATATACAAGAGTAAAAGCTAAAAATAAATCGTCATTGTTTCAGACCATCAAATGATAACGTCATTCGATCTAGATCCATAAAAAAAACCCTCAGATTTATAGTTTGACATGGGAACAACGACACGAATTATAAAAAAAAGGTGTCGTAATAGAAATGGCGTTAGGCGATTGTAACAAATACTAACTAAATATCCTAGTAATAGAATTATAGAAGAAGTTCTGTAGTAATAAAACTAAATGTTTTAGCCTAAACATTTTAAAAGCAATTGTATGATACTACAGATTGTAATGTTATGTTGCCACACGTCTGAATTGTATGTACATACTTTAAAAAACCCTCCTGAATCAACAAAGACATTTAAAATCCATTTAAAGGATTGAAAAGAAGACGTTTGAATTATATCCAACTTCACGCCCTATTCCATTCTTTTCATGAAATTAATTAAAAATTACATTGATTCAAAAGACAAATAAGTATGGAATTTCGCCTTAAGTGATGCTGGATCAACGTAATAATCTGCAATTTGAGATTCAACGTTTTCTAATAAGTGTTCTTGAGTGTGTTTACAGTTCTTTTAGAAACGCAAGTTCCTGTTCTTTTCAAGATTGTAGAAATAGTAAGAGAATGAAATTTATGTCAAAATTCATCAATAGTGACCACTACTTATGTGTAGTCAAATGTGAAATTGTAAACGTCTATTTGTAAGTCAAACTAAAAAAAGCAGGACAGTAGACCTCTATGGTTCTACAGCCAGATAATTTAAATGATTAATTTTACACATTCAAGTACCAAAGATGAAAAATTGCCTATGCAACCTACAAATATGGGATTCTAGCTCAGAGGAGGGGAGCTAGTAAACAGGGTAGCGCATTCTGTGTTCATAAACGGTACTTCCTAAGCCTAACCAACTCCCTGGGAAAATTTGTAGATTCAACCAGAGCACCAGAGAGGGTAGTAGCACCAGAGAGCACTAAGGTGGCAGGTACACGAATGACCCCCTCGGGAGTACGGAAAAGTGGTGATGCCAAGATAACAAAGGGCGGAAGGAGCCCACCCAAAGGTTAGTTGAAGGAGTGTTAAGCAGGGGGGCCTGTTGGGTCGGTACAGTCGCGAAGAACTGGATTGTACTAATGTTAATCATTTAAATGATACAATTTCCAACATTGAAGATCTAAGGATGTAGATGTGAACTCAAACTCTCAGGGCGGGGGTTTTCGCCCCCTGCACAGAAGCCTGTTGGCTTATTGTATATTCCTGAAGCAGGGTTCACACCCATTCGGCAAGCTATCCAGAAAGTGAGTACAAGCAGCTGATTGGTTGGAAATCAGCTGGGGAGGGAGAATATTTTTTCTGGACCGACACTTTTGAAGCAAACTGAACGCACCAGATTCTTCAGATATTTTTCGTTCTGCAACTGCGCAGTTCACTACCGGGCACACAGAATGGCGTCGGGAACCGAAACAGTTGTGGGAGGAACTGCAGGAAACGAGTTGTTAGCTTGTGCTTGGCCGATTCCTCTCCATCTCCTCCACTGCTTTTACTAGCTTCCCCTAGGATGGATGTGAACCCTGCTTAAGAGTTTTGCATTTAATCACGGATTCATCCCCTTAGTAAGAGGTTTGAGGCAATCGATTAGTTGTAAGCTTTGAATAGACCTCGATGGGGTTTATGCCCCAAAGAATTCAAATCTGCAAAAGGCGAGTGCTGGGCACTCAAATATCACGTGAAGCCTTAGGGGTTCAAAGCTGGTTATAAGGACAACCATTGTTTTAAGTTCCCTACGGTTTTTGCCAAGTAGTCATTCAGAAATTTTAGCGTTGGATTCCACTAACATGAGCTTACCGTGGACGTGTCCTTCAATATTGAACCATCTACTTTGTTGGTTGACCGACGTGTTAATCCTTCTGAAGGTGGATTTGGTATACCAACTACCAGCTCAGAGCCTTTGGGGTTTGAGAGCCTGTACTTGCAAGCTCGTCAGCCTACGTGTTACCAGACATTCCTTCCTTCGCACTCACTCCAGGCGAACCCGGTTACGTTTTGCTAGGTTGTTGAGGGTTTGCACGCAGCACCAAATTATCGTGATTAGATGGTTGGTGCCATTAAGCTTATGCGAACGTGGGTCTCGTTCTAAGGAACACGCACATAACGCATGTACGGAGCAACTGACCCATTTTGTTAGAATGGTGCCAAGTTTCTTGTTTGTAAATTATACGACTTTTAATAACTGTTCGTGCTTAATAACTACGAAGAGTTTTTAGCAGGACAATGTGCTTTTACAAAAACCAGGTAAGTACAGCAGCTTTTGTACCTTGGTAGGTCTCCTTCCAATTATTTTGGTGTACAGCATGCATTGGAACGAGATTTTGAACTTGAAACAAGTGGAATACTAATTTGGTGAGCTAAATTCTCCCTCTGTACACTAGAAAGTAGAAATTCGCTTCACTAGTTTTGGTCAAACGAAATTTCCTATTTTCAAGTTTATTTTCCTCGATATTAAGGTGAACATGTAAGTACACGATGAGACGGTTTCCTCTTATATTAAGGGTTAAACTCATAATGTGCCTCCTTCACCTAGCAGGTAGGTGGCAATTAGGACTAATGCGTTGTCGACAGCGATTTAGGGCACATGTATTCCAAGTTTAACCAGATCGTTCAAAACTAATTACCAAATCTAATTACAATTTGATGACTAGGAAATACCTCCCCGTCACAGATTTCGCAGCCTCACATTCGTGAGAGGCAGCATATTGGTAATTTATTAGGCACTTGAAGCGTTTAATAAATGGGTGGTACATGGCAAAGTAGATAGGGAAGATGTCTGGTTGAAATGCCACCATCTTCACTTACCAACTTGCGTCAAGTGCAATTTACCTCTCATATCAATAATTGACCACAAGGTACATTCGAACATACGTTGCATTCAACCTGAATAAGCAAATATCAAATAGGAAACTAGTTTAATGATAAATCAAGAGTGAAATAAGGTTAAAAGTGTCATGATAGAGGAAAGAGATTGTGAATCCATTGGAACATTAGCAGATAGGTAGGTCGGTACGTGTGGATAGGTTATTTGTATTAAATTCAAGTTAAAAACATCCCAAACTCTATTTAAGAGTCTGGATTCTTAATATCTGTTAAAGTGCTTAGCGGCACATCAAAGACTAGCAAATGTAGGGTTCCCATCGATGTAAAAAAAAGTTACTGATAAGAAAGTCAGCTCTAACATACGCAACGAAAGATAGAAAAAGTAAAATAAAGCAAGGATGTAGGGATCATTGAGATATAACTTGAAAAATGAGGTAGGATGCTACAATTATATGCAGAGGATCGTTATTATGAGGTTTTCTGAAGAAATTCAGGAGGTGGTGCCTGGTGCACGCAGGCAGGTTGACAAGGCGATCATGTCAACTCTTACGAGTATCGAGACTATTTCACCCAAAAACTGTCAAAATTGACCGATTTTCTCGATATGAATGTTTGGATATTCGAGAAACATGATAGAATAATGTGACTGTCTTGTAAATAATACGTGGGGTTCAACAAAATAAACAAGAATAGCTGGAATACATGGGAATTCGTCGAGGGGTTACCCCGGGCGGCATAGCTGAGGGTATTTTACCTGCGCAAGATCTCGACTTCCATATTTTCAAGAGCAAGAGTATGATTGCCAGAAGATGCGAGAGATCACCAAGGAGTCGGAAAATGTTCATTTTGACGGTTTAGGAAAACGCGAACGGCACGACCGGAATCGGTTTTTCTCGAAAAAATGACGTGGCTATGCCAGATCTACAAAATCTGTGGATAGAGAAGCCGCCGAATGGTTATCCCTAGAGGTAGGTAGAATTGAGGACAAATCGTGTGCACACCATATGTAATCTACTGCAAACAATCGAATGCTAATCATGGATCATCCATTACAGCATGGAAGAATTATACTGAAATTCCAGAGCGATATTTTTTGTGTGTTACCTAATTGCTGTATCTATGTGGCTGTCTTCTACAGCATTCCCTTTAGGAAAAATAAGCCCCTCTAACCATCTTATCTTTCAAATCCAATCGAACCAATACGTGCCCAAACGTGTTCACTCGAACCCTTACAGCTCGTTTATCAGTAGCAGTGCCAATGTGAAGATTCAATCTTGGGGTATTTAATTACCCACTAACCCACTCAGACTTCATTGTAACGTAAAATGCCTGCTTCATCATTCAGTCAGAACGAATTATCTGCTATTTGACAGTCTGAAGACGTTGTATTTGAAGATTTTTTAACGTTTCCAAACATTAGGGACATCAGAAATCACGGAGATAAACAGAATTGAAAGTGAATATAAAGACTGAAAGAATATTTTTGAAATTATGCAGAACATGAATGTTCCAGCCTTGCAACAGTGAACTCTATACTATGCCTACATAGCAATGAGTGTAGTACATAATCAGGTGGTGTCATGTTTTAAGCATTCCTTGCTATCTTTGCTCCAAAATGTATCTCCAAGTTTTTTTAAAGGAACATTTGTTGATAAGTTGTAGGATGGGGCAGGTAGGTAGGGCCAAAAATTGACTTGGATAGGTTTAAGATCTGTAGAAATTCACTGATGACAACTACTTGCAATTTCTGAACCTAAGTGTGACCCCAAAATCCTCACAATGACACGAACAATCACCCATTATTACAATATAATGAACCTTTTTCTTTGAATCAGCACCATTTTAAGTTGTGGGTTCAGTACTTCATTTCCCAAGCTGAACTGTGTAGCAGTCATATGATTCTGGTCCTGAATTTTTATTTTATTTAGAACTAAGCATTCCTAAGCAGTTGGAAGGTCTAGTTCAGCATGGGATACTCATCTACGAGTACATCACTCACTCATTGGTATGAATAATGTTATGAATCAGTTCACAAACCATCTCATAAAAGCCTAACAATTTAAGAATAAAATGTATGGTTCAATTCAACATTTTAATTAGATTGCTTACCAAAACGATAGTTTTTAAAATACAATCCTCAGAGAAGAGACCTTAACAAACTAGGTACTTCCCTACTTTTGACAATTAATTGCTCATTCCCATCGAGATGACAGGTTGCATCACGTTCTCTCCGTTTAGATTTCTTTAAGATCCATGTTTTTCACGGTTCCCTGTCTTCGTTATCTATTGCCAGTTTTGCCAACAGAAGCTAATCAAAGTACTCAACATGCCAACACTGTTTCTTATGTTTTTCCCTTATTTACCTTCCGTTTTATGATCTATTTGCTTCTATAATTCTAAGGAACTCGCGAAATCTCTCAACAGTTACCCGCATATTACTTTACAATAATAGATATATCGCATCAATATAGTTCCGCTGTGTTTCAAGGTTGTTCCATGTTTGTTTTGGATAGTAGTCATTTCATGTCATGTTGTTTTTTTTAATGTGAGGCCAATTTCTAAGAATCTTTCCTGCCGAGTTCCTCATCTGTGCATCATCCCTCAAAAAACTCGCTCTTTCTTCCGTGAGTATTCCTTCAGATTTAGCGCTTTTGGGACAGAATGACTCCTTACAGTATTACGGTCTTCTTAGGGCCTGTTTAATCACCTATTTCTGTCAATAATCTGATGTAAAATGATTAACAAGATTGGTAGACGCAGCTGTGGTTTCATACCAACCTATTAGATAACACAAATATTACCGAGATTAGCGCACACTATGTACATTTACGTTTTGGAGCATGAAAGATCAAACATACAACGAGACTTCATCTGCCTTCACTATCTTTTCTGATGTAATATGTATGTGAGATTAACTCAAATGAATGCTGTAAGATTTAAAAAATTAACACCCTCATCGAAGTTTTTATGGATTATTTTAATGAGACGTTGATTCCAAATATCAAATACCTCGTTTCCAAGGCTAGTAGACCAAATTGTAAGAAACTTGGGTCAATAATCGCTTTTAATGGCACTGAGTTCTCGCCAACCCTTTTGTCCAGTTCTAAAGGATAAAATTAAAAAACAGAAATATGAAAAAAAAAAAGATTTCTAAGATTTCTTGGGGGTTTCTGTTTGTTATAGGCCAGTCAAATTGTACACAAAAAGGCATAAAATCGCAAGTGAGCGGCTAGTTCTGATTTTTTTGGTTTGTTGTTTGGGAATGGGAAGTTTAAATCCAATTTCGCAGGGATGAAAACCGTGTGCTTCCTTCGCTGCACTCGAAATAGCCTCGAAATTCTTGCCCTCACTCTGGTTTTCTCGCTATAACTTTGAAACTACGCGTTTTTCGTGAATTGCTCCTATATAAGTGGATTTTCTAAATAAGATTTGCTACATAATGAGCCCAAATGCAGCACTGTAGGTTTGATAGGTACCGAGATACAGTCTCAAAAATTGGTCATTCTTTCCAAAAAATGAATTTTTAACTGTTGGTCAACTTTGGACCTCAAAATCAGGGAAAACATGTATTCTACGAAGGAACTTATGTTGATGAAGTTGTGGCAAATTTAATAAGCTTTCATTTAAGCTCAACCGTACGTCTGTAGGCCTCATGGTTCTCTTACAACCCTCAAAAAACCAAAAATGGAACAATCGCTTTTTTCATAAATTTGGCATCATGAGTTCTAATGGGGCGGAGCGTTGACGTAGTTTTTGATGGTCACCCACAAGATGGAGCAGAGAAGAGCATCAAAACTGCTGAGCGTGTGAGACGCTAGAGTTCCCCTTCAATATAGCGAGGTAATGTTTGAAGAGTTGACTACCATATCAATGTCTTAGGAGAAGCTGTTGGGCAGTGATAGCAACAAATGCAGGTTCATCGGTTGAGCCAGAGTGGGTCACGACCTATTCACGGTCTCCCTTCCTCAGTCATCCATAATGATTGGAATTGATTCAGCAGGGCTGGCAGTAGTGGCAGGGTCACCTTCCCTGTGACGGGCCTTGCGACCAATCTGGCCTCTGGTGCCTGTGATGGCCAGTTCACTGGCATATCACAGATGCAAAATTGGTACCGTCCCAGGAGAGCCCCAGGCGTCAGATGCAGCGCTTCGGCAAAGCATCACGTGCCTGCCCCCTGTAAGCAGTTGGCTTTGTGGTGGCAGTGGTTGTATACCCAGGCTGGAAAGCTAAGGAGTCTCTCCTAGTAGATTCGCCTTCCAGGATAGTGCCGGCATGTGAGTTATGTGGCTTGCCAATAACTCGGGTACCAACCCCGTTAGTTGGCAGGGCAAGCTAGGATGTCCTGCTCTACCTGTGGTGCCCTGTGCAAACAGGTACTCACATCTCTTGATGTGGGGCCTTTGACTGTGGGTAACGTACAGTCTCCCTGGTTTACCAGGGATTTTCCTCCTTGCTAGCAAGGAGGAGGGACGACATAAGCACAGTGTGCTGGAACACCCCCTTGAAATCAATCCTGGGTTACATGAATCCCAGGGGAACATATTCTTCATTGTTTCATTCGCTCTACCTTCCACACCCGAGAAATTGTGACAAGGCAGGCACCAGAGGATGTTGATGGTGAAATAGTTGAATTGGCCCTTGAAAAGAGCACCTATCAATCAGTTTTTCTAAGTGTAAATTATCCATTACCATCATTAGAACTCAAAAGGTCAAATTTACTTTTAAAAAATATCGATTTTTGGTCATTTTAGGATTGTGGGAGAACCATAATGTCAACTACGTTCGGTTGAGCGTAAAATGAAAGCTTATCAATTTTGCTACAACTTCTATCGAAATAACTTTCTTCGTAGAATACATATTTTCCCTTACACCCAGGGAGAAATTTGCCCAACAGCTAAAAAATTCAGATTTTTGGGAAGAATGACCAATTTTTGAAAGACTGTATCTTGGTAACTATTGAACCTGCAGAGCTGCATTTGGTCTCATTTTGTAGCAAATCGTATCTGTTTGAATATGTTTCGAGTAGCAATTTACGAAAAACGCAGTTTCAAAGTTATAGCGAAAAAACTAGAGTGAGGGCAAGAATTTGTAGGGTTTTCGAGTGCTGCGAAAGAAGCACAAGGTTTTCATCCCTGCGAAATTGGATTTAGACTTCCCAGGCCCAAACAACATACCAAAAAATCAGAACTAGCAGTTCACTTGCGATTTTAATGTACAGTTTGACTGGACTTTATTGGTAAAGATCACTTCAATGACTTGAATAAGTGCTAATGAAATCTCTGGTAAATAGACACTTAGGCTAGTGAATACACAACTCTTATAATCCAAATTTATTCTTTCTTTTTTTGCGTTTCAGCTATAATCCTTAAGAAGCTGTTTGGTTCAGTGGTAGCACTCCATCTGCAGACAGTTTCCTTGAACCAGAATAAAATTGTTCTTATTTTCTCCCTGAATAATGGAATCGAGCGATGGAGATATGTCACCATCCAGTGAGGGAAGTCAGAAGAAAGAAGTCAAAAGCCCGTTTGGGTTGCCCGAAAGAGAATCCGAGGTTTACAGGAAATTGATTCTTGTCTTGCTGAAGGTGCTGGAATCGGATTTCAAAACCTCGGACGACACAGTTCTTCCCAAATTGATGGATTTCATCAAAACTCAAGGTCAGTAACTGAAAATCGTGTCGATGTGGGTACCAAAGTCTAGCAGTTTCTTGGTGGTATTTGTCAAACCCTTTTGAGTTGCAAACCTGTTGGTTGCTGAAGCTTTGAGGCGAAACAAATATCCTCCCCCCAGAACCAGGATTAAAATTTCAATCCAGTCCAGTACATATTTCGATTGATTTGATGAAAGTCTTTAAATTGTTAACAATGATTGGCAGGCACTGATTGTTACATTGTTCAACTGTTTAAGGAGCCCACTCTAAATCCGACCACGACGTGTTGATGAGGATCCTCTGCGAATGGCTGAAGAAGGTGTGCGAAAATTGGACCGTTCTGCGCGAAGAAGCCAAAGTATTTGCCCTGAAAATAGCGGGTTACGTTGCCTCCAGCCCGGTGGGTTACGCTCGATTCACATCCACCGGGAGTTTGAACTGTTTGTTGTCACATAATGAAGGTCGTGAAGAGAAACAATCCAACGCTCTAGATTTGGGCTTTCTGTGCTTGATCGAGCCTCTCCTGTCCACAGTCGAAGGGTCTCGTTTAGTTACTCATTCTGGTTTGTCCCTTAATAATTTTCAACTTCTAAGTTTTTCTGGGCTTAAATACAAAGTATTGATGCTTGGAATAGGTTTCCAAGAACCTTTCAGGTGCTAGGAAAATAAAAAGTCAACCTCTACATGCTTGCGTTTCACATAGTTGTTATTACGAATATGTATGTAGTAAATTTGTAAATTCAATTCCTTATAAACTTTACCAAAAAGTCTAATTTGAAGATATTTTCATTTCATGATGATCCCGTTGGCATGCCGATTTCGTCGCGCTTAATGCGTAATGCCCACTGTGCGTATTTGGACAATTTAACAAAATTTTCGTGATTAGAGAAAATAATCAGACCGATTTGCGCAATTTTTACGAACTTTCCAAGAATAGAACGAGTTAGTTTGTGGAAAATATCCTCACAAGGTCTCACAAGTATGCTCTTGCTCTAATACATCTTTGTTCATGGGCAAATATCAAATTTGTAAGTAAACACAAATGCCGATGCTAATAGTAAATTTTGATGACAGTTTTAGACATTTGGCGGGTTAGTTCTTAAAAAGGTCTCATCATAAGTCATGTGTAGTCAGGCGATTGGTTTTTATACTGTAGGACAGGTAATGCTGTGATAAATTGCATAAAAAGTATTCTTACCTGTCTTATGATGAGCAATATCACATATCAGTGAATAGAGAGCGAGCAGCAAATCAAATTAATATCGACATTAAAGCATTCTTGAATTTATAAACTGTTTTCGGCATGTATACCTTCTAAGATTCTGTTGGTTTGCTTTGAACTGCAGGGATTTGGCAGGACATAGTCACTATGGCACTTACAAGTTCGAGCATCTACTGTTTGCGGCAGTCGACAAAAGTGTTAGCTCTGATGTTGAACAAATCCGACGAGACCACTTCTGTGGCCATTCTGAAGGAAATAACGACCGTGTGTTCTGCCCCAGTTCAGACGGAAGCGAAGGAGAGCACTCTTCGTATGGTTTACAAGGCGAACGGTCTGTCTCCAAACATATCCCCCGCAGAAGAGAACAGGATAGTCAACACCTTGAACACCTGCCGTTTGGTATTCACTCACTTGATGGAAGAAGAGTACCCCGTTGAAAGAATCAATAGTCTTGTCAAAAGTTGCAACATCAAGGATTGGACTTGGAGTTTAATGAAAAGTGGAACGAATAAACAGGTTAGCATCGATTTTCCTATTTGGTCATATTCCTTTCTCATTACCAGCAGTAGTTACTACGAATTTCCAAACGTTTCTCTCCAGCCAACTCCGAAATTCCTTTCTCCTTTTTGACAGCTTATCACAACTTTATAAACAAACTTGGTTTCTTGTCTGCCCATGGGAATTGTATGCCCTTTTTAGACTCTTACTGAGTATCCTAATTGATATAGGGCAAGGTGAAGTTTATGAATCTACCCTCTTGCGGAGTACCCTCACAGAACCTGTTCTTCGAAATTAGACGATGTGGGAGTACTTGCATCCACACTCTTGTGAAGAGTCCCTTTGAGACATCCTCATCTGCCTTTGACTCGGGGCCCAAAAACGGCTCTTTTGCCAACTCCAGTCTAGTGGGGCAGTCTAGTGAAAAAGGGAAAGGCGAAGCTTACATCCACACTCTTGTAGAGTATCATCTCAGAGCCTGTTCTTCGAATTTGGACGATGTGGGAGTAAACGCATCCATACTCTTGTGAAATATCCTCGTATCCCTTTCACTCTGCGCCCAAAAACGGCTCTTTTGCCGACTCCAGTCTGATGGAGTAGTTTAGTGAACTAGGGCGAGGCGAAGCACGTGCTCCCACACTTACGTTGTATCCTTGCTGATCATCCTCTTTGAAGTTGGACGGTATGGAAGCACACACATCCACGTTCTTGCAAAGTATACTCGACCCTACAACTGTTATTGAGCCCCTTTCACACTCTCCCTAGAATGCTCGTGTCCCTTGGATTATTTCAATTTCGGTAGGCAGGTGAGGAAATCTTTAAGATCCTAAGATGGAAACCGGATCACGTCAGATACCCAGAAGGAACCACTCTTCAGGTTATGTAGGATTCAAACCCACGAAAACATCACCTCCCTTTCCCACTTTGGAACTCGGCCTGGAACTGTTTAACACATTTAGTCTTCTCGGTCCATTGGTAGCTTCCTCTGTCCCTCCCGTTCTTGGGCGATCTTGCTTTGCAGGATGCCTTCGACATAGACAACTACATTGGTCCAATGATCCTCTCATTCAAGCATTTTGGCAACTATATTCTCCGATGACATTTCCAGGTAATCCTGCAGATATCTTCTTTGTGTTTCCCACTACTTACATACGAAGAATGTGCGGAACACATTATCATCTTCTCCATCACAGCGTGTCCCTTGGACTGGCGTTCCGAAAACTGCTCTTGAAGCGAGGCGAGGATAACAGGAACGAGAAAGGCCGAGAAAGCCTCTCCAAGCTCATATCTCCTCATTCTCGCTTCAGGCTACTCCGCAAGAGTCTGGAAAGATACACAAATCTGCGAACTTGATGTTCATTGTTGCAAAACCGCGAAACTGTTACTGTTATCAATTAGAAACTTTGGCTTTTTACCTCACCCCTTGGAAGGGGTCACCACTCCATTCCATCTACTCCTCGTAATAGGTTTGCGACAACCAGGGCATGAATGTACTCGGTAGCTTGACCTTCAATGACCTGCCGAGATCCATTGCTTATTGAATTGCGCCGTTTTTCTTAAGTAAAATATGCAATTACTGCGGCTTGTTCTACTTGATCAATATTGAAAAATAAAGCTACCAGTCTGCAAGGCTCTCCAAAGAAATGATCATGAATGTACATAGGACAAAACCGTGTAATATGTACTGTGTTAAGGGATGTACAGAACCGTTAGTGAGAATAATTCTTACTGCAGAAATCCACAATCAGTACGAATAGCCACTGGTTGTGTGGAATCAGGCGATGAAAGTTTCAATGAACATATGTGAATATGTTCTTTAACTTGTGGCTTGAGTGAATACCTATGTAGGCGGAAATAGTGAAATTTGTGCACAGATATTTTCTCAACATGACGGTTTAGTTACGCAGTTAGTAGTAAGCATACCATGTTTCCAAGTAGGTGCTTCTTTTAATGAGAGTTAGTTCACATTGTTCAATGATATCAGAGACGAAGAAAGCTGTTACTAGGTTGCCTGTTTGCAAATTTCCTAACACCCTGCACTCTCCCAGAAAGTAATGCTGCATACTCGGGCACACCCTCGTTCCTTAGGAGTAAAAGTCAACTCTGCATGGGAATTTCAAAATACACGCTGAACTCAACAGACTGGCAGAGCGAAGCTCAATATGGCTTAAATGGGATTAAACTTGCAGTAAAGAAAGTTTGTTAATTTAAACTTATCAGAGACGTTCCTGTTTGTTTCAGGTTCTCGACGCAGCCAACAAACTCTTATGTGTCCTAAATTCCCTACGCTGGTACCAAAAGAAAGACGATAATGGTCAAATTCCGTACGAGGATTCCAAAGATATTATCGATATATTCCTCAATCATTTTAACGTCCTTGTATCTCAGTTAATGTTTTATCAAGTACTTGATGCCTGCGCGGACTACCAAACTTACCTCTATAAATTTGGTGCCAATGTGGCCCCTGGAAATGAATTTGATTCCCAAGGAAAACAATTATCGGATGTTCCTTTTTGCCTTCATAATCTACTATTTCTTTTTCAAGTAAGTCTTTCTGCAATCGTTAATTTTATTGTTAATTTTGATCGATCGTAGGTTTGGCTGTTGCAAGGGGAGAGGCTAACGCCAGCTAGCTATGGTTTGACGTCGTGTGTTCCCTAAAGTTACAAATTTCGGTCTCCATAGAGTTTGAATTTATAACTTGTTCAAACTCTGAAAAGGGTTTGGAAGGGTCTGGAAAGGAAAAACCACGCTACCCAGCTACCAATTAATCAGTGCAAGCTTCCCTCTATTGCTGCAAATAGGATAAGTCAGAAGTGAGCTCCGCCGCTGGTACCTATAGTGTCTGTGATTTAGCCCGGGAAAAGATGTATTATAACTTTTAAGAGCTGTCTTCCCGCTGTGACTACCGTGAATGGGAGGTCATCGAGCAACATGCCATCGAAGTTGCTTGGCAGAAGGGTACGAAGAAGAAGACAAATCTTCGGAAGCTTGAACAACTTCAGAAAACCCAGAAGCCAACATCCCAGATACGATCGCAGCCACCATCTTCGCCTGCCTTTTTCAAGAAAGTAGAGAACTTGTCAGGGGTTACATTTTCACCTGCAGAAGTGTCGCTTCTTGAAAAAAGGGCTCAAGCACAATCCTGTCATCTCTCTGGGGATCCCATCGTTGCGGGACCTAGCTTTCTCCATTGAAGCTTCCAACGGTCCTCTCGTGACGAAGGCCCTATGTGCTGAAGAGATGAAGAACACAATCAAGAGTCCACCCGGACAAGAGGAACGACTGGCAGCAGATTTGAAGAAGAAGTTCAAAGATAAGAAGATTGTAGCTCTTGAAGCGGATAAAGGAAACACAACTGTAATTTTAAAGAAGCAAGACAACATTGAAAAAACTCTTAAGTGGGGTTTATAAACTAAAATGTTCATGTGGGCTTGAGTACTGTGGTCAAACTGGTAGGAAATTTAGGGAACGAATAAAAGAGTATGAAAAGGATTTCAGGGACAACAAGGGTGATTCGGCCTTTGCAAGTCATCTGAATGAATCCAATCAAAGCTTTAGTTTTGATCTGACAAACAGGCAATATGTCGAATTTCCTCACTTTTGCCCAAAGGGAGGTACGTTGGATGTGCTAGAAACATTCGAAATTGTTGAGTGATAGGTTAGGAAAATGTTTAAATGTTGCCATTCCTCAAAATATTTCACCATTATTGGGTTCTTTCTTGCAATAAGTTTGGCTCCGCCTCTGCATAATGATACTATTTGTGCCCCTATATAGACTATACTATATAGACAACGTTCCATCTTACTCCGTTTTTAGTCTCAATGATTATCTTCGTTGGTAATGGAGGCTATGCTAGATACTTTTTAACCACACTGTAAAATGGTAGGATAGAATAGCAAAGTCCCCAAAGTGTGTTTTAGCAAATAATTTTTGTGTGGTTGCAATCAGTCATGTTAAGTCACATTTTTAAAGTTCACTTATCAGCAAAGAAATTTTTGAATGGGGGAGTCATGTCATCTATTCGGTCAACTAGTTGCACCTGCATCCATCTGTTCAGCCTCAACATCAGCAACTCTGGGGCTTACCTCCGTGCCACCATCCAAGGTGCAAGCTGAACGAAATTGCCATAAATGATCCAAATTTCATTTCTCGCAGTAGATAAGCAATGCATGCACAGGGACGTCATGTCTGGTTTGAATACGGTTTTGCTGATGATAGCGAATAGATGATTTTACTGTATGTAACCCTTTCGTTATAATACAACAACAATTCCTGCCTACTGTACCACTTGGGTTTAGAAATCTCTCCCAAATACAGGGTGCGGCGTGGCAGTGGTGTTGTAGGTTCCAGGGTTTGTCGTTATAAACGATAGACTTCAGATAACCCCATACAAAAAATCACAGGGCGCCAAATCTGGGGAGTGCGCTGGCCACGGGACGTCTTCCCTCGAAGAGATGAGGCGCTTGTGGAAGGGTTCCCTTAAGAGCTCCATAGATGCTGTCCTGTTGGAACCACGCATCCTCAAGGTCCATTTCAACAAGTTGGGGAAGGAAAAATGTTGCCACCATCTCTTTGTAGCAGGTAAGCCTCCTGAGGAATCTAGTTCATACAGGCCAATTTCACTTCTACCAGTATTATCCAAACTCTTTGAAAAACTAATTCATAAACGACTAGTATCCATAATTGAAGAACGTAAGCTGTTTCCAAGGCATCAGTTTGGCTTTCGACAGATACACTTCACAATCGACCAAGTTCATTGAATAACACATGTAATCGAAGAAGCACTTGAAAAAAAGAAAGTCTGCTCTGCCATCTTCCTTGACGTCGCTCAAGCATTTGACAAGGTTTGGCATGAGGGACTCAATTACAAGCTGCGCAAAACCCTGCCAATGAAGTATGCTGAACTGCTCCAATCTTACCTCATCAATCGTTACTTCAGAATAAAGCAAGAAGATGCCTACTCAGAGCCACAGCTGATCACTGCAGGGGTCCCAAAAGGGAGTGTTCTTGGGCCACTCCTGTATGTCCTTCATACCAGTGATCTCCCAGAAATTGAAATGAACACTACAGCTACTTTTGCGGACGATACGGCGGTTCTGGCAGTTGGAGAAAATAGTATCGAGTCCATCACAAAGTTAAAAAGGTCCTTATCCTGCATTCGACAGTGGACAGCGAAATGGAGAATCAGAATTAATGAAAATAAATCGGTACACGTCGACTTCACTAACAAAAGAAATTGACTATGTACCGGTTTATCTAAATGGCAAGGTTATTCTGTATGCTAACGAAGCTAAATACCTCGGTACGACACTTGATGCCAGGCTCAGGTGGAGAGCCCATGTTGAGAAAAAGAAGGGAGAACTCCTACTCAAATTCAGGAAAATTTACTGGCTAATGGGGAGACGGTCGAAGCTGTCGATCTAGAATAAGCTAACCCTGTACAACCAGGTCCTGAAACCGGTTTGGACCTATGGAGCCCAGCTGTGGGGCTGTACAGCTCAATCAAATCGAGATATCATCCAACGTTTTCAAAATAATGTGCTACGAACTGTTGCGAATGCACCATGGTACTTTCGAAATGAGCGTCTCCATCATGAACTTCAGGTCGAAACAGTTAGCGAGGCTATAAAGCGACAAGCTGTGAGTCATCTCCAACGGCTAAGATATCACGTCAACGAGGAAGCTGTCCATCTCCTTGACACAAGTGACGTCACCAGAACACTAAAGCGTACCAAACCACTTGATCTTGCCTATTTGTGAAGCAGTTGAGTGGAAGAACCATCAGTCAGAAAGGACAAAACTCAGTGATGTATCTTAGTTTTGTATACTTATCCCTATTTTCAATATAATATTGTTAATAAGTTATTACTTGGTCCGATAAAATTTCAAAAAAAAATCTCTTTGTAGCGATCTGCATTGACCGTAACAGCACGTTCAGCTTCTTCGAAAAAATAAGGCCCAATTATCGCAACTTTCAAAAATACCGCCCCTTCCTGGTCATCCCTCACACTTTGGCGCCCAATTCAAATCAGCAAGTTTCCACGCCGCACCCTGTATATGTTGCCTTCGTAATAACATTAACCCGAATTCGTTGTCATTACTGACTAAAAATTATAATTTTCAGTCCCTGCCCGTCTTAATGTGTATAAAAGCTCGAAAAACCTGCATTAAAGACATATTAGAAGAGTACATTGACAAGCTGTTCAGGATAACGAATTCCCAGGTGATGCGCCATGCGTACTCATGGCGAGATCTGATTTCAAGCATCGGAGAGCAAGTTTGTGTTTTGGGTGCCGCTATACTACAGAAATTCACGCAACTTTGCCCCGTTATGAAAAAAGTGAGGAATCTGTTACTTAATTGTAATAATCTTCTAAATTATTTTTTCAGTTTTTGCAATGTCAATTTGTATAGTCTACACTTGAATTTTATGAATTTATTACTGTGGTTGGACCATATCCATCTTTACTTGCAAATACCATCAATGCTTGTCAATGACGTGTAATCCTTTATTTTATCCGTAAAATATTCATCGATTTTCTTTTTTCAGGAACAAGGTATTCTTGTATTTCAAGCTGTCACTCACTTGTTGGAAGAATTCATCGCCAAACCAGAGCAGAGTGTTGGTGCCAGAGTCATGCGCAAATTTCTCATCGAAGGAGACGAACTGATGTCCAAATACCCAACTTTGCTGACCGCCAGTCTCAACTGCCTTCAGTGCTATTTGAATAAATTTGATTTCTCTTGGCGGGACAGCCTCGAATCTCTCTGTCTGCTGCCTTTCCTTCAGAAAATTCTGGATTCAAAAGCTGTTACACCTATGGTTAGTACGTACAAAGATGGACTGTAGACGAAATCCAACAGGTATTAAGGTACTAGAAAGATCCAGAAGCAAAGAGAGTATGCTATGCAGGAGCTAAAGCCGCGTCCACACTATGCTGAAAGAGGTTGATTGGCCTCTTTGGGTCGGCACATTCGGTTTAGCCTCTTCAGGTCGGCATCGCTTTCGCAGTGTGGACGGGGCGATCGCCCTCAGTCAGCTTGTAGCCTCTAAAGAGTCGCGTGATTTTTATTTTGGTGACAAATTAGTGAAATTATTAGTAGGTAGTTATTAAGTGTCAAATTATTTAATTAATAATGAGTGAGGACGATCAAATTCTCGCAGATGCCGCTGCAATTCTGATTGGAATTATTGCTGTAAGCCGTCGCAGCCGCCCTAGAAGATTTTGGGTTCGTCCATCCATAAAAAATGGAAGGGAAAAATACAGTGCCACCGAATTTATGAAAGATGTAATACTTGATGAAGGCTTTGCCAACTTTTTCAGGATGAAACGCTGTAACTTGCTGACGTGCTGACCCAACTGAGGGTGATCGGCACGTCCAGACTATTCATGCGGATCCGCATCCTTTGAACCAGACCAACACGAGTTGGTTCGGCTGGCCTTCTGCATGGTCGGCACGCGTCCACACTTGTTCACCTTTGCGGATCCTATGAGGGTGCCCACCCTCATTCGGCATAGTGTGGACGCGGCTTAAGAAATGTAAAGGAGTTGCTTTACGTAGTATTTTTGGTTTCAAGTTATTTTCTCTTTTTGGTTGTCCTACCCTAAATGTAGATTTTCCATAATAACGTTTAGTTTCCCAGGAAAATGCAGGATTTTCACCTTTAAATACAATTTTCTCTTAACTTGGATTTAAATCCGAATAAAATAAGAGCGTATTATTCAAAAACCCGTATCGCATTGTTTCTGAGATAAAGACGCCGTTTGTAGGTCTGACTCCGTGTCCTAAAATTGCAGAAAGTTGTAGAATTGATTTTTGACTGATGATAACTTGATTGTAAAAAACGTCTGCCAAGTGGGTGTGGCACATAGCTTCCTCGTATCCATAACATGACTGTATAGATCATTGAAAATTATTATTGACTAAAGAACTTCGTTCAATTAGGCGAAGTAAATATTGAATTAGGGTAAATTTATTGTTATGCAGTAGCATAACTTGAGAAAATAAAGGTAGGCATGTTCAACACTGAACAAACTATAAAATATACCTAATAATAAAAATTGACATTGGCGCTGAATGGATAGATGACTGAAGTGATAAATAATTATTATGAGATCTACACATCAAACCGAACAATCCCTGAAAATTTCATTGAAATCGGTCAAGAACTCCTGGAGTTATGCGCGTAACAAGGATTTCACGTTTGCGCATGCACGGAGGCTAATATTGATCCAGGGGTTATGAAACCTATAGGGGACCATCTACACCCCAACCCGCACAATCCCTGAAAATTTCATCAAAATCGGACTATAACTTCGTGTAGTTCTGCCCGTAACAAGGATTTGCTGACAGACAGACAGACACGGAGCCAAAATTGTTCAGAAAGGTCTAAAACGCTAAAGGCCAGTGGAATTTTTGATTTTGGAGACAAAAAAATTTTCACATTCCGAAAGTGAAAACAATGCTTCCGCTACCTTGGTAGACTCGGAAGCAAAATACAGCACCTCGAACGAATTATCTTTCCTTTGGGCCATCAAAACACGCATCAGGTTGTCGTTTAAATTGGCCAATGATATTTGTTTTATTATTCTCCTGCAGATCACTGTCGACGTGTTGAAACTAATCGATCTGGTATTGAGTAAATTCATGCCGCCCAACCTGGCCTTATTGGTGGACACCATAAAAGGGTCGAGCATCGAAGAATTGGGTCCCCAGTTGTTCAGGTTACTGCATAGCGTGGACTGGGCCATCAGAGATTCGACTTTGGAAATCGTCAAAACAATTTGCAGTTTATCAGAGTCAAGTGAGTAAAATCTAGTTTATTCCAGCAACACACGTATGGTTTATTTTCCAAACCTCCAAAAGTCCAAGGACTAACAGCGTAGATAGGCCTAAATATTGATGGGAATCTGAAAAGTTCTGGAATGTATCGGTCTGGACCTTATAACAAGGAGGTGACGAAATGGACACGTTGCCCCTTCCAAAGGCTGAGACGATATACCTGCTACACTAAGAGGTTACCCCTGAAGTTAAAAAGCGTCAGGTTTATGCTCAGGCTTAGCAATTTAAAGAAACAGGAAGAAGGAACTATCGATATCCATCACAACCCAAACTTTGTGATCTTCTAAGTCTTCGTGATCGTATAGGGAAAACCTTTTATAAATCTCTCAAATTTTGTCCTTTTCTCAAATGCTTAGAATCCAAATCTGCAATGTCAGTCCAAATTAGGCCAAAAAGCCTTAGAATTGATGTATAAAAGCCGTTCTTTCGCACATGGACTCCACTTGGGGTCTGGTTGCCCCTAACTTCTGTGCTGTCTGTCTTCCTTAACCGCATAGATGCTCTGGACCAAAAACCAGTAAAAAGTGTGGTCTTTCAAGGTTTTTTCTGACATAGGCAATAGAGGTGTCATTTCTTAGTAATTTTGTTTGCAAAATCGACGTTCCAATCTTTTCTAACTACGATATAACTTGCTGTGTTAACACCTAGCTCTCAAATACTACTATTCTGTTACGTAAGAAGAATATATTTCTTTGTAGAAAAGCAATTAGCAACGGGAATCATGAAATGGGAGATCTTGAACGAAAGACACATGTTCTTGACTGATTGATACTCGACAGTGGAACTCATCATTGTTGGGTTGATGTTCATTATTCGAGCACGATTCTTGTACAGGAACTTTATCTTCGCATTCTGGGAATGGCGGTGAACATTTTGATCCTCAAGTAGTGGATATTTTGTCCCAGGGTCGATATAAATAAAGAGAAATATATACACAAGCTAAAATAGAATTCGTCTGTTTGAGAAATGTGATCAGCAATTGCTTTCATCCCTCTCCTCCTATCATCCTCAACTTCCCTTATCCCAAGGGCCATGGTTGGGTAAACCTGGGCGTCGTCCCCTCTTTTATTTCATTTCGTTTTTTTGTTTTTGTTTAATGGCGTCTTTGAGGGGAGATTATTTAAAGGAAGAAAAGAAGATGTTCATCATTCGAGCACGATTGTTGTAGTACAGGAACTTTATCTTTGCATTCTGGGAATGGCAGTAAACAGTTTGACTCTCAAGTAGTGGATATTGTGACCCAGGGTAGATATAAATAAAGAGAAATTATACAATTTGATTCTTTGCCTAAATCCAGTAATCCCTATTGGTCACACAATTTATTCTTTATCGATACGTTATTGCATTACTTATTATTCCTTTAAATTTTCAGGATTCCCAGCATTTCAGACTTTGCTCATCGACAATAAGCTGCCTGAAGTTGTCTTCTCCATTATTGAAACGGACTACGAACCTTTTGTTAGAACATCGGCCGTATCTTGTTTGTACGAGTTGGCCAAGGTTCCGAACGTGTGGAACACTTCTTTATCCGATAAAAATGTGGTAGTAAGTGATCAATTAGTTATAATTAATTTATAAAAAAGTAATCAGCGAGAAGAGTAACATAATTATCATTCGTTATGTAGTATCGAGTACATGTTTAAGTAAAACAGACACTTTTCACGAAGCAATGGTCTATAGCAGCGGTTCCCAAATGGTGGTCCGCGGAGGTATGGCTGAGGCGCCCGCAAGATATAAAAAATAAATATATTAACGCTAGCACACTCTAGTGCTGGCACTGGAACTAGATGGGACTAATAATGTACTTGTAGGTACTCCGTATTTTCACAAATAAATCCTGAGTTGTACTCTTTTCAGTTAGTTTTAGCCTTGGGAAATAGTGAGGATCCTCGTCATTGTAGTACCTTGATGAAGGGGTCCTTGGAAACATTTAGTTGGGAACCCCTGGTCTATAGCAATGCACTATTTTGGGTTCTGAATTTCCTGATTAATAAAACATTTATGAAATTTTGGAAATATATTTCCTTTCGTTTCTCTCAACCTGTCGTCTAACATGTTTTGTGAATTCCTCAGGAAAAACTCCTCCTTATTCTCCACCATGAAACGGAAGGAATTGTACGAGTTGCTGCCGCAAAAACTATTACAGCGCTGTACTACCAGAGGAGTATAAGGTAAATGGATTGTGATGACGTTTTGCTATTTAGTTATTGGACCCTAGTAATGAATGAATACTTTCTGACAGCTGTCATGAGTTTCCTAATTCATACTATTATTTGAAGAGACGCATGTTGTTCAAAACGTTGAAAATAATATTGAAAGTCATAGTGTATACTTCATTGTATAATTAGAACCAAGACTTGGTTTTCTTTGAAGAGGTAATATAACTTTGGTGTAATCACTCCAAGTATTTGGTTAATTTCACTTTGTTAAATGTCAAGATTTGAAATGGGAAAGACAAGATGAATTTCTGTAAATATCTTCTTTGGATCTTTTCCGTTGATTCACCACCACTACTTTGTTCAGTTGCAATTCCGTTAATTCACTACCTTCTCATAAAACTTGAAGGAGGTTTATTTTATAATATTTGAGTACATCTGTTATAAAAATCTGTCAAAGCTCTTTAGTGTCAGATTCACAAGTAATACCTCACTAATAGTTGTCTGCACTGGTGCGTGGAGACCAGTTATCACTAAGTGATAAGATAACGCATTCATGAATCTGAAGCTGGATTCACATCCATCCAGAAAGTGGCTGATTGGTTGGACACCAGCTGGGGAGAGGGAATATTTTTCCGGACAGGCAGTTTTGAATAAACTGTACGCATCAGATTTTTCAAATATTTTCGTACCGGATGGCGCAGTTTACTACTGCGCATACGGAATGGCTTTGGGAACTGAAACAGCTGTTGGAGGAAGCGCGGGAAACGAGTTGTTGGCGTGAGCTCGGCCAATTCCCCTCTACTGCTTTTTACTAGCTTCCCCTATCCGTATTTCCAAACGATCCAGATGGATCTGAACCCTGCTTCACAGGTCAAGGCTTGTACGCCCTGGGACTCATTAGAGTAGATTCTTGTAGCAATGCTGCCTAGATTCATTTTAGTTCGCGTCTCTATTTCTGGAGAAATTGCACTTTCTGGAATATCTGTCGCTCTTTTTATGATTGCTCGTAGTGCATCCAATCGGAGGTGCAGTAATAGCAAAAAACGACCCAGATGGTGGGTCCGCAAAGAGTTTCACGGTGGGAATCTGCATGGGCAAGACCTCTTGAACACTTCGAGGTTGAATGACAGCACAGGGTTCTGGAATTTTATGAAGATGTCCTCAAGGAACTTTGAAATAATTTTAACGATAATTGGCTGACGAATTTTGAAAAAATACCAACTTTCGGGAATCAGTTTCACCAGTCAACAGACAAGCTGCCACGCTCCGGTTCCTAGCTAGTGGAGACTTTTATCGTGTTCCTGGTGGAACTGTCCCTCCAATGTATGCATCTTTTTTCAATTTCGGCGCTAGAAACTCCATAATTTTGAGTTAAACCGTTCAAGTTTTTGCTTTTTAGGCCACAATTTCTGTACTTCGAGAATGAAGCATCCCACAAACAGCGGTGGGAATGCATATCTTCCATAAGTTTAACTCGTTCAGAGCTGAGCAGCTCAAATGAGACCTGCCTGTCTGTCCTGGCGTCTCTATTGAGTCTCAGGTGAATCACTCACACCCTCTCCTTTCAGATCGAAGAACTACAACATGAATGCTTCTACCACCGTTCCCTCCTGGGGTTTCCTTCTAGTTGACCTAACCACCACTAGATCGCTCTTCGTTTCAGATTTCATTCATTGCCTTCTAAGGACTGTGATTTACTTTTTTCGGGCCTCCGCCCATAAGCAAGAACAGCTGAATTGGTCTCCGCTCTTGTAATGTTGGCAACACTGTATTGGAGAAAGAGAGAAGAAAGGGGACGTCTAAATAAACATTGTTGTGAATTGAGCCATTACTCAAGTGTATAATTTTGTAAAATCCCTCTTCTTAAACAAGTTATAACAGCTCTGAACGTGTTAAGAGTCAAATCCGTACTCCTCAACATTTCTACAAAAACAGGACGGAATCCCCGGAAACTCACATGAGAAATCACGATTAGGTTGAGGACTGCAGTTATTAAAACTTCGCGGCTGAAGATTCACACACTCACTGACTCATGTTGTGCAACATTGATTCAAATAATCCCATTTTCGATGGGATTCAAAAAACTCCTGAAATACTAACAATGAGTCTACCAGCGTAGATGCAGCCAAGATTCTCCCGAGAGGCAAAGAGTCGTCTCGAAGAATCGCAATGCATACTAGGCTTTAAGGAAAACCCAAAATGAACTTGCTCAAAACTTAACTTTATTTTATGTTCTTAGTGGTGGTGTTGAACTATCGGAAAACCAAAAAAGTAGTAGGGTTGAATTAACGGGAATGGTCATATTCTTCAATTACTCCGTAATCATGTACCAACTCAAATCTATCAATGAATGAAATCTATCAGTAGAAGTAATTCATGATGAAATTATATTGCCAACCTTGCCTTAATTTAAAAAAACCTTAAATATGTTTTGTTTCCCTTTTATACATGATAATATTTGAGTAGACTTATTAATGCTTTGACAATAATTGTTCTCAGTTCGCAAGACTTGGAGACAGTCTACAACATCATGTCCCACACAGCTCAAAACGATCTGCATTGGGAAGTGAAGGTCGAGTGTTTGGATTTCTGGAGAATCGTGATGCATCACACGATCGTCGATCAGGGAATGATCGACGACACTTTTCCCGATTTCGTTTTTTCCAAACAGGAGAAGAAAATCGTGAAATTGACTCCTGAAGAAATCGCTACTAGGATTTTGAAATGCTTCAAAACTTTGTCCGAAGTTGGATGTTTGCGGGTTAGTATCTTGTGTGAATTATCTACCTACTGAACATGCATTTTGTCGTTGAAAACCTCAATTTTTTAAAACCACAAACTAACATTATCTACAGTTTGAAGCTACTACAGTGAAATTCGTTATAAATACCTACAGGTATCGTCATTGAACATATCCATCGTATTTATATTTAGTAAGCACAGTATTCATTGCCATGTTGAAATATGTACGTTTCTACATAACAAATTCACTGTGAAAAAACCCCGTTTATCTCAAAATGAAAAATTATAGGCTTAGTCCACTTGAAAGAGCCCAAATTTATTTGGAAAGGCTAACAGTTCTAAAATCATCTTAAAACATACGTAATAATTCATCAATTGGAGAAGCACTCAATTCACAAATTCAGGAGTTTTAGAAAGGACTGTTTGACGTCATCCCACGGACGGTTGGTGAGAGGTTAAGTTTAGGTTAGGATTTTGGAGGTTAGGTATTGGTCAATGCCTTTGTTCTGCTTCAAAATTAGTGTATGGCTGAACACTCATACATTTGAAAAAAGTGATTTTTTTAGGCAAACAAGAACCTAAAATTGTGTTGCGTATGAAATCAACTACCCTAACTACAGTTTCTTTGTTTTGAACCATTTTATGATTGGTTTGTAACTTTAAATGCTTGTAACTTTTTAAATGACACTTGTTCTCCATAATTTAATTCTGATTTGTGACAAAAATAAATATAAATGAGAAGTTGAGTTTTCTTGCTGATAGAAAAAACGCTGCAAATTCTTTCACTTTATTAAATTCCATTAATTTGGCTTGGATTCATAATTTGAATTTCTACTAAGCTTTGGAGTGTGCGTGTGTCACAGGTGATAGAGCGATTGTTGAATTTCAGGAGGCACACAAATATGATCAACTGATCAATCCAAATAGGTATTTTGGTTGAAAACCGATTTACGTGCTCTATGCATATCTCCTGAAATTCAATAGTCGCTCTATCACCTGTGAAACACGCACACTCCAAAGATTAGTAGAAATCCAAATCATGAACGCAAGCCAATTGAATAATAAACGCCAGTGAAAGAATTTGCAGCGTTTCATGCATATCAGCTTCAAACCGTGAATCGGCTATAAATCCTTTTAGGAGTTCAATCCAGTATCCACATCCACTTCATCACTAGCTTACTGCGATCAAAACAAAAAACGCTGTTGTTTTTGTTTTGATCGCAGTAACCTAGTGATATAGTGAATGTGGATGCAAATGTTGGCAGCATAAGATAATGCCATACATCGGGAATGGTTTGAGCTACAGACCTGGGGAGGGGCTCATTTTTTGGAGGTTGTTAGGGATTTTACAAAACTTTGACAACCCTTAATTTTTTGATGCACTTTTTCAGACACTTTGTTAGTGGGAGCTTTAATTTCCCTAATTGAAGTGTAATGTGCCATAACATATGTACATGCAGGGATTTAGCAGGTAGTTGGTTAATCGTTTTTCTGAATGCTTACAATGAAACATTTCCCCAGGTGCTGCATGAGACATTCCACAATGAAGCAGATCTGGCTGTGCAGAAAAAATCCGGAGACTTGATAAAGAGAATCAAAAAGTGTGCCCTCAAGTACAACGTGAAAGAGATTGTGGATAGAGTTTTACTCGAAAGGATGAGAGGGAAAGCGCAGCTGAGCACTGAAGAGGGCGATAGTGGTGAAATTCTCTCGGCCGATGCCCCCATGGAAGTGAGTATGCCATGTGCCACGATTTAGTGATTATATAAAGTGTGTTAAATATTGCTTTTCAAAAACTGCCCACTGATCTGCGAGGTTTGCCATAAATGTTTAATTTCATGTGGATAAGAGGGGTAAGCAATCGGCATTTCATAGTTTATATGCTTTTATTTATGTTTTTGCAGAATCAAATGGGCTCATCAGGGTTTATTAACTTGATACAGTTTCATTACAGCAAGTGTTTATTCGTTTGTCATAGTGATATTAAATCATTTTCTTATGTTACCATGGGTTTTCCAGATTTAGAGGTTTATGCTATAAATTTGCCCGTAAGCGTTTCAAATGTGTAAAATAAATTGACAGTACGGGGATGTAATTTAAAAGAGGTTACTTACCTCATGGAACTTGAAGAATATTGATAGGAGATGACGAATTTCTCTGGATGTACAGACTGATATTTTGTTGGAAAGACAAGAAGTGGGTCGCACTCAAAAATGAATATTGTATAAAGAGTTCTTTATGTAGATAACATTAACTTTGAGGGCATCCCTTTAAAGTCACCTTTTTTCAACTCTAAGAATAAACGTCCATATCCATCACAATATATATCCCCTCCTTCAATATCTGATTTGATTTTCCCTGGCCCATCTCACAAGGCGACGTGAAATATCAATAACTTGTAATCAAAAGTAATAAATGAGGGTGATTATGTAAATGTCTTCTTCTGCCACTTCCCCAATCTAATGAATCCGACACTTTCTTATTTCCTTCCTAAATGCTCCACAAAGGCTTTGGGTTTTCATGTAAATCCTGGTTACCACTGTGAAATATCGGTTTGAAGAATTAACGAGCTTGTCATAAGCTTCATTTTTTAGATCTTGTTTAGATACTCTTTCAATTCTTTATGTAGTTTAATTTGTTTTGTCAACACTTCTCTACTTCAGCATCTGCTGTCTGCCATGTCTAGACGCCCTGAGCACAGTTTTTATAATAACAGCACAAGCCATTAGGGATAACAATTTTCTGAGATGAGTGTTGTGACCTACGTCTCTAACTTCACTTTTAACCTCACGCATAACTGTGATTCACACTGACTCTCTTGACCTTCAGTCGGAGCGCGCTCAAAACTGTCAACAACCC
Source organism: Creontiades dilutus (assembly GCA_031894815.1). NCBI lineage: Eukaryota > Metazoa > Arthropoda > Insecta > Hemiptera > Miridae > Creontiades > Creontiades dilutus. Next base: position 565,276 of record JAVIWC010005620.1, read on the forward strand.
ATGACTTGAGACTTGAGTGTCTGGTTCAGTCTTCGTCTCTGGAGTTTAGGTGTGAAGCCCCATAGTCTGCCATGGAAGCATGGACAGAGTATAGTTACTCTGCTTCAGCTTGCATTCTACCAGTCTGCATAGGCTAATTTAACCTCCTTCATTTGCGGAGGTGTAATAGGAGTTCCATGGACATACAATGCATACTTAAAGAAGTTGTATAATTTTCCCACAAAATTGACGATTATCAATGTTTCAGGTTTCTGCGAACGACCATGCGGCTCAGAAAAGCGACGACGTCATTGAACAGATAGTTGCCAGCACTGACACGGATTTACTGTCTAACCTCGTGCACTCTTCCGCCTTGGAGAAAACTCTTCCGCAAATCGAGCGGCTCAGCATGTCGGACGACGATTTCGTCAAGTATTTAGTTCACTTAAACGTCGACCAGGTCGTGGAGGGAAGGGAAAAGTGGATTTTAGACACATCCGACGGCATCCTCTCTCTTCTCGACGACATTTTGATGTTCTCAGGTAAAATGGAAGGCGTTAGATCTGACAAAAATGCAATTGACTGCTACTAAGATGTAAGGCAATGGGACGAAAGGCGCAGCGTGCTGTGAAATAAAAGCGAAACAATTATCAGAAGTTTATCCAATTATCTGTTGAACTGATTAAAAGCCTGCAGTCGTATTCGTAGCTTGTACCTCAAAATTGCCATATTACTATAAATTATGATATGTGCTTATAAGTTCTGCCAAAACATACAATTACATACCGTCCACTGCAAAGTATTGAGTGTAGCACTCAAGAGTGTTTACCGAATCTCTTATGCTCTAATTAAGTTCACCTTAAATTTAGAGTTTGATTCCTTAAATTTTGTGATCTGATTTTAAAAAAATTGGTTTCTTGCATGTTATTGAAGTAATGGTAATCTGAAAAAGACTTGAGTAAATAACTGTACCTTTAAAGTTGTTGTAAAATCCTGTGGAATACTCAACTAACCAGTTTTCTTGTTGATCCCAACATGCGATCAAGTACTGAATTTATGAATGGATTTGATTTGTTATTTGTTTTCATACAATTTTGGTTCGTTCAATTTTTGTACGTGTAAATATTTACCTACTGCCTAACGTGGATATTGTTTTTTATACAAACGGGTTTTTTTATACACAATTAAAATGTATATTAGATAATGAGCATCACCCACAAATTTTTAAAATACAGTTTTCTTTGAGAGATGGAATCAAGTTGATGATGTCTATTTGTTTTTTTTTCACAAGACATTTTGTTGAAAATAAATTTGAAAGTTTTGGTGATGTCATCTTTACATTTGGATGGATACAACATGCTGTGTATGGTCCATGAGTTGATTGAGGCAACCTTTCAAACCTTCAAGACACTGATCATGGTGGGGCGTGAGGAGATTGGGGATTGTCTGTTTTGTCTATTATCTGTTTTCAATTGAGCAACCAAGGAAGATTCCCCATTCGTTGCTATCGTTCTTCATCTTTTTCAAAACTTCTATTTTACTATTTGAAGGACAGGAAATTCAACGAATAGGGAAAGGCAGTTATTGCAGGGGGATGATAAGTGACAATTGGGTTGGAGACAGTTTACAAGAAAGTTTACTCGTGAGAGTGCGCTGCGATAATAGTCATGGATACCTACTATTCAGATACTGTAACTTGAATATTAACTTTCATGCTGTTTCATTGGAAAAGAGCTCAAAATGTGAAGTCACCAGTTAGCTGAAAGTAAATTTGTCAAACCCATTCCTCTTTTCTGTACGAACAACAATCAGATACTCTCAGATCTATGGGTAATGCTCATTGTTTTTGAAATTGTACAAAATCTATCCTATTTTTGTTTCTCTAGTGAATAGCTTTTGATACATTTTGTAAAATTGTATATAGATCCTTGTAAAATGTAATGTACCATGTTTGTAAGTGTTTGTTTTACGAAATCCTGTGATAAAAGTATTGTTTTCTGTTAAGATTTACGATTGTTATAATAGTTGGGATCTTATGATTGAAAGAATGTCGTAATTTGTTTGTTTCAATAAAAACTTTATTTTAAATTCAAAAAGTGGTGATGTTGATTCAATTAGTTCAAGCATTTCTTTTTGGTGCTGCAAATGGGACAGCTGGGGAGAGGAGAGCTCTTTTCAGATTCTAGCCTCCTAATCGTTTGAAACTGAAAATACTGCCTAACTTCCTTGGGAATGACGGCCAGGAGAGCTCTTGTCAGATTCTGGCCTCCTGTTACTTCCTAAGCGTTTGAAACTGAAAATACTGCCCAACTTTGGAAATGAGGGCCAGGAGAGCTCTTGTCAGATTCTGGCCTCCTGTTACTTCCTAAGCGTTTGAAACTGAAAATACTGCCCAACTTCTTTAGAAATGAGGGCCAGGAGAGCTCTTGTCAGATTCTGGCCTCCTATTACTTCCTAAGCGTTTGAAACTGAAAATACTGCCCAACTTCTTTAGAAATGAGGGCCAGGAGAGCTCTTGTCAGATTCTGGCCTCCTATTACTTCCTAAGCGTTTGAAACTGAAAATACTGCCCAACTTCGTCAGAAATGAGGGCCAGGAGAGCTCTTGTCAGATTCTGGCCTCCTATTAGTTCCTAAGCGTTTGAAACTGAAAATACAGCCCAACTTCTTTAGAAATGAGGGCCAGGAGAGCTCTTGTCAGATTCTAGCCTCCTAATACCTCTAAGAGTGAAATTTTCAGTATGAATAATACTGACTAATACTGAATACTTGCACTGAGGTGGCGAGAATGGTCCGGTATTTTTTGACCAGTTTGAATAAAGTGGAGTAGCTGTGTTGACTCTCATTCCAGATCTCAAAAGGATCGGATTCGGTTACTGGTTACATTTCCAGTCTTTGGACGTTCATGTCACTAGGTCTCCAAAAGATTGGCCTGGAGGATCCCTAGCACATCTGTGGTGCGAGTTGCCCAAGCCACTGTATCCAGTTAGTTTTTATAAAGCCGAATTTGTCCTTTCTTGTTGAAGGAAGTTTTCAATTTCTTGGTTAGTGCTCTCCATTGGAGTTGGTCATTAACCACCCCTTCATTTGCCACATTATTCTGCGCAGAAATACTTGCACCTCAATAAAGTTCACGCCCCAGATCTATAACAGACGAATTAATTGTAGTATATTTATCTTCAAGGATTAGGTTTGGTTTAAAGGTTCCTTTTCATACCCCAGGTGCTGCGTTCCTTTTGGGACGGTTTGTCTAAATAGCATATCGAAATGCCGAGGAATTACGGCAGGCAATCCACCATACTCTGCTACCATGTAAAAGACTTGAGCGAGGAGTTGACATTGATCAATCAGGATATCATCTCCTTTTCGAGGCCCCCAAAACTACAACTGAATTATCGAGTTTCTAACGATTCTCTTTCAGTTTTTTAAAATTACCTATACCCAAACCAAAATTTGCCGGGAAAATCTGACGTTTCAAAATCGATATTTTAAATAATTTAGAGAGAAGAAAGATATTAATTAGTCATGAAGTGGCGTGGTTATAGGACAGGGAGGTTCAAATAAGCTACAAGGTAGTGATACTCCTTAAATTAATCTATTATTTACAAAAATCAACTTTCTTCGCTTTACATTTTCTTGTGATGTAGAGAGGAGTATAAATATATAATAAATAAAATTTCCTCCACAAGAATGTTGTTTTTTTTTTCTGGGACTCTTATGATGAAGTATTTGAGCTTACTTAACAACCGTGCACAAATAATACTGTACCGGACAATCCAAAAATAAATTAGTTTGATTTGACCACTCGTTTACAGTAGGAAATCATCGCTGAGGTGCTTCACATTTTGGTTTCAATCTACGAGAGTAACACTGAAAAACCTAGGATTGATTTGAAAAATCAAATCAATAAAATCGCTGGAGGAGCACATTTTGAGCGTACTAATTGAGCTCTTTCAAAAAATTGATGATTTTAACTGGCCTTAAACTTTATATTATCAATCTGCTACCAAATTAATACTTCCCTCATGCATAAATTGGTATAATTGCCAGAATTGGGAACGATTTAATCGTTTCCTCCTAATCATAAATAAATATCTGCCCTAATAAAAAGCTAAAACATTGCCATTAATTGTAGAGATAGAATATAAATTTTTTCTGTTATTGTCAATGAAACGACCGAAATTCCATTGAACGGAGCAATATTGTAATAAATAAGCAGGTAATTATTCGTGAACGTTTATCGTTCGTACATACGAATTCTACACAGTAGGTACAAAGACTAAATATCAAAAAGAGTTTTCCTGAAACATTCGTCAAATTCCGAATCGCTCAATGATTGGTAATTTTTCATAATTAGATGAGTAATTAGGGTAGGTTTTAATGGTTAATCAAACAATTCCCCATAATTGTGAGAAGGTAATTCTGAAATTTCTGCATCTTCTAATTGTAAAAGTTGGTTTCTGATGGAACCAATCCATGTAGGAAACGATGAAGAAATCATGCACTATCGTAGAAATGTCTTAAATTGTGTCCAAATTTGCAATTTTGAAAGTTTTAAGACTTGACGTCATAAGTGTAATAACAGAATAATTTGCCAATTTGTTAACCAGCTAAAGGCTTGATGGGTGATGTACGTACTAAGCATTTTCTGTTTCTTCTGAGATAGGAAAACTGCTTTTGATATGTTTCGTATAAACTTTTATCGAGTACGAAAGGCCATTAACGGAAATATTCCTTACAGCCTTATTATCACATTATCATTTTGACATGGGTTTTTGCGGTCTCCGCGCAGCGTTACTGAGCTGTTTTGAAGTTTTGCATCGGGGCCGGTTGTATGTTTTGCCTTATCCAGTCCATGTAGATTGAGAGTTGCGTGAACACTTCCATACCGATCCCGGAACTCGTTTCGACTCCAGCGAGATGCCCTCCGCACATGAGAGGTTTTCCGCTGTCCTGCTCCCCTCCCTGAAACCATTCAGTTGAAATCACAAGAGAGTCCAAGTGTACACATATCCTAGGGATGTTCATATCGTTCATAAATTTAAAAAAGTATCGGTTTAATATAATATATCGTTAAAAGTCGATGAATCGACGATGTTCGGTCATCCTGGCCAGAATAGAAATGTCTATATCGGCAAAAGTAATATATCGATCGGTAGTGGGTTTCAACGGCCGCCAAACCTATCTGGGACGAGGTGGGAACATTCACAAAGAGAGAATAAATAAATAATATTTGAACATATATCGTCTTAGAAGTTTGATTTTTTTTTTTTAATCAAAATTTTATTTATTGTTTCTTCTGCCCTAAATGGGTTGTTGGGCTCTTGAGGGTTTCCCAAAAAGAAGGAAGCGAGTTGAGGCTGTTTGAGCCGCATCAAGGCTCCATCTTCGAGTCCAAGGCAGCAGACTTTCCTCCTTGAGCCTCAAATGCGCACAGAAACCGCCCATATTACAGCCATCTGGGTCTTCGCCCTCACCCACTGGGTCACTTGCGACAGAGGTTTCGACCATTTTCCAGACAGGACAATAGCTGTTCTTTTTAAGAAGCAGTCGTATTCTTTGTGGAGAGAGCCCTCGCAGGAGATCACGAAGGGCGTAAACGGCACTCTCAAATCGTCGGCTACCCTGTCAGTGCCTGCTTCGCATTGGCAGCATTTTGGGAAACTGAAGTCCACGTTTGAGAGATGTAGGATGAGGCGTCAGCGTTAACTAGGCGGGTAGCCAAATACTTCACCCTTTCTACATCCCACAAACCGTGGATTTTCAGGTCTGCAACCAGTCTTGTGGTGCCGTCTTCATTCTCTGCCAGTACTGGTTCGATCTCCACAGAACCAAGCTCGCCATCCTCGCCGCCTGGTCGCCAATGAGGTCATGACCATACTTGACCTGCCGTCTTCTTTGCAGTTTAAGGCAGGGCTAAGATCCAGCAACTCACCACAACCATCACAGCGGTTTGGCATTCCTTTGGGTTCCCTTCCATATCTCATCACCAGTGCAGAAGATAGGAAATGGTAACGGAAATAACAACGATGTCCAATTTCAAAAGCAAACTATCAGAACACGTTTTTCGTGTGAATTTTTTTCATTATTTTCTGTTATGATTTACTCACGTAATAGCTTGGAGAAGTGATGGAGTCGCATATCGTCGTAAGGAATTCTTCTTTATCGTCCCCGATAATGGTTTCCACTTCTGACTCGCATAAGCTCTCGTCTGAGGATGAGAAAAACAATAATTATCTACCAACCAATGCCATCTTAATTGATAACCACCAGAATAGAATACAACTGAAATTTCATTTGATTGATATTTTAGGGGTAAAGGGTTGACAGCTTGCACGACGAAGCGAGCTGACCAAGTAGACTAAGTGGTCTACACCAATTCTTTCTGAGTTTGTTAGGAGAGAAATTGCATAACACTGGGCTTTGAGCATCCTCGACCATCGAGCATTTGCCGGTTTTCTATGAGTGTGATCGTAACGAGCACCCCAGTGGACACTGGCACCTTTGTTTTTGCCAAGATTTGGCGAACATCAGTCCGGGATGTTTACACTGAAAGGACGAGCATCCCTTTGATGATCAATCGGAAAACCAACAGCGGGTGGATCAGCCACGAGCACGAACAAGCCTTCCGCGTGAACATTGCTCGGCTCGAAGCGACGGTTTACACGGTCTGAGCCTCGAACGAATGCTCGTTCGAAGCCCCTGCTCGCGGCAAATGCTCGAGCAGTGTGGACGGGGCCTAAGAATGTATATGCAGTCGAATCCCAACTTGATGTTTTCATTTCTCAACTCATAAGCTATATTGCCCACCCAAATCAACGGTGTGCTGTTTCCTAATCACCTTTTGAGGCTGAACGTGACACACGTAATTTCCGTTGCTATTGCTCGTTGAGGACTTTGGAGGCAAGGGCGTACCTAGGATTTTATTTTGGGGGGTGCTGAAATAGGCAGGAAGGTTATAAGGATGTAATAGTTTCATGGGATAAAAAAGCGAACAAGAGACAAAATTACTACAAATATCAATTTTATTATCGCTTAATTGATTAGAACAGAAAACTGTTATTGTTAAGATGATGATATTGTTAAGATATAAAGACTTTTGGTTGTAAGTATAGGGTTGGCAGCATTGCGCCTCTCTCCCTGCTGTGATCTGGCTTCGATGTACCTCCATCATTGTACCTCTGTTGTCCCCGCGGTCGTCTAGTTTGCCGTCTTTTCGTAAACGAATAAATCAAAGTGTCCAAATCCGTCGTTTCATATACACCCAGTATCCAATTTTATATTATAAAAGATATAATTAATTACATGTTCTAATTAGTTCCATAGATACGTCGTGCGCCAAAAAACCTCGCTCAATAGTTCGGTAAACTAACCAGCAAAGCAGCAAAACTAAGGTATTTTAAGAAGGTATTTTTTTAGAATTTCGGGGGGGTGCTGAAGCCCTTTCAGCAACCCCCCCCCCCCCTGGCTACGCCCTTGTTTGGAGGGTACAGATAGCTTTACTTGCATCGAACACTTTTTACATTTTCGGATTACAATCTTAGAAGTAGGTAAGTATTCCTTGCTGTTTACCAACCTAACAGTTCTCGCACAGCCCAATTTTGATATCCAGTCACCAAATCGTTTCTGGAATACAGATTTGGATGCAATTCCTAGATAGATTCTTCACATGCAGACAGACCACATTATAATTTACGTAAATGAGGAAATCATCTCTTACCAGGATCTGTGGTATTGTTGAGCGTGCGACACACTTGCCCTCCGAATTTCTGCCCTTTGATTGGGAGGCAGGGCACGCATCGACCGTCCATCGTGTTATTCAGCAGTATCAACCCTAAATAGTTCAAGAAACATAAAACTATTAGATAAGGAAGCATTAAAGAAAACTTGTTAAGGTAAATATCCCGTTAATCGATTTGTTACGTATACAACTCGTTGCTTTTACGAATTAACTTCATTGTTAAACCCCCTCCCTCCACCAACTTTATGAATGATTTTGGTTTATTATTTTTAATAACGAACCTTGGTCAACGACCAAGAAAATACGATATTAATCACCCTCAAATGCTGTTGGTTTACGTTTCGAATATGTATATTTAAAAAATCAAATAATAATCCAAATACAAAAATCCGCCCGAAGTTTTTGTCCTAAACTAATAGACCAAAGTATACAAAATTTGGGATAAATGATTAATTTTGCACAGAACAACAAAATGATCAAATTATTATCAAAATTTCTTTTGAAACGAGGGATAATATGAGAACAAAGAGGTAGTTAATCTTTTCTGGGACCATATCCGGACATTAATGTTTTAGATTCTTCATGTTGGTTTTTTTGAGATGTTATTGATTTGAATTTGAATGAATCGATCCTCCCTTTTTTTAATTATGCGTTTTAATATTGGTTAGTGATATACATCGCTTCAATTAATCGAATAATCCTACACGGACCTCTTGAAGTTTGTCCGTTCGCTTCCCCAAAGATTGAAGTATCTCGTAACATTTCAGTTGGTCCATTTGTGGGTTTAAATTTTCGTGTCCAGAAGTATATTGTACCATTGTAGGTATCTAGATATCGGCTTGTGTGGTACGTAGAAGGCTTATAAAATACAGAAATAATAAACCTTTGTGTAATAATTTGCAGATGTTTTAACATTTTTTTAATGTTTCTCACGACCAGATTTTATGAAGTTTCATCATTCATCCTCTGCATTATATTTATTATTCTAGGTTGATTCGTACAACATTTGTTATGGGCATAGTTCCACATCAGATTTTTGGACACACCTATTTTGAATTTGATAGAAATGAATGCATTGCTTATGCTAAACAAATTGGATAGTGGATTATGCAGAATATGTTGGCTAGAAGAAAATGGAACACCTAATTACTGTTTTCCTTGGAAAGAACACATTACACACGTATATTTATGAATGACTTATATTTTCATGTTATCAAAGATAGCAAAAATAGGAAAAATCAATATGTATACCCTTTTGTGGAATCCTGTTCACCATATGCTGATCTCATACTTCCGTAAGTAACGTTATACGCTCTTCAAATACAAAAAGCTAAAGGTAAGCTACTTAAGATCAGGTTGTGTCAAATGATTAAGAACAAAGATCAAGATCATTAATGTTGATCCAGGAAAAAAAATTAAAGAAATAAAATTCACGAATTAATCAGTTTGAGAACATCCATTGGATCTTCTGATACTTTCGGTTGTTCTACAAAGTAAAAACTCTAGATATATGGATAATCCTACCGAGATTGTTGGCTTCAGGTAGCAGGATGCTGGAAGCTGACGTTTTATAGTGCTCGTTGACGACTATCGTCCTAATCGATGATTCCACGTCCGGTTCTTCTAGGAAACTGGCTACAACGTTCGCCGTCCCGATCCTGAAGGTTCTAAAAAATTTAAATTTCGATAACTTCGTTATATAACTGCCAAGGTGTATTATATTTGTTGACAGCTGCTATGTGCAGACGACACTTAAGGGTGAATACCTGGCTATAATTTCCGTTGATTAAAGTTGCTAGTATGCAAAACCGCCGCCTCCTACCTTTTGGTGATGGCACATTGAGAAATGAGTATATGAGTGTAGTTCGACGCTTTATGACAAATATTAACGAAAATCTGAGATATTACTGAAAACAGTTGCTAACTTAACGTAGATCGGAAATGGCGGTCCATCCCTGGGAGGAGTAAGAGGGGGTTTCACATAGTCAGTGCCCTTGCTATTTGCCAAGTGCCTGTACAAATTTGTACCCACTAAGTGAAGAGGATCCGTGAAGGGTTACGCAGCTCTATGGGTCAACTCTTAAATCAGTCTGGCCACTGACACACTAAATAGTAGGAGTACACAATGGATATTTCCCCATCCATGAATGGATGTAGGTTAGGGAGTCGCTGGGCAAAGCTGTAGTCTCCCCTATTGGTGCAAGCAGCTGGGGATGATGTACCCTGGAGAGTGGAGAGACAATCAATCAGTGGCTTTGCAAATGTAAGTAGGTGCATGCATCAACCCACAGGTTGCAGGGGAACATGCAGGTCTGGAGCACGAGTTTTTGGCAATTCTCAAAACTCCCTCGCTAGCCCAAACCTAAGGATCCCTGCCTCAGCAATGCAAGACATGGCTGCACTACCAAGGCTGTACACCAATACCCATATGAATCGAACCTCTGCCAGGAAGCAAACTGGTGGTGCTTGGACAAAGTCTATGCACGCGGAGCCTGAGGCTCCTGCTGCCTACGATACTTGAAATCCAACTACGGTACCTTGACTGGAGACAGGGCCAGAAAAATACACAAGTTCTGATGGACAAGCTTGTCACACCCACCGTTTCACTTCTACCCCTGGAATTCCCCAGTGTATTAAAGAAGCGTAAAAGATGGGAACAGTGTCTAACTACTTACAGCATTGAGCAAGATGCGGAAGTGACGATCCACCCTTTCCCTATGTGGCTGCCCAAACAGATCTGAGAGCCTCCAGACGTGAATTTCACTGTGCTGTTACACGCGTCGCAGGTGTTGATTGGTGAGGAAGCGATTGCGTCCAATGCATCATCGATATCTGCTGGACGAAAAATGAAAACAATATTTTTCAAGTGATTTATAATTTTATGGAGCTCAACTACGATTACTAGAGCAAATAGGAGGGAGTTACGTCGAGACATGACCATATGGGCGAATTTTAGCTTTAAATTTAAAATATTTTTTACTGAAAATCAAATGCGTTTTCTACTTATTACTTTGCACGAAATTACTAAAACTTCTAGTTCTGTTGATGAACGTTCTCCTAGTAGGTTTCTGGAGAAATTCATAGATGTGAGCAGTTTATTATGCTCCAGGATCGCCTGCCAAATACTGGTTCCTGCTTGTAATGCTCGGTCTTGAAATGCTTAATTTTTGTACAATTTTTGAGAGAGAATAATCTGGAATGATCGTCTGTTATGATCATTTGGAAAAGGGGTTGAACTCTAGGTCTCAATTGGCAAACGTTACCTGAAACTTTGCTACTGCAGTAGCAGACATCTCCTCAAAAACGGGGGGTTCCGTTTAAAACAAACCTAAAGTGTGTCTTGCCTATGACTTATGTGCCTACTTCAAGTCTATGTCCTCCCTATAACAATGCTGTAGGTACTTCAAGTGATTGCGTGAATGCAGCTTATGAATGATGCCCCAACTCTTACAGTTATTTCACAATTTACCGTTGTCTAGCAGGAGATAGTCTTTGGCGATTTCCAAAGTTGTTGAATCGGGGGCTTCCGTGGTTATGTCAATCGAATCCACGTCGATGTGATCCTGAAAATGCAAATCAACAACAGCTTACAACTTGATCCCAGAATCTATAGTTGATAACATTATGGTTTATTCATTTGCGTCACACATCATGTATCTATCAAGGTTCCCTAATGATAATAACAACAATTTTTGCTCGTTCTCCGGGGTTTTAGTGATTCCAGTAACACATTTTGGTTTGAAAGTGAAAGAATTTGCAGCGTTTCATGCGTATCAGAACGCTTCAACCCGTGTATCGGCTACAAAGCCTTTTAGGAGTTCACTCCAGTATCCACATCACTACATCACTAGGTTACTTCGATGAAAACATAAACAATAATAAACAAACAAAAGAACGCAAATGTTGGACACCATAAATCGGGCCGTATATCGGGAATGGTTTGAGCTACGAACCTGGGGAAGGGCTCATTCGATTCCTCATGGAAAGTTCTTCAAAAAGAGTCCAAATTTAGGCCGCTTCGACTTTTTTTGAGGTTTTTAGGGATTTTACAAAACTTTTACAGCCTTTAAAGGGCACTTTAAATTGAGTGAGGGAGCTGGCTCAAGAATTGGGGCGTCGTCGGACCAAGATGGATTTTTCCTGAATATCGTGCGTACGGCGTACTGAAAAATGTTTATTGCCGATTCGGATTTTACACCCCTTGAAACGTAAATCATGAAATTTTCAGGTGGGGGGTTAGCAATTTTTTTTTCAAGAGCGATTACAATGGTTTATTATTGAATAATAAACCAAAAGTGAGTTTTGATTGAGAGAAGAGAAAGTATTCAACTAGAGGACTGTTCGCTTGCTTTAAAATGGGTTTCCGTGAAGCAAATTTAGGAGAATTCGGCTTTAAAAGGTTTGCAGAAAAGTTGTAGAGAAATGTCGAAAATTCAGTTAAACACCAAGAGCTCACTAACTTTGACATCGAGAAGGGGAGAGTTAGTTGCATTGCTACGCGTAGGTCCCTCGTCAACCTCGTTGAGCTTTTTCTTGTCCGAGCAGCAGACGAAGGTTGCGGCCGGGGTGAAGGCGTTCCTCAGGCCGCCGCAATGGCCGGTCCTGTCTGGAGCGAAGTCCTGGTTCTGGGTGCAGTCGCTCCCCAGGAGGCAGTAGCCCGTTCCGTTCCCGCAAGTCTTCACTCCTGATATCACGAAGAGTCCTGGGAAACGAGTCACATTGGGTTAGCCGTTGCAGCGGACCGTTTCTCAAGCGATTAGCTAAGCCAGGCATTGACAATGCATATTTGGAAGAATCCAATCACAAAAATAAATAATACTTCATAACAAGTCAAGATAATCCTTGGGTCTTGTACTCTGGTCCAGCATCCAATGGTGGTTAATTCACAGGACAGGTGAATTAAGTCTCCGAAGAGACGTATTAGAGTACTGGAAGGTCACCACTATAGTCGCAGCGTGGAAGTTAGACGACGTCGAGCTTGGTGTATACTTGGATGACAAACTGCTAAGGTGAAGGTCTCCCGTCCAAGTAGTTTTTAGAGCTTTTGTAAGGCAGCCCCTTATATAATCAAGGAAGCAAACAATGGATAGCTTTAAACGAAATCAGACCAAATTCTGATCCTCTCTGGGGTGGACAGCTGGTGACGTTAATGATAGAGGCAGTTTGACATTAAGCCCCGAGTTGCAATGGTCCTCTATTCAACTTTTACGTAATGAATCAAATGTTCGAATTTTCGGAGGAAATCAAGTTGTTGCAAAGATACAACAAAATTTCGTGGTTACTTTCTAGCATAGATTTTGCTTCTCAGTCTACCTACAGAAAGCGGCAGCAAAATGTTGGATTTCGTGGGACTTTACTGCGGACGCCCTGTAACTGCACTACTGATACATTATCTTTAATATTGATAACTTGAAATAAAAGGTCTAGAAATATCATAGAGCTCTAATTAAGAAATCTACTTCCTGAGAAAAAAATGAGGGAACTCCCCCTCCCATTAGTACTTAGAGTGTCAAAAGGTGCTGCGTAAAATAATTCAGCAAACTTTGTGCAAAATCTTCCTTTTCGTTTAAAAATAATAAGATTACATCATAAAATAAAGAATCTAGCAGTTGATAATGATCAAACCTAGGGATATGTTACTCTGTGGTACCTACCAAACAATATCACAGTCCTTAGAAGAAGGTAGTTATTTCAACACTCTTATGCTCGTTAGTGTAGATTGGTATATGTAGTATCAATGTGATTTGAAGGTACCATTTATTAACTTTTAGTGCCCACCAATAAGGAAACCAAGACAATCCCTGGACTCAGCACAAAATTGCCGGATTGCCTAGTCAACAGCAGGGCAATTCGTTTAGACCAGTAGCTCTCTAGTACAGCAGCAGGGTTTGGACATAGTCTAGTCTTTACTGAACGTAACCCATAAGGGCTGATCATATCTTTGGAAAATTTCGGATGAACAGATCATCTGGCCAACATAACTCAATCTACAACACTAAGCAAATTTCCTGGGGCAAGTCGGTGCCGAGGGCCTTGTGCGCCGTGTTAGGTACTTGTCAGGAATCTCATCTTCTTCTGGTTCCGAATGCATGATACAAAATACAAGATGATCAGTGATGGTCTAACTCAGTGGTTCCCAAACTAGGCGATATCGCCCACTGAGAGGTCTCTGGGGGGCGATGGGAGATCAATGGGCATTAGGGGGACGATGAGTCGAAAAGTGGGCGATGATCAATTTGCTGAATTTGAAGATAACTCTGACTGAAAATATTCACAAAACTACTTGAATTACCAAATAGGAAATCAACAAAATCTTGTAACAAAGTGATGAAACATTCCCGGAACCGATTCGATTATCGATGTATTGCTTTCGATGTACAACAACACCCGTAGCTCAGCAATATCCAGGTCTATGGGCCATCGTTCAGAAATATTTAATCGCGTACCCGTCATCCTATCTTATAGAGCGCGGATTCAGCATAGTTTCCGACCTAATTTCTGAGAAGAGGAACCGCCTGCAAATCTCATCGAGAGGAGACATGAGGCTGAAGTTGACCAAAATTGAACCCAACGTAGAACAGCTGATTCACGCTCATCAAGTTCACCCATCTCACTAGCCTCCGTTTCAAGTTTGAACCAGTTTTTCTAAAAATGCTTTTCCAAATATGGAAGTTTTTTCGAATATCAGCGTTTTTTGTTCTTTCTCACATTTGAGTTCTTAAAATTATTTTCAAACTAGTTCATGTTTCTAGCTGTGAATTTGTGCGTAAAAAAAACTAATTTCTTGATATATGTGTGTGAATGTATTGATATATGTATTTTGTATGTAAATTCAGTAAATATACAATTTTTTTGTAACGAGTGTTTTCTGCAATGTTTTCATTGTTCGAAGTTTGGACTGACTGGGTGCATTTTAGTTAAGGTATAGTCAGTCTCGCACAGTGGGCTGAATCACTAATTTAGGTGGACAAAATTCTGAAACTTGTCCATATGCAACCTTTGGGTTCCCAGATCACGGAAAAAATTATTTAAAAAATCAAATTAATTTTTTGACATGATTGGCGAGCACACAGTGGTCTAAAATCAAATTGATTTGCTAAAATTTAAAACTTTCCTAAATTCAACGATTGAAGTCCCAGAATACGGGAAAAATTATATTTAAAAATCTAATTAATTTTTTGACACGATTCGCGAGCACAAAGTGGTCTATTATCAAATTTATTTGCCAAAATTGTACTGAAAAAAAAATTATGTATCACCCAAAACGCAAAAAATCGCAAAAATTCATTGCAACATTTAAAAACTAGAAGGATTGATGAAACAAATCCTGCAAACGAATCCGTGGAATAACTTGGCGTTAATATAGTTTTTCGTTATTGAATAGGGGCATACATTTACAAGTTGCTAAGTTAAATCCACAGGTAGAACGCAATGTATATTCTATAACGAATGCAGAAATTTAATGTCTTACCTGTCTCAGCAATGTCCATTGTTGAATAAAAGCAATAGAACTTCGCGCTACACACACCTTTAACGCCATCGAATAAAAGCAATAGAACTTCGCGCTACACACACCTTTAACATAATGAATGGCCATCGAATAAAGATAATCCCACTGCCGATTATCAGGCACTTGCGTAAACATGACTGATTCAGTCCTTTACTATTTGTTTGTAAACACGGTATAGCGGGAAATATTAGTATTTACAGTCTCACTAACTAATAATAAAAAGCTAAAGCACTCAGAAATTCCAGACTTTTGACTTGACTTTTGTCCACCTAAATTGGTGATTTAGCCCACGTGGATAGGTAGGTTTTCCTACTCAACATTTGATTCTTCAGGTTGTTTGGAAGGTAATAAGACCCCCGCCCATCGCCGTTCGCCCAACCAGCCGCCAACCTACAGGACGAGAACGAGGTACAGTTATACAAATTAGAGGCCGACTGTTGAACAGGACTCATAAATATTCCGCGTTGCAGTTCGTCGGAGGGCTAACAACGTGTAAACACAGAAAACCAGGGGACGGATGGAGCGAGCCGGCGAGGGAAAGGTCGTTGTACCGGCGGTCCACGGTAGACGGAAACAGGGCGTCAAACGGCTCAAGGATTGCCTACCGTGTTTCCTCTTCGTATTATGCAGTTTTTGTTGGGGACGACCTCCAGTAGTGAGAGGTGGCGAGGGAGAGGGGTCCTTAGGGTTTTGATCTGTATAGGGGTGATGAAAACAGAGGAATTCCCAAGCAGAACCCTACAAGCCACAAAATATGGATTCTGGTTATACGATCAAACTCATCGAGTCTGATATTCCTAATATGACCAAGGCCCACAAATCCCATTGTGTAACACTGGAGGAAATGTCTCTTTCCAACAAAAGCACACAGTCCTGACAAGACGACAGAGCCAAACCTCACAAGTCCATTCAAGCAATAGCAAGTCGGCATTTTCTGTAAATCCCAAACGGGATGATTTTTTATAACAGATGATTTATCAGCCTGGCGTGCTTCATTGGAATCTTATTCGAACGTTGCAATGAACATATGATGAATATCAAACACAAAAACGCTGCAACTCCACTGGGGTTTACTATTCAATTGGCTTGCGTTCATGATTTGAATTTCTACTAAGCTTTGGAGTGTGCGTGTTTCACAGGTGATAGAGCGATTATTGAATTTCAGGAGGCACACGAATATGATCAACTGATCAATCCAAATAGGTATTTTGGTTGAGAACAGATTTACGTGCTCTATGCATATCTCCTGAAATTCAATAATCGCTCTATCACTTGTGAAACACGCACACTCCAAAGCTTAGTAGAAATTCAAATCATGAACGCAAGCCAATTGAATAATAAACCCCAGTGAAAGAATTTGCAGCGTTTTATTTATGGTTATCAGAATGCTTCAACCCGTGTATCGGCTACAAAGCCTTTTCGGAGTTCAGTCCAGTATCTACATTACTACACCACTACATCACTACGTCACTAGGTTACTGCTATCGAAACAAAAACAATTGTAAACCAAAACCCCAGTGAAAGAATTTGCAGCGTTTTATGCATATTAGAATGCTTCAACCCTTATATCGGCTACAAAGCCTTTTAGGAGTTCACTCCAGTATCCACATTACTACATCACTAGGTTACTGATATAAAAACGAAAACAATAAACCAAAATAACGCAAATGTTGGCACTATAAGTCGGGCCACAGATCGGGAATGGTTTGACCTACGGATCTGGGGAGGGGCTCATTCGATTCCTCATGGAAACTTCTTCAAAAAAAGTCCAAATTTAGGGATTTTACAAAACTTTGACAACCCTAAAGGGCACTTTAAATTAAGTGAGAGTGCTGGCTAAAGAATTGGCGCGTTGTCGGACCAATATTGATTTTTCCTGAAAATTTCAGATATTTTGCTCCAGCCGTTCGGGAGAAATCGTGCGTACGGCTTACGGACGGAAAAATTTTTATTGCAGATTCGGATTCTACACCCTTTGAAACGTAAACCATGAAATTTTCAGGGGGGTTAGAATTTTTTTTTTCAAGAGCGATTACAATGGTGTATTATTGAATAATAAACCAAAATTGGGATTGAATAATAAACCAAAATTGGGATTGAAACATACGGTAAAATTGGGATTGAACAAATAAGAATCTTAAAAATAGGCAGGCAGCAATCATCGGCTAAATTTGCCACACGCACTTACACTTATATTTTTTTCACGGAGCTGTATTGAATTTGAGCACCCCTGTTAAAATTGTGAATCAGCGTTGGGTCTGCTAACATTTATGTTAAAAATGCTAAAAATGTGAATTTTCAAATCCATTAGCAACCGCATAATTCGCTTGGAGACAGATCTGGACAACCTGAGCAAAAATTAGTTGTAAATTGCAATCAATCCACCATAACACTTAAATTCTGCCCTCACCTGGATCAACAGTCGGAAGTCCGTGAGTTCGAAGAGATAGAGCAAGCGTCGAGCCGAGGTAAAGAGCAAGAATTAACTTCATTTTCTCATCTGAAACATAAAATTGAAGTGAACTATTTGATATTATACTTTTGCTCTTTAGGACGATTAGTAGACTTATGAGACGCTAACAGATAGATAAACACGAGGTGAATGTTGTTCAGGACAGTCCACTCCGTGGAATCAGAGGAGATATTTCAAAACAAGGAAATTTCGATCTCGATGTACAGTTTTACGTTTGTAGTTACTGGATGTTTTATAATGTCTCTACCGCCTACTCCCAGATCAATGACACTGCAACAATAGGCACGGTGTATGGACGGAGAACAATCAAGATAATCATTTTCTGCTTGTTGCCTCAAACGGAACTCTGGGAAACATTATTCGTTGCTTCTCCTCTTTTTTCACATTTTCAACCTGATGGAAGAATTTCATATGGAACCTTTTCAATATACGTACTTAAGATATGATTAGATATATTTAGATACCTAGTTAGGTAAATGATAGCATATGTTGATTCCTGGGTTAGGAGTTAGGGTGGAATCCGTAGTCTTGACTTAAGTTAAGATTTTTCCTTACTTGAGAAAGTGAAGAAATGTGGTTAAAGATGCTTAAGGTGGTTCTACACCTATAATTATTTTTCAAGCATTTGAGCATTTCCTCAGTAAGTGATTATGAATAGTACACGTAGCCAGCGCGCCTCTTAGCTTCACTTGCCGATTTCCTTGCTAAAAAAAAACGCTACAGTAGACCACTATGGTTCTACAGCCATATCATTTAAATGATTAATTTTACACATTCAAGTACCGAAGATGAAAAATTGCCTATGCAACCTACAAATATGGGATTCTAGCACAGAGGAGGGGAGCTAGTGAACAGAGATGAAAGCTACGGCTGGGGGGGGGGGGCAGGTACACGAATGACCCCCTTGGGCGGACCGAAAAGTGGTGATGCCGGGATAACAAAGGGCGGAAGGAGCCCACCCGAAGGTTAGTTGAAGGAGTGCTTGTGCGAGTCGGGTCGGGGCTAAGAACTGGATTGTACACCTGTTAATCATTTAAATGATAAAAATAAGGACTATTAATTTCGCCTCTAGTCATCTTAAAATATAAGTAGATACCAGGATACCAGGAGTTGGAATAGAGGTGGAAGATAGTTGCAGCCTATTCTGAAGAAAAGTTTCATAAATCGGTCCAGCCCGTGGTACATGCTCGACCATGGTTCATTGGACAGTTGGTTACGAAGGATTTCGGCAGAAATTGAGAGCCAACCATGGGGTTTGCGATGCCGATCTCTCCAGAATAAATAAAAGGGATACTCCGACCTGAAAGGGCCTGGAAATCTCTTATTTGTTGAGTGTCGATTTGGATGGACAGGAGTATGGAGCTCTAAAATCTTAGAGTTGGTTCCCGTTACAGACCCTTTTGACCCTTCCTTATTCCCGGGGCTTGCGGAGTCGGTCTCGGGCGAGGAAGTTGCTAGACACTTTTGAGTTTTGGGGATCAGACCGGCGAGCGCTCAGTACCACCTCCTCTATCAGCACCTGAACGATGCAGTCGAGTATTTGCCCAGGACGAGTCTTGGCGAGGCAACTGTCATCATGAAATGTAGGGGAAGAGCTCCTAGATGTCAATTGGATTTTATTTGTCAGTGGTAGAAATTACCTGCGTTCCCTTGTAACAGGGGTGACGAGACCACTGAACACTTCCTGGCGCACTGCGCGATATTGAGCTGTTACCGTAGGGCATATTTCAGTAAAAGTGACTTCACAAGAAAAGAATGTATAGACATACTCAACGGGAAGAACTGGTCTCCGCTCTGTGCCTATTTTAGAGTAACGTGGAAGTATGGGGCATTTCTAGTCCCTGAGTTTAATTATGGGGATATTTAGAGTCCGTACTGGTGTGAAAGGTGCTGTAATTTATGAGCAAAATGATACAGGCTAAAATTAAATGGGCTTTTTGATTTTGAATTTAGGAAATCGGTTGTGTGATATTCTGAAACTGTAGTATCTGGCGAGCGCCTCTGAAGTGCCGCCGAATCCTTCCAAATCAGCGTATTAATATTTGTATGAAAAAGATGATATTAATAGTAGTATTATAAAAAATGTATTATATGTATTAAATAAGTATCACTTAGAAACAAAAAAAAAGTTATATTGTGTATTATACTGTTGTATATTATAATAACCTTATGATGGAACTCCCGTTGACAGTTCCTTGAACCAAAATGTTATCACGTCATGTTAAATTGTTTGTTTAATCATTATTTCATAAACGTGTTATTGATTGATTGAGTGTCGATTTATGGGAAAAAAGATACATAAAATCCTATGCCAACTCATTTTGGTTTATTATTCAATAATAAACCATTGTGATCGCTCTTGAAAAAAAATTCTAACCCCCCTGAAAATTTCATGGTTTTACGTTTCAAAGAGCGTAGAATCCGAATCTGCAATAAAAAATTTTCCGTCCGTCCGCCGTACGCACGATTTCTCCCAAACGGCTGAAGCAAAAAAGCTGAAATTTTCAGGAAAAATCCATGTTGGTCCGACGATGCCCCAATTCTTGAGCCAGCTCCCTAACTCAATTTAAAGTGCCCTTTAAGGGCTGTCAAAGTTTTGTAAAATCCCTAAAAACCTCAAAACCAGCCGAATCGGCCTAAATTCGTACCTAATTGAAGAACATACCATTAGGAATCGAATGAGCCCTTCCCCAGGTCCGTAGGTCAAACCATTCCCGATGTCTGGCCCGATTTATGGTGCCAACATTTGCGTTTTTTGGTTCATTATTGTTTGTTTGTAACCTAGTGATGCCGATAGCGTCAAGTTATAGTGAATGTGGTTACTGGAGTGATAGCTGTAGTTTATAGCCGATACACCGGTTGAAGCATTCTGATATGCATGAAACGCTGATAATGTATGAATGAATATTATTCAATATTATTACTGGGGTAAATAAGTATTCTTTCACTGGGGTTTATTATTCAATTGGCTTGCGTTCATGATTTGAATACTAAGCTTCGGAGTGTGCGTGTTTCACAGGTGATAGAGCGATTATTGAGTTTCAGGAGATATGCATAGAGCACCAACCAAAATCTCTGCATCTCTGAAGTCTGTTCTCAACCAAAATACCTATTAGTGTTCCTGAAATTCAATAATTTTCTATCCCGTGAAACACGATCACACTCCAAAGCTTAGTAGAAATTCATTTCATGAACGCAAGCCAATTGAATAATAAACCATATTGAAAGAATTTGCAGCGTTTTTTATTGCAAGTCGATTTTACAGTGAGTTTTATCGACATTTTTCTGCATTCAAATGTTATTTTCTCAAAACAACAAGGAGATCGGAAATAAATGGAACAATGGTTGAAAAGGTCTTGAATTGCAAATGTGATCCCGGAAGACAGAAACGATCGGATGCGGGCAAAAATAGCTTTTCAAATACCATAAAGTTCAACCAAAAAGTTGTAACTAATACAATTTTCTTTTCGGCTCAATTTTTTATTTTCCCTCATTTACTCAGCTCGTTTATAAAATTTTGATTATTCATTGCGAAGAAATTTAATTCAAATTTTCAGTAAAAAATGAAGAAAAATTAATTTTGTGGGAGTTTTGAAAAAAATGTTATGGGAATTACCTCCAGGAATCCAAGTTGTTCGACCATTAATTTTGGGCTCCTTTATTAATTATAAATTTTATTTGGTTCAAGCTCATACTTTGGGACTCCCTTTATACCATAGATGGAGAACGTTGGTTGATGATCAGGTGTTAATGGGCTCAAATCGAATAATTGTCGAACTTGGCCGTTTGTAGTGCATACATCTAAATTGCTGCTCTACAACTGATATGAATTCAACTATTCTGACTATGTTTCAATGAGCGAGGAAGCTAGAGACGTTTTTATCACGGGTTGTAAATTCGATGCACCCACTCCCTTCCTTCCTGACCAAATCATTTTCTCCTTCGCCTCCCACAAATTTTACTGCCTCTGACTTCACACTAACTCGAATTTCAATCGTAGCAACATCCTGCTTTTAACGGATTCGGTACGTCTACCAACGAGGCAAACAAGACCTTGGAGAAACCACTCATAGGCCGGAAATCTATTTCTTGTAAATTAAAATCCTCTGAATTATTCACAAAGCTAGAAAATATTCTTTCGCTGGTGTGCCTAATTGGTTGAACTAGTTGTGTTTTCTATTGCGGGTGATTTGAGGCATTTTTACCTCACAAATAAGAAGGTTGCATCGCAAAAAGTACTATATCCACTTGAGACTAGCCATCGGAAAAGACAACAACGAATCTGTTACTAAATTGAACCATTCTATCTCCAAAATAGGAAGATAATACAAAATAAATTAGACCAAGTCGATACATGTGGACTTCACTAACCGTAAGTTACAGTACATTCCGACTTTTCTCAATGGTGGAATCGTGGTACGCCAACGAGGCAAAATACTTGGGGTTGACGCTCGAAGCAAAGTTGCTGTGGAAATCGCATGTGAAAAAAAGAAAAACGAACTATAACTGAAATACAAAAAACTGGAAAAATAGAGAGCAAACTTACGCTCTACAAACAAGTCCTCAAGCCTGGATGAACTTCTGGATGCCAGCTACGGGGCTGTGCAGCCAAGAGAATATTGCAATAATTCAAAAATTTAATGAGAACCTCTAATTTAATGAGGAGATTAACATAGTTAATGCTCCCTGGTACGTGAGAAATGAGAACCTCCATCGTGATCCTGGATTGGATTAGGTTCAAACCGAAATACACCGATTTGCTGCAGCCCGTCAACAGAGGCTACAGGAGCATGTCAACGTCTTCTCGACCGAGATAGAAGGTTGAAAAGGAAAACGCTGCAAATTCTTTCACTGGGGTTTATTATTCAATGATTCATGATTTGAATTTCTACTAAGCTTTGGAGTGTGCGTGTTTCACAGGTGATAGAGCGATTATTGAATTTCAGGAGGCACACAAATATGATCAACGTGCACCATAAATTTGGCCATACATCGGGAATGGTTTGAGCTACGGACCTGGGGAGGGGCTCATTCGATTCCTCATGAAAAGTTCTTTAAAAAAAAGTCCAAACTTAGGCCGCCTTGACTTTTTTTTCCGCCCATGAAACGACTTCATTTTCGTGAAGAAACAGTCCCCCAAACCGGTAACCAACCATTAGTTCAAAATTGCAAAAAATGGCGTTTACAACTTTTTGCGATGCAACCTCCTCAAATGTTTGATTAAAAATTTCAAAATGTTTAAAAGCATTTTACCAGTAATTTTCCCTAATACTAATGGCTATCTGCCATTCAATTACTGCTACAGTAAATTGAAATCTATACAAGTGCATACACAGGTAAATTGGCGGGTTCATTCTTTTATTTATTTATTTTTTTAATAAAGGGATTATCAACTATTTATAAGTTTTTTGATTATTGTTGTAAGTGCGATCATGTCAATACCGGACAAAGGGAATTCCCTGATATACAAGAATCACTTGCCAATATGCTTTAAAAATATTGTCATCTTACTTTTGGGATGCCTCTCGTCACTTATTCATTTTATCCGATTTGAGGAGATGCGGACAAGCTGATCTATTGGTATTGGAAAGAGTGATGTGAAATCAGAGTCCAACTTGCTCCGGGTTCCCCATTGTTCTGAATGATTTCTCTTTCAACGGCATTCCATTCGTAAAGCGGGACCCTCCGCCCCGGACAGCTGAGCACGTGCGAGCCGCTCAACGGGTCGAGGAAAAAAAAAATTTTCTGCTCTTCTAGAGAAATTTGGAGTCCGTATGCAGAGCACGATCTGGAGAAAGGACGCGATCCTGTACGAAAGTCAGGTGGATTCGGTTTGGTTCATTCGGATAAAATCGGCGAAAAGTCAGTACGTTTGGCTTAACAAATAAAAATGCCCATATTGAGAGCTAAAGCGCACAAAACTGAAAATGTTTAGTTAGATTACCGTAGCAACTGAAGATTGCCAGATATGCTCCTTTGCACAATTGCAAAGCTGTAAAGATACTGAAGATATGAAAGGTAGTGAAGATATAAAATATCGGTGTCAAGTACATTAATTCTGTTCATTCTAAGATGATGTCAAATCATAGACAAATGAATGGAGCCTATTTCTTCCATGATGTTGATAAATACTTGCATAAATATCTGCAACACATCTGGACATTTTCATGTGTGTTTTCTTATTTTATTAAATAAAAGAAATACATTTTATTACTAGGCAGACCTCACCCGTGCGTTGCACGACGAGGCAGATCAATTAAATGGGCTCAAGGAGAAACCGCCCACCTGTGGGTACTTTATTGAATTC
This sequence comes from Creontiades dilutus, assembly GCA_031894815.1. Lineage (NCBI taxonomy): Eukaryota > Metazoa > Arthropoda > Insecta > Hemiptera > Miridae > Creontiades > Creontiades dilutus. The sequence goes on from JAVIWC010005620.1 coordinate 589,285, forward strand.
GAGCCAGGCTACATCACCTACCCCAGTAGCGTTGTTGTTACACTTGTGTTGCCGAGATAATAGGTAGTAAATTTAGAAATCAAAAGTCGCAAAGTTGATTTTATAAGGCATCTAGTTTTTTGCTCACTATACTCTCGCGTTTGTTCACTGATCGATTGAAAGTGGAAGCAGTACGGAAATGGTTGAAACTAATAAACCAAAATAGAATGTCTAATTATTGGTCTCACGTGAGCAAGTTCTCGTGACGATTTTTCAGTTTATTTGTCAAAGTAAAGACATGAAAATGTCAAAAAGTCTTCCTCATGAGGTAACATGAATGTTTAGATCACTCAAATGTTCTAAATCTGTAAAGATTCTCATTCTTGGAAAGAGAAAATTAAACGGGATTCCCAAAGGCATCAACGCCTTCTGTTGGGTGAGTCAACATGCGATGAAAGTCTTCCTGGAGTCCTTAGCGTGTACTGAAATGACTCGATCGTGTTGAAATCGCTCCGAAATGATTAAACCGTTCTTCACCAACATTCATCCGAAATCACCAAGATTGGAAGATAACAATGAGAGAAAATGCGAGCACGTGTGTACTTGTGCAGACCTCGGCAATCAATACCTTTATTGATTTGTGATCAATGAAACGTAGGGGACGGTTCACATCTTTGCCGGAAGAAAGTGTTGCCGATACTCTTTCGCGTGAATGAATACGAATAAACTTTTAGAAGCTGGAACTTTGGAAGCTAGAGTTACGTATTTTGTATGTTTTTTAACATAATTTGCCTCCTCGTTGAAGCAAATGTAGCCGATACTCTTTCCCATGCGGAGCTATGTATGCGAATAAACTTTAAGAACTGCATGATTCGTTAAGCCACCAGACAAACCAGATTCGGGTTTATGATTTTCAATAATAAACCCTTGTAATCGACCAATAAAACAAAATTTTAACCCCCTTCCTCTCTCAAAGCTGATTGTTTTCCATTTCAAGGTGAGTAAAAATCTGGAAATCGAATAAAAATGAAATGACAACGCTGCAAATTCTTTCACTGTTGTTTATTATTCAATTGGCTTGCGTTCATGATTTGAATTTCTACTAAGCTTTGGAGTGTGCGTGATTCACAGGCGGTCGAGCGATTATTGAATTTCAGGAGATATGCATAGAGCACGTAAATCTGTTCCCAACCAAAATACCTATTTGGATTGATCAGTTGACCATATTTGTGTGCCTCCTGAAATTCAATAATCGCTCTATCACTTGTGAAACACGCACACTCCAAAGCTTAGTAGAAATTCAAATCATGAACGCAAGCCAATTGAATAATAAACCCCAGTGAAAGAATTTGCAGCGTTTCACGCAAATCAGAATGCTTCAACCCGTGTATCGGCTACAAAGCCTTTTAGGAGTTCACTCCAGTATCCACATTACTACATCACTAGGTTACTGATATCAAAACAAAAACAATAATAAACCAAAATAACGCGAATGTTGGCACCATAAATCGGGCCATAGATCGGGAATGGTTTGACCTACGGACCTGGGGAGGAGCTCATTCGATTCCTCGTGGAGTGTTCTTCAAAAAGAGTACAAATTTAGGCCGCTTCGACTTTTTTTGAGGTTGTTAGGGATTTTACAAAACTTCGACAACCCTTAAAGGGCACTTTAAATTAAGTGAGAGAGCTGGCTCACGAATTGGGGCGTTGTCGGACCAACATGGATTTTTTCCTGAGAATTTCAGATCTTTTGCTCCAGCCGTTTGGGAGAAAACTTGCGTACGGCATACGACGTACGGCGGAAGGACGGAAATTTTTTTATTGCAGATTCGGATTCTACACCCTTTGAAACGTAAACCATGGAATTTTCAGGGCGGGTTACATTTTTTTTTTTTTTTTTTTTTTTTCAAGTGCGATTACAATGGTTTTTTATTGAATAATAAACCAATAGAAGGCGAAGAGATTGAGGTCAACAGAAGAATAGGTACTGATTGAGTTTCCACGTGCCAAGGTTTTCTCCACCAAATAAAATAGTACAACCTGTTTTTGATTGACCTTTTGGCGCATTTCTTAAGCTACAGGCGCCTGATCAAATGCAGATTAGAGTGGAGTACTGAACGTTTGAAAAACCGTCTTTTTTCAAATTTTCTTACAGTTTGCTTTGTAGAGTGATTTTTTGCCAAATTTATGTGAGCAAAAAAAGTCTGTTTGGCACTTAAAAGATAGGAAATTTAACGCATTTTCCAACGGTATCCTCAACTTTTACTTTACGTAATACTGTATGTGAGTTACAGCCGTTTTGCTGAGACATTTTCGAAAACACGGAAACAATCTTAGAAGTTAAATAACTCAAAAACTAAGCGAGATAAAAAACGCTGCAAATTCTTTCACTGGGATTTATTATTCAATTGGCTTGCGTTCACGATTTGAATTTCTACTAAGCTTTGGAGTGTACGTGTTTCACAGGTGATAGAGCGATTATTGAATTTCAGGAGATATGCATAGAGCACGTAAATCTGTTCTCGACCAAAATACCTTTTTGGATTGATCAGTTTATCAAATTTGTGTGCCTCCTGGAATTCAATAATCGCTCTATCACCTGTGAAACACGCACACTCCAAAGCTTAGTAGAAATTCAAATCATGAACGCAAGCCAATTGAATAATAAACCCCAGTGAAAGAATTTGCAGCGTTTTTATTGCAGATTCGGATTCTACACCCTTTGAAACGTAAACCATGAAATTTTCAGGGGGGTTAGAATTTTTTTTTTCAAGAGCGATTACAATGGTTTATTATTGAATAATAAACCAAAAACATTGATAAGAGGCACTTTTTGTTGGAAATTGGTTGTAAAATACGTGGGTGAAGTACTGCGCACCTTATCTGATACACCCTGTATAATCAAGTACGTACATTTTTATCTTATCTAGTATCCAGAAAAATAATAATCAAAGTAGCATACGCTAAGTATTCTACATTCTTTCAACAAATACTTTTGCAGCCGGACTTGTTAAAAATTCGCCAAATGTCGCCGTTTTAACGTGAAGCATTTATTTCAATCTTAAATACGATTTCACTTTCGTCACTACTCAAGTAATATTAACACTAGCATAGTAGATAAATGGTATCTGATAGAACCAGAATAATCTTTGACTAGAATAATTTGATAGAATAACACCTCGGAAAAGGTTTCATTTGGGTTGGAAAATGTCAAGCGAATTGTCTTACTCTTCGAATACCTATATGACCTGATAATTTCGTCTATAGATAAGGCATTGATAAGTACGGGTGTTAGGGAACGGAAGATGTAGGTACTGACCTGTTGAATCCAATGTAGAACTTCGAGTGTCAAAAGGAGGCAGCGGGGGACCGATGCGATAGTTGACGAAAACGGCCGAACCCTCCCGAGCCCGTTTTAAAATTCGGTGCAAGTGGGGCTCGGAAACTCGGCCTGTAAGGAGGGGCTGGAGAGAACGGTAAAAAAATCCTGACTACGGCGAGATGGGGGGAGAGGGGGCAGAATTGATTTCCATTCAAGAGACGTTAGGTATCTCGTTTAAAATCGGAATCTTGGAGGAGCTACCTTCCTCACAGCTCTTCAGTTGAATGGAAACGCAAAACTCGCGATCTGGTGTCCGAGAATACCCACCACGTCAAAGCACTTCAAATGATTACAACGCGGTTTTTTATAACGAATTTATGTACATTTTTTTCAGTAGGGAGATGAGGAAATCTTCAAGATCACAAGGTGGAAATCAGATCTCGTAAGATACACTGAAGGTACCGCTCTTCGGGTTATGTAGAATTCAAAACCACTAAAACCTATACCACGTCCTTTACTATAACACGTTAAATTGGCCTGGAACTGTTTAACAGATTTCTTCAGACCAAATCCTTGGGATTAGTCCATAGATCGCTTCTGTCTCTTCCGTTCTTGGGTGATCTTTCTCTGCAGGATACCCAAAAATGCCAATATGCTAACCCACAGAGCAACCTTCGTCACTCTAGCACGCATTGCTTGTCTGAAAGAAGTACGAGGTAGCTCAGATGATGAGGTTTCATCATCTCCATTCCCTGCTGCACCAATTCATGGTTTCCACTCCTTTACCAAAGTAATGACTTTTGTGCTTCTGATGGTCGGGATCTATCAACTAGGATTCAAGTAGATGAAAGATCACTGTGGAACTCCCCACTGACCACTGTCCTCTAAGGTACCATCTGAACAAAATGGGTAAGGCCAGGACAATAGAATGCCGGCTCTGTTGCGAAGAAGCAGAAACATCTGAACACGTACTCTGCGACTGTCCTGCTGTTGCATCAATAAGATTCCGGCATTTTGGAAAGGGTGCCCTAACACCCGCCGATATTGCCAAGGACACACCTGAAACCTCCTTCACCTTGTGAATGAAGATGCCATTAAAAAGATTCTGAAGTGAAACTGGGAAAGTGTCATAATAGATCGCAGTGATCTCAGTGACCAGGAATTCCTCCCATCCCATATCGAAAAAAAAAAAAAAAGATTGAAGGTCAGAAGTGTATCTTCTAGGCCCCACAGCTTTCTTTCAAGGTCTCGAATAGACTCGTTTGGTGTGAAGTAGCAGCTGAAATAAGTGACTCCTCCAGTTCTTATCCATACATATCCTTCACCACTTCCATCTACACATGGCAGCAGTTCCAAGGTCGTCCAGGTACCATTTTTGGTTGTGGTGCACTTGCCATCACTAAGTCTATTCTTTTTTCCAGCACCAGTTGATGGAGTAAGTTCTGGACTGTTGAGCGGAGAGATTTCATTCATGAAAATTCCTGGTACTGGGGATATTTCGAGCCAATGTACCAAAACGTACACTGGGCATTTCTCGTTGTCCGGATGAGAGTCCGGGAGGTTACACCTCTGGCAATTAACATATTTCTTTTCTATTGGGGGGTTGACGTCCTTCACAGGTGACCGTATCATGACCCCCCGCACATCTCCCACAGAATCCTGGATCAATGTTAGATTTTTGAGCCTAATGTCGTAAACTTTGGTCCAGCAGCTACGCGGCTTGAACGTAAACTAACAACTTTTTAAACATTTTTTTTTCTTCTTCGTCAACTACAAAGGTTCATCATTGAAAAATATTGATTAAATAAGTTGCGAATCAGCAACTATTTGAGAAGCGACTTTCACACCATGCAATAAGTTGATTTGACAATCAGTTTTCGCCTGCCAATACGGGCATCAGTGATAAGAGTAATCCTGATAGAAATTTACTAACTGTCCACTCTATCTCAGTCTCCATCTTCAAATACCCTGAAAAGGTACACGACTTCCAGTACAACCACTAGACAAGGTTCATCATTCATCAAGCATCTTTAACACCGTTTCGAGTTGTTTCTACAAGAGCAGCATCTCCCACAATACTCTGGTGCTCTGCAACTCGCTAAAAATAGTATCATAGCTTATTAGCCCGATTTTATAACATGGGAGCATTTAAGAGCCATCGTGTGGTATATTCATATCCTGTCTTAAAGTCCATATAATAAAGGCACACTTAGATGCCAAAATCGAAATGTTAATGGTTATGAATTTAAAGTTTATACCATTTTACGGGGCTATATATTCAAATCTTGATTTTCTAGCACCAAATGACAAAAGGCTCGAATTCAGCACACACAAAAACAAGGAACACCGAAGTTGCGTGTCGGATAAAAAATTGTGAGGGTGTGAAAGTAGATGTCCGTGGAATCGCGTCTCCCGCCCCACTCCTTGCTGTCAAAGTGGAGTCAACGAGGAGATGAGAGGACTTATTCAAATTTTCCCGATTTTGAACTATTTGTATCTTCAATATTTTGGTAGATAATGTATAATTATGGGGTCAAATCGCTTTGTCTTCTTATCCTCATTAGCTCTGGTGAAGCTTTCTTTAGGACCCATGTTTTAGAATTGAGGTACTCAAGAAAAAATTGTAAATGCGCAACGGTAGATAGATGTGCCCCTCAATGTTAGGCCGCCATTTTTATATTGCAACCGTTTTATGATGATGGACACAATTTTCCTTACTCGTAAAGGGTCTCATTTTTTAAAATATAGCAACTCCAATTCCTACATCACCTATTATCCTGGGATGAACACCCATTTCTGACTTCGCCTTTTGGGTTAACGACATTTGAACAATCGCTTCATGTTTTCTTAATGATTGTAAACGATATTTGTCTTAATTATGTAAATTGTAAACTAATTAATGTTAAAAATGAAGTTTAATTATTCATTTTGATCTTATTCCTAACCTGTTAGCAATACGTTTAACGTCAACTCAGCAGATCGTACATAAAACTACATTTGGCCTACCATGGATTATCACAGAGTTGCAAGTAATTGTTTAGTTCTTTAATTGATTACGTTTCCTAATTACTTTTGGCAACTAAATCCGATGGAATTGCAACCAAGTCCCTTCAATTAATGTGGTTATTGCTGTAATTTTAGTTGCGATTCGTAATGTTGATTGCAATGATATTTTTCACAACACTGGATGGCCAATGGATAGAAACAAATTTTTTGTCCAAAGCACCTTAATACCATAATACCTTTTACTTCTGATAGCTATGTAGTATTTGTCATATCAAAGAACACTAACGCAGGGCTATTTCAGGTGATAGTATTGACTCAATTGTAGTATTGTACTCAATCAATTTCCTATTCCTACTAAAAACTAATTGCGAACTATTTTAAGAAGTGAAGGAACAGCTACGCCTGAAGCGAGCGAGCGATGGACGACCAGCAATACCTAACTACAATGCGGGTTTTGCCTAGGCATAGCGCCTTAACAGAGCTGACGTTCCTTCCTTGCATACGAGAAGGCAATGTAATGGAAGTTTAGATCAGCTGCTGAAAATTGTAATGTATCAATTTGTTTGAATGTAAGGTTCGGTTTACATTCGGTTCAATGTAAATTTAAAATATTCTTTCACTAAACATTGAACACTTCACAAGAAGAAGGGAACGAGAGAGATGAAGGCATAAGTTCTTGTGGGGACATTTTACAACTTAGCTTCTAACAAAATTTCATACAAAACTTTAAAAAACCAAAAAATTTTTCATGGAAATCCATTTTTAGCGATTCTAAATGTTGAAGGAGAAACAGTTCAAAATTGAGTTTGATTGTGAAATCACCCCTTAAGGGCCACCACACCAAAATATCTTATAATCGCCTACATTTTGGTATTTTTCAAAAGTTAGTGTTTCGGACACTTTAAGATACTGTGTTTGACACCGTGGTGCCCATGTTTCTGTTCGTTTTGTTGACAGAAATATACATAATGGAAATTCACTTTTAGCTAATACCAAGAAGACTATTACTTGAGTGTTTCAACAAATATGTATATTTGATTGAAACTTGAAAGATAGAGAAGCGATTACATGAGTAGTAATTAATTATTACATCATTATCGCTTCTTATCTCCTTAATCTTCGATCAGAGTAAAAGTCTAACTGTTCAAACAGTCATACAACAATATAATCCTAGTAACATCAAGAATATGGCCGCGAACGTGTCATGGCGCGGAATGTGGGGAGGGAAAAGTGCCACAGAGTTACTCGAGTTGAGAATCTGATCAGGTATCGACCCTTCGCGACTCATACCTAAATTGGTGGTTATCTTACTCCCCCATCTTCCTCAACTTCCAGAAACCCTAGGGCCAATGTCGGTTATACATGGGTGTTCCCACTTCTATTTTATTTAGATTTTTCTATTCGACATGACGGTGTGCCCTCTCCGCTTTTGAGGAAAGTTACTTTAAAGAAAATTCACGTTACAGTCAGAACAAGGCTCAATAGTTGCGGGGGACAAATGGTTCTATGTGACTCCCCATTTTTTGAAACCACGTTTCCACCTACAACCAATTTCCTACTAACTTTAAAACTTCAAAGTTTTTGAAGTATCCGAAACAGTAATTAACTTGAAAAAAATTAATAAAAATGAGGCGAAATTAAAGAGAGTGTCCGTCAAGTGTCCGTCTTGGTTCGGCATTTCTTTGTACATGATACAAGAATGAATAAATCATGTTTACATTATCATTAAAGGGTAAAATTATTGATCAACGTACAACAGCATTGAGCCACTAGGCTAGTTACTCACTCACAAATAGTGCGAGGAGCCGTACGGAACTTCTTCACTGGCGAAATAGTTTTAATGGGCCTACATTTTTTTGAAACTAAAATTTCTCTCCCAAATAGTATGCAATGAACCAAATCTCTTTTGCATTATGAAACTTGGGATTTCGGAGTTTCGAAAACAGTGAATAACTTTTGAGAAATACCAAAATTTAGGAGAATGGAAGGGGTTTTATGATAGCATTATTAGGACTCGATTATATGAGGATATGGTCAAGCTTGCCATACCAAAAAAGCTTGTTCGTATGGTCAGTATGACTATGAAGAATGCTACATGTCGAGTGAAGGTCCATAGACGCTTTACAGAGGAGTTCTCTGTGAACACAGGCCTCCGGCAGGGTGATCCGCTTTCAACAACTTTGTTCAATTTCTCCATGGAAAGTATAGTACGGCATATACGAACAAATCCAGGCGGTTCCATTTTCAATAGACAAACCCAACTACTTGCTTACGCGGATGATGTAGACATTATAGGAAGAACAGTTCCTACACTCTCTGGGGCATTTCAAGAGCTTGAAAAAGCAGCAGAGGAGCGAGGACTGAGAAAAGACTGTCGATATGAAAACATCCAGAAATTCCGTTCCGCCAGAAAGATCTCTAAACATTCTAGAATATAGCTTCCTCTCTAGCAATCAGTTCAAGTACCTAGGAGCCATTGTAACTAAGGATAATGACGTCACCACTGAAATCAAAGCGAGATTTCATGTGGCCGCTTTTGGTCTATCCAGAAAGCTCTAAATTTCCGCCGGCTCTATCGAAAAGCAAAGCTGACCGTCTACAAAACCATTGTTAGACCAGTGGTGACTTACGCAAGTGAGTCATGGGTCCTCACAAAATCCACTGAACGCCTCTTGAATTGTTGGGAAAGAAAAGTCCTTCGTAAAATATATGGCCCAATATGCGAATTAGGCATAATGCTGAGCTGAGAGCCTCGTAGATCAGCCCGATATTGTCGCAGTCATCTTAGACTTAGATGGGGACCATGTAGAGCGGATGCCAGTGGGGAGACATCCTAAAACCCTCTTAAATGGCACGCCTGTGGGAAGACCTCGACTACGCTGGGTTGATGATGCAGAGGAGGATCTCAGAGCCATTGGTGTGAGAAGATGGAGGAGTAAGGCGACTGATCGCAAGGAGTGGTCATCTGTTGTTGAGAAGGCCCTGGTTCTCCAAGGACCGTAGAGCCGTATAATCATATAATGATGCCTTAGCCCCTTAATTTGTTGAGCATTTTAAAGGGATTCTTGAGCAGCAGTGTCAGAAGCGGTCAGTAAGAAAGCAGGGCTTACATCGAGACCCTTGAGTGGCACTCAATGACTGTATGAGCAAATGCTCGTACTCCTGCTCGGTCTTGGTAAGATTTTTTTTCTGGGTAGGCTCCTTTCATCAACTTAACCTCAGTGGCCAAAGGCTGCTCGAGTTTCGTTTTTCCTTGTCGGTTTGATTCCGACTGGCTGGTTTGAATGGACCAGGTGATGTTGTCCGATTTGTCTTGAAACAGCATTCACCAGACAGCTCGTTCCCTCCTCCACTGGGAGCTCAATAAGTTCATTTGAGGAACTAAACATCCAAAAACAGCGTGTTTCTTTACACAATACCATCCATAGCTGCTGGGCTGGAATTTGCAAATTCCTAAAACACTTAGTGGATACCAAAACTGCGACTACATGAGCAGTACATGGGGCGACTACATGGGTCGATTTTCCAAATCCAGTCTAGTTTAAAACCGTCAACGAGTTTTGTGTTTGCATCCATTGTTACTTCCCATTGACAACTATCTTCATCTGCGGATCTCGATGACAGTTAAAGTACCTGTGAAAGTATGGCGGTAGATTCAGACTCAAAGAAACTGTGCCTACACCTTCATGATTTCTTTCGTGCAATAACACCATAACAACAATGAATTTGACGATTAGGCACCTTTTTCTACTGAAATCAAAAAGTCCAAAGTCAAAAAGCATCTACCTAGATACTGACTAGCTTGGTAACGAACAAGTTTGACTCTTGTTTTGATTAGGTCTAATGAAATACGATAATTTACATCAATTTGCTCTCAATGTATGCAACATGACTCAAACTTTTAACGGAGCCATTGCAATATCTTAATTTTATACAGAAATTTGTTACGTTGTTGATTTTGAGTTTGAATTAAATATCACGGTAACACTACGAGCCTTCGTTTCGTGGGAAGTAAAAGCCAGGACCTTTCTTTGATCTTGTTCTTCGAAGACGAAAGAAAAGAGAAGAGAAAGAGGAAGATGAAATGCAAGAAAGAAAAAAAGTGCCGACGGAAACACCTTACGCACTATCGCGGGACGTATTCCGTCGCCGTATTGAGGTGACAGTACGTGGCATAGATACCGGCCCCCGACTGGAGGGGCGGGGTATGTCCCGTCCCGTCCGTCCGTCTGTCCGCGAGGTCAGGGCGAAGGAGAATTTACCGTTAAGCTCTCCGGAGGTCTTTCAACTCACCTCTTGGCGGAGGATCCCCCCCCGAGTTTTCTGCCGACTGGGAATCACTTTCGCGTCGTCGATCCCTCCTCGAGTGGGGCAATAGGGGGACAAAAGATGTAAATTGTAACCTACTCAATTCCGAAATTCTTCGAGAAGTTCCAAGGGGTGAGGCGATCGGCCTGCTACATTCCGAGGATGCCCTTGAAGCAGGTCCGTGATGTTGGCGACTTGCAGTACAAATTTCCAAATTGGTTTCATGAATTTGTGCTGTCGATTTGGTGTATTTCCGGAATTTGTGCAGCCCAGGTGAGATATTGTGAAGAAACAACGATTTTGAGATCAATTTCATAGACCCCAGCCATTTGCATCACATTCCCAAATTAGTTTGGTCATTTTGGGTTGTAGAGATGAGACATTGTGAAGAAACAACGATTTTTCCAACAGCAGAACAGATCTCAGCAATTTGCAACAAATTCCGAAATTGATTCGATGGATTTGAGCAGTCGATTTGGACGAGTCGGGTAGTAATATGACATATGATGAATGTTGTAACCTACTCAGTTCCGAAATTCTTCAAGAAGTTCCATGCTTGAGGCGATTAGCCTGCTACATTCCGAAGATGCCCTTGAAGCAGGTCCATGAATATGTGCTGTCGATTCGATGTATTTTTTCGGAATTTGTGCTGCCCAGGTGACATATTGTGAAGAAACAACGATTTTGAGGTCAACTACACGCACCCCAGCCATTCGCAGAACATTCCCGAATCGGTTCGATGGATTTGAGCAGCCGATTTAGAAGATTGGGGCAATAAGAGGACAAAAGACAAATATTTTTACCAACTCAATACCGAATGTTGCATGGGGTGAGGCAATTAGCCTATTAAACCTCGAGCATACTCTTGCAACAGGTACGCGATTGGCGACTTGCATCACAATTTGCCGAATTGGTTCCATGAACCTGTGCTGAAGATTGGGATCTTTTTCAGAATTTGTACTGCCCATGGAAATATATTTGAAAACAACGATTTTGGGGTAAACTTACCACATTCCAGCCATTTGTAGCACTCATTCTAAAAATGTAAAGAATTTGTGCCACCCGAAACGACACAGCAGAGCACAGCAGTTTTGAGAAACAGGGAGGCGGAACTGTCCATATCCATAACACTCGGGGAAGGGATGGATGACGACTGAAAGAGAAAAGGCTTGCAGTAAGTAAGGCAGGGATTCTAAAAGTTTAAATTGATAATATTTAAGAGGTAAATGATTAAATTGGCTGTAGGGTTGTCCAAACCATGTGCAGCCCATGGTGAGACACCACGGAGGACCAAAGGTTTGGGTGCATGTTCAAGCAACCCGTCCACTTGAAGCAACAATTCCCTAATTGGTTCCAAGAATGAGAACATTTTCAGAATTTTAGCTGTGCATGGTGAAATTCTATGGAGGACCAATGATTTGTTTAATCAATTTTAAACACCTCAGCCATTTGAAGCACACATTTCAAAACTTGTGCTGTCACACTATGGAGATCCAACTATTTTGGGACCAACTTCAAGCGTCACAGCCATATCAGTAGAAATTCGAAAAACCCAGAGAATTTGTGCTACCAGATCCTAACATGAAAACGGATTTCAACGAGAAGACTGTTGAAATTCAAACATCTAAAGCTACAAAATCATTCTCATCGCTATTTGCGTTTTTTCAATCATTTAGGAACAGTGTTACTTGTTCATTCGTGAAACAAACAAAATGATGTATTTTAGGAGTGCTCGAATGGGTAACGTGAACCAAAATGTGGAAGAGGGAAAATTACTGTTCAGTTAAAACGTAAGCGGCTGCAATACAGATGCGGTTTTCAAACGGTTTCCAACCATTCTCCCTTATTTCACCACGTTTCTTTAACTCATTTAATCTGCACCTCAAACAGAAACTGTCGTACCTATGCCCAAAAATTTGTTTTTGACATATTTGTAGTCAAACAATGCAACTATTTTTATATACTTTTCCAGTGGTAAAGAGTCCAGTATGTGTGAGAGTCAAATATGGACTGCGATTCATCGATATCTGATGATTTGAATGGGTTCTAGAGCTCATGGCAGGTGTTTCAGTATCTTCTTGGGGATCTCATGCAAAATGTAATTCGCTTAACGATAGTTGTTTCTTCGAGGGCAGCATTGAACAGTACTGTCTGATTATGGAGAGGAAAGGAAATTGTGAGCTCGAGGGGTGTGGAGAAAGGAAAGTATGGTCGAAAGAAGGAAGAGAAGAGGAAAGATGAAGAAGAAGTGGAGCGGGGAAAGGAAGGCCCAAGGGGGCGGCAGTGGGGGACAGGCGCTCTTCAGTGTTTAGTTGTGCAGGGTTCAAGAAGGACCAGTGCCATGATCTTCTACTCGTGGCTCGCTTTTTGTCTCACATCCTTCGTCGCTGTAAGGGCTCAGGATGGGGAATCCCTGGCGTCGAGCTTCCTGTCAGGTAAGTTCTGTCAATGACAGAAAAATTTGACATCACAGCATCGAATAACAATAAAATCCACCAACTCCGATGAGCAGGATGGACAATAACGTGGACATTGCAGTTAGAGGGTCACGCACGAGACGAAATTGTTGAAACAAGTCTATTTTGCACGTTATTCAATATATGGTTTACCCTAATATAGAGTTAATGCCCAAATGACGATCAAACCTACTCCCATGAGGTCTAGTACCAACCCCTGCAACCCTTAACAATTCCATCAAAATCGTCCAAATTCTATGATTATCTTCATAACCCTCAATTTCAAGGGAGTTTCGGCTGTTAAATCGTCAAAAATGCGAGTTATTTCCATTGAAGTGGACTTTCAAAGCTGTAACTCGCACATCCCATGAAAATTCCACTAAAATCACCCAAGTTTTTCTATAATTTTGTCTTTGGTAACAAATTTAAAATTCTGCACGTTAGAATAGACGCAATTACAATGAAAATCCTTAATAATTACCTTGTAGCCATGCTTTCGGCGTTTACAATTTAAATCGAATTTGATGCAGTTGTTCCTGATAAATACAAGTCGCCACTGCTAATGATTCGCCGGTTCCGAAACGTGAAGAAAGCATTCTGAAGTATCTCGCACATCCCGTGGAAATTACAACAAACTTGCCCGAATTCGTCCATCTAACCAATTGGGTTTTGACCAACTAACAATGAAATAGCGATGACCGCCCTTACATCCTCCAATTTTAAGCAAATGGTATCCATTAGATCGTAAAGTATAGGCATTTATTGAAATTCCCGTTCGCACGTGCTGCTAATGGCCTAATGGGCCAATCCATTTAAATTCAATAAAAATCGGTCAATGAGTGTCGAAATTAAATCAAAATATGAGTTTGCATGTGCGCAGTGGCCAATACTGTATCATACATGATGAAATACGTAACTATCTTCTGACAGGATCGACACGAAGCATAAATGCAAATTTTACTCGCCAATATTCAATTGGTACGAAGGTAGTTAAAAAGTGTGGAACATTTAATCGTGTTCCTTTATGGGTAGAAATGCAAACTGCATTTAAGTGTCTCTTGATACTTTGCCGAAGTTGAAAGTTCTTCTGCCCTAAAAGTACGACATTCAGATCAAAGAAAACCATATCGAACTGAAAATATTGATAAAATGCTTGTATGCAATTCAGATTAAAATAGAGAGAAAACCTATAAACTATTAGCGTTCTAGCTCTACTCTATTGAACATAGATGATGCAAGAAGTATGTCTATAAGAGCAGATTCAATTATTGTTCATAGGGCATGAGAGATGCATATTTCCACATTGTGGTGGTTTTATTGAATGCGAATTAGGGAATTTTGGTCATTATTGCAATCACATTTGGAGGAATGTTCGGTTATACTTGAAGAGTTTACTGAACACATTGATCGGAACTTTATGTATGACCGTGTTTCACGTATCCTCCAATTTTGCAATAGTTTGAAGGATCAGGTCGTGAAAAGTAGGAGTTTCATGGAATTCTTGGAAATAACTCAACCCAATAGTATTTTTAAGAAAAGTCTGTCAAGTGGGGTGTGGCACAGATTCTTCGTCGAGATAACATGAACGTCTTAAGAAATGTTGAAGATAATCTCAAAATAGTAGAATTTAGACTTGTTACGATTCACAGGACAGAAGTGCAGCGGGACAATTTCCGGCAGACTTTAACGCCTTCAAAAGGTTAGTCGGCATCTATTACGGGCCTGTTGAAATGAATAAGAGACTGTTAGAGAGAAAGAGACAAACACATGAGAAAATGAATGAGAGCAAGAGAGGGGACGAAAGTTGTTCAGAATGGCCGAAAACGCAAAATGTTTGTGGAAATGTTGATTTTAGAGAAAAACCATTTTTCATCAACCGAAAGTGAAAATTGGCTTTCGGTAAATGGAAATAGCCTCGGAAGCCATATAATAATAAAGCTAATTAAGAATAAAATAAAATTACAAATTACTTATGTTCCTAGTAAGCAGTATTAGACACTTCAAGAAAAACGCTGCAAATTCTTTCACTGGGGTTTATTATTCAATTGGCTTGCGTTCATGATTTGAATTTCTACTAAGCTTCGGAGTGTGCGTGTTTCACAGGTGATAGAGCGATTATTGAATTTCAGGAGGCACACAAATATGATCAACTGATCAATCCAAATAGGTATTTTGGTTGAGAACAGATTTACGTACTCTTTCCTGAAATTAAATAATCGCTCTATCACCTGTGAAACACGCACACTCCAAAGCTTAGTAGAAATTCAAATCATGAACGCAAGCCAATTGAATAATAAACCCCAGTGAAAGAATTTGCGGTGTTTATTGAATAATGAACCAAAAACGCGAATGTTGGAACCATAAATCGGGCCATACATCGGGAATGGTTTGACCTACGGACCTGGGGAGGGGCTCATTCGATTCCTCGTGGAAAGTTCTTCAAAAACAGTACAAATTTATGCCATCTTGACTTTTTTTGAGGTTTTTAGGGATTTTACAAAACTTTGACAACCCTTAAACGGCACTTTAAATTAAGTGAGAGAGCTGGCTCAAGAATTGGGGCGTTGTCGGACCAAGATGGATTTTTCCTGAAAATTTCAGATATTTTGCTCCAGCCGTCTGGGAGAAATCGTGCGTACGGCGTACGACGTACGGCGGACGGACGGAAGAATGTTTATTGCGGATTCGGATTCTACACCCTTTGAAACGTAAACCATGAAATTTTCAGGGGGGGTTAGAATTTTTTTTCAAGAGCGATTACAATGGTTTATTATTGAATAATAAACCAAAAGGAACTACTACAGCAGGAAAAAATGAATAATTTGTCAAATTATTTAAAAAGAAAAATTTATACGTAAAAGTTCGCTGAAGTTCATCTAATTCGGGTCTCTTATTTGATTTTCCTGTCAACAATCCATGCTGGAGCGAAACACAGTAGTGAATTACATTCTGTCCGATACTGGAATATTCAATGTTTATGGAGTAATTTTCAGCATTTTAAGATTGCTTTATGCTTTCTTTAAGAATGATCCATGTTTAATTTTAATAAAATATTCTTCAACTGCATCAGTTTAGTTGATTTTCTTAAAAGAAACAGTTAATGAGGAAGAGGAATTCTTCGTGTATTTTACTGTTGTCTTCCGCGTACTGCGCAGCACGAATGAATTGAAACCTCACCCTATATTCATTGGTGAAAAAGAAAAGTGCTCACAGAGAGGACATCAATATGGATCGTATTGGCATAATAAGGTTGGCTTCGTAGCGACTGTTCCCCTAACAAAGGCCATCAACACAACAATGATGTTGCCAACTCATGTGGCATCTCCCCAGGGCGCGCCGGTCTACTCTCATCCCACCTTGAAATTCCTTGCCGTCTCATCATTGAAGCTCAAAACCTTCGGATTCAACTCCCTAAAGTATTGACTTGGGATTTAGTAGCTGTTATAGCGAGAGTTTCTGGTTGTTTTCGATTTTGGGCTTCTCTGACAGAAGTATGCGATTCATTTTGCAAGAGCTTTTCTGTACTATGCAGGTCGGATCCATCTTGTTAGAAATGATTGGAGGTTGTGTAACTCGTTGAATGATCAATCCTCGGTTGTACATCGTGTTTACGGGAGTTATGTCGTGTGTTACACATGCGACGCAGGTTATAACGTTTCCTTATAATCCATTAGTTAAATGTGAAGACAATACAGTATTGTTCAGGCCGCATTCTGAACGGTGGCCAACGACCTCGGGTCTACGGTGTATTCTTCCAAGTCTAGAAGGCGGTGGCAACTTGAGAGAGTAGAACCTGAGGCTGTCACAAGGCTTGAGACCTACTTAGTGCCTAACGTTCTTGACACCACAGAAGTTCGATTTTAAAGGTACCTCATTTCTGTAAAATGCTGAGAAAATCCCGAATTCTGCGATAATTTACGAAGAAAAGCTCTACCGAATCGGGTGTGGCACACAGCACCACAACCTGTAATATAGAACATTGAAATGCTTAAATACAGACACGTTTCGAAAAAATATTAATGTCAAATTGTCATACGTCCAAGATACAGTGAGAAATGTTTAAATTCAACTAATTTCAAGTAAAACCAGTTTTCTTTATGTTGGGGCAGAAGTATAATCTGTTTAGTTTTTGGTGTTTCTTTAATACCGCGGTGATTTTGTTTGCCAATGTGGTAAGAAGGCTCTTGAATTTCATCTTCATCTATGACATCTATCAATTTTTTCGCGAATTTATTGGATTTTATTTCTGATGTCTTAAAATGTCTTACCTAACTATAACTTTTGGTTTATTATTCAATAATAAAACATTGTAATCGCTCTGGAAAAAAAATCCTAACCCCCCTGAAAATTTCATGGTTTACGTTTCAAAGGGTGTAGAATCCGAATCTGCAATAAAAAATTTTCCATCCGTCCGAAATTTTCAGGAAAAATTAATATTGGTCCGACAACGCCCCAATTCTTGAGCCAGTTCTCTCACTTAATTTAAAGAGCCCTTTAATGGTTGTCAAAGTTTTGTAAAATCCCTAAAAACCTCAAAAATAGTCAAAGCGGCATAAATTTGGACTTTTTTTTAAGAACTTTCTTTGAGGAATCGAATGAGCCCTTCCCCAGGTCCGTAGCTCAAACCATTCACGATCTATGGCCCGATTTATGCTGCCAACATTTGCGTTTTTTTGGTTCATTACTGTTTGTTTTCATCGCAGTAACCTAGTGATGTTGTGATGTTATAATGTGGATACTGGAGTGAACTCCTGAAAGGCTTTGTAGTCGATACACGGGTTGAAGCATTCTGATAACGTAAAAAACGCTGCGAAATTGGGGTTTATTCTTCAATCAACCGCGTTGGCTCAAAGCCTTCATGAGTATCCACATTATAACATCACTACATCAGTAGGTTACTGTTGAAAACATGAAACAATAAGCAAAAATTGAATTTCAGGAGGCACACAAAATGTTTGAACTGATCGGGTCCAAATAGGACTATTTGGTTGAGGAACAGATTTACGAGCTCGACATTCACACTTTATTTCCTAATTGAGATAACTGGCTCCATCCTGTGGAACAATTTTTCCAAATTTCGGACTTGAAAAATATTTTATTGCAGATTCGTTTACAGCGGGTTTTGAATTGAATAATAAAATTTTCAGGAGATGAAAATTCATGAAAGAATTTGCAGCGTTTTTCGTAAACGTTATCTTGAAAATAGAGTCCATAATTTTAATTTAGAACTAAAAATTACTTCACAAATTCGACTAATTCCTCTTCCAAACTATTTTCTGAAAATTCCGATAATATCCTTGTCTTTTGATAAAATAGTTTCTTTATTGTTGGTTTTCTAGGATTAAATTTTACTGTGGATATTATGATTTAGTTGTTCGAGTGATTATAGGGATTATCGGTAATCGAATTTCTAATTATTGTTAACAGTCAATTTTGTCACCAAAGTTTAACTGTTCAGTCAATTGTTAATTAATTATTACTGATTGATTTTCTTCATCTGGTTGTTCATCACGCGGGTTTTGTACTGTTAGTAATTCTTTCAAAGCTTCGTCAGTCAATGTCTCCTGGAAAGTGGGTTTTGATTTCCTTAATCCTTAATTAATTTTTCTTTAGTTTGATCCGCTTCCTCTATTTCTGTCATGTTCAGTTGGATTCTAGATAATGCGTCTGCGTTTACGTTAGTTGATCCTTTTTTTAGCATATCTCGTATTTAGTTTCTTCTA
Source organism: Creontiades dilutus (assembly GCA_031894815.1). Classification (NCBI taxonomy): domain Eukaryota; kingdom Metazoa; phylum Arthropoda; class Insecta; order Hemiptera; family Miridae; genus Creontiades; species Creontiades dilutus. The sequence continues at coordinate 608,079 of JAVIWC010005620.1, forward strand.
GTGACAGTCTCCAGCCGAATAACCATAGGGCCGTTAGATGTTTGGTAGATACAGTTATAGGAAAACCCTGATCCTAGAACAATAAAATTGTGAACCTTGCAGCAATCTTGATTTTACACAATAACTCGCCAAAAAAGTTGCTCCCTGCTATACTCATAAGGCAGAAATTTCCTCATCGTTGTTTGAGCCTTTCTAATAAAAAATCAGAAACCTGTAACGGCAAATCGGAACCGTGAAAGACGCTGCGAAACATGGATATTATAATTTGTCCGGAGGGAAAGTGAACTTGTCTTCATCAGAGCTCGACGGAGAATATGATGATGAGGCGATCATCCGAAACTCAACAGGTGTCGGATTGGGAGTGAAAATTTGACGTCATCTTTAGTTAAACGGCACCCGCCTACCGGTTTCAGTCAAAATTTGACTCCTCTAGCCTCTCACAGTTCCCGGTCATTCGCCTGAAACGGTTTGAAAGCTGAGCGGAAACATTAAATTTTCGGCTTTCTTCTGATGCCGGGTCAATCCGTTAAGAATCACCCAGACCATGTTGCTCAACATTTTTGTTTTTCGTGATTTTTTTTACCAGTTATTCTCCTATACTAAAGGAGCTCAAAACTGTTTTTAAAAATTGTTTTAGGGTTTCACTTTTTTTTGGCGGCCATTTTAAGTTCGCTTCTGAAGCGATTTTTAGCTCGGAACAAGTTTTGCGTGAATGTTTCTTACCCTGCTAATTATGAAGATATCAAGACAAAATGAAAACCAAAATGTTCACAGTGTAATGCTCTAGATTTTGGTCGTATCAGTTTTACTTATTATAGCAAGGGTATTGGAGAAAAAAATTAACAACTTCTAAGTTTAAACTAACTAAAAACGAGAACTTCAAAGCTGTAAAATCTATAGAAGGAAAAGAGACTCACCTTTAATTGTTTTTCTTGTATAGATTTATTATAGGTAAACTTGCTGTAAAAATGTAAACCTTGACAAGTATGTCTTTTTTTTTAAATAAATTTTTAAAAATTGCCAAACGGTGAACTTTTTCAATATTTAAAAAAGGGTATCTCTAAAAGGACTGAGTGAAAAATTATGAAATTAATTCTCTAAGTACACATCTTAATAGTGTAAACATTTCCTAAAAATTTGGTGACTGAGACTCAACTGGTTCCAGAGTTATATGACATTCACTTGTGTAATGGGAATAACGTTTCCCACCTACTAATTTACTAATAAACACATTTTTTCAGTTAACTGATTAAAACTAGCTAGTCACAAAACAAACTGAATTTTACCAGTAACTTAAATGTAGCCAGTACTGTTAAAACATTGATTAATAAAAAAAACTTCAAAACTTAAAAAATTAATTAAGTCAAATTTAGATGAAAAAAAACACACAATACTAAGTAAAAAACACATAATTACCAAGTCTTGACTAATGCACCAAAAATGCATCATTGTAAATTTGGACGTTTTTCTAACATCAATAAAAAAGCTTGGCAGTTCTGTTACCCATTTAGGCCTTAGTATGAAAGTTCATAATTTGATTATATAGTGTAGAAATTTCATTGCACAGTTTTTCACTAATATTGTGGGTTCTCCCAGAAGCCGTTCTCAGTTCTGTAGGTGTGATTTTCCTAACAACTTAATTCACTGGAACTCATGCTATGTTCTTTTTAGGAAATGGTTAGAATTAATTCATTTTCAGAATGAATCGCAACTACTTAGTAAATATTCAAGCAACGTGTCTCGTTTCTGGATTCCATTCTGTCACAGTCGTACCTAGAAGAGGCCTTCTGATTTCAATCACTAGGCAAGAAGTTGTGCATTTTTCAGAAATCGAGCTAGGAGCCACCTTTCTATATTCATCGACAATTTAATGATCATCATGACGCAAAATAAATTTCGGCTCAATGACTGTTTTTGGTTAATTATTTGCATTAATAACCCTTTCTAATAGACCAAAAAAATAAAATGAATTTGGTATAAGTACATGATATAAATATCCGAATGGAAAAAGATGGAAATTACTGGATTCATCATTTTATTCTTGAGGGAATCATTGAGAATTTACGAGTATGGTAAGTTAGGCTGTTAATGTTGTAGAATTATAACATATTCACAGTGAGTCTGAATTTTAGAAGTGTTTTTATTCTTTGTATGATACGATTACAGTGAAATGTACCCGCTACGAGATTGCTATTAGACTCAGCTGGTGATTTGAACGGTCGGTTCTGCTAGGGTCACTTCCTCGAATACGTTGTATTTGGTGAGCTAAAACGTAGCAATGAAGAATTCAGGGAAAAATGTCATTATTTAAATATTTATTTTGTACATAAAATGGATGGATTGTATTTAAAAAGCTAGCGATTCCTCCCTTCTTACTGGTGGCAGTAAAATGAATGAATACATCATTGTTTTTTCATCGGAAAATGTACTTTTAGAGTTTCTTTCAGGCTCCAAATGGAGTCGGAAGAGAAGAGAAAATGACAATGGTCTTGAAACTAGATGTTTTTTCACTATTCGTGTACAATAAAAATAGTGTGGATTGGTTTCATTAAGTACGTTCAAATTTTTGAAATACTCAAGTACAAGGACTCAAGGATGGTAATCTGTGAATTTCGTTGTGAAATTCTATAGTAACTTATGTGGAGGCAGGGCCTTGAAACGAGTTTTTATGGACGAAACTTCAAGATTATTAAACCGATTTTAACCGGTTGACAATTGCTATGTTCCCCTTAATACCGCAGATGTTAAATACCATTGGATTGACGGTAGAATGTGTAAGCCTGGAGACAGATTTTTCTAGATCTATCACTCCATGTCAATAAGACAAGAAGCTCACCAAACTTGGCAGACAACGGAAAAAGATATCAAAATTCATGCTAAAGAATATGTGTTTTCTGAAGATCCATCTACCCGGTTTCTGTCCTAGCTCGATCGCCAGGGTTGTTTTTTTTTATTGGAGTATTAATATTTTTCATGCTGCTTTGCTTCGTTGGATTCTATCGCTCAGAAATATTTCCGTTTCACACTTTTCAATGGCTACCATGTTATCGGAAACATTGTTTTCATCTTTGGAGATTATGCAGTTTGCATTAAATATCCCACTCTTGTTTTTTGTTTTTTTTTTACTAGATGATTTGACGACTGGTTATGCGACGGTACCTGATTATGAAGTCTTATGACGAAAATTGAGTGTTGTGACAAATTGGGAAGAGCTTTTTCGACTTCCTTACCAGTGGAATGCACGAAGAGGCAGGTCGGGAGAAAAATTGTCTGTGAGGGCGAGCCCATCTCAACAAACGCACCTTTTTTGCCCTTTAAAAGGGTGAGCCGAGGGTCAGGATCCAGATAAGGTGGAACCTGCACATGTTTTTTCCTGTCAGTAAAAAACAGGAGTGATTGAGGGAGAGAGAGGGAGGGAGGGAGGAAGAGAGAGAGAGAGAGAGAGAGAGAGAGAGAGAGAGAGAGAGAGAGAGAGAGAGAGAGAGAGAGAGAGAGAGAGAGAGAGAGAGAGAGAGAGAGAGAGAGAGAGAGAGATGAGAGACATGATAACAGAGAAATTTGTTAAATTCATGAGATAGGATGAACGTAAACAGGATTTGATACGAATACTGAAGCAACTATGAAAAGCTGGTGGAATAGCCATGATCTTGCAAGTAAAAGCACCTGAACAAAGTCTTGTATAGACCTTAACGGTGAAATGAACAAGAGACCTTTTTAGCTCGTTTTGCTCGCAATCCACGAAAATGACTACAAAATCGAAAAACAGCTAAGTAATCCGTTGTTTGTACAATTCTTCTTGAGCTCCGTTACAACAAACGATTTGCGAGGATTGTTCTTAAACAATCGTGAGCAAGATGCTCGGGTGGTGTAAACAGCCATCCGCACCGAACCAAGTTCTCAAACCCTATTTGGCAAACGCAAACGTCGAAGAGGTTCGTGTTCGTAGCGCATGTAAACGGCATATCGGCGAGAGAACGGACGACCGGTGTTACCTGCAATGGTTTCGTAGACTTCGGGAATAGTATTCGAGATTAATAGCTTTGAAATTCGAAACAGATGCCAGAGACTGACATATGAGTCTCTTGAAGCCAAAAACCGAAAAGCCAATCAATCCGCAATGGAGATACTCTCGTGGTAGTGAGTATCATCCTTTGACAACTTCCCTCTCAACATTTCCAAGTAAAAAATCGAAGTCGGTGACGTGACTGAAATGTTTTGCGTTTCATCAGCATCAAGAAATGAATAATTCCTTCCTTTCTGAATGAAAGACTCCCACCTTCTTGTTTTCCTCCTTTGATGGCAGTTGAGTACCTTACTTTCAAAAAAGCACGTATCCAAATCTGGGAGAAAACGTTTTTTTTTTTCCTCAATTTTCTATCTCTGAATATGAGTTTAAAAATCATCCGAACAAAACAGAACACATCCCGTCAATTCAGATGTTTTCATCAAAAGGTAACAAAGACGTCCCCTACATTTTTTTTGCCTTGCAATCGAAATGGCACATATCCTGAATTTCGTCAGGCGATAAGTCGTGGGTTTTCAAGAAGGCACATATCCAAAAAGAAGCATTGCGCCTTCGTCTTGAGGTTGAATATTTACACGAGACTCGATAGATGGCAGGCATGACAAATGGAAATATGGAGTCAGGTAAAGTTTTCAATAAAACCTACAGAATGGAGAATGAATTCTTTCTTTTTCAAAAAGGCACAAATCCATGAGTTTTGATCAAAAGGGCACATTTCCAAAGTGAAAATGGATATACATCCTCGTGTTTTGGGGAAACTGCGGAAAAACATCTCCACTAATCTGTAAATCGTTTTTTTTTTTTCACTTCCTCAACATTTAGTCGGAATGGATATGTGCCTGTTTGGAAGTAAGCTACGCAGTTTTTGATTTCCGACAGTAGCACAATTGATGCAGCATAAATTGCAACCTATCGAGAACGCGGGTGTCATTCAAGAATTTTTGTTGCAAACCTTCTCGAATGCTCGAGGGCAACTGTTCGTGCGGGCGGACTCAGACAGTTTGCAAGCATGTTTGATAATATTGGAAACGTTCATGAACAGTGCTTGTTTGATGTAAACGAACCTATAGCACAGGTACAACAAGGAGGTGATGGAATGGACTGGTTATCCCTTTCAAGGCTTGATGCATTTAGCTTGCATGATTCAGAGGATTCCCTGGATGCGTAATCTCTGGAGCAGTATTTTCCATCCATCTTCCATGTCCATCTCAAAACCTTGATCAATCTCGTATGAGCAGACGCTGATTTGGATCAAATAGTTGTACAGGTATAGTAAAGCGTACAACGGATTTGAATGGTTTTCCAAAAACATTTTGCAAATTATGTGGTCCTAGGAGTAGAAAATACAATTTTGATGATAAACCAAACTCAATTGAATGGAAGTATCTATCCCCGTCTGAGTGGGTTCCCTTCTTAGCCTTCAAGATGGGTTTAGAACACTTGAAGGAAGTGAGGACCAGACTGCACTCGAAGGCGGGGACGGGAATCGGCTTTTGGTCATGAGTGACACCGGTTTCAATGAAAGGAAACGGAGAAAGTTGTAGGGGTGACTTACAGGCCGAAGTGGACGTCGAGTAAGGTGAGGTTGGTACGAGTACCACATAATTCAACCACGACCTATTAAAAGGTTCAAAAACTCGCCGCCGGCGACCCGGGCTGTTGACCCCGAACCCCTCCCTCTTCCTTATGGCTTTATGAATATCTTCGGTTTTTTTTTTATCGGAGAGGGTCATCATTCATTGGGGCGAGCCCTTCGAAACGTATTAGAAAGTGCATGTTGACTCGGGACGGCATTAAGATGTACTTGGAAGGAAAAGAAAAAAAAGTCAGCCAAGTTGGGTGGGCAGTAAAGCTTCCTTTCTAAAGTAACATGAATTGATTCTTCCGAAAATTCATTTTCAGCATGAAAGCATGCACAATTTGTGAGGGTGATGGAATGGAATGGTTGCCCCTTCCAAGCAGGTGGATGCATTGTATTAATGATCCGCCACGCTCAGAAGTTGATTCAGACGATTGCAGGCGTCCGACTCAACTCCCAAGGCGACAGATACTAAAATCGGGAAGCGGCCAACTAACCATATCCATCACAAATTTTAACAAAATTGTCTCTTAGTTTCACCTGTGGCCATCGATTTCAGTTTTGGGGGTGAACAATGTTATTACTCACGCAATCACGATACAACTCATGGGGCACCATCCTGTCATCTACAGCCAATTATCAGAATTTGCACGACTTGGATTTAAAGTCATGAGAGAGAGGAATAGACGTTATTCGAAATTCAGATTTGGGCATGGTCGTAGAATACTATTGATCGGACGGCAAGGAGATTTATAGGGTACTGATGGCAAGGAGCTAACCAACGAAACCCGAAAATGACAAAAAATGCTGCGAATTCTTTCACTGGAGATTTAAAGGGAACTTTCTCGGAGCTAACCCGAACAATTCCTGATAATGACAACAAAATCGGATTAAAAACTTAGTATAGTTTTGGAAGTGACGAAAATTGACAAATTCTTACGAAGAAGGAACCAGAATTGATCAGCTATCTCGGTGGAATCTCAGTGGAAATTGGACGCCTACCACAGCTGATAAAACATAGAGCAGAATAGTCAAATGTGCATTATTAGATCCGGAATCCTCGTCATTACTTTCTACCATTCCTAAGGGGTTACGATTCAAAATTCGAATCCTTTCACTATTCGAAATTCAGATTCGGCCATGCTCATAGGCTATTATTGATTTGACGGCAAGGTGATTTATAGGGTACTGGGCTGGGAGCTAACCAACGACCCCCGAAAATGACAAAAAAATCGGATTAAAAACTTGGTATAGCTTTGGACGTGACAAAAATTGACGTAGGCAGACGAACCAGAATTGATCAGCTATCTCTGTGGCATCTCAGTGGAATTGGACGCCGTCCGGCCTTCTTCTACCAGAGTATACGAAACATCAAGCAAAATAGTCAAACGAGCATTGTCAAATCCTGAATCCTCTGCATTACTTTCAATCAATCATAAAGGATAATGGTACTAAGTCCGGGATCTTCCTCCGACCAAGTCGGGCATACTCATGATACCTTGGATTTGACGATTTGGGATCATAGTCATGGATAGAAGCAAATTTGGTAAGAGCTCTATCGATCATTAGACCAATTCTCTGGCGTTTGAATATGGACTTTCTTTGAAACAATTTGACCATTGAGACCCAAACAACCTCCATGTTCGTCCTGAGGTGAGCTTGTACATTCTGCTAAACTTTCGCAATAGATTGAGAAATGCGCTGCAATCTGGGTGAAACAGAAGATATTTTGAATTTTGTTGTAAGTCAAGAGTCTCTCATGGGTAGCTTGGATCAGGAAGGCTTCTGGGTGATCTAGTCATAAATATGTTGAATGGTGAGAATTGGCTGGCTTTGGCAAGATACTGCGAACCCCCATGGTCGTAAAGGAGTGGGCTGTTATCTGAGTTCAACAGAATTACCTAAGATTGTCAAGTTCGAATTTTAATGCATCTACTATTGAAATATGGTTGAATGCAGCAAGTAATTATTAATAAAAAGATGAGATATAGACGGCAATTACAAAAATCAAGTATAAATTCACAAATGAAAAACCTTACCCCAACTCACATACATGCTAGTCAGTAAATTTTAGAAGTTATCTAAATCTTTCGAGATTAACCAAGAAAAAAATCTTCTTTTCATAAACAGATCAGGTAGAATTTGAGGTATCTCTCAATTTCTCCGGTAAATTTCGGATCAAATGGCACACTGAAGACAACGTGTTTTGAAGTACTTCAGAACCGTGTTTAGGCAAAAAACGTACGGATTGGTTATAGAACAATACAATAAAAATCAGGATGTTTATGAAAAAAGACGAGGGAGGACTTGAAAACACACAGCTGGTGGACTGAGAACACTAGAACACAGTTGAACAAGTCAACAGTTGGAAATCGACGAGGTTTTTTGGCAATAATCTGAAGTATTGATTTGTGGATTGTATTTAGAGGGTTAAGGACAGTTAAAGCAGCCCCTCTCCATAATCCCAAAGGCCAATAATGTTCTGCACAATAGCTTTGTATACAATAATTAGACTTTCCATCGGGAGGCACCCATGGAGGTTATAAAATAAATGAGTGTGATGAAGAATTTGAGAAATGACGGATTTGGCCTTTAGCTTCCTGAGTATCTTCTGTGTGATGCAGGATAACCGCCTCAACCCTTAAAAGGGGCAAAAGCTACACACTAATATCTCAGAAAAGTCATTTCTAAGAAAGTATGTGTCACGTTCCATTTGATAATCATCAGAAAACATGGATCCATCGGAGATTGGAAGATGTTAACGAAAAATGTTTTACTATCCTGATAAGGCAGACAGGAGCGGGTGTGTCTGAGGGTCAAAGTAACTTAGTAATCGTAGGGCTGTAATACAAGTTCCTACTTTCAATAATTTCATTGCATTTTTTCGTAAATCATAAATGAGGAATTTAAACTTGATAAGTCATTTTATTTGTGGAATTTATATTGGTTTTGGTTTATTATTCAATAATAAACCACTGTAATCGCTCTTGAAAAAAACAATTTAACCACCCCCTGAAAATTTCATGGTTTACGTTTCAAAGGGTGTAGAATCCGAATCTGCAATACAAATTTTACCGTCCGTCCGCCGTACGCACGATTTCTCCCAAACGGCTGGAGCAAAAAATCAGGGTTGTCAAAGTTGAGTAAAATCCCTAAAAATCTCAAAAAAAAAAGTCAAGGCGGCCTAAATTTGGACTTTTTTTTTTTAAAGAACTTTCCATGAGGAATCGAATGAGCCCCTCCCCAGGTCCGTAGCTCGAACCATTCCCGATGTATGGACTTATGGTGCCAACATTTGCATCCACATTCACTACATCACTAGGTTACTGCGATCAAAACAACAGCGTTTTTTTCTTTTTTTGATCGCAGAAACTTAGTAATGTAGTGAATGTGGATACTGGAGTGAACTCCTAAAAGGGTTTATAGCCGATACACAGATTGAAGCATTCTAATATGCATGCTCCGTCTTACGAAATTTAAAATTTTCAAATAGAATATTTTTCCATTGTAATCGCTCTTGAAAAAAACGCTGCAAATTCTTTCACTGGGGTTTATTATTCAATGATTCATGATTTGAATTTTTACTAAGCTTCGGAGTGTGCGTGTTTCACAGGTGATAGAGCGATTATTGAATTTCAGGAGGCACACAAATATGATCAACTGATCAATCCAAATAGGTATTTTGGTTGAGAACCGATTTAAGTGCTCTATGCATATCTCCTGAAATTTAATAATCGCTCTATCACCTGTGAAACACCCACACTCCAAAGCTTAGTAGAAATTCAAATCATGAATCATTGAATAATAAACCCCAGTGAAAGAATTTGCAGCGTTTTTATACATTTATTGCTTCCGTGTCTACCTTTAGCCAATCTCTACCTGAGCCATTGTTTTCACATCAATTCCTATTCACATTCCATTTCCGTTTCTTCCCGGAAGATAATTAACCCAAAATACGTTGAACTTGATTTTGGGGTGGAAAACAAAAACTATTGGAGCACTGAGAGTCTGGTCTAGTTCACGGGCCAGCGGTAACGGCGGACTCGCACGCACGAAATCCCAGCGGCCTCTACTTAGTCACAAGTGGGTCCGGTGTTACGTAAAACTTTCACGTCTGACTCACTTACTGACTCACTTTTATGGTGGGCCATCCGAGTCGGGACCTTCGTCACAAGTTACTGTCATGACGGCACTGGGTCACACGAAATTCCTGAATGCCGACCCTCCATTGTACCTGGCTCGGAGATCTGAAGAGCTATTGATAGATGTAGATGTAGACTTATGAGCTCCCGGCCCTTCCCTACCGATTCGGTTAGGTATATTTATATGTAATCATAGAATAATGACTCACTAATACCAATAAAACTCGGTTAAAGAGCACAGTGCGTCGTAACACTATTCTACAGGATATGTTTTCACTATATCATTAGAATTTATTTCTTCTCGTGTTGGGGTGACTTACGGAATTCAGCTCTGGGGTTGTGCCAAGAAGTCAAATATTAAGATGATACAAACTTCCCAGAACAAGATACTAAGAAGTATGGTGAATGCACCATGGTATATGCGTAACGACGATATTCACAAAGATTTGAGAATGGAAACCGTTCAAGAAACTGTACAAAAATTTGCAAAGAAACACGAAAAACGACTTCACAAACATGAGAACCTGGAGATGCTCCACGTTTTGGACAACGGAGGAGAACTTCGGCGTCTCAACCGAAACAAACCGTCGGATCTCGTATCGTAGTGCTGGACCGATATTAGTGCACATAAGAACATTATGTGAGTGTTTAGTATATGATATCAATAGGGTATGACTCGCTGGAGAACTACCCTTCAAAGTGAATAATTAATTTTATGAAAGAAAATGCTGATAAATTTTGTAAATGTTATTCAGTCGCAGTAATAAAATTCAAAAAAAAAAAAAAAAAAAAATCGTAACCCTCTCTAAATTTTTTGTTTTTGCAGAATCCAGATATGACAGTTTTGATTATGTGCTTGTTGATAGCTCCTAATAACCCCCCCCCCCTCCTCAATGATTGCAGGCCACCGATTCAGTTCATTGTAGTCATCTACCTATGATCGACCTATAGTTCGATACCGCAATGAACGGAAAAATGCCTTAATCTCCAAGAAACGAAGGTGGGAGTAGGGGATACAGTTACTCAGTAACCTAAGTAATTCAGCGCGTATTCAGCTCGCAGCTCAGTATGCGTTTGACTTTTTTTAGTAACTAGTACTGATTCCGGGTAGGAATATATCCATCATCATCCTATATCCATATCCTATACCCTTTGGTATCGGAAGCATTTCGTTCAGTGCTGGCGAATCTGACAGATCCTGTCTATCTGTCAGCTGTGTGTCTGCAAATCCTTATAATTTTCTTAATTTCTATAATTTTCGTCCTAATATAATTTCATTTTGATCAAATTTTCAAGGAATTTGAAAGATTATAAGGCTTGAGAAATCCTTGACAATGAACCAGTCAATAACAATATCATGCTGAATCAATTTTAGTCCCCTGTCAATTTCAGTGCTAAATGAATTAAACAAAAAACCTTTTTTAACAAAGCTTTTATTTAAATGCCCTAAAAAGAAGGAAATAAATGTTTACTTACAAATTCCAACTGTCCACTTATAGCCTATATACACAATTCATAAAATCATAAAAGCTTGTCTCGAGATTTAGGCTTGTGTAAATTAACTAGTTCCTGGGTACCTATTTCATTGATCAACTTATTCCGATAAGTTAATTTTGGTTTATTATTCAATAATAAACCATTGTAATCGCTCTTGAAAAAAAAAAAAAAAAACGTTTCAAACCCCCTCCCCCGAATCTGCAATAAAAATTTTTCCGTCCGTCCGGCGTACGCACGATTTCTCCCACGGCTGAAGCAAAAAAGCTGAATTTTTCAGGAAAAATCCATGTTGGTCCGACAACGCCGCAATTCTTGAGCCAGCTCTCTCACTTAATTAAAGTGCCAAAGGGTTAACAAGTGTTAGAGGGTTGTCAAAGTTTTGTAAAATCCCTAAAAACCTCAAAAAAGTCAAGGCGGCCTAAATTTGTACTCTTTTTGAAGAACACTCCACGAGGAATCGAATGAGCCCCTCCCCAGGTCCGTAGTCAAACCATTCCCGATCTATGGCCCGATTTATGGTGCCAACATTCGCGTTATTTTGGTTTATTATTGTTTTTGTGTTGCTATCAGTAATCTAGTGATGTAGTGACGTAGTAATGTGGATACTGGAGTGAACTCCTGAAAGGCTTTGTAGCCGATACACGGGTTGAAGCATTCTGATAACCATAAAAAAACGCTGCAAATTCTTCCACTGGGGTTTGTTATTCAATTGGCTTGCGTTCATGATTTGAATTTATACTAAGCTTTGGAGTGTGCGTGTTTCACTGGCGATAGAGCGATTATTGAATTTCAGGAGATATGCATAGAGCACGTAAATCTGTTCTCAACCAAAATACCTATTTGGATTGATCAGTTGATCATATTCGTGTTTCTCCTGAAATTCAATAATCGCTCTATCACCAGTGAAACACGCACACTCCAAAGCTTAGTATAAATTCAAATCATGAACGCAAGCCAATTGAATAATAAACCCCAGTGAAAGAATTTGCAGCGTTTTTTTATTTCAGTTTGATTAGGTAAATAAAATACTTACAGATACCTATCTAGTACCTAGTACTTACGCAAACGTCGCGACAAGCTTTTATGATTTTATGAATTGTGTATATAGGCTATAAGTAGACAGTTAAAATTTGTAATTAAAAATTTATTTCCTTCTTTTTAGGGCATTTAAATAAAAGCTTTCTTAAACAGTTTTTTGTTTAATTTATTTATTACTTTTCAGTCATTTCTGGGTATATAGGTTCCAAATTTTAACTGTACTTATAGCCTATATTTATGGTCTCTACACCAAATTTCATGGGATTCCGAAAAGAGCTTGTTCTTTTTTATCATGCATTTTTTCTCAACAAGCCCTTTCATTTGAAACCAACTTTCAACATTACTTTTCGAGTCACTCTCAACAAACCCTTTCATTCGATACCAATATTGTAGAAATGCATTAAGATCACTATTCCGCCATCTTTGATGTTTCGCCATATTGGTTTTAGAATGACGTTTTCGAATGACTCTTCGAGTCACTCTCAACAAGCCCTTTCATTTGATACCCCTATTGTAGAAATGCATTAAAAATAACTGTTCCGCCATCTTGGATCGTCCACCATATTGAATTGATAATGACGTCACACAACTAATCGTGTATTATCATTCAATCTAAACGTGCATACAAAATTTCAACTTAATCGATTGAGAGTATCTGCTTCAAAATCTGGTCGCAAGATTCCACCCGATCATCCTTACATACATACTCGTACATTGCAAGTTAAATAAAAGCTTTTAAAAACCAATTCTTCACTCTGCGCATGCGCATAAATGTATGTTACTGTCTTAAACTTTTATCGGCGGTCTTTTGTTTTTAAATGATTCCAGTCAGTAGACAAATATTCAAGTCACATTTTCTGGTCATTTACATTACTTTCTTCCGGTTCTTTGGGTTGTTGGATAAGACATATTTGCCGGTTTAAAAACAACTATCATTTAACCTACTACGTCCAAGTTTTCGAACAAAATAGAAGGAAACGACTTAGGAGAGATTTCTTGTTGAACCTCTAAGCTGTTGGAGTCGGGGCCGCTCAAACAGTAATAAAAGGGTGCGATCCCGTAATCTCTGTCGGCTGCTTGTGAGTCTTGGCGTCGATGTGGGTCAGCCGTCTTCTTGAATCCTTAATAGATTTTTGAAACGGAGTCCGTGGCACAGCTCGTGGCCGAACTCCGTAAAAATCGTAATCGGAAATACAAAGACGGGAAAAGTCTTTCTTTTGAAAAGAAAAATTGGTTCATATCTGGTGATCTCATGAACTCCTGATTAAGAGATACAGCGTCAAATCCTCGAAATGGTCGTAAGGAACGTGGTTCTGGATCAATCCATGAAAATTCCAAATCATTGCTACTTGCGTATTTCAATTAAAAGTAGGTGTTCAAGGAATTAATTTTGATCGATATCGAGACGCTGTGAAGTCTAATATCGCGAAAGTTCTGTAGTAACACAATTGGACTTTATTTAAATGGAACCAATAAAACTCTCCTTTATCTCTTGATTTGTGCCTCTGTCATCCCTACTATGGCGAATAGCTTCGTTCATTTTTTCAAAAAGTCCACATTGTCTTCAGAGTACAAATATCAATCCGACCATCAATCGCCAAACACTGTTCTAGTCAAGAATATCTGTAACATGTAGAGGAAGAGTGCTGATATGTTGTTTGGAGATTCCTCAAAGAAGGACTTGCCCCATCTCCCATGTCTCTTTGCAAATGTTGATACGTTATTAGCGGCTGTAGCTGTGATTATACTTGGAGCTGTTGATGCTGAGAAAAAACAAGAAGCAGCTGTGGCTTTAATTGTGCTTGAAGTAACTGCTGATGTTTCAAACATACTTGAATTAAGTTCTGCTACAGCATTCATACTCCAAGTAACTCCTGCTGCTGTTGCAATTATAGTTGAGTTAATTGCTTCTGAGATTACCATTGGAGTTGACAAGGACGAAAACACCCATCAATCGTCAAACAATGTTCTGCTCAAGAATATCTCTAACATGTAGAGGAAGAGTGCTGATATGCTGTTTGGAGATTCCTCAAAGAAGGACTTGCCCCATCTCCCAAGTCTCTTTGCAAATTTTGATACGTTATTAGCGGCTGTAGCTGCCATTACACTTGGAGCAGCTGATGCTGAGAAAAAATATGAAGCAGGTGTGGCTTTAATTATGCTTGAAGTAACTGCTGATGTTTCAAACATACTTGAATTAAGTTCTGCTACAGCATTCATACTCCAAGAAACTCCTGCTGCTGTTGCAATTATAGTTGAGTTAATTGCTTCTGAGATTACCATTGGAGTTGACAAGGACGAAAACACCCATCAATCGTCAAACACTGTTCTGCTCAAGAATATCTCTAACATGTAGAGGAAGAGTGCTGATATGTTGTTTGGAGATTCCTCAAAGAAGGACTTGCCCCATCTCCCAAGTCTCTTTGCAAATTTTGATACGTTATTAGCGGCTGCAGCTGTCATTACACTTCGAGCAGCTGATGCTGAGAAAAAATATGAAGCAGGTGTGGCTTTAATTATGCTTGAAGTAACTGCTGATGTTTCAAACATACTTGAATTAAGTTCTGCTACAGCATTCATACTCCAAGTAACTCCTGCTGCTGTTGCAATTATAGTTGAGTTAATTGCTTCTGAGATTACCATTGGAGTTGACAAGGACGAAAACACCCATCAACTGTCAAACACTGTTCTAGTCAAGAATATCTGTAATATGGAGAGGAAGAGTGCTGATATGTTGTTTAGAGATTCCTCAAAGAAGGACTTGCCCCATCTCCCAAGTCTCTTTACAAATTTTGATACGTTATTAGCAGGCCTCGGCTGTCATTACTCTTGGAGCAGCTGATGCTGAGAAAAAATATGAAGCACTGCTGATGTTTCAAACATACTTGAATTAAGTTCTGCTGCAGCATTCACACTCCAAGTAACTCCTGCTGCTGTTGCAATTATAGTTGAGTTAATTGCTTCTGAGATTACAATTGGAGTTGATGCGAAAGCCATCACACAAGAAGTAGCAGCTGTTCGCCTATACTTGAAACCCCCACAGTCTTGCTGCCCACAGTCTCGCTGACAGAAATTTTGGATTTGTTCAAGTAGAATAAAAACATATCAAGCTAGGTGGGAAGTGGAGCTTAATAACATACTGTCACAAGGATAGTCACGAAATTAGTTGAGTACGAATTTGAAAGGAACATTGAAAGTAAACTATGTCAGATGTTAATCACAAAACACCGTGCTATGTTGTACAAAACGTTCAACGGCGATGAAAACCTTATGGCTACATGGAATAGCCGATCACATCAATGAGAGAAAATGTCTAAAAAACGCTGCAAATTCTTTCACTGGGGTTTATTATTCAATTGGCTAGCGTTCATCATTTGAATTTATACTAAGCTTTGGAGGTGCGTGTTTCACAGGTGATAGAGCGATTATTGAATTTCAGGAGATATGCACAGAGCACGTAAATCAGTTCCCAACCAAAATACCTTTCTGGATTGACCAGTTGATCATATTTGTGTGCCTCCAGAAATTCAATAATCGCTCTATCACTTGTGAAACACGCACACTCCAAAGCTTAGTAGAAATTCAAATCATGAACACAAGCCAATTGAACAATGAGCCCCAGTGAAAGAATTTGCAGCGTTACATGCATATCAGAATGCTTCAACCCGTGTATCGGCTACAAAGCCTCTTAGGAGTTTACTCCAGTATCCACATTACTACATCACTAGGTTACTGCTATCAAAACAAAAACAATAATAAACCAAAATAACGCAAATGTTGGCACCATAACTCGGGCCATAGATCGGGAACGGTTTGACCTACGGACCTGGGGAGGGGCTCATTCGATTCCTCGTGGAAAGTTCTTCAAAAAGAGTTCAAATTCAGGCCGCCTTGACTTTTTTTGACGTTTTTAGGGGCTTTACAAAACTTTGACAACCCTTAAAGGGCACTTTAAATTAAGTGGGAGTGCTGGCTAAAGAATCGGGGCGTTGTCGGACCAAGATGGATTTTTCCTGAAAATTTCAGCTTTTTTGCTTCAGCCGTTTGGGAGAAATCGTGCATACGCGTACGGCGGACGGACGGAAAAGTTTTTATTGCAGATTCGGATTCTACACCCTTTGAAACGTAAACCATGGAATTTTCAGGGGGGGGTTAGAATTTTTTTTCAAGAGCGATTACAATGGTTTATTATTGAATAATAAACCAAAATTGAATAGCAGTTGAATGCATATTGGTGGTATTAACATGTATGATTCAGGATAAATGTGTATGTGGACGCAAGTTGGAATGGACATGGCCTATTTTGTCAACAATTGAGTAGATACTCAAGTTGACAGATGGTTAAATTGTCAGTGCCCATCCATTCAGAGTGATTTCTGGAGAGGTATATGCTGCTAATATATAGGAGGGAAATCTCCTTGTTCGAGAGAGGACCGTTTTCAAAACTAAGAGAGTTCTGATACAAAATTATTGTGAAACATCTGTCATTCACTTCTTTTTACTCATGACATGCATTGGCAAACGTATTAATCCCGAATCGATAAACTGTTCAAAAACATGCAGGAGCGACCATCACAATACAAAGTTACTGTCGTCGATTTCAATTGCATTTTATTGCTTTATATTAGAAAAAATTCACTGATAACAAATTGTAAATAATGATGTATCGCCAACTACTTGAAATCAAATGGTCCTATCAAGCTTCTACGCTTGTTAGCCGTTCGGCACTTCAAAAATGTCATGTACCCCTAATACAGATGATTTGTGAACTTTTTAGAGCCAAATCTTGGAGAGTTCCGGAGAAGTTTTTGTATAGACCGATTGCAATGTCTTTCTTTGATCAAGCAATAAAACTAACGAATAAAAATGATTAAAAGCTTTCAGAAAATAACGTGTATTGACTTTTGTGGTCAAGAAGTTGATGGCGGATTCACCCTCTTGGCTCGCACTCCGAATCGAAAGTTAAAAGAAAGTGAAAACGTCTGTCCCGTTAATGCAATCGCCTTTCATGATTTACTCGATGTGAATTTTGAAGCGTTCGTAAAACTGCCCATTTATACGCGAAGAGGCGCACCGAGGAGGCTTAATAAGGCGCCGATTCAGTCTACTTGCCGTCTTTATGCTGCCTGCTCTCGTTTTTGGGGGTAATTTCCAATGATGGGCTTGTCCGAAGTTAATCTTACCACTTAATTATAGAAGCTGGACTCCTTTTCTCCTGGAGGATTCAATCAGAAGGATGATCTGAGTCATTATTTAGTTAGTGCAAGATTTCAGCCATGAGTGAATCCATCCACACGTGTAAAATTTAGCAATCTTTTACTCGGTTGAAAGAACCAGAACTAACTAGAAATTCGAAAAGGGAGTCCTGATTTGTTAATGAAAATTGCCATTTATTAGGAAGATTCTATGTAGAGTATGTATTACAGCAAACAAAACATTAGCAATATTTGTTCTGCATTGCTGATATGGTTTCAGCATTGAATGAAACTACCCCACCTCTCCCCACTTAAAATAATACAATTCACTTCGATAATATGCAACAAAACAAAATAATGTAAACACTTCATTCAGTCTTCAACAGTTCCCATGAGCTTATTGAAACCTCAGAGGTGGCTTCTTTACTCTCCCAGGAATCCTTCGCTTTGGGGTTACATCTGGTGCTGTAGGTTGCCACTTTGGTGGAGGATTCGGTGATGAGAAACCATGGAAAGGAGGAGAGTTGGGTGTTGGAACTTCTGGGGGTGTTTTTGGTATTGGTATGTCTGGTGGCCCAGGGGATTTGAGCTTCGGAGTTTTCGCTATCTCCTCGGATGGCTTAGGTTCCACTGGTTCACTGTGTGATAAGAGCCGGTCAACATGGCGTGTCCATTTCCTGCCTTTAACCATGACTTCATAGGTCTGACTTCCCGAAACCTTCTTAACTATACCAGGCACCCATTTTGGATGAAGTGGGTCTTTGTAGTCTCTCGCTAAGACATAGTCATTTTCCAAAAACTGTACACCTCTTCTCCCCCCTTGTTCGATTTGACGGTCTCGACGATTTTCTGCCTGTTCCTCATATGATGGGCGTAAACGATCAAAAAGTGTGTATGGCTTACGTTGTAATAGCCGGTATGCTGGGGTGTCTCCAATACCAGAATGGGGAGTATTCCGGTAAATGAATAAAAATTTATTGAGGGCTTCATACAGATCACATTGCTCTTCCTGTGCTTTCTGAAGACAGCGTTTGACTGACTTGAACGCACTTTCTGCCGCTCCATTGGTACTGGGATGGAATGGCGCGTCCACACGATGTTGAATCCCCCATCTTTGTAGAAATGATGAAAATTCAGTACACGTAAACGCCCCACCTGATTTCCAGTTAATGAATCAAGTTTTTTGGTATTTCAGCAGGATTTCTCAATCTCTGAATCTCAAAATCATATTACTCAGAAGCTCATTGATTAAGACTAAGATTGATCTGGATATCCCAACGTGTTCTTGATTCACAGACTCTACTTGTCAGCAATACTCAGGTGTTGCGTTGGCGCTTGCTTAGTACTGATAAAACCATTAGTGAATGTGACAAAATGTAATTTCCTTCATCTGAAGTGAATTATATTCAATAAAACTGACGCAATTACTTCGTTGTTGTATTCATCAAAAGATACCAGCCGCTTAGCCTGTGCAAAGACTTCTCTCAGATCCATCTTTTCATGAAACTGGATGCACTTTTTATAAATAGCATGATTTATAATTTATTTCATTTCTTTCACTCTATTAAATTCACCTAAAATGGTCACTTAAATCAGAAACATAGAAAAAGTAGCGAGATTTCAACTTTTAATGTGGATATGTTTGGCTTAGAGCGACTCACTTCTTTAATATTTGGTTTTGGTTAGATCCATCCCAATGTAGATATTTGATTTGGTTCTATGCAAAGAAACCATATGAAAACTATCCAACGCCTACTTCCTATTTTCCTGTACCAGTAAAATCAGAAAGACTAGTTCTTGAAGGCAAGGCTCTGGTTTAAAATCAATTGTGAGCGTTTGGGAGGTTGGGTCGTTTGAGACCATCCTGCGGCTACATTGTCATGGAACATGTGATTAAATCACAAATTTTGTCAGAACTTTTGGATGATTGCCAACGAAAAAAAAAGGTATAATTTACAATCCCTTAACTAAAATACCTGATTAAAGTGTTGAGAATGTCAGTAGGGTGTTTCCCTCGACTGGTGGAAGTTGAGGTGGTTGGGCAACAGCTTTACTGGTATTCTCGAATCATTATGATGATTCGAGGTAAATCGAGGGCTTTACAACGTAACATTTAATGGATATGGTCTGGCGTCCAGAGCTTCGTGAGCCATAAGTATTGATATCAGCTTCTGTTTCTTACGAAATCACTAGTAAAGGTTGGTTTTCACGGAGTTATTAGACGAAGTCATCCAACTGTCTTCGGACATCTAGAAGTCCAACACAAGGTATTAGATCAGTGATCAGCTTAAAGCCCTTGTGGCTAATCTCCTGCCTGATCGAAGTATAAATGGGGACTGGACCCATCTAGACTGGACATAATATTGGTATAATGGCCTTCAGAGACTCTGTGATCAAACTGGATGCACTCTTGACACTACATTTGATAACCTGGAGTCATGGCCGGTTGAGCTTGGGATCCTATGTGAAAGGGTGGAAATTCCATGGAGAGAAGCAATCTTGGCATGAGGTTTTTGCATCGCAGGAACGAATTTATCGACGATTGAATTTGGACGTTCGTTGCATTGATTTAACTATTGATATTCAAAAAGGTTCAATGTTTATCCTGAGATGGGTTTGTAAAGTCCAGGGAGATCTGCTCAAGCTTAACTTGCCGACCTCACGGAAAGACTGCAAACGATGGCCCCTCCAGGGAGATACGCTCACTTTGCAATGCGATTGAACCCGAAAATATTCTGCATTTTGTGGTGCGATGCCCGTTCCTTCAAGAATTCCATGCGGGCAACTTTGGATCAGTAGAGATTTCGGATGAGTTCTTCATAAATATGTTGAATGATGCAAATTGGCTGGCTTTAGCAAGGTACTGTGAAGCGTCATTTTCGTACAGATCTGAACTGGTATCTGAGTTTAACTGGAATCGATCAAGAATTATAGCAAAGAATTATCGATCAAAAGGTATAACTGTACTATTCACTTATTTTTCCCGATAAGCTCACTATTATTAAGGAAAACAAAATCAGATTTTGGATCAGTTGCAGATCTCTGGCAGACGTGCTCAGTCCACAGCCATATCATGCAAATTGTGTATTTGTTTTGCAATTTATTTTTCAAATATACATGTTTTTCATTCATTTATTCAATAACTAAACTTAATACGGTGGAAGGACAGTGAAGGATGAGTGACTATAAACCCTTCTTGACATCCCAACCTAATATCTCACCACTCACATTATCTTTACTGTCATTAGCAGGAGAAATTCTGATGACGGGTGATTTAAGTAACAGTACAACACCAGTAATCAGTGATTTTTGCCAGTGAAGTGACATATTCCTCCATTTCTAACTTGTACCGACTGCCCTGGAGACGTTCCCCACTTACCCACTGCCTCTATTCTTCAAATGAGATGGCAAGTGTAAAAATTCAAGTGTAAGAAGAACAAGCAGAGGGACGAGGAAGGAAGCAGAAGTGTTTACGAAGAAACAGACGTGGCCTTAACCGGGTTTCTGTTGGTACGTTGACCCCCTGAGCAAGGTCGCTAGAAACATCGTACGGACTGTCTAACGGTGCACGTGACGTAACTTGGTAACGGGACGCCTTCACCCACACACACGTCTCTGTGGGTCGCTGGGAAACGCACGTAAAACCACAGATTTTTTTAAAGGGAGTTTATCTGTACAGGTTCTGTATCTCCTTTTTGAATGGGAGTCGTTAGGTATTCACTGGTTGGCTACACGGCCACATCTATTTCTCTCGAGTCTTCCAAGATTGCAGATGCATAATTTTCATATTGATGAGCGGAAAACATTTGCTTTAAATTTCGACTTTCATTTAGGATGGAGAGAATCAAACTATCTACCCGGAGGGTACGTATATCTTAATTCCTTAGTAAACGAGAAAATTCGCGAGCACCAGCATAAGAGTATGGTATTCCGTAACTTTTCTAGACAGAAAATTTCAGGTTTACTCTTAGTGTATTATAAAATGGAGGGCAGGAGAAAACTACACTCTATTGTTTGTAATATGGAGAGTTAATGGAATGGTATACTCGTAGTTGCCCCTTCCGAGAGCTGATGCGGATAATTCCCTCAACACTCAGAGGATGTCCAAGACGCTGGAATGGGTCTGGTCATCTCCTGAGGCGGCGGATTCAAGAATCGGGAAGGGCAAACTAACCATATCCATCACACGTTGATATGAGATATACTTCTGGGTAGTTAGAGAAAATTTTAGATGTATATCTGCATCAGAATGCTGTGGATGGAATACATCACCAATGCCAATCGCATACTCATTTCATACTGCAGAAAGAATTGATGTCAAGATTGGTACTTATTCTTGCAACTATCGCTTCGGAAAAGGGTGTTCAGCATTTCGAAATTATGCCCCAACCGAGGAAAACCCCAAAATTGTAACTCTTGCTGCTTCCGCGCCGTGACCCAGTAATGATTGTGGGGGTTCGGTGTGGACACGGTCAGGCAAATCGAAGTTACCTGGACAATCTGGTGATACTCCACAAAGTGATATTTGCCAAAATCAAGTGGAGGACGAATACCACAAATTGGGTCAGCCCGGTGTCTTAAGAGTGAACTATTGCGAACTACAGAGAATTTTTCCGAAATGCGATGATCAGAGATTATAAAACAATTTTAAATTTCATGAAAAGTTCAGGAATAATGTTTAAAACTTTGTTAATTAATTGTATTGATTATCAAAAAATAACTGGTTTAATGTGATGCTTGTGACTGTACATTGTGACATAGTCAAATTAAGGCCATTTTGTATTAATAAATACAAAATTTGAACATGCCTGTATTTAATAAATTGTGAACGAGGGGAACTTAAAAATGAATCGAGAAGCTGGGCAGTGGTCGGTGTTTCTATGTTATGATTCCTTCCCTCATATTATCTTGCGTATATGAGGCCAGCTGTTGAAAAACGCTGCAAATTCTTACACTGGGGTTTATTATTCAATTTTATTCATTTGGCTTGCATTCATGATTTGAATTCCTATTAAGCTTTGGAGTGTGCGTGTTTTACAAGTGATAGAGCGGTTATTGAATTTCAGGAGGCACACAAATATGATGAACTGATCAATCCAAATAGGTATTTTGGTCGAGAACAGATTTACGTGCTCTATGCATATCTTCGAAATTCAATAATCGCTCTATCACCTGTGAAACACGCACACTCCAAAGCTTGGTAGAAATTCTAATCATGAATGCAAGCCAGATGAATGAAATTGAATAATAAACCCCAGTGAAAGTATTTGCAGCGGTTCATGCTCATCAGAATGCTTCAACCCGTGTGTCGGCTATAAACACTTTTAGGAGTTCACTCCAGCATCCACATTCACTGCAAACGTTTACAGCATAAGATCATGCCATACATCGGGAATGGTTTGAGCTACAGACCTGGGGAGGGGCTCATTCGATTCCTCATGGGAAGTTCTTCAAAAAAAGTCCACATTTAGGCCGCCTTGTTTTTTTTTTTTTGGAGGTTTTTAGGGATTTTACAAAACTTTGAAACCCTTAAAGGGCACTTTAAATTAAGTGAGAGAGATTGCTAAAGAATTGGCGCGTTGTCGGACAAATATTGATTTTCCCTGAAAATTTCAGATTTTTCGCTCCAGACGTTTGGGAGAAATCGTGCGTACGGCGTACGGGCGTAACATTTTTTATTGCAGATTTGGATTCTACACCCTTTGAAACGTAAACCATGAAATTTTCAGGGGGGGGGGGGGGGGTTAGAAAAATTTTTTTCAAGAGCGATTACAATAGTTTATTATTGAATAATAAACCAAAACTGGATCAGTGACGCAGGAAAATTGCCCTAGTGAGTAAATTCTCTTTTGGATCTTTACTATAAAAGTCCTTACTATAGTAGTAAATTTTCCTTGGATACACCAAATATATTCTTGGTATTAAGTACTCGTAAAATTATTTATTTCCAGAGTTCGTACTTCCCTAGTAAGGTTACTCCAAAGATTACTTTCTGCAGCTTTGTGCTCGCTATCCTGAAAGTTTTAGACTTCACACACCTATTGAATGGGTTTCTAGAAGAAGGGCGTGTGTTATTTTTCGCAATTTCGCAGGAGGACGAAAACAACTTTCAAATCTTAATGTCTTCAGAATTTGTTCATAATTTGATGACATACGCCCTTCTTCAAGTACTTCAATGATAAGGTTGCCGGCCTGCATTCTGATAACATCGCCCCTCTACGTCTCGTTTCTCTTCGAGTCCCTTCTCTTTGACTGCATTTTAATGCAATATACCGGCGGTTTCCGATATCAAAACTGCTCTCTTATCGTTCGTCAATTGTCATAGCAGGGGGAAAAAATTTTTATTTTTAACATAAAACACCCATTCAATTGTTGTTCTGTTGGCTTGCCTGGTGGCCTCACCACCATGTAAGGTACCTTACATGCAACTCAAAATTCCAGTAAGGAAATCTAGAAAATCTGCGCCCACGGATTAGTTGCAACCTCAACGCACAAATAAACTCAGTAAAGAATATCTCCGTACAGCCCAGGAATCTATCATTTTTCTAATTAACCAGGCAGGCTGATCCGGACATCTAGGTTCCAGCTAATATAGATAACATTTTCTTTTTTAATTGAGCATCTCGAACACAAGAGCCATTTGTTTTAGAAAAGGGGAAGAATTAAGTCTCCACAAGCAAACTGGATTTCGTGTGAATTAGTACAGGATCAATCAAGACTCCCCCCTCTCCATAGCAACTACCAGAGGTCTAGAATCATAAAAATTACAGGATCAGCATTTTTTCCAGTCACGGTCATGGACGTCTCACAATACAGGGAAGTCTAATAGAATTGATCCAGGTTAGTGAGGGTTAATACAAACATGAGAAAAAACAATAACCGAATACAAATCCGAGCCAAATCATTCTATGACCGAAGATGGAAAAAAACCTAAGTGTTCTTAAACAACTTTCAAAAACAGAATTTTTCTGTAATTCTTCTTCTTTCAGAACAGGGGCCCAATACCTATTTTTTGAGCTTGGTTTTCTTGTGTCTTTGGACTGTACGAACAGTTTTTTTGCCTTTATAAAAATGAATTCATGTACGTTTGATGACAATTTGGCATGGTTTGTCTAGTTGGAAAATTGTTTGACTTGAAATAGGCACATTATTCTAGACTTCTGTAAACACATTCTTAAAATTAGCATCCGATTTTTCTAGGGTCGTGAGGTGCAACTACAATATTCGTGAATAGCCAAGTGGGTGTACGGACACATTTTTTACTGAGTGTAGGTACTTTATTGAATTCTCAAATCTGATACAGATCTGATTTTACTGGAATTTGAAGGGCGGTTGAAGATTGATCGCTCGTAACTCCTCCGAATTCAATCATTATAGAAACAACAATGAACAAAAGTAAATGTTCAAATTCAAAACCTTTTCATGTGATTTTGATCGGATTTTCAACACTTATGGAGACTTGCTATCACAGTTATCTTTACGCATGCAATAACCTAAAATCCAATGTGACCTCGATACCAACAATTGAAATTTATTTGTCTGAGTATCTGTCTGGGAACAATTGCAGTGGCTCAGTTGATATTCATCAAGCGTAATTAAGTGTGAAAGAAGTTGAAAAGAACTTGTCAGACTTTCAATCGGACACAACTGTATCACTGGAGTGAAACTCAAGCTATTTAAGTCATCAGTGGGGAATTGGAGACCTAATTATTATATCCAAAACCAGTGCTTATGTGCGATTATCATAATCATCATCTAGACTTGATATACATCAGAGCTCACCTTAGAATAGCTATCTGATACAGATATAATCAAGCCCTGAGAAATGATTTGTACCTACATTTGTATCTTATCTAATTAGATATCTAGAACAATAATGGTCGAAGTAGTATACGCCAAGCATCGTACTTCCTTTTAATCATTACCTGTTCTGTCCAACTTGGAAAACATCCGCCGAATGTTGCCAATTTCAAGTGAGACATTTTTTTTTTGGGAAGAGAGAAAATACATTTATTGAGCATTATATGGGGTGGAATGTTGGAATAGTTGGGGTTGTGAAAAGTATAAATTGATATGCCAAAAGCTCGAATTGGTATGCCGAAAGTTGAAATTGAGTCGCCAAAAGTTTAAATTGAGATGCCAAAACTATTAAAATTTATTTGTGCCAAAGGTTCAAATTACTTTGCCAAGATTTTCAATTTGATAATATGCCAAAAATTAAAATTGAGTTTGCCAAACTAATCTGAATTTATAGCCAAATTGCTGCTCCGTCCTCACGTCCAAGTCCTCGCACGTGTTTCCTCGGGCCCCTTAGCCTCATGGAAACTGCTTGATGAACTGAGAACTGAGTTTTCACTCGTGCCCACATTGTTTTAATCTTAACTACGATTTTTCTTTTCTCATTAATCAAATAACATTCACAACAGCATAAGTAAAGAAGCGTAATCTAACAGAGTCAGAATAATGTTGTGATTTGAAAGAATAACACCCAATGGAAAACATGGAAATGGAAAATAGTTTAATGCCGTCCACGCAAATGATGGAGCCACACCCTCCGTAAGAGACTGAAATCATATGGGAAAGGTTTACAATGCCTGTTGCTTGTAAATTGCTATAAAATGCAACATTGATAAGGCACAGTGAATAAAACGGTGGAGCACTTGCGTTCGACACGTCCAGGGTTGTTTTTCAAGAATACGATTGATTGTGATTTTAGAAGTTTGCTTAAATTAGAGGAAATATCTACAAAGTTTTCATTCAAAACTCTTCCGTTTGCTCTTTTTTGCTAGGAAAGCAAGTGCTTTACTCCGGATCACACTATACTTTATAATTCATTCAGGCAGGTTAGTTTCTAACATTAGTTCTCAACTATAAAATTTATTGCACTTAATGCAAATAAACTTTAAAAGTATAGATGTCAATTGGTGGTGCATCAGCCAACTCTGACATCAGATTCTTGTTATTTTATACGCTTGATAATTTCCCAGTTTCGTATAGCTAAAGTAGCTCTTCATCACAAAGGGAAAGTACGATTAACAAGAGAAGTAAACAATAAATTAATTATTGATCGTTTGGTACAATCGAAAATGTGATTAGTAATGTTGGTACTACACCATGGTTCGTACATCGATTGATACCAACTTGTAGTGTTAGCGAATGAGTTTTCTCGATTATTCAACACCTGCGAATTTTCTCATCTCGTATTTTCCATGTAGATACTTGATAACAATTAGAGCAACTTGATAGAATAGAGGAACTTCATAATCTAGTCGAATCACTACAATACTTTGTTTGAAATAAAAACAATAATTAAGGAAATATTTCCGAAATGTGATTAAAATGTCCCCGAGATTAAAATGTGACGTAAAATATATTGGGAGGCGTTTACTTCCACAAACAAAATATATACGGTCATGGAAATGTAATAAACCTTCAGTAAGACTTGTTTGAACATAATCGAGCCAATATTACCTGATGCAATGCGTGTTCGAATTTTCTAGTATGCATCCCCGTAAAACCTGTAGAGCTACGACAGTTGCAACTAAATGAGGGTTTCGCATTATCAATCCATCAGTTCTTGTGATATCCTTCAAATATCATACCATACAGGGTGTATCAGATAAGGTGCGCAGTACTTCACCCACGTATTTTACAACCATTTTCCAACAAAAAGTGCCTCCTAGCAATTTTTTTTTATCTGGCTTAGTTTTTGAGTTATTTCACTTCTAAGATTCTTTTTCGTGTTTTCGACCTTGTCTCAGCAAAACGGCTATAACTCACATACATTATTATGCAAAGTACAATTTGAGGATACCGTTGGAATGTGCATTACATTTTCTATCCTTCAAGCGTCAAACCAATTGTTTTTGCTGACATCAAGTTGGCGAAAAATCACTCTACAATGCAAACTTCAAGAGTTTTTTCAAACGTTCAGTACTTTACATTCATCATTTGATCAAGCACCTGTAACTTAAAAATGCGCCAAAAAGTCAGCTTTCGAATGGTATATCAAAAACAATTTTTACTATTTTATTTGGTCGAGAAAATCTCGTTTGAGTGCAAAAACAGCGAAGCACGTTGAGATTTTTGGCGGTTGGTAGTGATACGATTTAAAATAAGGTACCGAGTCATTTTTACGAACAAAATTCATCTGTTTTATCTTCTAAGGTGCAGTTTTGAATTTGTGCAAGTATTTTCTAATACGTAATTATAGTAAGTTTTCAATAATGCCTCCATTTGTTGAACGCACAAATGTGTCCTTTTGTGCATTGCATCCACAGCACTTCGAGGCTCTCGTCGGTTTTGTTTCATTTGATCTCCGCAATCCATTATTCTTTGAATGAGATGATCTCTTGACTCGAGACGAGTAAAGTAAAATACGTGGAAGAAGTACTGCGCACCTTATATGATTCAACCTGTACTCATATTCGCAATGTAACAGTCAGAAGTCACATCAGTATTTGTGCCGTTAGCAGATCGATTTTCTAGAATCTTCGAATCCCGTTTGCTGAAGCTGCCACACCCACCATCATACTTCTCATGTACTTAATAGTTGAGCTTCCTCCGCGTACTAATTTAGGAAGCTCCGTTGCTTCTGATCGCCCAAGTACCGTAAGATCGGTTTTAGCCAAACGCCCTCCCTTGGAGGTCAAGGCCTTCTCCGCCTCGGTTCAGTCTGCGAAAAAAAGGAACAGCCTCAAATCTTCTTCGTAAGATCCAAGGTTGCTCCATTCACACAAGTTTTTTGAGAAGTTTTGAAATCTTGAGAGCAAATGATAGCATAGTCAGTAGTATACCCTGCTATAATAACTTTAAAACTTCCTAGAACCTCCAGCAGATCTCTATTGAGCAGAGGAATTTACCCCCGATCTAAGGACTACGTGTAATCGAGGTTATCATCTTCATAAAGTCGAATGAGCAAGAACTTTTATCTGCAATGTTACAATACCAAGCACTGATATGACTCCTCTGTCTAAACACAAATCCATCTCAAACACCTGTTAACCTAAGTTAGCCTACTCTACAGGGTTCTAATAAAACATGAACCTTCATCTAAGATCAGGACTTTGTTGTAGAAGATTGAAATTTGAGATTAATCACCTCATTGTGGTCCAAATTTCGTTATTACAGCATAAATTCGTTTGGGTTCATTGGGAATGAGATATTGGCGATCAATCAAGAATTAGATATTAAAGTTGACGATGTATTCACCGACGATTCGGCACTTATTACTCGTATCTTCCTCTAAGCAATGCTGTGCATTATTTATGTCACCGTAGCTTACAATTTTGGGAGTCCGTGAAGAATTCGATGGCGCATCCACAAAGGAAAGTGCACAGTGCTGTCTTCAACATTGTTAATTTAAAGAATTTACAATGAATGCAGTTACCACTCAAGTTCTACTATTCTCAACCCAGAACACGCACGCATTTTCAAAAAATCTACATACATACATACATACGCTTGGAGACACATTTCTGTTGGGTATACGCCTGTTTGGACATCTCCTCTGGTATTCCCGCACAGCTTCTGGGCTTTAAACCAATAGATTGTCAGCATATTCGGGATTCGAAAAACTTGCCACCTCAATAACCAAAGGAAGAGGATCTGACTGCTAAACCAACTGTGCTATGAGCATGTTCTTTATTGTCGTTGAGACAGTGACATGGATCCATCAAACGGCACAATATTGTTTTTTCAAATATTTAGAATGAACCATAGTGCCACCATCACCAACCTGTCGCCACCATTCAAACCCACGTAGAAAATTTCCCAGGACTTGACAAGAAAACGCTTTCCATCGTGATTTTTCCCCCCCTCCAACACTCCCAGAATCCTTAATTTCCCCTAAAAAAACACGTTTTCTGACCCATACTGGCCTGAGTAAATTCAAATTTGAGTAAACCGCTGGAAGCTGAGCTTTCTAGCCAACTTTTTAAGTAATAGTACACAATTTTCAGAAAAGAAAGTTAAGTTTCAACGGTGATTTAAAAAAAAAAAAACCAGTAATTTATCGGATTTGACACATTTTTTACTTTGGGCCAATTTTTTACCCATTAAACCTAAACGAAAATTGTTGGTTTGACGTCAGAAAGATGGACGATTTAATTATCTTTCCAGCAGTACCCTCAGATTTGAGATTTGTTGAAAAATTTGGGAGTAATGGATGTTTTTGTCTACGGAAAGTCGAAAACACGAAAAAAAATCTTAAACTGAATAACTCGGAAACGAAGCCTCTAGAAAAATATTTCTACGAGGCACTTTGTGTCACAAATTAATTGTAGAATCTATCTTTAGCCGGATGTCCACCCTTAAGTCAGACTCCCTGTATACAGTCCTATTAAGTTATATCAAGTCATATACACAAAGCGTTTATTGTGTGCAGGGCTCCTCGACACGATCACGACGACAGCCGAGAGCAAAAACTGCCCAGGAGTCTGCGTCCACACCCTGGCGACGCTCATCTGCTACGAGGTCCTGGAGGACGTCGCCTGCCCGAATCCCTCGATGAGATGCTGCATCGAGACTCCACCTGGTAACGCCACGACGCCCCAGGCGACACCGCAGCGTCCGACGACGACCACCAAGCGACCGCAGGTCTGAAATCCAACATTTATCTCTGACGTTGTAAAGAATTGGCATTCCTGCTATCAGGTCTTGCCTAGCTTGAAACGTTTCAGTCATACAGGTTGATCTGTTCTCCATAAGCCAAGCCCATAAATTGGTAGCAATTCCTGGATAAGATTTGGGATCAGATTTTCAAATTAGTCCAGTCTGAATGACAAAGTCTTTGTCTGCCTTCTTCAAATGATGCCCTTAGAAACACGACTGAAATTGCACATTTTAAAGATGTCTCATAAACTACAGCGATCTTCTACGTACCAAAGTTGTAAGGCTAAACAAAGGAACTGGACCCCGAAATCAGTAAACGATCTCCTAAAACAATGAAGTACACACATTTGAAAACCAGGCCAATTGCGGATGTGTGTCCCTACTTCCTGATTCTCGCCCTTCTAAATCACCTAGCAATCTCAATATTTGTCTGATCCACGTTTGCCAAAGCTCTTGCAACTTAGTGTTAAATTCTTGCCAAAGTTTGTATCGAGTACCTAAGTTTCAACTCACACTATTTTCCGATTGAATTTTTTGCAGAACCCGTAAATTTTGTGTCATTTGAACTACAAAATCCAAAGATTTTCTTGCATTTCATCTTTATTTTGTGCGAACACTTTTTCGATATAAATCTTGGAAAATAGTTAACGCTGATTTGAAAGAGTTTTGGGCGACTTGACCAGACCATTAATGCTGCAAGAAAATGCTTGTTTAAAAATTGTCTTCTGTTACGAAAAAGCTATTTTTGATTTGCCAATCAAACGTTTTTTGTAGGAAAAAACTAGTTTAGTTGCTTCCTCCTAAATTTTGCGAAAATGCTGCAAGAAAATGCTAATCTGTTACGAATCGATTTAATAGTTAGCTTCCAAATGGGTTTTATTAAAATTAGGTATTAAGATTTTTGAAACCGAAATACGTGATATATTGCTGTTAGATTCAAACATATTTCCAAAGTTTTCAACTTTCAACTTTTGATTATACCGTATAGAAGAATTCGTCTGAGGGGATTTGGTATAAGCGTTTTTCAAAGTTAACTTTGATGATCATATATTCAAATTGTAGCATTCTAACCTCATCCTCATGAAAGTCTAATAAAAATGAGAATAACAAAATCTGAACAATTCCCACGACAATTACAACCCAATCCCCCCCTGTACAATTACCACGACGGTTCGTAGTTTAAGTAGTTTTCGAGAAAATTAAACTTTTATCTGAAAAGGGTTGAACTGAAATGGTTTTGGAACGTTCAAGTAAATTAATAAATCACTAGTATCAATTTTGATTTTAAAGACAGTGAGTGGTTGGAATCCGTTGTCTAAGTATACAAATTGAAAAGCGTTGAATTTCAAAATTCAATTCGGAGTCCTCCGTTATGGTTTTAGGGACAAAATTTCCGAAAAAGTTCCTGCTACATTGGAATAGCACCTTTTTATGAAAAATGAACTAGAATAATTGTGCTTTTCTCTGAAAACACGAGTGATATCCACGTTAGTGGAAATATATGAAGGGGCAGTAGTTTTAAGCCCCTCAACATAAATTTTGTAATCCAGAAAGGAGCTTTCTAGTTGGATTTTTACGTCGAATCACTTTTTTAAAAAGCTCAAAAACCTCGTTCTTTGTTGGGTTTTTGAAAATGTTCTTCCTGACATGAGTAAAAATCGTTTGTTGATGTTTGTCAGTAGACGTTATCTTCATCTGTCATATTTTAAGAGACGCTAAAAGTATTATAAAATGTTTTTCAAAACCTCTAATGTGATGTTGTTTAGTGAGAAATTAAGGAAAATCAAGAACTACACCTTAATTTTAAATCTATTGTGTTATTCTTCATGTTTTTAAAACCGATATTTCTAGCCTGTCCATTCCTCATAACCACTTTCGGGGAATCAAGACGCCCTTAAAGTTCAGTTGTCACAATTTATTTTGGATTTTCTGCCAGGAAACACCAGTAAGATCCATGAATATAGAAGTTTCGTTATGAAAGTAGCACGAAGCACTATTGAGGTTAATGAATTGAATTCCCTTAACTAACTTTAACTCGGTTCATTAGGCCGTGGTTTTTAAGTGCTATACAGCGAAATCTCTGAAATTGTTGAGAACAGGCAGTTAGGTCATGATTTTCTTCGATTTTTGTTGAAGTTATGAAAAGCCCGAATTAAATCTATGCAAATCATATTTTTTATCCCGTAACGTTTTGGCATATACATTGAAAATTTATCATGAAATACAGCAATGAGATTCGTTTCGCAGGTAAAGACTGATCGAACTTCGGACTACTAGAAGACATACGAGACTTGACGCTGAGTTGAACAATTGAAATAAAACAGTACCTACACGGAACATTGTGACCAAAAACCTTCTACAAACTCATTGTCACTTTTATGGTGGTGAAACTTTATTTTAGAACTTCTGATTTTTAGATTATAACCGCTAAACCCATCAACAAGCCAGAAGCTGCGGCGAGCACCATGACGAAGAACGACCAAGGTACTGATCACTCGAGTCAGTTATTATTCTAATATTTTAGCAGAATGTAAGTATTTCAATGTCGATTTCAATTATCGTAATTTATGTTTGTGATGCACGAAATTAAATTGTGTTGCATGGCTGGTCAGTAGCGCGCGGTTTGTGTACCTTGTCAATTAATTTTTGATTGAAATGGTTCATCAATCATTTGAAATTAGGGCAGGCAATCGAGGTGACAATGTAAGGCCCAAATATGATTGTTGTAAGAACTTTTGAATTCGAATGAAATGAAAATTTGTTCAAAACGATGAACGCAAGAACGCATAAAGACAAACACCACTTCAAAGGTTGTTTGTTTGCGTTGGTTGGTGGTAGGTTACGTGGGGTTCTTTTGGTATATTTTGACCAATTACAAATTGTCTCTTTAAATCCATTGTTGATAATGCGTTATTAATCTGAAAATTGACTTATATGTACTCGTATATATATGAAACTGGATTCTCTCCTTAGAAATTTGATATCTGCTGTCAGACATCATCTATAATCGTTTTAATATTATGGGTTTAGAAAGTTTGGCCCACGAATGACATTATTGAGGTTCCTCATTGCGTGGGACAACTATGGTATCATTCATACATCAAAATTGGATGATATGGTCGAAAATTGTCAATGGAAGTGTATTTAGCTATCATAGACAGGACCAATTTTTAGGTTGGAACCTTCTTGATTGGAAATTAAGAACGGAGAGGTTGAGGCATACTCCTTTGTATTATACTTTGAAGTTGTAGCTTACTGTAAGGTGAATTACACGGAAATGATGGATAGAAGTTGGAATACGAGTTAACATTGTCGCTGATGTTTGAGTAGTGATAGAGGTAGGATGTTCGGTTCTCGGAGCCTACCCGAAATTTTTGATATGAGTCTTAGAAGAAAATATCATTTCAAGTTCTGTTTGTTCTTACGCTGTCAGACGTAGTACTTCGTCTGAAACGTCTTTGACTTTCATACTAAACTTTTATACTTCATATTAAATCGTGATATTTGTGTAATAGGTCACAAAGATTGCCCTGGAGTCTGCGTGGCGGAAAGAATAGCGGATTACTGCGAGGCCG
Organism: Creontiades dilutus; assembly: GCA_031894815.1. Taxonomy (NCBI): domain Eukaryota; kingdom Metazoa; phylum Arthropoda; class Insecta; order Hemiptera; family Miridae; genus Creontiades; species Creontiades dilutus. The sequence goes on from JAVIWC010005620.1 coordinate 641,741, forward strand.
TGCTAACTGGAAACAGGACGGGACCCGGTGCTGACAGCTTGTGCAAGGAAGGACTGAGGTGCTGCGTCACCAGAGACGCTTTCCCTTGGGCTCAGGCGCCGTCCCCTCACAACCGCAACAGCAGCAATCAGCAGCCGAGCTCAACTCCCAGGTCCACGACGCTGACCACGACCACTCCTTATCCTACCAGAGCTACTGCATCACCTCAACAACAGGTAGGACACACAAATCTTCTTCGTTTGATATCTGACATGGTTTCAGCATCCTTTATAGTCCCCTGGATCAGTAGCTCCATTGCGCTCATGACTCTCATGGCAAGGAATCCAGAGGAGAAAGATTTGATTGCTCTGGGCCACTCTCTTGATGGTGGTCAGACACTTCCAGACAGTCTTCGATAATAAAAAAGGTTATGCACACCCCGACATGTGTAAAGAGAAGTTTGCAAGCCAACGCTTCTAATCTTGAAGAATGTACAGTTCATGGGTCGTTCTGTTAAGTTGATCAATGTTTTCCAACATGAAATGTGCCGCGTTCTGCACATTTCGACTTGTATGAGAGATTCTCACTGTCCGCTAATGGGGGCCCTTAGGCCTGTAGGAGAACGAATACAGATGAAGAACAAACTAGTGGGCTGAAGGAAAATATGGGTTTTCACTTTGGGAAAGGTAGTGAGGTTATATTAAAATGGTGCACTCTTAGAGTGAAACTCTTTGTCTATTATCTCAAAACAGATTCGTATTACAATACAAAATAGCAACATCATAAAGATGACTACAATAAACATTTTCTGGCTTTTTTCCAATAATACCTCCACGGAAAATTTTGGGCATATTGAAGTTGTGGACTGTACAAAACAAAGCATATTCACCCCATTAACCATAAATCATCTTTTGAATCAAGGGAGTGATATGTATTTGAAAATTGATCTAATTTTGATTGTCTTCGTGGACAGAATATTTATGAATGGACAGTATTCATAGAGAGCATTTACGTTGTATGAGACCGATGCCAAAAAAGAACTCTTGAAGCTTTTATTCATTTGGTGTTACCAAAACTCCGAGGAATCCAGTGAAATAACAGTGTGGAATCAGTCCACGACTCACATTCACCTACTCATGAAAGTAATTCATTCATTGCTCGTGGATGTGTATCCTTTGCTCAAGTGAGAAATGATCTCACTCCATGTTCCACACACAAATCTGAACTCTTATTCGAGCAATTCCTCAACTTCTTAAGGGCACAACTCAGTATCCTCTATGAATATCAGCCTTAATTAACGAACACTCATTTTCTGATTCGGCTCCGGGATTATTGAACACTTACTGGATGAATGACTGGTGTGCCCATACTTGAGCGTAAGTCGTTTATATCGAACCATGATAGTTTGGAATGTAAAACATGTGAATTGGGTGTTCCATAGAATACAGGTTGGCGATTCCGAAATATTAACGCCTAATGATAGAACAGGGAGCCTCTGGGAATATCCTCAAAAATTCTAAGCATAAAACTACTTATGATCCAAATAGTTTCTTACAATACAGTGTTTGCTGATCTTGATGCAAACGACCAAAGATCTGTGTTCATTATGAAGGAACACGGTAGAGATCAATACTACCCTATCGATCTTTGTTCCTATTATCGATTAGGAGAACGTCAAAAAATATATATATTAGGGATGATGGAGCACATACATATTTTTTATTAAAATTCTTGAATATGGATTTAAATTTCCATTTATACCGGAAACACAATGTGAACAAAGAGTAGATCCACAGTCAGATATGTAGTCGTAACGTGAAATTAGCTGGAACCGAATAATGATAACTGGATGGTTGTTCCTTCTACATATATGTGGCAATTACACACATTTTTAAAGCGGTTTTCCATGGATCAATCACCAGAAATCCATTATTCCAGTTCATCTAAAAGGCAAAACATTGCCACATGCCAATGAGGCTGGTTATCTGGGAATCACCCAAGATGCGAAACTGAGGTGGAAGGCTCATGTCAAGAAGAAAAAGGCAGAGATAGTTCAAAAGTTCAGAAAAATGCACTGGCTAATGGGTCGACATTCCAAAATGGCAATCCAGAATAAGCTAACTCTGTACAATCAAGTCCTTAAGCCTGTTTGGAATTTTGGAGTGCTGTTGTGGGTCTGCACTGCTCAAAGCAACCGCGATGTAATACAGCGGTTCCAAAATAATGTACTGAGGTGCTGTTCAAATGCATATCGATACACCAGAAATGCTCGGCTACATATAGAGCTTCAAATACCGACCATAAATTTTATATGTAGCTCTATTTGTAGCCGAACATTTCTGGTGTATCGATATGCATTTGAACAGCACCTCAGTACATTATTTTGGAACATATAGAGCTTCAAAGTACCGACCATTAAATGAAGTCATCAGGAAGCAAGCCATAGCCCACCATAAGTGGTTACAAGGACACGTCAATGAAGAGGCAGTCCAGTTGCTCAAAGTTTACGATCTACTCAGACGTCTCATGATGACCCATGATCTGTGGAAGTGAGTGTAGCCAATGTGAAATCAGTTGAGTGAAACCTCATTGAGACTCAAGTGCGTCAAATGGCACCACTACAATAAAAATAATAGAGACTTAGTTAAGTACCTAATTAGTCTCTTTGTAATTAAATCAAAAATACTATTACCAAATGTATGTTGCTTATGCTTGGAACAATAAATGATTATTAACAAAAAAAAAAAGAAATCCCTTGAATTTGCCCTCATCGGCATTCTACGTCTCCCTGCAGCAAACGTTTTATTAGCAATTCCTCTTAATTACAATGGCTCCAAAACCACTTCGAACGCTCCTGAGTACAAAGCTGGAGGATGTAAACGACTGAACGAGAGTGAGATGTAAAAAAAATCTCTCAGTTATGAAGACGTCCAGCAATAAAGTCAGTCACCGTGACTGTCGTTTCCATATCCGTCACAATGCTCTGATTCGTCTAGGAAATCCGTCCTCATCAACCTCCAAAGAAAACAATAGCCCTTGCAGATGTAGTTACGAAGTTTCGTTCCTCTTGTTTCAAAACTCTAACGCGTGCATACATTTCCTTGTCATGCCCATTGTCCAGCTATTTGCTAATGATGGTGACTCGAAGGTGTGGTTGTATAATGTATAACATATTGCGTTTATTGAGTATTGACGCAATTTCCATATAATTTGATTTGGGAAAACCATGCAAATCACACACAGGATTATTATGATAACCCTACCACGTAAATCAATGATCTATGTTTATCAGACGTAGTCTACGGAAAAATTATTCAAATTCGGCGATATACCTTGTAATTGTGCTCTACAGCGCCTTAAAAACAGCGCAATATGTGCGTCACCTCCTTAGATCGATTACAATTAGCCGCAAGGGCCTTCAGCTGATCAGTGTGTGTCTACACTTGTTATTGACTTGTAGATATACGAAAGAAGGTTGGATGATTTCGTCATTAACATAACTCCTACAAAATTAAAACTTTACTTGTCCCTCAATACGTAACAAAAGAAGATGTCTAAATATAGCAATAGTTTAAAATTCTATACATCGACACTTACGTTGAAACTCAGGAATTTGGCAACTGAAATTTAATGACATAAAATAAAACACCTACCTAGGCTTCACTTACGGACAAATGTACCTATAACCAAAGTTATGAAAAAATTTATTTCAGAAGGAACTCTTGGAAACGAAATCCATTTGCAATTATATCAGCTGATTCGGTTTCCTAGGAGATTGTTACTAAGAGATTCACATTCATGTTGACTTTTTTTCCCTGTCAAAGTTCAAGCCAGTAGAACTTTGCAAAAGAATGAACCTGAAGAGGTCTGAGTGGGCTCATACGGTACTTACTTCAGCTCTTTGACTTTATTCTTTAGAATTGACAGGGATTGGTGCCTCGAATTCAGTGTCAATAACAACCCAACTGCGATTTTTGACCCTAATTTCATTATGTCTGGTGCAGCACTTTCAGAGGAAAGCACAAAGTCCCTCAGCTATTGTATTCTACCCATTTTCAATGAGCTCCATTTCCAATTTTCGCACTTTTGGCTCACGATGATAGATTGCGCGTAACCGAAACGAATAGTAGGCACCTACCAATACAAAATATCAATTCTCCTCAAATGTATCACCAAATTTTTTATGAAACGGAGTTCTTGAAAAGAGAATTCTATTGCAGCTGTACTAGCTGATTCGATCGTCACAGTTTACAAGGTGATTTTTACTTTGTTCACAAATATTCACATTCGAATTGACGATTTTCTTTTTTTAAAGTTCTAGCCCTTAAAAAGTGTAATCGAATGAACGTACCTATATCAATCCGAATGGGGTCATTCGTTTCATCGAAAAGATGAGAATCAATAGTGTTTGATATTCTGATTTCCAATATGTCAGAAATTTGGGTTCACACTTTAGGATTGGTCAAAAGTGATTCCGATGAGACTGGCCGATCCTCGGCCTTTATGTGATTTTTGATACAAATATCATTAGTAGTTTCAGGGAAAAGTTAGAGTTGGAACTTGGGCAGAAAATACTCCAATAAATGAAAACCGACTTCAATGTGTTTTCATGCCTAGAAACTGAAAGGATTCAAATCGGAACTCCAACAAACAGTTGAAGTCCAACTCGTAAACAGTTATGGGGCTATGAATCCTACAACCAAATGGACGGAATTTGGATTTTATGGAAGATAGGGCTCGAAAACGCCTGAAAGATAGGAAAGCCCCAGACTTTTCTTTGAATTTTCGACCAAGCTTTTCGGGAGAGACCAATTGACTCGACCAACGAGAAATTCTGACGAATATTTTGAAATCCATTCGAGCTACATCGATTAAGAATTTACTTAAGAACATACTCACTAACAATAGTATAAAACAAGCAAATCAAACATCCTTTTTTTCGAACTCCGTAAAAATTTAAATGAAATAGAAAAACTAATCATTAAATGGAGAAAAGTAGTACTGCAGATCACATGGAACTTACAATAGATACTATTTTTCTAATATTGATTTAAGCCAATTAACAAGTAATAATCCTGATGGGGTTGCTTATAGTAAATGAAATGTACTCGTAGTTTATCAAACACCTACGTAATTCTCTAACAAGTAATTCATTTTCTTGCACGGTGTGCGCTGTGTCGGCCCAGGGAAAGTTGGCTTTCTGTTCTAGAAGTTTCTAAATCAAATCGTTACCGGACAGTGGCACTGGATTCCCAAGACGCATACGGGTTCAGAGCAGCGGGCAGCTAAGTGAAAATGATTTTGAATGTTATGCAATACCATTACTACTAACGCGTTTTTGTACAAAATTAAATTTCCATTTATTTTAATCAAGTTGTTGGGACCTACCTAGAACAGCAAAGAATACAGCTTAATAGAATCAATCTATTCAAATAGTTGTTTCAAACCTTTTTACCTATTTAATTGTTGCGCCGGTCAGTAATGAAAAACATAAATTTCTTCATAATCATAGAGAAATCATAACACGCAGCTATAACTAAGACTAACTAGATGACGGTTTAGCTATTTAACGCTATTTGGGTTCTATAACTGCTACCAGAGTAAGTTGGAGTCGTTACGGCTCATTGTTGTGAGAGGAATGTGACAGGCACTAGAGATCTAGTGTACAGAATTGGCTATAAACCTATAAATTAAAAAGAAACTGCAACTGGATCATTTATTTATATATAAATGTGATCACGGACTAGAGATATCACAGTTTGCAGTGAAACCTCAGGAAATAGGTACACCAATAAGCATAAGTCTTTTGGTAAGATAGCGCAGTGGCACCCTATTGACTATTACTCGGTTCCACGTTGGCTGTTAAATTCCATAAGGGCTAACTGGACACACAGTCTGCAAAACAGTGAGTTCATGCTACCATTACTCTGCCAGATAAATTTTATTTCAATTTATGGATTATAATGATTATTTTATCATTTTAAATTATACTTAACAGTATTGACCAGAGTTGTTACATCCCACAACTACATGGTGGAAGTTTACTGGGTTTGTAGACAGTGGGGAAGCTCTGTAACGTCTGCTTTGCTCCACAATTGGTATATTCTAAGTTTGTCGACTTAGCCTGGCAAGAAAGCTTTAAATTAATAAATTGACATTGATTCCTTCGATTAATTTGATAGTTCCACCAAAATGTGTTTACATACCATTCAGAAAGTAGTTAATACGTTTCTTTTGTCATTACTACATTCCACGCAAGCAGTATGTCAACAGTGCCTAATAGATTCTGATCTCTTCGTAGAATTATTCGAAAGTGCGATTGTGCGAATTATTTGCGTCATTACTGTGCCAGGCCGGCGATTGTACAGTATCTATTTCTTGCAGCTTGGCTAGGTACATCTTGTGTCATTGGTATTCGCTACATATCCTATGGTCGCAGAGACATGACAATGTTGATAGTGTTACTGTCAGTAATGGCAATATTTGTGAAACAATGTTATTTACTTTTGTAATTTAGTTAATCACACTGCTCATCATCACTTACAGGCCCAAGGATCCGGTCAGCAATGTCGTGGGGAGTGCGTGTCAGGTTTCTTTGCTCTCTTCTGCGACAAAATCGACATGGACGCGACTTGCCCTGGCGAAGAAAGCTGCTGCATCACCAACCCGCCGACAGGATCTGGAGCTACCGGAAGCGGTGGCGAACCCCCAAGGAGACCTCCTCCCACGACCACGACCACCACACAACGGTAACTAAGGCAGTCACTTATACATAAATGAATAGCATTTAAAAAGAATATTGTTGTGATTTATTGGAATTGGATTCAGAGGCGCCTTGTCAGCCGGACTGAAGGCAATGCCGTTAGGTCCCCAAGAGCTCAGCATCAAGGTACGCCACGATCAGATTGTACAATCTAACTCGGTTGTAATCAATTGCTGCCAACCTTAACGACGAGTTGAAACAAGGAAACAAGTAATAGCAAGTCAAGTAATTTGATTAATCCGAGGTAACTACATGAACGATCAAATAGGTTATTAGTTCGAGTACAGGAAGTTTGTGAACTCCTGCTGTAGGTAAATAATTTAAAAGGCCTGAAAATGGTTGGATAGATACCCGCCATGGAAAACTGCACCTTTAGTTCATATGAAAATTCCTGCACTACTCATGATTTATTGAAGAAAAAGGAATAAATATGGCCGCTATTTCGTATTGCATCTGTATTGTAATGGTAGGCAAAAGATTTTCTTCTGCTTCGGCTTTCAGACTGTTTCCATATACCTGGTTCATGAAGAATTTTTGGCATTTTCATTTCATTTGTAGTACATTTTCCTAACTTTTCCCCAGTGTGTCATCAAAGTCTTTTTGTTTTCTTACAGACCGACCAGTCCGCCTCAGCAGCAGCTGCCCAAGTGTCCGGGCTATTGCTTCCCAAGCATAATGGCCGCTTTCTGCGAGAGGCCGTCCGTGCTCATCCCCAAAACGTCATCCTGCACTGGAGGTAAACATTTATCTCATTCGTTTTTAGTTCATCCCTCTGAACCAAGGCTTCGTCATTTCGCGAATAGGAAAGGGAATTGAGGGGATAACAGAAAACAGAAAATTCAATCGCTGCTCAAGCGAGAATTATAGACATTATTTTTGTGACCAATTAAGATTTGGTTTAGCATTTGAACATATTTCAATACATTCAATTTTCATTAGGAGAGAGGGGCGAATGGAAGGGGGTGATTAATCCTTATTTCTTCACTATTTGGGCCTGATTGTACGGAAAATTTGAAAAAATATTGTTTTAGACTCCAAGTTTAGTCCATTTGTGGAAGAAACCTTGGAAATTTTGAATTTTCAGTCAGGAAGGGGACTAGAGGGGGCAATAAACAATATATTCAAGCTGCCCACACACTTAAACTGCCAAATTGCCTGATTTTGGGTTTACTATCCCAATAATGTTGAGAATCTACTTCTATGATCGACAAAGAGACAACAATTTCAACGGCCATCTTTCCCTCAAAAGTTGTTGGATTACGTTTCAAGTTAAATAGATTTCAAAATTCGAAAAAACCATCTTTCCGCCGAAGCTTTTTTCCAAAACTACTGGACCAAAGTTTACGAAATTCGGCACACAAATCCGACAACAATCCGGGATGTCAGCGACCTCGGTATCTTGATCAATCAACCCCAAGGGATTTTATCTATGAAAATTCGAAATCTCAAAAACCTCAATGTGAGAGGGTAGTTTCTTAAAATTTGATCAAGATAGAAATCAATTCCACGAATCGAATGAGACCACTCAGGATGCTGTACGATCATCCGTTCGATCACCATATGAAAAACCTCATCTTCGGGAAATGAAATCGGCCGTCTACGGTCAGCAACGCCATAGAACAACCCCTCGCTGCACAGCGCTGAGTTAAACCGCGTGGCTGGCGGCCGCTCAAGTATTTTCATCTCGAATGCAATTACAAGATATGGAGGCGCGGGGTGTCGAGTTTAGATAATGTACCACAGACTTCGTCAAATGAGCATAGGAGGACGAGGAAGATTTACGTAGAAGAACTTTCTAATACAGAAATAATAAACCCTGTGTAATAATTTTTTTTTCGATTGAGAACTTTATTGTAGTTTAGAATTTTATTTCAGATTTTTCAAATTTTATTATGGAAGAGTATCAGTGTTTAGAGTTCAGTATTTTCCTACTCTGCCAGAGTCAGCAGAGATTCTTATTTTGAAGCAGAATTAAGCCGCATACATTCATAAATCGATTTATCAAACATAAATTTTCCATCTTTAATATCTATAGGAAACATATGCTTTAAATACTTATAATATACCTAATAATTCAATTTTTTAAAGTTTAAAAATTGAATTTTTTAGAATGATTTTGTTTTATCGACGATTACTGGATCCAAAAATTGGACGGAATCAGTTAACAAAGACAAGTTAAGCGGGAGTCCCATTAAAATTCATTCTCTGTACAAACACAAAGTTGTAATAAAATTAAAATAAATCCTATGCCCTGCGGGTCAATATTGTAATAAAATTAATATCAACGTTGGTAGTGATAGTTGTGTTTCTATCACTTGGTATTTCATTGAGAGCAACAACACAAGTACATCAATAATAGAAAAGATTGTATTCTTGAAAGTTATGTTTCTGTTTTATTCCTCATCGGGGAATTCGCATGAATTTCGAACACTATCCTACCGTTCTAAAATATGGCTAAACGAAAACTTGCACGGTCAGTATCCATTACCAACGAAAATGACCTAACCGTCAAAATTGATTTGACGTGTAAGTGTTTAATTTTCAATTTTGATTTATTATTCAATAATAAACCATTGTAATCGCTCAGGAAAAAAAAATTCTAACCCCCCCTGACAATTTCATGGTTTACGTTTCAAAGGGTGTAGAATCCGAATCTGCAATAAAAATGTTTCCGTCCGTCCGCCGTACGCACGATTTCTCCCAAACGGCTGGAGCAAAAAATCTGAAATTTTCAGGAAAAATCCATCTTGGTCCGAAGACGCCCCAATTCTTGAGCCAGCTCTCTAACTCAATTTAAAGTGCCCTTTAAGGGCTGTCAAAGTTTTGTAAAATCCCTAGAAACCTCAAAACAAGTCCAAGCGGCATGAATGTAAACTTATTTTAAGAACATACCGTCAGGAATCGAATGAGCCCCTCCCCAGGTCCGTAGGTCAAACCATTCCCGATGTATGGCCCGATTTATGGTGCCAACATTTGCGTTTTTTGGTTTATTATTGTTTGTTTGTAACCTAGTGATGTCCGGCCGATAGCGTCGAGTTGTAGTGAATGTGGATACTGGAGTGATAGCCGATGTGAATACTTGTAGTGTAGTTAGTAGCCGATACACGGGTTGAAGCATTCTGATATGCATGAAACGCTGATAATATATAGGTAAATATTATTCAATATTATTACTGGGGTTTATTATTAAATATTATTGCTGGGGTAAATAAGTATTCTTTCACTGGGGTTTATTATTCAATTGGCTTGCGTTCATGATTTGAATCTTATTAAGCTTCGGAGTGTGCGTGTTTTACAGGTGATAGAGCGATTATTGAATTTCAGGAGATATGCATAGACCACGTAAATCGGTTCTCATCCAAAACACCTATTTGGATTGATCAGTTTATGATATTTGTGTGCCTCCTCTACATCTGTCTACCTTTGGCTACATCGTTTAAATTTGGATTTGGGGAAGTTTTAACGCAATACGAGTGCTAAAGGACTTGATAAATTATAGATGTTTTTATTGTTGGGGGGGGGGTATTGATTCAATAAAAAAACGCTGCAAATTCTTTCACTGGGGTTTATTATTCAATTGGCTTGCGATCATGATTTGAATTTCTATTAAGCTTTGGAGAGTGTGCGTGTTTCACAGGATAGGGCGATTATTGAATTTCAGGAGGCACACAAATATGATCAACTGATCAATCCAAATAGGTATTTTGGTCGAGAACAGATTTACGTGCTCCATGCATATCTCCTGAAATTCAATAATCGCCCTATCCTGTGAAACACGCACACTCCAAAGCTTAGTAGAAATTCAAATCATGAACGCAAGCCAATTGAATAATAAACCCCAGTGAAAGAATTTGCAGAGTTTTTTCTAATTGTCTTTAATTTTTTAAATCTAATGAAAATTAATTACTTTTTTCATAAACTCGGTTTTTCCTGGCTGCAGCGGTCAAACTTATTCCATTTTTGATTAATTTGTTAGAGATCAATCCTATGCTGTTAAACTTATAACTAAATATTTTGAAGATACGAAGAACCTGAAGGTTGACACCGACTTCTTGTAAAGTTTGAACACCCGATTGTTCGGGTAAAGTTGGGCTCTTTTGTTCCCTTACAGTTCTTAATTCCAGTCGTTCTTAGCCACAGGTCACGTTGAAGGGGACACCGTTAGGAAGGTACCCACTTCCTCGGCGTGACCTGGATCGTCATTAGCAATCATTAGCTAACCACCGGAAATTATTCAAATGATCGGTTCATCGATCTCAGCCATCCTTAGGGTAATCGGCCCGTGGCTAATAGTCAACTTTGGAAAGTAGGTTTTGACGACTTCACTCAAGTAGGTACTCGCACAATGGGCTTTTACAACTTTCTCCGCTAATATCTCCCGCTTCTTGGTACCTCCTTCGTTCTCTTGTCCTCGAAACCAAACAAACCAACATTCCCAAAGTTGAGTTAAACATAGACAATTAAATATAGCCCTGTTTATGACTAATGGAGAAGAATGGGAAGTATCTACGTTGAGATGGGTCCTGTTACACTCCTCCCCACACATACACACTTATTTGAAGAATAAGCGTATCAAATGCGAGATGAATGTAATATGGGTCCGGATCCTGGAACTGTTGAGCTATTTCGTCAGAGTCACTACTCAAGCAGTCTTATTCACAAAGGAAAATATTAGGGTGATTAAGAAAATGTTCTTTAACTACTTCGGTATTAACTTGCCCCTTCCAAGAAGTGAATGCGGACAATACCCGCAACACTCAGAGGGTGTCCCAAACGCTGGAAGGAGTCTAGTATATTTCCCGAAGCGGCGAATTCAAGATTCAGGAAGGACGAACTAACAATATCCATAACAACTTCTGCTTAAATCAAACAAAAATTCTGCTGCATTTTCAGCCAATTCCATTCCGTTTCAGAGGTAGCGCAAACGAATTTTCAACTTTGTTTAGATTCGTGTTATTCTCCCTCCTAAGAAAAAACGCAGCTTTCTTGTCATTGTGAGGTTTCGGAGGTCTCTCATAGGTACTGAAATTGCGATTCTTTGCCGTGGGGGAATTTTTACGGATCTAAAACCTATTCCAGTAGATTTTGCGTCCAAAATTACTAGGAAATGGCACCCCACTTTCGGATGTCAGTCAGAACTTAGAAAAACCACGTTTTGGTACGTTAAGGTCCAGTTTTGGCTCATGTATGAGTGTGAGACGGGTTGGCTACAAGTTAGAGCTAACTACATAGATCCAAAGTGGAGTCTTAGCTGTGTGCGAATTTTTACGGATCTGAAATCTACTCCAGTAGATTTTACGTCAAACATTTCTAGGAAATTACGTTTCACTTGCCTATGATAGTAAAACCTTGACCCCCACTTTTTTTGCCCTTGGCATTTATGGTAATCAGACGGTCGATCTAGCTAGAAGTTCGGGCCAACTAGATCCCAAGTGGATTCTTCGCTGAGGGTGAATTTTTACGGTATAAAATCTATTCTAGTCGATTTTTCGTCCAAAATTACTACGAAATGGCACCCCACTTGCCTACGTCAGTACAAACCTTGAAAAGCCACGTTTCTGGCACGTTCCGGACTACTTTTTGCCCCATGGCATCTATGAGTGCCAGTCTGTCGGGCTGGCTAGAAGTTAGGGCTAGATCCTCACTGGATTCTTTGCTTTAAATGAATTTTTACGGATTTGAAACGTATTTCAGTCAATTCTACGTCCAAAATCACTAGGGACGACACGCCACTTGCCGATGTCATAAAACCTAGACAAAACACGTTTGTGGCACGTTTTTGCTCCATGGCATCTCATCGCATTTTGGTTACGGAGCAATCAGGCTGGCTAGAAGTTTGGGCTAACTGCAACCCTGGTGGATTTCTTTTATGGCCCGTACGGCCTCGAAACGTAAAAGAACAAAATTTGAGGAGGGGTTACACAAAAAATATTGTTATAAGATCACAAAGAGAAAATTAAATATAAACCAAATGGGGAAAAAGCTCATTAATCAGCAAATAAAAAGGTTTCTCAATGCAAAAAAAGTCCCTGGTAACGTAGCTTACTCACGAAAACTGAAGAAAAGAGAGATAAAATCGTTAAAATTTTTCGAAAATCATGGTATATCCGACGTCGAATAACTCAATCATTTTGCAATGTTTAATTCCAAATATGTTACTTCAACAGCTTTTTCGCCAGAAACCTCGTGATACTATTAGTTTGACGAAATAATTTCTCTAATAGCCCACAAAACCTCCTAATCCCGAAAACCCCTCCATGTATTATGGTCTGTTCCAATATGAAAGGTCGCAAATTAATCTAGAGTTAATCCGCTAACATCGCTAATGTTTTTGAGGAATTTCCAATCCGGGATTAACTCTTTGTGGTTAATCGAGTCTTTAGGGTACCTATCTACGCACTATTAGGGCAATGCATCCGTGTAATGGGTGATCGTAGAAGTTTTAACTTGGGGATAATTATTAGGTTAATCGTCGAATATAGGAAGGGGAAACACGTAGAAAGTTAAAAATCCTTATACAACTAACGGATATTAAGGAGACTCTTGGGTGCAATGTTCCTTATAGAACGGCTCCCAAAAATGTGTTATTTATTAGCAAGGAATAAATTCCTGCCCTTAAGTCAGCTAAGTCCTTAAATTTTTTTTTATTCGAGTAAAATACATATTTTGATTCCAAAATCGGAAATAATCCACTAGTCCGCTGTTAGAAGCCTTTACCAAAACTACGAAACCGAAGTTTACGAAATTTGGTTCGAAAATCCAACATTGATCCGGGATGTGCCACTGACACATTCAAAATCTCAAAAACTTTCGATGTAATAGACAGAAATTAGTTCCCTGAATCGAATGAGAACACTTGGGTTAATGTACGATTATCCGTTAGCTCACGATTTGAAAAATTAGTTAGCTAGGCGGTCGGACTGCAAAGCCCATTCAACGGGGGGTGTGAACTAGACCTGGGCTGGCGGTAGCCCAAGTATTTTCATATTTAGATAATATACCACAGACTACGACGAATATAAGATTCTAAGAAGATTTTGGTTTAGTATTCAAACATATTTCGGAGCACTCAATTGTTACTATGGAAGGGAATGAATGGAAGGTCTATTAGCGATAAATCGTTATGTCTATATTATAATTTGATTTTTTTAATCGCAATTTTCCAATAAACCTCTCTTGTGCAATAAACCTCAGAAATTTTGAATTTGCTTTCGGGGAGGGGGAAGGAGGGGGTAATGGTTAATCCGTTCAAGGGATGCCGATACCTACTGAATTCTCTCGACCGGTCAAGAATTCAGTCGAGTTTAAAATAATATTTATAACTGTTTTATAATTTTTTTTCGTGTGATCATATAAAAACTGGACATAATGCCGTCCCTGTAATGCGTGCATTACTGAACAATATGTTTTTCTTTAAGGTTTGGTGTGCTGTGACAACACGAGGCAACCAGTGACGAAACCCCGACCTAGGCCAACGACGACCACGACCACCACGACGCCCAAACCAACGCCTCCGGACCCCAGGCCTGATTGTCCCGGCTCTTGCATCGTTTCCTACCTCTCATTCACCTGCTTCCGTAAGTAATTTTACTCGTCACGTCCTAAGAATGTCTGGGACGGAGACGAATAGGTTATTTCACTGTTGCCTAACACCTGTGCGACCACATTCTTTAACAAATTTGAGTTTTCTTTAGGTACCGAGAAAAAAAGGCTTTGGAACTTCTGGATGGCTGGTATAGCAGCAAAATGTTATCACAGCCCAAAACATCATTGATTTCCATCAAACACACTACCCAATGACGAGTTTGAGACCAATTTCAGATTTGGGTTGATTCACTTCCATTTGAATGTTGAATAGTTTTGATTTGAATATCTGGTTTATTTGGAGCATTTTCTAGGCATAACTGTCCGAAAACCATCGGTATTCTTCATTAATTTGTCAAATGTTTAATTTTGATTTTTCTTAATTTCCTTTTTATTTTAACTGTGTTCGGTCTTTAACATGGTAGGACCCTTACCCCGAACTTGAAGTACCTATTTGCTGTTGTTGAACGCACAATATTTCTCATCAATGTGATATGTACCACTTTCAGACATATCGGCACATGTATTAATCTGATTTACAGTTGTGTTCCAATTACGGTGAGATCCTTATGTTTGAAGTTTCAGGGAAAATGTTTTAGGCTGATTTCATCGAATTTTTGAGAATATTACAATTTTTGCAGATTATAAGAAGACTGGGACGGTATCAAGAGGTTGTAACAGGGTCTAGAGGTGAGAATTTCTACTTTTAACATTTACGATGCTCAATTGGATTACAGGGAATGCTGAAATGACGGACCTCTTCAAATGCAGAAAAGCCGGAACTCAATGCTGCGCTCCCAAGTCCCTGACGCGCGGAGAGACTCAGAACAACGGCAACCCCAGCGAGAATACGATTTCGCGAAATGACACGATCGCGTCTCAAGGGGCGTATCCGTACAGGCCGACTCCAACGCCGAGACCCAGCGCTCCCCATCATACGACGCTTAGTGAGTATCTCTGGTAAATGAAATAGAGTTGAATGTAAGAGGTAAGGCCTCAATTGTATGGTGAAACACCTACAGAGGCGAGGGATAGTCATCATCTGTCCTGGGGTGTGAATTCTCTAAGTTGCTCACCAACCAGCTGAGCTAGGGTGATAGCAAAGAGCGTGTAACATTTGGAGGCGAGATGATGGAATGGTATAGTTGCCCCTTCCACTGAGCTGAATGCGGGTGATGCCTGCAACACTCAGACGATGACCCAGACGCTTGAAGGCGTCTGATTCATCTCCCAAGACGACGGATTCAAGAGTCCAGACTTCTTAAGACCCCCTTGCGTCCTCTTACGGTGATTGAATTTCCGTTAACTATATTTCAACCTGTCAATGCAAGCTGCATAGTTGAGTTATCTTCTTCACTCAACTTGATGTCGTTTGTCGTTGACATTTGGTCACTGTCACGGAAAACAAAGTACCGTATGGATATGGAATTGCGGTTGCTGCAACAAGTTTGAAACGTTTTTCAGACTTAGTTGACAGTCTGGTGAAATTCAGTCCTTTCCCCCTTATTTGATCTACCAGTATGAAGACTATTCAGTTAGGAGTTAACTTAATCTGAAAAGAACAGGATATAGTACTCTCTAATGTTGCTCAAGAAATAATTTATGGAATGACCAACCACTGTCTACATCTGTTCTTCAATTGTGCTTTTCTGACTTGCCCGTTGGGGGTGAGACGTGATAGACTTGGTATGATTGTAATATGAACATTATCACGCAGCCAATTCAATTCCTGAACCCATCCCAAACCAAATTGCGGTCCTCTCTCTTCAGGTCAGCTTAAATGCATTTTAGCTGAGTTCACCACCTTTGAAGGATTTGACAACAGTTAGAAAATTTCAGCAAAGAAAGACAACTTAGAACTGTGTGTTTGTTTGGGACAAAACTTTCCCCACAGAAACTCGATCCTCGACTCTTTATTAGATCTAGCATATTACTGCAAAGTATCTCGGTGATATCTAAGTTTACACAACTTAACGATGCGCACTTGGGTTGATAAACTATCGAAACTTATTCATCACAAATCTGGTGCAACGATTATGATTTTAAACGTTTTAATTGTAATCAACCAACAATTGCTACTTGAGATTCTTCATTATACCACCTAAGTAGTTGATACCAAACAATTTTCCCAACAATTTCTGAAAAACAGGATTATGTAAGTTCTCTCGTCATCCGAACCTCAACGTCATTGCTGTCAAAACGGTACGTTTTAGCAATTTTTTTCCATTCCGCTACTTTATAATACTGACCAGCCATGCTTCTTTACTGACCAGCTTGTACATACGTATTTTATTGCACCTACTAACTTTGTTTTGTTCATTAAAAATAGTATAAATTGCTTGGCGCAGCTAACCTTGCAGGTCTCGCTTTTTTTCAGCAATTTACCGTAAGTACCTATTCTATTTTAAAATCTAACTGGTTGTAAAAAGAAAAAATGTTTTCGGTTGCTTTTAATGCAGGAATTTTCTGTGCTCAGGGTTTCAGGTGCGTTTTCTCCAACGTTCTTCGTTAAATGCTAATCGTAATTTTGCTCATGAACACAAATTTTCTTAAGGTGATTTTCAGGTAATTTCTACGTTTCTTTCTTCATTTTTCTCTCGGGGTGCACCTTCAAATGCAGGTATAACACACTAAATACCTACTGGTCTTTCTCTTCCTTGTAATACGAGACATTATCTAGAACTGGAAGCGATGGTTTGTATATAATCGATTTCACAGAGTTACATGCGTTTTTAAAGAAATGTATATCAAAGGTAAGTCCATCAGTTGTATAAAAGATAATATGTAGCTCAGAACACAATTTACAATGAGTATACACAGACAGATACCTGCTGTTCAATTTTATTGCTGCAGAACATCTTTATTCAAATTTTAAGAATGTTATAATCATAATATTGCATACCAATAGTATTCATACTATATGATACATGTATCACATTACATTAGAGAGGATGTATACTTCATAGACGTGTAAGTATGCGTTTTAAATGCCAAAAATGGTAGTGAGTTTAACACGGAGTGAACTGCCAAGACCGTCACCAACAACAGGGGCCCCTCCTATCGTTGGGAAATTAGTCTAAAGCGACTAAACGTTCCACATTTGCACCAGCGCCATTAAATTATCTATACATTGCAGTAGAGAGGATGTATGCTTTATAGACGTGTAAGTATGCGTTTTAAATGCCGAAAATGGAGGTGAGTTTAACACGGAGTGAACTGCCAAGACCGTCACCAACAACAGGGGCCCCTCCTATCGTTGGAAAATTAGTCTAAAGCGACTAAACGTTCCAAATTTGTACCAGTGCCATTAAATTATCTATACATTACAGTAGAGAGGATGTATGCTTTATAGACGTGTAAGTATGCGTTTTAAATGCCAAAAATGGTGGTGAGTTTAACACGGAGTGAACTGCCAAGACCGTCACCAACAACAGGGGCCCCTCCTATCGTTGGAAAATTAGTCTAAAGCGACTAAACGTTCCAAATTTGTACCAGTGCCATTAAATTATCTGTCTATCTAATTACATGGGTCATCCCAAAAGTAAGATTACCCTTTTTTCTTAAAATACAAAAATGCTTCAACAATTTTGGAATGAAATGTTTTTATTTATATACCCAAACACTATTTTTTCAAGTTGTCGCCATTATTTTGTGCACATTTTCTGTACCTTGTTAGCAGTTTCAAAATAGAGTTGTATCAGTCCACCGAGAAATTGAAGAAACAGATTTCTACTTCCTGTTTGAGGGTCTAGGCATCTTACTTATTAGTAACTTATTTCTAGTATCATAATTTAATATGCAGTCCTCTTGTACATAACAGGAGTCTTTTGTTGTAATAATAATAATAGTTTGTTCGCACTTCACTTGCGATAAGTTACTTTATACGTCAAGTGTCAGTTCGAACGGCTTCTTTCTCTTTAGTCTTCGAAAAAGGTGGTCAACGTCAAGGAGATGGACGGCCTCGGGGCTGACGTGGCCCTTTAGCCGTTCAGAGGGTTTAACGGCGAATTTTCTCATTGTGGCAGCGACGCTCTCGTTCTTCAAATCATTATGAAAGTTGTCGTTCCGAATGTGCACCGACGATGTTCCTGAATACTTGGTTCTGGAATGTTTGTACAATCTTGATATTGCTATTAGCAGTGCAGCCCCATACCTGCACACCATAGGTCCACACAGGTTTTAGGACCTGCTTGTACAACATAAGCTTATTAGACGTTGACAGCTGCGAGTGTCTGCCCATAAGCCAGTACATTTTTCGATACCTAATATCAAGCTCCTTCCGCTTTTTTTTGACATGCTCTTTCAATTTCAATATGGCATCAAGCGTCATCCCAAGGTACTTTGCTTGGTTAGAGTAAGGGATGGTCTTTCCGTCCAGTATGACAGGTATGTATTTAACCTTTTTATAGGTAAAGTCTACATGTATTGGCTTTGCCTCGTTCATTTTAATTTTCCACTTCTTCGCCCATCCGTGGATTTTTACTAAAGATTTGTTGAGCTTAGAAACTGATTCAACAGTATCTTCTGCAACTGTCAATACTGCAGTGTCATCAGCAAATGTAGCTGTTGTATTTTGTTCTATTTCTGGTAAGTCACTAGTATATATAAGGTATAATACTGGCCCTAGCACACTGCCTTGAGGAACTCCAGCTTTAATCTCTTGCAAATCAGAGTAGGCATCCTCTTGTCTAATGCTAATAATCTTAGCAGAAGTTTTTTCAAAACCCCACAGTAACGATCTGTGGTAGTGGTCCTCCCTCTAGAGGTAATCAAAAGAAGGATCATCTAGGGGGTAAACGGTTTGCTAGAGAGGCAGACTTCAACCAGGAAGTGGAAAGCTGATGGTCCAATTTGGGTTTTTACTGGTAGGTATAACACCGGTACGAAAATTGTGTAGAAAATAATGGCAACTCTATGTGAAAAATACTATTTGAGTAAGTAAAAGGATTTTTTGTTGTCCCAAAGTTTTTGAAGCATCTTTGATTCTAAAAAAACTGAAGAATGCATTTTGGTTGAAATCAATATAGGTACAATACTGTAACTAACGTTCTGTATTACATTTCTCTAGGGATTTCTTCTGAATTCAGGGAATGTGTGCATCTTATTTTTCCTTTTGTAGGTCCAGTGAGTGCCAATGCTATCACGAGACCTCCCGTATACTCTAAATACGTCTGTGGCGTAAAGGGCACGGACCGCGTCGGGCGAGTGGTCGGCGGTGAGGATGCAGGACCCAGCGAATGGTGTTGGCAGGTGGCCCTCATCAATTCCCTCAACCAGTACTTGTGCGGAGGTGCTTTAATTGGTACTCAGTGGGTTCTCAGCGCCGCTCACTGCGTCACCAAGTACGTTCTCTTCAGCAATTCCAATATCTTAGGTACAAAAGGTTGTAAATCTTGACGATGACACAATTTTTCTAGAAACGAGCAGCAGCATGTCTGATTGTATTGAGATTGTCCAGCAAAGGTGAGATGGGTGAGAAACGGGAGACCCTAGCAATCCAGACATAGTACATTAGGACTCCTCAGGATGAGAAGAAATCAGTCACAATGCCTCTCCAATTTCGTAATTACGAGTATAATAGATTTATAATTGTTAAAAAGTACTGCCAGATGTTGAGCTTTATGGAAGTGCAATTCTTAAATCACAAATGAAATACGCCAAAATTACAGGGGGCATAAAAATGCCGTTAAAATAGAATCCCATTGGAGGGGATGATTGTATCTAATGAAGTTGTGGGTTTGGGCACGATCAATGTCTTTTCGGATGTCTTGTGTACATTAGGAAGGATGATTATTGTAGTCCTCCCTCAGTTATTCCTAACCATCTCCAGAACAATCTATTTTAACGTCTAAACAAATCCAGAAACACTTGAGTATACCATTCATATTGAAAACTGATGAGAAAATCTAAAAAGTTCATTCCCTGGCAGAAGTTGGCAGGAGCAATAGTTTAGGTTGTACTTTTGGCGATCTTCAAGAGCCCATGTTTTGAGTTTACTTTAAAGTAAATCTTAGAAGCTATGTGCAGAAGTCCAGTAGAGACTTAATTTCGATAGCAGTAATAATGTTATTTATAAATTTTATTGCAGCATTGTCCGTTCTGGTGATGCGATTTACGTTCGAGTCGGGGATGACGATCTGACGAGGAAATACGGTTCTGCTGGGGCTCAAACGCTTAGGGTCGCCACGACGTATATCCACCACAATCACAACTCGCAAACTCTGGACAACGACATCGCGTTGCTGAAGCTGCATGGACAGGCGGAGCTGAAGGAAGGCGTCTGTCTTGTCTGCCTGCCGGCCCGAGGAGTCTCACAGGCTGCTGGCAAGAGATGCACTGTCACCGGCTATGGCTACATGGGTGAAAGTAAGTCTATGCTTGCCACGAACGAAAAATTGTCGTAGTTTAACATGAAATTCTTTGACGGACAATATCATGCTGCATCTGATGCAACCAATTCAGTGCTGCTATCAGAATTGTCCGTCTTCAGTCATTCGGGGTTTAGATATCCTCAATTGCTGCAAATCAAAAGGGCAGGAAGTGACTGTTCAAATCTTGCAAATGGTTGCGTGGTACACTTTAGAGGTTTTGAAGGAAATCGTCAATCTTCTCTGCCTAAAAGTTTGAAGAATAAGTACGGAAGTACGTAGTAAGTAACTGTTGACAGCTAATTAAATTCTTTCGTAGAGGTACTTCTCATATAGGTGGGGATTAGAAACTATCATTGAAATAATAAATTTAAAAAAACTAAGAACGAAGAAATCAATAAATAGGTACTCGCAGTGAGATGGACAGTTAAATTTGAACCTTTCACTATCAATATCATCAACTAGCAGCAGGAGAGCACGTGTCACTGTAGATATGTGTATTGATAACTAAGTATCTATCTACATGGAATTATATATAACTGGACTATAATATTTACAGCTGGACCGATACCACTGAGAGTGAGAGAAGCAGAAATCCCGATCGTCAGCGACACGGAGTGCATACGTAAAATCAATGCTGTCACAGAAAAGATATTCATACTTCCAGCAAGTAGTTTTTGTGCAGGAGGAGAGAAAGGAAACGACGCGTGCCAGGTAAGAAACGTTACTGACATTGATATACAAATATTTACACTTATTTTCTACTTTGTATAGGTATACCATGAATCATGGATACGTTTTTGAGAAATGTATGCATCCACGGTTAAAAGTATTTCCGTAGTGTGGAGAGAATGATTTAGCTGTTTCAAAGGAATGAGTAGGCCTACTGATAGACAAGTTCGTTCATGATTTAGATACAGGTGTTGATTGTCCACGTGGAACTGCACTGGGTTGGAAAATTAAATGGAAGTCCCAGAGCAACCTTACGGGAGGATAACCCTCGAACGTGAAACCTTTCTCATCTTA
This sequence comes from Creontiades dilutus, assembly GCA_031894815.1. Lineage (NCBI taxonomy): Eukaryota > Metazoa > Arthropoda > Insecta > Hemiptera > Miridae > Creontiades > Creontiades dilutus. The sequence goes on from JAVIWC010005620.1 coordinate 663,461, forward strand.
ATCACGGGAGAATTACTAAATACTGTTTAAATCGGTAACAATCGTTGGCGTTGTACTGCTCAACGGTTCTTTAGAAATATTCCCTATTCCTAAGGGCTTCTCGATCAATGATTAGCTCTTTGGCTAAATTTTAGCCAAAAATATCTAGGATCTACGAGTCCGACGAAGAACTTTCGCTCGAGCATTAGGATGAAATATCACCAATGCATTCCAAGAAGTCCACCGCACTGGAAAATAAGTACGAACCAACCGCACAAAATAACAAAAATGACATGAGGAAGGTTAGACTTTAGAGGAGGTTATCCCCTGGTTTCCTGCTCCGAGCAAGTTGCCCCGGAGTCAGGCCAGAGTAGCCTGGGGCAGTCCTGAGCAAGTTCCCTGGCCGGTTGGAATGCAGTGCAAGGTACCCCGAAGTTGCACAGGTGGCGGTTGGAATGCCCGGCGTCCTGCTTCCTCGTTAGTGCGCCTGCCCGCTTGCACTGTTGTGCTCAGAGCAAGCGGGTGGAAAATCCTTAACATAAGTTCAAACATAACTAAAAAACGTTTGCTAAGTTGGGAGTTGCACGTAGCTTCCTCGTCTAGGTAACATCGAACGTGTAGGTGTTTTAGATAGTTTGTATAGAACGTATGGATAGTTTGAAAATCCAGGGAGATGAAACTCATATGGGTCCATCAGTAGCATAACCCACACAATCCCTGAATAAAATTTCGTCAAAATCGGATGAAAACTGTAGAATCAGGTTTGTAACAAGGATTTCACATTTGCGCATATCAGTGCTCTGTTTAGTTTAGTGGTCTGGCTGCTTGCTGCTATGCTCGCATCTCAAAAACAAACGATAATCCTATATCAACCCCTCTAGTAATTACAGATTATTTGGAAACAAATAGATTGGAATCTTTGATGAAACTAATGGCCTCCGTATAACACTCTAACTCGATGCGGCCTCCGCATAATAGTGACAAGCACCTTGGTGGCGGCGACTAAGGAGCTCCTGAACGTCAAGTAGATTCGGTGGAATGATCGAGAAAAGATTTCAAAGAAACTAAAAGTGAACGTGTATTTGAACGGAAGATTGAAATTCTCTATTTCAAATCCAGTGAACTTCACTATGGTTGGCTGTAAGATTCTACTATTTCCAAGGGGAACTTGTGCTTCCACAATAATATTAGGTTGGATTTGGGTTTTGATGATGTTAGTTGAACTACCGTTAAGTGGACCGCAGTCTGCAAGTACTGATGTTCCGGACCCTGAAACACCTGAACCAGAAATTCACCAGGACATTCCTGATCCTTCATCTGGCAAATGGGCATCCATGAAAGAAGGAAGCGAATACGCAGGACACCTGTTGGCTGCACGTCTCGGATTTAATTGGATTGTGGACTTAATCCTCCAGAGCCAACCGCCTTATATATCTGGGTCTGTAGGGAATTTAATATCTGAGAAAATAATTTTAACATCTTGTAGAGGAGGGAAACTTTACGAAAAAGATATGTCTCTAGCAATCATTTGGTTTGCTACACAGTTCATACATGAATATCATCGACACACTGCCGGTTTGGATTCCTTCGATACTGAAGGGGCGAGAGGCATACGACTCGTTAAAGCTGTGGATGTTCACGCATCATGCACTCCTGGACACATCCCATGGGACCTGAGTTTCATAGAAATAGACAAACCCATATTCCGATTCGCGCCTTACATCGGCTACATCCCGATACCGATTGATTTCAAAGAAGGTATCGTTCGTCCCTCAAACTTCACGGATATTGCACGAAAACGTTGGATTTGCCAAGTCGCATCATTCGGCAGAAAATCTATCAACACTGCTGACATTGTAACAGAAAACTACAAAGTGCAGTACAGAGTGTATCTTCGCGATTTGACTGACTGCAATAACCAAATACGATTATTGTGCGGCTCGGAAGTTGATTGTCACGTTCCAAATTCAAGAGATGGCGGGTCGGCAATTGTGTGTTTGGGGACCAGAGCAAAAGTAGGATCTGTTTGTGATTTTGACAGAGGTGCGCCTGTTGTCTGCCAAGGCGAAGTCTACGGCTTGGTGGTCAGGGGTGCCTCCTGGCAATATTGTAACAATCTCATCCACCTTCCTTTTTTCGTCCAGAAATTGGACTCCTTGGGAAAATATTTCGCCCTAGTACTAGAACGACGACTAACTCTTCGAAGAAAACCTTCATCACATTCCAATCGCGTTTATCCCACAATCAGTTTTTACGTACAAGTTGTATTTTTACATCTGGTTCATTCAATTTTCGTAGCCATTTTCTATTAATGTCAATAAATAAAATCTGAAAAAGTACAATACAAGAAAAAGAGAACAACTGTAAACAAGAACTCCGATGACCTATTTAAAATTTGACTTTATTGTATTGTAGTAACACAAAAATTTGAACACAAATAAGTAGTATACTGTGATCGAATGTGGTTCCACACAATTGTCGCATGAGAGATGGCACTGAGACCGGAACAGACAACCACGAAGGGAACGTGAGATAAAAATGTGTTTTTCCAGCCAAATTCAAATGTTTGCTACCAATTTGCAAAGGAGATCAATCTTGTCCACTTTCTCGGCTTCCAATAGTGAAACAATGCTCAATCCTACCTTTAAAAAGAATTCCACTATTACATACGAAAATACCTTGAAAAAAGAGAAAAATGTTGAAATGATTCTCGAACTTCAGAAAACTGTTTTGCAACAGTTGAAATTCATATCTGCGCAACAAGAACCATCGTGGAGGTGAAAGCCCAGTTCAATCTTTAAACCAAGCTTCACTCCTATTATTGCAGCAAAGAAGACAAGGGAAGCAGCAGTAGTAATGGGGGTTTAAACTTGCTAATCGAGGAACGATTTCTGCTTGCCTTGGTTTGTTGCAATCCTGTCAGTACTGGCATTGGGCTTCCTGCATCACGAATAATCATTCATACCTCCTCCGACAGTTTAGCAAACTCACGTTTTATAGCACTTATATTCATCTAGTATTTACAACTAACACAGTTCAGTTTCAAGGGTTGGGGCGATCAACTGATAATATGATAAGAGTGTGTTTTTGGTGATTAGTTGCACGCATTCTAGCGGGTGAGCGATTGACTAGGTGTGCTACCTGGAACTTATCTCAGGGCGCTCTCATCGGTTCATTCTTCGGACCCAGATAGAATCAAACGCCGTATTCCCTGTGCAAGCTCCTTCCATTCAGGATTTCTCATTTGTGCTCTCTGACAACGAGCCCCCTCTCCAAACTCACAACTCCACCATCCTGGCGCTTGGATTTGAAACTCTTCTGCTCTTTAATGGGGATTCATGGGGAAGAGTTGGAAATCAGTATGATAATATTAAACTTCCTCCTGTCTTGTAGACCCCCGTAAGCCTGAAGTTAGAAAATGATGGCACAGCATCAGTGCTACCTAGCGAAGATCAGGCGAACGAGCCTATATTTCTGCGCAGTAGATCGATAAGACAAAAAATTACCATTATCTGCTGATCGGTGTGGCTCAACTTCCAACTGACTTCTATAATGACTTTATCTTGAATATAACACCAACCTTATCAAGTGGTTTTGTACGAAACAAAAGCTGATATTGAAAAAGTACCAGCACTGGTTTAATATACTTAGTGTATAATGGCTTGTCCTAGAAATCCAGGAAAATAACAACTGAAATTTAACTAGATAAAATAAAACGCCGATCTGCGCTTAACTTGCCCCCAAATCTATGAATAAGTTATGAAAAACTGCAGCATCCACGCGTTTAAAGACAGACCTGAGATTTTTGAGAGAATGGGCGATCGTACAGTTACCAGAGTTGTCTCATTCGATTCAAATTCAAACATGGTAACTACCCTCTTAATCCGAACGTTTTTGAGCTCTCGATTTTAGCATGGAACATGCTTTAACCTTGATCTCACTGGCGAAAAGTGTTACGGGAACGGTAACTAGGAACGGTAACGAGTCACGCAATTTTGCTTAGCCTGTGATACGGAACTAAGGATCATGTAATCTGGTGTTAACTATGCGATATTTGTTATGACGCGGTGATTATACAGGGTGTCCCAGGAGTTATGCACAATCCGACTCCTACGTGTTCTACAACTCATTTCCGACCAAAAATGCCTCTTAGCAATTTTTTGCCAGAGGCCTCGTTGCCGAGCTATTCGCGATTTAAGATTTTTTTCGAGTTTTCGATCTTATGTCATTAAAACTGTCATAACTCCCTCAATTTTGGAGATAGCTCAAATTTGATGACACCGTTGGAAAGAGCGTTGAATTTCCTATCTATTTGATGTCAGAAAACTTTTTAAAAATTGCATTGAAGATGTGCGATTGCTGCGCGAAATGGCAGTTTTGTCAAAATCTTAAAATCGCCTGTTTTTCATCTCGCCTAGAAACCACATGAATCGCTTGACGCAGAACTGCGCAGGCCTGCTAAAACGTGCGCCGAAATGTCAGATTTCAAACGGTGTAGTCGTTTTGGTTTTTAAAAATATTTTTAGCTAAGGAAATGGTGTTTAACTGCAGAAAAACGTGTTTTCTGTTAAAATTGAGGTTTTTCCAAAAGTCTTGACGAAAAAGGTTGGTGGCGGATAAAAGTAACTTTTCTCGCTGAATCGAATGGTGACAACGCCAGACCTCTAAAGTGACGATTTAAGTTAGTTTTGTCGGATGCATAAACCCGTTCGTTTGTGAACATCGTCTACGGCATTTCTAAGCTGTCCGGCTTAAGTCAGGATACTCGGAGAGCCGAGAGAAGGCTACTGTTTGTGTTCATTTACGATTGATTGCGATGAGTTGCATTCATCTTTTTGCTGACACTATGGACCCTTATCAAACCAGGATTCCGTATCATTACCAACTCTTTCCTTTCGTCTCTTTCCTCGCTGTATTTCCTTCAGCGAGGTTTTCCCTATTGCATTGCATATTCTCATTCATCATGGTGCGCTATAGCTATTGAACATAGCTGGTAGTAAGTAATAACCAAAACCTTAGTGTCAAAAAACAATTAGTAGATAAAAAACAGATAGTTTACTAGATAAAGAAGGATCAGTGACATAAGCAATATTATCTGCCAATATTTTTTCCTCATACGTGTTTCATCAGACGTGTTAGCTAGGGTGTGAGTTGTACACAGGAGGAGTGTGATTACCTTGCTGCTTCAGAACCGTACACAAAAATCATGTCAACATACTCACTTGTGGTATAGCTACTCAACTGAAAGCAAATCATCGCGATCAATCGTAAATGAACACAAACAATAGCTGTCTCTCGGATCTTCGATTATCCCGACTTTGGCTGGACAGCTTGGAAATGCTGTAGATCCTGATCACAAACGAACATTTTCATTCATTAAATTCATTTTAATTTTTCATTTTTAAATATTTATTTTTTAATTTAAATCTTAACAATCTTGTTTAAACTCTAACTCTTTGTATGAACTCGATTTAAACCCCAATATCTTACCATTGTCCAACAGCTGGATAACATGTTCGAGTCAATAAACATTTTACTGAAACTGAATTTGGTCAGAAACAACAAATTATCAACATTGCAACACCCAATGCAACGGCCAAATCAGAATGGGGTTGGTAACACACGGCGCACATAGCAACCCCTCCTTCAAGACCGAGGGGTAGTGCGGGTCATTGCATATCTTACCCCTGACTAAGACAGTGCCTCCTCCGTAGCTGTCCCAATTTTCAAACATTAGGTGTTTTTTAGTGGTGGGTGTCCCAGGACTTATGCATAATCCGACTCCTGCGTGTTCTACAACTCATTTCCGACTACGATGAGTTGCATTCATCTTCGAGACTTTTGGAAAAACCTCAATTTTAACAGATAACACACGTTTCTCTGCAGTTAAACACTATTTCCTTAGCTAAAAATAGTTTTAAAAACCATAAAGACTACACCGTTGGAAAGCTGACATTTTGGCGCACGTTTTAGCAGGCCTGCACAGTTCTGCGTCAAGCATTCATGGGATTTCTAGGCGAGATGAAAAACAGGCGATTTCAAGATTTTGTCAAAACTGCCATTTCGCGCAGCAATCGCACATCTTCAATGCGATTTAAAAAAAGTTTTCTGATATCAAATAGATAGAAAATTCAACGTTCTTTCCAACGGTGTCATAAAATTTGAGCTATCTCCAAAATTGAGGAAGTTATGACAGTTTTAATGACATAAGATCGAAAACACGACAAAAATCTTAAATCGCGAATAGCTCGGAAACGATGCCTCCGCCAAAAATTGCTATGAGGCATTTTCGGTCGGGAATGAGTTGTAGAACACGTAGGAGTCGGATTGTGAATAACTCCTGGGACACCCTGTATATGTTTAACATATGTTATAGGGTCTTTCAAATAATGCCTTCTCATTAAAACTATAAAATATCTTCCTATCTGAAAACTAATTTTTTTAAAGGCTATCGAAATAGCAGAATAGGTTTGAGGCCCGAACTTGTTTTTATAGTTTTATACCAAATTATAATTCCTTAGGGTTTATTGCTGGAATATACTGGATATTTGAGCCAAATTTCGTAAACCTTGGTTTAGCAGGTTCGGAAAAAAGCTCCGGACGGTAGACGGTCTGACAGTGGTCCAGAATTGTTTACAAAGAGCTCAAAACCCCATTTTTAAAAAAAATATTTTGCCCCACCTTGTTGGCCTCAGACACGCGTTTACCAGCGGACTTGGCAAACTCGAGGAATCGAACCAGTTTGTTTTCCAACGAGTCAACAAGCGGAATAGTTAAAAAAAGACTGTGATGTTTTCCCTACATTTTGAGTGGTTTTTAAGGAAGCGGTTAATGAAGAAGTGGTAAAAGTAAGAATTAGTTGGTTCGACTTGTTGCAGTCTTCTGCACCTTCGAAGCTTCCTGAACGTCTATAGAAAGAACGCAAAGGGAAATTAGCTGCGACCACCTGAGACCTCCAGCCCCAGAGCTCAATGGACTAGGAAATCGTTAACGAAATGGATTGAATTTGACACAAACGGCTGAAATCAGTTTCCCTTGAATTGGAAGATAAAGCCAAACCTCTTCTAGCAGTTGTGAATACAGACGATAACGCTGATGATGCCGAACGTGCATGATCAAATCATAACGAACTTTGGCATTCGGTTTCCGGTGAAAGCGAAAATGAAGCGGATGACGTCATTTACGTCGATTACGTTGTCGTGAAGTGTTCAGCCCTCATTAACAACTGACGAGAGCTTCAGAGTTCGGTATATTAATGGCAGGAAGCTGAAACTCGGTGTGTAACGTCCTTCTGACTGAGACACTTGAAGGCGTATTAGATTCGGGATCAGATCAAGTGGCTTCATAACCAAATTTCTGCCATTTAAATCGTATGAAGCTAAAACTAGGTTTGTAGCATCCTTTGGACTGGCATCACAGGATGAATAGCTCCAGGACCAGCTAAGTGGTTCCAAAAGACTGATGTCTCTTTGGCTGATAGTCGGAGATGCTTAGGTCCGAGGTCTGAGTTGCTCCAAAAGGACATTTCTCTGTATTAATCCTGAAATTTGTTATGTTTGAATGATATTTTCCTGGTTGTCTCCAAAAGCGAGTCCTTCTGACACACGGAATAGTGCCTCCAAAAGCAAATTTCTGCAGTATTTATCGTTTAAAGCTGACATTTGGTATGTTGTCTCCTTAGGACTTGAAGATGCTTAGGTCCGGAATAAGCTGAGTTGCCTTGAAACTAAAAACTAGGTTTGCAGCGTCCTTCAGACTGACACTTGAAGGTGTTTCGATGTCTCTCCAGAAGCAATTTTCTGCATTTCGTTTAAAGCTGAAATTTTTTTCAGCTGAATGTAGTCTCTTCAGGACTGATATTCGAAGATGCGATGCATGGGTTTGTTGCTAGTCCAATAAAATCAATAGCATTTCTATGCTGCAATGCTGTATGTATGGTTATGTTACAGGGCGACGGCGGCGGTCCTTTGGTCTGCCAGGACGACGGATTCTACGAGCTGGCCGGTCTCGTCTCGTGGGGATTCGGCTGCGGGCGGCAGGACGTCCCGGGAGTCTACGTCAAAGTTTCCTCCTTCATCGGATGGATCAATCAAATCATCAGTGTCAACAATCTGTAGCTCTAAACGCCGCTCAATAGGACAGTTTTATTACTAGTTCTCACCTGGTGGAAACTCATTCTGCAAGAAAACCTCGGCCAAGTCCCCAAAACCCCAGGACAATCAAACCATGGAGGACGTTCCCGTCCTTCAACGACAATTTTCCAACTAGCCGATATTTCATATCCGAAATGTTGTTTTGACTTCTCCTTATACTTACTTACTCCTCAAATTTTCCCAATTCGTTTTTCGTGCAATCTCATCAATTGGAAAGGTTTAAAACACTCCTTGCAAACATGTTTGGGTGTTGGTGAAAACACTTTCTACTGCTTGTAGCTATTGTAGTTCATTCGCTGACGATGCCTGAGTACAAGCAAGTTATGGACAACCGAATCTTCAAATCAACGGTGCTGGGAAAGGGATTCAGTTCATATACGCTGTTGCACTGCACTGCTCCATGAAGTAACTTGCCCTGATCTTTTTCCAAATGTGGAAGGCTCGATCAACGAGTACAGCTATGGACGAATCAGTGCGATAGCGTTCTGCTCTACAACCAGAGGAAGTTTGAATCTGCTGATTTGCAAAGAGCTTTCTTCAACTTCTAAATAACTGATCCATCAGGCAAATATTATAAGGCTGATTTTGAAACCTCTATGATCAAACTATGAGGATGCCATCCAGCAACATTAGTTCAGTAGTCAAACCAACGTTAAGTCGGATTTTCAATGATTCGTGTATTATTGCCTTATCCGTTTAGTCTGGATGTTTCTCCAAGGAGCGTAAAGGAGTACAATCACAATTTTAGTCTGCAAATACCAGTTTCCATCATGATGGATTTGGGACGTATTGAGGCCATTAACTCTTGATTATTCGTATGAAAGCTTCTGTACTCAGGCATGATGGTGATGAAATGTTTTTGCTGATATTGAAGATGTGTCAGTGAATTGGAACGAGATCCCAGAGATCGCCTTTCAAATATCTGAAAACGAAATAGAATTCCGGGCTGAAGAAATAATGAACAATTATTTCGCAAGTTTTAATGGGGAGGCTTGATTTATTTATTTTTTCTCGGATACAACAGGTGGTTTCAGATGGTCACTAATCGGGAAACGGATGGATTCGTTTTTTTCCTAATGGAACGATATTCTCTATTGATTTTTGCTGTTTAAACCATTAAAATGTTCACGCTGTAGCCATGTAATTTTAGGTCGGAATCGGAAAATAATGGATGATTGGAGTACTACAGAAAGAAATTGACTAAGAGATATTGACAGCAAACGAAATTAAGAAATTTCAGATGCCTAAAAATGTATAGGGAATCACTAGAACTCTTATAATTTGGCACTAGTTCACTACTACTTCAGCGTGACTGCATGCTCTTAAGGTACAGAGCCATTCTGATTAATGCTTAGTGAAATATTGTGTAAAAGTTACAAAAATGAGTCAAACAGGTGTACAAAAATCCATTTGTTTATGAGACTGCCTAGCTTTTCGTTTTATTTTATTGGTTGGTCGTTGTGAACACAACATGATAAGCTACTTATGCGCTCACTGCAATATTTTATTCAACGTATTGAAAAAACTTATATTTCAAACAAAGAAAAAAACATTTTCTAGCGACAGTTCCCCTAATGTCACCCTCTGAACCTGCCTATTGATCCGAAGTTTATTTTTCCAACAGTATTATGTTTATTTGAAAGTTTTTCATTTTCTTGTTTGTTTTTTTCATATTTTTTTCGTGTGAAAAAAAGTTTTCGCTGTTGAATGACTGATTTGTCAAATGCCATTTCGTCAGTTGTCTTCTCTACTATTGGGATTCGTACCTCTCATGCTCTGGCGTTATTTTTTTCGTAAATCACGTTCGATAACTGTTATGAAGTTTTAAAATAAAACGTGGTTTGCAACGCTTTAAAAAAACTATCTGTATAATTTTTAGTTTTTAATATCGTAGGTTAATGTTTAAGAACCAAATTCTTCAATGAAACTTGATAGTTCCCACACGCTATTCATAAAAACTCTCAACAAATAAAACCAAGTGTTCAACTGTAATTCAAATTGATTAAAAGCAAATCAGAAACGAGTAGACAAGAGGAAGAGTAGGGTATCTACTTATTACCTTGAAAGAAGCCTAACCGCGAAACGCCTGTATTTTCGTTAAGTTCTCTTCAGGAATACTCGTCTTTAATATTTCAATTATCTTAAAGCAAGATATAAATATACTTTAGTTCCACACTTTAGGAGGTGATTTCTACTTCTGAAATCTAAAAAAACAGTTCTTCTAGAGATATTTTGGGTTTTCGGGTTTCCTCAACAAAAACAGCTGCATCTCTCAAGCTGTTGAATTTACAGCAGATTTGGGAAAAGCATTGAAAAGCTCATTAAATTTAAATTAAGAACTCTAAGGTAACGGCACCGGTAGTGGCCACTGCTCCAGTAGTGGCCATTTTAAAGTTTATATTTGAGAAATAAGGATTCCCGGTCTCCTAGTGGCTTCAAACTTGCAGGAGGTACAGCTCATGTCATCTTGTAGTCAGAGGTTGAACTAGGAGTGCGCAGAGCATCATTGGAAATTGTGGTAAACTTCTCAATATGACCGTCCCTAGTTTCCTCGTTTGTTGGGCTGTATCCTAGAGCTTCTACTGGATAGAATCAATTTTGTTCATCTGGTATTGAATTTAATGATATTAAACACGTAAGGAGGGCAAAATGTCAAGTGGCCACTACTGAGACATGCACGTGGCCACTACTGGAAATTTCGTAATTTGATGTGGCCACTACTAGATCAAAATAAAGGTGTGAGAAAAAATTAATAAAAAATAGAAAAAATTGTTCTTTTGATAGTTTTAGGCAATGGATATGTTAGGGAAGAGTCGGGCTATATTCTAAATGAGTCCTGAAGAAAGTCAGTACTACTGTTGGGCCACAATTGTCAAAACTAAAGAAAAAAATTCTTAACTGTGGCCACTACCGGTACCGTTACCTTACCATTACTGGTTCCGAACGCATTTCTAACAATTTTGTGAATATTATTTTAAAATGAATTCTTTCCCACAATGAGAGGGGCTAATTTAGTAAAACCTTATTTTAAACAAGGTATTCAACGATACAATTACATTTTGCAATTCCATTTCAAAACAGATGAGTACATACACATCTTGCGAACACGATTTATTTATTTAATAACTTGGAATAATGTGTTTTTACATTTCGAAAATTCAAAAATTGTGTATCTTCTTTTCAGTTCTTTTAGGCTCCTGCACATATTTCATCGGTATTTCTCGTTGCAAAGTTATAGGCTCTATGGCTTCATAATATAAATTTATTGAATTTTCCTCTAATTGTTCAATTGCAACCAATAGTTGGGAAGATTCTTCCATTGTTATGAATAAAATTCAAGTTTCACACAGATCAATAAATTAAAATATCTCCTTCATATTTGAGAATCGAACATGAGTCATAAGTAACTATTTTATCCCATTTGAGCAGTAAAATCACCTGTCAAAGTACCTAAGAACAAATATTCAGTTTTTATAGGCGCATGTGCTATACAATGTAGGCGAGCATTAAAAAAATATCAACGCTTCATAATTTCACTTTCATTTCTCGATCGTCCACAACTTATAATCAAACTTAATTTTTGTTAATATTCTGAAAAAACTTATTGTGTCACATCTACCTTCTCCATAACTCGTCAGAAGTTGGAGTATGCAGTTCTTGAACGAATTTGGTCATGTACAAATCGAATATACCTACTTTTACGTATTTTAGAAAACCTTACCTACTTTGATTTTTTTTAAACTGTACATAGCGATAACAATGATTCGTTTTGGGTTGAACCTATATAAATATATATATCATTTATTTATTTTTTCATAGGTATCACAGAGGTGTGCCGTGAACAGAACGGCGTACCTTAGTACTGTAGATACGATAGTTGATGACTTTTTTTATTTATCAATTTTTTGATTTGAGAAGGTGAGGTAAGGCCTACTCAATTTTCGTTTTTTTTTCGGGCATTTTTTTCAAAATGTCAATATTTAATTTTGATGGTTTTTATAAAGTTTTGTAATTTATTGGTAGGATGTAATTAAATCTTTACACAATCAGTTGTTGTTTATTCCTTAACCTGATTTCGAAGCTGTAGTGAACGTAAGTACCTGTTCATTTTGGTTTATTATTCCTAATTATAATTATGGCTATGTGACCCTAAATGAGAAAATCGAACAAGAAGACAAGAACTCGCCCCAGTTCTAAACATTACTCTAGAAATCTCACGAAACTTATTATTCTTGTAATCGAAAACAAACACTACTTAACTACATTCACGGTTTTCAACAGAATAATATATATTTATAAAAATAATAACCAACCATTTAGAGCATACGACTTGAACAGACTAAATTTAATAATAAGCAATTAACTATCAACACCTGCATGAATCGTCAAACATAACTTTTGTAATCGACCCTGCTAAAATGTATTTATAAAAGTTGTTATTTATAATGTATTTACATTTTAAGATGAGAATTAGAAAAACTCGATCTCTGCCAAACTACTCAACCAAAGGAAACTTACAAATCTCATTCTTGATTCCCTGAACAGCCGACATCAATTTGGTCAACCCTCTAAGGCTGAAAAAGTTGGAAACCAGGAATTACAAAGCTTTTGAGATTTTCTGTTACTATTGCTAAACGTCACTTATGTCATCTGCGGTACACTATGTAAGGTACTGAAACTTGTTAATGGATCCCGGAGCCGAAATTTAATTACTAATCGATCTACGGTGCTGAAATTCACAAAGGACTGCCTTTTAGATTCAATTATCTATCCATCTATCAATTAGAATTCAATTACCAGGTATGGAGGCCTGTAGATCTGTTGAGGAACATATGAGGGCAATAACTTTTCCAGTGTATTTAAGCACCTTCTTAAGTCATAAGGTACAGTAGCGCTTTCTTGGGTACCGTTTTCTCAGGAATGGCAAGTGGAATGAATCTATTTTTTCTTGTTAGTTAGATCTACATTGAATGTTAAAATTTTGAACTTTACATCAAAATTTATTAATAATCAAAAACACCGGGGAATTTCGTGTTAAAAATTGGGTCGCAGCACGTTAGGGGGAATTATTTGTGCCCGTCAGGGGAAGAGACATACGGGGAAAAAGGCACGTTAGGGGGAACTCCTATTTTAGTCGAATTAGAATACATGTCTTTACATCAAAACGCACTAGTTTTCACACATATTCTGATCCATTTGCCCAACTGATCTGTACATTACTAGAAGGATTGATTTAGGATACTTTTTTAGAGATGCGAATGTAGCGAGGATCCAGATTGCCAAACTATAGACGGGAATCGATAGAGATTTCAAAAAGATCGATATTGTCACTTCTAACTCTAGGTAGGTATTTCATGTACTTCCCTTTCAAAAAACCCTACGAGTGGTTCACAAAATCAATAAAATAAATTTGTAGTACATGAGATCAAAATTAAAATTTCAAATTAACTTTCTCTGTAGATTTTAGTATCTACGTAGTTATAGTTTGTATAAAGTTAATAGTTTGTACATAGTTTATAGTTTGATATAGTTTATAGTTGATATTTAGCGCACAGTTTAGATTTAATTTATATCAGATATTTAGTTCATAGTTTAGATATATTTGATATTTGGTTGTAGATTTGATGTAGTATGAGAAGACTCCAGTCTCTTTGTGTTCGGATAGGATTCTATATGGATATAACCAGTTTTAGGTAAATAATTGGGCCGATCGCACCTGGGATTTTGAAGTTCCGGATGTGGACGGTTCCCTTCCAATTTCTCCGTGTGGTGGTCCTCAGAGATTTCCGAAATGGTTTCCAGGATCCTCGTAGAGAATTTGCCTCCAGATCATCAACGATGGGGCCAGTACTTCGGGGGACTCGAAGTATATGACGAGAAGGGAAGTAGAAAGTTTTTCCGCCGTGACAATCCTCCAGATAGGATGAAGCTCCTCGGAGAGAGTGATGAAAATCACATGAATATTTCACTGATGGAAATTTTAAAACAGCTCAAGTAGTTTTTGCTGAACGATCCGCACGTGGCGTAGAACAAAGACTCCAAATGATCTGGATCGAAGAAACTAGGTGGAAAGTGTAGAACCTCTTCCAATGGTGGGGAAAGGAGAGGAGGACCTCCAAGATTCACCTTTTGAACCCCTAATATCGCTAAGATCCTAAAACATTCACCTCTCGAACCCCTAATATCGCTACATGTTAAGAAGATACGATTATTTAACATCGGTGTTGGGTTGTCGATATTAATCTACAATCAATTGTTCTTTAACTAATAGATCAAGAAAAAAAAACGCTGCAAATGATGATATTCACTGGGGTCTATAAAATTATTCAAAATACGAGGAAGCATGAACAAACAAACACGTGAACCCGGAGATGCTCTACGTTTTAGACAACGAAGGTGAAACCCGACGTCTCAAGCGAAACAAACCACTGGATTTAGTTGTGCGCGTGAATAGAAGAGCGATTATTGAACTCAGGTGCTACACAAATATGATCAACTGATCAATCCAAATAGGTATTTTGGTTGAGAACACATTTACGTGCTCCATGCATATCTTTATTGATACTTATGAAATTCAATAATCGCTCTATCACCTGTGAAACGCGCAACTCCAAAGCTTAGTAGAAATTCAAATCTTTTGAACGCAAGCCAATTGAATAATAAACCCCAGTGATTATTGAATAATACACCAAAAATCGTATATTCCAAGTCCCCGAGGAGGGGAGCAGGTTGCCCTGGGAGACGCTCCTCTTCGGTGGGGTCCCCTTCACTGGCGCGGTCGTGATGGGGGGGGGGGGGTGAATTCCACCCAGCGGTTGCCCTCGGAGACGGTCCTCATTGGTGGGGTCCCCTTCACAGGCGCGGTCGAGAGGGGGGGTGGCGGAGAATTCCACCCGCCCAATGTTACCACCCCCTGATATACCTACCTGCTCTGATATTTTCGTCTGTATATAGATTGATGATGATGATGATGATTGATGATTGATCGAAACTGACGCTGGCACATAGGTACGCCGCCTGCAGCTCCGCGCCTCTTGAGAGATAACTCTCTTGCAGCGCGGCGCAGCTGGCGCCTGTTTCGTTAGGTACATGAAGAAATCGCAAGCCGCAGACGCATCATGGATACCATACCTCGACGCCGTGTCTTAAGTGAACGACGAACGCGATCGACGGGGGCGAGCGGGCGCCCATCGCGATCTATCAGTGCGATCAAACAATACAACTCTACAGATGTGTCAGACGTAACAACGCGGCATGACGCTTTGTTGCGGCAAAACGATCGTGCCGCGTGTTCGATTTTTCTTCAGTCCAAGAATTTTCCTTAGCCGTTCAGCCTTCACATGTGATACAACCATCAACCTTCACGCGTTCGCGCCAACCTGAGTCACACCGGCGCTCGCGCAGCTGTCTGTCGACCGCCCTTGATTTTTCAATGATTATCTTGCTGGTTTCTCTACTTTCCATTGCAGTAAATACAAAAGAACCAGAATACAATTTTAAAATCA
Organism: Creontiades dilutus; assembly: GCA_031894815.1. Classification (NCBI taxonomy): domain Eukaryota; kingdom Metazoa; phylum Arthropoda; class Insecta; order Hemiptera; family Miridae; genus Creontiades; species Creontiades dilutus. The sequence continues at coordinate 679,098 of JAVIWC010005620.1, forward strand.
CATTTTTCATAAAAAATTCTTTATTGTTTAAAATAACAGCCGTTAATAGTCGTTAATGGCTAAAAATGAACTCTTGCTTCCAAAACACGCAATTGGCTTCAAAAGGCCTCAAATACTTGACTTTTGTTCAATTCTTTTCTTTGTTGAAAAACTAGATTATTTATTTCAATTGAACTAGATAAGAAGGTATAGAATTCCTTACACATAGATATTTAACTTATGTATGAATGTTACATGAACAGGTAACTCAAAAAATCGCGATGTATCAAAAAGGCCACTTGGACTATAATTCTTTCAAACTTTTTTTTGTAAAAATGTAATTTTTTCAATCTAACTAGATGGAAACTAGAAAAAACATTTGCTAGTAGTTCCAAAATGACGAAATACTGAAAAATCACAAATGACAAGACACAAAAAATGAAATAGTAGAAATTCAAATCATGAACGCAAGCCAATTGAATAATAAACCCCAGTGAAAGAATTTGCAGCGTTTTTTTATTGAACCTCAATACCCCCCCACAATAAAAACATCTATAATTTATCAAGTCCTTTAGCACTCGTATTGCGTTAAACTTCCCCAAATCCAAATTTAAACGATGTAGCCAAAGGTAGACAGATGTAGAGGAGGCACACTAATATCATCAACTGATCAATCCAAATAGGTGTTTTGGATGACAACCGATTTACGTGGTCTATGCATATCTCCTGAAATTCAATGATCGCTCTATCACCTGTAAAACACGCACACTCCGAAGCTTAGTAAGATTCAAATCATGAACGCAAGCCAATTGAATAATAAACCCCAGTAATAATAGTGAATAATATTTACCTATATATTATCAGCGTTTCATGCATATCAGAATGCTTTAACCCGTGTATCGGCTACTAACTACACTACAAGCACATCGGCTATCACTCCAGTATCCACATTCACTACAACTCGACGCTATCGGCCGGACATCACTAGGTTACAAACAAACAATGATAAACCAAAAAACGCAAATGTTGGCACCATAAATCGGGCCATACATCGGGAATGGTTTGACCTACGGACGTGGGGGAGGGTCTCATTCGATTCGTCATGGTATGTTCTTCAAATAGGTAAATATTTAGGCCGATTCGACTTGTTTTGAGGTTTTTAGGGATTTTACAAAACTTTGACAGCCCTTAAAGGGCCCTTTAAATTGAGTGAGAGGGCTGGCTCAAGAATTGGGGCGTCGTCGGACGGACGGAAAAATTTTTATTGCAGATTCGGATTGTACACCCTTTGAAACGTAAACCATAAAATTTTCAGGGGGTTAGCAATTTTTTTTTTTTTTTTCAAGAGTGATTAATATGGTTTATTATTGAATAATAAACCAAAACGCAAATGTTGGCACCATAAATCGGGCCACACATCGGGAATGGTTTGACCTACGGACCTGGGGAGGGGCTCATCCGATTCCTCGAGGTATGTTCTTCAAATAGATACAAATTTAGGCCGCTTCGACTTGTGTTGAGGTTTTTAGGGATTTTACAAAACTTTGACAGTATTTAAACACAAGAATTGGGGCGTCGTCGGACCAAGATGGATTTTTCCTGAAAATTTCAGATCTTTTGCTCCAGCCGTTTGGGAGAAATCGTGCGTACGGCGTACGGCGGACGGACGGGAAAATTTTTATTGCAGATTCGGATTGTAAACCCTTTGAAACGTAAACCATGAAATCTTCAGAGGGGGTTAGAATTTTTTTTTCCAGAGCGATTACAATGGTTCATTATTGAATAATAAACCAAAAGTGGCATAGCTCCTATAATTCTTGATTAAATCCTGTAAAATGATTCAGAATTTATTAAAGAGATGTTAAACATAGAGTAGTGCCATAGAAACATGAATATTTTTGCTTACCTTGTTCACTTCTAGCCTAAAAACACTTGCACTTTTTACAGCGGAGTTCGAGAACACCTCACAAAAACTTCAGACACCTCTCACGGGTTTATTACTTTTATCATGCTCACTTGATTTGGAATTTTTCCTTGTGCCTGGAAAAGGCTATGAAGCATGATAGATACATGACTGTTATGATTTTTCTCTTCTTTTTTGATCGGCCCTGGGTACACCTGGTTACCCTACTCCACGTCCGCCTTGCGTTAGACGTATTCCAATGAAAGAACGAAAGACGGTTTCGTGGTTTGTCGTTTACTTTTTTTCGTCGTGGAAGGGCGAGAACGGAACCATCCTCGTGGGGATGAAAAAAGGTGGGATGGGGTATGGAGGATGGGGGATGTTGGATGGGGACTCCCTCATCCAACCTCAACCTTCTCCAAACTTCTCGGCGGAGTCTCGTCACCGCCTGTTCGACTCTCCCTTTCAGTTCACTCGGGTTTAGTCTGTGTTGTGTCTCACGCGGTTCAACTCCTCCCCCACCAGGACTTGCCATGTACTGGATACGCGCCGTCGTATGTAAGTCGCATACATTTTAAATTTAAACTTGTTAAAGCCTTTGGAACTCAAAATCAACCACCTCGAATGAACGGCAGGAAACCCTTAATTTATAAATAATACGTACAGAGTCCTAAAAATTACAAAAATTTACCGAGAAAACATGAAATAACCCTCAAAATCTCGCATTTTAAAAGTTATTTGCTTATCACCGAATTTTTAACCCTTAATGACGCACAGTATCTACCTGGATACCTTACCTTCAATCTCTTTTACCGCGAATGGGAATGAAAATTAATTAAAAAACGCTGCAAATTCTTTCACTGGGGTTTATTATTCAATTGGCTTGCGTTCATGATTTGAATTTCTTAAGGAGATATACATGGAGATATACATGGAGCATGTGAATCTGTTCTCGACCAAAATACCTATTTCGATTGATCAGTTGGTCATATTTGTGTGCCTCCTGAAATTCAATAATCGCCCTACCCTATGAAACACGCAGACTCCAAAGCTTAGTAGAAATTCAAATCATGTACGCAAGCCGATTGAATAATAAACCCCAGTGAAAGAATTTGCAGCGTTTTTTTATTGAACCTCAAATTTATCCCCCAAGTCGTATTGCGTTAAAACTTCCCCAAATCCAAATTTAAACGATGTAGCCAAAGGTAGACAGATGTAGAGGGGGCACACAAATATCATCAACTGATCAATCCAAATAGGTGATTTGGATGAGAACCGATTTACGTCGTCTATGCATATCTCCAAAATTCAATAATCGCTCTATCACCTGTAAAACACGCACACTCCGAAGCTTAGTAAGATTCAAATCATGAACGCAAGCCAATTGAATAATAAACCCCAGTGAAAGAATACTTATTTACCCCAGTAATAATATTGAATAATATTTACCTATATTATCAGAATGCTTCAACCCGTGTATCGGCTACTAACTACATTACAAATATTCACATCGGCTATCACTCCAGTATCCACATTCACTACAACTCGACGCTATCGGCCGGACATCACTAGGTTACAAACAAAGAATAATAAACCAAAAAACGCAAATGTTGGAACCATAAATCGGGCCATACATCGGGAATGGTTTGACCTACGGACGTGGGGAAGGGCTCATTCGATTCCTAATGGTATGTTCTTCAAATAGGAAAATATTTAGGCCGATTCGACTAGTTTTGAGGTTTTCAGAGATTTTACAAAACTTTTACAGCCCTTAAAGGGCACTTTAAATTGAGTGAGGGAGCTGGCTCAAGAATTGGGGCGTCGTCGGACCAAGATGGATTTTTAAAACATCTAAAATTAAATTTTCTCATTCGTCCTAATTAAAAAATTGTGAATCAACACAAAAGAAAAAAGACTTGAAAAAAATGTGGAAAAAATTGAAATTTACTAAGATTTTTGGTTCTTCTGATATTAAGGGTTAATAAAAAATAAGGCTATTGCAACGTCTACGGAAGTTTCAAAAACCCCTGAATGGGTTGCGAGAGAACGGGAACTAAGATGCCTATATTCCTGTTTCGTTCGCAAAATGTTACGTTCGAACGTAACAAAATCATTTTGCTGGACTTTGTGGTGTTTTAGATTTGGTTATTCATGTCAAATTTTCTACAAACAATATGAACTAGCATCACAAAGCTGCTCTCCAAATAACAAAAATTTACTGACATAATATATGATAATAATCAAATTATCAGTGAAATCGTTAGTGGTTACCAACAAGATCACACAGGTCTAACGAAAAAAAGAAGAAAAAAAAGCATTGAGGAAACTAGGCATTTTTGATGTATTTTGATGCGCTGAACACGATTCCAAAGTCCGTTTGTCCTCATTAGCCTCCAATTGTTTTTAATTGCAAAATATAACCTCAAAATAGCCATAATATATTTTGCAAATTAAAAAATCTTTTATTTATTTCAATAAAACGGGCAAGCCCAATATATTAGAGATATCACAATACATGAATAAATCACCGCGGCTAAAAAAAAAAAATCAAATTCACTTACAATTTTTGGGAAATGGAAAAAAAGAAGAAAAAAAGAGAGAAAAAAAGAACAATTCACTGTTTATCTTCCAGAAGATGGGGAGAATCGACTCGATTATTCACGACATTGTATAAAAATGAAATGTCGGATTGTTATCTTTGAATAATAATATGAAATCGTTAGTGGTTATTTCGTGAAAATCCGCACTGCCTGTCAATAGCCTCATAGCTTATGAAGTCCATTGGCATATGAAGCTTGAATGCCAGGTAACGGAGGAAACGACGATGAACTCTTTCCAGCTGGTCAGTGTGGCACTTATAGAATGTCTCCAAATCACAGAAGCGAAATTATAGGGGCAACCTCGAAATAGCCATAATCGTATTTTTCACGAATCCCAAAGCAAAAATTGCACGCATCTTAGTAAATTATGAAGACAAACGGAATTTGGAATCGTGTTCAGCGCATCAAAATACGTCGAAAATGCCTAGTTTCCTCAAAAGGGCATGCCTTTTTGCCTTCGAGTCTACCAAGGTAGCGGAAGCATTGTTTTCACTTTCGGAATGTGAAAATTTTTTTGTCTCCAAAATCAAAAATTCCACTTGCATTTTGCGTTTTAGACCTTTCTGAACAATTTTGGTTCCGTGTCTAGGTATCCTGTCTGTCTGTCAGCAAATTCTTGTTACGGGCAAAACTACACGAAGTTATAGTCCGATTTTGATGAAATTTTCAAGGATTGTGCGGGTTGGGGTGTAGATGGTTCCCTATAGGTTTCATGACACCCGGATCAATAGTAGCCTCTGCTCATGCGCAAACGTGAAATCCTTGTTACGCGCATAACTCCGAGAGTTCTTGACCAATTTCGATAAAATTTTCAGGGATTGTTCGGTTTGATGTGTAGATGGTCCCCTATGAGTCTCATGACCCCCGGATCAATAGTAACCTCTGCGCATGCGCAAACGTGAAATCCTTCCCACAAGCATAACTCCGGGAGTTCTTGACCGATTTCGATGAAATTTTGAGGGATTGTTCGGTTTGATTTAGTCAATAATAATTTTCAATGATCTATACAGTCATGTTATGGATACGAGGAAGCTATGAGCCACACCCACTTGGCAGACGTTTTTTTGTAGACCTGTGTTATCATTTAAGCCTTTAGACATGTAACTTACGATCTGAAGCGCTGTATCAAAAGTCGGTACGTACCTGTAACAGAGAAGAAACAAAATATTAGCAACGCAGTAAGGAACGTTGGCGTTGGTATTGTATATTTCTTAAAATAGTGCGATAGTAAGTGAAAAACGTATTCGAAAACGAAATTTCTGGTTTATTAGAATGGATGAACAATATAATGTAATCAGGACAAATTTAAGGTGCTGCATGTGGTGGCACCAACTTTATGGTCCTCCAAATATCGACTTATCCTTTGGTAACAGAGAATTGTGAATCAGAGGATCAATTGAGTAATTCTAAAGTGACAACATTCCTTCATGACCGTAAACATTACGGTTTTAAAAGAAGGAAGGAGTCCTCAAATAAGGGCCACTGGTATACCTGTCACATAAACTAGAATACCGATGGTGTGACAATGGTACGAGATATTTGGATACACATTTGACGGGAGTTTATAAGAAATTCAGTGTAGGTATAACGCATTCCGAGTACTTCCTTCCGGTAGTATTTACTTGTGAGGTGTTCACAATCGCTAAGAATAGCTGATTCTGAATGGGCAGGTTTCGTTTCTTACTATTATAAGTGATTATAGTTTCGTTCCTTCCTATAATATTATCAGCGTGTATAATTGAAACATGCCTTGCTGCGCGGCATTCGGATGCAGCACAAAGGAATGTGACAAGACAGCTCTTTCTCCCATAACTCTCCACACGTAAATGTATTATCTAGTAATTATAATAATGAGAAATTAATTTCCTACGCACAGTTATAGTTTGATGTGATTAATTACTAGTTTGGCCAAACACTCTTTAATATCTGATAACGTCCTCACTTGCATTCTCACTGTTGAAAGATTTCCTTCAGATGAAAATTAAATGAATCTCATTTTTGAAGCCATAAATACCGAATTTTGTTTAAAAATGAAGCTACTTCAGCTAATTGTCTCCAAAAATTGAACAAAAAGTGCATATTTTCTTTTATAATGAAGTCAGGCAAGCACCTCGAATTCTGTAGAATGTCCTCCGAATTACAAGAATTTACTGAGAAAAAAAATTCACTAAAATTTAGAAAATAGATAAAAACTGCTTGGTGGTGAAATTGATAAACCAATTTTATTTCTATAAAGTTAATTTTCTGATTAAAAATGAAGCTATATTTAACGTACAAATCATGGCATTTGCAAATTCAAAATTGCGTTTTAAAATTTGTTTAAAACCTTTCTTGATGAACTCCGTTTTGAGGTGTTTTGAAGCGATTCCTAAACCGTAAAACTTTGTACCAACTATGCTTTAATTTTGAATAAATCAAGCATTCCAAAAAAAGGATGAGTTTGCTGGACTAAATTTTTCGAGTAAGTACAATACATTTGTTCATTTCCAGAAATGGGCTTTAAAAATTAGTACGAGTAGTTAAAACAAGCAAAAAACAGTTACATTTCAATTTTATTTATTTAATCGGAATATCACTCAAAAACAGCTTATCTATGGACTGTGGAATTGAAAAATGTTTTCTTAAACTTTTGTTGGAAAATGTGTTCAATTTTCAATAAAATACGCTTAAAAGTAATCAAAACGAAATTTGTTTGAATTGAAGAATGTTGTTTAGAACCAGTTTTTGACAACAAAATTATAGATCAAATTTAAAAATTCCACATAAATATTGTGAGACAATTTAACGGAAATTTTATCATACGGTTATGTTGCATGACTGGGATTACTTTCTTCATCAGTACCGAAGGAACCACTAAAAACCAAGGAACCATAAAAATTTGTGTCCTCTAAATTAAAATGCTGCAAATGATTACACAAAGGTTTAGTATTTCAGTAGCCCTCCCATGTGGACTACCAGAAGTGGGCTGTGCATTCAGGGGCAATGCTTCCTTAGTACACTTGGAAACACACGAAGAAATCTAACTGAAATTTAACTAGATAAGACCTAGGCGGTCGACAGCCACTTAGTCTAGCTCAAACCTCCCGTTGACCTGTACGGCTTCATACCGAAATATGTTTGTATAATGAATGAAATGCTTCTTAAAACCTTATATCAGACGTAATTTGTGGTATATCATCTAATTTGGCACTTGGTGCCTCCATATCTTATAATTAGATTCAATATGAAAATACTTGGACTACCGCTAGCTACGCATTCTAGCTCAGTTCTCCCTTGAATGGGCCCTGCTGCCCGACCACTTACCAATCTGATTTTCCAAACGGAGAACGAACGTACGATTGTACATTAATTCGAGAGGTCTCATTCGATTTAGGAAACTAATTTCTATCTGAATCAAGCGAAAAACAACTCTTTTAAATCAAAAGTTTTTGTGATCTCGATTTTTTATTGGTCGATCCTTCCGAAACTACTGAGTTTACCAGTAACCTCCGCATCTTGATGCTTGATCAATCAACCCTAACGGGTATATAAGGGATTAATCTAATAAAAAGTTGAAATCTAAAAAAAAAAAAATTTTGGAGTAAGAGGGTAGTTTTTTATTTGATGTAGACAGAAACTAGCCCCTGAATCGAATGAGACCACTCGGGTTTATGTAGGACCCGCTCACCGTCTGGTAGGCGGTCGGGTTGCAGAGCCCTTTTCAACAGGCTTCTGACTTACTAAGCGAGCTGTTGCAGCCTAAGTATTTTCATCTTCAATGGCACTACAATATATGGAGGCGATGAGTTTAGGGTCTACCAAAACTATTGTCGTCGGAACTTGGCCATATCCAAGAACCTTGACAAGGTTATCAGTCTTCTAGGAAGATCTTCTTGGATGTGAATCCGAGGGGGGTCTATAATGCAGACACCTCTAGACTTACCGAACGCCACTTCCAGTGCCCTACATAAGTGTGGCGGAAAATTCAAGTTTTCCCCGTGGAATTTCTTTCAGAAGCACGAAATACCAGTTTTGATCCAGCAGAATCCACTATGTACAGAAAACAGCAGGAAATTTGAGAGTGATGACGTGTATATTCGGCGCTTGATCATAAACACCAAATGTTAGTTCAGGGGATCCCCACCATGTATGCTAGCGTCCAACTCAAGGAGATAAGGCGTTAAGGTGGACAATTTGTTTACTTTTCCTAAACATCATCTGCAGATAACTAGTATTCTATCAGCGCGTTTTATTTGCCTCGAATGATGACAACCATTCCTCGTTGACAGCTGTGACAGCTAAGCAGTACCTTTGAACATTCGTTATGGTCATCTACGGACTATTCTTAGGGTAGGCTAAGGATTTTAGAAATCCGTAGACAGGATGCTCCTGTGGCTTAAGATGCTGCAAGCCGCAGGCGCCAATTCAAATCTCTGAGTTTCGTTAAACTGCTGATAGATAAAATGGGACTTTTTTCTCGAGATGATGATATCATAATTCGCCTTTAGCCAACAATTCCAGAAATGGCTTATATACCTCTTTGGAAGGTGAGGTATTGGATTATTATGGTTGTCGTGTAGGCAAATTTATTGCACAACGGAAAACAGGAGCCAGAACAATCAATCTTTTAGTAGTAATAACTGCTACCCTCTGTAATAGTAAGACTTCCTAAAACTGACCTAAACGCAAGTTGAAGGTACCAACCTTCCTTTTTCGAATCACTACTTATACGGCGCATACCAGAGCTCTGTCGGTGTCGGAGGAAAACAAGTTGGTAAACAAACTTTCTCGACTTTCCTCGAGTTGGCACGAGGAAAAGTTGCTAATGCACTCGGCATCTAATCAGTTGAGTTTAGTTGCAAATTGGTGCATCCGCAATGCCGGTGAGATGCGAGCGAGAAGATGACTCAAACTCCCTCGTCATAGTTTCGTGGCAAAAATGGTGTGAGGACGGCCAGGGCTTGAAGAGATGAGGTTTCTTTGGCCTGGATGTAAGTAGAAATGGACTAACTGCCTTTGATAGCCCCCCCCCCCCACCATCACTTGACGTTGCATCTTTCAAAGTGAATGTTTCCCTTCAAAATGGAACAATTGCAAGGACTCCTAAATTTTAAAACATTGCCTTCATGGAAAAGTGAACAATACAACATTTTAAATATAAAGGATTTAAAAAATAAGTATAAAAATTGTTTAAAAAAATAAGTATGAAGGTTTTTACATCAATTTCGAACATAAAAGGGTGTTGAAACTTTTGTTCACCAGCCTCTTACAATGGAACCATTGCAACGTCTTCTAAAAAAAAAAAAAAATGTTTTTATGGAAATCGGTCTGAGATATTCCAAGTATACGGATTTCAACGCTCTTTGAAAAAAAATTTAAAATATAAATGGTGTTGAAACTTTTGGTAATTAGCCACCTACAATGGAACAAGTCTCCTACAATGAAAAATTGCAACGTCTCCTAAATTTCAAAAATTTGTATTCATGGGAGCCCTGTGAGGTTTTCCGAGTATATGGATTTCAACGATTTAAAAAAAATTTAAAATATGAAGGGTTTTATACTTTTGGTCGCTTGCCATTCACAATGGAACATGTATTCTACAATGAAACTATTGCAAATTCTTCTAAATTAAAAAAAATTGTCTTCATGGGAAAGCGAACATTTTTAACATTTTACGTATAAAGGGTGTTCTCTAAAATAGGTATAGAAGTTTTTGGAACAAGTCTTCTAAAATGAAACAATTGCATTGACTCCTACATTTTAAGAATTTGTCTTCATGGAGGCCCTGTTGGAGGTTTTTCAAGTATATATAATTCAACCCTTTTTAACAATTTTCAAATATAAAGGTTGTTGACGCTTTCGGTCACTAGCCACCTACAATGGAACAAGTCTCCTACAATGAAACAATTGCAACGTCTCCTAAATTTTAAAAATTTGTATTCATGGAAGCCCTGTTCGAGGTTCTTGGAATACATGGATTTCAACGCTTTTTTAACATTTTTAAATTTATAGGGCGTTTAACCTTTTGATCACTAGCCTCCTACAATAGAATAATTGCAACGTCTCCTAATTTTTAAAAAACTGTCTTCATGGAAATCCGGTTTGAGATATTCCAAATATATGGATTTCAACGATTTTTAAGAAAAGTTAAATATAAAGGTGTTTATACTTTTGACCACTAGCTTCCTACAATGAAACAATTGCAGTAAACAATTGCAATAAATTTCAAATATTTGTCTATATGGAAAAGTGAACATTTTTTAACATTTTGAATATACTAAAAGGTGTTTAAAAAAATAAATATGAAGGTTTTCTTTTTATTGTTGAATATAAAGGTTGTTGACGCTTTTGGTAAGTAACTACCCACCTACAATGGAACAAGTCCCCTACAATGGAACTATTGAAATGTATCCAAAAAAAAAAAAAAAAAAAAAAAAAATCTCCATGGAAAAGTGAACAATTTTTGACATTTTAAATATAAAGGGTGTTGCTCAACCAAGGTTATTGAAACGTTTGTTGTTAATCACATTTGGGGTCCAGTTGGGACTGAACTTTTTCAGAAAAGGCGAAATTCTCAGTCAATCCTAAAGGGTGAATTCGAAGTTCTAAAACGTCAAATACTGAATATAGAAAATATATCAATATTCACGATTATCGCTAATGTTTGCCATTGATGGCTGTCCCTCAAAGAATCGAATGAGCTCATCCGGACAGCTTGACGTTCATCCGTTCGCTCTCCTTCAGGGCTAGATGTTTGACAGCAAAAAAAGAACGTCAACCACGAATTTGGACTTGCTTGGAGATTGTAAAAATCGCTCAAGTATCATGTGAGGATAGAATCAGCTTATATAATCGCGATTGTTTTCATGTCCGTTGTTGTTAGACGTGCTTGTTAAACATTGAATGAGCCCACAACTTAATGTCACACTATTTCAAACGTTTGAAAAACTTTTGTTTCGAGTCTGTCTGTTTCGTGCCTCAAACCTCCCCAGGTGCGAAAGCCTTCAGTCTCACGTACGTCGAAAACCCTTCCGCCTCTCCCTTCAACACCACAACTCGAAAGTCAAATGTGCGTACGCTGATTCTCCTTCATGATAATGAAAACGCAGCCGCCGCCGTAGGTCTTTCTAAAGCAGAGAGAGTGCGAGGAAAATCGGGATCTCTAAAGAAAAAAGGAAGCTACCTCTGCTAGTGTTGAACCCAAGGATATTTGGCGTCCAGCTACCCTTTATGTTTACTTTTCCTGAAAATCATCGTCGGATAACAAATATCCTATTAGCGCGTTTTATTTGTGTGGTTGATGACAGCCATTCCTCGTTGACAGCTAAACAGTACCTTTGAACGTGCATTATGATAACCTACGGACTATTCGTAGGGTAGGCTAAGGACTTTAGAAATACGTAGACAGAGTTGCTTAAGATGTTGTTAGCCGCAGGCGCCAATTCAAATCTCTGAGTTTCGTGAAGCTACCGATGGATAAAAAGTTACTATCTGCTACTCACTGTTTTTCTTCACACTATTTCAACAATTTTGAATCACTTTTGTTTCGAGTCTGTCTGCTTCGTGCCTCAAACCTCCCCAGGTGCGAAGGCCCTCAGCCTCACGTACGTCAAAACACCGCCTCTCTCTTCAACACCACAACTCGAAAGTCAAATGTGCGTATGCTGATTCTCTTTTATGATAATGAAAACGCAGTCGCCGCCGTAGGTTTTTGTTAAGTCAGAGAGAGTGCGAGGAAAATCGGGATCTCTAAAGGCCTTTCGGATAGGGAAAAAAGGAAGCGACCAGGAGAAGAGGCAGCGAAGGAAGCGGTCGTCTGAACTACTTTGCCCACGTCGGGCGGCAATGTGGGCACCGCAAAGGCGAAAATTAGCCCGGGCGAAGTGGGTGGGCGATCCGCCTGGCGCGAGTATGTCGAAAGGAAGTGTTCTCAGCTCCTTTTTCCGTGGAGCTTTCACCCTTTTATTTGGGGAACTTTGCAGCATCGTCATATTAATAGGAGCCGATTGTATGTTTTTGTCAAGAACTTCCCAACTTTCTGCCCACTCAATATCGTAATTTACGCAGAATTTATTCAGAGGGGCCGACGACTCTTTGCTATGATCATTCCTGATTGTTCCCGACAAATATATATCAAAGTTTGAGGGTCGATTTTATTTTCCAAAAAAATTTTTTAGTTATTATTTTCTAATTTATTTGCAACTTTTTTTCTTCACATCACTTAACCCTTAATGACGCGGGGTATCTTCCTGGATACCTTCTCTTCAACCTCAGTCCGCGTGAAGGAGAATGTAGGATATACATAAAAATCGGATCTTAGTCCAATTTAAACCCCATTTTGGCATGATAAATTGTATGTCAACTGTGATGTTGACGTCACATGATGATCTTGATGAGATCGTCTTGTCCTGGGTCAAATAAAGCACAGTCTATTTCTTACCCTTGTCTCCATCATTTCAACTTTCTAACTTACCTAATTTTACATTAACATTATTTTTATTGGTTACTAAGTGAGATGCTACAATACCTCTCTTACGGGAATTGTTAAGTTTGAACGTAACAAAATCATTTTCCAACCTTTCGGTGTTTTAGTGATGATCACATCATACTTGACAGAAATATAACTAGAGTTGATCGATCACAGAATATTATGCTGAACTATATGAGTCCGTGAGTTTTGGGCGTCTCAAAAAGGAATCCTACAAGATACATACAAAATTTGATTTTTTCATTCCTCCTTTAAAAATAAATTATTAATTTAAAGAAAGTAAAAGAAAAATTGTACGAGAATGGGGAAAAAACTGGAATTCATCAAGATTTTTGAATCTTGCGATATTAAGGGTTAACCCTAGAATGCTAACATGATAGCGTGGTCAACCAAACGGAATATGCCAACAAGGAGTATGTTTTACCCCACCTGATAATTGGTTTTTTTATGGATGAAAAATTTTTCCTATTTTCCTATTTTTATAGAAACCAATCTATGAAAGAACTTTTCCAGTGTAATAAACTGTTAAAATCATTGGTACAATAACACTTTTTTTATAATAGAAATTTTCCAGTGTAATAAACTGTTAAAATCATTGGTACAATACAACAATAGTAATGGAACACAGTAAAACAATAGTAGCGAAGTATAAAGCACTTTTCCATTCGTACCTAATTAGGGTGATGAATAAATTTAAAAAAAATTGTTTAATTATCATTCCTAATCTCCAAGCAATATAGTAATACGTTAATTAGTTCTGGGTCAGGAGACATTGGAGTAAATTTAACGTTAATCAAATGAATCATTTTTGATTACCATTTTGGATATTTTATTCCTATTACGCTCGTAGGTCACAAATCCAGAATGACGATAGGTGGACTGGCAACGTGGTAGCTATCAACAAACCACTTGAAATATCTGTTCACATCGTAGGAGGAGTAAAATTCACTCCATGTTGCGGGACGGGACGAATTGAACGCGTGCTCAAAGTTTCACCAAGTGCAATGCAAAGTGATGAAACTTACTCATGTGTTCACAGGCAACACAAGCTACTCAAACTACAACCAAGTAATAAAAACGTTATTCAGGAGTAATCACATTGCAAATGTGTGTCCTATGCTCCTATATTTTTCTAATATCCGAGTGAAAACTCGTTCTCCAATCTGTTTACACGGATGCCCCGCAGAGCGGAGAGGAGCCCTAACCGCATCACAAAAAAGGTAAAAAAAGAAAAATGAAAGTTCCCCAAGGAAGCTATTAAACGGCACGAAAAAAAGACATTCTTGCCGAGGAGTAAACGAGTATTGGCGAGGTCCCCAGTTTTGTGAAATTGTCAGGGAAACGAGCTGAGAATGAGCGGCAAAGTCAGTTGTGGGTTTTTCTCGTCAATCGAGCGAATTTCCCTGACGTCATCCAATTTTTCTCGCCTCATTGACGTCCGCCTGGAGTTGTTTTCTAGATGCACCTTGCTGATTGTTCCGATTGCGTGTGTTTTATGACACTTTTGGTTTTCTATTGGTATTAACAAACGTTTGCCATTGAAATTGAAATTGGGTGTGCAGTGTTGAACTCTGGGAAGTATAATATCATAATATCCATAATCAAACTATATAAAGCTGTACCTAATAGCTTTGTTTAGGTTGATGGCCTCCGAAGCAATATGCTACAGAATTTGATGATAGATAGTTTTAGATATAATTTCATGATATGAAAGCCAAGCAAGGAAGCCATATGCCACACCTAACTTGGCAGAAAGCACTTTGGATCCAATCAGAACTTTGCTTTGCCCACTTTAAACTTTATAAATGCTTCGTTCTTGTGCAATGATACCAGTGGGTTTTGGTATTTTTTGTTTCATGTGAAGTCTGAAAGCAGGGTTGTTCCTGATGGTAGCTGATGATAGCTTTCTGTAGGTTGATGGCCTCCAAAGGAATTTTCTATGAAATCTGATGGTGGATAGGCATATAATGTCACGACATTGATGCCAAGCAAGGAATTCATATGCCACAAGCAGGGAGTAGTCTGGATCCAACCAGAACTTAGCTTTTTCCACTTTAAACTTTATAAATGATTTGTTCTTGTGTACTGATATCAATGGGGTTAGTCAAATTTTGTTTTGTGGGAACTCTGAAACTGAGAATTCGGATTTCTTGAGGCAGCATCATGTTTATCTCACGAGTTGTATTCGTCAAAGGGGTAATTTGTGGTAGAGTTGGTTGCAGCCATTGGGGCACGGAGAATGCTGATGCGACTTCCACCCAGAATCCTTGGGAAACCCATCTCACAATTCAGAGCTTATGGAATAATTAAACCTAATTCATTAAACCAATTCTTTATATTCCGTCTAAATTTCTTTATTCCTAAGAATATAGAATATTACAATATTTCCTCTTAAAAAACCTGGATAATATTTTGTACTTTTGTAGAACGATGGAGTGCTTCTAGACTTTCATTGACCCTCCGGCTGTTGTGAAAGAAAAACAACAATCCGTTATGTAGTAGTTTGCACCTCTATTACATCATCTTCGGACTTTTCTCGTCCGAGTGACTTCCTCACAACTTGTACGAGGAGGGTCGACCGTCGACAATGACGACATCTTTGTACGAGACGTTGCGAGACGCTCGGAACAAAAGAATGCAGAGATCTTGTCCAACAGACAACATTGTCGTTCTTCAGTCTTCGTTGAAATTGGCTCAAGCGTTGAGTCACTTCGCCCAATTTACGGTTCAGCTGGTCGTTTGAGTGACGAGGTTTTTGTTCGCGTGCTTCGTAAAGGCCCCTAATTCTTATAAACAATGGGAATATTGCATTGGATAGAAACATTTTATTTCGGCAAACTTCCCCATGAAAATCCGTTGTAGGTCTCACTGAACACTTTATTGCTCAAGTACATATCGAAAATATAATATTTCGAACATTTAACCGCTTCTAAGTGAAAAATCTTAGACTGCGTTCTCAAAATGGGGGCAATACGAAATGGCGGCATAAAAAAAGGACAAAATAGCATATCTTCCCCTACACTCACCATACTCTACATATCCTATAATTCCCATACTCACCAAAAGTACTTTGTATTAAATTGTAACATTAATCAAATTTTCGAAATATTTTTGTTGTTCGATCTGAATTTCAGTCGAATTACGATTATAAGAAGGAGAAAATGGAGGAATTAATTCCAAAACCTCCGATTTGTCCCTAATTCTTACCCTTTTAAAGTAATTTAATACGAAGCAAGGCTCCGCCAATACGGGGACGTCTATAAGAATTCATCATTAAGTGTGGGACATTATAAATTTGAGAGGTTTTGGAATCTCTTACGTGGAAAACATATAGGAAAAACGCAAGGAAGTGTACATGTGACAGATTTTATTGTCTCGCTTGCAATTCTTCACCGATTTTCATGATTTTTGTTGTTTAATACAATTTTTACTTTTGTCGTGCAACGAACGTCGGAAATTTCGGTTTTCATGACGGCAGGAGAGTGAAAGTCCATAAAATGTGCTTTATAGATAAATCTCGACAACTGTACTCAAACTAATTTTTAATCGATTTTCGTAATTCTCCGTTAGTTCGATTTCTCTAGTCAAATTCAACATTCTAGAAGCCGAATTTATCATTTTCCAAGTCCATGTCAACATTTCCGAACTGAGCCTCAACATTTCAAAGTCAAACATAACATTTTTCGTATAGAATTCAGTGTATCTATCAATATACGGGGTGGTCCTTATTGAATGTACCACCCTTTCAATTTCGTTGGTTGTGGAGAAATCAAAAAACAAAGTAACCTCTCATTATTTTTTTGCAAAAAATTCAAAAATTGCAGTTTGAACCGTCGCGCATGCGCGCAAATGCCCGAAACGCGCCCTAACTTTCTTATTTTAAATGTAAACCCCAATTTTTAACTTCAGATTCTGATTCTATTCAAGATTTCATGAAAATTTGACCCCTCAACCAATTTCGCGCAACCCCAAAAGAACAATTTTCATCGTTTTTTAAGCTGATTCACGAGATGTTATCTGTTTTTTGATTTGACTCAGTTTTGGCGGAATGATGACCAAAATTTATTTTGCTTTCGGTTTTTTACTTTAGGCGGCTGTTTTCAGATTGTTAGGGGAATTAATTTTCGAGATCTGGATGAAAAATGTGAAAAAAGGATATTCAAACCTTTTTCAGTGATCAAGGGAAAAATCATCTTAATCTGAGAGTCGAAAGTCGGCGTAAATGATGATTTTTCACGCGAAATAAACAAATTTCGGTCATTATTCCGCATAAACCAAGTCGAATCAAGAAACGGATAGCATCACGTGAATCAGCGTTAAAAAAACAATGAAAATTCATGTGCCACACTCCTGAGTTCACCAACATCCACTATTTGGCAATTATGGAGTTGCGCAACTTTGCGTGCTCGCTGAACCGGTTACGGCCAATCGAGAAAATTGGTTAGCGGTCAAATGTTCATGATATCTAGGGTATAATCCGAATTTGCAATACAAAATCTGGTTTTTCAATTAAAATAAGGAAGTTAGTGCGCGTTTCGGGCATTTGCGCGCATGCCCCATTTTTACGAGACATTGTTCCTCAAGATGAGATGCATTTAGACAGATAGACTGAAAGTCCCTCAACAGAACAGTACGATAGGTATTGAAATCTCCTGAGAAAGAATATTCTTGGGAGTTCAGAAGGGGTTGCCATGATTGTTTATCCAGGATGAGATAACACCCAAAAAGCCTGCTTGAAAATTTAGGATGTAGTTTTAATAGGGTCAGACAACGAGAAGTGGATTAATTGGCCATTAGACAGAATTATGATGTTGTTTCCTGGAAGAGATGGCAGATCGCGAGTAGCTCAAATAAAAACTGCACAGGGTGACCTTGTACGTCCCATCCAAAAACTATATCCTTTGGAAATAACAGCAGAAGAATATCGAGTGCTATAAAGAGTTGATGCAATTAAGGGAAACTCATCTAGAAATATAATTCAATAGAAAACGAAGGTACACAAAGTACCAAACAACCCTCTTCTCACTCAAAACAAGGACTCAAAAGACCCTGTTCAAATCAAAAGAAGTGGTCGTCGCATCCAGCCTACCTCAAAATTGGACTTGTGATGCGCCCTGATCTTGTGTGTCCAATTTTGACAAAATTTCAGGTGGGAGGATGTGAAGTTTCCATGTTCCATTGTTTTACCTGTTGTTAGTTCATCCGCTTAAATAGTTATCGAGTGCTCTTGAACATATGTGATCTAGATATGTTGTATAATGTTTCATAATGAAAAAGTTGTGAATAGCTCGAATAAAATACAATATAAATTTTGCGTACCTACCTACAAACTTGACAGTGTTCCCTATGATCAGTTCCTGTTTTATATTAGAGTTTACATTAATCTTTACTTTTAGTAAATACAGTAATACCCCGCTTAACGTACCTTAACGTACCGTACAGTAATACTCCGGTTAACGCGCAGTCTTACTCTTGAAAATGTTGTCCGCATAATGAACATTTTTCCAACAAAGTTGGGGCGAACTCTCCGCAATAATCCCTCCTCCATCTTCTCCTCCTTCTCAGCACCCGTCATATTATGGATTCATTTACTTTTTTATTGCCTTATTTTTTCTTTATTTCTTTATATTTCTTCTGATAATAATGTATTTTCACTTTAGTTGTTATTATTTAGCAATAATATTGTACAAACAAACATTAAAATGGGTGGGTGTGTGGACGAGAGAACGGATTAATCGATATTTCTATTATTTTTTAAGGAATTATTAGGTCCGCAGTACGGACATTCTTCAAGGAACGGATTATGTCCGTTAAGTGGACGGGTTATGTCCGCATTTCGGTTTTATCATAGCTGTTGCTCGTGCAAAATGTTATATTTGTGTGATGGAAAGACATCCTCGCAGCAAATGCCCTGCCAAAGATTCCTCCTGTACTTCTTGTGGGAAGCAGGGACATTGGGCCAAGGTTTGTAGATCATCCCCTTCAAAACCATCCAAAATTTCAGCGTCACTTTCTACAGTTGTGTCATGCCCTGTCACCCGCCATTCAAAAGTCGAAGTACTTGCTGAGGTGAATGGACAACAACTGTGTGGAATGTTCGACTCTGGAAGTGATCTAAGCATAATCGATGAAAAGGTTGCAAAAAATCTACATTTAGCAGTTCATCCGATGAAGGAAGAGGTTGGTCTTGTCTCAGCTTCTCACCGAGCGAAAATAACTGGCCAATGCCGTGAGTACCTCAAAATGCAGGGCCATAGATATCCAAACGCCACTCTTTCCGTTTTGCCAAATCTTTGTTTTGACCTAATATTAGGAAGAGATCTGCTCCAACAGCATCCGAGTGTCCAATATGACTTTGGAGGGTCAAAATCTCCCCTACGAATTTGCACTCTGGCCGTGGCAGATGTTCCCCCAGCTCAGTTATTGTCATCTCTCTATTTCAACGGTCTATATTAGCGTTTCCATGCCTTTGGGCCTTCCTCAACTCCACAGACAAGTTTTTCTTGAATCAATTCGTTAAAAAAAACATGTCGTTTTCGGATCCACCGTCCGTTGAATTGACTTACATCCACCGGTTTTGTTGACGCAAATTTCCTCGCGTATTTCGCCACGTAGGTAAAACCCATGCGAAAAACGTTTCGAGGTAAAAGAAGCGATTCGACACGTGCCTGACAGTCGTTTCCCCCGTGCGATTGCTCAGCCGCTCGCGCCAGACGCTGAGCGTGTCTTCCCGCGTCACAATGTGTCATGGCCGACTCTGATTGTCAACGGGGAACCTTCGATATTATAAAGGTTAATATTTCGAGGGGGAAAAAGTTGTACTTTCTAGGTGAACAATATATTTGCTGTAAAACGTTAGCAAATAGAGGAGCTGTATTTTGCGATAGATCTGGTTTTGATGGAATGAAGCTCACACATAGAATGCAATTACAAGGTCTGGAGGCACGAAGTGCAGAGTTTAAAGTAAGTAAATCTAAAGAAGGCCTGAGGTGGGTAGTAAGTGAGTGACCTTGTCTCAAGGAACTTTCTTTCAAGTGAACTTGTCCCAAATGACCTGCGGAAAGAAGACCTGCAGTTCATCACAAGACGTTTGCGACAGCATGGCTCCCCTAGGCCGACATTCGAATTAGTCAGACGGTCGCGAACTTTTCGTGGCAAGTGAAGTTCGAGACCTGCAGGCCGCAAGAAACTTGCAGGTCTCTTGCTGAGGAGTCTTGGCTCAAGATAACCGTTCGTTTTTTCCCCAAATAACAACCTGGGCAGGTCGCCGTTCCTTTACTGCAGATTCTACTATTCAAATAAAATTTATTTATGAGGACTCGGAAAATGACCTCGTTTTGGTATCTATCATTGTTTAATTCAGAGGCACTCATGTAAGCAGTACAGTAGACTTCTGTCATCTACCGAACCCTGACTGTACACGAAGATAATAGAGGCCCCATTCATTCACAAAGTGAGTCGCAGGTCGCATTCATCCACGGAGTGAACTTGTGAACTTCTCCCGTTGACCTTGTCTTTTGACTGAGTGACCTGCTGGGAGTCTACTCCCTCAGGTGACCTGGGTGTACACATCTCTAGCCGAGCTCCTCCGTCACGCCCTACCAATTCTCGTTGAGGAACCTGTTCATATGGGACCCAGGAACATTATCGTTCTGAATGATTAATATCAATAATTCAACTTTGTAGTCGACTGAGATGAAAATTTCAATTCTTCGTAGGATGAATAGAAATGAATTTAGCAGTTAGAGCTGATCACATATCTGATTTATTCTGCCATGGTCTTCATCAGAAGACTTCAACAGGTGGGCGTAGTTGATTGGAAAAGTGGGCCTCACACGTGATCGCGAACGTCTCGTATCACTGGAAGACCGATTGCATAAATTTCGTTTGACGTTTGGATTGTTGGGAATATGGGTAATTATAATATGAACGCGATATAGATGTTATTTAGAGACACGCGAACTCCTTCGTGACAAACTGTTAAGTCACTGCTTTCATTCCAACAATACGGCACGATCGCGGAAGCGAAACTCCGCTCTGCTCAAACGGGATGAACAATAAGAAATGGCTGAGAAGAAAAAAGGTAAAAATATCCTCCGGAGTATAATAATTAAACGGGGCCTTTTGTCGAGGAGCAGGTTAGCCTGAAAAGACGAATGGAGGTCAGCTCGGCGTATTCCTCACGCTGGAAAGTCCGGAAGTGGCCCAGTAGGAGTAAAGCAAAGCCGAGCTGGTCAGTTCAGTCTGAAGGATAACCCCTTCGTCCCCTTCCCACCGTCTTATGCAACGCACGGGGGTGCGCGGAGTTGGCGTGTGCTCGTGAAAAGTGAAAGTGAGGTTTTTTTAATGTTCAAGGTCGCTTTCTTTCTGGAACCGTGTTACACAATAACCGGCGTTGTGTTTTTTTTTTAGTGATCTTTATAATCATCCGGCTCTTCGCGAGGAAACACCGGTCTTGGGGGGATCCACTTCGGTAAATGGTGCTGAACCTTACTGCTGAGTTATGGGTGAAGGTACCTCACCTTGTGAGAGCCAGGCAGGGAGAGAAACATTCTATTGTTTTACATACCAGAAGTATACAACAAATGTAAATGGAACATGTTTACACAAACAAATTTTTCAAATCTCAAAATTGTGCGAAATATTCGATCCTATACAGGTGGCCAAAACTTAATGGACCAGGCATTTATTTCCATAATTTCCGACCCTAAAAAAAATTGCAAATAGTAACTTCACTAATTTTTAACAAGGAATCAAAATATCAAAATTTCGCTCGGTACTCACGCGCGCAAATGCGCGATTTGCTCATCAACTTTGTTATTTCTGCTATCCGTTTTTTAATTTGACTCAATTTTTGCGGAATAATGAGCAAAATTTGTTTATTTAGCGTAAAAAATCATAATTTTTGACTACTTTCGACTCTCAGATTAAGATTATTTTTCACTTGATCACTGAACAAGGTTTCAATCTCTTTTTTTTACATTTTTCAACCAGACATTGGGATTTAATCCCCGTTACAATCTGAAAACAGGCGCCTAAAATGCAAACAAAAGGACTGGAAATAAGCACATTTTGGTCATTATTCCGCAAACATTGAGTCAAATCAAAAAACGGATAGCATCAGAATCAGCTTAGTAGAAATTCAAATCATAAACGCAATCCAATTGAATAATAAACCCCAGTGAAAGAATTTGCAGCGTTTTTTGAAATGGTTATCAGAATGCTTCAACCCGTATATCGGCTACAAAGCCTTTTAGGAGTTCACTCCATATCCATATTACTACTTCAAAACATCACTACATCACTAGATTACTGCTATCAAAACAAAGGCAATAATAAACCAAAACCCCAGTAAAAGAATTTGCAGCGTTCTCATGCATATCAGAACAACCCGTGTATCGGATACAGAATTAGGTAACAAATTACGTCACATTACTTCATCACTAGGTTACTGATATCAAAACAAAAACAATAATGAACCAAAATAACGCGCACCATAAATCGGGCCATACAAATGGTTTGTCAGACAATCAGGACCTGGGGTATTGGAAAGAAGCTCATTTTTCCTCGTGGAAAGTTCTTCAAAAGAGTCAAAATTTATGCCGCCTTGATTTTTGGAGGTTTTTAGAAAATTAAAATGATTAAATAAATTAAATACACACAAGATATATCATGAAAAATGTGTTGCCATTGAACATTAATGAACAAAATTGTCAAAATTTGGGCAGCGTTTCAATAATTGAGGAAAAGTGAGAGAGCTGGCTACCATATGATCTATATATCGTCGTGGACCAACAGGATCAATGAAAACTATTTTGTTTCGGGTTGTAGAAATCGTGCGATCACTATTAACTATCAATATCAATAGAAAAACAATGGTTTATTTGAAACGTAAACCATGAAATTTTCTAGGGACTTTTCGAGTTCATTAATTTTTTCAAGTGCCGATTGCATGGTTTATTATTGAATAACAAAAAAGTGTCGCGAAAAATTCCTCGACCCCCAGCCAAAATATATCTATGTCAATAAACAATAACAACCAGGTAACAATTACGTAATTTTTCTGCCACTCATAACACTCAAACTCATAGGTGGTAGTTGTCATTTTGGATCTGAAGTAGGTGCCTTGGCAACCAAATTATGTTATATGCCTGCTGGTCTAATTCCATATGGAAATGGTCCTTGTCTAAGGCCGTGTCTGCTTATTCTAGAGTATTAATGGTGAATTCGTCATTTACTAGGGAAAAAAGAATTTATCAAATTGGATTTTCATAAAATTCTTCCTGTGAAGTTTATATGCAAGAAATCGACTCCTGGGAGGCATTTTGCTTCCGAGTCTGCGAAGCAGCGGAAGCCTTGACTTCCGGGAGCCAAACAATTTTTGTTGTCCGAATTCAAAATTTCCACTCCCGTTTTGCGTTTCACAGCCTACTGAACAATTTTGATTCCGTGTCTGTCGGTCAGTCTGTCTGTCCGCATTTCCTTGTTACAGCCATAACTTCCACAATTTTGAATGAATTTAGCTCATATTTTGAGGGACTATGCGGATAAGGCCTCTTGAAGTCCCATACGAATTTCATCTCCATATAATCAGCGGTACCCTCTGCGCACGCTCCAACGTGAGATTCTTGAAACAACCATAATTTCCATATTTCTCAATGAATTTAGTTCTAATTTTGAGCTCCACATTTTCCACATCTTTCATCTGACGTCTTTATTTTCTATTTTATAATGGTGTCACTTTGATTGTAACGAGGAAGCTGCTGTGCCATCTCCTTGGCAGTGTGATTTGTTTGAAATTACCTCTAGAATCGATCCCTGGATTTATTACCATTAGTTCTGTTACACGACGTTTGTTATACGCCGAAGAAATCTCAGTCGAATAGGCCATTCGAAAACTGACCTTAACGCGTTTTGAAGTTCAAACCGATTTCAAATGATCCTGCGATTAAACGTAGCTCTGCATCCGACTTTCCACACGCCTACCGCACCATTTTTATTCGGCTTCGTCCCCCGGACAAAAACCAACTCGACGTGACTGAGGGCTGAGATGAGTCGTTATGCAAGATCTTCCGGCTGGTAGGTAGGCAACCCCCGTGCGTTCACCTTCTCGCTTTGGAATCCTTCCAGAGAGCGGTCGCGCTTTTAACCTTTTAACTCGCGGTTCCGTTTCCAGACGAGAAAGGACAAGACGGAAAGTGCACGATCGTCTTTTTGTTCGAAATTAACTCGTCTGACGACAACGAATTCGGTCTCCTCTCATGATATCCGAGGAAAACACAATGATCGAAAAAACGACGTTCTGTGCCTTAAAACCCACATTTCTTGAAATTGACCTTTACATATTGACTTCATCAAAATAATTTTAAAGCTAATTTTAAATTCGTGTAGTACACAACTTAGTTATAGCTTTGTGCTTATACTCGTATACAGGGTGTAACGCGAGTCGTGTCCGACCTCTCTTCTACTTGTTGTACGACCTATTTCCGACCAAAAGTGCCTCCAAGAGTTTTTTCCTGAGAGGCTTCGTTTCCATGTTATTTCACTTTTAAGATTTTGATCGTGTTTTGGTCCCTACTTCACTAAAATTGTCATAACTCCTTTAATTTGCACAACAAATTCAAATTTGAGGATATCGTTAGAAAGAGCGTTAAAGCTGCTGTCTTCCTAATGCCTAAACATTGTTTTCAAGCCTTGAGCAAAATTAAGGCACAAGAAAGAATCCAAATAGTAGAGTTTGTCAACATTTTAAAATCACCTTTTTTTCAAACGCTTTGTAATCCCATTGCGCCAAAACGTAAATTTTCTAATGGACTAATTGCTAGAAGTCGAGAATAGGTGACTCCTTCCTGATTAGACCGTCGCCATATAGAAAAACCCGATGTCCCCTATCGATATAGGTCCACGCTTTCGATGTGTGTTCTGTGGTAGTTTGCTGGTCGCTCGCATCTCAAAAACCAAAAAAATATCCTACATCAATCCTTCTAGTAAAGTATAGATCAGTTGGACGAATAGATCAGAATGTGTCAGCACTTGTGTCTCTGCGTATTAAAAATACTTCTATCGATATAACGGTCGTGAAAATCGTTCCATAATACATGGCAGTGGTATCGATATACGAGTCTGTCGTCTATAGCTCTTCCCAGTCAGATTCGAAATTTCCAAACCAATTTCAGAAATTTCCAAACCTATTGCAGAATTTTCCAAATCAAATTCAGAATTTTCCATTTAATTTCAGAAATGTCCAAACCTATTTCAGATTTTCCAAATCAAATTCAGAATTTTCCATTTCAATTTCAGAAATTTTCAAACCTATTTCAGATTTTTCAAGCCAAATTCAGAATTTTCAATTTTAATTTCAGAAGTGTCCATCTCAATTACAGAATGCCTTTTAGGGGGACTAATCGTCGGAGCTCGAACTGCGGGGAACATTCTGAAGCAGGTATCGGGGAGTTGGGGTCATGGGATATCGATATGGACTTTCTACAAACTGCAAGTGGTGCAAAGCTCATACTGGTCACACAGAACAATTGAAAATACACTGCCCAGGAGATGACACAGCAACTTGCTCGTTACATTTTTTATCATATGAGCTAAATTGAATCAAAATTGTGGAAGTTTGGCTGTTCCAAATTTGTTCAGTAGCGCTATGAACTTTTGAATTCCTATGGGACCTCAAGGACAACGCATAATTCCTCAAAACATTAAAAATTGTGGAAGTTTGGCTTCCAAATTGAATGTTGCCATAAAATGAACACAACAAAACGATTCTATTTTGGCTTTTTAAATGTACACTTCGCGCAGACTCGGAAGCAAATATGCGCATATTTGATCAATAGATAAGGATAGATATCGAGGCGCGAGGCGACAAATTTAGATAATGTACCAGTGACTAGTTCTAAACTATGTATTCCAATACAAAAATAATAATTATTCATTTAGGCTGGGGAAAATCATTATAAACATCCTCTGTAAGTGGGCACATTAGACGTTTGAGCTTTGTTAAATTAAAATAACCCCAATAAGAATTTGTAATCACGAAATATATTGTGGAAGTCACATAACGCTCGCAACGAAATGAGCTTCAATGTCGTTACTCTTTCGAGTTCTCGTCCAATTTATATGAAGCGATAATAATTCATTACATCAAGGAAGCGGCCTCACCTACTCGGATCCGAATCGGAATGTGAGAAATCCGACTAGGAAGTTACGGGAACTGGAGAAATCTTGTGAGGAAGTTGCTATCACTTCAAGAAGAATGTCTTACCCAGGTACTCAAGTCATCCGCCCATATAATAGTCTAACAGAGGAAATCATTTGTAGCGATTCGAAGTGTGCTGTTTTTCCGTTTACGGTTGAAGAAAATAGTTTCGTTAGAAATAATGGCTCTACATTTCTTGCTACTTATGTACAGTTCGGTTATGTAAGTATCTAGATAGAAGTTATCTGTTCAATTATCTTGATGATATCAAGTGGATATCCCAGCGAAATCGGACTCTTTATGCAGGGTGTATCAGATAAGGTACTGTACTTAACCCACGTATTTTACAACCGATTTCCATTATTACACTTCTAAAATTTTTTTCGTGTGTTCGACCTTGTCTCAACAAAACGGCTGTAACTAAAATACAGTATTAGCCACAATAGGTCCTCCAGGGCCTCAGTGGTAATTAAAAAAAAAAAAAAAAACAATATTATGCAAAGTAAAATTTGAGGATACCCTTGGAAAACACGTTAAATTTTATATCTTTCAAGCGTCAAACCAATTGTATTTGCTTATATCTAGTTGGGAGATGATCTCTCGACTCAATCCTGATGATATGCCACTGGTGGAGAGAATTAATCTCTGGTTTCAAATGGATGGGTGTCTGGCCCATAGAACTCGAGCAGAAAGGGAATTGATGAAAACCAACTTTGAAAACAGGTTAGAAACTGAAAAGCCCTGTTCGTCATAATGCACATTAAAAGAAAATAAATTTTCCACTCAACATAAGGAAAGATACGTTGGAAGATTTGGAAATCTCAAAGCAAAAGTGTACGACGTCAGGATTGAGTCGAGAGAACATCCCATTCAAGGAAGAATGGATTGCGGAGATCAAATGAAACAGAACCGACGAGTAATATGAAATCACAGATTGCACAAGAGCGTGACAAAACATTCTGAGGGTGCCCATAGACATAGAGCTTCAAAGTATTGTTGATGCAAAAAAAAAAAAAAAAAAAAAAACGATAAAAAATTGCTAAGAGGCACTATTTGTAGGAAATTGGTTGTGAAATACGTGGGTGAAGTACTGTGCACCTAATCTGATACACCCTGTATATATTCGAACACAATACATACATTGTCTGTTCTAGGATGTCCGTTCTCTTTGAGTATGAGAAGAATATTTCCTCAATGCATACAGGTTGTTTACAGTAATTGTAAACAATTATTGAGTTGGGCGGAAATCCCCGCTCAACAATTTCGCCTCAATGTCTACCTGTAGGTAGTGGAAGCCTTTTCACTTTTAGGACACGAAAAACTCGTTTTCTCCACAAGAAAATCGTCAAAGTGGGAAAAGTTGAAATTCTATTCGAGTTGAAAAAACTCCACGAGGCACTTTTCGTTGAAAATTATCTATGCAAGCAATTCCTTGAGTTTGTCCTTTAATTTCACTAACGGGATAGTGGTGTGGTTTATTGTGGTTATCTTATTATATTTCATGTTTTCATTTGTTTCTTGTTTGCAGTTCATTGTTTATTGTTAAATTTTCAGGGTGTCTTGTGTGCGGTCCGGCTGTAACATACGACTACTATCATGGATACGATGATTCGTGGGGGTCAGGTAAGATATTTCTGTACCTACATCGAAAGCAATATTAGCACATACCGTAATTATGGATCATGGATCCGTAATTCATCGAATAAAGTACTACACCTCGACTTAGGAAACAAATACGCGAATTGATGAACGGTTGTCAACTCTGCCTTACATTTGTGAGGATAGATGACGTTGAGCTTTGACGCACCACGAAGCATTAACACCCGCTGCCCCACAGTAATCTCGAAGTAGAAGAGTTTTTTGTCGACCACGTTCCCGACGCATCTTTTCAACTCACCGCCGCCTTATCTAAATGGACACGCTTCTCTCACTCGTCACAATCCCATCGGCCCCCTACCGGATCTCGGGCACAGAAGTTGATCATTGGTCGGTCATTCCTTTTTCTTCTCTGCTCTGGAAAGCTAGAGAAAGGGCGTTGGTCAGGGTTCGATAAGTTGACGACCTTCGGGTTACCGGGTACGTGACAGGGTCGTGTCATTTCCAACGGGTGCCCGACCGAAGTCAGAAGGTCCCTGATGGAAAGAGCGCCTGGAAAGCATCTGCCAAGATCGATCGCTTCCTTTGGGGAATCATTAGGAATATCTAGGTACTTCAATGTTCCTGCTGAAAAAAACGAGGCTTCTTTTGAAAACTGATTCACCTCTTCGATTACAAGTGTCGGTAAATGGATCCAGGGTCCATAATCGAAGCACTCACGAGGTTCCATAATACACAGAACGTCATTTTGATTCAACCTCAATCTCCATCACACCAGTTGGACGAATTCGAAATCCCACCAGTTAACAAGAAACGTCATTCAATGAAAAGTAAATCGCTATAGTCAGAGTGCACTATGTACAATCATGAACAGGAGGAAAAACAGTTTGAACTTATCTCGGCTGAAACTTGCAAAATAGTTTTTCATCGTCGCCTCTTGTAGAAGCCCAAACAGTAAAAATGAAGAACTGGATCGTTTCATTGAAGAAATTCACGATTTACTTGACAAAGATCCGAATACGGAGGCACTATTAATGGGTGACATAAATATTAATTTCACAACAAAGTAATGCTTGAGCCAAAAAATATCTAGATGGCTCAAGTTCGTCCGGATACAGGTGTCTGAACCACCTCCCTACGTCTTAGTTCTTGTTTCTAGACCACTGTTTCTACAGGAGCTCTACCAATGCCAATGTGATTGTGTTAATAACCGACCATTAACCTATCATTTCCCGGTGATGTGTGAACACAACTCACCCACTCGAACGCCGGAAAGCGATAATATGGAACTCCTACCTAATCTAAAGATGAATTTAGAGATTTCTCAAAATAAAATCTTGAATATAGATTGGGAAGATTTTTACAACGCACAAGACGTGAATATCGCGGCTGAAAAATTGTACGCTTCGCTTGAAGAGGCAAAAGTGAGTTCTCTAGCGCCTATTGAAATCAAAATTAATAAGGAAACGATTCTGAAACCATAGATTACACCAGGTATCTTGAAATCAATACGCAAGAGATACAGACACACTAGGCTTAGGCTACACACTTAGGCTACAGACAGACTCACTTGAGCTCCAAAAGCCCTAAGACTCAACAACGTTCTACAAATAAATTATAGGATGTACAAAAATATTTTGAACAATTTAATCAAAGATTAAAGAAAAAATACATGAAACATAAACTAAAAAAAGACGGCAATAATTTGAGAAAAAAGACAAACAATCCGCGGAAGAAATGACGAAAATTGCTAGCCACTCGAGGATTGGATCGGGAACTTAACGAAATGGTAGAAGATGTTGCAATTCTTCTGAATAATATTTCTCATCAAACGGAACAAACTTGGCAAGAAACATAATATCGGAACAGTACACTTCAGAAGCTGAAATCAGGATACCACCATCTCAAACAAATTCAATGTTCATCTATGAAATAAAAACAAACGAACAACTAAAAACTGATCGACTGCAGAGAGGAGGTTCGGCGCTGGGATGCTTGCAAACTAATAAGAGAGAAACCATATGAGTACTTTATGGATTGAAATTAATGATTATATAAAATTATCAGCTATATAAATGGCATATCTACTAAGTACATCATTCCATGGAAGTGGAATCTAAATTTTAATAATTAATGTGGTGTAAATACGGCATAGTGCCGCATACCTCGTTTAGCAAACTGCATCGTTCATTTGCACCCTGAGTTGGTCTTTTTCAACAGTTCTGTTAGATTTCTGAAATCGTTAGTCTTGTCTTCTCCAACATATTGATTTTTGCAATAATATTCCTACATCTAGTTTCAAATCTTCACCATAGTTGTATTCCTTTTATATCACCGTGACTCTAAACTTTTTTTCATAATACCATTTTCCTGTAATTGGGTTCGCCCGTTCTTATAAATAAATAAATAGTATTATAGGTACTTTATAAAAATTATATGTAAGAACCAACTCCGGGCTGGGCCACAGTGTTACACTATCCAGCTCGGTCATCAGTTATTATCCAATTGAAGAATGTAACATGTAAAGTTATGTAAATAAACTATCTATGAGTATCTATCTATGGGAACGTCTACCGGACGCCACGTTAGGAGCAATTGAAGGCGGTTGGAAGGCCTTGAATTTGGTAAATCTTAGTCCTTTCTCCAAGTTTCATTCAGTCTTGGGACCTTCTTCTCTGGATTCTGAGATCTTGGATTTGGTGGTCGATCTTGGTAGATTCTGTTGATCCGTGGTCCTCGAGGGCATCCACCATCTCTCACACACTGCAGCCGCATTAAAGAGTTTTGAGATCCACAGAGTGTCTTCTCTGGAATAGACCACAAACTATGATCCTGTCACGATTAATGTACACACTTAATGATCCACTTGGTCAGGATATGGATTCGTGACCTCTTGAATGTTGATTTTGTGGAATTAGTTCTTCTTACTAGCTCCAACAGTTAGCAATCTCTCTCAAACATCACAGCTGCATTAACCAGTTTTGAATACCACTCTCCGAAATTTGGAGATCCACTGGTTGTATTTTCTAGAATAGACTACAAACGATGATCCTGTCACGATTACTGTACACACCTAACAAACCACTTGCTCAGGATATGGTGGAATTATTGTATCGGAACAGGCAAATCGCTGAAAATGTCTCGTTAGGGCGACAAACTTTAAAAGGGGAATCTGACAGTCTCGAAACTGTCTCTGCTCTGAGGAAACGAGCGTGACAGCCCCTTCAACGAGACGTTGCGACTTGAAGGTTGAGAAATTTATCGGGGAGCTCCGCGTTCGCAAGAAATCCGGTATATTCGAACCCTCCGAGAAATCCGATTCTTGAAATTTACGATCCTACCATTCCACCTTCCCTTTGGGTCGCATACATTTCATGGAACAGGATCGAAGCTGGACGTTAATCGTTTGATTATGCTAAGCGGAAAGTCGAAGTTCTGGACGTGCAGCCGGCTTTCAACAATTGACGGACCGGCAGCTTGGCGATCCGCAGGAATGCTCTAAAATGATCAGGGTAGCTTTGCACGTTGTAATATGCGTCACGCAATGCACAGAAATAATTAATTTTCCCCCAGATTCTATATACATATACAGATATACTGGTTTTGCTGAATAACATCACTAGAACCCGAGAAAAGGTGAAAAAACCAAGTTTCCAAGCACTCTGTTGTGTCTTTGGCCTGCCCTCCATATGGGCAGGTAAAAGACTTCGTTCCAGTCATTTATTAATAATAGCTATAATATAGTCAAGTTAATTATCGACAATAGTGCATAATTGAATCAGAACATCCTACCTTTTTGAAAGATAATAAAGTATAATTACCAATGGTATTGGTCTGCTGACCAGGTACATCTATCAAGTTTCAAGTAGTAATTTTGCTAAATATATCATTCTTTCCTTTCGGTTTATTGTTCTCTTAAATAATACACTTTTGTGATCATGCAGGTCCGAAAAATGTTTATTATCAATATATTACATTTGTTGTCTCGAAGCCTGCCAGAGGTGTCTTTCGTCTAAAAACGATTTTCATTATTAATATTCAAATAATTAATTAGGTGCCTTATAGCGCGGCCTAACTTTGAAATACAATCCACACAGTGTAAAAATGACCCCTGATTTTTGCCAGAACTCAATTTCAAGTTAAGGTTTTCTGAAAACGAGAGGTCCGAATTCGCCCTTTTTGGGAATTTTCAATAAGCCAGTTTCGTTATAGGATCTGATAGTATTATCAGCTTTAATGATCATTAACTAATCTGGACATTTTCTCCCGGGATTATCCGATATTATTGGAATTTAGGAATACCTGCTTTATATCCACCTCAATCGAAATCACATTTTGAAAAAAAAATTTCTAATTTCTCCGATCGGTATGTGATACGGCTGAAATGTAAGCTTCATTCTTGATTTGTCGGAACGAAAGAGCATCGACACCGAATATCCTCAAGTACAGAAGCAGACAAACTTTCATCCACCCACAGCACTCAGAAGCGGGACGCTATGCGCAAATTATAACTTAGAGGGTCTGTCTGCCCACCTTCAAGACCCAGATTTCGAGAACGGAAAAACCGAAATGAAAGTCTCACTGGTGCCCACGTGGGTATACTTCCGTTTGATCTGCAAATAACATTGGTATACCCCTGGGTAATATTCCAAATTGCAATTCAATTCCTGGGAATGATTCGAAAGTGTTGATTTGCGGAAAAGTTATCCATCACGCAGCCCTTGAAACACACCCCTCAACCATAGAGCCCTGCGCGGTTAGGGAGCATGGGCGGATTTAGGTCAACATTTTTGGGGGTGCCAGTGCCAGGGGGTCTGGGGGGTCCGGGAGGGCTCCCCCGAGAAATTTTTGAAAAACACAAGCTAAAAAACGTGTTTTCAAGCTGCTGGTGCACATACAACTTTTACCAGTTAATTATTATTTCATAAATCCAAAACAGCGTTCCAACGGTCCAAAACTCGCACGGACCGATCCACTCGGTGGATCCTCAACCTCCAAAAAACGTGTTCTCTTCCAAATTTTCAAAATTAACTATTAAAAAACACATTAATCCAAAAATGGTCTGGTCAAACAGAGTAACATGTAGTGTGAGCGGTACAGCCAACAAAAGTGACCTCTACAAAACTAACATCAAGCATACAAAGTTTTTTCTTGTCCTGGAACAGTTCAATGAAGTTTGATGTTACCAAGGTACTTCAATGGAAGATGCCTAGCTGCAATATTAATATAAAATACACAAAACTGACGACTGAGCTAGCACATACAAATCACTTGGATCTACTTGATTACCTTGCAAATGGATTATACTACAATGTGAGCAGACACATAATTAATAAAAATTTGATGATCACGCTGACGATGATGCAAACATCAGAATCAGAATATTCAATCCAGAAAGACTGGTGTAAACACCTTATAAACTTATATAAAATTATAAACTTATATAAAAATTGAGAAAATAAGTGCTGATGAAGCCCACGATGTATGGGCGAAACGTCCACAACAACAGTAATAAATATTTTTTAAAACTGAAGAGCTCCAACAACCAGGTTTACTTTTTACAACATATGGAAAATCCAGAATATACAAACGTTGCAAAATCTAGTCCTGAATATAGAAAAGTATAATTATAGCTACTGTATATTTAAAAAAAAAAAAGAATGGATTTAAAAAAAAAACTTTAAAAAACCTGGGGGAGCCAGGCACCCTTGTAAATCCGCCCACGTTAGGGAGAGCTTTTATAAAACTTGAAAAATCCTTGAGTATGGATTTGAAACTTCAATACAGTAAGTACCCCGAATACAGTAATAAAAAATCTGAAAGTAACCATGTGGAAACTTTCTTTTTGTAACTATTTCGTTAAAAATTGAAGGGAATCTTTAATTGATCCGGTAATTGGCGGATCAAGAATGGTGTACTATACACACTGTTTATGGTGTACTATATACATATTTGGAGGTACACCAAAGTCGTGTTTTTGGTGCTGGAACTGTGGTTTGCGAAGTTGAGCGGAATTTGTCATTTTGCTGTAGTTGTGGAAATTTAAAAAAAATACGGGGTGCTTGTGAAAAAGAAGTGAGAGATGACTTAACGTACAGCTGGTGAGTTGAGAACACACTTTCGTTTAGATCACTTTTTAGTGATCCGATCTAGCTATAATTTTAGTATGGATGGGCAAAGCCGATTTAATCGTTTAATTGAAACTTTAATTCGATTCTATTATTATTGTATCTGCTCTAAAATCAGGTCGGCTTTAACTGCGTTTAATTGTGATTAGTTGTACCGAATCTACAAGATCTATAGCTGGGTTCCATACAGGTAGAGTGCATACCCGGAAACGATTTTTTAGAGGGTCCCCTATGAGTTTCATCCTCGAAAATCAACACTGAGCATCCGCAAACTTAAAACCAACTTAGCATAATTTTATCACTTTTTAATCATCCGATTCTACGGAATGATGTCGACTGCTCACTCCAGCTCCCTGGTGTTTTGTCTCATGTGATTACATTGGTGGACATTTTGAACAGTATCTACAAAAAAACGCTGCAAATTCTTCCACTGGGGTTTATTATTCAATTGGCTTGTGTTCATGATTTGAATGGGCATGATCAACTGGACAATTAAAATAGGTATTTTGGTTGAGAACGGATTTAAGTGCTCAATGCATATCTCCTGAAATTCAATAATCGCTCTATAACCTGTGAAACACGCAAACTCCAAAGCTTAGTAGAAATTCAAATCATGAATAAAAAACCCAAGTGAAAGAATTCGCAGCCTTTCATGCATATCAGGAAGCTTCAACCCGTGTATCGGCTACGAACCCCTTTAGGAGTTCACTCCAGTATCCACATTACTACAACACTACATCACTAGGTTACTGATAGCAACACAAAACCAATAATAAACCAGAATAACGCGAATGTTGGCACCATAAATCGGACCATAGATCGGGAATGGTTTGACCTACGGACCTGGGGAGGGGCTCATTCGATTCCTCGTGGAGTTTTTACTTCAGCCGTTTGGGAGAAATTAAGTTGAACAGAAAAATTTTTATTGCAGATTCGGATTCTACACCCTTTGAAACGTAAATCATGAAATTTTCAGGGGGGGTTACTATTTTTTTTTTTTTTTTTTTTTTTTCGAGAGCGATTACAATGGTTTATTATTGAATAATAAACCAAAATGAACAATTTACCTATTACAATTCATTAATAATTTTTAAAAAAATCCGAGGTCGATTTTTTTTTTTTTTTACCAGACGAATCAACGCATGATGAAAAACCGGAGCATCCAGTGAAAAACCACGTTTTTCTTATTTGAAAAGCAAATTCCTCCAAGAAAACTACTCGTACACGGAATTTCAAATCTGGTTATATCGCTGGAAAGCCTAGATTTTGGCGCATCTTTTAGTACTACAGGCTAAAATTCACATGCCTTATTATAGGGACTCATAAGCGTTTGAAGAAAGTCGAGATCTCCACGATTTGACAATGTGTCCTTTTCAAGCTGATTTTTCACCCGTTTCGCCGGCTCAAAAAAGTTGGTTCCCCTTTAGGACGATAGGAAATTTAAAGCTCTTTTCAATGGTGGCTTCAGATTTGAAATCGCACGCAAAATATGTCCGTTTTAATGCAGTATGGTCGACAAAACGAGAAAAATCTTAAAATAAAAAAAAACGCATTTCCAAGGGTGTAAACAAAAATTGCTAAGAGGCATTTTCGATCAGAAATTTTCCGTAGAATCTTCTCCTGGCCTGTGACCATCACGAAATGTGACACCCTGTATAGTTAGGGTTCATACCACGGATACTAAACTAAGAATTCTAATTCTCGGAAATTCATTGATGAGCTCTTACGCTTGGAAAAAAATACTATTGAGAACGTCGAGAGTCATGTCGATGATGTAATAATAAATGTAGAAGACAATTCTGATGCCAGTAATAATGAAAGTCCCGCTGAGGTTGTTTTCTTGATGGCTGAGAATGTTAGACTAAAAAAAAAAAAAGAAAATAAACACCTTCAAGAACAACTTGCTGCAGCGAGTGATGAAATTAAAAAATTGAAAAAAAATTCTCAGGTTTTTGAGGAGACATTTTCAACTTGTCAAAAACAGGTAATAACCAAGTTGGTCGTCTGATGATATCGCAAAAGCAGCCACTCTTCGATCTATATCATACAAAGCGTTCTATAAGTGAGCATCAGCAAAGGACCAAAAGAATGGCGAAAATTATATTTTAAAACGAATTTAGGTTAATTATATTGTATACTTAATTACTTATATATACGTTGCAATGTTTAGTATTGGTAGATTTTGTACATTATATTATGTTTCAATGATTAGGTATTGGTAGATTTTTTATATTATACTATTATTCCATAAATGAATTATGTATCTGGCAACTGAATGTAATGTATAATAAACGCTGTTATGAATAAAACAATATCTAAACGTTACCTACTCATTATTTGATAAACTGAAGAGCTCAATTTTGGTGAGATCGTTGAATTAAACAGTTAAATATTGCCAAATGGCCTGAAAAAAATAAGACCAGTCGTATCATTTTAACGTTCTTAGGAGTTTTCGCAGTAAAACAGCTTGATTGAAGGGAACTTCAATGTTCGTAAGGTGCACGTGACGTCATACCTGCGAGCCCCTCTCTCGGTGATCCCTACCGTCTTAGTCTAGTATCCGTGGTTCATACCCAGAAACAGTTTTTTTTTAGGTAAGAAAACTGTGAGCTCCTAGCTTTTTGAGGCATGTAATTGGAGGATGGAGGCAATGTTTGTTTTTTTTGTTAGTTTCAGTGCCGAAGGGAAATCGATCTATATCGATTTACCTACTTATATACGTTTGTCTTGTCATAAAACATAATTGAATGATTCAGAAACTAAAGCTTGCTTAACGCAAATAGTGAGGTCGCATAAAATTGCGGAGAAAACTATATGGTTCAATAAAACTCGCTTGCCTCCTTTGTGTTGAGAGGGCTGGGGTAGATCAAAGGAATTGAAAGGGAATACAGTAGTTTTTGTCGCTTTAGACTTTACGATCAGACGTGTACAATTCCGGATATGGGATCGTTTCATTGATTTCAAATCGAAAGCTGAGAGTTCCATTGTTGGCGGGGAGGGTTTCTTACTCGTGACAAAGAGTGTAGGGAAAGCCTCGTTCGAGATGGATTATTGATTTTGAAAAGAACTTGGGAAATGGCGAGGTTTTGATTTCACGTTGAAAAAAAAAAAAAGTGAATGAGAGGGAGAGAGGCCCATCGCACGGATGGGTGATCAGTTCGGTATTGTCAACCTGGGGAGACTGCAAGGCACTCGGTAATGACGATGCAATTTACTACGAAAAAATCGAACGCAGGCCATACATTGGAATAGGGATGGGTATCGATACCCGATATTTCAAAACATCTGATATTTCACCGTTGAGTATCGATATTTTTGTATCGATACTGGGCCCTCCAATAATATCGAGTATCGATACTTCAATTCCGATATTTCGAAATATCGGCAAATTTTTTCTCACTAGCTTAAAAAAGTATTTTTTATGGTTGATTTTTTTCTAGTCAAAGAACTTACCAACCAATCTTTGGACACTTCTAAAAAAGAATAGTAGTAAAAGAATAGTGGCTTTAATACTAGATGGAAAACAGGAAAAGAAGAAGAAAACGTCTGCCAAGTGGGTGTGGCACATAGCTTCCTCGTATCCATAACATGACTGTATAGATCATTGAAAATTATTATTGACTAAAGCTACATCAGTCCGAACAATCCCTGAAAATTTCATCGAAATCAGTCATGAACTCCCGGAGTTATGCGTGTAACAAGGATTTCACGTTTGCGGATGCGCAAAGGCTACTATTGATCCGGGGGTCATGAAACTTATAGGGGATCATCTACACATCAAACCGAACAATCCCTGAAAATGTCATCGAAATCGGTCAAGAACTCCCGGAGTTATGCTTGTGGATAGGATTTCACGTTTGCGCATGCGCAGAGGCTACTATTGATCCGGGGGTCATGAAACTCATAGGGGACCATCTACATGCGCAGAGGCTACTATTGATCCAAACCGACAATCTGAAAATTTCATCGAAATTGGTCAAGAACTCCCGAAGTTTGCGCGTAACAAGGATTTCACGTTTGCGAATGCGCAGAGGCTACTATTGATCCGTCATGAAACTATAGTAGGACCATCTACAACACAATCCCTGAAAATTTCATCAAAATCGGACTATATCTTCGTGTAGTTTTCCCGTAACAAGGATTTGCTGACAGACAGACACACAGACAGGCACGGAACCAAAATTGTTCAGAAAGGTCTAAAACGCAAAATGCGAGTGGAATTTTTGATTTTGGAGACAAACAAATTTTCACATTCCGAAAGTGAAAACAATATAGACTCGGAAGCAAAAAGGACCATCTAGGCATTTTCTGACAATTTTTTTTAATTCAGAATAAAATGGCTATTTTGAGGTCATATTTTGTAATTTAAACACAATCCCTGAAAATTTCATCAAAATCGGACTATAACTTCGTGTAGTTTTCCCGTAACAAGGATTTGCTGACAGACAGACAGACAGACAGACAGACAGACACGGAACCAAAATTGTTCAGAAAGGTCTAAAACGCAAAATGCGAGTGGAATTTTTGATTTTGGAGAGAAAAAAATTTTCACATTCCGAAAGTGAAAACAATGCTTCTGCCACCTTGGTAGACTCGGAAGCAAAATTAGGAAGGCACCAGTAAGAGGCTATATTATGGCTATGGTGCCTACTGTTACTGTTACCTCACCTCTCACAGGTTCAAAAAATCAAAACAAAGATTATCTTCTGTTTTGTTTAAGTAGATACGATTAGATTTTTTGCAGTTAAAATTTGAAAAATTGATGTTGGAAACGATACTCGATATTTATAAATATCAATACTTTGCTTGACCGATATTTGGAATATCGATACCAACCTTTCGATACAGTATCGGTACAAAATATCGATACTTGTTATACGATACCCATCCCTACATTATACGTACTTCTTAAGGGTAGTTGATAATTTGTCGGCATTGATGAAATCCCCCTAAAAAGTAGTCAGTTAATGCCCCATTTCCTCAGCTTCTATTCAACTTGTCACCCTATTTTTGGTTTTGTTTTTGAGTTTACTAAACTTCTGAAGAGACGGCGCCATGGGAATTTCCGTACGATGGCTAGTTTGAAGTTGGAGGATGGATAGGAGTTTATGCTCAGAATCTTCGAAAAGCATTAAAACTTATCTGATGTTGTAAGAAAACCCCAGGGAAAGAATTTGCAGCGTTTTTTTCATGCGTATCAGAATGCTTCAACCCGTGTATCGGCTACAAAGCCTCTTAGGAGTTTACTCCAGTATCCACATTCACTACATCACTAGGTTACTGCGATCAAAACAAAAACAATAATAAACCAAAAAAACGCAAATGTTGGCACCATAAATCGAGCCATACATCGGGAATGGTTTGACCTACGGAACTGGGGAGGGGCTCATTCGATTCCTCGTGGAAAGTTCTTCAAAAAGAGTTCAAATTTGGGCCGCCTTGACTTTTTTTGAGGTTTTTAGGGATTTTACAAAACTTTGACAACCCTTAAAGGGCACTTTAAATTAATTGAGAGAGCTGGCTCAAGAATTGGGGCGTCGTCGGACCAACATGGACTTTTCCTGAAAATTTCAGCTTTTTTGCTCCAGCCGTTTGGGAGAAATCGTGCGTACGGCGGACGGTCGGAAAATTAGTTATTGCAGATTCGGATTCTACACCTTTTGAAACGTAAACCATGAAATTTTCAGGGGGGGGGTTAGAATTTTTCTTTCAAGAGCGATTACAATGGTTTATTATTGAATAATAAACCAAAATGAAAGATCAAAATCTTCCCCCATACCAAGTATGATGAGTCAGTACAGTGCGGAACCCATAACTCATATGGAACTATCCGTTTCTCATTTGATTAAACGCTTTTACACCAGAATCGGCATTGAAAAACAATGAAAACTGATGCGTTATGATTCGGGTTTGCTAACGTTTATGGTTGACAAATTTATATGACATATCAACTTTGCCTTGCTCGCTGAGCGAAAAAATAGAATAAGGGGTGAAAATTGACCCTAAAACACGTACTTGCTATATAAAATGGGAGTTGTTACCTGAACTAACGAAGTTGGTGTGCATTCCGCAGATCCTTGGCAGACAACGATGAATTATTTCGGAAGTACCTGCAACAAAATGAAAAATCTCGATTGTTGGTGCGGAACAACCTACACACTATGGACAGATATAATAAAAAACTTTTGCTTTTCATCTAAAGTGATAAAATCATTGTACCTTACAATTTAGTTGCTAATTTCGTTAAACCTAAAATAGTAAACGTTTTATAATAATTAGCACTTCTTTCTGTAGCGATAAAAAAGTGGATTTCCGGCATGAGAAATCGAGATTATCTGCCCGCAATAAGGAAATAGTATTTACGCTATAGACGATAGAACTCTCGTAATATCTCGAGTTCCTTGAATGTTCAATGCATTCACGAAACGATAACAAACTTTCCAGTTCATGCCTTCATCGATAAGTACAGGCGAAAATAGCGTGAGCGCATTAGGTTACACAAGTTTCGCGGTCCATGACTCCAGCGATCTCCCGCTTCCTCATCCTGATTGGAAAAATCATTCAAAACCTCATTTCCTGCGAACGTTAACTGTCAAAAGTGTTCATTACAACCGAGAAGATCTTTGGAGCAACGTGAAGTAGAAGGTCGCAAATCTTGAAATTAACTTGTTAAAGTTAACTCGTAAAAATTAACTGACTAAAAACGAACGGCAAACGTTATAAACGTTACAACCGTCACAGTTGCAACTTCTTTGACCGGTTGCATGTGAATGGGGGCTGATTGCCAATGCGCAGTCAGTCGAATTTTATGAGCAGTGCGTGACTATCTGTGGTCGTTATTCAAGGGGCTGTCACACAGCTGTTTTTAAAAGCCAACGATTAGCGTTTCTTCTTGCAAAATTTCTTCTTCTAAAAAATATTAGAAAGTTCACCGATATTCGCTTATTAGACCCTCACTTTAAATACGAACGGAATTTTAATGTATTGTGTAATGATTTTTATCGTTACCTTGTATGAAATGGAGTAACGTATCACAAAATAAAATCAAACCACAGCCAGGAAAACCCAGGGTTCAGGTTCATTGAACGAAGAAGGCCCGCTTCTTCTCCTGGTCAGACAGGAGACGAGGAGGGGAACCCAATTTAAGCCCTGAGCACTAAGCTAAGGGCGTTAATCGTTCTCCCGATGCCTTCCGGTGGAGCCTGGCTAATGGTTTCAAACACATACAAAACCTCTTTTACCTTCAACTACCTCTTGGGTAAGTATGTCAGATCTGGGTAATAATTGGGTTAGTACGAAAAACCCACCGTATTTAGGAAAAGCTAGTTTTTCAGATATTTCTAGACATAAAACTTTCCACCCCTTTAACCTAGTAAGTTAGATCCGCCTAGAAATAAAGGTTAACAAAAAACCAGGGTTCACGGTTTTGAACGTGGCTTCCCATTGCTTCACTCTCCTGGTTGAGACGTTTTGGATTTCGAGATCAGAGGTGAACTGTCAAACGACAGCACTAAGCTAACAATAATCGATTGGATATTGGCCCTAATCATTGGAGCCAGCTAATGGTTTCAAACCAATACAAATCTCTTTTACCTTCAACTACCCCTTGGATAAGTATGTCAGATCTGGGTAATAATTGGGTTAACCCACTGTATTTACGAAAAGCTAGTACGTCAGATACTTCTAGACATAAAGCTTTCCACCCCTTTAACCTAGTACGTCAGATCCGCCTAGAAATAAAGGTTAACAAAAAAACAAAACTTCCTAAATTCACTCTCTGCTGAGTACGTCAAATTCGGCTAGCCGAAAAAGCAAATGTTTTAAAAAACTCCCTAAATGCGGTCTTACTAGTCTGGGCACTAGGAAAACTGTAGTTTAGGAGCCAAAGAAATTCATTATACAGTGTGTCCCAGGAGTTATGCACAATTCGACTCCTACGTGTTCTACAACTCATTTCCGACCAAAAATGCCTCTTAGCAATTTTTTGACAGAAGCCTTCGTTTCCGAGGTATTCGTCGATTTACGATTTTTTTCGTGTTTTCGATCATTTGTCATTAAAACTGTCATGACTCCCTCAATTTTGGAGATAACTCAAATTTCATGACACCTTTTGAAGGAGCGTTAAATTTTCTGTCTATTTGATGTCAGAATTTTTTTTTTTTTTTAATTTTAAATTGTAGTGAAGATGTGCGATTGCTGCGCGATATGGCAGTTTTGTCAAAATCTTGAAATCTCCTGTTTTTCATCTCGCCTAGAAACCTCATTAATGCGTGACGCAGTTGACTGTGTAGGCCTGATAAAACGTGCGCCAAAATGTCAGCTTTCCAACGGTGTAGTCGTTTTGGTTTTTAAAAAAAATATTTTTAGTTAATGAAATGGTGTTTAACTGCAGAAAAACGTGTCTTTTCTGTTAAAATTGAGGTTCTTTCATAAGTTTTGTCTTGTGTGGCGGGATATACGTAACTTATCTCGTTGAATCGAATGGTGACAACGCCAGACCTCTCAAGTGACGATTTAAGTTGGTTTTGTCAGATGCATAAACTCGTTCGTTTGTGAACAGCGTCACGTATATCCCGCCTCCTACCTTTTTTCGACAAGACTTATGAAAGAACCTCAATTTTAACAGAAAACACGCGT
Organism: Creontiades dilutus; assembly: GCA_031894815.1. Lineage (NCBI taxonomy): Eukaryota > Metazoa > Arthropoda > Insecta > Hemiptera > Miridae > Creontiades > Creontiades dilutus. Next base: position 721,609 of record JAVIWC010005620.1, read on the forward strand.
TTTACTGCAGTTAAACACCATTTCCTTAACTAAAAATATTTTTTTAAAACCTAAACGACTACACCGTCGGAAAGCTGACATTTTGGCGCACGTTTTACCAGGCCTGTACAGTTCTGCGCGAGATGAAAAACAGACGATTTCAAGATTTTGACAAAACTGCCATTACGCGCAGCAATCGCACATCTTCAATGCAATAAAAAAAAAAAAAAATTTCTGACATAAAATAGATAGAAAATGTAACACTCTTTCCAACCGTGTCATCGAATTTGAGCAATCTCCAAAATTGAGGGATTTATGACAGTTTTAATGACATTAGATCGAAAACACTAAAAAAATCTTAAATCGCGAATAACTCGGAAACGAGGCCTCTGACAAAAAATTGCAGTGGCATTTTTGGTCGGAAATGAGTTGTAGAACACGTAGGAGTCGGATTGTGCATAACTCCTGGAACACCCTGTATATTGAGAATCCCAGAAAATTTCATTATTAGCCTTAGCAGTCTTGCTGTAACGACAGCTTTGTAAAGTCAGTTTAATTGCCTTTTCCAGAGTATTTTTGTGAGCTGAATCGATACAAGTTGTTCTCAAATCGTTATTGGTGAACAAGTGAAGTCAATAACTTCGAAATTCTATGTAAAACTCAGATGGAACCTGTGGACATTTCGTCATTGGATAAGATTTTTTAGTGTTCATGTACTGGTTGTCTTAGTTATTAATGAAATCTTTAGGGCTTAGGTGTATGTGGTTCATTCATGCACAAAACTGTGGTGGTTGAGCAATAAATTAAATAATAGTACTCTTGGTTTTAATCATTGCTACACCTCACATTTCTCATTGTTACTTAAAAAATACAATATGGTCCGCAACCTCACCAAAGATTTTGGTCTTGGCCCTTAAGGCCTAACAAGTTGGACACCCCTGCTCTATACTATCCATGGACTAGTTCTTTGAGAGAGAAAAAACATTTATTGATCATTATATGGGGTGGAATGTTGGAATAGTTGGGGTTGTGAAAAGTATAAATTGATATGACAAAAGCTCGAATTGGTATGCCGAAAGTTGAAATTGAGCAGCCAAAAGTTGAAATTAAGATGCCAAAAATATTAAAATTCATTCGTGCAAAAGGTTCAAATTACTTTGCCAAAATTTTCAATTTGATAATATGCCAAAAATTCAAATTGATTTTGCCAAACTAATCTGATCTAATTTATTTTTTTATTTTATTTTTTCGAATCTTTTGTTTGGAGCGTAAGTATTTATTTTCTTCGCATTTGATTAGATACGTTTCATCCTGCAGCGAGGACTTCTTCAGTCTATAACTTACTATGTCATAAGTATAAGTAGAATTTAGGCATTGACGTCGTGGTGCGACTTCACATCTCTTCAGTTGTTATTACTTGTAGCTTAGGTAAGTGAAGTTGTTAAATTGCTCTCTCATCCTTTTCATACATATAAAATGTCATGATTAAAAACTTCATTGGTATCAACTGCGTCAATTATTAACAAATCCATTACGAATGACAAAAAGGGAGAGAGGAGAGCTGCAAGTAAAAATTAAAACTCATTAATCTAAAACTTTTAATCATGACATTTTATATGTATGAAAAGGGTGAGACAGCATTTTAACAACTTCACTTACCTAAGCTACAAGTAATAAACAACAACTGAAGAGATGTGAGGTGGCACCACGACGTCAATGCCTAAATTCTACTTATACTTATGACATAGTAAGTTATAGACTGAAGAAGTCCTCGCTGCAGGATGAAACGTATCTAATCAAATACGAAGAAAATAAATACTTACGCTCCAAACAAAAGATTCAAAGTGAATGTGGTCACCCCACTACCTACACCCACTACTATTTTTTTCCTGTGTGTGTGTGTTCTGATTTCATTCTTCTGGTAGCCAAATTGCTGCTCCGTCCTCCAGTCCAAGTCCTCGCACGTGTTTCCTCGGGCCCCTTAGCCTCATGGAAACTGCTCGGTGAACTGAGAACTGAGTTTTCACTCGTGCCCACATCATCACTTGGGAGTAGGATTTACACCATTTGTTAGAGAGGCGTAAGGAAAGGTTTTTGAGAAAGGCTTCATACTCTTTATGTAATGCGCCATTTCATACTCTTTATGGACTAGTTCTTTTAATTTAGGACAAACATTCACACGATCTACATCTGAATTAATAAGTAACACAATCAAATGTCGGCATCATGAAAGGTCTATTCCTAGACCTGGATACTCTCCGACCCCTGACGGGCCGCCGATCAACCGAAAAGTCGTTGAGTGCATCCTGCCGCACTTTCCTGGGCTTAGCTCCGACCGGAGGATTTTGAAACGTCGAACGATCGAAGTGTCGAAACGGTGGAACCTCAAAATACCGTCTTATCGGGAGAGCCACTCAACAGATTAACAGTTCGTTCTTCTCTAATTTCAAATATTTTGGTGAAAGCGCGGTGGGATCATATTTTATAAAACCGTAATTCCGATAAAACGATGTCGAATACATCAGATTTAGAGTAGAATGGGTATTAATATAAATTTACTTCGAGTTATTACCACCCTAAGTGGGACACGAAGGTTCAGTTAGACTAGGACAAGAAAAAACGGTCTGCTTTCTGGAATAAACTAATTAAATATTCTTAAAAAAACAAAAAAAATGTGAAAAGTGAGAATAATAAAATTTACTATATTTTGATGGTTATTATACCAATAAAAAATGTAACCCATGCAGTCTACAGTCCTCTTTGAAGTTACGGGCAAAACTACACGAAGTTATTGTCCGATTTTGATGAAATTTTCAGGGATTGTGCGGGTTGGGGTGTAGATGGTCCCCTATTTGTTTCATGACCCCCGGATCAATAGTAGCCTCTGCGCATGCGCAAACGTGAAATCCTTGTTACGCTCATAACTCCAGGAGTTCTTGACCAATTTCGATGAAATTTTCAGGGATTGTTTGGTTTAATGTGTAGATGGTCCCCTATGAGTTTTATGATCTCCGAATTAATAATAGCCTCTGCGCATGCGCAAACGTGAAATCCTTGTTACGCGCATAACTCCGAGAGTTCTCGACCAATTTTGATGAAATTTTCAGGGATTGTGCGGGTTGGGGTGTAGATGGTCCCCTATAGGTTTCATGACCCCCGGATCCATAGTAGCCTCTGCGCATGCGCAAACGTGAAATCCTTGTTACGCGCATAACTCCGGGAGTTCTAGACCAATTTCAATGAAATTTTCAGGGATTGTGCGGGTTAGGGGTCCCCTATAGGTTTCATGATCAATGGTAGCATCTGCGCATGCGCAAACGTGAAATCTTTGTTACGCGCATAACTCGGGAGTTCTCGACCAATTTCGATGACATTTTCAGGGATTGTGCGGGTTAGGGGTCCCCTATAGGTTTCATGACCCCCGGATCAATGGTAGCCTCTGCGCATGCGCAAACGTGAAATCTTTGTTACGCGCATAACTCCGGGAGTTCTTGACCAATCTCGATGAAATTTTCAGGGATTGTGCGGGTTAGGGTATAGATGGTCCCCTATGAGTTTCATGACCCCCGGATCAATAGCAGCCTCTACGCATGCGCAAACGTGAAATAATTGCCACAAGCATAACACCGGGAGTTTTTGACCGATTTCGATGAAATTTTCAGGGATTGTTCTGACTTATTAGGATACTTTATAGTTTGTTCAATAGTTGAACATGCCTACCTTTATTTTCTCAAGTTACGCTCCTGCATAACAATAAATTTACCCTAATTCAACATTTACTTCGCCTAATTGAACGAAGTTCTTTAGTCAATAATAATTTTCAATGATCTATACAGTCATGTTATAGATACGAGGAAGCTATGTGCCACACCCACTTGGCAGAGGTTTTTTTTTTTTATCTCGCTTGGTTTTTGGGTTATTTTGTGTATTCGACCTTGTCTCAACAAAACGGCTATAATTCACATACAGTATTATGTACAGTGAAAGTTGAGGATACCGTTGGAAAGTGCGTAATATTTCCTATCTTTCAAGCGCCAAACCGATTTTTGGTTTATTATTCAATAATAACCCATTTCAATCGCTCTTGAAAAAAAAAATTTAACCCCCCTGAAAATTTCATGGTATACGTTTCAAAGGGTGTAGAATCTGAATCTGCAATAAAAAATTTTCCGTCCGTCCGCGGTACGCACGATTTCTCCCAAACGGTTGAAGCAAAAAATCTGAACTTTTGAAGAAAAATCCATGACCGACAACGCCCCAATTCTTCAGCCAGCTCTTTCACTTAATTTAAAGTGCCCTTTAAGGGTTGTCAAAGTTTTTTAAAATCCCTAAAAAACTCAAAAAAAGTCAAAGCGGCCTAAATTTGGACTTTTTTTGAAGAACTTTCCACGAGGAATCGAATGAGCCTCTCCCCAGGTCCGTAGGTCAAACCATTCCCGATGTATGGCCCGATTTATGGTGACAACATTTGCATCTACATTCACTACATCACTAGGTTACTGCGATCAAAACAAACACAAGAGTTTTTTTTTTTTTTATCGCAGTAACCTAGTGATGTAGTGAATGTGGATACTGGAGTGAACTCCTTAAAGGGTTTATAGCCGATACACGGGTTGAAGCATTCTGATATGCATGAAACGCTGCAAATTCTTTCACTGGGGTTTATTATTCAATTTCATTCATTTGGCTTGCATTCATGATTTGAATTTTTCTCTTTGGAGTGTGCGTGTTTCACAGGTAATACAGCGATTATTGAATTTAAGGTGATATGCATAGAGCACTTAAATGTTCTCAACCAAAATACCTATTTGGATTGATCAGTTGATCATATTTGTGTGCCTCCTGAAATTCAATAATCGCTCTATCACCTGTGAAACACGCACACTCCAAAGCTTAGTAGAAATTCAAATCATGAATCGTTGAATAATAAACCCCAGTGAAAGAATTTGCAGCGTTTTCTTTTTGCTCACATCAAATCGGCAAAAAATCACTCTACTGAGCAACACTTCAAGAAAATTTGAAAAAATTATATTTTTCAAACGTCGGGGTCCTTTACTGCTCGAGTTCTGTGGGCCGGACAGCCGTCCATTTGAAACAAGAGATTCATTCTCTCCACCAGAGACTTATCATCAGGATTGAGTCGAGAGATCATCTCATTCGAAGAATAATGGATTGCGGAGATCAAATGAAACAGAAAGTCCTGTTGATGCAATGCACAAAAGGAAACATTTGTGCGTTCAACAAGGTGGAGGCCATTTTGAAAATTTACTGTAATTACGTATTGGAAAATCCTTGCACAAATTTAAAATTGCACCTTAGAAGATGAAACAGCCTAATTATGTTAGTAAAAATTCCTACTTATTTAAAACCCATTACCAAGCGTCAAAAACCTGCACTTTCTTCTGTTTTTGAACTCAAGTTTTCTCGACAAAATAAAATGAAAAATTGTTTTTGATTTACCATTTGAAAGCTGAAGTTTTGTCGCATTTTTTGAGGTACAGGCACCTGATGAAAAGCAGTTTAGAGTGGAGTACTGAACTTGGCCCTAATCTGCGGCGTACGCTGCACGTATATCGTCAATGTTGAATCTACGCAGTTTGGAACGTAAGGTGCCAGAGTTTGACGGGGGTGGTAGACAATTTTGCTATCACACTATATAAAAACCGTCTTATCTGAGTATATCGACGATTCAGGGGGTGGTAACGCTTGGCGGGTGGAATTCTCGCCCCCGTCTCCCAGGGCAACCGACCTGCTCCCCCCTCCCCACGACCCCGCCAGTGAAGGAAGGAGGGCCCCAGCGGGGGGAAGCGTCTCCCAGGGCAAGCGACGTGGTCCTCTCCTCGGGGATTTAGGATATACGATTTTTTGTCTTTTAATATTGTTATTATCCTACCTCATTGTGTTGTTCAGTACTCTACCTCCTGTACACACGGGACTTACCCCAACAAGAAGGCACAACTGTTGCCACCTTTGCAGATGATACGGCTATCCTCTCTGTTGGAGATGATATAGAAGCTGCAACACGCAAACTACAGACGTCTACTACTGAGGTTTGTAAATGGACCAAGATGTGGAGAATGAAGCTGAACGAATCAAAATCAGCCCACATCAACTTCACTAACCGAAAAGTCCCAATCTTGGATGTTGAGATCAATTCGAATAAAATACCGCATACTAAAGTAGTTAAGTACTTGGGTTTGACACTTGACTCCAAATTAAACTGGAATAAACACATAGAAGAGAAGAAAGAAGAACTTAAAATCAAGTACAGAAGGAGCCAGTATTGGCTAATGGGAAGGAATTCCCATCTCTCTCCCCACAACAAACTGCTTATATATAAGCAGATCCTTCGCCCTATTTGGACCTATGGGATACAGATCCTGGGGCTGTGCCAAGAAATCAAATATTAAGAAAATCCAAACCTTTCAGAATAAAAATACTGAGAAGTATAGTTGGAGCCCCTTGGTACATGCGAAACGATGATATTCATCGAGATTTGAGGATGGAGACAGTCTATGAAATTATTGCAAAATACGCAAGGAAGCATGAACATCGCCTCCACAAACACGTGAACCCGGAGATGCTCTACGTTTTGGACAACGAAGATGAAATCCGACGTCTCAAGCGAAACAAACCACTTAATTTAGTTAGCTGCGTGAATAGAAGTGCAATCGAACTCAGTGCTAATTAATTGAGCTATATAATAAAGGGCTAGATTTTGCTGTAAACCTACCCTCTTGGAGTGTACCTTTATTGATATGTAAAATTGCTAGACGAAATGTATTTGATTTTTCAGTCGCAATAATAAATCACGAAAAAAAAAAATTGTGTTATTTACCCATTTCTTTTTAACCTGCGTAGCAGGGCCATTAAACTAGTTAGATTATAAAGGCTTATTATTGAGAATAATAACTCAAGATGTTGGCAGCGTTTTCCTCATAGATGATCGAACCTCAGGCAGTCTGTGCGGCGGTAATTTCAACGATTACGTCTACAGTTTCAGATCCTGTTCTATATACGTGCCTTACACCCGGACCTGGTAACAGACCCTTCCAACTCCTGATTTCAGTTGAAAATGTCGAAACCCGGGACTACCAGCCTTGTGTAACCCGACTATAACCTTCGGCTCCGAAAGCCGTCTTCGAGGGGGCTTCCCCGGAGTTAGTCAGCTGTCACCCCCCTTCGGAAATGAAGGAAAAGAGATGCTCAACGAGGACCTGGAACCTCAAGGTCTTCCAAGTCGACCCCGTTGTATTGTCTCTTCATATTTAATCGTCAACGGGCGGCCTTACGCAACGGATGTCTTCGACATTACCGACGGGGAGGCCTCCGAGAAGAACATCGGGTCAAGGTGACCGACCGAAATGGGAAATCGGCTTGGCCATTAATGAATTCGATGTTAACCAGGCTGTGCAATTATGCGAACACCAGTATTCACATCCACCATTGGAGTAGGTCATCTGAATTACAGTAGAATTCGCTTAATCTGTCACTCCTTCAACAGATGAGCACATTAACGGACGGTTTCATTCAAGTTTTCAACCAACGCCTACTCAATTAACCGGAGAACCCATCACGAAACATGGGGAGGTGAGTGGATGGAATTTTATAGTTCCCCTTTCAAGGGCTTTGAAGCGGTTAATGCCCTGCTGTACTCATGGATGGCCGTGACACTAGTAGGGGCCAGGGTATGCCCGGAGGCGGCTGTTTCAAGAATCGGGTACGAGGATCTAACCATATTCATCAGAAGCTGCTGAACAACGATATTGGTTGCAATACCAACCGTGCATTCAGGTCCATTCAGAGCGAACAGCTAATCAACAGCCTCAAACCTCTTACCAAGGGGCTGAATCTCCTTGATTAAATGCAAAACTCCCAGGAAAGTAGGTACAATAAGCCAACAGGCTTCCGTGCTGGGGGCCCGTAAAACCCGCCCTGAATCCACATCCACAACCAACCGTGCTAAGTAGACTATCAAAACCAACCGAATTTGCGTCCTAAAAAACTGTACGCCTTGTCGGTGGGGTTGCTATAGAAAACACCACTTTCGAAAACACTCACTTAAGAATACTTTAATTGAATTATCACACTATTAGACTATATTTGCACAGATTAACTTCACTTGAGGAATTGAAACTAGGAATATAAAAAGGTCTGATTTAAGAAGATCACTTTACTAGGAGAGGAAGTAAGAATCGTCAACTAGATATTTCACACAAATTATCACGACACTATTGGAAACGCCTCCAAAATGTACCGCAGAAGGAGCAGTTGACGATACAATTGCGAGTCAATAGAAACTCGTAATTCACAAGGGCAAGATTCAGCTACTTTTCACTGGGGGAAACCCGGAGTTCATTGAACTTTTATTTTCCCAAGGAATGAGTAAGAAAGGAGTGGCTTTGACTGAATGCAAGGGATATCCAAGTTGTATTTTTATGTGCGAGTATAGGAAAAGAAGTTGATTTAGGTGGTAAAAGGGTTGATAAAAAGTTTTCCTGGAAGAAAAATGTGGTAAAGCCGGAACAGTTCTCACACTACCTAGTATTGGAAGTATAACAATGAGCGAAAAATAAGGAGTTTCAACTGGGTTCAAAGCCTTGGTTTCAACAACAATGATTAATAACAGCAACTGTTACTAGAACTGAAAAAAAAGAATATCAAGGTCGGCCAAAATGAGTTAATGGTGGTCTTCTGTGGATTCTGAAATGGCGAGTTGAAAGATACGCTCAGTTCAGGGGAAAAAAGAGCCCATAATCGCGTGTGAAGAATCGTGAACAGGTGAAGCACGGGTCTTTCGACAAAATCACCGTGATTTTTGAAAGGATGTATAAATCAGATTTATGGTGCCAACACTTGAACATCCACATTCTGATAACCCATACAAAGTGGAGAGGGTTGACAAGTACATGGTTAGGGACCGGATTTCATTCCTCGAAGAATAAAAACGCTGCAAATTCTTTCACTGGGGTTTATTATTCAATTGGCTTGCGTTCATGATTTGAATTTCTACTAAGCTTTGGAGTGCGCGTGTTTCACTAGTGATGGAGCGATTATTGAATTTCAGGAGATATGTATAGAGCACGTAAATCTGTTCTCAACCAAAATACCTATTTGGATTGATCATTGATCATATTTGTGTGCCTCCTGAAATTCAATAATCGTTCTATCACTTGTGAAACACGCACACTCCAAAGCTTAGTAGAAATGCAAATCATGAACGCAAGCCAATTGAATAATAAACCCCAGTGAAAGAATTTGCAGCGTTTTTTTATGGTTATCAGAATGCTTCAAACAGTGTATCGGCTACAAAGCCTCTTAGGAGTTCACTCCAGTATCCACATAACTACATCACTAGGTTACTGATATAAAAACGATAATAAACCAAAATAACGCAAATGTTGGCACCATAAATCGGGCCATACATCGAGAATGGTTTGACCTAAGGACCTGGGGAGGGGCTCATTCGATTCCTCGTGGAAAGTTATTCAAAAAGTGTTCAAATTAGGCCGCCTTGATTTTTTTTGAGGTTTTTAGGGATTTTACAAAACTTCGAAAACCCATAAAGGGCACCTTAAATTAAGTGAGAGAGCTGGCTTGAGAATTGGGGCGTCGCCGGAACAACATGGATTTTTCCTGAAAATCTCAGCTATTTTGCTTCAGCCGTTTGGGAGAAATCGTGTGTACGGCGGACGGACGGAAAATTTTTTATTGCAGATTCGGATTCTACACCCTTTGAAACGTAAACCATGAAATTTTCAGGGGGGGGTTAGAATTTTTTTCAGAGCGATTACAATGGTTTATTATTGAATAATAAACCAAAAGCGCCAATGAAAACTCGGCCGTTGAGCGAATTGTCAGTGGAAGCCTGTCACCCAGGGTTGGTGTTTCATCGTTCCACGTACAATGGACCGTGGTGTTCATCTGTGGAGACTTCGAGTCCAAAAAAAGAAGGTCTCATTACGAAAAACGAAGACTTCCACAAGAAAACTCTCTCGCTAAAAACCAGTCTTTCTCTCTGAAGAAAGATTATGACACCACCATCACGTTGTCAAAAGAGAATAAGAACAAAAGAGGATTTGAAGCATTTGATGCAGTTCTATAGTGAAAATGCAAAGAAGTTCCTACGCGAAACTGACCCGCAGCACTAACTGATAGCCCGTTTTTCACCTTAATGTTTGGTTCTTGAGTTTTTCACCAATTATTTTGGCAATAATTACATGATTTGTTTGCAATTTTGTGGTTATCATAAGAATTCCTAACTTCTAGGGATTACTTTCTTTCGTTAGTCCTAGAAACACTTAATTCATGTTTCACAGTGAGAGACAATGGCGTTTTTGGACTTGAAAATGCTACCACGGAAAACTGATAACAGCTGACTTATCCCGTTCTGTGGTCGGTCTTCAACTGTTGTTTTCTAGCTTTGATACAATTTCAAAATTCTGTTGTATTGCGTTACTGCTCATTGTGCTGCTTCTGATCTTTTTTGTTATTGTTTTTCGTTGAAGCATTCGTTTACGTTCATGATTTGAATTTATACTAAGCTAGAGCGATTATTGAATTTCAGGAGATATGCATGTAGCACGTAAATCTGTTCTCAACCAAAATACCTATTTAGATTGATCAGTTGATCATATTTGATTCAATAATCTATTTGTGTTATTGAAACACACAACTGTGTAGCTATCAAAGACAAAAACCCACTTGAAAATGCTCCCACGGAAAACTTATAACATCTGACGTATCCCGTTCTCCCACTGTGGTCTTCAACTGTTATTTTCGAGCTTTGATAGAATTTCAAAATTCTGTTGTGTTGCACATTGTGCTACTTCGGACCTTTTTTGTTATTTTTTAATGTAAAAACCCACAGAATCTTGATTACAGTATCGGTTAAAGGTTCAAGAACCAGATTGAGACAATTTAAACAAATCCGGCGGAAGAAGTCCGTCAAACCGGAGAGTTACATAAGGCTTAACTCGAGAAATCCATTAGTATTCGATAGTCGGCCCTGTCCGGAGGTGTGAGCAATCCCCGCATTTAGGTCAAACTCCTTCCCAACCCCCGAAAGCTATTTACATGCGGCAACGCGGATTTTGTTCAATGAGGTTCGACTGGTGAGTCAAACTGATTCTCCAGAACAAATCCAGTAATTGTTAGGAACTTACCTTCAGTACGATCTAACTACAGTGATGAGCCGTAATTGTAATTTTATAACATAGAAATTAAACATAGAAATTCAATGTGTGACAATAACCACTTGATAAGTGACCCGTTGAAAAAAGCTGGACTTTATCTTGGGAGATTCCGTTTAAGCCACGCGCCCAGAGTTTCATTTTCCTAGTCTAAATTTTTCAGATGTTATGAGAAAACTATTTCACTTTTCAATGAAATTTGTCCTTTATGGAGTTTTTTTCTTCAGAACAGTCGTTAACACCTCAAATATTAATCCACAATAAGAATTTTTTCATTCGACTCTATCAAAGTAGCGGATTCACTCACACATCATTTCTCTGAGCCAGATAACAAAAGGTTGGAGCTATAATCGTATCATTTCAACTTCACGAAAAGCGAATAAATGCTAAAAAACTGAATGGACGATGCCTATTGGAAGGCAATTTTCGATAACAAATTAAGACCTGAAAAATGTGCCTAAAAAAAAAAAAAAAAACACTTTTTTAAAAGGCTTATTAGGCTCTTGAGAAAATTGAGTTTTAATGCGAAAGAACGTGTATTTTAAAAAACATTTGATTGATCAGTTGATCAATCAAACAATTATCTTGTTCCAAATGTGTTCTCAGCCAATTGAATTACGCGGATCGCTCGGCGAATCAGATCACCCGTATCGGCTACGAATTCGGTTCACTAGATGGACCCCCGAAAGGGCGATTTTCTGATTTCAACTCCTAAAAAACACCAGTGTCATCCGGCGGTTTGATAGAGCAAGACTCTTGGACCTTGCGATGTCACGTGATTCAGTGTAGTGAATGGGTGCTGTCTATTGTATAGCCAATAAATTATCAATCTACAAACAGTTGATTGAAAATTGACTTCCTCCTCTAGAAACCATTTTTAGGAGAAATCTGAACTCTGAGACGGAATTGCAAAGTTGGGTTGGTTATTGAACAAAAAAAAAAGAAGTTGAATTAGAAGATTTGGTAAACTATATATATGAATCAACTGCTAAAACAGGTTCCAGATTTGATCCGAAAAATTATCCACGTGTTTTACAACTAATTTGCGACAAAAAGTGCACATTAGAGTTTTTTTTAAAGGTTTAGTTTCCGAATTATTTCAATGTAAGGATTGTTTTTGTGTTATTTGACCAGGTTTTTATCGAATTTCAACGAGTGGCTGATCTTCCGTTTTCAACTCTACTCACAAATCTGAGGTTACCATTGGAAAACATCTCAGTGGTTAAATTTACAAAAAAAAAAAAAAAGCTACTAAAGGGTGAAAAATGTGCTTAAAAATTTTGTCTCTGGAAAAACTGAAAAAACATCATTTTTGAGCCTAAATTCAAAGCCTCAGCTGTCAAACGGTATAATTAGTTTTCAGTTTCGAACCCTCTTGAGAAAATTGAGTTTTAATGCGAAAGAACGTGTATTTTAAAGAACATTTGTGAGTTTTGTTCATGAAAACAAAAAAGTTACAAGAACTGTTCCAAATGTCCCCCGTTCTCGTGGACGCGGAGGGTCGCTCGGCGAATCAGATCACCGCAGTACGGAATTCGGTTCACTAAATGGACCCTCGACTCAATTTTCTCAAATTTTTCAACTCCTAGACAACACCAGTGTCATCCGGCGGTTTGATCGCAAGACCCTTGGACCTTGCGATGTCACGTGATTCAGTATAGTGAATGGGTGCTATCTATTGTATAGCCAATAAGCTATCAACTCTACAAACAGTTGATTGAAAACCACTTCCTCCTCTAGAAACCATACTCCTACTTAACTCTGAGACGGAAGCAAAGGGCACCGAGGCTCTCTGCCCCTTGCTTCGGGTTGGTTTGGAAAATGTTGAATTAGATTTGGTAATGCTATATATATGAAAAACAGGCATTTACATCTTGACAGTTGGCTTATCTTAGCAGACTGACTGATTTGGTTTAGGCCCCAAAAACTTGAGTTTTTGCTGAATTTTCTGTATTGCTGGGTTGTAGTTATTTGACCAGGTGGGGTGATTAAGATTCAGATGAATTTCAGACGAAGTGGCTGAACTCATCTCTTCAAACTGGACATCAATCACGCTAGAGGGGAGGGACATCTTGGTTAATGCGCCAGATGTAGCTATCAGAGAAAGCCTTCCTCTCAATCACCGCATCATAAGTTGGAAATGACACTGGGTAGACGTATTCTCTCAGTTGCGGCAAGAACTCTTACAACTGCTTTGGTTAATTGGTACCTACAATCCTAAAATTTAAATAGGTACTGGTTTTGATTTTTTGGGTAGTGCTGGGTTTTAGTGACTTGCTGCCAGTTGAATGAACAATGAGGCTTCTTCGTTTTCTATTCAACCTGCAGCTGAACTTTGGTATAGTGAATTTGGTTTTAGGAAAGGAAACCTATGCCGATTGAAACCTCTTAAGAGGTTGTCAATTTTAATTGGATTTTGGATGTTTAAGAGAAAACATTTTATAGTACTCCTCTCCCCCAGTATGCATGTCTAATTAATAAGTAATGGGGTGAGGACGGATGTGTGCCTGATTAGTGTGAGGAAATCCACTGTGATATAAGTAAAATAGGATTCTAGATTTGTACTTGATTATATGTGTGTCAGAATGTCAGTACGGTAACCCTGCCGACCCCTCGGGGAAAGGGGGGGGGCAGCAAACCGGTAAACTATTTATAATCTTTACGATTTGTTTCTACTATGTAAGTCCGTGTTAACAGGTTGTGATTGTATTTATAGTCTGGACGTGACTTAGAATGTAGCCGGGAATGAATGCTCAGTGCAATTCAATAGTTCAGGAATCTAGTATGTAGGAAGGATTCGTGATACGCTGGGAGGACACTCAGCAGACTAATACTTAGGAGTCATTGCTCAGTCTGGCTAACGATATATGGGACAGGAGGGCCTGCTGTGTATGTACTGCTGTATATTGTATATCATCAAGAAATAGTGAGGGAAATCCACTACTGCCGCTTCTCCTAAAGCAGCAACCTGTCAGGTTGTCCCCAGAAACAACCTAACCCACTCTGATTCAGCAGGTTAACGGATGAGGATAAGCATACTACATCTACAAAGAACCTTGACCATCCAAACATTAGATTTGTAGGACTTTGGTAGTTGATTGACCACTATCCTGCATTGATTGAGCACCTTGTTTGCTACCATCAGCCAGTACAGCTTTTAGTTCAAACGATCACCCATTAACGATAATGGGAAATCAAACTAGCTAACAAATACTGTTGATGAACCAGTTCTTGCTGCAGTGGATGTAGATGTACAAAACGTTCGAGCAAGGATTCGCATCCCAGTGCACGGAAGCCTTTTGGCTGTACTTCCCTGAGAGTTTTGCATTTAATAAAAAATACTCCCTGGTGAGGCGTGAGGTCCTGGAATAACTACTAGCTTTGTAAAGATCTTATCGGGTTTGATCCCCAAAGAGTTCAAATCTGTGATTATGTGGCATGCTGTTTCGTCTGTCTCCTCGAACGGGGTTGAACTTTGAGTGACCCTTATGCGATAAACACTTGCAACAGGACAAAGCAACGACTCCATGAGAGGGTTCGGCCTACATTACGTCTCACGACCCAGTGACATCCACCAATCATCGAGCCGCGCTAAAGTCATCCCGAATTGCATAACAACCGGCCGTCCCTGGTGTCTGTTTACCAACAAGGCGTTTGAGTGGGTGAACACGAGGCTTTCACATCCGGCTCCAACAACTACGAGGAAGAGATGGGACGAGGAGACTTTCACTATCTCAGCAGCGTGGACCCGGTGACTCACCTTCCAAGGTCACGCATTACCATCATTATGACATCAGGCCAGTCATTAGACCTGCCGGCCTGCTTCCCACAGCTGGCGATCCCGCTCGACCAACGCACTCGATAGCAAGCCACGTTGGATCTTCTGGTTTATCGTGTGTGTAACATAATAAAGGGATGTCAATTTCCTAATTTGAAAAGGGTTTTGAAGAAGAAAGTGCTCCAAATTATTTGCAGAGCTTCATTACTTATGTACAGCGCTGTAGAGATAGGGAGGGGGGTGCTGGACCCGATGCCCACGGGCCCAACAAAGTAGGAAAAGTGACAGATCAATCTTTCCTTTCCGATTTGGACGTGCTTTTGGTTCAAACCTGGTCAGCGGAATGCACATTGAACTATTCTTGGGAATGGGCCCCCACCGATTACGGAGATTGCCACAAGGATATGGGGGAGGTAAACAAAAGGTTTCCCTGGTCTGTGAATCAGGCATTTGCTAATTTTAAAGGTAGTTTGAAGTTTAGGAAGCTCCCTCGTTTCATTTTTATTTGGTTAAAAGTACTAAAACACAATTAACAAATATACACAGCGCAAAGCTGTAGAACACTATCAGTCTCAATTGTTCACCATGGACATTCGTTCCTTAACTGTTTCCTTTCTCGAAATGGATTATAATTTATCATGGTATATGGTTACAGTAGTTCGTGGATGCTTGGTTTTTCAAGGCTCCCAGTTGAATTTTGCCCTGGGCCCGGATTCTCTCTCCATGGCCCTGTTTATGCAACCATATCTACCACTCTGTTCAAAACCATGTTGAAGTCGTTCTTCACCAGTATACAGTAGCAATCTAATTTTTTGACGAATATTAGATCAAGCGTGAGTTTCTTCCTCCCCCATTATTCTCATACAAGAGACAGAGGGGCGGATTGGAGGTCCACAAGTCCTCAGTATTATAGGTTAAAAGAGAGAATGTACTTGTACGGTCACTAAAATTAATAAGAATAAGTACTTGTGCTTAGAACTCCAAATGCAAAACACTTGTATTTCGAGTTTGCACGTTTTAGTTCATTTTTATGACGTCTCTCTGAAGTAAGGCTTTGTCAGTCGAGAGACGGCTATTAGAATTGATCCAGGGGGCTGTGGGGCAACCCAAACATGGGTTTTATTGACCGAAACATGGGTTTTATTGATTGAACACCATTTTCCCATTCCAATACGTTGCATTAATTTATCTGCATATTGTTAACAATCCGTTTGATACCGATTTGCAGATATCCCTACTCCTGCTCATAAGCGGACACCGCTACAGTAACAATTACGTCTCAGTCTGCATAATCTCAGGAAAATGTTTAGACACCTTCGGGAATTTAGACGGCGGCTCCAGTTTCCGTTGACTTACCATTTGAATTAGCCAATTACTCACCTTCACTCTCCGCTCGGGGCCTTTAGTTCCGAATCGAATCGATACCAAAGTTTTCACCTCAACTCTTCAACTGCCCTCGTCAATCCAAGCGCCTCAGATAATCGGGCCCTAATGTCACGGTTTTTCCGTTTTCTCCAGTCGCGAAAGGTTGACTGTTGGAGCCTGCAGCTCCCAATTATAGGCCGGGAGTTGAACTCATTCGTTGTCATTACGGCTACACGGAAAAAGGATCAAAAATGTGTTAGATGACGAAGTTTTCAAAGTTGTATGTAATCAGAAATTTAAAGCTTCAAACCTTCTACCTTATTCGCTCAACGATCAGTAGGGGATGTACCACGTTTTTTTTTTTTTTTTTTAATGTATGGTGTAATTTTCTTCAATTCTGTCATCAGTCATACCGATTCCTGCAGGCGGGACTGACTCTTCCCCTACCATGGGTAGTAGCCCATATTGGAGAATAATTGCCCACCGTGTGTCAGGGTGAAGTCTCACCTGTAGAACTACCAACATGGTTATTGTGGTATTGTACAGTATCGATGTACACTGTATGTATGTATGTACGTATGTATACTGCCACCATTTTGTTCATTGGTGAATAGTCGGTGAAAAAACGGTTTTTTGCTCTCTTGAAAAGTAAGGTTCGTTATCATATCTGTTAACAGTTATGGTTCATTTTCCCATGAAGGGCGAAACCGGACCTTAGGTTTTCAGATAACCTAAACTTGAAATTGAGTTCTGCCAAAAATCAGGGGTCATCTTTACACTATGTGAATTGTATTTCAGAGGTAGGCCGCGCTATAAGGCACCTAATTAATTATTTAAATATTAATAATGAAAATCGATTGGCAGAAAAATACCTATGGCAGGTGAGACAACAAATGTAATCTATTGATAACAAAACTTTTTCGGATTATTATTATCATTATTATTATTTAAGAGAATAATAAACCAAAAGGAAACAATGAGAAATATTTAGCAAAATTACTATTTGAGACTTGATAGATGCACTTGGTCAGCAGACCGATACCATTGGTAATTATTCCCAATAATTCCAGGCTTCGAGACAACAAATGTAATATATTGATAATAAACACTTTTCGGCCCTGTACGATCACAAAGGTGTATTATTTAAGGAAATATTAAACCAAAAGGAAACGTTAAGAAACATTTAGCAAAATTACTACTTGAAACTTGATAGATGCACCTGGTCAGCAGACCGATACCATTGGTAATTATTCTTTATTACCTTTCAAATAGGTAGGATTCAATTATGCACTATTGTCGATAATTTAACTTGACTATATTATAGCTATGAAAAAGACAATAATTGTAATTATTATTAATAATGTAATAACTGTAAGTAATAACTGTAAAGACAGTAATTATTATTAATAAATGACTTGGACGTAGCCTTTTACCTGCCCATTTGGAGGGCAGGCCAAAGACACAAAACAGTGCTTGGAAATTTTTTTTTTTTTTTTTTTTCACCTATTCTCGGGTTTTAGTGATGTCCTTTAGCGAAACCACTATACCAGCGGAACAAGCTCGGTAAACTCTACATTTTGAGACTAGAAAAAAGGAATAATTTCAATTTTTTACTCTTTCTCAGCTGGCAGGCTAGAAAACGATGCTGCTCGGGAAACCACGTTTCTATAGCTGAACTCCCCACCACACACCTCCATATACAACCGCACTAAGTGTGGTGGCGGTGAAACCGGGGAAAATGAGAGTACGACTGCCAAAATACAAAAACACAAGGAGACAGACTAAAGACAAAAAGCTTCGAATTTAAACTCCTGCTCGTTTTGTGAGCTTCTTAAAAAATCCGCAAATCAAATTTTTTGATCTTTAGATATGCACTGAAGAATCTCCAGAATCCCGGGACAGTAACCGTAATCAGTGGTTCACAATGTTCGCGCAAAGTTGGAAAATCCCAAATCATTAATGGGAAGTCAGAACCCTCTCCGGACAACCATTGGCCCTTTCTGGGAAAATGACCCTTAAGTGTCAGTTTTTTTGTTGGGTGCAATGTTGAATGAAGTACGTTCTGGTAATTTTTTATCCTCGAAGAGGCTTTTAACAAGCCACATTTATTGTTATGATTTTTGATGATATGTTATTTTGTACTGATTTCAGTTCTCGTTCTCTTGAAAAGTGAGATTTGTTAAAAGCGTCAGTTTTCTTGTGGGTTGCAATGATAAGTGAAGTACGTTCTGGCGATTTCCCCTCCAGCTGTGTAATATTTCATACCTACGTGACAGATGTAAATAAAAATGTTTTATGAGGTTTAATTTGGCTTTGCAAAACCAAAAAATAACATCATGTCTACATCAACAGCCACGAAGAGGCTTTTAAAAAGTCCCATAAACGGATCACTCTCCGAACAAAATGAGACTTTCTTATTTTACACGAGCTATTAAAAAGAAACAAAATCGAGTAAATAATGAAGAGACTTTAGATATTTCACAACTCTCACTTTCTCTGATGGTAATTTTTATACAAGACGGCTCGATGTCTACTTTCAGCCCATATAACGCGACGTAACGGCGCCTATTTACGCCTTCGGAAACGCATTTTCGCCAGGAAGAATGATCGGAATTATGTGACTGCGATCAGGTGATAAAGACCGTTTTCCCGAAAACACAGGCGAAGGGTTTGGTAATATGACAGTCACGATTTGCCCTCGCTTTATGGAGGCGAGCCGGGGTTAAGTTAAATCGCTTTCAGGTGTAAACAAGTCGTGTAGATGCGATATCGTACTAGCGCCGAAAAATAGGCCCCTACTTAAGTACACAAGGTGATGTTGCTTTTGGTATATTTTTTCGCTTTCTACAACGAGCCGTTCTTCAGGAGATGAAAAACATCTGCCAAGTTGTATGAAGCAGGCACACAGGTTCCTCCTATCTTGAGCTAACCATCAATCATGGTACGGTCATCATATCAAAAGCAAAACTTGTTGAAAAACTGGAAGCCTCAGGGATTGGAGGAATAGCATTGGACATATTCGAATCATATAATAGTGACAGAGAACAAGCAGTCCACATTGGCAAAGCGTAACTGCTTTAATCCGCGAATAAGGCTGTTCTCAAGGTGCGTCAATTGGGCCGATTATTTTTTCGCTATACGCGAATGAACTTCCTTCACTAAAATATTCCGGCAAGATCTACATGTATGCTGATGATGTTGCCCTAGTAAACTCCGGGCAAACATGGCAGGAGGTCCATCGAAATGCCGAGAAGGATTTTAGGGCGATTGGATAATGGATGAACACCAACGAGCTTAGCATCAATGCTACGAAATCGGTTTTCATTGAAATAGCAAGAAAAACCGAACCACAATCAACATCGAGTGACCCTCCAACATTACACAGCTACAATGACTAACCGTGTGACTGTTCGAAAATCTAAAAAGACCACACACACCACATCGAAAGCTAAGAAAATCTGCCTGTATGTCGGAAGAACTAAAGATCAATATTTATCAGGCACCGATTTTACATTATGCTAATTACAATTATTTTAATATGGGGAAGCACTTTCAAATACCAAATAGATACAACTTTTAAGATTCAAAAAACTACATTGAGTACACTGTCCAATAAGCCCAGGAGCCATCCAGCCGGTACATTATTTCATGATTTGAATTTGTTACTCATCAAACCCCCCCACAACTGTACAAATTGAATATGCTTAAATTGACTTTTAACACAAAAGTATATTCTTCTGTTTGAAGCAGTGGAAATAGTTAAATTTCAGATGGAATTTGATAAAATTGTATTTAATGGTTGTTACGATTAAAATTTTTACTTTTACAGATGACGGCTCTCGGGAAAGGGGAGCAGGAGCCTGGTCGAGAGTCGCCGTCCGCTCAGCTCACGGGGAAGAGGCGGGTGACGCTCCGCTGACTCACCGGTCCCGTCAGAACCGCGTTTCTCCCGTCTTCCAGGACGGGATGGACGGAGGTCGATGGCGCGGGGGTTGGGAGGACGACGCCGCCCCCGACTGGAGTCCGCCGCCGGCACCGCCCCCGGGGGCGGAGGATGGTGAGGGCCGCCACATCTCCAAGGATACGCTCAAGACCATCTCCGAGACTCTCGGCGCCATCAACACCGTCGGACGTTACCTCGTCAACTACACGAGGAGCGAGCCGACTGTCGCGCCCCTACCGGCAAGTATTTTTACATTTCCTCACATAGATAGTTTTATATGTATTATATCATATCCGTGTTCGGCCACAGTTTTGAACTATCCAGCCCGGTCATCTTGCAAAACATAACTTTGCTTATGAAATTGTCTTAAGTACTACCTGTATACAAGTGCCCTGTATAAAAAATTGGGTAAAACTACATCAAAACTCTGCAAAATATTACGCAGAAGTTAATAATTTCTGTATTGAAATAACCCTTCCAGTTATGTCATTGCTCTATCCAGTTGGACGAATACACCACATTTTGAGCTTGTGAAGAGACAATAGGACTGCAAGGAAAGGCATGAAATCGACCTCCTTCTCAGACAGGATAGCGGCTTTTCGCCATAGACAATCACTGCTACTCAAACACCTATTCCAGTCATGGTTTCTGATCTATATTTTAACCACTAATCCAACTATATATACTGGAAGAATTGATTTAGGATACATTTTAATTTTTGATCTAGACCACCATATTTAACACAATCAAGTGTGTGTGGGGGGGTATGGAAAAAAACGGAAAAGTGCAAAACCTGGATAGTCTACTGTGTGAAGACATAATTAAATCATCAAATGATAGCTCCGTTAAATACGAAAGAACTATGATGAATAATTACTCACTTACGGTTTACCTCATCAAAAGTCACTTTTGGACCACTCTTAACACATTTTTCTAGATAAGACCCCTTTTCGCATATTAAAATTACACCGATTTTATAATATTTATGGTAACGGATTTGTTGCTGTGTTAGTGCAGGAGCGGACAGACGATCAGGACCTCCCCAGCGCCATTTACACGATCTCCAAGAACGTTCTTGGTCGGAACGTCACCGACATGGTCGCTCCTCTTGTGAGAGGCATCCCTATAGGTACGTATCACTAACAACATGTAAAATTCAATGATTTGGCCAGCTAAATGGTGGATAAGGGGAACTGCTATCCTCACACTGGTTTCTAAGGACAAACGAAAGGGAAAAATATCCATTTTTGCCACCCTCGCCGGGCAGTAAAATTATTTGGCAGGAACAGGCCAGGCAAACTTCGCACCGCTGAACAGCAATGAATGTGTGTTAGCTATTAGAAGCAGTGTGCAACTGAGTCAAACCCCAAGTTTCCAAGCTATTTCAAGCTTGTCGGTTCAGCCCTTGGGAGTGGGCAACTAGTTCATTGTCGCAACCACTTGCTGTAAGCCTCAGAAAGTTAATAGCTCAACCTCGCTAAATTTTCAAAAGTATCAAACAATTCACTAGCGACATATTTAGTTATAAACTAATATTTGCAAGATGGTGGCTGAGCGGCTTTCGATGTTCGTTCACTGGTCCACCCCCCGAACGGATTCCATTCTTGTTGGGTTATGTACGTTTGTAAATGAACTCCAATTTATGCCTGAAGAGCTATGGCCTGCAGGCTCTCAGTTTATTGTCTTCTGGTTTCTGTTTTGTTTACGTTTAGCATTGGAAAAATTAGGGACGCCTAGAGATGTTTAGGGGTGGTTCCTTTTTTTCAAAAGCTGAACAAATTAAAAACGAAAAGTTAGAAATTAAAAAAGACTTGAATACTCGAAGTGAACAACAATACTACAAGAATGGTCTGCTCATAATCATTAGGGCTCCCCCCTTCCCCTCATCAACCCACATTTCTGACTACGTACGTGGTTGAGAAACATAAAAACTGTTTTAGCCTACTAAAACCTCAAAACCTATTTTTACTTAAATCTCTGTCTTCTATTACCCGGCATGTTGAATTCGTAAAACATCTGATTTTCCGATTTTCTACCAAACTGAATAGGAATGTTGGATATCAGAATTTAGTGCACTTCTTTATATTTTTAATTGTGTACTACCTATTGTGTTCTAAGGTTTTATTTTAAATTCCAGCTCCATAGGTTGATTAGAGCAGAGGACACTTGAAAACCCATTAAGTGAATATAGTATATATCATGAAACAAGAACTTTTAATACACTACGTCATTATTACGTCGTCCACATGTAATAGGCGATTCTGGAAGTCCACCTAACTAGGGTTAAGAAACTAAGTTAAAACAACAATTTCGAACTATATTAAAAAAGATATTAATCACTTTTCCATCAATGTAACTAATTTATAATTAATAAATATTTAAGCAGTCTTTGAGTTAATATTGTTCAGCCTTACCTAATAACCCACGTACCTACTTGAAAAAACGTGAACAATGTGGCAGGATTCAAGGGCAACAGTAACATAGAACAAATTTGTTTAGTGCTACAAATTAGACTTAGCACAACCATAGTATGTAGTTTCAAGCCAAAAATCATCAAAACAAGCCTTCCTGGGAGAGGTCGGAGGGAACAGCACACCTTCACTCCCCCGGTATCACTGCAAAACTAGTCCCCTGAGGCACTCCTAAATGGAGCTTGTATGTGGAGCAAAGCGAAGAGCACAAACGTCCCAACACGCTAAAACTAGCGCAGCCTTTCTAACTAAGGATTAACAGGTCCAAAGCCTTACTAGCAAAATCTTTTCCAATTTACAACTACTTTTTGTACCACTCTGCTACAGGCAAGGTGACTAAACCAGGAGGAGGTGGAAATTCGTGTAAGACACCACAAGGGATTGACGGCACCTGCGAAGATCTGAGCAACTGCCCTCAGCTGCTTCTGGATTTGGCCTCACTCCGGCAGAGCATCTGCTTTAAGAGCCTTTTCGTTCCTGGAGTTTGCTGCCCTCTGGGGACTGGATCATCACCGTAAGTTCTCGTGTCAAATCAAATATTCTAGTTTCCAGCCTCAAACAGATTAGTGCAAGACGGTAATTGTAGATTACAGATCAGCTGTTCTTCCCAAAGAATAAAATAGTTGTATTTACAGTACGTTTTAGGCCCTTTAGATGTTCTTAGAGAATTATATACGCAGTTTTTAGTAAAGTACACCAGTACAGTTATATTGACAATTGTTTGATTCGAATAGAAATGGTTTATCGTCGAGTCAAGAGTCGTGAGGGATATTATTGAGCTGAATAATGGTAGTAAAAAACTGTCCAGCCGATTGCATAGCTTTCCTTTGATCCTTCGCACTGTTGAGAAAGTAAAACCCCACACTCGCCGGTCGTTTGAGCTTTTCACTCTAGTTCGAAATTCGTCTGGGTGCTCGAGGGGGTACCTCAACCGGAAAACGGACCATTGCCAATGCGACGGTTGCAAGATTAATGGTGCGAGAAATATCGGATGAAGTAGGTACTGTTGAGGTGGGTACCTAACTACACCCCGTGGAGACCGCCAGAAAACAATTTTTCGTAGCTGGCATTTTTCCTCTAAAGGGGACCGACCCGACGTAACCGACCGAAAACAGCTTCGAAAATTGTTACATAATTTATTTTTGGACCAGTCCATAGAATATACGTATTCACTGTAGTAGTACAGTGTATAAATCGTAACAGCACAGCTTCTGGAAGATGAAATTCGATTTTTGGGAGTTACTATGCTCAATAAACCTTATTTCCAGAATTGCTGGTACTGAATAGGTAGTACTGGAGGCGAGTTGAGTGGGTACAGAAACATCATTAACTTTTAAATAATCTCGAAAGATATAGAATATATGTATATTTTTTTCAAAGATTTACCTACTTTAAAGAAATGGCGCGGGACATGTTCCCGCAGATACTAACCCCTTCAAAAGGTGAATTGACATGTATAGCGTTCCTGTCGCGCTAATTCGATAGCTGTTAGAATAATGGTACGAAAACACATTTTGAAGTTGATATGAGATTATTAAACCGTTCTCCCCCGATTGCCTTAAAACTGTGAGGGGGATCAGACGATTAAAGCCAGAGTTAATGGCGCATAAAGAATTTTGCAATTACGCAGGCGAAGAGTGAAGTATTGATCATATTCAGGGGGACCTTTTGCACTTGAGCTCTCATATGTATTAAGTCACATCTTGATGTCGTATACAGATGTACATATCTGTATGTCATCAAGATGTGATGGACATGGTCAGTTGCCCTTCTCGATTCGCGAATCCGCCGCCAACTGTTACGAATATTACTGGTTGAGAAAGTGTTTCATTTTGAGTTGATAAAACTGTACTTTTGTTCAGAGTATTGGCGACAACGACGCGGCCGCCTCCGATTTACATTTCGACGACCACTCGATACCCGACGGTGATCCGTCCAGTGACCACGAGACCTTCCTACCAGAGACCGCCAGTGCCGGATGAAGATCTCTACTCGCCTTCGACCGCTAATGGCAAGTTACCCGTAACTATTACAAATACACGTATTACTTGCGGTAATACTGCTTACCGACGTATATTCACAACAACGTAGTAAGATTTAAGAAAGTTATGTGGTCGTCTTGAAGAAAGCTGAGTTGAAACCGTAAAAAGCGACTCCGCCCAAATAAACTTCCTAGATGTCGTCCACGAACAGCATAAGAACAATCAAATTGCTGTCTGCATATGATCATATTTTAAAATCACCCTTTAAGCCGGGTCCAGACACGATCATTTGCCCGATCCGATCACCGTATCCGTATCACCGTGTTGTATCAAGTCGTGGACGCCTGCGATTTGCTCCGTAAGTATCTTCACAGGTATCGCGATCAAATTGCCCAATTAATTTATTCACGAGCATGTCGTCACAGTTGGTTCAAGTTTATGATATTTAATTTCATGTGCTAGTTTCATAGTCATTCATAGCATTTGAACGTCAAAACCCAAACAGAGACGATGGTGGCAAATAGAATTATTCAGAAATAGGAGACTTAGAGGAAGAGCTCTGATGAGAGATCTTAGATTTCAACACATCAGTGGTAAATATAAAAACTTCACCCGTATGGCACCCAGTGACTTTGAATACTTGACAAATTTGATTGGCCACAAAATTGTAAAAAATGATACTACTTATAGAAAAGCAATTTCTGTAGAAGAAAGACTAGGTATTACTTTGAGATTTTTACAGACTGACTGAAGTCCGCATCTTTATCTCCTTTGATGATCTGACAAAAACCGACTCGACATGGTTCGGGCCGTATCATGATATCATGATACGCGTATCATTACCCGTCCACATATGCGATCATGATACGCGTTGACGATAAATACGGTGATCGGATCGGGCAAATGATACATGTCTGGACCCGGCTATAATAAACCTTTTTCTCTTTTACAAATTTTTATTATAGTGGGGGTTGTCTTCTGCCACAGGCCAGGTATCGATTGTACAATTAATTTGACGATGAATCGAATGGTAATTCTCTCGATCATCTTCGATCAACAAATAGGGCTTTTCAAGGCGTCCACTAGACGGAAGTTGTGAACTAGTAGTATCTTATTAATTGAATTGTTCAACTGTTGATTCAGAACTTACGACCACGAGAGAGAACCTGAAGGCCCTTTATTTGTTGAGCGAGGACGTCCGAGAGGGCCACAAATCGATTAATCGAAAAACGATACATAAAATCAGATGCCAAACTCCTTTTTTACAAATGCAATTTTGGGGCAAACAAGTGGATTTTGTCCTAAAAACTCACGTTTTTCCGCATTTAAACATCAATTTCTCCACTAACTTCAAGTGTACAATAATTTTTTATTATATCATTAGAAAGCTGAGAATCTGGCGCATATTCAACGACTACAGGCTATTTTCAAAATTTGACCAAATTCCCTCTTCAAGCTCATTTTCCAAACATTTGGCTGATCGATAAACTTTGATATTCCTTCAGGGAGATAGGGAATTTAACTCTCTTTCCAAAGGTATAAACAAATTCGAAGTTCAATTCATGAGTTGGAGTCGAAAACTCGAAAAACTGTTATAACTGACATAACTCGAAAACTATGCGAGATTTCAAAAAATGTTTAAGGGGGACTTTCATTGCTAATTTGCACTTTTGATCGTGGCCTGGCTGGACCAAAGATTAACACCCTGTATATTTTACTTGGAAGGAATATGAGTGGTTATTTCTGAACAGACGTTTGTTACCGATTTCAATGTTACAACTAACTAATTTTCAAATGATGTTTTGCTATAATAACGTTTCGAATACCGTTTGCCTATCGTCGAATGTGTTCATAACCATAAAAAATGTAAATGTCATCAAGGGCACAGCATGTTACACTAGCCGTGACTCCAGTATGTGAGCTCGTTTCAGCCAATTTATCTAGTATAACGGCTTAATTGAACTAGCATCAAAATAGTACACGATGTAAGTAGGATAACGGAAGATCTTGAGATGTGTCCAAACATATGGTCATAGATTAGTATTGTTGTTATGCATTTAATAATAAATGTATCTACCTACATTGTAGAGGTACTTAAACCATTCTTCTTCAGGCTGTTTGCTAACGAGAAACGAACATTTTTTTAAGGTGTTGTTCACCCCTGTTCTTGGACAATGTTGAACAAAGACTGATTCATCAGGGGTTTCTGAGAGGCAATAGCCTCCACATTTTTGCTTCCTGCCTCATACCTAACTCATAAGGTTTGGTACTTTCATAGGCAGGTGAAGAAATCTTGAAAATCCTAAGGTGGAAATCGGATCCCGTAAGTTACCCAGAAGGGATCGCTCTTCGGATTGTGTAGAATTCAAACCCAATAAGACCTCATCTTCCTTTTCCCACGTTAAAACTCGGCATGGAACTGTTCAACACATTACTTCAGGCCATGTGCTTGGGATGTATGTGAAGTGAGCGTTGTTTGGAGCTAGGTGCTGTGGTATAGGATAATATGTTCTCCACACATCCAATCCAGGGATTCCCACAAATGAAAGAAATGTAAATTTCTGAATTTGTGGATTTGTTCAAGCAGTACTTTGAAGATGATATTTACGTCAGCTATGTCAAATAAAATTGTCAAGAGATATAAAAAATCTTTAGCGTTTAGAGATCGATGTTTTCATGGTCAATCGTTAAAATCAAAGGTGGCAAAGAGGGTGGCCACCTGCAGGATCCTCAAGTAACAATTGCAGTATGAAACAGGTTTTTATACTTCGAACTGGACTAAAACTAGTTGAATATTTGTTGTAAACGCAGCAAATTTGTTATCTGAAGCCTTGTTTTCCTCATTATTTCAGAATGCGGAGTTCCAGAAGTGGCTAAATTCCGCGTGGTTGGTGGGGAGGAGTCGCTGCCAGGACGATGGCCATGGATGGCTGCCATCTTCCTCCACGGGCCTCGAAGGACGGAGTTCTGGTGTGGTGGCTCCCTCATATCAGAGAAGCACGTCCTCACCGCAGCCCATTGCACCAAAGACACTCGGCAGAGGCCGTCAGTTCCATTGTCATTTATTCCTAATTAGGGTCATTTGGAATAGTATTCGATTATTAAGAACTTGGAGATAAACACTGGAACGAATCTGAATAGACAGGAGCGTTCAGTGAAAAGTAGTTACAATAATTGCAGTAGTTAGTTTCTATGTTAAGGTTCTAATAGAGGTCCATGCCCATGCTGGATGGTTGTAATTTTGATTAAAAGATTCTAAAGAAGATGAAGATGCAAAGAGACTTGAATACTCAGTCCAAGTCAAGTCAATCCTCAAGCAAAACGGCGTTGTGGTACGAAAGAGTGATACTCTAAGTACCTTCTAAAAAGTACTAGTACTTTAAAAGAACAATAATGGCTGGTCAACCCCAAAACGAAGCAAAGTGGTCCAGAATTCAAACCTAGCTAATCAAAACCACAAAAGCGCCTATTGTTGAAAAATCAGGTGTTTTTCAACAGGATTTCCATAGGAGAAAACGGCGGTTTAGTCAGATTTGAGATAGATTCAACCGCAAAGCAGATTTTATGAGAGTGAGTTCAGTTCACATGAGTTGAATCGAATTATTGTTTAATCCCTTAAAACTGCCCCCCAAATGAGCTTAAGAAAATAATTTGGTCGATGAATATCCCCCTTACCAGTGCTAGATGAAATCATGATCCTTAGATGAGATAAGCTAAAATGAGATTCCGCGGAGAACTTGGAAGTGAAGAGGTAAAACGACTGTAGGAAGAAGGGTAGCTTAATGTTCATTTTTGAACGTTCCGTACCCAGCCTCATTCGGATACGTTTTCGCACACCTATTATTTGTTGTTCACACTCATCACTCATTGGGATTACTCCCAATGTAATATTCAATCCACAGTTTTGTAGGTTTTTCGGATAGATTTGCGATCTGGACAATCGTGCGATGGTGGGAACAATAATCATGCAGTAACTCCTTGCGAAGCCATGAAGAAGAGTGAGAGCAGCTGTTTACCTTATCTTAAACTCCCATAATGCTTGGTGAGAGAATATCAAGTTGGTATTTGGATATCACAAAACCATTGAGATTCTCGCCTTTGATGGAGGAACCCAGCACAGAAATATTTAGCATATCTTTGCATGCATCTTTGTGTGGGATACGTCGACAAATACTTTCTTGCAGATTGGCCATCCTTTTCTCATCCATCATAGGTAAACTAAAACAATCGAAGTTCAGAAAGGAACTACTTATATGATGAACTGAGAAGTTTACTTTCGTATGTTTTTTGTCTTAGGCTTCTTTTATAATTATAGGAGTCAAGCATGCCACTTATCTCACTCTTTACGCTCATGTTAATATTTCTTATCGTAGTGTTCCATCTTTTCTAAAGGGCGTGTGCGCTAGCTCGTAAATCTTGCAAATGGTACTTCAGAATGTGGACTTTGCTTGACGCTTGTTGTTGTTACCAAATAGAACCTCTGACAAGAAAAATAACAGCAGCAAGAGTGTTCCATGTGTGCTAGGAATGACACAGTAGATATTTCAACACAAGTGATGAGAAAGATCCTACGTGAGGGAATATGATGTTCGCAGTCTTTTGGATCGAGAAGCATGAATGTAATATTCGGTCCTGCTCCTGTGCCAGCTGTTTCGGCCAAAAATATTGATATCTCAGACTGAGTTCGAACTCGTCTTCTTACTGCCAAGGGGAAATTCCCCTTTCGTTGCAAGATTCTAGCAGGTTGAGCTAAAGGATCGATTTAGTCAAATCTCTTCAACTGAAGATCATTCTCCTTGAACATAACACATTCATGTATTCCGAATACAAATATTTTACGTGTAATGCTTCCCACAGAACAACATTGCTCATGTAAGCACCCTTTCGGGTTGTTGACAGTTTCAGCGCCAGGCAGTTCACAGTGCGGTTGGGCGACATCGATTTGAAGAGAGACGACGAGCCGTCCTCGCCCCAGACCTACCACGTCTCCGAAGTCCGAGCTCACCCCAAGTTCTCCAGAGTCGGGTTCTACAACGATATCGCCGTTATGGTGCTGGAAAGGAAAGCCAGAAAATCGAGGTGCATTCTACAGTATTTATAGGCAATCCCACTGTCGTTCAGACATGACCAACGGACTTGAAGGGACTTTGAAACGCTTGCGGTTTCGGTACTATTTGCAACACTTTCCAGTTTGTCCTCCTTTTATTGAAGTTGGTGCTTAGCTGAAATCCAGATCGCTAGTGTTTCTAGTGCTGTTTGTTCCAGATTCCAAATTTCTCTGCTTTTATTATCAGAAATGTAGGTAAAATCCGTGAACTTCTGGACAAAGCTTTGATTGTCACAGTAAGGTCCGAAAATTAATTAGTAATAAAGATAATAAAACCATTTACTTGAAGTTAATTTTAAGTAATACTGGTATACAGGGTGACTTTACCATCCTTGAAACTGTAAGATAGTTAACGAATTTCTGCATCACATGAAGGTTTTAAACTTCCGAACCTGTGGTTTTGATACATCCTGAATCAACTCCAGATTTCAGTGTTTTTATTGGCATTGCAACAGAATCAGTGTAATTCGGCTATCAATAAAATGAGGAGAAAGGGAAATAGGTAATCGATAGTTATATATCCTATGCCTACAGCAGATGATGCTGGGTGATTTCTATTGGGTTGATGACAATCAAACGCTGTTCGTTCATAGGGAATCAGATTAATATTAGACATTCTTTTGTCCTCTGATACATTCATTGTCACTGCTTCACAATCATGATCTTCCATCTTCTCTATAACATAATCGCCAAGATTCTGCAATCACCAATCACTGAGCTAAATGGAAACGTTTACCTGACAATCTAATAATTGATAGTGGTAATTCGGTTTATGTAGGACCAACTTCTTGATAATCATAATATCACAACAGATAAGACGAGTTCTGGTTCAGCTACAATGGACTTGGAAAACCATGTTGTTTTAGCAGTTATTTCCACATCCTAATCCTAAAAGTGAAATTCTACGATTTGAAAGATTCATTAGTACCTAACATTTTAAAATTATTAAAATAACTGGATAATTTCCACTCATTTATTTGGTATTTGACAACAGCCTTTTCAATAATAACAACTCTTGACGGTACCTTTGAAAAAACTTAGTAACTCTTGAAGAAGCTTGAGTTTCCAGTAAAAACATATCATCTACATAAACCTTACATCCCATCGTTCATCTTAGCTGTATCTCATTATTTTCTTACTGAATGTTTATAGCATTTTACAGTTTTACCTTCATCCACCAACCTTCTTGTAAGAACAGTGAGATTCACCTATCAGTAAGACTTCACGATTACTTTCATTATGACGAATCATTTCTGACATTTAGACCCTGACGAATCAATAACAGTCACAGTGCACTATGCCTTCGTATGATTTCTGCACGTAACAATTTGTGGTGGTTTAATGTGCTTTTGAAATGCCCATTTTAGTCGGTAAGCGATTTTAATTCTTTTATGGTGGAATACTTCTAGGTACGTCAAGCCTTTATGCCTCCCTCCGCCGTTCATGAAGGACGAACAGTTCATCGGTCGGAGCCCCACTGTTGTTGGCTGGGGGACCACGTACTACGGTAAGTTTTAAGACTGAACCAGATAGGAAACTACGTACGGTATAATCAATTAATTAAATGATTCAATATAGAAAATTAACTGCATTAATGAACGATAACGAGTGAAATTTTGATTAAAACGCTTTTAGCATGGCATAAACTTGGCCTCAAGACTCATAAGACATGTCATACATTTTTTCAAATGACTGTTCTAGGACCAAATTAAACCAAAGCCTAACTGTACAGGTCCTAGTCCTAGACAAATAAGTCCACGGTAGGGATGGATATCGATACCCGATATTTCAAAAACATCGATATTTCTGTATCGATACTTCAATTCCGATATTTCGAAATATCGGGAAATGTTTTCTTACTAGCTTAAAAAAATTGGTTTTAATATTTTTCTTTGGTTGATTTTCTTACTAGTCAAAGAACTCACCAACCAATCTTTGGGCACTTGTAATGGAATCTGGAATGTAAAGGAATAGTGGCTTTAATACTAGATGGAAAACAGGAAAAGAAGAAGAAGTAGGAAGGATGCAGTAGGAGGCTATAGTACCTATGTTACTGATACCTTACGTTTCACAGGTTCAAAAAATCAACACAAGGATTATCTTCTGTTCTGTTCAAGTAGATACGATTAGTTTTTTTGCAGTTCAAGTTTGAAAAATTGATGTTGGAAACGATACTCGATATTTATAAATATCGCTACTTTGCTTGACCGATATTTGGAGTATCGATACCTATCTTCCGATACAGTATCGGTTCAAAATATCGATACTTGTTCTACGATACGCATCCCTAGTCCACGGTCATATGTTTGCTTTCAAAAGTGAACATTGATTAATTACTCAGTTCACTCACGATTTCAAAACGATCCTTTTCTCAAATGATACAATAATGAAGTGAGACACGTATGGAAACGAACGGAGAATAGAAAAGACTTCATTTTAAAGTGTGTCCAGTCTTATGAACTTACCATGTAATGAGTACTAACTAATTAATAAGGTTGGACTGCGAAGGGGGTTGCCAGCTACCTATCTAGTGGTAAAATGTCTTAAACAAATAGGGTTTACCTTGTGGAGACAAGTGCCATCGAGTTAGTAAACCGTTTAAACACTATTTTGGAAGCTAATCTTTGATTAAGCTAATGATCGTAGGTTAGAGAAGGCACTTGGATTTTATTTGCCATTACTGATATTTGTGTTAGACATTGTGAGAAACGACGCCATGTCCTTAGATAATTTCATTTTATCGAACTTCTTAACTGCCATTTACGATTCAAGTAGATTGAAAATGATAAGATTTCATTTCACGAATTCTCAAAAAGAACTTAAATATATTTTTATCACATTTACAATTAACTGATGAAACATACGTTGTGTGGACTGAAAACTCAACACCTAACATGAACTACGAAATGGTACCAATGATGGCAATGAAGTCAACAACTCTATCCATGTATTGAAAAGAAGGTTATTTTTTATTCGTAGATGTTATAATAATGCGCTCTGATAATGCACTGTTTTTTGCATTTATGTCATCACAGCAGTTATTGTCCCACAGCAACGAAGTCATATACAATGATGTCATAAATATAATTAACCTCAGGAACTATAGTGTGACAAGTGGAGTAGGCAGTCCAATATCTGCATCATTCACTTTTATCTATCTCTATCAGTACAATCAGCCGCTTGAATCCTGGATTTCAGACCTGTACTTTATTATCTAACAAGATGATGCTAACAGATCATGCGATGCAATGAAAATAAAAGCTGTTGTAAGTGTATTGGGCCCACTTCTGTAGTTCTTTTACGTCAGCGACTTGAAAGAAGTTGATCATAACACCTCAGCAGTATCTGCTGAAGGCACTACTGTCTTGGCATTTGGAGGCAGCAATAATCAAAACACAATAAGTCCATCCTCAAAATCAGTTTTTGGACATCGAAACGGAGGGTCAAATTGAGCTAGGCCAAGCCGGTGCATGTTGATTTTAACAACCAGAAAAACAACTGAATTTTTAGGCGAATGAAGCCAAATATACCTGGGCTTAAGGCTAAATGCCAAGCTCAGGTGGATGGGCACGTCAAAAAAGAGGACTGAGCTGTCATTGAGTACTGGAAAATCGGCTGACGATCTATCATGACCGTTGGTAACAAGCTGCTTCTCTCCAATCAAGTACTCAACCCAGTTCGGATGTATTGAGCGCAGTTGTGTGGGGCTGCACGAATCCAACCAATGGACAGGTCATTTCCAGAACTCTGTACTGCGATGTATCATCGATTTGCCGGTGTACTGCAGAAATGAGGCACTCCAAAATGCAACGGTTAATTTGCCAGACTTACAGATATTTTGAATGAGAAAGCTATTAAGCTCCTGGATATTCAAGACTTATACGTCTGAAACCGTGTGAGCCTGTATAGGAAATAACGTGATACGTTCGAGAGACATCGGACAAAGTTATCAGGATCTTAGGTCCTGCAATGTGTATTGTAGAATAAGTCAGATTTATATTGCCAATGCGCTACCTCCGTCCAATACAAGTCTTGAAGAACTTCATTATCTTAGACATATTTTAAAATGATGACCGTGGTCCAGTCCAGTCAAAAACGCTCAAGCATTTTACTTAAGAACATTCTGGATTCATGTCCTGAGGTGATAGCTCCAGTGTCTGCTGAAGCCAACTTTGTTTGTCCAGTATTAACATTTGAAAAAAGTCATATTTACACATCAATATGATTGCAATGGCATGCTGGGTCATCCACTTTCCCCACCTGTTATGCAAGTAGGCGTAGAAGAGTCCATGGCCTGAGAGGAATCAGGAAAAGTTCACCTCTCCATGTGGTCTGTTCAAATCTTAAGGGAAGGGTGGTAAAGTGCCTATTTAGTATAGCCATTTATGATAATGTATTTAGATTTATTTGTAGTAATTTACCCCCTAAAAATCGAATTATGTATTTCATTGATGCAATTTAAATGACTAATCCAATTTTTGAACAAATATAAAACAAATATAAATTATGAATATTGGACATCTATATTTTTTAATATATGTTCAAATAGACTACAAGATAATGTGAAAATGAGAAAGCTGGAAAACTGATATTCAAGTTAACTCGACGCTTATACGCCTGAAACCGTATGAGCCTGTATAGGAAATAACGTGATACGTTCGAGAGACATCGGACAAAGTTATCAGGATCTTAAATCCTGCAATATGTATTGTAGAATAAGTCAGATTTATATCGCCAATGCGCTACCTCCGTCCAATACAAGTTTTGAAGAACTGTATTATCTTAGGCAAATTTAAATTGATTTGTCCAGAAAAACAAATGCGTTGTTTGCAAAGAACATGAATTGAGTATACAATTATGTTGAAAATCCAAATTTGTACAGGAGGTAAAGAGAGCACAGTACAAAGACAAGTGGATCTGCCAGTGTGGAGGAACGAGGAGTGTGACAAAACGTACTTCCAACCCATCAATGAGAATTTCATCTGCGCTGGACTCAAAGAAGGAGGAAAAGACGCCTGTCAGGTAGTACAGTTTGATTGATGATAGTCCAAATTCGATTGGTACTTTTTTACCAACCCCAGCCTGATATTTCATTGATGCAATACTAATTTCTGCACGATATTACCTTTTTGAATACTCTAACCCAGGGGGTCCCCAAACTATTTGCCAGAAGGCCCGTATCGTAATGGAGGTGGTGGTGGGGGCCAACAATGGGTCGGAAAATTTTGAAAATGGCCACTCCTGGACGAGTTTGACAAATTCAAAATTGGCCTAGTATAGGTACAAAACATTAGTTTTTGGTGATCATACTTTTTAAAATCCCATAATTACTTTTTCTTTGTTCAATAAAAAATATTAACAATTGAATTTTCAGGAATGGAAAATTTTGAAAGTCAGACACTTGAAAACAGGGTTTTTAAACACTCCTAGACGAATTTGACAAATTCAAAATCAGGCCTAATATAGGAACCAAAACTTGGGTTTTAGTGATTAAATATACATATTTTTGTAATTCCATGATGATTATTTTTTCATCTCTCAATAAGAAATAATAAACATTTTCTTTTCAGGAATATAAAAACAAAGCATTTAAGAGAAATATATTTTGTATTTATTTATTTAAAATTATTACATTAAAAAAAGTATTTTTGGAAAACCAATCTAATGAGAAGTGTGCAATTGTTTTTTGCTTACAATGTCTTTCCACTTAAGATCAGTTTGTTGTTCCAGTCATAGGCAAATTTTTCAAGTGTTCTTTTTGAAAAGGTTTGTTCGCAAGCATACGGTGAACCAAAAATTGTTATTATTTGTATGGAAAAACTGTTGTTCCCCTTGAAATCATCACGTTCTGGCGGTAGCGAAATTTTTTCCATCCATACATTTTTTCCGCGGGCGGCGGGACGGACCAAATCCTTCCGCGGACCGTAGTTTGGAGACCCCTGCTTAACCTATAAACTTCATAGTAGGGATAGGTTAGGACTGCCAGACCTTTAGGTTTTCAATTTTTCAAGAATTTTAATCTTTGCTCGTAATTTTTTGAAATATTCGACCACTTACCTTTTATTATACTGTAATTTCATTTCAAATTGTCGTTATTCTTTAAAAGTTATAAAGAAGATACAAATTAGGGGGTGGCAAATTCTCCTATAGTGCAAAACCAACATGTACATTTGCCCAGTAGTCTGGTGTAAGTGCGGTTTCTGTTAGGCTTTTAGAAAATCAACTTTCTTTTTGTTAGCACCGGGTTTAAATTATATTTCAAACGGCCTTTTTGATAATTAATTAATTGCTGATTATGATGATTGAAATATTTTTGTGATAACCCTATCAATTCTGGTTTTACGGTCAATCAAAGTGGAACTATCGTTTTTGACCATTGCATAAGGTTCGAATGCTTAGCAGTGAGAAATTCGCAATTGTTGAGGAACTACGTTTTTTTCGTTCAGCTATGTTTTTTATGACGCTATGTTGGTAGTACTGATCTTATCTTGTATTGTTGATTAAGGGAGAAACTATTTTCTTCCTTCTATTCGAACATTTTTATAATTAAACCTGATTTGTGGTGCAGTTTTATGAATAAAGATTCCTAACAATCTAAACATCAATCCCTGAATTCTCTGTATAAGAAAGGCGTATTTCTTTATTGCCAACAGGGAGACTCGGGTGGTCCTCTGATGCTTAAAGACGGCGGACGGTGGATGCAAATCGGAATCGTCTCCTTCGGGAACAAATGCGGCGAGCCGGGATATCCCGGGGTCTACACCAGAGTCACCAAGTACACCGATTGGATCAACAACAACATGGTGTAACCCAAGAAGACTTTCAAGGACCGATGTTATGTCATTGTCAATCAAGGATTGATAAAAGAAAATTTCTTATAACCATGTCATTCACGGACCAACATCTGAAATGGGAAATGAAAAGAAGTACCTAAAGAGTTTTTCAGTGAGAGAGTGTGAGTGTGTGTGTGTGTGTGTGTGTGTGTGTGTGTGTGAGAGTGTGTGAGAGAGAGAGAGAGAGAGAGAGAGAGAGAGAGAGAGAGAGAGAGAGAGAGAGAGAGAGAGATAGAAACTAACAATAGTAAACGTTTTTTAGCAATCAAACGTCAGTAATGAAAGCTATCTTAATGTAAATAAATTTTGTCGCAGAAAGTGTGTATGGTACAACAGTTCTAGATCTTATTGTGCTATCATCATTTTAACGAAGCACTTTTTTATATTCAATCCCAATTGTTTTAAATTAAATTTCGACAGCACATTGTCACAGAGAAGCAGACCCTTTGACAGTACCCTGAAGCCGAAATTCGAAGCTGAACTTTGTGAGGTTAACTAGAGCGAGAATACTGATGACAATCAACTGGGCACCAGTGAGTTGTTTCCAAGTTTCCATAAAATGCCCAAACGAACATACAAGTCAAAAAATTTTCCAAACAACTTTTTAAAGATTTTTAGAATTACCATAATATCTATCTGGAATTTACTTCTTGACTTCCTTGTTAGACGTTACTTCATTGATGTGCTAAGTAACTTGAAACGGAAATCAAATAATATCACTATATCGAAGTTATTTAGCACCATTTGTCCATAGATCTCGATAGTAATGGTGTTATAAGTTCTGATTTCTAAGAAACTTCAGTGAGTAGTTACTTCTTTTCATTTTCTCTCTATTTTGTTGGTCCATGGTTGATATTGAGAAAGAACTACACAACTTCATTTTGATTTAGTTGATGGATGATACGTGGTTCGTATTGTGGATTCAAGTTTAAAAATGATTCCCAATTATTATCTATAATATGGTTAATACAGTTGCGCAGTTCGTCTGTGGATTCTTTGACTTACGCAATGGCTTCGTAGTCTTAGCAAATGAAAAATTAATTTTGCCTCCGAAGTCAATGAACTGAGAGTATGAGAGTTATCAGCCGAACTCGCAAAGACTTAAGGACATTAATAAATCCAGGGTGCCTATTACAGGCAAGTTACACAGCTCGTATTAGGTACGACTCTCCTTCCTTCAAATCAATCTTTACTGGCCTAGGATTATACATTATTCTGACACTGAAGATTAGCTCATTCTGAAGATTCCAAGGTTTAGTTAGTTCAAGATCCTCGAAGTATCTATTAATGCGGTTGTAAGAAGAAATATGCCAGATGAGGAATGGCATTGTGAATCCCACTTACGTTCCAATCATTATGTGGCATTGCTGTCTGGCATTGTGGGACACACTGTGGCCAATTGCTTTGTATTACCTTTCCTCAAGTATCTACTACAGATTAAAGCAGAGTATCTTCCAAAAATGTTAGTCAATTCACAACTGATCAAGGATCAAGTGCTTGCAATTATTCCAGGTAATCAATGGCAAATTCTCCCCTGAAACTCGGGGAGTACACAGAGATCAACGGGCGTCATCACAAAGGGAATGAAAGAGGTGATTTCCTTAGCCAAATATAAATGTCAACCATCTTCCAAATGGAACGAATTTGGTTAACTTTTTCACTCTCAATACATCTGTTTCATGTTAAGAAGTCATGAAAAATGATCCCTAATAGAACTTCAAAAGCACATAAGAAGCTGAATATAGAACCAAACATGGACTGAATGGAAGTGATTTGTCCTTAATGGAAATAATGATGATGAAAACAACAAAAATCCAACTCTGACGGTAAGAAGTGCTGCTCCCAGTGGCAGAGAAGAGAAATAAGGTTGCTCCTACTTTGACTTCTTAGTAAGAAGTTCTTACCCTCTCTGATTGGTCAATTCCACAGGCCCGTTCAATTCAAACGGATAGTCCTCAGTCCAGAGCACAGAATGCCACTATTACTGTGTCCAAAGAAGACCAGTTGCTGCTGCTCATTTCTGATTGGTCAGGTAGGGTAGCTTCCCTCTCCCAACCGCATTACTTACTGAGGACTGGGAGGTCTATGTTGCCTATTGATTCAACTAGTGCAGTTGTTCCCAACCTTTTTTTCAGGTTCAGTGGTTCTCTGGAGTTGGAGTTATGTTTATGGCCCCCTTATAATTTGTATTGTATGAATAGAATAGTGGATAACTATTGTGGATAACTGTCCATAGTTTCGGCCAGGCTAACTTGCAACCATTCTTTTTGAAATTAAGCTCCTCCTCACAGTCATATTTGAGATTTGAAACTCCATCTGCAAACACTTTGCAAGCGTGAGAACAGCTTCAAATGAAAATGGATCTAGAATCCAATCACGAACGTTTAGCTTCGTCAAATCGATAAGTCGCTGATTTAAATTTTCGCTCTAAGCGATCAAGAGTCAAACAACTCTGTAACTGTCGCAAATGACCCGAAGAAACTTAGCAGTTTCTTTTTGAGAGCCATCTCATAGCTGTATGGAATAGTTTTCCTCCATATTTTTCCTCCTAAAAGTGTTTGAAAGTGAAGGTCGCAAGGGAATTACGATAAATGCATAATACATTCGTGATTGGGAGACGCTGATGGCTTACTAACAATCAAAACCCTTACAAACATAAACCTAGTGCATGTCGCGTAATAATTCTTATTATTTTTATAGACATCTTTAATAGAACATCCACCTTTGTGATGGGACCCCATTCTCATAGAAACTGAACCTAGATACTGTTTTATGTCGTCAAATGTGTTTTGTGAATTTTATTGAAGAATTCCGAAGGCAATAATACCTCTTATTGATGAGAACAGCGGATTGAATCATCTAATTCTGTCTTTATTTTAGGCGTAAAAAACTAGATACATTTGATTAATGTCAGCATTTTTTAAGATTTTAGTTACCATACTTTTGAAAAAAGTGAAATATAAGCACTGGTTCATACTGCTTTCGGTAAATGAGTTTGAACTCGATTTTTCAAAATAACAAAAATGCTTACTACTATTTTAGTATTAATTATTTCGTCATTGTCTCTATAATATTTATGAAGCTGCCAATGCATTTAGTTTAAGTTATTTCGGAGAGAACTCTACAAACGTTATGTTAGAACTCTTGAAGCATTATTGTACTGTGATGAAATTGCATTGATTGTTTAATTTTGTTAATTATTAGTTGATTAGCTCTAGTTAACCGTTTGATTAATATCCAACCGAGCTCTGTGTTTGGACGTATTTATGTACCTATTTATTTATTTGTAAGTTAGTCGTTTATTTTTTTATAAATTTTGTAAATAATCTAGTTAGGGGATAACTACCTACCAATCTAATGTGGAATTATGTGTAAAAATGTATTATAGAGCATCGTAAAAATAAAGTACTTAGTTTTCTTCAAAATTTGGAGAAGTTGTGTGTTGATTCCCTTGGCCCACTAATTTGAACGTTTCAAGATGCCGATAATTTGGTATTTCTTCTTGATATTTCACAATTACCATAACAAGTGAATAACTTAATTAATTTGCAAGGGTGGCAGCGGTGGATCTCTACAATAAAAGCTTTAAAAAAAATTATCGAAATATCGATGTTTCGGCTCCGATAACACCGGTTCGGTTTACTCTCCACTCACAGAAAAATGTCATCTAGTTTGCTTGCTACCTAACAAGAAAAAAAGAAATATTAAAAATTCTTTCAACTGCTGTAGTGTCATCGAATTTTCGAAGAAAAAGATACTACTATTGTTCTCGGTCCAAAATATTTAAAATGAGAAATTTCAAAAAATGCGTGCATCAAAATCCGTGTCAAAGCATTGTAAATCCGCTGTCAAAAGACACCAGAAACACGTCGCAGATGATAACTCTCGATACAATCGCCTCACACTAAGAGAAGATTAGGGGCATTTCAAATGGAGGAAAATTACCCAAAAACCCCCAAGCAGGTGACCCTCTTTTATAAAGGGTTTTTCAGGCTGAGCAAGATGGTGAAATCAAATTGGAGATATCTCAATCCGTTCAAACTAGAGCAGTTTGAAGATGATAAAACGAGGTAGATAGGCTAAATTGGCAAACAAAAATTATGGGATTCTTCAGTTTTCAAAAATTGTCAAATTAAAATGAGGTAGGCATCACACAATCCTCAGAATACTAGCGAGAGGCGAACGGTGATAACGTGTGATAAGGATACTGTTTACTGATAAGGACACCGATATTGAAAATTTCGATGTTTCCATCTGATATTGGAGGATAGAGATGCTACGACTATAGAGGTCCCTTGTTATCCAACGGGATTCCTGACGAATTGAGGATAATTAATACTCTTCAGTGTTTCAAAACAAGTGTTAAGAAGTACATCAAGACCACTTAGGTACGGGGTTTGTTTCTTCAGGGATGCTAACGGGTAGTGCTGTGTCGGGGGTGAATGTTGTTTAGTGTTGTTGAGGGTGTGTTTAGTTGTTTTCCTTTATTTTGTACTCAGCTTCACTAGCAATCGTGTACCTACCCACTTACTAAGTGATAGCGTCATGGATCCTTCCTCCAAAACACATGGTTGTACCAGAGTGTTAATTATTAGTTCTGCTGTGTATTCATAATTAGAAATGTAGTTATTAGTAATGTAGTTGTAATTATTAAGTTGTGCACGTCCAAGAGGTATGCGCGGGTCATAGCGGCTATCCTTCCCCCAGCACAAGCATAAGCTTAAGGGGAGCAGTAGCTAAGAACATGTAACAGTTCTTAAACTGATTATGTTTCAATAAAGCGCTATTTAAAAATATTTATACATCGATGCCGCTCTCAAACATCGACACCGAAATTATTATCAATGTTTTGTCTCGATGTCCCATCCATAGCGCTTTTTTAGCCTTGCGTACCTACGAGCGCGACAGATGCCCTTCAAAGACAGTACTACAAAATCTTCGGAACATTCGCTGTAACACACTCATGAAATGTCGGAATGTACGCGCCGAATAAGTTTCCATCCTTCGGGAGAAAATATTGAAGATAAGGGGCCTTATTGCTTATAACGATCGCGAGAGTAAGACTCGGGACCTTGAGGAGTCAGCTCACTAACAAAACGAGAAGGTGAAAACTTAGTGTCCTAACTAACTTTTTTTTTAATCATTCGTTTATTTTGAATACATAGGTAGCACATCGTTACATTTGAACGATACTCCCCCATGTAAGGAAACCTCGTGCTTGGGGAGGAGTTCATCTTCATGTTTGAAAGTACAATCATTCGACATGGCTACAAATTGATAACAGTATAAAACAGTATGTATAGGTATAGTTGAATTTTGAATATATAGGTCTTACTTAACCAGTTGAAGAAAATTAATTCACGAATACATTTTTTTACTGCTAATTTGAATTGACTTAAGGACGACAGCTCTCTAACCTGTAAAGGAAGTTCATTTAAAAGCCTCGCACCCCGATACAAACATGTAGTCTGACCTGCTGAGGTTAAACGAAATGGAATTTTAATGTTCCCTCTTCCACGGGTGTTCGAAATACAAAATTCGTAAGCACCAGCCCTCATACGCTTATAAGTTTCAAGAGTGATTGTTTTGCACGCTGTTTCGAGAGTCGGGACGCCACTGTATACTGAGATTGTCAAAAACTAAGTTATTCCTAAAATAATTCCAGCGTTTCATAATTATTATGAACTAACAATTGCCGGATACCCCTCCTCAATCCTCAAGAGAGCTCCTGAAACCTTCGCTGTAGAAGCGAACGCGCTCGGCAAAATTACTTCAAAAAGTTCCCCGATCGACCCCACTTTTTGTTATGTCCTTCGGCTGTACAGGTAAACCGCTTCCAACACGTGATAATAAGTTTAAATCGTCCGCACGAAATGTTCCTGTTGCTAAGCGTTGTAAGCGGCGATCTATCTCGTCTTATTGTTCCCCGGTCGCTCACTTCGCCAACCAGTTCCTAAACGATATCGTGAGTCTATCGCTTTTTACTTCCCCAACGCCCGAGGGCGTTAAGAA
Source organism: Creontiades dilutus (assembly GCA_031894815.1). Taxonomy (NCBI): domain Eukaryota; kingdom Metazoa; phylum Arthropoda; class Insecta; order Hemiptera; family Miridae; genus Creontiades; species Creontiades dilutus. The sequence continues at coordinate 764,271 of JAVIWC010005620.1, forward strand.
AGGTCTTGTAGTTTCCTTAAGCAGTATTTGCCTGCTTTTAAGGAACTTTCGAAGACATGAATGTAATGCAGTGGTTCCAAAATAGGAAAGTTTTCTTCTTGTAAATCCGTTTTGATGCTTTTTGAAACTATTCCTGGAAGTGCGAGTATCGTCACACACAATCATACTGTGCAGTGACGGCTCCTTCCTTGAAACCCCGGGGGTGCATCGAGACCGTAAGGGATAACCACGAATGACGTGAGACAAAATGTGCTTTTCTCAGCCAAATTCAATTTTCAACAACCAATATGCAAAGGAGATCAATCTTGTCCGCTTTCTCGGCTTCAAATCAAAAACCGTGTTTTGCAACAGTTGAAATTCAAATCTGCCCAGCAAGAACCATCGAGGAGGTGAAAGCCCAATTCCATCTTACGCCTTCATTCCTATTATTGCAGCAAAAAAGACAAAGGAAGCAGAAAAGTTTATAACTTAGCTCACATCCGCAAAGCCAATCTACCTTTTCATAGTAATGAGGGTTGAACTTGCAAATCGTGGGACGATGCGTGTGACGATTTCTGCTTGTCTTTGAAGTTTGTTGCAGTCCTGTCAAAAGTGGCATTGGGCCCCCTGCAACGTGAATAATCAGTCTTTGCTCCTCGGACAATTTCGCGAACTCAAGTTTTATAGCAATTATTGTATTCATCGCGCATTTACAGCTAATAAAGTTGAGTCACAAGGGTTGGGGACAATCAACTGATAATAGGATAAGAATATGTTTTGGTGATTCAAGCATTGTTAGCGGTTAAATAAACAACTGCGGGTGCAGTCAGAAATTGCCCACGCTTTATTTCAGGCACTCCCATTGGTTCATTCTTCGAATCAAACAGCCTGAAACATTGCGCGCGGAGCATTTGATCCTGGACAGCAAACCCCTAACTCGCCCCCTCACCAAACTCACGACTCCACCATCCTCTCACCCATACTGAGGCTCTGTTCGGCGAATTTGAAACTCTTCTGCTATTCAATGAGAATTATTGGGAAAAAGTTGGAAAACAGTATGATAGCCGCCCCTGATACTATAGCTATGAAAGTTGCCACCCTTCATACGAAGCAATGGCAAGAGCTCTGTCATTCAGCTGACATCGTAGACAACCAGAAAAACGAATCAACATCTTTCTTCTGTGAATGAAAGCGTAGGGCCCTCTCTGAGGTGAGATATTCGAGGCCATGCCTCACCTGACTAAGTAGGAAGGAAAAAGAAATAGTTCAAAAACTTCACCAGTTGGTCGAATCAAAAAGAGTAGAAGCGCGCAGATTCGTTATAAAAATTCTCTTCATGAAAATAGGTCCTTTAAATCATTGGCGGTAGCAGTTACTAGTAAAATACGAGTACCTACCTGAAAAACTGAAAAGAGAGGTCCACAGGAACTAAAAAATGCACACACATTTTACGAAAACATCGACCAATTTCCTCTCAAACGTTAAAATTATTTTATTTTCCCTCCCAACTCAACCTTTTTGCACGATTGCCGATGCAGAACGGACGAAATACGGTAGTCCAGCAAGGAGATCGTTACGTAGGTACACAGTTGGAACAAAGCGGAGATATCCATTCATTACTCCGTACTCCCAACGTATAATTATTCTTGTGAAGAGAATTAATTTAAATGATTTTAAAAAATTGTTAATTTTATAATGTAAATGAAACCTACAAAAGCTTCTGACGTGCTCATTAGCATGTCCATTGTTCTTTGCTCGAATTAGCATCTTACAGACTGCAACGAGAAAACACTGCAGTGATTCGTTTATTAGTACTGTAGATCGCGGTTCTATGTATATTAAACAAAGTCTGTGGTACATTTTCTACACTTTTAATTGTAGTGTATAGTATACACTGTATACCTCGCTGTTGTGTACTAGCTTCATTTCAAATCCAGCTCTATAGATGAATTGGAAAAGAGCCACAAGGCCCTTCAGCCAATCAGTGTGCCTCCATACCTATATGTCTTTTATATATGAAATGACTTTTAAATGTCACGAAGGAGCTCCCGTAAGATCCTCCAGGCAATCGGTTTGTCTTCATAGATTGTAATTGTCTTTTACATGCTACAAAGCAGAACCATTTCGAAGTACAGGAGATCAATGAGGAAAAAAATTTGCCACAGGGGTCACTCAGGTGATAAGTGTGTCGCAACATTAAAGTTTTAGTCTAGCAGTTCCAAAGGAGTTGTGTTTCAAATTTCAGCAACAAAGATAGAGCAGGTAAGGAAAACGTAGCCGCGAATGGGCCTCCATGTCTTAATTGATTGATTGGAAAATAAATTAGACATGACTAAAAAGGAAAGTGGAATCAACTTGTAAAATGGTGAGGTGGTGTGGTGATGAATTGGTATACTTGCCCCTTCCATTGAGCTGAATGCTCAACTCTAACGTGCCTCGACGTGGCAAAGGCTTTCAACACTATATCAAAAGCAAAACTTGTCAAAAAACTGGAAGCATCAGGGATTCGAGGACTTGCATTGGAAATATTCAAATCATATAACAGTGACAGTTTGGACGTGAAGTAAGAACCAACTCCGAGCTGGGCCACAGTGTTACACTATCCAGCTCGGTCATCAGTTATTATCCAATTGAAGAATGTAACATGTAAAATGAGGTAAATTAAGTATCTATCTATCAATCTATATCTATCTACTTTTGGTTTATTATTCAATAATAAACCATTGTAATCGCTCTGGAAAAAAATTCTAACCCCCCCTGAAAATTTCATGGTTTACGTTTCAAAAGGTGTAGAATCCGAATCTGCAATAAAAAACGCTGCAAATTCTTTCACTGGGGTTTATTATTCAATTGGCTTGCGTTCATGATTTGAATTTCTACTAAGCTTTTGAGTGTGTTTGTTTGGCACAGGTGATAGAGTGATTATTGTATTTCAGGAGGCACACCAATATGATCAACTGATCAATCCAAATAGGTATTTTGGTTGAGAACAGATTTACGTGCTCCATGCATATCTCCTGAAATTCGATAATCGCTCTATCCTATGAAACACGTACACTCCAAACCTTAGTAGAAATTCAAATCATGAACGCAAGCCAATTGAATAATAAACGTTTGGAAGCTAAAATAGATCAATTTCGTTAATCATCAACATCAGAAACAACATCAAGTCAAGTTTCAATGATATGAAATTTTCAATCATATGAAGAGTTGAGAATTAATTCGATAGAGACTAAAAAAGTACACCGCCCCCCTCGAATGTCTTTTTGACAGAAATGGACAGTTAACTACCCAGCTGATCAGTAAACCTTCATACTTCGCAATATATTCTTTTATATTGTCCAACTTGATAATGTAAACAAAACTCAGTATTTCATTCGATTCCCTAGGACCACCCGTTGAATAGTCTTCCCAAAAAGTCGGGCTACTCTGCCCACGGTATGACGTCAATTCCTGACGTCATTTGACCTAGGACCATAATTATGGCAGTACAACATAATAAAATACTGAGGGAAGAAGCGGCCTCGTCTAATTATCACAAACCACCTTCTACCTCATCCCTCGTATCTCCTAAAAAATAGAAAACCGGCCTCGTAATAATGGCAACAAAACGAAGAGTGAACGATACAAGTGGCCATCCATTTCCGATCATATTCCCATTTACGTCATGAAAGAACCGAAGTAATGAGAAGGCAAAATGCCTTGGGGAAAACTCGCCTACCGTCTACCTTAAGGCAGTGATTTCCGTTTATTTTTCTACGTTCGTTGACCTCATTAAGTCAAACGAGCCGGCCCGAGTCTGCAGAGCATCGATTCATCAGCATCCACGAATGCAGTACACACAAGTTGTACACCATGTCAATCAATGATCGCATGATCATGTTTTGATCTTAGATCAAATTGACAGTCCTAATTAGTATACCCTATTATTAGCGAAGGTTCATATGCCCGATCAAGGCACCAGTTTCTGAATTTCCTACGATCAGAACTGAGTCTCCTGATCATAAATAGATCGAAATTCAATAGTTTACAAGATTCTATTACTCCTAATGCTAATAAAGCCATTTGGCTATGAGGCTTGACGTCATGTTCAGATGAAAAGGTTTTGTCAAGAAAAATAAGAAAGAACTTCTTTTTGAACTCAAACTGATGAGGAGATAGTTGAAGCCATCAATCCGGAACAAGCTCAACTTGAGCAAACAGAGCCTTAAGCCAGTTTTTCCTCATGGAGTTCGGCTGTTTCAGCTGTGAGAATGGCTACGAGGCTTGACGCCATGTTCAGATGAAAAGGTTTTGTCAAGAAAAAGAAGAAACAACTACTTCTTGAACTCAGACTGATGGGGAGATAGTCGAAGCCATCAATTCAGAACAAGCTCAAATTGAGCAACCAGAGCCTTAAGCCAGTTTTTCCTCATGGAGCTCGGCTGTTGGGTACATGGCTCAATCAAACAGAGCCATTCAATGATTCCAGAAATGTTGTCAAAGCACCTTGGTACTCTATAAAGAAACGTCTACATAACAAGTTGAAAATTGAAACAATAAACGATAATACCAGACGGCTGCTAACGATGATGGCTACATACGAATCTTGCTAAGAGGCTTGACGCCAGGCTCTGATGAAAAGCTTTTGTCAAGAAAAAGAAGGAAGAACTTCTTCTTAAACTCAGACAGAATTATGGCCGATGGGGAGCCAGTTTGGCCTCATGGAGCTCGGCTATGGGGTGTATGGCTCAATCATACCGAACCATTCAATCACTCCGAAAATTTTGTCAAATCACGTTGGAACTTTCGAAACAAACGTCTCCATTGAAAATTGAAACAATAAACGATAATATCAGACGGCTGCTAAAAATGTATTTAACACCTAAATCATCTAAGGCCGTGTTTCCCAACCTGTGTGCCGCGGCACACTGGTGTGCCGCAAAGGTGGGCTAGGTGTGTCGTGGGATAAGTCAACTTAAACTAAAATAGTTGCGAACGAAAAAATGCCTAACGGCTTGTCCAGCACAATGAATGACCGATTTCATCAAACTTTTGGGTGAGAAATCCCTTTATTTGTATGGCTGACAATGCAGGCCTAAGCACAATCGAAGAAGAGGAATTGAGCGACATAAAAAATGACCGTGGCCTAAAGATGGAGTTTGAAAAACTCGTTCAAGATGCAAAGGAAAAGTTAAAAAAAAAAAAAAAAAAACTACAAAAGAAAATGAGCCCTGACATAGCAGCTTTTTGGGTGCCATTAAAAAACGAGAATCCTGCAATTACTAAAAAGGTAATGCGAGCATTGTTGCCGTTTTCAACGTCTTACTTATGTGAGGCATCTTTTTCGGCTATGAACCAAATAAAAACGAAGAACAGGTCACAGCTTCAATCAGTAGAGCACGACATGAGATTGGTCAGTTGTACAGCTTCGTAAAATGGAGTTAGTGAAAAAAACATCAAGCCCAAGTGTCACATTAATAAAGAACATGACATGAAATCAATAATAAAGATAATACAGTAGTATAATAAAGTAATAACAAAGAACTTTTGTAATAGAAAGCAAGAAGTATTTTGTTTGCTTTTCTGAGCTCTACTTTTATTGTATTTGATTAGGACAGGTGTGTTAAATAAGTTGTAATAAAATGAGTTATTCCTGCAATGTAATGTTTTCTTTACTTTCCCTAGAAATTAGGTTAGGTGTGCCACGGCTATTTGTCTTTTTTTGTAACTGTGCCGTTGGGCAACGCTGATCTAAGGTCTCACGTCAACTAGGAAGCGGTCCGACGCAAAGTGGATCGTCGAAAAGCGCTTAAAACTCAATATTTACCGTATTATTGGAACCAGAAACCTAAACTTTATGACACTCGCAAGTCTAATGAGCAGAATTAAGGTAAAATAGAAAAAAACCAGTTTTCGCCAAAATTTAGACGATTGGACGGTCCACCACCTTAGGCTCGCCCAAGTTGGGAATTACCAAGATCGGAAAACACTGCAGAAAATTTGAAAATACTTCATACCAGCACCGACGTCTTTCACGCCCGAAACTATTAAAACACCCGCGAGTTCGCGATTTAAATATTTTGATCCGGCACTTGAACTGAAAAAACTGACTCGATGGCTCGAAAAAAATAATCATGCTGACCAGAGATGATAAACATCGGGCTGGATATCAGAGTTGATATTAACACCTTCGTTTCGATGTTAACGTGAGAGCGAGAACAATAGAGAGATAAGTTCAAGTTTTCCCAGTTCATTCAGCTGTATTATTCAAAGGAGGGGATGGTGGCAGCTAATTATGATCGGAGATCTTTCTATAGATGTTAACAAACATTTAAGCTTTGAATCAAAGAATCACAAGAGTTGTAGTACAAATCGAAGTTTATATTGGTTCAAATTTAAACGTTCATCAGGTACCTATTTAAATTTCAACTTAAATTTTTTAACCTATTTACTTTCATCAGGTAAGAAATTTTCTCCGAATACACATGTTTTTTGTCGAATCAAAAAAAAATTTACAGTTCTATCCATTTTTTCGGGAGCGAAAATTCGCAATTCTTCATATCCCAACGATTGCTTACGGTCCTTTAAGCGAAGTTAGCACTCTGAAACTCGAGAGATGATATCTCCAGAAGGCAAAAAAAGATATATATTTTCAGCCAGCAACCGATTTTTCAAATGGTTAGCGAACGGGTGATCTATCAACCTTGATTATATTAAATCTGATTAACCCTACTGGTCTCATTATATTCAGGGAATTAATTTCTATCCGACTCAAATAAAAAACTGCCCTATTACATCGGAAATTGTGAAGATTTATATTTTTTCATACAATAATTCTTAATTGTGTCGTCTCGTTGCAAACCCAGCCATCTCCAAAATGGAAAAATGTTTCAAAAAAACTGATTTTTTGTCACGTTGAACTAGACAAGGCTGGAAAACGATCCTTTTGCCTGTGCGACGTCTTAACAAAAGTGATATTGACAGAAGATGATCATCGATAATCATAACGAAAAAACTTGTCGACCCATAACTTCAAAATAGCATTGTTAATAAGTTATAGTGCTCAATCCTCCTCTCCTTTTCCAGTTGAATTCATTCTTACTTCCATCCATAACCAATACTAGAAAGCTTTTGTCAAAAAGGTGCTGCTAAAGTTTTAAGACAACGTTCCTGTTGATGTCAATGCTAGAATCAATCGCTGACTTCACTCACGTAGTTTTCCGACTCTTCTGAACCGGACAGGATTGGGAGATTTCCAGATTTACTTTTAAGAATCGGAGGCGAAGCGAGCGCGCAAAGCTTTTGCTACGATGAATATTGGGTGTTGACAATATTATTCATCTCCCTGGTCTATTAATAATAAGATTCAGCTTCGCTAAGAAGGGATTTTTTTTCGCCAACAGGATACGGACGGGGGGTTCCCAGAAAGGCAGCCGGAACCGAGTTCACCCACGCAGGTCAGGCTACTCTGACCGTCATGTTCGCATCCTTGATTCCTATCTCCTTTTTCTCCTTGTCACCTTCGAACGGCCCTCTCATCACACCTTCCAACACCTAAAGCCTCCACCATAATAGTTATATATTCCATTCGAGAACCACAGTTTGGGTTATCTACTATTAGAAGCAGAAGAATTACTTAATCGTTGCGGAAGCATGACTACAGTGAGCATTATATTGATAAGCGTGATATATAAGAAACAACACAAAACGTTTCAAATAGGACGAGTAATAGCATTAGTACTCAACTGTTTAGTAAACTCTTAACTGTTTAGTTTAGTAAGTACTAACTGTTTAGTAACATTTAATAACTCAACTGTTCTGCTCCAAAATGAATTTGGTGTGCGAATGTTCGGCAAGTAGTTTTGTTACAAGTTTGGCTATTCCTCTGTAAGATGGGTATCCACCCTGGTCATAGAAGCCGTACCTCTTACTCAAGTACTGCTATGTCTTCAAATATTTAGCTCCCAAAACTTGACACTGTGCGTGCAAATAATAATTTTTAACAGGTACCTATTGCGCTTCCTGCATATCTGTAAAATTCATCGTGATGATTTTGGTGATTCAGGGAGCATTAAGAAGGAAGTTTTGATTAAAATTAAAGAATTCATAAAATGCAAGTAGTTAAATATTTTGTGTAGCTTCTATCGAGGTGTTTGGTGATATTTCATCGTTTTTGGTTTATTATTCAATAATGAACCATTGTAATCGCTCTTGAAAAAAAAAAAAACAATTCTAACCCCCCTGAAAATTTCATGGTTTACGTTTCAAAGGGTGTAGAATCCGAATCTGCAATAAAAATTTTTCCGTCCGTCCGCCGTACGCCGTACGCACGATTTCTCCCAAACGGCTGGAGCAAAAGATCTGAAATTTTCAGAAAAAATCAATCTTGGTCCGACGACGCCCCAATTCTTGAGCCAGCTCTCTCACTCAATTTAAAGTGCCCTTTAAGGGCTGTCAAAGTTTTGTAAAATCCCTAAAAACCTCAAAACAAGTCGAAGCGGCCTAAATGTGTTCTCTTTTTGAAGAACATACCATGAGGAATCGAATGAGACCTTCCCACAGAACATAGAGTGTATTCTATTTTCTATGGACCCTCCCCACGTCCGTAGGTCAAACCATTCCCGATCTATGGCCTAATTTATGGTAGCAACATTCGCGTTAATTTGGTTTATTATTGTTTTTGTGTTGATATCAGTAACCTAGTGACGTGGTGATGTAGTAATGTGGATACTGGAGTGAACTCCTAAAAGGCTTTGTAGCCGATACACGGATGGAAGCATTCCCGTAAATGTAGGTAAAACGCTACAATTTTTCGTGACGCTGTCCGCGTTACATTTTCGAGTTTATGTAACAAAGTTAAGACATAAAACGCTGCAAATTCTTTCACTGGAGTTTATTATTCGATTGGCTTGCGTTCATGATTTGAATTTCTACTATGCTTTGGAGTGTGCGTGTTTCACTGGTGATAGAGCGATTATTGAATTTCAGGAGATATGCATAGAGCACGTAAATCTATTCTCAACCAAAATACCTATTTGGATTGATCAGTTGATCATATTTGTGTGCCTCCTGAAATTCAATAATCGCTCTATCACCTGTGAAACACGCACACTCCAAAGCTTAGTAGAAATTCAAATCATGAACGCAAGCCAATTGAATAATAAACCCCAGTGAAAGAATTTGCAGCGTTTTTTTCTCTGGGAATATCTCTATCAGCCGCCACAAGTTCGTAAGAACTTGGTAGGTTGGTTTACAGACGAGAGAATTCTTATGAGATTACTGTCATTTCTGTGATTTATTTTCTCTCTGTCAATAAATCGATATTCCATTCTATAAACAAATAGACAACATTAAAATAGTTTCAATTTCTCATTTACCTAGTTCATTTGTTTATTCAATGGTAAGCCATAAAAACTCCTAGAAACTGTTATTTTCTTTCTAATGAACAAGAACATTCGAATTCATCTACGCAGTTATGGGCCACCTAAGGATCAAGTTTGCTTCCTGCCATCTCATCTTGATGCCCCTTAAAAAGGCAGCAGGCATCTAATGTGGAAACAAGGAAACAACCCATCTGTTGTAACTAATGCAGCGATTTCGTGGATGAAATTAGAACCTTTACTCATTGAAACCTCCTTTTGTGGGCGCAACCTTCACGCCTTAGTCTTCCTGAGACAGGCGGTAATGGGTTTTAAGCTCTCCGGACAAAGAAGCTCCCGCTAATGCTCGACTATTTGTCACTGACCGGTGCGAACGGGGAAAAGGGCAACTTATGTTTCAATGACAACCGAGTTAAAGAGCAGAGAAACGGAAATATCGCCATAACTAAACTATGAGCTGGCCGCTTAGTCCCTGCCCTCTACATCGTATAGGGTAAGGTCGTGTATCTTGCGCCACTATTTGCTTCAATTTCTTTTGTGAGGACAATTCTGCTCTGATTGAATTGATTTTGCTTTCAATGTTTGTAACGACAAGTAGGCAGTACTAATCTGTGATTAAGCTCTTATTCAGGCTTTATTCTCCTTTATTCCAATAAATTTCCAAAATCGTCGTAAAAGGCTTCTAGTACCAGCTAATAGTGGTTTGTATATACCTTGCGTCTCATCTTCGGCAGGTATATGGCGTTAATCAGGCACTTAGAGGTTGCGATGAGATGTACGAAGTATTTTGGGAACAAATGTCGCTGGAAAAGATTGAAAATTTGAGCGTCACGTCATGTAACACTTTGCAGCACAACACCGAGTAGTCTGCAGCTTGGATACTTCGATATGACCTCTACAATGGTCACAGCAAGATCTTCAGCGACCAGAAGTTCAGTGAAAAACATTTGTAGGATGTAAGAACATCAATTCGGAAGAAAGTTTTATAACTACTTTTCCCATGCAGCTTCAAGGGGTGACGAGATATACGTCAAAATGGCTCCAGGTACACTACGAGGTACACTACTCGTACTATTCCAAACTACCTGAGACCAAGCGCTGTTTTTCATATCGGCACTAGTTCATTCACTGACAAGGCGATGAATCAACTAAAAATACGACTAAACTTTGGTTAGATCCTCAAAGTTTTTGGGTCGCCAATAAACATAGATGAATAAATGAAAATGGGCGTTCAGACACAAATACTGGTTCACTGATAACTAACGGTAGCAATGTTTTCACAGATATCATCTGGTAAAGAGGCCTTTCAAACCACCGGTCGACTCAAATTTTTGCCTACTTCCTTGTTCGGAAACCCAGGGTGGCTCCAAGTACAATCATGTGTAAAGTAAACGACCTTGCCATATCTCTTTAGCAGCAGATTTGTACAATGGTGACCAATAGATTTTCCTTCTGTCAAAGTCCTAGCACTTCAGGAAAAGCTCATTCGTCATAGACGTGATGTCTATTAACACCAAACGCTATTTTGAAAGGCTTTGTGTTAGTAATGTCTAGCATTTATGTATCTGGGATTGAGAAGATATGGATGTTTTTACATCAATTATAACGTAAAGCACACCACGTCATAAATCTTGATTTTATGAACCAATAGTAAGGAAACTAAACAGATTAGTTGAGTGAACTAAGTCTATGTGTAATAAACCTTTCCTTGTCTATACCAGTTTTTTATCCATTAGGCGTATAGGTCACTAGGTAGCATAGAAATACGGAAATTATGGAATTTGGATAAACATAAATCGCTGGGTAGCATAGAGGAGGGTTTTTACAGAAAATAGTAAAATTAAATGTTTTAAATGTTTTCACATCTGAAAAATTTCCAAGTGAAGTAAAGCATGGTTTTCAAAACAATGTCGTGACCGTAAAAAAAATTTTAAACATGGTTTTTGTGAAATTTTTGTTCCAAATCATTCGCAGAATTTACGGATTTTAAAATCCAGAGCTTTTGAAGGTAAACTCCTGGAAGTTTGATTCTGATGAGTGGGGACGTGGGGGCTCCAGCTCCACGACGGCATACTCAGATATATTTCGACATAAATTTCTCCTGGGTCCTGAGGTCCATTCAATGGAACAACCACTAAGGTTTTGAGTTCTGAGAGGGACTTGAATGAAGTCCAAGGTTAATCCTAGTAATTTACGATCGTGACTACAGCATCATCTTCTTAACGTTTCTTCAGACTCCGTTTTCATAATCAGATTAGGTTTGCAAATGCCAAACACCGATCACGTTTGCGTCGAGATGTCATCCGCGGCGCGCCCCCTCGCGATATCTAATGGCGAAGGCGAATTAAATGAGTCACCGGTAATCCCTAACTCCAACTCTTAATCCTCAAGAACTCTTAGAATGGAATTTACATCCTGCTTCTTCAACGAATGTGACCGTCGATCTATCGACAGTTGAACCTTTACTTCAAACAAAAATAGAAAAGTTTGAAATTTTTAGGAGGTTCCTCTGAAGGAAGGCTTCTTAGTACAGAGATGCCTATTAGATTTGATAGGGTTGAGGATTTCCAAAACCTTGATATGGGCAAACACTTGGGGCGTAGTCCAAATTATGTCCAATTATTTTCTTGGGCCGTGTCCCAATTCCCCTCGCTACAATCTCCCAGCCTCAAGAGTGATTGGACTAATTATTATTATTATTTTTTAAATTCAACAATAGATACTGTTTTGTGAGGTTCACTATTGTGTGTGAAAATTGTACATGCTTGCTTGATTAATTTGACTGAATAGAACTTACACCAATCACCACAGGAAACCTCAAAAACTGAGTGACTTGAACATCACTTGACTAAAGGTGCTTGAGCTCTGTAAATTTAACACGATAAAAGTTCAACTGAAGCGGTGGCCAGAGGGGCAAACGTCAAAAAGTGGGTTTTGAGAAAATCGCCTGTGAAGTTTAAAATGCATTAAAGACGAACGTCCGGTTTGTTCGTGCCAGAAGAGCGAACTTTGGGATAAATTGGTTGTTTATCTCATTTATCAAAATTACTGTGAATGTGGAATGTCTTTATCATTGAAAATTATAAGCCCACACCAACTATTAGAGAATTTATGAAACAACGAATACCTTTCATAATGCTTAAGAAACTAATTGTGTGCAAGATGCAGATAGGCACAGAACAAAAATATTCGTAAATAAAGTAGATTTGAATCCGGAATAGTCTCTCAATATCATCTTTCACATCATTTTGAAATTTGTCAGCTAAGTCAGAGGCTGCAGCTGTTCTAGTCCGTTGAATCTCCAAAATACCCAAAAAGTAGTCGTTCCAAGGAGTAAGTACATACCTACGCCACTAGAGCTTTGAGGTCTTGCAGTTCTGCAGGTGCTACATGGATATGAGCACTATACAGTCTAGATAAATCATGACTTGGCGATCAAAGAGAGTCATAGATCCGCTCTTTTCCTTTTTGAAGTTCCTCTGCAATTTTTGCCTCCAAGTTTATGGATCTTTTACGGATAAAAAATCCAGCTTTTTGGTTTTAGTGAATTAAAAAATCTTTCCATTTTTGAATTTTGGATTATGAACAGTATCGTTTCCGTTATGGTTTTTCGAAGTACTGCAAAGTTTTTTACCATTGCCTGTGTTACCTCGACGATTTTGAAAGGATTTTTCCTACAAGCATTTTCAATGTACAGTTGATATTGATCACGTGAAAACACCTGAACGTTTCTGACGGTAGAAGTCTCTACCGCATGGGATTCTTGTTCGCTCTAAAATCCTCGTCACTCCTCTCTTGTGAGATTCTCTCTTCACTTTCTTCCCTACTGGCCGGGGTTCATGGCTTCGGGAAGGCTCAGTCTACATTTCATACTACCAAATTGTGGAAAAAGAAAAAAAATTGTTTTTCGCCTAAGAGGATAAGGCGAAGGCTGTAGCTAGAAAATTAAGTAGGCTCATGGCCGATGTGGGAGGACCATCACTAGCGAAGAGGAGGCTGCTCATGCGGACAACGGAGGCCATCATGTTGTATGGGGCGGAAATCTGGGCAGAGGCGCTGAGATACAAAAGTATGCCTCTAGGATGGAGGCAGTCCAAAGGAGGAATGCCTTGCGCATCTGGAGTGCTTATCGGGCTGTCTGGACCAAGTAATTGCGGGTGTTGTACCGATCTACCTGTTGGCTGATGAGAGGAAGCGAGTTTATGCCAGAAAGAGGAAACAGGCACCTCTGCAAACATGACAGCAGAGGTGGGCAGCTGAAACCCGGGGAAGGTGGACAGCACGTCTGATGGGGGAAGTGCGAAAAGGATGGTGAGGAAACAGGGCGACGTTAATTACTATTTAACCCAGTTCCTGACGGGGCATGGTTATTATCGGTAGTTCCTAAAGAAAATAGGGAAGACTTCCGAGGCAAGGTGTGTGTACTGCCAAATGGGGGACGATGATGTGGAGCACACATTCTTCATATGCCCAAAATGGCAGCAGCTAAGGCAGGAAGTGGTTGGAGTAATAGGTGATTTCAGCCCAGAAACAGTGATAGACAAGATGATACAATCTGCGGAGAACTGGAGTACAGTCAGCACGTATATCACAATGGTGCTCAAAGAGAAGGAAGTGAACAGAAGCTGGGAATGAGCCAGGGTAGAAGTAGTGAAGACCAGGAGGAACCCTCACGAGGTTAAAAAGGGGACTGTCCCGAAGTAATGCCAAAAAGCAGTCTCGGGACAGTCCTAAAAGAAGAGAAGAACGGTGTTTTTTAGTCGGTATGCCACGATGGAGACCCCGACACAAAGGGTCAGGGGGACACATCTTTGATGTATACCCCCTCACTGTCAGTCCAGTAATGGATTTTTCACCAACCTCTATTAAAAAAAAAGAAAAAGCTTGCCCCTGGGGCACGGACCGTTTTAACTCTTAACAAGCGCAATAAAGCAAGTAGCAAATGACTTGGGCTACTCAGATCATAATAGGCGCAACATATACGTGCCAATTAAAGCCATCAGGCCATGTGGCGTTTTCTGTTCAACCTGTGCAGATATCAGAGTAACGCGAAGCGGGCGGAATTCGACTAATGGGTGATTCTCATTTAACGGGACAATCGCTGTCCTTCGTTGATAAATAATTTTCTGTTCAACTTTTCCCAAAAATCAGCAATTATTATGTGGTAACCATGACGGATGGCTGTCATAAACTCTTAAAAGCGATACAAAAGCGTCAAGCTGTTTGAAACAATTTTTTTTTAAAGTTTGGTATTTGATACTAAATAAATATACAGGCAAAGCAACATATCAGATATCTGTGTCATTCAATTAAAGCCATCAAAGCTCGTTGTCCATGAATTTTGGCGAAAATCATGCGTTTTCTGTTCAACCTGTGCAGATCTAGATAATAAAAAAATCATAAATTTGGGAGAAGCGGCTCGATTGTCCCGTTAATGAGAATCACCCTAATGCAAAAACAAGCCAGATCTCTTACTTACTGAATATTTAGAACCAACTGCCTCATTTTCTCATGAAGTGAAAATTTTTATTTATGGGAAGACAAAATAGTTAATCAACCGAAAGTGATAATAAAGCTTCCTCTACCAGTAGACTCGAAAGCGAAATCATAAATCTCTTTGTGCTTTGGCTTTGAATATCATCGATGAAGTAAACACACTAACAATGTAATACACTAATGTGTAATTACTACATCGTAGGAGTGTAGCGAATTCGTTGAAAAGGATCATATTTTACATTAATTGACTCAGTGGCTGTAGTAGCTGAGTAAACAAGATTTAAAATCTCATTAATCGTCAAATCGCTGCGTTAACTAGTCACGATTAAACGAGATTTATTCAGACGCTTTGTGCGCTACCGTGGAAGAAGAGGATTTCCAGTGGAATATTGAACGCCCAACGGCGGCTCTGGGGTCCGCCGGTCGGCAATTACCAGGGGAGCAAGGTCAAAAGGAGTAATTTACTTCTTTTTCGCGGATAGTTCTATAGCGAGGATGAGGGAATCTCGAACCTTGAGCACTTAGTGGATCTGCATTTCTATACAAACCGCCATTTTGCATTTTTCTTTAAAATACTCTTTCTAATATATAAAATTAGAATAGACTACGATTCTATTCGCACGAGGTTTATCCCAAAAGTAAGTTTCCCTATGTTTTTGACTCGTCCAATATGTCGCATTTTTCAATAATTGAACCACGCATGAAATGGCCTACCTGGGGCTAACAAACTTAACAGCAGGGTTTCACGACCAAACTATGTAGATGGAGACGGAAGAAACCACAATTCTGATTTCATTTGGTAAGGAAGGGTAGAAATTTTTTAAATTAACATAACTATACAAGTAAAGGTTTTTATATTCAATAGAAAGTGTTGGGACCTGGCTCCACTATTTCAACAGCTGACGATGCATCTGGTTAACAACCTTATAATCTTGTGATTGATGATTTAAAATGTTATCATCACGATTCTCGCGTGCAGCAAGTTATTTCATCTGGCGACGGGCCGGTAAAAATAGCAGAGTCAGCATGCCAAGAAGAAAAAATTCTTTGGAGGAAGAACCTCGAAATGTTCAACAGTTTGTGGTACGTCAATTTGACCCAGATTTGGAAGAATGGGAGTACTATTTCCAGTATTTTGAGCTTGAAATCAAGACTGCAAGAGTAGAAGAAGAAGACCATATCCGAAATGCCCTATTGACTAAGGTTGGCCCTGAAACCTTCAAGTGCAAAATGCTGGAAATAATACACCCATTGATCATTTTCGACCACGCCGGGTCAGTGCGTGCGCTTATGACGAATTAGTGTCTATTCTAAATGGCTTTTATGCGGCCGTGAGAAGTGTCACAACTGATAGAGTCGCTTTTACACTGAGAAAACGGAGTGATGGTGAGAAAGTTGGACGTTTCATCGGTGACCTGAGAGCGTTAGCTGGTCACTGCAGTTTTGCAGCACAACTGGATGAAACCTTACAGAAACAGGCGGGCACATTCGTTCTGAAGGAATTCAGTGTGGGAGAGGTGGAATGGGTCAAAAGAAGGAAGGCAGAGTGTTCACCCAAGCTACTGTGCTGAAACGAACAGGCCCTTTGTCCTACTGGGCGTTATTGGATGGGTGGGGAAGAAGAGTTCATGAGGATCAGAAATGGAAGGGTTATGATTCATTCATACCCTGGTACTTTCATATCTATTACCCCTTGCAATGGAACCTACCCTTTACCCTTGCGGTATTTAAATCGAATCGTGTTCAATATACCCCTACAATAGAGTAGTCAGAGACCCCTCCTAGAATGCCTTTCTTGGAAAGAAATTTAAAAATTCCTACTAATATTTCCAGGTCTAAATGCTGTATCTCATTTATTAACCCTTAACCGTATCAGTATAGATGAATCATATATGGTTCTCTATATATCGAGAAATAAGGAATTTAATCGCGATTATCTCCAAGATTGACATACACCCAAGTAAATAGATACTCTGACCCCAACTCTGACCGAAATTGAACACAAAGAAGAATGCGAAATAGTTTCTATCGGCGAGTTGATGAGATGCTAAGAGGTTGAGGTGGAGGGGGCAGCTGGAGGACCATCGGTAGAAGGAACCTGCCGGCTTGGGCCTCTCAGAGTTCTGCACCAGACGTCGCCAGCCGCGGACGCTCTGTACCTGTACATAATCGAACTCCCCGATCTCGAAAATTAAACTCCGCGAAAAACCAACAGAGTGATCCTAGGCCCACCGAAACTAACTTCATGATCCTCAAGTTGATTTATCGATAAAGTCGGAAATGATACTCGCCACGAGCCACTCGTCGGGAGCGATGACCTGGTTCGTCCTCTTGCTGATCGTCGCCGGGTGCTGGGCCCAGCAGCAGGCCTTCACTGAGCTCTTCCCCGAGCAAATTCAGCAGCAGAAAGTCCAATTCAGGCAGCAGGAGCTTCAGACTCAAGTACAAGTTCTTCAACAACAGGCGCAGGTTGGTACATGAAATCCCTTCACTGTTGTTAACTTTTGGGACTCTGCATTCAACCAAGATATAAACCCCTCATACGAACACATTTGTTCTTCGACTGAAAATTGATTTGAACTGATTCCCCTCGGCCTCCTTCATCATTTTATTTAATACATTAAACTTTATATTTCTAAATTCCACTGGACACACTATGTCCAAACTTGCTACAGCAGTGTAAATATCACATAAATCGGACGTGAAATTTTAATGCAGTTTGTATGTTAAGATTTACATAATGGTACCTTCTTTTTATGTAGCATGGCCAAATGAGCAAATTTACGAAATTTTTCACATCTTACTAAAACCTGGAGGTAGCGGAAGATTGTTTTCACTTCCGAGAGATAAAAATTTCGTCCGAAATTGTCACTCGTATTTCGCGATTTTGACCTTTCTGAACAATTTTGCTATCGTGTTTATCTGCCTGTCTGTCTGCCCTCGTTCTTCAGTATTCGTCCAATTTTGATGAAAGTTTCAGGGAATGTGCGGATTAAGGTGTAGATGGTCCTCTATGAGTTTAATCGCTCCGTAATCAATGCATCTGTCTGCTCATGAGCAAACCTAAAATCTACCAAGCATCATCACCCCAAGGATCATGCTCATATTTTCAGGGTAGTCGGAGACAAACAATCGGATAACATATCAATTTCTACTCAATAATATCTTCAATAGCTACTGTGCATGATCGTACGTAAAATTCGTTCAACAAGTCCAATAGCTATAGATTTTATCAAATTTTGAATGTGTACCATAGATACGGTGACCATAATTTTGAAAAATAAAAGGAGGACCATATAAGGAGTGTAACACAAATTTTATCAACCAGTATTAAATATTGGTAAATAAATGTTATTCAGAAAAAAAAATAAATGTGTCCGAAATAGGAGCTTTCAAACTAAATTATGCATATAATATTCATATTACTCTCACAACTTCTGAATCGTGTACGTAACACAGGTAAATATCATTGTTGCACAAATAAACGTCATTATCACATAGCAACAAGTTGAACAAATTGTGAAAATAATATGAAACCAGAGTCGTCATTTTTTAAACCAATCATATTTGGCAGAACCGCGGATGGCTTTCAGCCGATGTTCGTGGTTCTTCAAAAAATCAAACATTTGTAAGCAACTTTCATCAAAATTGTGGTAAATTTGCATTACCTCCTTCAGAGTGTCAACGCCTAATTTTTTTTTCTGCACTCCAATAGTTATTAATTACTGAAAATAAGCGTTCAATGGGTGCACTTGTTGCTCGTAAGCTAAATACAAATTCACACACAATCTTTGTGTTGGGCAGAAACACATGGTTGGAGCGCATGTGATTGAAAAGTTCACTCCGACGCGTTTCTGAGGCTGCTTTAAGCTCGTTCCATTTGTCAATCTTCTCCTCCGATATGTAGTTTTTAACAAGGGATATCTCGTCAAACATTATCTTTGTTAATTTTAGCAGATAATCAGGCAAAGATGTTAAAAAAAGCTTCACATGACGCTTCATTCCATGAAAATTTTTTTTTTTTTTTTTGTTTTTTTTTGCAGAATCCATGAAAATACGGCAAGATCCTGAATATTTGCATTCCAATTTCGTAGGTAACTTTCACAAAAAGACGTTGTGTATGAACCACAGCCACACTTCCCCACAGCTTACCCACAACCTACTAAAGTAGGACCTTGGGAGTACCATTTCAAAAAAGGAGGACCTTACCTTCGTTTTCATGGGTTCAAAAATATGGGAGGACACAAACACAAAACGTAGGACCTGTACTCCTAAAAGGAGTACCTATGGTCACCGTAACCATAGATGCTATAGATGCCTCATGAGGTTCATCGCTAAGAATCCACGTGCAAATAAAAAGTCCACACAACCAAGTTCTCAGGGTCTGGTGACCCTATCAATTTTGAAATGCAGGGTAACCAAGGAAAAACGATAATCCCCTACCAATGTCAATATGATCGCACCATCATTATATCCGCCATATAATTAGCGAGTCAGACCTGCAATTTATGCCGACTAATCTTTTGAAGGCGTTCATTCATGCTGGAACGTGTCCATCGGCATTTCTGTCTTTTCTCAAATGTTTTTTTTCTGAATTAAGTAGTATGAGCTATATGGGGTAAATATTACTTATTACAAAACTAGATTTCCTACGATGTGTTCTTTTAGTTGAAATTACTTTCCAACGTTTTAAATTGTTTAAACCGCCTTGAGGGCTGACCTCTTGCACATTATGAGGCTTGTGGGTTGTACATTATGTTTGAAGCGTAGAAAAAAAACGAATGAAGCTTCGATTGGAAAAATAAAGACTCATCTTGTCATATTACTCAGTACGAGTATAAAATCTTCCCCAATTTCAAGATATTTGACGAACTTTTTAGCGCTAAATTCAATTTTGAACTGTGAATATTCACGAGTAATCTACTTTTACTAAATTGTCTAGTTTAAGAAACGAATCTCATTTAGTTTTTTTTTTACAGTTTTTATCAATTTCCAACACACCGTAATGAAATAAGAACACTTTCAAAAAAAATTTGCATGGACATATCTGAACATTATTGAAATGCATCCATGCAATATTCTGCATACGTTTACCGTTCTAAATTTTAATGTTATCTGATTGGTATCGTTTCTATTGAATCATCGGTGGCTAGGAAGGAGCTGAATAGGTTAAAATCCCATTCATGAGTCGGAGGCATCAATACTCTTAAATTTCTCACGATCTAATTCTATTCATTCAATGCAGAGCACATAAGATGGGTTTCATTTCATTTTTCCTGTTGAACAATTTGAATTTATTCTTTTGAATGGTTATTATTTTTTGGTTTATCGTTGTCATTCATGAACCATTGTAATCGACCACGAAATGAATAAATGATAAACCCTTGTCATAAGTTGATAGTTTACTTTAAAAAAAATCTATCCCTTCGCCGTCCGAAGCTGGTCTCCGAAACTAATGGGACGAATTTTAAGCGATTTGCTTAAAAAATCCAACATCGAAGTGCCAGTAACCTCGGTAACTCGATCTATCAACCCTGAGGAGTATTAGCTAACTACTTATTAAACATTTTTAAAAAATCGAAATTCTCAAAACTTCCGATGTAAAGGGGTTGTTCTTTAGTTCGATTCAGATAGGAATTAGTTGATTGATAGATGAGTAGGATAGGAATCGATTGAGACCACTCGGGTTGCTATATGATCATCCGTTGGCTCACCGTTTGAAAAACATCATACTCGTGTAGATAATGAAAATTGGTCGTCAACTAATATACTTGGATACCACACAGATTTTCGTGGAAGGGCTATCTAATACAGAAATAATAAACCATTTGTAATAATCAGTAGCATTTTTCGCTCTGGATCATGAAAAAGTACCTATTCAACCATAGCATCTGAGCTTATGCAAAAAATTTTGTGATATTTTGTTCAATAATTTTGATGTTATTCTTAGGAATTGAAAAAGTTAATGCTTAGATGGTGTCCTATAAGTTTGGCAACTATTTTAAGCCAAATAAGGTGATAACTTTTCCAATTTAGGTTATCAACTGACATTACATATCTATGTTACAACTAATTTGAAAAGCGAAGGTATGAGTTCATTCTTGCTCACCTTGCATAGTTTTTCTTTACTGAACATACTGCCCAGCTGACTTGGCAAACTGTTTCTCCTTAGAAGATCAGGAAATTTCATCACCTGTACAGAATTCCGAACACGTCTAGTAAATATAACTTTCATATCAACAGCCATTATGACGCATTCAACACAGATAAAGATATACTATTGAGATAAGAATCTCTTCTCACTTGATTTCAAAATGCACCATCTGATTTCCGATAGTTACTTCGTTCCAGTGAATAATACTTATTATAGTTTTTCATCGCGAGTTTTATCGTTTTTCCAGTATTTGCAGATACTGATGAACTTGAGTGAGTTACGACTTGGTATAAATCTGAACTAATTTGACAAACGAATGAGTTAATTCTTGCTCACCTTGCATAGTTTTTGTTTACTGAACATACTGCCCAGCTGACTTGGCAAACTGTTTCTCCATAGAAGGCTAGGGAGGTTCACTATTTGCACAGAATTTCGAACGCGTCTAGTAGATACAACTTTCACAACAGCCATTATGACGCTTCAAACACAGATAAGGTATACTATTGAGGTAAGAATCTCTTCTCAATTGATTTTAAAATGCATCATCTGATTTCCGATAATTATTTCGTCACAGAAATAATACTTATAGTTTTTTATCTCAAGTTTTATGGAATTATATCGTTTTTCTAGTTTCTGCCAATACTGACGTACTTAATAAGTACTAACCTGAACTGAAAAACGAAAGTATGAGCTATTTCTTCTGAATGAGTTATCTTTTTCTCAGGTTTATTTTCGCCTGTGTGATGGTTCAATCAACACGCAATTTTCTGAATTTACTTTTTAAAATGTTTAAAGTGGCGATCAAGTTTCTCTAGGTACGTCTTGAATTCCACCACAATAATAATACGGGCTCTCATAATACAAGTAAGTAAAGTGCGAGTTCTGGATATTATGGAAAGATAGAGGGCCGCCTCGATTGAAATTCACGTGATGAGGTTGGTCAGTTAAATTTGTAGTTGATTCATGATTAACAAACTAGCTGTTCGCCGGTTGTCACGCATAGGAATCCTCTGCTCTTGACGACAAAAGTGGAACACAGACCGCTGCTATGCATAATAATTCTCCTCAACGGAGCTTTGCGAATGTAGTAGCCGAAGATTTGTCCAAATTAGCTCGTTCAACGAACGACGGTCAACTCATCCCAAGACAATGTGTTGTACGTACTTCGTAACATTGTTAAGAATAAGGTGATTGATTCAATGTAAATCTACTGCGAGAGCTCATTCAGAGTACCCACCTATTGCAAGAAACAATACAACGAGTTTGAGATGAACACGTAAAAAATCGCATCATACATGAAAAATCCATCAATTTGAAAAGTAAATTGTAGTTGTTATGAATAACATACATTTAGACGCATCGGCAGACTCATCGGCATCGGCATTTAAGTCTCAATCTTAAATTAAAATCTTTGTTCTTCCGATGTTTTCTGATTCAACCGAAGGCACTGGTTTCCCAGTTGATGGGTATGATCATTCCTTGTTCGGTCGCCACGAATCACGCAACTCAATGATAGACACGAGATGTTAAGAGAATATTATTATTGGTTTTACTGTTAAGACTCGGTTACTTGACTCTTGCGACTGGTGGGCCATTTCAGGGTGGATGAACTTATGTTTTTAAACGTTAGAGATAACATCTCTACGCATCATCTTTGAGCGCTGGAATTTGGTAAACAAAGACCACGGGGAGGGATTGAGAGGATGTCAGTCCAACAAGGGGACAGTTGCAGCTAAACAATTCAATCCTGTAACCTAGGGCGCCAAATTGGAAAAATGAGGTTTTTCAAACCGATTTATATGGGGATAATTATCTTGTGTGTCCATTTGTTCCTCGAATACGTTAGAATTAGAAGGGTACCTATTCAAATTGTTATATCCATCACTAACTGATGCACAAAGGTTTAATATTACATTTAATTACCAACAAATTATTATTTAATATTATATCACGTTACAGATAATTATGGAACATACATTTTAGCTAATTACAGGAAGTAACAAACTATACGTTATCACTCGACATCAATGTATTCAGCACTTCTATTCGCTTAGTTGCCAGCAAATTGATGTTTTTCTAAGGATCAAAATTATATACAGAAGACAATTTTCAAATTTTAAAGGCTTAAATATTCCTACTTTTCGGGGTTGATATTCATGTAGTTCAATAAACCACTAGGTACCCATGTCTTCACTATCGATATTCAATTTAACCACACCAGACGAATATAATTTTACAAAAAAATGTAAATCACTTGTAAATAATATCGTAGACGAATCGACTGAAATATCGGTTGGGCCACAAAATTAGGGGCAAAAAAATGTATCGCTGTGGACAGGATTCGAACCTGTGCGGGCATAGCCCATTTGATTTCGAGTCAAACGCCTTAACCACTCGGACACCGCAGCGCCTGATGCAAGGTCGCGTGACGTGTGAGTGACTCCTTCAGTCTAGCAATTTTATAGTAATGGACAATGTTCCTTTGATTGGGTTGTTTGTTTGACAGCCGGTAACAGATATAATTGAGGTGTTTTGGATCAAAATCACATAACTAGACAACACCTAATGTTCCAGGAGAGTCAGAAGGTAGTTTCGGTTTCCCATTGAATACCATGCAGTTCATCATTCCCTGCAAATGTGTCCTGTTATCCCCGAATGAGCTACATATTTATTCTACTACCCCACCCTCACAGAATGCATAGGGCACGTCATGATATCACAGTACTATTAAATCCCATTAAGATTGCCGTATAACATTCTGTTGACTTTCCAGATTGCGACTGGTGACAGGGCAAACGAGCTGGCTCAACAGCAGACGGCGATTTTGGCGGAAATCATGCGACTCCAAGCGGAGATGCAAAGGCTGCAAGCTGACATTCAACTCCGACTGAGCGGAGGTCTGCCCAACACACGACCGCTCGAGCAGCAGCCACCAACTACGACGGCAGCTCCACAGCAGTTCGCTCCAGAACCACCACGTGAGTAGCACATTAGCATTTCAAAGACCCTGAAATGCAGTATTCCACCGAATTTGCAGGCTGCTATAGCTGGAGCCAGTGCCCTCCATGTCAAGGCTGCTGCACTGATTAGTGAATTTGAGATCAGCTCTTTTAGTATTCCTTTGATTTGATCGGCGCTCACGGTCTGCCAGTCCAGGCAGATGAATGGTATCCAATTTAGGGAAACATGTCATGTTGAACAACCTTTTAAAGGCTTTGATGTATGGCGTAGCATCTATTCTTAAGTCGTTGTTACAATCTCATCTTGTAACACTCCATTAACAGATTTTCATTACATTTTTACACACCAGAAGTAGGTAATGATTTAAATGAAATTCCTATTTCCATTCTTAAAACATTCGAAGGCCCTCGAATAGCACTAATATGTCATTGAAAAGTGCAATCCATGCAGCTCGATTACGAGCAAAATTGTTTAGCATTTCGCTTTAACTATATTTTGATGAGCACAGAAATACTGTCAAGTGCAATATCGTCGCAAACCAACCTTTCCTGTATAACATTCTTCTATTCAAAAAAATTACTGGAATATCAACTTTTCATACAGTTTTAATGTATTTAAAGCACATTTTAATAAATTTTAAGAAAAAATCACTGATAAATTTTTACAAACCATTGTAATCGCTCTTGAATAAAAAAAAAAAAAAAAAAAAAAAAAAAAAAAAAATTCTAACCCCCTGAAAATTTCATGGTTTACGTCAAAGGATTAAATGAAATTCCTATTTCCATTCTTGAAGCAAAAAATCATTCGAAGGACACCCCCTTGAATAGCTCACTAAGTGTCCTTTATGTCAAAGTTTTGTAAAATCCCTAAAAACCTCAAAAAAAGTGCAATTCCATGAAGCTCGATTACGAGGTCAAACCAAAATTCATGGTGCCAACATTCGCGTTATTTTGGTTTATTATTGTTTTTTTTGATGAGCACAGAAATAGTGATGTTGTCAAGTGCAATATCGTCGCAAACCAACCTTTCCTGTATAACATTGTTCTATTCAAAAAAATTACTGGAATATCAACTTTTCATACAGTTTTAATATATTTTTAAAGCACATTTTAATAAAATTTAAGAAAAAATCACTGATAAAATGTGTGCATCCATTTTTGTATATGGTGCACAGTTGATAATTTTTTTCTCAGCAATTTTTTGTTTCCCTCAAAACATGTTGTTTTTTAGTATAAAGGGATTTGCTGGTGATTTTTCTTCACGTTTTTCTTTGTCGATTCTCTTGTACTTTTCTGATTATTAATATTATATTTATAGTGGCGTATGATATTCCATTTTCGAGACCACAGCACCCCTAAATATTTCTCCTAGATTACCTTATATTTCGTGTGACAGCCCTTATCTATGACATTTGGGTTTTAACCTTCTCTTTACTGGGTGAGGTATGTTTTTTTTCTCGAGTAATAACCTTGCAATCTGACTTGCCTTTGAAATGGTTTCTCAAAATTAAAATCTGAATAATCAACAGTGGTATAGCACCTGCGCCTAATGAGCACCAATTTAATTAGGCAACTGAATGAAGACAATTAATCATCTTCATTTTGATGAAAGAAGAATCATAATGAATGAGACATCCGGCGTGACGAGCTTTGCGGAGGCGATAGGCGTGGGAAGTTTATTTGCTAATAAAAAGGGGCCCCTCCTAAATATGGGCTGCTTGTTTTATTTTAGCTAAAACCCACGCGAATCGACACAACCTGAGCATCAACTGTAAATATAGGGTGATTCACTTTTGGTAATAATTTTCAACTGTCAAATGTTCATTTTGAATCAAAAATGAAGTTGTTCATTTACAATTAGGTTTCTGAAGTATTGTTATTTAAGTATAAGCGGGAGGCCGGCACTGGACGGTGCAGATATTCAAGTTTTGCATGACACGCTAGCAGCTTCCTTGGTCAATTCGGTTCATCGCCCTCACGATTCACGCTTTCAACGTGGAGACCGTTTGCGGATTCTCGAAAACCCATAAATTCCCAATTGAAAGTGTTTGGTTCCAACAGAGTTGAACAATCTGTCTCACCTTCTGCGAAACTTTGGCTCTGATAAATGAGCGATTGATGCCACGCATAATCCTATCTCGTAGCAACCTTATAAAAAGGAGGTGATGGAACGAACTAGTTGCCCCTTCCAACGGATGGGGCGATAAGCCTGCAACACCCAGGGTAAAACCCAGAATCTAAAAAGCTTGACGTCATGCTCAGGATTAACTGTTTCAAGGGAAGAGAAGGAGAACCCACCCAATACAGCGAAGAATGGCTTGCGTGATCGTGTGATCTTATCACTTGTGACTTCTCTGCATGAAAAACACCTAACAAGTTGGTTAACAGTAGAGCTTCTTCACTTGATGCAACGTTATATTACGTATTTGCGTACCAAAGGACGAGTCAATATTATAGAATGCTGAGTAGGACAGCGATGTATGTAAGTTTCCTCAGTTAGTTGTTCAGATAGATAGTTTTGTTGTAGGGACTTATTTAGATTATCCTGAAACTGTTCATTACTACATTTGTATGTACAAATTATTCGTTATTCATCCCAATTATAGTTCTGGAAAGTAAGCTATCGATTAGTGAGCTTAATATTATTAAGAATCGATTATTCATTCTTGGTATCTAATGATACCAGTGCCTAGAGGCTGGAGTTTTACTCTCAGATTGAAATGATTTTTCACTTGATCACTGAAGAAGGTTTCAATCTACTATTTTTACATTTTCTACCAGACTTCGAAAATTAATCGCCGTAAAAATCTGAAAACAGGTGCCTAAAATAGAAAAACGGACGCGAAATAAACAAATTTCGGTCATTATTCCGTAAAAATTGAGTCGAATCAAGAAACGGATAGCATCACATGAATCAGCGTTAAAAAAAACAATGAAAATTCATGTGCCACAGTTAAGATTTCACCACCATCCACTATTTGACAACTTTGAATCGGTCGTTCGCAATCAAAAAAATTTGTTGAGGGATCAAATTTTCATGAAATTTTGGGTAGAATCCGAATTTGCAATAAAAAGTTCGGGTTCCTATTTAAAATAAGGAAGTTGGTGTCAATGGTTGCGCAGTTGCGTGGGTTACGCAAATATGATACTTGAGATCCTTGCAAAAAACGCTGCAAATTCTTTCACTGGGGTTTATCATTCAATGATTCATGATTTGAATTTCTACTAAGCTTTGGAGTGTGCTTGTTTCACAGGTGATAGAGCGATTATTTAATTTCAGGAGGCACACAAATATGATCAACTGATCAATCCGAATAGGTATTTTGGTTGAGAACCGATTTAAGTGCTCTGTGCATATCTCCTGAAATTCAATAATCGCTCTATCACCTGTGGAACACGCACACTCCAAAGCTCAGTAGAAATTCAAATCATGAATCATTGAATAATAAACCCCAGTGAAAGAATTAGCAGCGTTTTTTCAAGAGCGATTATAATGGAAAAATATTCTATTTGAAAATTTTAAATTTCGTAAGACATCAAAATGCTTCAACCCGTGTATCGGCTATAAACCCTTTTAGGAGTTCACTACAGTATCCACATTCACTACATCACAGGGTTACTCAAAAAAAAAAAAAAACTCTAGTGTTTGTTTTGATCGCAGTAACCAAGTGATGTAGTGAATGTGAATGCAAATGTTGGCACCATAAATCAGGTCATACATCGGGAATGGTTTGAGCTACTGACCTGGGGAGGGGCTCATTCGATTCCTCGTGGAAAGTTCTTCAAAAGAAGTCCAAATTTAAGCCGCCTTGACTTTTTTTGAAGTTTTTAAGGATTTTACAAAACTTTGACAACCCTTAAATAGCATTTTAAATTAAGTAAGAGTGCTGGCTCAAGAATTGGGGCGTTGTCGGACCAATATTGATTTTTCCTGAAAATTTCAGATTTTTTGCTCCAGCCGTTTGGGGGAAATCGTGCGTACGGCGTACGGCCGGAAAAATGTTTATTGCAGATTTAGATTCTACACCCTTTGAAATGTAAACCATGAAATTTTCAGGGGAGGTTAAATTTTTTTTTTTTTTTTTCAAGAGCGATTACAATGGTTTATTGAATAATAAACCAAAAATATATAGATTCAAAAAGAAATTTTTTTGTTTACTTCTCTGGTTAGATTTATGAGGGGGGGGGGGGGGTTAAATACATTTGCTAAGTCGTAAATTAGGGCTGTAATTCATGTGTGTGCAGCGCTCTCGCTGCCATCACTCCTCTAAGCTAAGAATCTTCTAATAATAAATTGCTCACCTACTAGCTAAAATTCTATTAACAAGAAAAAAGCTCCAGAAACGAGATGTAGACAGTTTTTCTTTGAATTTCATTACCATATTCAATCGCCTCCTGCATTTTGATGCATGTTATGGATTCGAGGAAACTAACATTGACTTCTCCCATTAATTTAAATATTCCTTCGACTAAATAGAAGCTTAATGATTCCCAATATCGTTTAATACAGTAGTTCTATTAAGAATGCGAGAAATTATTTGACGTTCACCTCTGACAGATCACCGGGAAAGTAGGCGGTGAGATGGCATTGTGGCGCACATTTTGACCTCGCCGCGACCCATCGTATGTTAAACAGGAAGAAGGTCACCTTGCATTGTCGAGAACTGTCGGTGAGATAATACTAGGGGTTGACTAATAGTGTCATATGCGAGGGAATGGAATGCTTCCGAGAACAGAAGGAGGAATAGGCCTTCGGAATCCTATTTAAATGCCCTGATGACTAAGGGGCACGCTTAGCCGAGTATCTGGGGCGTCCTCGAGGATTAGGTCGAAAGAGATGAGCTCAGAAGGGCGTGATTTATTGAAAACTAATAGTTTGAAAGTGTCTTTCCTGTAGAGATTCAATATGGAAGTTTGATAGACTTTAAAAGACTGGGCTGCATGATTATTGTTTGCTTTAATGTCACGCTTTGAAGCAAATTTGATTGTACGGTTTGAAACTACTGAAAAAAAAAAAAAAAAAAAAAAAAAAAAAATCTTGCAAAAATTCGGCGAAATAAAATAGAACACCAACCCTTCACTTGTGAGCAAATATATAGCTTTTCCAAGTTGAATTGAGTATATTCCAAATCAATTTGAGAATTTTCCAATCTAAGAAACTTTCACTACTAAGAAGGAAGTAGGAGTTTTCCAAACCGAATTGACAATCTTTTTAAGGCAATCCAAGACTTTCATTGAAAACAAAATTATTGAAGCAAAAAAAAAGAATAGCACTTTATGAACAAATTAACATTGAAATCAGGAATACATTTTTGTTTTTGTTGACTTCAATAGACCAGCCAAACGCGGAGTGGCCTCGATTTTTTTCTGTTCTTAACAAGACCGTAATTTTTATGAAGTATTCTTCGTTCATTTTGCCTTTTTGATTTCAATGTTAATTAGTTCATAAAGTGCTATTCTTTCATTTTGCTTCACTAATTTCGTTTTCAATAAAAGTCTTGGATTGCCTTAAAAAATTGTCAATTCGGTTTGGAAAACTCCCTCTTCCTTTTTAGTAGTGAAAGTTTCTTGGATTGGAAAATTCTCAAATTGATTTGGAAAATTCTCAAATTGGTTTGGAAAAATCTCAATCTGGTTTGGAAAATTCTCAATTCGACTTGGAAAAGCTATATAAAACATAAGAAAGAAGACTAAAAAAGTTGAGTTTTGTACCAAACTGATAGAAAATTCGACGCTCTTTCCTATCCTCCGATTTTATTTTGCATGGAAATTAAGGGAGTTAAGTATGTTTTCGAGAAGATCCTAAAAAAAATCCTAAAACTGAAAAAAAGAAGGATTTCTAGTTGAGTAAGAAAAAATCTCTACGAGGCATTTTTTGTTGGAAATGATCTGTGGAATCAACTCCTTGAGTTTGGTCCGTAGTTAGAGTACCATCTTCGCATCTTCTAAAGCCTTGTGTCGTGTTGGGTTGTGACCACAGAAAATAGAAGACACAGAAAATAGAATACAATCTATGCTCACTCTATGTTCTGTGGTTGTGACGCTCTCTGACGTGATGGCTACTGTTCACATGACGCATTCTGATGCAATTTTTAGTTCAGTCCGGTCTCAGCGCTCGGATAGCTGACACGTTCACAATGTTTTTTCAAGAATCATCCGATTCAGATTCCGATTTTGAAGATGAATTGGAATTGTTGGCGCTTACTACGATGACAAAAGAAAGAAAGACACGGAGATATTGGATTCATCTAATGAATAGAAAAAGGGAGCTCAAGGGCGAGTTTAATAGTCTCGAGCTTGAGAGTGATCCTGAAAGATTTCATCAGTATTTTGGAACGTCTAAGGCACAGTTTGAACAAATTCATAGTTTGATTGCAGAAGACATCAAGAAAATACAGACAAAATTGCGCAAGCCTATTGCTACGTTTGAGGTAGTTTCATTTTCTCTGCTACTTCCTCCCAAACAGCTGCTCTAATAGCTTGATCTTTATATAAGGTGACCAGACGTCCCCGTTTTCAGGAAGCTGTCCCTGGTTCCAAAGCGTCCCCGTTTATGTCCTCGGTTTTCTGAGTCTTTCCCGTTTGTCCCCGATTATTGCCATCGACAAAATTCGACACTTCGCTTATTTTTCTTCTAGTTTAATGTGAGGTTGGTATCGTGTAGCTCTTATACAACTACCTAAGTTGGCACTCTGCATGTGGGGTACTGATTACATTACGGTTGTCAGACGAAGGTATCCAACATTCATCCTATCGGTCGTCTGCTACGTGTATTAGGCTTCTCGAGTGAATGGGTGAAATGTGCGAGGCACACTGGGTCGTGGTGGGTCTTTCAGCTTTCTGGAATTCTGCTCACTGATTTCCCGCAGTGCTCAGTGCAGCCTGATTTCTTTGTAGTTTCTTGCTTACCGATTAGAATATTTACACCGGAATCATGAGTGGAAAAGGTACCAAGTGGCGGTACACATTTAATGAACAGCTTCGGAAGGACTTCCCTCACATTCGAAACACTGCAGATCCTGGCTCTTTTATCTTCCACTTGAAAAAAAAAAATAATAATAATAACAGCACTATGAGACATGCAAATCAGTGTTCTTGGTACCGTAAAAATAAACTATTTTAGGGGGGGGGGGGTGCGGAGGGGAAGCCCCACCCTCGATAGCCCCTATTCCTACGCCAGATTTTACACACAATTTCGTCGGACCTTCTCAGCTTCGGCGGGGGACTTCACTTGTCCCCGGTTCACCCCAGAAAAATATGGTCACCTTACTTTATACTCTTTACAGTTTGTATTTTAAATTACATCGTATCTCCGTACATATCCAATGAGCAGCTCGAGATCCATTGTCGCATTGCAGCTCTGACGCGTCACAACAGAATACTCGTAGTGAGTGGGAGTAAGAAGTAAGTTCTTTGAAAGGTCAATTTCAAGACTTACATCAACAGCCCCCTCTCTAGCTACATCCTCAGTTCTACTAGTGGGTTTTATCACATTTATTCATTTCTTTTTGCTTCCTAGTTCAACGGCATTCATTAATGGGATTCATCATTTTGACACGTTGTCGTAAACTTTTCTAGGCAATAAGAAATATGTAGATATATTGAATGATTGCTATTTTTGAATCCTGGTTTCAGCGTTGCCTCCAGTCGAAAACAATCAAGTCAAGGCGACCAAAGTGGAAGAAGACTTTGTACTGCCCTGCGTAATGGCTAGCGGCGAAGAAGGGCTTTGCCGGCCGCTGGTGAACTGT
Organism: Creontiades dilutus; assembly: GCA_031894815.1. Taxonomy (NCBI): domain Eukaryota; kingdom Metazoa; phylum Arthropoda; class Insecta; order Hemiptera; family Miridae; genus Creontiades; species Creontiades dilutus. The sequence goes on from JAVIWC010005620.1 coordinate 795,973, forward strand.
TTGGCCTTCTACACTGACCTACCAGCACTGAAGAAGGAGCCCTGCCCACTCAGGAGGGAAGAACAGGGGGTCTGTTGTCCCAGGAAAGCAAGTAAGTTCTTATACATCCTTCACTATCAAAATTAGGTAATCAGGGGTGCCCACGAGGGGGGGGGGGGGCTATGACAGACTGCGTCATTGAAATTCTTGGGGGTAAAGTTGATTGAAACAGTGTTTAACGTGACAACATTCAAAAATATATTACGTCACTAGATAGAACGTAAATAATAATGAACCTGTTAATTATTATAATTTTTCTATCTGAAAATGTATAAATGAAAATGACAGCGCTCGAATACAATATTACATTTTCGGTTTGGGGAAGGGGTACCAACTTACATTGGGGGGGGGGGGGGGGGGGCTGGTTAGCGCGATCAAACAATACAATTCTATGGAAGTAGGCGTCGGGGTAGTCGCGGCAAACGCTCGTGTCGCGTGGTTTGATTATTATTTCAAATCTGTTTGCATTTTGACGCGCAATCGCGTAATTATTTGTTTACGTTTTTGTAGGTTAACCTGCTATTGTTGACATTCTTCATTCGTCTTTGATATTGCTTTTTTTGGCTGATGTTCAGTTGTGATCAGACTACAACAATGTTGGGACGTTTTTCAAAGTGATAGAGACTTGAATGAATACTTGAAAAAAGTGGCTACTGTACGTTTTTCAAAGTAATACCGACTTAAATGAATACTTGAAAAAAAGCTACTGTTTGATTTTTGTTCATGTAACTTGTTTTTTGACAACTACCACTACGGTAATGGCTACATATTTTTTACATAATACGTTTTTATGACAATTAACGGTGAAAGTATTAGGTATTGCAATTTATAATCAATCAATAAACACCTACACTTCACCTGTTGCAATGAAAAACCCGTTTTTCTTCATTTTCCACTTTTTACCCCAACTCGTTCTCATTGGCCGTTTTTCTTTACCCAAACGAAACTCCCCCTTCTGTTCAACCTTTCGTTCTTGAACCAGCACAACTGTCAACCTTCTATTTATCCAACTGACCTATATTTTACTAGAAGGATTGATGTAGGATATTTTTTTGTTTTTGAGATGCGAGCATCCAGTCCAGCAAACTAGACAGAACACATTCGAGAGTCACATTATGCACGAATTGAAACTAGCTAAGGTTACTGTTGCTGATTGGCGTAGCTTTTTTTAAGAGGTTTGTGTGGATTTGTTGGCGAGTGATACGGACATGGTTGGAGGTGAGAATAAGATAGTTGAGAAAGATGAGAGCAGTTGTAGATGTCAACCGAGATGTTTTTTTCCCCTTCCAGACGCGTAACCTATGTATTTCACTATGCTCATTTCCTACCATTTGCTACTTAAAAGTTCGTTATTTTCCGCCAAATTCAATAGTTGCAGTTTGTAGAGGTAACGCGTATCATCGATTTATATATCGAAAGCGGGGATCGAAATATAGATATCGGGTTCTCATCAGGACGGTCTCATCAGGAAGGGTCTCCTATAACGAACTTCTACCAAATATTGACTAAGTTGTTCCGGAGAGAAATTACCGAGTCAGATCCACGATTGTGACTTCTTGCCAGTTGTCATGCCAAATGATTCTAAAATTTGTTGTTCTATAGTGCGAGAAGTTTTATTTTATTCTCTGAAAGATGTAATCAAACATTGTTGCAGTCATTCGAGAATAAGCAAGATTAAAAACTTGAAGCAGGGGTTGTATAAGAATAATACATGACAGTATAAGAGGAAGGGGTCAAATATTCTCTACTTCAGCCCTCACCCTCCATATGCCATATAAAAGACCACGTTCAAGTCATTTATTAGTAATTGAGTAAATGAGTACTTGTTGGTAAAGTGGATTTGTAACAAGAGCCTATATTATCAGATTCCATGTAATAGGAGTAAAATGAATTCTACGTATTTTAAAACTAAATGCGCCAAACCAGTCCCATGGTAAAACTACTGGAAATCTAATATTGTAAAGCCTAGTTAGTATGAGACACCAATCCAGTTAGGCGTAGTACTCAACACTAATATCATGAAATACTCTAACCATCGGCCTTAAACCACTTTTACAAGTATGGTTTATTTGTATTTCTTACTCAGGACGACCAGTCGGTGGCGGCCCACAGAGCTCAGGCGTGATCCAGGCACCACCACCTCCCCCAGTGGCAGTTCCACCTCTGACGCCTCAGCAGCTCAACAAAGCTGGTGAAGACGCCCTGCAGACTATCCAGACCAAAATCAACTTCGTTCACAACCTTTTCCTCAACAGGGTGTTCGTCAATCAAGATTCTCCAGCCGTGGGGCACCAGGCTTTCTTTCCCACAACTAACGAAACCTTAGCTGTCGGTTCCCAGGCTGAAAAGGGCATTGCCGCCAGTACAGCTTTGGTAAAAGAGTGAGTACCACAATTATGTACTTGCAAAACAAGATTGCCAGCATTTCTATACCTATTCCTTTGTGCCAACCTTAGCATCTTCTAAGGGTGGTAAAATATCCTTAACCGCTTCTTTAATACTCTGTACTAAGATTTGAAGAATGGTATTTGGCTTTGGAAACTTCTGATTGTTGAACTTGAAGATGATAGCCAATAAGACCTTCTTGAAATTGTACCTATAATTAATCGGTTCAACACAAAAATTTGGTATGGTGATGTACATGGCCATTGCAAAATCTTCCTAAAGTTGACGTCTGCTAGATTCAGTAATATCGAAGCACATAAATACTATATATTATTCAGGGGTAACATCTTGTAGGCTTTCTACAGAATTGAGGCACCCTAACTTCTACTGAACAGGGCTGTAACTACATCAAGGAGCAGTACTAACTGAGGCGGAAAAGTGTCCAAATTGACCTAAATTCAAAAGTCTTTGGACATGATCTGATCACATTATGAATGATTGCTGGATATCACATTTGTGTTCATTCAAAATCTGATAATCTATCTTTTCTTTGTATATTGTAGGTGATTGTTTGTGTTAATGTATAATGTAACATCTTCAGGTTTAACTTGACTCCCGACCAGGGGACGTTCGCCCTTCCGAGATTCAGTCTCCTCAACACGATCTTGGCAGATACCTGCCCCCGCCGCGGAAGATGTTTCCCTTCCAAGTACAGATCTTACGACGGGTCGTGTAACAATCTGCGAAATCCGGAATGGGGTTCAGTTGGAACAGCTTTGCAACGGATCCTTCCTCCGAAATACGCCGACGGTGAGTGCAATGCTGTAACCTTAGCAAATATCACGTCAGTAGCACGAGTAACCAAGTGATGTCGAACAAAAGAAGTGTTTAGTTATTAATTTTCTCAGTTCACTATATAAAACTAGTTGGTTAGGCAGCTGTGGTAGCTCCGCCTAAGAAACTCAGGGGTTATGCAGAGATCAACAGTTGCTATCCTATAGGGGATAGAAGAGGTGAGTACAGAAATGTGTGCTCAATTTCTTGCTTTTGAGCTCGCTGATCAATCTCACAGGCCTGTCTCAATTCAAAGTGAATTCTTGTAGAATTCCCCTTCTATCACGGGCAACCGTGGAGCATAATATATTATACTCCTGATCGCTTCTGATTGGTCAGGTGCACTACTCCAAACCGCATTCCTCATAGATCAATTTCTCACGGTGGTTCAGATAGTGTGACCTACTAGACAACATACTATTCAAATGAAGATGAAGGGATTTTCAAATTTTATCTACCTACCTTCATCTTCTTGGTTTTATCTTTTTGCTTTGGGTACCCAAGCCCTCATGCACTTTTCATTAGCCGCCCCTGGTTGACATTATACCATCCTAATCCACAATAACATGGTTACGCATAGAGTTCACGCTCAATAAGTTATATTGAAATAGATGTGAAACTAGTCGACCAGGTGAACTTCGTTACCCCTTGGAGATCATAAATGAGCAGACTTTTAATTTTATGAAGATCATTTTTTTATTTGGGTAATCAATTTAGATAAATTAAAAAAAAAAACAAGTATTTTAAGGATTATTTATTGGCCATGTATTTTAGTGCATGAGTTCCACTTTTATTGAAGTACCTTGTGATAGACGACATTTTTTATTGCATTGTCTGGTGCAAGAAAAAATAATTCAGTTGGTTTTCCAACCCGTGAACATGGCACATATTGACCGCGGGGAAAAACATGGATTTTTTAGATTCAGACCATAAACTTTTAAGGATTGGCCTTGTGACTTGTATATGGTCATGGCGAATGGAAATTGTAGTCATTTTAATTTAAACTGTATGTCGGTTGGAATCATAGGGATCCTGGGAAGGAGAACTTTGTCACCTTCGAATTTTCGTTTGAATATCGTCGCGCAAATCACATTATTCATCAATTTCCTTATCACCAAACGCGTTCTGTTGCACAGTTTTGGTTGGTTAATGTTTCGAAGCATGATTACTCCGGAGCTAACCTTTAGTCGTGAATTGTGTGGTGGTAGTAAAAAAAAAGTAAAGTAAACAAGGAATTTCACCTTGGATTTTCGTCCGACTACCCGGAGGATTGTGTGGTGGTTATCCTGCCATATCCCAGGAGTCTAAACATTCAATTGGATTGGATTGCTTTCAATTGCGTTTTGCTTCCGAGTCTACTAAAGTAGCGGAAGCATTGTTTTCACTTTCGGAATGTGAAAATTTTTTTGTCTCCAAAATCAAAAATTCCACTCGCATTTTGCGTTTTAGACCTTTCTGAACAATTTTGGTTCCGTGTGTCTGTCTGTCTGTCTGTCAGCAAATCCTTGTTACGGGCAAAATTACACGAAGTTATTGTCCGATTTTGATGAAATTTTCAGGGATTGTTCGGGTTGGGGTGTAGATGCTCCCCTATAGGTTTCATGACCCCCGGATCAATAGTAGCCTCTGCGCATGCGCGAACGTGAAATCCTTGTTACGCGCATAACTCCGGGAGTTCTTGACCAATTTCGATGAAATTTTCAGGGATTGTTCGGGTTGGGATGTAGATGGTCCCCTATAGGTTTCATGACCCCCGGATTAATCGTAGCCTCTGCGCATGCGCAAACGTGAAATTCTTGTTACGCGCATAACTCCGGGAGTTCTTGACCAATTTCGATGAAATTTTCAGGGATTGTTCGGTTTGATGTGTAGATGGTCCCCTATGAGTTTCATGACCCCCGGATCAATAGTGGCCTCTGCGCATGCGCAAACGTGAAATCCTTGTTACGCGCATAATTCCGGGAGTTCTTGACCGATTTCGATGACATTTTCATAGATTGTTCGGACTTTTTAGGTATATTTTATAGATTGTTCAATAGTCGAACATGCCTACCTTTATTTTCTCAAGTTATGCTCCTGCATAACAATAAATTTACCTCAATTCAATATTTACTTCGCCTAGTTGAACGAAGTTCTTTAGTCAATAATAATTTTCAATGATCTATACAGTCATGTTATGGATACGAGGAAGCTATGTGCCACACCCACTTGGCAGACGTTTTTTATTCCATATCAGTTGCGTATTGTTATCCCACGTTATATGTCAAGTTCCAAGGGAACTTGATAAAAAGTATCCTAGGTCCCTGTCGAGATCCTAAACTAACACCCCCCACCAATTTTGATCAAAATCAATTCAGCCGTTCTTGAACTATAAACACTATAATAAAACGGCTTTCTTTTATATCTACAGATTGTGAGTTCATAATCTAACCACTCTTGAACCTTCAAGAGGTCCGTCAATTCAACCTTTCATTTAGAGGTTGAACGTGTACGATTCGTAATCCATTTTTACTTTTATCAAATGAATGTATCGAAAATGAAAAAGAAGCATTCTAAACTCATGAAATCATTGAAAATATGAACTTTTAGCTCTTTTAATAGGTAACATAGACCAAAAAATGTGGAGTCTTTAATTCTAGTCAGCGAGAAAATGTTTTATTCTCTTGTGAAAACAATTATGTAGAAGTTTGCAGCAATAGAATGCATGATAGAAAATTGGTCCGAACTTCAAATTACTCTTTTTATAGGAAAACCAAGAGAATAAACCCATTTCCAGCGTTTTGGGAATTAATGACCTTATAAACTCCATGTGGGCTGGTCTAACAGGTTTACTTCACGGTTCAAGACCATCCTTACCATTTGTGATTTTTGATTCGTGTTTCAAATACTTCAGTCCAGTAGTTTGATTCATTCTTTAGGTACTTGATGCCATATTTTGTTATTGCAGGAGTGAACGCTCCGAGGACTACAGACGGCAGAGGTCGACCTCTGCCGAGCGCTCGTTTAGTCAGCATGACATACGCGGCCGACGCGGACCGCTCTTCCGACAACTACACGATGATGACGATGCAGTGGGGCCAATTCCTGGACCATGATCTCACGCACACTCCCATCAGCAGAGGTAGAGAGAAAAATCCGCTTTGTAACTTCTACTTTGTTTCGCTTGAAACTTATTCAAATTTCTTTTAGCTCTTCCAATATCTACGAGTCTCCCTCTCTCGAAGCATCTACCGCCATTTGACAGCATCAAAATTGAAGAGCTTACTTTCAAAAAGGCACATATCCAAATCTGGGAGAAAACGTTTTTTTTCTCTATTTTCTATCGCTGAATATGAGTTGAATCAGATCCCCCTATCATTTCCGAACAAAACAGAACACACCCACGTCAATTCCGGGGCTAAAGAACCCTACATTTTTTTCAGTGCCTTGCAATCGAAATGGCACATATCCTCCTAATTTAGTCAGGCGATAAGTCGTGGGTTTTCAAAAAGGCACCTATCCAAAAAGAAGCATTGCGCCTTCGTCTTAACGTTGAATATTTACACGAGACTCGATAGATGGCAGGCATGACAAATGGAAATATGGTGTCAGGTAAAGTTTTCAATAAAACCTACAGAATGGAGAACGAACTCTTTCTTCTTCAAAAAGGCACAAATCCATGAGTTTTGATCAAAAGGGCACATTTCCAAAGTGAAAATGGATATACAGCCTCTTGTTTTGGAGAAAATTGATTCATATTCTGAGGCATCTTTATCTGTGCCTTCTCACACATTACTCCGATGAGAAACTGCAGAAAAACATCTCCACTAATCTGCAAATCGTTTTTTTCACTTCCTGAACATTTTGTCGGAACGGATATGTGCCTGTTTGAAAGTAAGCTCCTCAATTACTTAACTCACTTCATAAGTCGCACAATGATAAATCGACTATGAAAATAAACCTTTAATAATGGATTTTCATATTTCTCAATATGTATATTGTTGTTTGAGGCTAAATGTAAGGCGCTCAGAACCTGAAGGGCGAATTTCTGAATTGCAAGTTGAGCAATTCGTCTTCAAAGTTAACAAAGACCGGAAGGGCAAACTGCTAAAACATGCTAATTGCTTTATTGGAATTTTTGCAACTCTGACAAGTTGTAGGCTTTATGAATGAAAAATCCAGGTTTGTAGTTGTCAGTGCACGAAAAAATGTTCCCTTCTTTAAATTTTGCTCCAGGCAAAGTGGTTTTTGTTATGCTTTTCTGATGGCCAGGAGGAGGGGCGACCTCCCTTGTGGCACCTTGATACATTCAGTTGCTTGGTATCATTTTGAAGGCTGTCTGTTTCTTTCACTGTACGCTTTCACAAGCGGAAGGAGGAATAGCGGTTTCCTGAATGTACCCATGCAAAGGCCCTGTAAGGTAGGACAAAAAAAACAACGATATATTGCTTCATGTAGTGGGGACAGTAACCTCCTCTACCTAGGATTCATAGAGATTCAGCAATCGTTATTCTGGTCTCATTTGTTTTTCCTTAGGAGAGAATGGAGCAGGTATAACTTGTTGCAGCAACGGAGTCGAGCGGCCACCAGACTCTCGGCATCCCGACTGCTTCCCCATCACCCTTCCGAGGTTCGACCCCGTGTTTTCCCCATTCGGCGAGCGCTGCATGGAGTTCGCCAGGTCCCTTCCAGCTCCTCGTCCCGAATGTAATTTCGGCCCTAGGGAGCAGGTAAGAAACATTGATATTTGTGACGTAAACCTCATCTTAACTGGCAGTGATTGGCTTCAAGCGTGCATACAACTAACATTGATCACATCAAATTTAGGGAGCAGGTAAAAGTCATTGATTTTTGTGATAAAAGCCTATCTTAACTGGAAGTGAGGGGTTTCATCGTACCAGTGCATAAGTGTGCATGCAACATAACAAGTACCTAACTTTAGGTCAAATTCTATATCATTCACTTCAAATTCCCCTAGGGAGCAGGTAAGAATAATTGATTTTTGTGATGTAAGCCTCATCTTAACTGGCAGTGATTGGCTTCATTCTACTAGCATAAGTGTGCATACTACGTAACAAGTAACTTTGTCAAATTCTATATCATACTAGGGAGCAGGTATGAAACATTGATTTTTGTGATGTAAGCCTCATCTTAACTGGCAGTGATTGGCTTCATTTACTACATAAGTGTGCATACCTAACTTTAGGTCAAATTCTATATCATCAACTTCAAATTCCCCTAGGGAGCAGGTATGAAACATTGATTTTTGTGATGTAAGCCTCATCTTAACTGGCAGTGATTGGCTTCATTCTACTAGTGCATAAGTGTGCATACTACGTAACAAGTAACTTTAGGTCAAATTCTATATCATCAACTTCAAATTCCCCTAGGGAGCAGGTATCAAACATTGATTTTTGTGATGTAAGCCTCATCTTAACTGGCAGTGATTGGCTTCATTCTACTAGTGCATGAGTGTGCATACTACGTAACAAGTAACTTTACGTCAAATTCTATATCATCAACTTCGAATTCCCCTAGGGAGCAGGTATGAAACATTGATTTTTGTGATGTAAGCCTCATCTTAACTGGCAGTGATTGGCTTCATTCTACTAGTGCATAAGTGTGCATACTACGTAACAAGTAACTTTAGGTCAAATTCTATATCATTAACTCCAAATTCCCCTAGGAAGCAGGTGTGAAACATTCATTTCTGTGATGTAAGCCTCATCTTAACTGGCAGTGATTGGCTTCATTGTACTAGTGCATAAGTGTGCATACTACGTAACAAGTAACTTTAGGACAAATTTGATATCATTAACTTCAAAATCGTACTGAAATTCAAGTAACTTCCCTAATATTCTTTAATAATTCAATTTTTCTTGTTTTAAATAAAGTACTAAATGGTATGTCGAGAATATTCTTCACAGTGTGGTTGAAACATCTGAATTCCTCTACTTTATCCTTGCTATTAATCGTTATTTTAATCAATCAAGAACAAAAAATGTTAACCCTTCAAATGTTGGTTGGTTCTCGTTTCAAGATGAGTAGATTTCAAAAATCGAACTATCCGAATGGATCCGTAGGCCGTTCGATGCTTTTCTCCAAAACTACTGGACCAAAGTTTATGAAATTTGGCTCAGGAATGCTCCAGGTCTCATTCTGTTCAGAAAAGTCTAACCTTTCATTAGACACCTTTTTCCCCGTGACGTTTTGAAGCCATGGAAAACATTATAAGAAAAAAATGTGTTATGTTTGTAATTTTTTTTAAAGTTTTTGATATTAGTACGTATATTTTCATAGTTTGCAAGCGATCAAATGGATTTCCTATAAGACGAGTGTCTTTTGAAAAAATGTTGAGGGAAGTCGGTGATTACGGCGAAATTCAATGTATAGAAAGATCCAAAAACCAAAAAACTGTTTAAAAGAATCCTCATTTGCACCAAAACAACGGCTATCACTTTCGAATTCTCTGGGGCCCTTCAATACCTCTAGAATAGATTAGAAGAACCTGGCAACTAAGAGGCCATTTTTTGTAGATCAGTGTCAATTGTTGATTGAAACCAGAGGAAAGAAGGGGAAAAGCGAATTGATGCAAATAAAGAGATATTGAGCTATCAATACTATTGAAGAAGGCTTACCGTTGAAAGATGGAACCGGAATGATGACAATAGTTTCCGTCAAATCCGGGTCATTCTCTTGAACCTACTTGTGCCAGCGGTCACAAATGAGATGATTTTTCTATGCCAAACAATAAAGCTAAACTAGAATTATCTCAATCGTACACGTTTATTTCCAGATGAACCAAATCACCGGTTACCTGGACGGTTCAAATATCTACGGGTCCAACGTGAACTCTGCCAACGGTCTCAGGCTCTTCAGGGGCGGTCAGCTGAGGTCTCAGAACGTCAGAGGTCGGCCTTACCTCCCGGACAACCCCGCCGAGTGCACGGATCAGACCAACACGTTAGCCTGCTTCACCGCCGGTTCGTAATTTGAAATGGATATTTGAAGCATACTTACAGGACTTTTTGTTGGTAGGCAGGTGAGGAAATCTTTAAGATCCTAAGGTAAAAATTGGATCTCGTAAGATACCGAAAAGGGACCGCTCTTCGGGTAATGTAGGATTCAAACCCACTAAAAGCTCACCTTCCTTTCCCACGTTGGAACTCGGCCTGAACTGTTCAACACATTGCTTCAGGACTGCGACGAGATAAGTTGCTACAACGTAAAATTCTCCTAGTTAAATATAAAAATTGATCCATATCAAGCGCTGATATATGTCCAGGTAAAGGGTTATAAGACCCGAAATTCAATGACTTGGAAATTCAATATGAATTTCTTGAAAAGCCTCTCCGTTAAAAGAAAGCGAGAGCTGTTGCTGTCTGAATTTCTAAAACTGCCCCGAACTGCAACAAACTTACACCAATTCGGAATAAACCCCTCAAGGCTGGTGAAGTCTATCTATCTTGTCTATCTATTGTCTCTCTGCCTCGGAAGCTACTTCTCTATCAAAAGCTTGTGAAGCGCATTGTTTTTTAATTAAAGTTGTTCTAAGGTGTCAAGTTGAATAGTTAGAATCGGATCTGTAAGAAATTCAAACGGAGTTCATATATTGACGACTTTTGAGTTACTGCATATTCACATACGCAGTTTTGCATACTAAGGAATTGCATATTGGTTTTGCAAACATAATAAATATTAAACTACTTTATGAATACTTGGGGGGGATTCCAAATGCATATTATCTTGGGCTTTCCTGTCAAATATGGTTTTGTGGACGAATCCTTTCTAGTTTACGGAGGCGGAATAGCCATAAATGGATGGAGTTCAAGCGATTTGCTACTTTTAAAATTCCCTTTTTTCAAAACCGCTTCATCCATTTACAAGAAGAATTCTCCAGCAGTAACGCACAGGCCAATATGGAATCACAGGCGAACACATGGACTTTTGAGGAAGACATGAGGGAGGTTGATTCTGCCAGGATAAGCGGAAGGGAAACCGTCATAGCTAAGTTTTGTTGGATGAAGGGTTCTTATGATTTGGGCGATAAGGTGTTCTTCTACCGCATCGCGTGCTGTCTTCATTCCTTCATAAACTAAAAGGTCAATTCTTCTGAATTTGGGACATACTTAGGGATCCTCAAGAATAGTCAAATTTCATGACAGGAGCTGTACCTCTACTTAACAACGAGGTGAAATGGTGATCGACTTCACGGAAGTGATTCGATGTGAAGGAAGCAGGTTAGGGGTCAGATGAAGAATGAATACCGTGCTTTCGGTATTCTTAACACCTCAATCATGCTAAGCTGGCAGAATTGGTGAGCAACTTTTGGTTTGCCTTCTGTTTGCCACCTGCTTTTGCCATATAGCAATTTACCTACCACTGTCATGATTCACCACTTCTGACTGTGTCTAGTGACTGATTAAGGTGTTAGATACACCAAAAGCTTGGAGACAAGGAGTTTTTTTTTTGTTTTTTTATAGTTTTGGCCAAGATCTTGTATTAGCCATGAGTGTTTTTATATATTTCAAGCGCTCAATAGGTTTAATGTATCAATTAGTAATTTATTATTCTGTTACAGGTGATGGGAGAGTCAACGAACAAGTAGATCTAGCTTTGATGCACACGATATGGATGAGGGAGCACAACAGAGTAGCGCGTGTTTTACAGCAGCTTCATCCGAGATGGAGCGACGAGGCCTTGTACCAGGAAGCCAGGAGGATCGTTGTAGCTGAGATGCAACACGTCACTTACAATGAATTCTTGCCAATACTCTTAGGTAAACACGCTTTTCTTTATGTCTAGTCGATAAGGGGAGATATCAGACATGGTACAATACGGATGGCAGAAAAAAGTAAATTCAGATGATAGAACTTTTGTAGCTGTTCCCTCTGGAAAACAAGATGATACTGACAGCTATTCATATCGAAACTTTACTGTAAATTTGAACAGATCATGATGAAACCTCAATTCCAATGAAAAATACTGCAAACTGTATCACAGAAAAAGTTATGGGTCACCCCTTCTAACACCGTAAATTATACAGATAAAAATTAACAAATAACTGATCACTGACAGGGAAAAAAACCTTATTTCGAAAGTTGTAGAAATCCCGATTTTTTATATACCAACTCCTTGGCTTAACCTACAAAATTAATAAGGTAATTCAGAACATTTTTTGAAGCGGATACGATTTTTGACTCATGCATTTGATTCAGTAGAATGAGAAAAAAACACCAAACGGATTTGTCTTTATGCATTTAAAAAAATTTCGTTTAATTGTTATTCTGCAAGCCTTGTATCGTAAACTTACCAAATCTAAAGGTAGTTAGAACATTTTTCTGTATGGATTACAGCGTAATTGAAAATATTGAACCAAAATGGCGCAAATTACTCTTTAATTAGTATATTGTTAGGATCAACCATATTTCCTCTGCTGCCAAATGATATTTTGTGGTCCTACTGCTTTTCAAGATTCATTTTTCGATTTTAGGTCGAGATTACACGGACAAGAGCAGTTTGACTCCAAAAGAAAAAGGATGGACGCGGCTCTACGACGAAAATTTGAGAGGAGGAATCACGAATGTGTTCGCTACCGCGGCGTTCAGATACGGCCACAGCCAAATCCAGAGTTTCATTCAGTAAATACATTCATTATATACAGTTTAAAAAGATTTTTAGGTTACTGAATCTGGGAGATGTTCTGGGGAGCTCTTCTGTGGGACAGCTAGCGTTTTCTGGCTGAGAGTCATGGTCTATTCATTCAACTAAACTGTAGAATTCCCTGATCTCATGTCCCATGTTGCAGGACAAATTGTTATGGCTGAATTCATGTGATCTATTCAGCAAACGAAACTGTTTGGTTCCAGTATCTGTTGCGAGAGCAGCGTAACTGTTCGGGCTTACCATTTGCTATTACAGCGAATTGCCGTTCCAGAATTGCCCGCTAGAAAGTGCTAATGGTCCCTCAGAGGGTTCATCTAGTATCTCTCACATAATGTCATTGAAGTAGTGTACTCCATTTCAAAGGAGACGAAGAAATGGACTAGTTCCACTGTCTGGGGCTATAAGCCTGCAACACCCAGAAGATACCCCTGGGGCTAGAAGTCTTCTGGTTTATGGTGAGGCTTAGCAGTTTCAAGAAGTAGGTAGAGAGAACAATATGTATCCATGAAGCTCCTGGGGCTTTCAACAAGCAAGGTGGGAGGGACCTTACAATGATCAGTGGTGGTCTACATGCGTAATTTAAGGGATAATGTTTAAAAGGTAATTCTCATTAGCAGTGTGAGAGGAAGGGGCGTCAGGATCGTTAATACTGTATTTTAAGCTGCTTACCCACTTGGTCGACTCCAAAATCTTTCCCTAGAAATATGATTGGAAATGAATGGAAGGTCGTCCAGAGGGTCAAACGATTCAGGGTAGCAAAAAATCGTCAGGTTTATGATGGGACATAGCACTTCAATCACAGGGTAAATGGGAAACAACTTGGGAAGTTGTTTTAGAAAACCCCAACTTTGGGGAAAACGGATGCTGTTAGCTCCATTTTGTGGTGATATTAGTACATACTTACTGCAGTATGTGTCTCATCATTTCAACGCCAACTAATTCCAGCATCAAAATTGTGAATAATTACTTCTTAACCATGTTGGCAGAAGTGCCTCATTCGCTTCAACTAATCTGACGCTTGTTGCAGTGGCTACGGCATGTTCGGGAATCTGAAGGCATCACTGGAGATGAGCAAGCAGCATTTCGCTCCGTTCATGCTGTACAATGACGGAGCCGTCGACGATATGATCAGAGGCCTCTCCGCTCAGGCCAGCCAGGAAATCGACAGATTTTTCACAAATCAAGTAAAATTTTGCTCTCTAAACTGTCACTCACTTTAATTTTAGAAAACTCTCAACATCTTTGAATAGAAGATTAATTGTGCTTAGGATGGACTTACCGCATTTATCTATTTTTTATTTTTGTTTTCACCTGACCAACTCATGGTTGGACTGAAAAACAAAGAACCATGCAGTCCACCATGTTACCCAATAATACTAAACGCAGACCTGGGAGGTGATTTGACCATGGTTTGATGCCCAAGGAACTGCGTTCAGGCTTTTTCTGTCTTTTTGACGTTAGAAGTTAGAGAGAACTGAGGCAACTCCAGATCAGCTTCGAGGTTATTGAAAAGGATGAAATAGCCCTCAGATATAGATTGGTTCACCTTTGAGTTGTTTCTTAGCAATCGCTTGTGCAGGTTAAGGGATAATAACAATTTGAGTGGCGTGCAAATGTATTGCTGTTCGTCTCTCATCTAAGTGCAGGCCACATTGCGTTCATCATAAAATTCTGAATTTTTACCATGCTTTAAGTATATGACCTTTAGTTAAGGAAAAATAAAATCGGTGACATAGAGCTCAGAATACGAGAAGTTCAAGTTCCTCATGCTTTACTCATTTCTTTACCATACAAATCCAATCATCTGAAGAATGGTAGGTTCGTTCTCAATTAGATTCCTTGCCGAACCTTGGAACTAGTTTTTTCAATCTGGTTTTTGGACTGGAGTAGAAAATTTCTGTAGAAATCGATTTTAGAGTGAGTGCTCCCAATAGTCAAGAGAAATCTGTTGGGACAGGGAAGGGAAAAAAACCGTTTCCAAAGTTCGGTATGGAATCTAACACTGTACACATCTTTAAAAAATCAAATGAATTGGACCGACTATTCCTGTGATAGTTGAATGTATATGGCAAAAAATGGGTTAATTAAGGGAAATTTTAACTTTTCGAATTTTGAGCTGTATGCCGCGATTTCAATTTTTCGTGCTGCAAATTAAAGCTCACATACTTTTTCAAGCATGGTATGAATTTTAGAACTTTAGGATGAACACAGCGGGGCTTGTATATAGATGGGCGAAGAAGAACTGCGCCAGCTAAATTTAGCCTCGCAAGAAGGTTTTGAGTAATACTGTCCAGGGGTTATCGTATAATTACTCCTCACCAAACATCCAAACCAAGACGATTGAATCACCTATCCATAACATCCTACCTTCCTCTCCAATACTCCAATACTAAAACAACGCTATTCCCACCGAAAGTGGGTCAGAAGTCATTTTCGTCAGACAGTCCAGTTGATGGTCAGATTGAGCTGTTATCAATAATGAAGCGATTTATCTATATCGTGTAACTATACTATAAGTAAATATATTGTACAACTAGGAAGGCATACGACTATTAAATAAACGATCATCTTTGATATTGATGATGCGTTTGGTTCCAGATCCGAGATCACCTGTTCCAAGGGAACCTGGACATCGGTTTGGACTTGATTTCACTCAACATACAGCGGGGCAGAGACCACGGCCTTCCTCCGTACAACGACTGGCGGGAAATTTGTGGCCTGCCCAGGGCCCGCACTTGGAATGATCTCGAAGCCCAAATGGACCCTTCGGTACGTAGCAGAGCTGGTCAGTTATAGTTGGCAAAAAATAAAAACCACAGTTTGTAGAAAAACGTAGTTTATTTCCACAAAATTTGAGAGTTTTACACGTCAAATCGATTCCAACGGTTAGTTCATTATCATTAACAGAACAATAACAGTGGTACTGTTATAAGCGATTCAAAAACGTGGAGATTCGACAATTTTTTCTCTTCAAATTCATTTGTCATCCATTTAGCTTATTCACAAAACTTTTCCATTAGAGAGATAGGAAATTAAACGGTTTTCAAACGCGGCTTTAACCCTTTGTCACCTTGAGCAAGAAGGGGCGAACAAAGGTGCATGAAAACGGAGGAATTTCTTTCGTTCCTCCGCTCGAGAAAATTTAAGTGGAGCCTAAAACCTCTTGGTGCAGGGGCACATTTCCAAGCTGAATACTTATGGTTTCCGTTGCAAACGGTACCCAAAAAACCACTGTTTCATGCAAGTATAACCACGTCCTTCGTTGGGAGTGAACTTCCGGGAGATCTCATGCATCTCATATCACTCCTGGCCTCCTTGCTAGTATAACTCGTGCATTTAGTTACGCCTCTGGGGGGAAAATTTTCGTAAAAGGCGACTGCTCCTAGACAAGCACTGATGTTTCAGGTTGGCATGAATACAGTAGTTGATAGATGACAAGAGACCCGCGCGCCGTTCAGCGTGGTACTACGATGTGCTTTTCATCTTTAAAATCCACAAACCGGTCACACGAGGCAATACATGTACGAAGCACTCGGAAAAGGCAGAGATCCTTGGTTAAACAAGTTGGGAGCATTGAGGGAACTGTGGTTTGGGTTGTATGTCAAACCCCCTCTACCCCTTGCTCTTCAACTATTCTATTCCTAGTATTTCTTCGTGAAGGCCCTCTCATTTCTATTCTCGTCCCTCTCCGATTAACCTACATCATATCAAGAACACATTTATATTTCAAAGTGCACGTTTTCCTGTGTTTCCCAACCGCGGAGTCGTGGAAATCCTTTATCTCCCAGCAACAAGGAAGATTGCGTGCACGTGGATGTCTCCAAAGTTCTACATATCGGGGCCCTTCATTAATTTATTTACAAGGAATATTTATTTGTGGCCATCCCAATTCACCTGTTAAATCCAGGGAATTCTCCAGAAGATTCTAGAGACTGAATCATCGACCTAAGTAACTATCAAATTAATGCAGTCCACTTAAACGTCCTCAACAGCAACTTCTGCCCCAATTACAGTGGCCTGTGGCAGGTACCACATCTTGTATAGTCAAATGCTAAAGGACCTTTGAATCCCTGAGTCTTTCAGATGTGACTACCTACATCTTCTGGACTCTTCTCATGCTCATGCTGAAGACTGAGATTGTTCGGGTTTTCTCCCTGTTGCTATAGTTTTTCTTCTAACGATTTCAGACCATCACGATCCTAAGTCGACTCTACACGAGTCCAGAAGAAATCGACTTGTTCCCCGGAGCGGTTGGCGAGCGGCGGAAGGAAGGCGCCATGTTCGGGCCGACCCTCATCTGCCTCGTCGGCGATCAATTCGCTCGGCTCCGACGATCCGATCGGTTTTTCTACGAGGAAGCCAACCAGCCGTCCACCTTCTCCGAGAGTGAGTTATGCCTACTACAGCCATAAAGTTTTTATACCCATTCCCCATCTAATCAACCTTTTGGTTAATCATCTCCTTAAATGAATCTTAAGGTCTCCGCGCACTATCATCTTTTTGTAGGCCTTGAGAAAGTTTAAATTAATCATAAAGAGCAATTTTTTAATCATTGAAACTAAAAAGTTGCGTCAAGACCTATTCCACGGGCGAGATAATTTATTTAGTGTTGATTGACTTCTATTTATAAAGAAGGATTTATCTAAACATAAATTGTGAAATTACAGGGCAACTTGCAGAGATCAAAAGAACAAGCTTGGCAAGGATACTTTGCGATAACTCCGACGACATCCAGCTAATTCAACCTCTCGTCTTCGTCCAACCGTCTTTCTTGTAAGTTGATGTTCGAATCATCTTTAAGTAGATAGATTTTATTCATTGGATCGGATGGCAACACCCGAATGCTAAACGTTCATCCTTTCGCTTTCAATAAGTGTTATAATGTTAGGTTACTAGAGAACTAAATGCAGATTAAACGTATTTTATTACAATAAATTAATCATAAGTGACACCTCAATCTAAACTAATATTATAAAGAGGAAACATTTGATTTTCCGGTAGTTTGTTATGGTTCAACTCAAAAACAACTTGACCAAGTTTTAAAACTCTTTTGCCATTGGAAAGCGATCTACATCTTTTCCGAGGAACATGGGCTTTTTAAGTTTATTTTCAAAAATAATTGAAGATCGCTCCTTATACCGAAACAATGTAACCCCAAGACATCAAAACGTTACCCCAGTTACCCCAGTCAAATCAGTGCGTTATTAAAGAGAATAAATAGTAATTGAATAAAGGATTTCAGTTGGAATTGTGTGTGACGAGATTTTACGTATTCAGTTTTTAGGCTCTGAATGTTCATACCAATCTGTTTTGAGGGACCTGCTGGATGCTTCCAGTTAAATTAAGAGTAGCTGCATTGCATATCTATCTGATTCACAAGCATATCCATTGGATCCCTCGTACCGTCTAAATCTCAACTATTAAGTGAAAAGGGACGAGCAGGAATGTCCGTAAATCCCAGGTTGCAAGACTGTGCAGGAGGTGGCACAACTAAGTAACAAACATGAGCTGAAGGCACGTCACAGAAAGAAAATCATGTATGACCTCCTAGTGAAAGGAGATTGAACCCTATTGGCTCAGGGAAGTGAAAGGGGCGGGGAGTATCAAAGGTGGCAAAAATTCTTGAAGAAGAGATGGTTCCTGGATGCAAACTCATGAATCCCTCCGATATAATGACCCTCAAATTCCTGCCCATTGTATCATGTGAAGTGAAAAGATCTTTCTTGCTAAAGAACGTATTACCTAACCGACAAAAGACGGAACTAGACATTTGAAAACCTAGAAAAGATGTTGGTAATTGCATGCAGTAGGACGTAAAAATTAATCATACTCACGAATTCTATTGTCTTTTTTCATGCATTCAAACGTATCATTTCACGTCGTATTTCATATACTATTTATTATTCAGACGTTCCTTTCATTGACTTAAAACTCAAATGAGAAATGAAAAAAGTGACTTGGCTAGGCTTATTTGTCCTGTAAAAACGTGTTTTCTGGTTCCTCTGGTAATCACAAGACAACAAACGTAAACCCTTTCTTAGTAAAAAAGTCAACTTTTATTTTCATTAAGTATGATGAAAAATAAGAATATTTTCACCATTGAAAAGAAAAAATTGGCATAGAAAGAATGTGTTGGAGAATATATTCGCCTTAAAAACGCACAAATGAATTCATAATCGGGCTCGAATTTTATCTTTTCGGCCTCGTTTTTATTGATTATAATGAGTGTGGATTCCTCTCCTAATTGATTGCCATTACTCGGGCAACTCCAAGTAAATCAGCTAGTTATGATACATTTTAGTAAAGTGTTCAAGTTCTTGACTGCTATTATTGAATCTTATGAAAATACGTGGAGATCTTGAGGTCAGTCAAAGGTTGATAAAAAACTACAATTTCATCGCCAACGTTTCGTTCTATTTATAGAACTTCTACACGGCTAGAAAAATCTTACAAAAATAACTGATACTGAAAAAATTACAGAGAGGAATAGTTTGCATATGTGTGACTTGAAAGAAAAGAAACTTACTTTACTTGATTTACTGCTACTGTAGTGGCTAGAGGATGGATCAGTTATTTTTGTATGATTCTTCTAGGAAGAAGTTCTATAAATAGAACGAAACGTTGCCGATGAAATTGTAGTTTATATTATCAATCTCTGACTGAGTCTCAAGATCTCCTTGTACTTTCGCAAAAGATATTTTAGTATTAATTGTTATGCGTGATTTGATTATAGAAATCAGCGTGTTCCCTGCGCCAGCTCTGCCATACCTTTCGTCGACTTGAGGGCCTGGATCGATGAGAGGCCTGCTGCTTAATGATTCCAAATAACTTTACGATAAACGCCAACAGCAGCTACATCTACCAAACTTCGAACAAGCAATCAACGCCATAGCGAAAAATAAATGGAATTTTCAATATCAAAACTTTGTGATAACCTAATTTGAAGGTAATTTTTCTACTTCTTTCTGAAAAGATCTTCATGAAGGAGAACAATTCATTTTCAACGAACTTCAATTGAAGTTTTTTGAATAGACAAAGTTGTGTAATTTTAATATTAATTTATTGTACTGAAATGCAGATATTTAATGAGGATATTGCGTTATTATTACAATTCCATTATGTGCCAATTGAAATAATCGTTTGTTAAACCCTATTTGTCCTGAAAAATTGTCTGATTTTCGATTATTCGACATAATTTGATGAGAATCCACCTGAATCAACGAGAACCCCACCTGTCCCGGCTAAAGAAAGCATTGAAACATATTCTTGAGTGCGTGCATTACAGCAATGACCTTATGTCCGGTTGTTATATGATCGTACTTATAAATGGGTAATATCAAAATTTCGCTCACATTTATGTCACTGATCAGTATTGCCGTCAAATTTCAACTAAATACAGTTTTGTAAGTGTTTTAAAAATTTCTCCTTGGAAAAGTATGTGAAAGTTGTACCTACAGGACCCAGGAGAAAATACATAAGTCCGTATTTCTCACTCCCTACAGCTGTCAATAACCAGAGGTATACAACTTCCATCGTCACTACTCAGCGAAATATTTATTGGGGCTGTTATATCCACTTACACTATGAAAGAACACACCATCTACAATGGATATCCGCCTCAGGAAAATAAATTGGATCAAATCAAGTAGCTTTATCAGCCCCTTATTTCAGTGTCATACGGGTTTTCCTCACTCCCTACAATGTTTTGAAATGTTGCCCCCAACTGACAGGAAAGGGTGTTAATGAAGTTGCTTCTGTTTTTCTGACATCTCTCATTCAAGATGATCCCAACGCTGGTGGTTGGATTTTGCCTAGACCTTCCCAGTCAGTTCTATCGGGAAAACCATCCCTGGAGGCAGCAGTGTAGGTTTTTTTAACTCTCACTCCCTACTCCAATAACATTCTGACTGTGGCAAGTGAAACTTGATCGCACTTGTTGACAATTAAAGTAGTTGTTGGAAGTTCGTTGGCAACATTTTGGTTCAACCAGTTTCAATTGATTTGTGGCCCATAAAGGCGGTGAAAGGCTATAACCTCACTCCCTACAGTATCCAGCCAATAGCCCCTTAAATTGTTGGGAGTGAGATCTGCTTGTAGCAAGTGAAATTTTGGCAAGGAAACCTTAGTATTTACTGTTGCTAAAATTAAGCTAATTTGTGGTGTTCCACTCACCTAAATTGAAAGACTTGAGCTCCCATGGAGGTTGGAGGCTCAAGAGGGGAAGAAATAGTAGTATATACCTCATTCCCTATCAATGTTGTTTTTTTATGACGTATCAGCAGTACGGTTCAAGATTATGTGTGCTCACTTGGGTAAAATGCCGAGAGAACCGCAGTGATCGATTAGGAACAAGAAAATTGATCGTTTCAATTTTTTTTTTTTTTTTTTTTTTTTTTTTTGAAAAGTCGATACCCAAATGTGACCGAAATTTTGAAATAACCCAAATACCAGCATTTATAAAAACTATTCCAAATTCTTAATCAAACAGAAAATGATGTAGGATCGGCAGCATAAGTTGTATGGGCTTGAATCGATCGGTCACTACTCCCTTCCCTACACCCTAATAAGAAAAGTCCCTCAAATTTAAACTCAAATTTTGTTGTATTCGCTAATATTGCTAATAAATTACTTACTTCTGATCAATCCAAACTGTGTTTTACATCAATAATCATTACTTTTTTCTGGTTAAAATTGGCATATCGACAGTTTTCTTATTAAAACATGCAGTGAATGTAGTTTTGTCGTTGTTCATGTGGCTCCCAGTAGGTATGCTGTCCTTAATCAACTTAACGGAAGTAGGTGTTTACGCAAAATGAACTCCTGTAGCATTCGAGGCTACTGATATTTTATTACTATTGGTTTGTTGCATATCAGCTAGATTAAACATTAATATGGACGGATGGGTCGTGGGATAAGCGGGTTTTGATGCTCGAGTAATGATTTAGGGGGCAATGAAATACACTGCCTGCTACCTAGCGAGTGATCCTGAAACTATCTCCTGCTCCTTGATCCTTTCAGAGTTATCATCAGGTGACAAGATTTAGTTTTGCAGAGGAGTAATACTACAGAGTTAATTTAGAAGTAAAACTGAAAATCCGTGTGGATGTGTCACACGGTGAGCAACGAATCTTGAAAACGACCGGTTTGGAAGAAGAGATGGATATGAACCGGTAAGTTTAACTTCAACAGAAAACATTTCCAACTTTCGCCAGTGAGGAAGTACTGAATAATAATGATATTATCAAACAATCATTAAGTATATCGTATGAGCGACTTTTAAAAAGCCGAATTTGAAGAGATTCGGAAAAAAACGTTATAGAACAAATGTTGCGAATTAGTTCAAAATCGACAAGAACACTTCAAAACGGACTAAAATTTGTTAAAAAGTGTGTATTTTACAACTTTTTTTTACCTACTCTAACTGCTTAATCTTTGAAAGAATAATTTCCCCTAATGTCATGCTGAATTTTTCTAAAAATTTGGTTCTTAAAAGTGTGGCTTTCAGCAAATTTTTTTAGAAAATGATCGCAGACGAGAACTATTAATAGAACTGAGATAAAAACTTCATTCTGTGTTCAATCTTTCTTAATTTCGTTGGACTACACTTTTTAGCCCATTCAATTGGTCACATTTCAAAATTTACCTTATGGTTTATTATTCAATAATAAACAATAGAAATCGCTCTTGAAAAAAAATTCTAACCCCCCCTGAAAATTTCATGGTTTACGTTTCAAAGGGTGTAGAATCCGATCCTCAATAAAAAATTTTCCGTCTGTCCGCCGTACGCACGATTTCTCCCAAACGGCTAGAGCAAAAAAGCTGAAATTTTCAGGAAAAATCCATGTTGGTCCGGCGGCGCCCCAATTCTTGAGCCAGCTCTCTCACTTAATTTAAAGTGCCCTTTAAGGATTGTCGAAGTTTTGTAAAATCCCTAAAAACCTCAAAAAAAGTCAAGGCGGCCTAAATTTAGACCCTTTTTGAAGAACTTTCCACGAGGAATCGAATGAGCCCCTCCCCAGGTCCGTAGGTCAAACCATTCCCGATGTATGGCCCGATTTATGGTGCCAACATTTGCGTTATTTTGGTTTATTATTGTTTTGTTTTGATAGCAGTAACATAATGACGTAGTGATGTAGTAATGTGGATACTGGAGTAAACTCCTAAAAAGCTTCGTAGCCGATACACGGGTTGAAGCGTTCTGATAACCAAAAGCAGTATCAGGAAGCACACAAATATGATCAACTGATCAATCCAAATAGGTATTTTGTTTGAGAACAGATTTACGTGCTCTATGCATATCTCCTGAAATTCAAAAATCGTGAACGCAAGCCAATTGAATAATAAACTCCAGTGAAAGAATTTGCAGCGTTTTAAAAAAAGAAAAAGAAAAAACTGTTATCGATTATCTACTCAAGTAAAATGCATTTTATCATCATCAGTCATGAACTAGGTCGTTTAAAAATTGAAGCTCGAAGTTACCCAACAAATTTTACATGAATTTTACTGAAATGTGCCGAAAAATTCACAGAAATGCTGCAATTTTCTAAAATATCCGAAATTCTGCAAAAATATGCAAAATTCGAAAATATCCAAAACCAATTCTAGAAATTGCAATTTTCGTTTGAAAAGAAGCAAATTACGTGGAACAAATTTTTAAACAATATTTTTGTTCAGAAAGTGCTCAAATTTCAATTCAATTCGAAATAAATTCGATGCAATAATCTGTGGAAAATTCGTATACACGATCATCCAGCAAGACTTATAACTTTTTTAAATGTAAAATTCTAACGTTTTACCGAAATTCTTAGCTCGATTTTCTCGAAATTGTGTTCTGCGCTCGCTGCTCTCTTTTGTTGTTCCTGTCGCTCTGTTTTTCGAACGCAACTAATTTACAATGTTTGCCTCCCCAGTTTCGAGATTATTATTTATTGCGGCATCGTAATTTCGAGCGGCAGCGCGTTCTAGAAAAAAAATACGTAAAAATATTTTCGGAAGAAGATACACCTCCATAAATCAGTCGAAACATCCTACGTAGACCCGGAGATTGACTACGTTCGTCCCCCAAACTGAACGGATATGATATTACATCATTTTGCGGTAAGAGAAAATTTACTTTATCCGCCGTAAATCATCGAAATATCCACCCACTGCCGACTTAATTATGTCTTCTAGTTCAGGAAAAAGCCGGATTTAGGTTAGATACGCCTGTATAATCTTAGTTGCGTTTTTAGCGAGAAATAAAGCTATTTTAAGGGCTACGCACGTTTTAAAATGGAAATTTACTATCATTTTCCTCATGAAAATCAAGCATCCCAAAAGAATGGATAAGTTCGTTGGTCAAATTGGTCAAATTTAACGAAAAAATACAAAACAAACTAGATAACAAATTAGATAACCTCCCTAAGGAGGTAGATATCGCGACCGGTTTTTTTGGAGTGGGGTTTGGGTGTTAGTTCTAGGTTGAGAAGTTTCTATTATCTACTGTGGACGAACTTCTACGGATCTGAAACCACTTTTGAGTCCAAAATTACTAGGAAAATGAAGCCTAACTTGTCTATGCCAGCATTCAAATTATTATTCAATAATAAACCATTGTAATCGCTCTTGAAAAAAAATTTTAACCCCCCTGAAAATGTCATGGTTTACGTTTTAAACGGTGTAGAATCCAAATCTGCAATAAACATTTTTCCGTCCGTCCGCCGTACTCCCAAACGGCTGGAGCACAGAATCTAAATTTTCAGGAAAAATCCATGTTGGTCCGACGACGCCCAATTTCTTGAGCCAGCTCTCTCAAGTAATTTAAAGTGCCCTTTAAGGGTTGTCAAAGTTTTGTAAAATCCCTAAAAACCTCAAAAAAAGTCAAGGCGGCCAAAATTTGGACTCTTTCCTGGCCTCCCCAGGCCCGTAGGTCAAACCATTCCCGATGTATGGCCCGATTTATGGTGCCAACATTTGCGTTATTTTGGTTTATTATTGTTTTTGTTTTGATATCAGTAACGTAGTGATGTAGTAATGTGGATACTGGAGTGAACTCCTAAAAGGCTTATACACGGGTTGAAGCATTCTGATATGTATGAAACGCTGCAAATTCTTTCAGTGGGGTTTCGGTTTATAATTGTTTTTGTTTTGATAGTAGTAACCTAGTGACGTAATGATGTAGTAATGTGTATACTGGAGTGAACTCCTAAAAGGCTTTATAGGCGATACACGGGTTGAAGCATTCTGATAACCATTAAAAAAAAAAGCAGCAAATTCTTTTATTGGGGTTTATTATTCAATTGGCTTGGGTTCATGATTTGAATTTCTACTAAGCTTTGGAGTATGCGTGTTTCACAGGTGATAGAGTGATTATTTAATTTCAGGAGATATGCACAGAGTAAATCTGTTCTCAACCAAAATACCTATTTGGATTGATCAGTTGATCATACTTGTGTGCCTCGTGAAATTCAATAATCGCTCTATCACTTGTGAAACACGCACACTCCAAAGCTTAGTAGAAATTCAAATCATGAACGCAAGCCGATTGAATAATAAACCCCAGTGAAAGAATTTGCAGCGTTTTTGGTCTGTTTCTGCGCTTAATGCTTAATGTGTGCGTGGCGATCGAGCTGGCTAAACGTTATGGCTAATCAGACAACTAGTGGTTGCAGTCCATTCGCATTTTTCAACATCAATTCTAATGCCTTTTATAAGTAAGGAGTACGCCGGACGGACATTGCAGATGAGTTCGTATTTATGCACTTTGAAACAAAAAATGACAGAACTTTGGAAGTTGAAAGTTGAAAATTGATGTGTTACAGTTTAGGTATCATGACATCGTTTCCAGAAATTTGATTTCTATCTATAATACTTTTGTTAAACACTTTCATTATCACAATACTACCTATATGTCAGGCTAATTTTGGATGACACATGAGTTCCAACAAATAAAATAAATAGCACCACGTGAATCAGCGTTAAAAAATAATGAAATTTCATGTGCCGCACTTGGGGTCTACGGTGGACAATATTTTCGCACAGCTTTAGGGGTACAGGGGGCCGAAAAAATCGATTGAGGTGTCAAATGTTCATAAGCTTTTGCGTAGAATCCGAATTTGCAATAAAAAATGGGAGTTCCCATTTGAAATAACAAAGTTGATGCGCAAATGGCGCATGCGCAACGCGCGAAATTGTGATATTTGACTTCCTTCTTCAAAATTAGTGAAGTTAATATTTGAAAATCTTTTTTAGGCTCGGAAATTACGGAGATAAATGCCTGGTCTACTAAATTTTGGACACCCTGTATATACGCAATTGGTTGGTTGATTTCAGTAAGTCAGGAGCTTTCTTTCTTTTGAGGTTTCTAGGCTGATTTGTTCCCCACAATGACAATAGATTCTGAAAAATTGTTGGAGAAGGATGGTTCGATATGTTTATATGTGGACGGTGGATTTGATAACTACGTCGACACTTGGAACTTCCAGATCTCAGTACAGTACTTCGTTTCTGACATACCATGGTTTATCTGTTATCATTCTCTACGCTGGGTTTTGTTGAGTTTGAATTCTTTCCATCTGAGTTTTAGTAGCCAACCCCCAGATGGTACAAGCGTATTGCTATATTGGTCTTACTGAAGAGATGTATAGCAGATGTCTGTCATCTAGTGAGAGAACTGATGAGCGTCCGAGCTCAGGACTTTAGGAGATTCATCCTACAGCGTAGGCTCTTCAGCATTTTTCCTATTCTCTTCATCATTCCTCGTAATCATATGTGAGGCATTGTGGTAGGTAAACACCCAGGTATCTGACTTCTCTGACTCTGGGGACTAGGTCGTTATAGAAGGCCAATGGGTTTGTATGAAAGTTCCTTTTCAGTGTAAATGTTGAGGTGGTTGATTTATAGCTTATTAGAGGTTATTCTACATACATTCAGTCCATTGTTCAATTCCATGCAGATGGCTTAGGATGTTGTTTGAGGCTATTTGTAACAGATGAGTAACCGGACAGAATAGCGTGGTCATCGGCGAACATCGCGGAAATTGTGTTAAGGGATACGAGTTTGTTGCTCACGTTACAAGATAGAGAATGGCTCCCCAGACACTCCCTTGTGGTACCGATGCCTTAATGCATTTGCCAGCGGGCTGGTAAATGTCGCATTTCACGTGCAATGTACTGTTGGAAATAAATTACTGCACTAGTATGTATCTGGCAGTAAGGGTTTTAATTTATACTGTAAACCAGGGTACCAAACGCGGTCGAAGTCTATTTCCGTGTCAAGGAACAACCCATGGTACAGAAATTGATGACTTGGCTCGCGGATCGAGTTACGCGAGGGTGAAAAAAATCAAGAAGAATAAGAAGAAAAAAGTTTATTGAAAATATTACACAGAATAATTATTACATATACAAACAAAAAACGTACATTACTACGTCACTAGGTTACTGATATCAACACAAAAACAATAATAAACCAAAGTAACGCGAATGTTGGCACCATAGAACGGAACGGACGGCGTACGGCGGACGGACGGGAAAATTTTATTGCAGATTTGGATTCTACGCCCTCTGAAACGTAAACCATGAAATTTTCAGGGGGGTTAGAATTTTTTTTTTCCAGAGCGATTACAATGGATTATTATTGAATAATAAACCAATAAACACATTAATGGTAATGAAAAGAATTACAAAATTAAAAGTTAAATTCACGGACTAACATTGACCTAAACGCCATGACAGCCCACAGTAATTCGCCAGCTTGGGATATCCACCCTCCTTTAACATCCCTTGTGAGAACTGATTTGGAAAAGGCTGTCATTCTAAATTCTGCCAACACCGAGCACCTAAATAGGAAATCGTCTTCTTTCTCCTGAGAGTTACACAGTGAGCATTCTTCGCATCTGTCTGTGTGGAGTGGTTTCGCATTTAGGTGTAGCATCTCCCCTCTAAGTTTAAAAATCCGTCTACTAGTGTACAGGTCCAACTCCGAACCTCTCATCAAACTAGCAGGCTTAATCTCGGCGTTGGGTTCCCTGTACAATGAAAGTCATCGATTCCTCAACTATCTTCCAGCACAAGTTCTTTTTGCTTTCCCTAACTTTCGCTACCAATTCTTCGGCTTGTCTCTGGATCAGTGATCGATTCATTACTGAAAGGTTGTTGGTAATATCATGCTCCGTTGAGAGTCGATCCAACTGTCCAGCCCATGAGACCTTGCGCTCTTTCTTTCATCCCCTTTGCCACAATTTTTGGTAGGCGGTTATCGTTAAGATTTGCCAATCTCGCCAGATACCTACTTCAAATGCGCCTCAAGGGTAAATGTAGAAATAAAGTCCAGCTCAGTTTCAATGTAAGTCGGAGCAAACCCTGGCAGCCGGAACAACTTTCTTATGAACTTTCTTATGTGCTGCACCCCTTCTGCCGCTGCATACTCTTGAAACCCCCAGCAGGGAGCCGCATAGCACAGAATCGCGCAAATCACAGCATTGAAAACTTGCATTTTAACTTTTATTGGGACAGAAGGGTTCGCTACCAATTTACCCCACACACTTCTCCGAGCTTTGTTGTGAAATAGTCACAGATTTGGAACTGAGTCACAGTTCAGTGACGTCATATGTTATGTTTATACTACTCCCAGTTCAGTCGTCTTCCTTGTAATGTCCGATGTGTATCGTGTCATGTCCTTTCTCAATACGAGTATTCTTTCCGTACTCCGTGTTCCAGGTTCTTTAAACTCACCAATCCACTGCTAAAACACTTTAGCTTCAAGTAGCTTCCCCTTCTGTTAAACGTGCTTTGTGACGGAAAGCCTAGGTGTTAACTCAACACCCAGGTATTTATAACTACTCACGATTTCAATGACATCCTCGCCAAAACTCCAATGCTCTGATGCTCTTCGCCTTAAACCATTCTGGAACACTACTATTTTCGACTTGAACAAGTTCACCCTGAGCCCTGATTTGCTCCAATAATCTCAGTATGTCAATATTTGTTTGCAGCTTAAAAAATCAAACGAAGCGTCAACTTTTGATGAAATTGAGCGTAGAATTCGAATGTGGAATAAAATTGAAATACTACTACCCCCCTCCGGTCAGCAAAAGCAGATTTTCCGAGGTCTGTTGCACAGCCACACTACAATTGGGAACAAAGCAAGAATGATGAAAATCGGGCAGCATCGACGAAATTGATCATATCCTGAGTTGAGTCGCCAACATTTACCTGGGGGAAAAAACACGTTCTTTCTTCTGAACTCCTCCAATTTTACTCTTCCGCCGTGAAATTCGTAACGTTCGAAGTTTTTGCACAATTTGAATAAATTGGGATTGAACCAAAAAAGAATCGTGGAAATCGGTTGGGAAGAAGCTGTCAAAATGCAAAATTTTTAGCACAATCATACACACATTCTCTCTTTAACTCCAGGACTGTTTTTGGCCACTCATCTGCGGAACAGAACTGCGGCAGCCAAGTTGAGCATTTTGGTTAGCTTCGGCTCATTCTTCAAGCTGTCAAACGTCCCTATCAATGACAAATATGGCCTGTTTCAATCGGCATCTTGTAACGTACAGGTTTAGGGGCTTGAGCGACAACGAGAGGTTGAGCAGGTCGTCGAGTCTTTTGTAAAAAGGGTTCTCTTCCTCGGATTACTCCGGATTATGTTGCCTACCTAGAGACCGGGGTGCTGCCCATGTTCTTGTTCATTCTTAGTCTGCATGCGAAGTACCTTCTTAAGGCCGGGACACACCTGTCCTACACTCTTCCGATCCAGCTCCGCTCGGATTTTGCCCCGAAAATCGGAACGGTGCGGGATCGGAAAGGGATGGGCACACTTGTCCCGCCTCGCCACGTCCAGCTTCCCTCCGACCGCCAGACGCCTCTCTAACGTTAACAGTGTCCTGTGACTGTGAAGGAAATGTTGAAGAATTTTAGCAACAGGGATTTGGCCATGGTGGCACTTGCTCTCGATGAGGAAGGTGAAGAGTATGGAAGGTGTTTGGTGACGAAGAACCAAAATAAACGTAGATTCCGGG
Source organism: Creontiades dilutus (assembly GCA_031894815.1). Lineage (NCBI taxonomy): Eukaryota > Metazoa > Arthropoda > Insecta > Hemiptera > Miridae > Creontiades > Creontiades dilutus. The sequence goes on from JAVIWC010005620.1 coordinate 825,878, forward strand.
TGCACGCTGCATGGAAAAACAGACCTGAAGAAGGAGAGTTTTCATCGTTGCTACCTCATATTTTGGACGATGAAACCAAGTTCTATCAATATTTGAGAATGTCGATGTCTACTTTCAGTTTGTTGGAAGCAAAAGTAAATAAAAGGTTTGGTCGTACAGTACCGGATATTCCCTCACACACTCAATTAGCTCCTCCGGTTTGATAGACATTGTTATTTAATTTTAGTTTGAAAAACCACCACAAAACGGCACGAAAAAATTCACTAGAGCTTGGAAAATGAGAGCACGTCCGTCCTGCACCCTTCCCGCAAGCTGGACAACGAATTCCGATAGATTCCGATTCCGGTGCAGGATCGGAAGCGAAATGAGTTTCGGACGGGATGGGATCGGTCGTGTGTCGGAAAAGTGTGAACCACAGGGTTCAAGTTCGAATACATTGCCCTCTCCGACACCCGTCCGACTGCATGATCGGAGCTAGATCGGAAGAGTGCAGGACAGGTGTGTCCCGGCCTTTAAAGTGTTGAGATGCCTGGAAATCGATATACAGGAGAAAATCGCTGATCCGGCACGTCTGAGACTTCGGCAGTGCCGGATTACTGAATGTCGTCTTAATTACTAATGGTCGTTTTTTTGGAAGAATAGCGGAAATACCGCTAAAATGGGCAGTTAAAAGGGCTATTAATAGTTACCAAGCCATTTTCCCGTGTTCTATTGTGATTTCTCTGATTTTGGCAGTGAAGGAAAATGTTAAAAACAAATCAAAGAAATATATGTCATAGGTGCCGAGTCATTACCCTCGACCTCTAGCCGAAATCGCCCGAACTCTGCCATACGCGCCTGCAAGCTTTATTCAGTACAAAAAAAAAAAAAAAAAAACAAATCCGACCGATACCGGATTACTGAAGGTGCCGGATTAGCGGGGTTTTACTGTACTGAGGTTGTATCTCGAGAAATGGTTAGCCGAGAATTATTTTGTTACAAAGAACTGAGAAATATCTCTGATCGGCTTGGATGCAACTTGGACATATTTGAAATTTCTGGCAAAAAAACATTCATTATAATAAAAATACATTTTTTAGTCCAAAAATAGCGGCTTTAGGGGGGGGGGGGCGTCTCATTGGTTATGTAATTTTACCTAATTTTTGTAGGACAAACGGTGGTATTCAGTTAGTCTTACATTTTGAAGTAATTTCAAAACCAAGAATCCCAATTCCAGCCACAACAAGGGTGATTCTGCCTTTGCAAGTCATCTGAATTAGTCCAATCATAGCTTTATTCTTGATCTGACAAACAGGCTAAGAGAGACGACAAAGAGAGGTATGTTGGGTGTGCTAAAAAAAATTCGAAATGTTCAAATGAGGTTATTTCTCAAAATATTTCACCATTAAAGGGTTCATTCTTGCAATAAGTTGGCAACTATACAATTCCATCACCCCACAATTGTTAATAGCGATAGGTCAGGAAACTGTTTGAATGAGGTTATTTCTCAAAATATTCCACCATTAAAGGGTTCATTCTTGCAATAAGTTAGGCCCCCCCTCTCCATAATGTTATAAGTCTTAATTGGCATTAGTTGGTCCTCCCCGTCCTTATCATTTCCTTGAGCCAATAGGATTCAATCTCCTTTCCCCTGGATCTACATAAGATGTGGTTTTTGTGCTTTCTTTCAGTTCATGTTTGTTACTGATGATGACCTAACTTTTTTTTGAGAGAGAGAGAGAGAAAACGTCTATTGATCATTATGTGGGATGGAATGTTGGATTAGTTGGGGATGTGAAAAGTGTAAATTGATATGCCAAAAGTTGAAATTGAGTCGCCAAAAGTTTAAATTGAGATGCCAAAAATATTAAAATTGATTTGTGCCAAAGGTTCAAATTACTTTGCCAACATTTTCAATCTGATAATACGCCAAAAATTCCAATTGATTTTGCCAAACTAATCTGATTTTCTTTTTTTCTTTACTTTGACCTAACTGTCGAAATCGATTTAACTGTGAAACTCATTATTTTCCTGGAAATATACACAACGTTCCATCTTACTCAATCGTTATTGGTTCAGGAGCCTATCGATGAGAAAGTTACCAACAGCAAGTAGTTTCAAAAGTGTACCATCCCCACGTATGTATGTGTACCAATTGTATTCATTGACTGAATGAATTATCTATCAACCTGTCTACACTTGTCCTTGTTTAAACGCAGAGATCATTTTGGTGTGATTCAAAAACAGTTTCCACCATGAACAGATTCAATTTTCCACAAAAAGTAACACTGATCAAAACTTAATAGTTTGTCGGCAGGGAATCGCAATGGGTTCCCCTAGGAGATTCGGTTAATTTGGAAAACAGTGTGAAGCGTCGTGACAGAGGGTTTTCCGGAAAATTATTGAACGAGGAGGGAAGTGCCGTGGAAGGGGAGGTTGATAGTTCATGAAACGGCCGCAAGAACAGACGAGCGCTGCCTCCCGCCGTAATGGGAATCGGGGAACAGTGTCGCCAAAACAAATTGTCAAATATCCGTCGACTAAGCATAAAAAGTCCGTAGATCGGCAAAAAATTGGCTTAGAACCAAACCATTTGAAAGAAGGACTTCAACACAATAAGAACTTCAAAGATGTAATATACAATTAAATTTATCTTAAAGTTACTAGAGTAAGAGCTTGTTTTAAATGAGATATCAACCGCAGTTTAATATTGGAGGTTTTGTACGCTTCCGAGTCAATTGATGAGTAGCGGAAGCGTTGTATTCATTTCTGGGAGATCCACAGTTTTTTCTCGCCAAAGTTAAATTTGGACATTTTAGTCTAAGTCTTTAAATTAGACATTTTAGTCTAATCGCATTTTCGTTGCACACTATTCCGAATAACTCCTATTTTATGTCTGCTGTGTAAATGTCGGGCCATCTGTCCGCAAGTCCTTGCAACAACTTAGTTCTACAGTTTTAATCCGATTTTCATGGAATTTTCAAGGAGTGTGTGGTATAGATGATCCCCTATGAGTTTCATCGCCCATAACCAATAGTCTGGTCTACGCTTACGTAAAACCCATCAAACGTCATTTATCACTTTCTAGTCGGTCAAACTTGCTCAAATTCGGAATCTAGGTGGAAGAGATGGTTTGGTACATAATCTTATATAAATCTTAACTCTATTGTACCATTATTGTGTTCCCTATAGAATTATCGCGATTGACCTGCAATAGGTTCATGAGTTCTAGGATACAGAATAATCTCTACGTCTCAGGGCTCAGACTAGTTATGAAGTGGGAAAGAATTCAAGCTGGTATTGGAAAATAATTATGTATTGAACCTCTTGGGAAGGGTTGGGGGATGTCTACTGGGCTATCAGAGTGCCAAAATCTTGCTTGCAATTGAAATGTACATTTATACCCGTAACAAACATAAAATCAAGCTACCTATGTTTTACAGTATCTACGCTTTGAAACAGCCATGAAAAACAGACCGAACGAGAAATCCATAGCAACCAGACGCATTGACCATGATTTGCATAACATCGCACCCGTTATATATATATTTATTTAAACTAGATAAATATTATATTTGGGGATACATAGGTACATAACATATATGGCACAACGTGTAATTACCTGTTTTCTATACGTGTTAGTAATTGCCATAATTTAAACTAATAGTTACCTTCAATATTGAACACTATGTTGGGAATCGGATTCAATAAAAAAATATGGACTAAAAAAATCAAGGGGATTCTAATAAACTTTAGGTTGACTGAACAAAGATGGATGCCGCCTCTCGATTCTTAAACCGTACTGCTAATACGCCATTTTGACTAACATACTAACAAGAGGACGCATGATTTGCATAACATCGATCAGTGTACGATACAAAATTCATTTGAAAAACGGTAGACTGGGGATCCAAACGGCACTAACTTCCAGAATCTTATCCAAAGGATATTACTTAAAATTCCAATAAACTATCATAATAGTTTTTAGATGGGAAAAACACTTATGTATGGTAAAAATATGAAGAAAAATAAAATAAATAAAAACTGGGGTTTATTGGGGCTTATTATTCGTGATTTGAATTTCTACTAAGCTTTGGAGTGTGCGTTTTCACAGGTGATAGAGCAATTATTGAATTTCAGGAGGCACACAAATATGATCAACTGATCAATCCAAATAGGTATTTGGGTTGAGAAAAGATTTACGTGCTCCATGCATATCTCCTGAAATTCAATAATCGCTCTATCACTTGTGAAACACGGACACTCCAAAGCTTAGTAGAAATTCAAATTATGAATGCAAGCCAAATGAATAAAATTGAATGATAAACCCCAGTGAAAGAATTTGCAGCGTTTCATGCATATCAGAATGCTTCAACCCTGTATATAATAAAGCCAGGAGTTACTCCAGTATCCACATTACTACATCAGTAGTCACTAGGTTACTGCAGTCAAAACAAAAACAATAAACCAAAATATGGCAAATGTTATGGCACCAAAATCGGGCAATCAATCGGGAATGGTTTGACCTACAGAACTGGGGAGGGGCTCATTCGATTCCTCATGGAAAGTTCTTCAAATAAAGTCCAAATTTAGGCCGCCTTGACTTTTTTTGAGGTTTTTAGGGATTTTACAAAACTTTGACAGCCCTTTGGCACTGTAAATAGTGAGAGAGCTGGCTCAACATGATTGGGCGTCGTCGGACCAATATTGACTGAAAATTCAAGCTTTTGGAAATCACGTTTATTCCTGACGGACGGAAAAAAGATTCGGATTCTTTGATGTTGAATTTTCAGGGGGGGGGGGGGGGGGGTTGAAGAATTTGGGATTTTAGGGATTTTACAAAACTTTGAGCCCTTAATGGGCACTTAAAATCAAGTGAGAGAGCTGGCTAAAGAATTGTTGCGTTATCGGACCAAAATGGATTTTCCCTGAAAATTCCAGATTTTTTGCTCCAGTCGTTTGGGAGGAATCGTACGTACGGCGTACGGACGGAAGACGGTAAAACTTTCATTGCAGATTCGGATTCTACTCCCTTTGAAAAGTAAACCATGAAATTTTCAGGGGGGGGGTTTAGAAATTTTTTTTCAAGCTCGATTACAATGGTTTATTACTGAATAATACACCAATAGTGGTTTCTTTTGATTACGAGACTCGCATACTTACGTCTAACTTGTTAAACAAGTTTATTGTAATATAAAAAATTAGTTCTAAAACAAAAATATCATTTCAAAAATACAATATGAATTTTTAAAAATCTTAAAAAATCACCCCAGTAAATCTGTCCATGAATACACCTCCTGGAGTGGGTAACAGCTATCCCCCGGAAAGAGTGGTTAGCTCCTTAATATTTGAAAAACAATATCTCCGTTTTCTACTTCCCAAATTTAATATTTTTATGTATCAAAATGTCTTGAAAAACCGGCAGAGTTCTATAAAAATAAGAAGAAAAAAATCAAAAAATTTTCGATTTTGATTTTTTTTTATTTGTTTTTAATAGTGTTTATTTGTTTAAGACCATTACAAAAGTATTATACCTTAATGAAATTTGTGCATAGCTGTGATTGTAAAACAACGAATACGATGAATGCCTTCATCTACATCGTACCCTCCTTCCACCCAGTCTGTACATAGCCGCTTGGGCTTTCCCAGACCTCATTTATTCTTATCCATCTGGTCTTTTTATTCAGTCGGAATCCCTGCTATGGAGTGCCAGTATGGTTACAGTTTACTTCAATTTAGTTCCTTTAGTTCCATTATTGTTTATATTTCTTTGTATTTATTGGCAACTGATTTTGCTGTTGAATGGTTTGGAAATGATATTTGGTGATGTTTCTGTTATGTGCGTTGGGCTGCTAGTGTTCTTTTTTCTTTGAGTATTTCTTTAGTCATTTTTGTGAAGATCTTCCATAGTCTTTTCCTTTGCGGTATTGCGTCTGTACGTGTTGTTGTAATGCTGGTCAATGGTGTTCTGAATGTGTCGAATCTATAGCATTCCCATATGATGTGATCGCAAGTCTCGACCTGGCCGCATTCGCATGTTGCTTCACGGTCTGGGAAAAATTCCGCCAATTTTGCCTTAAAGCCCCCGTGTCCATTAACTGCTTGAACCGTGTATTTATCAATATCTATTTTCTGCTTCAGCCGCTCAGCCACACTTGGCCAGTACCGAAAAGTCAGCCTTCCCTTGTCGGAAGAGGTCCAGCGTTCCTGCCATTCGTTTATCACTATGTCCTTTATTCCTTCCAGTGCTCTTTCACTATCAAAACTTGTGCCGAGCGCCGCTTGAGCCGCCGACAGGTTATCTTTTCTGACATAGTAACTTGCTGTGCGCTGCTTAATCAACAAATCGATCGGTACGGTAGTAGTTATAATTAGGCGAAAGAGAACCAAAACGGTACAGATTCCTATGCTACAACACAGAAAACGTACCAAAACCCTTCTCACCGGATGTGGCTGGACCCATGGGCAAACCGGTGAAGCGAGGGGTTAGCGAGGGCGGGACACGTACTGGGGGGACCCCTTGTACCAAAACGCTTCTCCTTGGACGGAGAACCAAAACGGTACAGATTCCTATGCTACAACACAGAAAACGTACCAAAACCCTTCTCATCGGCCTATGCTTCAGCGTAGGGCTGTACCAAAACGCTTCTCCTTGGACGGAGAACCAAAACGGTACAGCTGCGTATGCTATAACACAGGTTTTGTACCAAAACCCTTCTCCTTGGGAGTGTTGCTCTAGGCGGTGTCTGAGGGTGGCTCGATGCTGCGGCCTTTTGAAACGGACGAGATAGGTCTCTCCGTTTGTACAAAAAAGCTTCTCTAGGCAATTTCTGTGAACAGGGAGGAGGCTCGACGAGCGCGGTCTTTTGACACGGACGTGGAGGTCCGGTCTCTCCGCGGGACTGTGCAAAAACCCTTCTCTAGGCAATTTCTGTGAACAGGGAGGAGGCTTGACGAGCGCGGCCTTTTTACACGGACGAAGAGGGTACGGATCCTGTACAAAAAAGCTTCTCTTTCACGCAAATTTTTTATTATTTTTAACCTGAGCGACTGACTGATCGTTTTGGAACTTTAGTTGCCCTGCCACTACTTGTAGTGCATCATTAGACACGGTGCTGCAAGCCCTCGTCGCGGCCAGTAGTGCGGTTCTTTGGGCGCTTATCAGTTTTCGCTTAATATGAACTTTTGTTGCAACTGACCCCCAAAATGCACACTCATATGTCATGAGGCTCTCAAACACGCCCTTATACACCACCATCAAAGTTCTACGGGTGTCCACTTTCTGGCTTTTCAGCGTTCTTTTAACTACATTGAAAAATGTAGCTGCTTTCTTCGCAATGTACTCGACGTGGTCCATAAACAGCATTTTCTGGTCTATCCATACTCCAAGCAGCTTTATTTTCTTCTGGATTCCGACTTTGTCCCCATCTAACTTTAGCGTTGGTGGCCTATTTCCTGCCAATGTTCCTTTCACTACGATGGCTTGTGTTTTGCTTTCATCTACAGTAACAAAACGGAATTATCGGTAGATGTGGCAACACTGGTGGTTGAGGGGGTTCGAACCCCCACTCAGAAGGCGGGCTTTCCCCCTCCACCGCGCCGACTCCGCCGAGTCAAAACCCGCAGTTTCCCCCAGTGTTGGTGTCAGTAACATGGCGAAAGGTTGGCGTGTCAGTTCCACCGCAGTATCACGAGTCTCGCTCATCGCCCTGATAACGCTCGCGACCGGCTCGTCCAGCCGACTCCCCGAGCGGTCCGCCCCCGTCGCGGCGACCCGGACGACGGACCCGGCCGTCACCCTGGTCACCCTTCCCTTCCGCGTTCGTCCGGACGACGTCCGTTTCACCGGATCCCCCGCTCGGCCCGGCTCCCCGTGCTCCGTCGATCGCTTCAATCGGACTATTGAGTTCGTCTCGACGAATGAAACTCACACTGTGGTCAAACTCAGAACGTCTTCCGGCCCAAGGATATTGCACACGTGCGTGAAATCAGTGCGCCCGGATAACCCCAGTGATACGAGTGTCTCGCAATGGATACAACTCGGAGACGAAGGAACCTTCATCATCGACCAAAACTCAACAACAACCAGGTAAACTCATCAAAACTCATCATCAACCTCATCAAATTAAATTTCACGACAAAAAAATCTCTCCCATATCCGGATCAATCCGGTTTCGCGAGGTCCGTATTAAACAACTCTCCTTTATCGGACTATTTTTGCTTTGGCCGACGTCCAGCCGGCTGGGCGCCTCTATCTTTGTTTACACGAAAAACATTTTTTTGACTTGTGAAAACCTTTTTCACAGTGGAAAATGTTCAATGTGATTATCGATCGATATTACGTGTGATTGCGACGGCCGCACGAGGAAGCTTTTTCTCGTGCGACGCAGTATTTATAACCTGACTCATCGGGGGAGGTCACGTGGTTCATTCCCTTCCCATTTGTTTACCTCGCCGATCTGTCCAATGTTTACATCCTTTTAAAATAACTTTTTTTCGATCTTTATTATGTATAGGTATACATAAATAACTTAAATGTATATACTTCACTCACGAATTTTAAGATTTGAAGTTTCTTAAGATGCGCTCTGACTTCAGGTCTGTAGTTTATTGTGTACATTACAGTCTATTAAGAAATCCGTCAATATATCAGCAACCCCAGTCAACTCGGATTGGGCAAAATGAGTTACACCTACTAAGGGATGAGAAATCGTTGGATTTTCTTGTGCACGTTTGTTTCTAGTGTGGCATTTGAACCGCATTGTAGTGATTCATTCCGAATTTCAAGCTTCGTCAACAAAATACCAATCTCTGTACCTCAAAGGTAAACCATCATATATGGAAAACCCCAACTTTTCAGCTGAGCCAAAAGAAATTCCCAAAACCTCAAAGGTAAACCATCATATATGGAAAACCCCAACTTTTTAGAAATTCCCAAAATTAATTCTATGTTGTCATGATGCTACGTTTCAAAATAATTGTTACGAGCTACCATTTTTCCTCACAATGTAATGCTTTCTCCCCTTGCTTGTACGTTTTTCCAACACGAATTTAGGCTATCTCTAGCCCGGTTCTCCATTTCTAAGCTTCTAATCGTCAAAATTACAGAAAAATGGGCGTTTTAGATGGAACGCCTCAAAATGATTCCTACTTGTTGTTGGAAAAATGAATTTTACAAACTCATAGTAATGATTTATTAAAATCATAAAAATGACTGGTGAAATTCATCAAATGAAAAAAAAAGTCATGAGGACCATCTTTATCCATGTTATTCAATTCCTCCCCTTGGCTGAAGTAGAGAATAGGTAACCCCTTCTTCTTATCAGACTGTATCGATGTGTATATAGGATAATATATCGATACCATTGCCATGTATTATGGAATGATTTTTACGACCGTTATTTCGATAAACGTATTTTAATTACGCAGAGACACAAGTGTTGACACATTCTGATCTATTTGTCCAACTGATCTATACTTTACTGGAAGGATTGCTGTAGGATATTTTTCTGGTTTTGAGATGCGAGCGAAGCGAGCATCCATACCAGCAAACCAGACAGAACACACATCGAAAGCGTGGACCTATATCGATAGGAGACATCGGGTTTTTCAATATGACGACGGTCTTATCAGGAAGGGGTTACCTATACTCGACTTCTACCTAAATCTGAAAACAGGCGCCTAAAATTTGAAAAAAAGGGCTTTGTTAATTTGATTTTAATTGTTCGGAGAGTCTTGAAAATGCCCTCATTCGGTTCAGCGAGAAGAATCACGTAGTTTTCTCCTCCTCTCCCCTCATACTATTTCGCCCAACACCAGAGGTATTATCTCATGCCAAAACGCTGATTTGGTTTAAAAATTCACGCGTTTTCACGTTCAAACCCCAATTCCTCTTTCAAAAATTGGTCTGCAGTGAACATTTAATAGACCGATAGAAAGCTGATGAAATTCAGATTTTTTTGCCGTAGAAGCTCATCCATTTTCCAGTATTTTTAACAATTTTTGAAAAAAGCAGAAGGTTGATAATAATTCATGTTTAGACTAGAAAAATAAATTGAACAAAAAACCTTTTTAATAAAGCTTTCATTTGAATGCCCTAAAAGGAAGGAAACAAATTTTTACTTTCAAATTTTAACTGTTTACTTATAGCCTATATAACTTCACTCCCTACAATGTTTTGAAAAGTAGCCCTCAACTAGCAGGAAAGGGTGTTTATGAAGTTGCTTCTGTTTGATTGGCATCCCTTATTCAATATGGTCCCAACGCTGGTGGCTGGATTTTGCCTAGACCTTCCCACTCAGTTCTACCGGGAAAACCAACCCCGGAGGCAGCAGTGTGGGTTTGTTAACTCTCACTCCCTACTCCAATAACGTTCTGACTATGGCAAGTGAAACTTGATCGTACTTGTTGACAATTAGTGTAGTTGTTGGACGTTTGTTGACAACATTTCAACTGGTTCAACCAGTTTCAATTGATTTGTGGCCTGTAAAGGCGGTGGAAGATCACTCCCTCACTCCCTACTCTCTCACTCCCTACAATATTCAGCCAATAGCCCCTTATATTGTAGGGAGTGAGATCTGCTTGTAGCAAGTGAGATTTTGGCAAAGAAACGTTACTATTTACTGTGGCTAATCTTAGGCTTATTTGTGCTGTTCCACTCACCTAAATTGAAAGACTACTGTAGGCTCACTCCCTACAAAAGTTTTCTTTTCCTTCAAATGGCGTATCAGCAGTACGGTTCAAGATTATGTGTGCTCACTTGAGTAAAATGCCGGGAGAACCTCAATGATTGATTAGGAACAAGAAAATTGATCAAGTTTCAAAAGTCAATAGCCAAATGTGACCAAAATTTTGAAATTACCTGTTTAACAATTTCCCGTCCATACACCAGTTTATGCTACGTGAAAACTTCTCAACCTCTGAACGCTATTAAGTAATAACGTTAAGCGATAACCATTTGTTACGAGCCAATTTATGAAATTTTATAATTTCTAAATCTCAATCAATGAATCATGTATATTAATGGTGAAACTTAATGAAGGCTGTTCTCATATACCAATATGGTAGGCATTTAGTAGTACTACCTGTATCATGTTTGGTAGTTTGAATCTTTCACGTGCTCTCAGTATTCCTCCTTTTAGACAGGATTGAAGAAATTCGTCAAACCTCCTATCTGATAAATCAAAATTATGTTTGTGGCCGGATTGTTTAAGACGATTTGCACCTGCTTGAGAAGCTTAGCAAAATCAAAATACAGGTTGCCCTGTTTTTGTGCTTGTTGCGTAACTTTCCTCCTCTCAGGCTGCCAGAAAAGTAATGATCGCGAAGTCCGATCGAATTGAAGGTATTTATCTTCCAGGGGAGTTTGGCAGGTCTTGGCGGATTCCTCTTGAGCCCCGCCCCCCTTTCAGTATCCTCAAGTTCAAGGTCTCTCCCATGGATACTGAGAAACACCTTATAACATCCACCGCCGGAGTTCTTTTATTCCTTCAGCATGTTCGCCTTTTGTCGTTCGGAAACCCCGTCGTCCTTTTGTGAGGACGGAAATCATTGCGCTCCGAGAAGAGAGTGCATCGCTATGGAAGGTCACGGCCAAAGTGTCGTCTAAACGCTCATGTCTTCCTGAACTGATTCGTTTCCTAGGAGGAAGCAAATTGCAATTCGATGTCGTTCAAAGGTGCATAACACCCAGTAGTTATACGTGGCTGCCTTCATCACAAACAAGTTTTTACCGTTATAAGTATAGTTATATTGTATTTGATAACTTGTCAGGACCACTGCAACAATATAAATATTAGTAAGCAAACTACCGATTCAATTTGATGTCGATCAAAGGTGCATGAAACAGAATAGTTACACGTGTTTGTCTTCATCTTCATTCCTTCTTTATGGAACAACTTTTGAAAGTTATTTATTTATTATTTATTTATTTACATACGGCTTACGCCAATTACAAAATGAAGAAAGGGCAGTTGGCGCTACAGATTAAAGGAAGCTTAAATGGGTAAAAACATGATAATAATGAACTTTAAACCAAATTATAATCTACACTTGGAAGTACTCACACAAACACTCCCAGTGCGAGGGCTAGGACAACGGAGAGAAAACTGGGAGGAGGCTGCGTAGGCGGTTGAGAGAGTTGGCGAACACATCAAAATCCACTACATCCAAAAAGGAGTTAAGCTCTCGCATTATCCGACACGAGGGGCGGTGCATACATAGCATAGTTGAACGGAGCAAAAGGCACGCGGAAAAGAGGTTGGCGACGAGTTGAGCGCGCAGGAACATGGATGGACAGTCCAGAGAGGAGCCCAGGAGAATCCACCAATCCATTCAGCAGTCGATACAGGAACAAGATATCGGCATACACACGACGGCCAGTCCCAAGGTGCGCCCATTTTAAACGCTAAATAGCGCAGAAACCTCTTCTGCACCCTCTCGAAACAGTCTTTATGGATCTCATAGATGGGCGACCACACAGTGCATGCATATTCCATTATTGGTCTCACCAATGCTTTATATAGGAATACAATGGTGTGAGGAGAGTGGACATCCCGCGTACACCTCTTGAGGAATCCCAGGGCCCTTAATGCCTTTGAAGCCACTGACTCAACCTGCTCCAAAAAGAAAAGCTCCGTGTCCAAAAGGACCCCGAGGTCGCGTACGATAGAAAGCCGAATCAATGGCACACCAGCAGCGTGGTAACTGAATAGGGTGAGCTGCCGTGACCGCGAATAGGAGGCTGCTGAACATTTTGACGAATTCAAAGCTAGATGGTATGCAGAACACCAGTCCAGAAGTGAATTGAGGCAATCCTGGAGGCGCTGACAATCGTTGATGGTGGATATTGGGGTGAATAGTTTCAAGTCGTTGGCAAACATAAGCATTTGAACTCCCCAGGTAGTTGCCATCTCCACATCACTATTAATCTGCAGGGAGAACAAAAGTGGACCAATGTGAGAACCTTGCGGGATACCAGAGGATGCACAGTAGGGAGCAGAAGTAAAGCTTCGCAGTTTGACCATCTGGCGTCTATCAGTCAGGTAGCTCCTCAACCAGGCAAGGAAGGACCCGTGAACTCCCAATGACGAGAGTTATCTGCTAGTTCTGTTATTTGCGTAGTTTAATTGTATTTGATAACTTTCCAAGACTACTGCCACAGTATAAATGCAACATTGATGATAATTTGGAAGGTCTTGAACCGGGCATTTAATCCCCCGTTGTGATGTCAGATTGAGTTGTCACTTCGGCACGTGCTCCTCAGGAGGACCCCCCCCCCCCCCTTCCTAGTTTGTCAAATTCGGCATCACGATTCTATTCGCCCGGCTTTAAGATTTTCAAAAATCGGCACCAGTACCGGTTCTCTTGTGAACTGTACCGTGGAACCGTTAACCCTTTTAAGAAGTACTTCAGTTGCGTCCAAATTGAAGCTTGCTCCGAAAGCCATCGTGCAAGCTTTCTATTTTTGACGATAACAACGTTTTGCCTGAATTTTCCTCCGGCGTTCTTACACCTACTTTGTCGCAGGTCGTTTAGTTTCATGTCGGTCCGAGCTAAAACTAAGGAGTTCCTCTACCTCCAGCAGCGAGGGAGCTAAAAAGAACATAACGTCCATGAAAAATTCACCGTGGAAACAGCCAGAGCGGCAAAACACCGTAACAACAAAGGAGCTCAGATGCGCGCTTCTGTGAGGTCCCCTAAAACTGTCGGACAAAATATCGATTTTGGGTATAACGATGTTTTATAAAATAATCGTCATAGTAGTTCGATATTTCGAACCACTAAAACTGAAGGAAAAAACGGGTGAAAATTGTTACATTTGAATTTTAAAGCAGGGTATTATTCAAAACAATGTTTTACTCACAAAGTGCTCAGATATCAACACAATTTATAATGAATGTGTGACAATTTAGAACGTTCCTCTTTTCACATTAATCGACTGTCGTCGTCGTCAAATATAAAACAATGTACTTTAATCACTAAAACTAAAAAAAAAAAAAAAAAAACGGTTGAAAATGTTTTATTACGAATTTTTAAGCAGGATGTTACGCAAAACAATATTTTAAGTCACCAGTGCTCAAATATCAACACAATAGCATAAATGAATGTGACAATTTATTAAAATTCGTCCTTTATTGATTAATTCGTCGTCAAATTTTAAAGTAATAAGCTTAAATCACTAGAAATTGAACCAAAAAAAAAAAAAAAAAAAAAACCGCTGAAAATGGTTACATTTGAATTGAAGCAATATGTTATCCAAAACCATCTTTTTGCTATCGAAGTGCTCCAATATTAACACAATTTAACATAAACATGTGGCAATTTTTGTCAAATTCGTCCTTTTTCAATTAATTTACTATCTTTCTCGTAATTATTCGGTAAATCACGTAATTAGTCTAAAAAGTGAATCGATATGTAGATCGTTCGATACTCAACGTTTCTCGTCTCTTCCTTATCGGTCCTAGAACGAACCCAGTTCTAAACTAGTTCTGAACTGGTCCAGAACTCATTGTAGAAACAAGTCAATAGTTAACCAGACACCATCTTATTTATGGTATAATCATTAAATCAAGGAATTGTTTTAGAATGTTCTAATAAGGAGGTCTATGATCTGTATTTTCGAAATTTCGCAGCCATTTCCATACTTATTTTTCTGTTTTCCATAAAATACGCTAACACGTTAGTATAATCTCTATGAGATAAGGTCTATGAATTGTAGAAACTCTGGCATAGGCTTGTGGGTACCTCAACTATAATTACGTAGTCTCCATTATTTTTGCCGGCCTGGACAGTAGGTGAGGCCGCGAGCCTTCCAAGTCTTGTGTGAACCGGTTTCATCCGGTTTCGCACTCGGAAATAAAAGAGCCCATGAGACTTCTATAGCAGTAGGCACCACCACAATAGCTGACTAGGAGTTGGGTCGAAGTAAACACCGGTTCCCCCTTGAGAGTCGCCAAAAGCCGCCTTCTTAGGACGTTCTTGTAGGATCTCTTTCCGTCACCGTTAGTGGTAAACAAGTTGGATTTTTGCTTATTGATGCTGCTATTAATAACGTAACGGCATGTTTGCGTCGTATCTTCGTGTTGGAATGTTTGACGTTTCGTCGTGGACAGCTTACTCATCTGTCTGGTGAATAAGGATACCTTCTTCGTGTTGGAATGGAAGATTTAACGATTTGTTTGGCTTCCTTCCCAAGCGACAGATGTACTAATAGGCGATGGGAAGTTCAATTAACTTGTAGGGTTGGGAACGATCTCATTCACTCTCTAAAAGCTGTCAATTCAAGTCAGATAAGAACTGTGGGAACGGGTGATGAGATATTATCAAGTTAATATTGAATATCATCTCAATGCCTATATTTTCTCGATAGAACTGTACTTTACAGATATGACACCTCATAACATGCTACAGGAATTCCGTTCTTCCCTACACATACATTGATAAAGATTTGCTCTCTGATAAGAGTTGTCAAGTGAGTGATAAGTGTTATCAATACAATCGAATAAGAACTGTGGGTAGGGGTGGTAAGGCATCATAAAGCTGATCTTGAATATCTTCTCAATACCCAAATTTTCTTCGTTGAACTGTACAATCCTGGATTACAGGGATGACACCTCATAACATGCTAAGGGCAATACACTCTTCGCTACACATAAATTGATAAGGATTCGCTCTCTGATAAGAGTTATCAATGCAAGTCAGATAAGGACTGTGGGAAGGCGTGATAAGATATTTTGAAAACCTACGAAGGTAGTATTGAATATCTTCTGAACACTGATACTTTCTCGATAGAACGAGTGATTGACAAGGTTTGTTGCCCTTCCTCATTCTTGAATCCGCCGCCTCGTTAGATATGCCAGAAGTATTCCAGAGTGCATACCCTCTGGGTGTTGCGGGCATTAATCTCCTCAGCTCTTAGAAGGGGCAACTCTACCATGTTACACGTGTCAATTTCGGAAAGCCCATCACTCACCTTTTGATTAAGTTGAACTACTGAAGACCTCATTAGAAATAATCTGCAACTATTCCTTGTCATTCCTACTCACCCAACACATTTAATTTTAAGGTTATGTGGTGTTAGGTTTTGTGTAGTAGTGAAACCCGATTACCTCCGTACGACATTAGCAAAGTAGATTACAAATCATCGACTAGAGTTTCACATTTACGCAACTGGATTCGACACTAATTGGAATGGAGGAAAAAGGTGAATCAGACTAGATAACCAGAATACCGTGAATCAGAACTATTACGCGGATTGCCCGAGTGCGAAGGACAGAAATACAGTTCGCTCATTATTCATTCGCCGAGGTCATCCGGGAGTAATCAACACCCACTCACTCGTGACCGTTTCTGCAGGGCACGCAAAACTGACCGTTTTGACCGGTGCACTAGACGAATTCTACATCCTAAATAGCGGATTTTGCAAATCGTTCATCGAATGGTTTATTCGATTTTCGGATCCCACGTATCTTGGAACGTAAAACAACACATTATTAGCAGGAAGGAGGGGGAGGGGGCTTACAATGTTTGTTTCTTGGTCAATTAAGCTTCATTATTGTGAAAAGAGTGGCAAGTGGCTTTGGAGAGTGGGATAAATATCTCTTGGTCTTCAATTCAACAGTGCTTCGGAATGGGTGGGATGGTACGATAACCCCCAGGTGATTGATAAGACTGATAACCGGTTCAGAAGGTCAACGTTATCGCGGTCTCTTCTCGGCCACTCGTAAGCACGTCAGGACTACGCCGAGTGAAATGTTTTATTGATTATCAACTAGCATTTAGAAAAACGTCCTAACTAACGTGGAACGTAGTAATGTTTTGTTTAAAACTGGACTGGAGCGGTATAAAAATGATTTTCTGATTTTGGAGAGAGGGTTGTACTGGTCCCCACCTTTCTGGTACATCTCCAGAGGTAACGTATTCAAGGAGCAAGAAGGGATAGCTGACCGCATACATCACAAACGTTAGTTGATAATCGTGGATTCTGCCACGGAATATGGACCATTAACATCAGAAATAAGTAGTTATGAAGTGTAACTTTTCTAATTTCTGCATTACTCCAGTGTACAATTCAGTTCAAAACCCTAAATATTTTGCCTCACCAAAGAAGAGCTAAAACAAGAAATTACACATCTTGTAGTCTTCTTGGTGTTTTTAATTTTTTAATGTTTATAATTTTCGTAGAAATTAATAAAAATTGACTAGTTTGCTATTTTAGAATCTTTGATATAAACTTTATCGACCGGTGTACGATTTTCCTTTGGAATCTTCTCATAACTTTATGGGGTTTTTTATTCAATTGGCTTGCGTTCATGATTTGAATTTCTACTAAGCTTTGGAGTGTGGTTGTTTCACAGGTGATAGAGCGATTATTGAATTTCAGGAGATATGCAGAGCACGTAAATCTGTTCTCAACCAAAATACCTATTTGGATTGATCAGTTGATCATATTTGTGTGCCTCCTGAAATTCAATCGCTCTATCACTTGTGAAACACTCACACTCCAAAGCTTAGTAGAAATTCAAATCATGAACGCAAGCCAATTGGATAATAAACCCCAGTGAAAGAATTTGCAGCGTTTTTTTATGGTTATCAGAATGCTTCAACCCGTGTATCGGCTACAAAGCCTTTTAGGAGTTCACTCCAGTACCCACATTACTACATCACCACATCACTACGTCACTAGGTTACTGCTATCAAAAGAAAAACAATTATAAAACAAAACCCCCGTGAAAGAATTTGCAGCGTTTCATGCATATCAGAAGCTTCAATGTATCGGCTACAAAGCCTTTTAGGAGTTCACTCCAGTATCCACATTACTGCATCACTACATCACTAGATTACTGATATCAAAACAAAAACAATAATAAACCAAAATAACGCAAATGTTGGCACCATAAATCGGGCCATACATCGGGAATGGTTTGACCTACGGACCTGGGGAGGTGCTCATTCGATTCCTCGTGGAAAGTTCTTTAAAAAAAGTTCAAATTTAGGCCGCCTCGACTTTTTTTGAGGTTTTTAGGGATTTTACAAAACTTTGACAACCCTCAAAGGGCACTTTAAATTAAGTGAGAGAGCTGGCTCAAGTATCGGGGCGTCGTCGGACCAACATGGATTTTTCCTGAAAATTTCAGCTTTTTTGCTTTGCCGTTTGGGTGAAATCGTTCGTACGGCGGAAGGACGGAAAATTTTTATTGCAGATTCGGATTCTACACCCTTTGAAACGTAAACCATGAAATTTTCTGGGGGGGGTTTAGAATTTTTTTTTTTTCAAGAGCAATTACAATGGTTTATGATAATAGTTGAAAGCTAACAATAATTGTTAGCTTGTTTGTGAACTGCGAACCATTCATTCAAATAGATATAACGGTGGCCGAATACAGTAAAACTAAGGAGTCCGGGAATCATTTATGACAACTATTGCGGTGGGAACGACTAATTCAATTTCTTGTGGTTTGATGATAACCACAATTCAGTCGTCATTACTCAACATAATTCATATTTCTTGTACGTTCAGGCTAAGTTTAATTCCCTTGTGTAGTTCTGTCGCTTTGATATGGATATCTGGAAGAAGAAAGTGATTCCAATTTAAAAGCAATCTCAACATCAGGACCTCAACTTCGAGAATGCAGATTGTACAATACTTGATAATCTACTCGGTAGTTCTTCATGTTTCCATTATGATGACAGATTGATCGAGGATGTAATCAAAGGGGGAAATTTGTTATATGCCTTGTTGTTTTACAACTAAAAATGGTTTGGCAATTGATCGAAAACCTTCCCAAAATCAACAGTTGCTGTTTTTGCTGCAATTTGCGAATAGGATCTCTGAACATCGGGTTCATAATGGGATTCGTTTACCTTGGGCGGTTATCGGCAGTTATAGTGAATATGTGCTTCAATAAAGGGGAAATCTGGCCGGATCAGATGATCGAACGAATGTTCCACGGAGGCGAACGGCGAGAGATTTCCGAAATAGCCAAGATCCTGATAACTTCGGCGAACGCGTCTCAACTCATCATTTGGGGTCTTCTGTTCGTTTTATCGATAATCTTGATTATCGGCGTTTACCGCGAGAGCTTGAAATATTTAGTGTTGTATTTAGAAATCAAAATCCTGACCGTTCTGATAGGATTCCCCGTGTTCGTTTCGTTTTTATTGGCGGCGACGTGGGTTTCGCCGGAATACGCTCACGACCACAGGATAGCGGTGACAGCCGAAAATGTCATCACCTGGACGCTCGAAGGCCTTTTGGAATTTTACTTCGTCGTCACCGTACGGAGCTTTTACGGTTGGCTCAAATCGAACCGATCGGAACGAGGAAATTTCGCGCAGTACGAAAGTCCTCCTGAACCGGAAACTATTTCAAAATCTTCTGATAAGAAAGAGAATAAGGACAAGAAGGGTACGCTCTCCGAGATTGGCCAGTAACGATAGATATAAAGTGATCTTTCTCCCTTCATTTGTATGTCATTTTGTCTTTATTTTAAAAGTTAACCCCTGTATTACCTTTTATTTGTGGGGAATTTCTTATCAAATTTGGCACAGTGGTTTATTAAGGTTTACCAGCCAGTGAAATGGTAAAGTAGTAATTTTCTGATTCACGTTTACCCACTGGCACAAGAAGATTGGGACCAAGTGTTCCACTAGTATTTTATGAGTGGAACGTTCTGGTCCCAATGGTATTTCATTACTCGGACGTTTGTCCCAACCTTAGATTGTGGGTCATGGTTGAAAAGTTGAGGATTTTCCTGCTAGATGTAGGGTTTTTTAGGGGGAAGTAATCTTTAAAGTTTTGGTAGGGTTACTTGGCTCCTTGTCAGGGGTATTGGTATTCGTACCAGTTGCCCATCAACCGATGATATCAACACAAACCCATTTGAAATGCGCCTTAACAAGTTCAGCGTGGTTGCGAAGGTCGGACAGAATAGCTTGAAACCAACCACCTGATCTGTTATCATCGCTCGCTTGCGTATTGCTTCTCATACAACTCAACGGCCCATAATTTCGAGAAAGTGTCTGGATAAAAAAGTAAAAAATATACCCAGAGTTACTGCAAAATCTGTGGAAAGGATCCTGCTTTGAAAAGGAGTGCCGAGCTACAATTCTGAGTGAGACGTGCTAATATAAAAGAATGGCTTTCCGAGATTTGAATGCACTCAGAGATTATGGGTTCTCATAATCAATTTAGGGTTTTTAAAAGGGATTCTTATTCACCACTCTGGGGTTTTTTTTTTGAGAAAAAAGGTTGGCAACCGTGTTGTGGCTAGGAAGCATTGTCCTGTCAGTACGTCATGGTTGGTTAAAACTATCTTAACGGCACATCATAGTTTTGAGTTTGCCCCAATCGAAATGTTAAAACTGAGGAAAAACAGCAAACGTAACAGAAACATTTTTTCGTATTTTAAAGGAGGAGGATGCTGAATATTATTTGAACGTGGAAATAGGCACACGCGAACTTGAGCGAATGATGGGCGGAAAGTTGCTGGTCTTTCATGAGACCACCTTGGACTGCCTTATACAAACAAGCACCCCACAACGACTCCTTCCTCGCTCGATTGTTCATTATTTTATCCGTTGCCGAATCGAGCAAGACATTGTGTCATAGCGAGCATCGCAATTATTAGGGCAGGGAAATGAAAATTATCAAAGGGGTAAAATATTATGGCATTTCACCTATGGGCATTTCACATAAGAGTAATTGGGGACGTCAGGAAGTTAATAATCATAAGGGCCAGTGGTCGTAACCACGGTCAAGCTCTCATGTGAGGTGATGGAATGGAAAAGTTGCCCCTTCCATTGAGCTGAATGCAGATATAATGTGCCGCCACGCTCAGAGGATGACCCAGACGCTTGAAAACGTCTGATTCATCTCACATTCTAGAATCGATAAGGGCCAACTAACCATATCCACTCTCTTAAATCAATTTTGAGGACATCATTGGAAAAAGCGTTAAATTTTCCAAAATTTCATCTAGACTTACGAACAAGGCAAATTAATTATAGGATCAAATTTCAAGAATTTAAGGGAAAACGACTTTTTTCCGTGTTTTCTCTTGCTTAGAATGAACAAGTTTAGTGACTTCCACTTCTCAGGAAAAACCTTCCCAGAACCTCAGCTTTCCTTCGATTTATAAAAATAAAAATTGAATTTTTGAATATCTACAATTTGGTATAACGAATTATGCTGAAAAACTGAAAGGTTTATTCAAATGTCATTAAGAATCCGTTGAAACTCGATTTATTCAACATGTATGTTATGTACATTTGTTATTTGTACAATATTATTTGAATTTTTTGTCAACTTGATGGTTTTTGCTCTGCTTGATTTGAATCTTTTGATTTTTAAAGGTAGTTACAGACGTATTTGTTAGGCTGGAATGCTCCAGATCGGATCAAATTGAAATTCAATCGTTTGGAATATTGGAAATGTTCGGAAAATGAGAATGTACAGGGATGGCATACCTGCCCTTATGCTCAAAGTTGTGAAGTGAGTATGATGGATAGGGAAGTTTCCTTTCCCGTTTCTTGACACTACTAAGGCTGAGCATAAACCCGACGCTTTGTACCCATCGATGTCAGCCATCGGAAGGGGCAGCTAGGCCTATTCCTAACCTCTTCGATATCCAAGGATTCTCGAAGAGCCGTTTTCTCGTCAAAGTGGTATTCATCACAAACCCTGTACACTCTGTATACGTCGAAATGAATTCTATGTTAAGTTTGTTAACAGTGATGAAGAAATTCGATGGGGGAAGGATATAAATATTTACGAAACCCCAAATTCCGATGTTTCTTTGTCTTCTCTACCTACTCAAGTTTTAAAAGGCTCCGAGACGAAGGCGTATCATGAGTGTACAGACAACGCGATTTCTCACAGATGAGCCATTTCCTTTCTTCACTCCTAAACAGACCTAGTAGGTATTTACCTCATTGTTGATACTTGTCGTTGCACCAGCTTTCATCCTACGTCTGGAGGTTGGCATGATATTCCCACGCTTCCAACTTCTGTATTCTTTTAATAAAAGTGAATTCTGCCCTAAGGATTTTAACCGGCGGGATCTCCTAGGTGGCTAGAAGTGCATGCCTGACTCACAAAACTCTTATCAGGTAACGCTCTCTCACTACTGCAACAACAATAAACGTCTGCCAAGTGGGTGTGGCACATAGCTTCCTCGTATCCATAACATGACTGTATAGATCATTGAAAATTATTATTGACTAAAGAACTTCGTTCAATTAGGCGAAGTAAATATTGAATTAGCGTAAATTTATTGTTATACTGGAGCATAACTTGAGAAAATAAAGGTAGGCATGTTCAACTATTGAACAAACTATAAAATATAAATAATAATAAAAATGGACATTGACGCTGAATGGATAGATGACTGAAGTGATTTCACGTTTGCGGATGCGCAGGAGCTACTATTGATCCGGGGGTCATGAAACTTATAGGGGATCATCTACACGTCAAACCGAACAATCCCTGAAAATTTCATCGAAATTGGTCAAGAACTCCCGGAGTTATGCTTGTGGCAAGGATTTCACGTTTGCGCATGCGCAGACGCTACTGTTGATCCGGGGGTCATGAAACTTATAGGGGACCATCTACACATCAAACCGAACAAGAAAATTTCAGCGAAATCGGTCAAGAACTCCAGGGGTTATGCGCGTAACAAAGATTTCGTTTGCGCATGCGCAGAGACTACTATTGATCCGGGGGTCATGAAACTTATAGGGGACCATCTACACATCAAACCGAACAATCCCAGAAAATCATCGAAATTGGTCAAGAAACGGAGTTATGCGCGTAACAAGGACTATTGCACAACCCGCACAATCCCTGAAAATTTCATCAAAGCGGACTGTAACTTCGTGCAGTTCTGCCCGTAACAAGGATTTGCTGACAAGACAGACACACAGACAGACACGGAACCAAAATTGTTTAGAAAGGTCTAAAACGCAAAATGCGAGTGGAATTTTTGATTTTGGAGTCAAAAAAATTGTCACATTCCGAAAGTGAAAACAATGCTTCTGCTACCTTGGTAGACTCGGAAGCAATAATCATGGAACGTAACAATTTTATAAACCTTGTAATCACCCAAGAAAAGAAAACATTTAAACCCCCCAAAATTTGTTATTTTACGTTTCAAGATGTGTAGAATCCGAAAAAGGATTTTAATAAATCCCCGCTATGCCGCACAGTGGGGCCAAACGCCCGATTTTTGGAGAAAAAACCCGCATTTTCGCGAGAAGAGTGAATTCCCACTTTCAGCATTCTCTGAACAGAAACCACGTTTTTCTGTATGTTGCAAAAGGACAAATCTAGGTAGTTTTTCTGCCAAACTTGATCGATTCGCTATTTGTAATCAAAGCCTGATATGTCCATGCTGATAACCAGTTTTTCCTTCAAAATCACCAGATTTCCAAGCTTGGAATCGTTGGATTATCAACCTAAAAGACCTTTGCTGAAGTGATTCGAAATTTCGGAGTCGCGCGGGAAGATAAGGAAGTTATAGCGACAGTGAAATTATGTTTAAGCCCAATAATGTATAAAATACGAGGTCTGTAAATTACGTAATGAGTCTGATTTTGATTTTTTAAATACAAAAAGAATTACAATTCAATCTTTATTACAACTTCCTTCTGAGGCCACACAGCGCTGGAGACGTTTCTTCCACTCCTTATAGTCCAGTCATCAGAAGACTGTTGAAGGGGGGGGGAGATGTTGCGTAACAACACAAAATATGAAAATAAATTATAATATCATCATCAAGTACGTTAATAACAATAAACTTGGCGGAAAAGAGTGATTTCTGCTAATTTTTGCCATTTTGGGAAAATTGGCCAATCTTTGAGCCCCTCGATGATCTCTTGGTCAAAAATCGGGTGTGAGTAGGTCATTTTGTAGAAAATTTTGTCTACCTCATTTTATAATAGAGTGGTCTTCTCGCTAGAATGAGTAGTTTTCGAGTTCAAGCGGAAAAACTTAAAAAAGTCCGAAAAAATCGAGGTTTTTCAGCTCCCCTGAAGTTAGCACAAGGTGAATTTTCCCGCAAAATGAGGTGTAGCACCCCTGGGGGGGGGGGGGGGGGTCCGAAACAACCCAGCAAATTTACGGAAAGTTGGGAATTTTTGCAAGCTTTTTGCCGATTTTGGCACCAGATGACTGGACTATTATAGCAGTGCTGGAACTCCGATACTGAAATAACCTTCAGCTGGTCGGTTTCGGCCGTTTGAATTTACAGACCTCCTATGCAATAGCTTCGTCTGTACGAGGTCTGTACATTTTCTGGAACGTGTCATTACTGGTGACGAGACTTGGTTGTTTGTGTACGACCCAGAAACCAAGCGCCAGAGCATGGAGTGGTACACTTCAACCTCTCCAAGGCCGAAAAAGGCAAAGATGGCGAAGTCAAAGATCAAATGCATGGTGATTTGTTTTTCTCGATATCCACAGAATCGTCCACAAAGAGCTTGTACCCCAAGGACAAACGATCAACCAATACTTTTACCGAGAGGTTCTTGAAAAGAAAAGGGGTCATTCGTGTGAGTCAAACCAAGAGTGGGTGTTGCATCCGATAATCACAGCAATATATTGCAGAGTTGCATTAATCTCTAGGAAATGTTGTCAACACAAGACATCATCATCATCATCCTTTTTTGCATACCTGAACGTTCCTTTACAAACAGAAAGAGAGGTTAGGTGAAGTTAGGTAGCAATGAAAAAGTTTGAAATTGAAACATTTCTTGGTATTTCGACATGACTTTAAATAACTTACTTAACTCGTTAAGTTACTTCTTGATACCGACCATCTTGATTAACGCTGAGGCTAACCAGATAGTGGTTTAAAAATATCTCCTTCAAACGGAGAAAACACGTTTACAACGAACAATTTATATGCCAATCATCATCAAACGCTCGTTGAGATTTTATGGAGATTATCAGACGCCGTATCACATCCTGGCACCGGCCCAAACGCAAACGGATGTCGACGGTCGTAGCTGGCAGTTCGGTCTGCCACGTTGATTCTGTCTCAGGTTGCGACACCGTCTAGGCACTGTTTACTTTGTACAACTTCTCGTAACGCTGCAATGTGGTGCGAAAAATCCTTGAATAAAGCCAATCACCATGAAAGTCGAGTAACGATGAGATTTGCTGGGATACAATGGTTCTTTTCTCCAAATAGAAAATTTGCTGCCGGGTAGCTGTCAAAAGAGAGTCTTTGCTGCTATAAGAGTCTTTGCTGCCCTAAGGTAGAAAGCTCTGTTTTCACATCTGGAAGATGAAATTTCCTCTCCAGGATCAAAATTCCTACTCCTATTTTGCATTATATACAATTCTGAAAAACGACGTTTCTATCCGTCTGTCCATATGCCCGCAGTAATTAAAACAAGGTTATTTCTACAATTTGTATCCAAAACTAAAGAAATTAGCAGGGAATGAATGGGCCAAGGCAGTAGATGGTTCCCTATGTAGTTTATCGCTCAAAAATCAAGAATCAGTCTGCATTCGCCAAAGTGAAACGCATGAAGCGTCATTATCTTGTGTTCTGCTCCGCGATATTGCTCAAATTTGGATGGTAGCCGGTGTTTACTTGACTTTACTCAACTACTCTCTGAAATCAATTTTGCAGACACGGTTAGGGCAAGATAAGAACATTTCGATATGACGTAAAATGTGAAAAATTCTGACATAGAAGCCTCTGTCAATGACAATGTCAGGTTCGTTGCACTGGCGGGCATATAAGTGCGCAATTGTTGAGGCAGGGGAAGGAACGCTGAAGTCAGCAGAGAAAGCCAGACTGCTGTGCACGCGTCCTTCACCATTTTTGCAACATTCGGTCGTCAAGTTCTTGCCGTTCCGCGAATTGTTTACTTCTTACTTCGCCGTTGTAGCGGTCATTCGCGTTTCTGAAGAGCGTTGAACCAATTGCGAACCGTTTCGTTTGAAGGTCGTTTTGAAACGAATAGTTACGAAGCGAGAATATGATTTTAATACGCAGTTTTGAGGGTTAACTGTGTATGACTATCTCTTTGAAACTTTTTTCTAACTTTATACTTGAATGAAAATATCCGAATCGCATAAATTGTGTGGTATTGTGGAAACCCATTTCAATCAAAACTGAGTAAGCTAAAACGTTATCAATATTTCCACGAAAATAATGAGTTACGCAGTTAAATCGATTTCGACGGTTAGGTCTTCATCATTAACAAACATGAACTGAAGGTACATCACAGAAAACATATCTTATAAAGGCTCAAGTGAAAGGAGATTGAATCCTATTGGCTCTGGGAAGTGAAAGGGGCGGGGAGGACCAACCAATGCCACTCAAGGCTTACTAAGTAAAAGGGTCACAAACTGTAACATTATGGAGAGGGGTAACCAACTTAGAGCAAGAATGAACCCAATAATGTTGAAATATTTTGAGGAATAACCTCATTTATAAATTTTCTACTACCTACCTACCTACCACTGTTAACGATTTCGAATTTTTCTAACTCATCCAACATACCTCCTTTTTCTCCATATTGGAATTTCTACATGTTGCCTGTATGATTTGACCAATTCAGAATCACCTTTGTTGTCCCTGAAATCCTTTTCATGCTCTTTTATTTGTTCCGTAAATTTCCTACCAGTTTGACCACAGTACTCCAGCTCACGTGAACATTTTAGTTTATAAACCCGACTTTTATCTTGAACGTTAATTTCATCCTTAATCCAACTCAAAGAAACTTCAAGATTATTTTTATTCCTGAACCCAACATTGAACCCTCTGGACGACTGAATTTTACCAATTTCCGAAATTTTCCCATACTTCATGAGGTATACTAATCTACTTTTTCTCTTCCAACTCAATTTCTCTCTGTAAATTACACACCCCTTCCCTTCCTCTTTTTCCTAAGAACCTTATTCCAAATGGAATCAACAAGTTCTTCTCCATATCCATTACATACAGCTATACTTTTAATAACAGATTTTTTTTAATTGGTAATAACTTTTTATTGATTGATTGATTCAATCACTTTTGATTGATTCAATGCTACGGTTACTTTCCAAACAGCTTTTCAATGCAGTACTTTCGCCAATGAATATTGTAACCGTGACTTTCCAGACAAACTCGCACGATATAAAATTTCATTATCAGGATAATAGAACAGCCATTACTTTTCAAACAACCCAATTACTTCCCTTGCCAACCAAAAAGTCGCCTAAATCCGGCTCTCGCTAGTTCTCCAATCTGAGTGATCTGATTTCTTCCGAAAATCCGGATACAACAAATCAAAATCACCTCCACTTGAGGAGCCATTGACGCAATCGGCAGTTGATAATTTCTAGTAATCCACTTGTAGTGCCAAAACAACATTTCCAGAGAGATTTAATTGGTTTAGATTTTCTTCAACAAAAAAAATATCGTTAAACAATAGAAGACCTGCTTTGGAAAAACAATGGATTTCTTTGGGTGGCATTAAAAGGGTTTATATGGAGGATTATATTTATCTAATTGAGTTTAAATTGTCCAAACCTGGTGGACGAGATATGAGCGAATACGGAACCCTTGAGACAGTAACAACATGGGCCAGGGGAAATTCTATACTTGATGAAAGTTGACGAAATCAATAATAGTTGTAAATAACCAGAATCATAGCGTTAACATGAAACCAAATTATTAGATATCCGGAAGAATGTATGATAAATCGGTTTCACAGGAGATTTTCAGTGATGGATAGATAAATCGTTCTTTTCAAGACCACAAAAGGTTGAAACATGTACAAAATACAATAAACATTACGGCTTGTTGATATTAACTGTCTGCTTGAGTTGTAGAATATGAAATAACTGGGTATTTCTGATATGACACAATAAAAGAGAAGGTAAAAAAAAAACGTCTGCCAATTGGGTGTGGCACATAGCTTCCTCGTATCCATAATATGACTGTATAGATCATTGAAAATTATTATTGACTAAAGAATAAAATATATGCATCGTTCAATGATGGTTTAATATGGTTCGATCCAAGCTCGAGGCTAAAACTTTATTTTCTCTTTATTACTCACGAGGACCATCTTTACATCAAACCGAACAATCCCTGAAAATTTCATCGAAATTGGTCAAGAACTCCCGGAGTTATGCGCGTAACAAGGATTTCACGTTTGCGCGTTCGCAGAGGGTACTATTGATCTGACGGTCATGAAACTCATAGGGGGACATCTACACTCAAACCGAACAATCCCTGAAAATTTCATCGAAATTGATCGAGAACTTCCGGAGTTATGCGCGTAATAAGGATTTCACGTTTGCTCATGCGCAGAGGCTACTATTGATCCGGGGGTCATGAAACCTATAGGTTTCAACTCCGTCAGGACAGGGCATTCAGACAGAAAATGATAAGTGTCTTCCCTCATTCGGAGATCGCACTGGGATGAGTTTCCTTGAGCTTCAACAAGTCAATCGTGCTGATTCCGATCTATCATCTGCTGAGTTCAGATATCGATGAGATCTTCGTGTTGAATTCGTAACGATGCAAGGTATACGTAATGGTTCGTATTAGGTACCTATGGTGATAAAGCATTTCCAAGCCAAATGAAACCTTATCCTGACGACTGAAACCTTAAAGTGACTTGGAGATGCTATATTTGATCCGTCCCGTCAAATTGTTATTATGCTGAATTAGACTCTTTCTGAACTCTCGGAATGTTGATACCAGAGGAGGTACTGAAGACAGCTGATTGGAAGTCTGCAAAACAGTGATGAACCCTGTTCGAAGGTTGTGAAAAGCTGAATTAATATTATTTACGTATCAGGATAATACGAATCAATTAGATACTTATTAGCTCTCTGTCATGTATTTCCTTGTTTTGTATGTAGTTCTTGAAATCGTATACAGCTGTCGTGATTTCATTCAATCCGAAACCTTTCTTCCATCATATTGTCTCTCTTGGTAGGTAGATGCTCGCGCTAAGGTGCTGGGACAGTAGTTGAGACTGGTTGTGTAGTTTGCGTCAATGAAATATTTGACTGGAGTATTTTGGTGTGCCCTTTTATTTTTTCGCTCTAAATTCCCGTATTGGCGGAAAGCCTTTGGCCGAATGCCCCGGAGATGGAGTTGGCCAGACAACCGTTGCCCGCTACCCAAGAAAAACTTTTAAAATCCGCTCGGTCCTTGGGAACTGCACCGTGGTAATATTTTTCAGGAGTTTGCAGATGTGTAGAGAACAAGTCATTTAAAAGAATTGAAACGAGACTTTGTCTTACAACTTAGAGAATGTTCGTGGCTTGAAGAGCCCTGGTAATTACAAAAAAGCACTTGCCCTCACATTACCTTCTCAACTGTACAAAATCTTAAAGTATCACGGCTGATGGTTGATGTGCATCATTCCCTCTGTCACAACTGGATAACATCATATTTTTGCGAGGTTATAATTCTTGGTGACTGAAGTTTGGGATTGACGCTGTAGTAGAATTATTTCGTCAATAATTGATACTGGGTCTCTGTCTGGATTTCCAAAAGAATGCAAAGCAGCAAGTCCTACTGTTGGACCCGCTTGCTACAGCTCATTCTTGAAATTCCTTTTGAAAGCTTAGGGCTGACTACATTACAAAATCATTCGATCAATATTGAACTTACCTGAATTGGATCTTGGTTATACTTGAAATCAAATCTGGGGCTTCCATAAGGAATACAAAGCATCACTCTCGCTGGAATCACGCTGCCAGTCATCCTTTGTATTTTTCATGGTGGGTTTGGAGGGAGGCTGTTGTATTGTTATTGGATCCATTGAACTTACTTCTTGAAGTTGACCAAACCTGGTTATAATTGTCATCAATCCCGGGCTTATGTGCGAAATAGATAGTATCAAGTCCTCCTGTAATCAGGCTGCGGTTAAGACAATTTTGTTTGAAGCTTTGGACTGACGCTATCTTATCATTGAACTTACCTGACGTTGTCCACATATCAATGTATTATGTATAATTGCCATCAATATGGGGCTTACATGATTAATACATTGCGACATAAGCTCCTGCTAGAATCACGCTGCAGGTCTTCCTTTGTAATCCTGTTGGAAGCTTCGGACTGATGCTGTTGTATCATCGGTCCACCCCTAATTATAATAGGCTTCCCTAAGGGATACAAAGCAGCAAGATTTGTTTTGTTAGTTGAATCGTGGTACCATATCAATCAGTATTAACTTTGAAGGCTTTGGACTGCCCCTCTAATGTACAATCACATACATTTGTGTGTGACTGAGATCTCTTATTTTGAAAATCACCATCCAGCAACCGACAAAACTGATTGCCCTTACAAGTCGAACCTTGTAGGAGGGCTACCCCTCACATCCGTCACTAAGATATGACGCGGTCCTCTATTTCGGTTCCTAGGACTATTTCGAGAAAACGGCCTCCACCGTCACGTGTGCAGAAAACTTTTAGCCGTGAGATATTCGTTTGTGTTCGTTACCTACTATTGAGACATTCAAGATTAAATACCCAATATTTGCACTTTCTAGAGTAGTGAGTTCACTTGATCATGCTATCGTAAATTCACTTTTCAAACAGCCTGGATTAAAAGGGATTTTATAATTGATACTTTGGGGAAGATAACGAAATTCCTGGAACTCTCACCGCACAATTAAGCTCGTCAACACCATCTAAACTCCTGCACAATCCTTACAAATTTGTTGAATATGGGACACTAATTTAGTATCTTTTTTAATGTTACAAAGACTAACGGACATATAGATGGATAGACAAGAAATCATTAAGTCAGGACCTTGTAGAACGTTGGTTTCTAAAATCCGAAGTTTTGGATTGATGTTTTCATGTCTGAGTCTACCACGTTAGGCCTTCTGTTAACTGTTGGGGGAAAAATCGGCAATGTCGAAATTTATATTCTCATTGTATCCTTTAGGACGTTTTGAACAACTTGGTTTTGAGTTTGTGCATGAGTTTAGATGATTCAGTGGATGGTAAAGTACTCCGACAGTGGTGTGAATCCCCCATTTCCTCACAATGGCTGAAGTGGGCTTTAGAGGGAATTGGGGCCCGCGATTACCTACATCGCGGTGAGGTGTTCCAGAGGTAGTCGTGGGGCTGTAGATACCCTCAGTGCGTAGCCTGTCGGGGTGAAAATGAGAACCTGTATCATGTGGTGCAGCAGTGTCCAGGAACTGATGCGGTTGCCAAACAGATAGCAGGTGCATATTCATCCATTGGCTGGGATGTGGAGAGAGAGATTGTACCATATGTCAAGTGACTAGGGCAAGAAGCCAGATATCATTGCCATTAAGCCCAATGGGTTTGCCTTAATCCTGGATGTCCAAGTTGTCAGTGACATCGTGGGCATGGAACAGACCTGAAGGGAGGGCTAAGAAAAGTAAATATGATAGGAACAACCTGCGGCAAGCAGTATCTGAGCTAAAAGAGCCACTCCTTTTAACGTCAAGGTTATGGCTGCGACCGTATCATCGCGCGGAACGTGGTGTGGGAAAAGTGCCACGGAGTTATTCAAGAGTACTTGGTGGTATCACCACCCGCATCATCAAGGGCACTTATGTGAACTGGTCTCATTTCTATTGGGGCACTTCCTTTCATCCCTCTCTCCCTCCTCCATCTCCCTCAATTTCCCAAAACCCAAGGGCCATCAGGTCCTCTATTAGTTTCAGGGGCTCACAAGTCGAAACTTCTCTGCGTGCATGCGTTATATCCATCGAGCCCACGAAAATACGATTTCATGATCCTTTTCTATCCTCTCAGGGCATCTAGAACGCAATTATAATGTGTGGAAGCCATTGATCAGCAGAGTGACCCTTGCCACTTAGTTCTTTCCTAATTCTATGGTGCTGGGATGTAAATGTAGATCTTTTTAAGGCTCCTAGAATACAATTCCAAGGTTACTAGTACGTCTAAACATAGATTCGTGATATGCTTAGGTAGGCTATTTATTACAGAAGTAGTAAATCTTTTTTGATAGTATGTAGTTTTGTCTTATTATCATTTCATTGCAGGTGGTTCCCAAGATTAAGGTATGTCTTTTGAACCTTGGTAATTCAAGGACCACAGTTTCACCCAGTCTCATCAACACAGTTGGTGATGATAGAATTATCACGCGTTTGTGCAGGTTATGTAGACTTTCTGAGAGTTCCGTATACTTTGATGGGATTGACGCTTCAAGAGTCATCTGTCCTTCCCGCGTACGACTTGATTAAATTACAACGCGGGGGGACAGTCGGAATTGCGCCCTCAACTAATTCAATAAACCTCCGCTCCGAGAGAAATTGAATCGGGCCTTCTGCCCCGGGGACGCCCAACTATTTGACTTCAATTATTTCAATGAGACCGCAGCCGTTTAAAACGGTCTTCTCCCGAAGGCCGACTCGTGCCCGCGATGCAATTCTGTTTATGGCCAACTGGGCGTCGCTTATTCGATTAGATGACCGTCTTGTCTGCAATTATAAGAAGGAGTCCATCACCTCGTGGAATAGTTGCCCCTTCCACGGGCTTAAGCGATTAGCCTGCGAAACCCATACGATACCGCTGAACCTGGAAAGCTTCAGGTCTATGCTCAGGCTGTGCAGTTTCAAGGAAGGAGGTAGGTACTATCAACATCCAATCACACCGGAGCCTGGAAATCCAGATTAATTCTAATCCCACTTTTTCAACAGACGAACCGTCTCACAGTATCTTGATCGTATGGGAATTTCGGACAATAATTGTATGAGGATTCTGATTTCTGTAAGAAGTTTGGTGCTGATTGCGAATATACTCCATATGTGGTGACGCAAATGAAGTCTCACGGAGTTATCGACAAAAACCTAATAAAACGCGTGAATTTTGATGGTTTTCTGAATAAAAATAAGGGAACTGAGCAAGTGATTGGTTATATTAGAAAATGCTGTGAACCTCAAAACAAGTCAAGGCGGCCTAAATGTAAACTTATTTGTGAACATACCATGAGGAAAAGAAGACACCCAAGCCGTTCAGAAGACAGGTCAGTTTTTAATACAACAGGTATTATTTTCTTTGAACAAGTATGTCCGGCCAATAGGTCGATGTTAAAACGATGAGATTCATCAAGGAAACAGGAAAAATGAATGGACCTTGAAAAGAAATTACTTCTTCCAGCTGACTAGAAATATCGCAAAAAAACGTCCCAACTTCAATAAAACCTAACGAATCGAATTTCACTTTTCAAACAACTCCCATTTGTTCATGCCCGAAAACGTACAAACACGCTTGTAAATGTTGTTCATCTCGAGAAAGTGCGTTTTTGTATTAAGTAACAACATAAAAAATTCCAGAGAGGTGTTTTTTTATTTTTGAGAAATTCTATTCTGAAGTTGAACAGTCATTAGAATCTTGCAGTTTATGAAGACCCGTGCTCCATCACCTGTTCTTTCGTGCACGTATAAACAATCAATTAGAAATTTGCAAAATATGTCTGCTTACTTATTGAAACCACCCATATAGTGATCGGTTGTCAGCGCACATGGACGAGGAAAAATCACAACTGGAAGGAGCATGACAGCTGTGGTAGGTAGCTATTATATTTGAGAGACCTCGTTCACCTTTGACTGAGTCGTTATCCACAAAGAAACTATGTCTTGTTTGGTCTTGAAAGCTTAGTTCTTCGGCAGGAACCATCTAGTGAGGGTGTGCGACCTTCATACTTTGGATAAATTATAAATTTTTCATTTATCGTCCATTGATCAAAGTACTATGTTCCCAATGACCTTAGTTGGGTTGTCCTACCAAGTGAGAGTAGTAGGCCTTCTCTCTGGCTTGCACGGTATATAGTTGTCATGGTTAGCACTTCAAAGAGTAAAGCGGTAGAAGATCAGGTCATAAAGACCCTTGGGATAGTTTGTGTGCCTTCGCCATAAATGATACCTTCAGCGAGGGTACCCCAGGCTACAGGCGCACCGGCGGAAATCAAAGCACCAACTGCCTCCCCACCGGCAGAGTTTTCATAACACAATGCATGGGAGTTATGCTACTTGTTCAATCGTGTACCCTCCTGTCAAGTCGGTAATGCCAGCAATAACGTAGACCTTGTAGGTTCATGTACTTGCACCATCCCAAACCTTGACCATTCTTCCCAAAGAGGCTCTTCTCCAATCTCCAATTATGGAGGACACAAAGCCAGCTATGCTTCAGTTCTCCATAAACACGACTTCCTTTGGAAGAAGAAATTCGGATCTCTTGTTTCAACAGACGGAAGGGTCAAAAGAAAGTTGTATGACCCGCCTGAAATGAAATTTCACCCCCGTCAACCCAAGTATTGTCATCACTGTCGAGAGACAGAAAAAAAAGTTCAGCGAAGTCATTAAACGAGAAACTAATGGTTGATTGATTTTACATTTGTGCTGCGTTCAGTTACCGGTGAGTTGGGAACACTCTAAAGCCTCAATCTCAGCAAAATCGTGCAGCATTGCCCAAGTCAAATTCAACGTTTCTGGAATGAGGCCCAAGATTTTCCAATGTCATCCTATCATCTCCAGGACATCTAAAAGTCAATTGCATAGTATGGAGACAAGCTGATCAGCTGAATGTTCCTTGTGGCTAATATCTTTTCTAGTCGATCTCCGCTGTTGGTATATTACTTTAGCTTTTTATAAGGCAAGACTGGCCTTATATATTGTATTATACTTAGTATAATACAATTGCAAGGTGTGGAGGCGTCAGGCGTCGACTTTAAATGAAGTACCATGGACTAAGTTTAAAGAACTCATATACTCATAATAAGCCTTCATGCAGTTTTTATTCGATTTTTAGATTCAACACCATCTAGGTTACTTTTTTCTTAGTCGAATACAAAGGTTCAATATGGAACGGAAACCAACCAAGTGGATCAAACTAAAGGCATTTCTTCATTGCCGGTCGATCCTCAAGTTGTTTAAATAATAATCTCCTTCCGAACTCTCCTCATTCGTGTTTTGACGGAACTCCGCTCCTGGCGATCGCAGATAAAACAAACATCTAGTGGCATTCTTTAAAAATAACTGCGACCCAGATCGGAGTATCTTTTTCGACGGACTCCGCCCCCATCCTTACTTCTTCAACTTTTCACCGACTTCGACAAAACCAAGAAAGTTTTCCAAGGTTTTTAAAAAGTTTAAAAAAATATATTGGGATGTCTCTTAGCTGATTACTTCCCAACGGAAAAACTCGGAGGAAGTCTTGTCAGAATGTAATATTTTACAGAACCCTTCTATACTTTCGTCATTATTTCTAGATTGTAGACTTCCATCTAGATTCGAACTCAAAATTAAATATCCATTAATTGGAAACGAAAATTAGGTTTCACGAAAATGAGGGAAGCAAAGAAACAACAAACAACTGAGCCTGCAAGCATAACTATGTGAACTCAACCGAATTAATGAATTTCCAAGTTTTTCCTGAAAGGATAGCTCGTTGCCTTTGTTTATGCATCTAAGAATGAGAAAAGAACGAATACCTAGGTACCCAACTCTGAAATGGAACAAAGTAGGGTTCAAATGACAGGAAGTTTGTGAAATTTGAGTAATAATCGGTTTTGAAAATCATCTTTATAAGCTACGACGTTCTCTTGTTTGGTACATCTATTTCTCCAATCTACAAATGGAGGACAGTTCTTACCCTTTTCCGTTTCATGGAACTGAACTTTTCGGCAGGTATCCTCCGGGTATTGCAGGTCTATCGTCTCATCCCTTGAAAGGGGCAATTAGTCCATTCCATTTCATTCCTGATATAACGTTCAATATGTGCAAGATCCATTTATTACTTACCATTGATATTTTTGTTCGTTAAGAGTATAAGCACATTTTCTTGAAGTGATTAAGGATATATCCAAGTTATATATGCACAACTTTAAGCCCCCTCCCTCCCCACCAATCACAAAAGCGACGGACCTGCAATGCAAGTCCACTCACCTTTTGAAGGCGTTAATGTCTGCAGGAGCATGTCCCACAGCATTTCTATCGTTGTTACAAACTTATTGTCCACATCATTCAAGATTATTTGAATCCTTCAGGATCCTGTGCCACACACAACTTACCACACGTTTTTCAACATATATTGAAAAAAATGTGTTTCTAATTGTTTATAAATTACGTTGTGAACTAATTTTTTCTTTTTGTATTTTACAGGTAGGATTGTGCTGAATGTCGATCGTTGCATCAGTGAGTGAATTTTCTTGTATAATTTTTAATTAATTCTTTGTTTAATCAGTTTCTAAATATTTTGGATGAATTACTATTAACTCTTCACTAAATTGTTCCACTTAAAACTATTTTCGGGATGACTAGCTAATATATTATATTACTTTTCATATGAAGTGGAGCCCAATTACGTACATGTTTGAAGGAAAAGCGACCACCGCATATTGGATTTTCCTCCAACTGTCATTTCCGGCTTCTTGGACATCAGCTTATGTCAGTTAGCTGAAGTACGTGTTCATTTCGAGAAAAGATTTGCATTTTAATAAAACAGGTAATCGAAATTTGCACTTGCTGATTGTGCGTTAGTGCTTTTCAGACAATTTCTGGTTCCTATTTGTCGGTGTGTCTGTGTTCGATATCAGGTGAACGAAACTTGGGGAAAAATCAGGAAAAAACTATTCATTGTAATAATATTTACCTATATATTATCAGCGTTTCATGCATATCAAAATGCTTCAACCCGTGTATCGGCTATAAACTACAAGTATCCACATTCGGCTATCACTCCAGTATCCACATTCACTACAACTCGACGCTATCGGACATCACTAGGTTACAAACAAACAATAATAAACCAAAAAGCGCTGCAAATTCTTTCACTGGGGTTTATTATTCAATTGGCTTGCGTTCATGATTTAATTTATCTAAGCTTTCACTCGTGTGCGTGTTTCCCAAATAGAACGATTATTAAATTTCAGGAGGCACACAAATATGATCAACTGATCAATCCAAATAGGTATTTTGGTTGAGAACAGATTTACGGGCTCCATGCATATCTCCTGAAATTCAATAATCGCTCTATCCTGTGAAACACGCACACTCCAAAGCTTAGTAGAAATTCAAATCATGAACGCAAGCCAATAAACCCCAGTGAAAGAATTTGCA
This sequence comes from Creontiades dilutus, assembly GCA_031894815.1. Taxonomy (NCBI): domain Eukaryota; kingdom Metazoa; phylum Arthropoda; class Insecta; order Hemiptera; family Miridae; genus Creontiades; species Creontiades dilutus. The sequence goes on from JAVIWC010005620.1 coordinate 862,940, forward strand.
GCGTTTTTTAAATGCATTCATTGAGAAATAGGACATACTCACACTGATTTATTAATCATATCTGCAATCCCTCTTAGAAAACTTGTGTTGAGTCTCAGCTAATTGTACAAAACTAGAAAAGAATACAAAATATATGATCACTTCCTTAAAATGAAAAAAGTGTCTATATCTCAATCAGAAAAGTCCTAATTTTTTTATTTTTTGCACTAAATTAACTCATTTTTTGTTAAGTTCCCATTTGAACCTCTGCAAGCTCATTTGTGGTACCTGGTCTACAAACCTTAATTCATCGAATATAGTTGTGCCCCAATTGTCCAGACTTCTAAGACCTGCCGCTGTAACCCTTCTAGGAATCCCCACTTGCATTTTATCTGTGACTTCAGCAATACTTTTCTTCTTTTTTTAAAAATTTTCCTGCTAGTAATTCGTTTATAAATTGCTTAATACTTACAAAAACGCTGCGGTTTATTGCACAAAGGCCGATTATGTCTATATTAGCCCTCCTAAGCGAATCACTGTACTGTAAGAAGAACGTAGAGGTAGTATGTTTCTGGTTGTTCCCCTCAATCTGCTATTTTACTGAGATGTGGGTTGAAGGGTTTATTATGGATAATAAACTCAGTATCCACAATGCTTATAACGAAAAAGTTGCTCGTCTTCGCTCATTCCTTGTTATATTTCAAATGGGAGAGGAACGGATTATCATTTGCATTGATTGAACATTCGATTCAAGATGATCTGTTTTCTATCTGAATCAAACTAAAAAACCACCCCTTTATACCGAAAATGTTGTAGATTTCCAGTTCTTTCGACAAAAAGCTTAAGGTGGATGGTCGAATTTTTTCTAAAAATTTAATGCTCGAAATTGATTTTTCCTTAGTTGATTACAAAGGCTCATCTTGACAATTTTTGAGTACCTGCACTTAATGCACAAACATATAATACTAAAATAATTACCTAATAAGTCGATGCTATTTCTTGACAACTCTCATTAAACACTCTTTCGTATGATTCAATTCGCCTCTCATTAGATTATTCGATTGACATTGTCGGCAGATATTATTCTGAGATTTCTTGTATTGTGAAAAATTTCCCCGTGGATATCAGCTCTCGACGGGTGGAGAGGGCGGGCTGGGAACCTCAATTATTTCTGATAAACGAGATGATAAACAAACAGAAACCAAACCCTGACCCGATTAAATTCGACTGCGAGCGTTCGCATGTTCGATGAATTGATACAGCTGTACCTTGTAATTGAAATTATGCATTTCTGTTTCGATGAGATTCGAGTTTTTCTTTCAATTAGAATATTTTTTCATGATTTTGACCTTACGATGATCAAACACAACTTCCTCTATTTTCCAAAGCGAACTCAAATTTAAGGTATCGATTTGATCTTGTAAAATTGTGCTGAAGAGGAAAGGGAGTTTGAATGCTGAAAAACGTGAACTTTTCTATAAAATTGGTTTTATTGGTTGGAGAGCTTCAGAGGTAGTCAAGCGCGTACCTACATCTCCCAAGCCTCTCATCTGAGTGGATGTTGAGATGCCCATTCACCATCCTGCAGAGCGAAGTGGGGAACCCAAAAGTTCCCTCTACATTGGGCAAGGGAGGCGTGTAGGACGTGTGTGGCAGACCGTCCTGCCGCAAGTGTCCTGCAGAGCTTGTCCAATGGATGCCCCATAGGACTCACCTGCGGTAAGGCTTCCTACATCCTATCAAACAGCAAGTTCCGTGCGTGAGTGAAGCTTGTCCAGCTTCTTGTCGGATTCTGCCGGCCAACCTACCGTGTTCCCCTCACATCCCAGGGCAGAATAGACTACCTCTCCTCTTCTCATACCGGCCATACGAGTATATTTGATAAAAATGTTGTATTCAGTGTATCCAACATGAGGTCGCGTTTAGTATCATTTTACAATACATAAAAAGAAGAAGAAGAAGAAAACAAAAACATTTTCAACCAAAAAATTGGAAAAAGTAATATTTCTATCAACAACTGTCTGTGAAGTGTCATTTTCGAAGTCTGTTCTCGCTTAGTTGCATGCTTCTGGTCCCAGATTTGCAGTACTTATGAGATATCTACTAAATTGTGGTCTAGAAAATCGGAAAATGCATGTGAAGTGCCATTTTCGTAGCTACTAACCTGTTTTTTCACGAGATAAATGCAACCAGCTCCAGATGTCAGTATTGTGTTGTTTTGGAGAAATTTACTGGTGGTCCTCAAACTCGTTTTGGTGCTATTTTCTTGTCATTTACACATAAATCCACGACGAACCTGTTTGCGATTGTCCTCTGAGTATGATTTTACTTTATTCTAATGAATGTACCAGGAGAGCATTTGCTCAATAAACCCATGGTCTCCTTGCAATCGGGCGGTAATGCCTTATCTGTGTGGAGAACGTGTTTTGAGGCAGATGAGTAACGTACGGGAACTTCGTTGCACTCCCCACTCCCTGCCGCAGGATAGTTTCAATGGACCCCTTTAGAATTACCCGTGAAACGTTCGCAAAACTTCAAGAGTTCAATAAACAACGCGACCATATGGCTCCAAACGGTTCATAAAATAGATAGAAACTTGCACTCAGGAGCCAGTTTACATGTTGCGTTCGCTCGCTTTCCCTTGATACTGTGCTGACTTTCTCGAATGCAGAATATTCTGGCACGTTGTTAGTTTATGGGTTCGTGGACTCACGTACCTTGGATTTCAAATATCCCCAAACCCAATTTCCATATTTTGTCCAGTTTACATAACAATATTATTATCAAATCAAAAAAAGAAGAAAAGCGGAAAGTAATACACTAACGTATCAAAATACGTCGTTAAGTTGACTTAGAACACATTTTCTCTATTTTCAATAATGACATGGTCACGTACCTCTCAAACCTATTCTTTCCTGGTTGACATTCACAGGTATACTGGTTTGACAGCTACTCAAGGCTCCAAGCTCCTCCCACTGCTCTCTAATGATGCACTTGCGGTTTCCCTTTCCTCGGGTCATTTTGGCCCATACTTGTCTCCAGAACGTTAAGAGTTAACGGTTTTTTTATTGACCAAAGAGCGAAAACATGAAAAACAGTTTTAAGTGAAAAATTCAGATTTTAAGTTGAGTAAAGCTTGATCGGGTCAAGCACTTCAAGTATTTGGGCTGTCGAGTAGACGAGGATGTTACCCAGATAGCGAGGTAAAGTGCAGAATAGAGGCAGCTCGCTCAGTTTTTTTTGAAAATGAAGAACCTATTGTGAGGCAGGGATCTCAACCTGTCTCTCCGTAGAAGAATGGTCGTCAGCTATGTCTGGTCGGTTCTGTTGCATGGCGCAGAAGCATGGACTTCAAAGGTAGCAACAATGAATCGTCTGGAGGCTTTTGAGATGTGGATTTGGAGACCAATGTTTAGGATACCGTACACCACAATGAGGAGGTGCTGGAGGTTGTTGGAGCCCAAAGAGAGCTGCTTCGTACCGTCAAATGCCGAAAGATTGCTTACCTGGGGCATATCCTTAGAGGAAGCAAGTATCGCCTTCTGCAGTTAATTATTAAGGGAAATGGAAGGCCTTGGCATTGGCGTTGGGAGGCGGCAGCTCTCGTGGCTCAGGAATATTAGGAGCTGGACTGGGATTGGGAGTGCTGAGGAGCTATTTAGAGCAGTTGAGGACCGGGCTGCATTTGCTGTGGTGATCGCCAACGTTCGGATAACCGGATAGGGCACATATAGAAGAAGAAAGACACTCTATGCCACACTTCTTGTCGCCAATGAGTTATAGAGTACGTGGGGTAATTTGACGGATATAACGTGAGATACCATGTCTATCAGGGAGCAATGTGCCACATATCTTGGCAGATGTTGTTAAAATGTGTCAGTAACTCTTATTTTTCAGTTGATGGTAAAAAAGCTATTAAAAAGTTCATGGTGGTTTCCAACACAAAAAAATGTATGGAATTCAAGAGACAATGAGACATTAGGAGCGCGGTCAACGTCCCATCTGCAATTAGCTCAAGGTCTAGTTACACGAAATTGGTGCTGTCAGATGACTTTTGCGATCTACCCATAATTTCAAGTGTAAGACTGTTGACCCCACTCGAAGTAAGAGGCTCTTATTAGGAATCTTCGACGTCGGCCAGTAAAAACCACCCAAGTCCGAACTATCGGATTGAGGTCAGACGCCATTGATTTTGCTGAAAGCATTTTTTTTTTCGTCTCTCCCCTCATGAAGGATGAGATGGATATTGTGTAACGTTTTTTTCACCCTCGAAAGGGGCGAGAGCTCTAGCAACCTCTCTAAAGACCCCTTGGAAGTTATACGAGGCTCGCCGCGAGAGGAACGAAATCTCATCGATCGTTGAGACCAGCCTCGGACCGCAACCTGGACCTTCGCAGTTGGAACGATTAAACGCCATACCCCTTAACCTTAGAGTGGTAACACGAAAAATGTTAGTTTGGGTCGTAACAAACGCTTTTGAGTCGCTCAGTACCACATATCGTGTACAGTGACAGTTCAGGTCACTTTCCTCAAAGAAATGTTATGTTTGTCGAGTGGAATAACCCTTTTCCGAAGTTCGGCTCAGTGAATCACAAAAAATATAAGAATGTAATGAATTGAGTACAGTGAATTATTGCTACAATAAGTCATGATAAAATTACGGTCTTATCATTCGCATATGATTGGCTCTGTAAACTTGGAGGCATGTGAGACATTATACTAACTGGTACTGTCAACGATTGTGTGACTGTCTGTAATAGGTAGATAGATTGACGAGGAAAATACGAATAATGACGAGTATTTAAATATATTGCGTTGAATGGGGAAAAGTACCAAGTAATTCTATCTAACACGTGTGCGGAGATTGTACATTATGAAAACACTTACACAGATCGCCTATCTAGAACTTCTCGAATAGAGGTATTAAAATCCGACGTCCCTTCCAAATTCGACGTCCTTCAGTTAATCTTGTTTAAAAGAAAATTTTGGTTTATCATTCAATAATAAACCATTGTAATTGCTCTTGAAAAAAAAAAAAAAAAAAATTCTAACCCCTCCTGAAAATTTCATGGTTTACGTTTCAAAGGGTGTAGAATCCGAATCTGCAATAAACATTTTCCGTCCGTCCGCCGTATACGCACGATTTCTCCCAAACGTTTGGAGCCAAAAATCTGAAATTTTCAGGAAAAATCAATATTGGTCCGACAACGCCCCAATTCTTTAGCTAGCTCTCTCACTTAATTTAAAGTGCCCTTTAAGGGTTGTCAAAGTTTTGTAAAATCCCTAAAAATCTCAAAAAAAGTCAAGGCGGCCTAAATTTGGACTTGTTTTGAAGAACTTTCCATGAGGAATCGCATGAGCCCCTCCCCAGGTCCGTAGCTCAAACCGTTCCCGATGTTTGGTCCCGTTCATGCTGCCAACATTTGCATCCGCATTCACTACATCACTAGGTTACTGTGATCAAAACAAACACAAGAGTTTTTTCATTTTATTTTGTTTTGATTGCAGTATCCTAGTGATGTAGTGAATGTGGATTGAAGCATTGTGATATGCATGCTCCGCCTTACGCAATTTAAAATTTTCAAATAGAATATTTTTCCATCGTAATCGCTCTTGAAAAAGAAGCTGCAAATTCGTTCACTGGGGTTTATTATTCAATGATTCATGATTTGAATTCCTACTAAGCTTTGGAGTGTGCTTGTTAGACAGGTGAATTTCATGAGATATGCATAGAGCACTTGAATCAGTTCTCAACCAAAATATCAGTTGATCATATTTGTATGCCTCCTGAAATTTCATAATCGCTCTATCACCTGTGAAACACGCACACTCCAAAGCTTAGTAGAAATTCAAATAGTGAATCATTGAATAAACCCCAGTGAATGAATTTGCAGCGTTTTTCTAATAACTTTGAGATCGCGATGCAGATCATTTGTTCGAATATCGTACCATGGGATATTTACTATGCTTCTCGGAATTTTGTTCTAAACTGTTCGGATGATTTGGACGTTGCTCTTTTTGGTGCAGCCCCATAAGTGACAGCCGTAGGCCCATATTGGTTTAATCACTTGCTGATATCGAAGCATTTTATTGTGGACTAGGAGCTGTGAATTCCTTCCCAGAAGCCAATACGTTTTCTTGAATTTCAGGTTGATTTCTGCCTTCTTCTCCTTCATGTGCTCTTTCCATTTGAGCATAACGTCTTGTGTCATTCCCAGATATTTGGCTGTATTACAGAGAGACTCTTACAGCTAATTTCTACACCATTTACTTTCTCATGCTGCAATTTATTATGAAAGCTTATATGGGCATTTTATCTGACACCGGATAGGTCCTAGCTCAGCTAAGAGGCTCCTAAAGCAATGATTTGAGAAAACATGATACATGATTTCTATTTATTGGTTGTAACAGAAAATTGTCCACGTAAAAATAGCCACCGAAAAATTTGCCGTATAGTTTGATTTTGGTCGTTTCTATCAGTTATTGATGTTTGTTAAGCTCATATTAATATTGACCAAGGCCATGTCCCTCGTTCGCATCAACGTAGACCCTAAATTCATATAATTTATAATGTAATTTTAACAAAGATTTTCTAATCCCAATTTTGTTTTGAAAGAACGCAAAAGAAGTTTTATTTACGTAAATTTTATATAAATAGTCCAATACATGGGACGTTAGATGCGTCATTCACTTCAGTTGGCTGCCATTTGGCTGCTGATTCGATTTAAAGACATCTGACGTGTCCCACTCCGCCATATTTCGATCCGGGAACGGGGTCGCTGAACTCGTTAGAGGAAAAACTGATGGATCACTTGCTGTCAGGGAGTTCCCCGCAGACCAGTTTAATAAATTAGGATGTCCAAGGATTGCTTACTTGAATACGACTCGAGAAATGACGGCTGTGGAACCTCCGTGTCGTACAGTCGTATGTACAGGGTAGAATCAGGATATTTGACGAAAATTGTGCTTTACTATTACGCAAAATATTACATAGAGGTTTATTATTTCTGTATTAGATGGCACTTTTACGTAAAGCACAGATCTATATACAGGGTGTCCCATCAAGGAATTACAGCCATACGGTGCGAGATATCAGAAAATTGAACCGGACCTTTTCTATAGTATTTTCACTCTGCTTGAAGGTGGTGGAATCCGTTTTTCATTTTTCGATATTTTAACGACTCAAATCTTCGATTGAAACTTGAGGTTACCTCTTGACCCCCCTTTTGGTTTATTATTCAATAATAAATCATTGTAATCGCTCATGAAAAAAAAAAAAAAAAAAAATGCTAACCCCCCCCCCCCCCTGAACATTTCATGGTTTACGTTTCAAAGGGTGTAGAATCCGAATCTGCAATGAAAAATTTCCCGTCCGTCCGCCGTACGCCGTACGCTCGATTTCTCCCAAACGGCTGGAGCAAAGGATCTGAAATTTTCAGGAAAAATCCATGTTGGTTCGGCGACGCCCCAATTCTTGAGCCATCTTTCTCACTTAATTTAAAGTGCCCTTAAAGGGTTGTCAAAGTTTTGTAAAATCCCTAAAAACCTCAAAAAAAGTCGAAGCGGCCTAAATTTGGACTTTTTTTGGAGAACATTCTACGAGGAATCGAATGAGCCCCGCCCCAGGTCCGTAGGTCAAACCATTCCCGACGTATGGCCCGATTTATGGTGTTATCATTGGTTGATTATTGTTTTTGTTTTGATATCAGTAACCTAGTGACGTAGTGATGTAGTAATGTGGATACTGGAGTGAACTCCTAAAAGGCTTTGTAGCCGATACACGGGTTGAAGCATTCTGATAACCATAAAAAACGCTGCAAATTCTTTCACTGGGGTTTATTGTTCAATTGGCTTGCGTTCATGATTTGAATTTCTACTAAGCTTCGGAGTGTGCATGTTTCACAGGTAATAAAGCGATTATTGAATTTCATGAGGCACACAAATATGATCAACTGATCAATCCAAATAGGTATTTGGGTTGAGAATAGATTCACGTGCTCTATGCACATCTCCTGAAATTCAATAATCGCTCTATCACCTGTGAAACACGCACACTCCAAAGCTTAGTAGAAATTCAAATCATGAACGCAAGCCAAATGAATGAAATTGAATAATAAATAAACAGTGAAATGAATTTGCAGCGTTTTTTTTCAAGAGCGATTACAATGAAAAAATATTCTATTTGCAAATTTTAAATTTCGTAAGACGGAGCATACATATCAGAATGCTTCAACCCGTGTATCGGCTAAAAACCCTTTTAGGAGTTCACTCCAGTATCCGCATTCACTGCATCACTAGGTCACTGCGATTAAAAAAAAAAAAAAAAAAAACTCTTGTTTGTAGTGAAGTGAATGTGGATGTAAATGTTGTCACCATAAATCGGGTCATACATCGTGAATGGTTTGAGATACGGACCTGGGGAGGGGCTCATTCGATTCCTCATGGAAATTTCTTTAAAAAAAAAGTCCAAATTTATGCCGCCTTGACTTTTTTGAGGTTTTTAGGGATTTAACAAAACTTTGACAACCCTTAAAGGGCACTTTAAATTATGTGAGAGAGCTGGCTCAAGAATTGTGGGCGTTGTCGGACCAACATGAAAATTTGATCACAAGATTTTTTTGAAACGTAAACCATGAAATTTTCAGGGGAAACGTTAGAAATTTTATTTCAATTTTGTTTGGAGCGATTACAATGGTTTATTATTGAATAACAAACCGAAAGGATAGGATATTTTTTTATTATCTAAGAAAATTTGTGATTTTGGCGAAACCTACGTGGGCCACAATTGATAGCATCTGGGCCGCCATTTGGACAACCCTGGTTTAGAAAAAAACTTCGATTTTTGAAATCTGCGTATCTTGAAACGGAAATTCTCAAATTTTGATCGATTAGTAAGGATTGTATGGGACTGATTAAGGCGCGTCCATTGACTTGGGAGATCAACACCAATCAACATCCTCTTGTTTATCGTGCGATTAGTCCCCGAAGCCCGAAACCACCGTGAGACCACTTGATCAGCTTTTTCGTTTCCTCTTCGAACTCCGCCGTAGGATTCCATTCCGTATCTGTTCGTCATTTCCTAATCTATATTTCTCTCTCATTTCCCTTTCTTCGCGCCTCCCCCAACCAACCCGTATCCACCTCATAAGGTGATCGATATCGTGAAATCGACTCCTCTTTCATGAATGAAACTTCCCGGCACCGGACGTCGTCGAACGCTCAACGCTCGTTCGTATTTATGAATGAAGGGAGGACGAGTCGGAACGACCGTAACACACGCACACTTGCTTCGTAAGACAGCCGGCTGCGAACACATACGAACGAGGCCCCTGTGAGAAGGCGGTTTTGAAATCCTTGCATCTTTGAGCGGATTCTTTCGAGAGATGTTCATCAAATACCTCTCCCACGACGTCGATACTCGGACATATTTGAATTTGATGATCTCGGTTCCTTCTTATTAACGATCATTAACACCCTCGGGGCTGCCGTCATGACATACATGACACGCTGGTTTTGGCAGCTGACTGGCGTCATGACATCCATGACGCGACCTTCCTCGGGACTGATGTACCTTCATTTTGAGGTCCTAAAGTGTAGAATCGTAGAATGGGACCCTTCAATGATGAAATCTCTTCATTACTTCCCCAGTTAGCTGACTGAGTGCACCGTTTGTGAATCGAAGTTGTATTATTTTTTCGGTTGTAGTTCTGTATTTGGTGCTAGACTGCTTTTTTCTCTGGATGCTATTTTTCATTTTCAGTCTGGTAATGTAATTTTTCTGAATAGTTTGTACCATCTGTTATTTCAATCTAAATATTCCTGTACAGCCAGTTCTCATAAAAATTGCCCACAATACTTTACAAAAATTGCGGGGTTGCGGGTTAGTATACCCTAGAGCGTTGTCGCTGACTGCTGTAATGACATACATTATGTGGTCCGAAAATTATGAAAATTAAGTTTTTCAATTTTTTAAAAACGTATTTTAACGACGTTTTGGACAAAGTTATGGAAAAAAGGGAAAACTTAGGTCAGTCAGGGCCGACGGTCGCGCTGTGGGGTCAGCGCCGAGAGTGTTAACAGAAACTACTGATATTCAGACTTTGTGAAACGCGATTACTTGCTAGACATTTTTGTAAAAACATCCAGACATTCTGACGATCTCCCATGAGTTCCTTAGCCGCCGGATCGATCGTAGCTCCGGCACACTTGCTTGAAATTTGTAATCCATGGCTTGTATAACTTTTTACAGTCAATTCTGAATAATTCAGAGATCGTAGGTTTGTATGCTATTTCAACTTCCACGAATTCCACGAAATTCCTGACGAAAACGAGAAAAATTTATTTGTATAAACATGTGAACCCAATCACAAGAAAATAGAAACATGAAAAAAGTTTAGAGTCACTGGTAAAACAATAACATACATATGGTGTGAAACCAGATGTGAGAATATCACTAAGAATAATAATCAAAATGTTGGGAAGGACACAATTAAAGACTTCAAAAATCTTGTGGCACAGATGACAAAGTCCAACTCATGATGAAGATCTGCAAAGCAGTTGGCTTAACGAGGAATGCGGCAGAACGGGCGATCCTGAAGATATTTCTCGGGGGCGAAACTCATGTAGAAAGGAGGAGACCTGCAAGTGGAAAGACGGGGCTCAAGGAGGCTAGCGAGACTATTTTCATTCAATAGTTTGTGCAAAAATATCAGGTGTGCCACACAACGTGGGCTCTCCAAGGGCAGAAGGTGTCACAGCCCCATCAGGGCAGCACAACCAACTTCATCCTGAGGTATCCCAATCTTGAAAGCAATGTAGTCAAGAAATGTATGCTGTTCCTGTTCCAGAACATGCTTGTGGAGTGACCATATTCCAGGGGAGGCATATTCCAATAGCGGCATGACCAGTGCCTTATAGAGAACAATGGGGGCCTGAATGTCGTTGAACTCCCGAGTATTCCGCTTAACGAAGCCCAGGGCTACTATCAACTGAAAAAATAATGTGGCGTGGAAAGGAAAGCTGCTGATCAAGCAGCACCCCAAGTTAAACAATCTCCTCAACCCTTGAGAGCCGGTCACCCCAGGGCACAAATTTTGACTGTGGGTCTGATATCTGGACTATAATCCAGAAATCGTCCACTGAATCTGATTGGGCTCCAATATCTGCTACTATCATGTTCTATAAAATGATGACTGCAATGTTCTTATATCTGCATAAAAAAGTTTCAAGTATCATTCTTGGGTTGCATTATAACAATAGTACAGAACCTCGTTTCCATAGGAACACGGTAATTTCACAAAAAAAATATGATTTTTATTCATATGGTCCGTGAGCGTCGGATCATTTTTCGTACAGCTCTCAATGGATAATGTTATTAATGAATTTTTTGTTGTAAAGGAGGGACGAAAATTTGCAGTTAGAATAAAATCGCAATATAGCTTTCTTACCTCGGAAACATGAAAAAAAACCGGTCATTTTGGCCTGGTATTCTCCATTATCAAATATGGCATCATTCTTTAGGGTAGTGGTAATAAGTCGCAGATTAGAAAGGTAGAAGTAGTCCTGGAGCGTATCTTCAAAATAATTTTTAATAAACATATGAGATACCCTAGATCCCTTCGTTTTGTTCAATTTATTGTGAAAAATAAATCTCATCTTTATTTATTTCAATCTTATTTACACGTTTTTCGTTCCGAGATTTGGAGTGTCATGTCTCCTCTTCGGCTGTCAGTCGAAAACAATAGTTCCTTTGGATAACATTGCCAGCTGTCAAAACTGAATTTTTCAAAAGAAATACGTATGTTCAATCTCAACGATTCTTTTTATGAAAGAGGCATCAATATTTTCGCAATTTATTGCCTTAAAGATGAATGATACACCTATTTCCGAACAAAATGACTCGAGTAGAACTATTTTTTATTCATTTCCATTATTTTACACTTACACTAAGAATTTTGTTTAGTTTTTATTCATAAAAATTGGCGTTTTGTTCGACTTTAAAAATATTTTTTCATTGAAATTTGAACTCCCCGGAAAGCACATGTTTTGAAAGTATTCTTCGGCTGGCTACGATATTTACTTCTGACAATTTTAAACTTAGTTCAAAATTGTAAAATTACTTTGTCTCCTTAATTTTTGTGAAACCTGTGTGTAATTTTATTATTGTTGCCAATTAACGGATATTTGAATTATAGTTGACAAGCCACTGAATCAATCTCGATCTACGTGCAATCAAATTTTCTGCGACCACATACAAAATTCTTACGAATAGTAGAAGTACATTTTCAACCACGCAGTAAATAGGCTACCAATATTAAGAACATTTTATAGTAGATATCAAATGTATTTCATTATTAATTGTATTATTATTAGGTATATAAACATTAAATATTGATTTTCTGAGTGCACATAATTCATTTTATACGATTCTGCGCTTGCTCAAACGTGAACTGCGTATTTAGAAACGTAAACCAACAAATTTTAGGGGTAGTAATACAAATTTTTTTTTCAATTATTTACAAAGGTTTGCTAAAAATAATGATCCACAATTGAGGAGCTTACTTTCAAAAAGGCACATATCCAAATCTGGGAGAAAACGTTTTTTTCTCAATTTTCTATCTCTGAATATGAGTTGAATCAGATCCCCCTATCATTTCCGAACAAAACAGAACACATCCACGTCAATTCCGGGGCTAAAGTTATGTGTTTGCATCAAAAGGTAACAAATCCGTCCCCTACATTTTTTTCAGTGCCTTGCAATCGAAATGGCACATATCCTCCGAATTTCGTCAGGCGATAAGTCGTGGGTTTTCAAAAAGGCACATATCCAAAAAGAAGCATTGCGCCTTCGTCTTGACGTTGAATATTTACACGAGACTCGATAGATGGCAGGTATGACAAATGGAAATATGGAGTCAGGTAAAGTTTCCAATAAAACCTACAGAATGGAGAATGAATTGTTTCTTTTTCAAAAAGGCACATATCCATGAGTTTTGATCAAAAGGGCACATTTCCAAAATGAAAATGGACATACAGCCACGTGTTTTGGAGAAAATTGATTCATATTCTGAGGCATCTTTATCTGTGCCTTCTCACACATTACTCCGATGAGAAACTGCAGAAAAACATCTCCACTAATCTGCAAATCGTTTTTTTTTTCACTTCCTGAATATTTTGTCGGAATGGATATGTGCCTGTTTGAAAGTAAGCTCATCAATTATAAAACTTGACGGAAAAAACTATAAATATAGAGTTGTAAATGATGTTTCGTTCTCTATCTACTGAACTTTTTATGTTGATAAAAATCGATAACGACCCTGACCTACATCAATGTGGTTGCCTACCCTATTTTCGTCACTTCGTTCGTAAACTCGCCCTTCTCTCTCGGTCTCTCATCCCGCGCCATCACGTCCTCTTTGTCTGATGCAATTTCACCGCAGTTTTTACTACCTCCGTCTCTCCCGGGACTTTGTCGCCAGACTTCGTGTCGAGACGCTTCGAAATATTTAACGTCGGGGAGAGGTTCAATAAAAATGGCTGAACGGCGGACGCCGTGATGAATTTAAAAGGGTCGGGAGAAGCGGAATACGTACGTAATTTCCATCATATTCACAACCTGATGGTGTAAATTGGTGTCAAACTACAGTGATATGTTTGCTTCGATTATGCAACAAGGGTGTTTCTCATTTAACGGGACAATCGAGGTTTTGATTCTGACTAAAAAATTTTGTTCTCCTAAATTTATGAGTTTTTTATTATACAATCTAGATGTTACTCTAATGGGGTGATCTTTAGTACTGCCCCCCAAGGCATTTATCAAGAAAAATGATCGAAAACAACACTCAGTAACGAAAGAAGTGATTTAATAAATCAAGTTCATGTACTACATGTAGGGGTTGTACAGATTTTTTATATTTTGCAAGAATTCCATGAATGGATCTTTCTCCTTAAGTCGAACGTCCTTCCTCCATCGAAACTCACACAAATATGAATGAAGGTTTTGAACTCCTCCGCCATGTATCTTCCTTTTCATCGACCTCCTCGTTGATTCGATGTTCTGTGTGTGCGCCAGGGTATCAGGATCGGCATAGGAAGACCGATAACATTTCTCTGGTTTCATCCTGTATGGAAAGAGCCCGAGTCGCTTCTCGGCTTTTGAACTCCAGCTTGAATGATGTGTGTGCTTCAATGTGATTCAGGGTATACCGTAGTACCCAAATCAACCTATCAAGACAGTTGAATGATCGGCGGGCTATAAAATTCGTCGATAAAAAGTGGGGGGGCAGTACTTAAGTTTTTGACTGGGGAAATTCTTTAGAACTGCCCCCCACTTTTTTTGGATTCAATAAACCCCATTTTCGCTTACCTTTTACCGAAGCATGATCCAAGGTGATTAAAGTTCGATTTCCGACGTTTCTAAAAACCCCCACCAACTTGGGGAAATGCAATGTTTTAGCAAAGCTACGGTGTTCTGAAAGTGGGGGGCAGTACTAAAGAACACTCCTCTAATGGTATAGTGACGTACAAGCACGCATGATTTTCGTTTGTTTCCTCAAAATTCAGGTTTTAAAATTTTATAGGTTACGAGAATGGTATGTATCCATGACAATGAGCTTTGTCAACCAAAAAACGATAGAATTACGTAAATGATATGTAGGTAAGGTTGAATGATAGACAGATATCTGATTTTACTATTTATTTATTTAGCATCAAATACCAAACTTAAAAAAAAAAAATTGTTTCAAACAGCTATGACGGCTTTTGTGTAGCCACAACAATGAAGTTTAAAATCGCCACGACAATGAGAAATCAACATTAAACCTTCTGCGATTAGGAGTCTAATGAACACTTATAGAAATTGAAACTTGCATTAAATAGAGTTTTTACATCTCTATCCCAAAATGAATGCTAAACGGATCAATAAGATTTTGTTAAGAGTGATTTTCAAACCCATAACAATGAGAAGTATAAAACGTACACACCTGTTTTACAAATGGCTAACTTCATTTTTGAGCCCCAACTGTATAGAAATGGCGGAAGCATGGTGTTTCCTCAAAGGGCAGGGTTACCAACGCTGAAAAAACTTTCAATTGCCAAAAAATGCCCTAATTTGAGAGAGCTTCGATGGTTTCCTTCATACCCATGACAATGAGACAGAAGGTTTGGGACAAACTTTGAGCACTTGATTCGTACAGACTATCTAAAAGTTAGTCCCTCTTGTAAGCGCACTACATCCAGTAACTAATTCTAAAAAAATACTAGTTAAAATATTTCCGGTAAAACGTACTTTGAGCCGATAAAATTTCGGATTAAGTTCAAATTCTGACTCACGGACAGACCATGACAATGAGATTAGAGGTACATTTCGATCAATTACCGGCATGTACAATGAAGAGTAGCCGAACTTTATGACAGCCATAAGTAGGCCTGGTTACCACATAATAATTGCAAAAATAATTTTTGGGAAAAGTTGAACAGAAAATTATTTATCAACGAAGGACAGCGATTGTCCCGTTTAATGAGAATCACCCACAAATACTACATTTCAGTGACAATGAGTGGCGTCAGGGAGGTAGCATATGCTCGTCTTTTATGCTGAATAGTGAACTAGAATAATAAACTAGAATTCATGCAGAGGGCTTCAAATTACAATTAGGTGTCTTGAAATGGTTAAACGAAGAAACTGTTTTACCTCGTTTTTTAATAAATTTTTCCCAATAAATATATATTGACCTATAAATCAATCATCACATTTCTTTCAATTTTGTGCATGATGGGTGACACGTTAAAAATGGATTGTCGTTGTATAGCTTTTCCAAGTCAGATTCGGAAATTTCCAAACCGATTTCAGAATTGTCTATTTCAATTTCAGAATGTGATCAATATACGGGTGGAAGCGGTTTCTGAAATTGAAATGGAAAATTCTGAAATTGATTTGGAAACTTCTGAAATTGGTTTGGAAATTTCCGAACCTGACTTGGAAAAGCTATATTTTTGCCTGCATGCAATAGGCTACAGTTACTGAAATTCAGAAAAGCTGAGTCACGTCAGAGAAACAAAAATTACTGACAACCTCCATTGAGAAATACTTGATAGCTCTCACTATCAAGTCGAACTTTTTGACAATTGAATGATTCAGTTATTGACTTCATATATCGTGTTTTGCAGTGGGGAACATGCCAACTGTTGGCAGCTAATGTGATAATTCCCTACAGCGCGCTTCCTTATCACGCCTTTGTCAGTCGTCGTTATCTCTCGGTGTTTACTGAATATCGTTTCTCCGGCGAAGAATTCCATTTTACAGCGGAATTTCAACGAAATGTGAAACCGACGTTGATGGTGAGCAAGTCGCGATTCAACGGAATGAGTCACTTTTCGTCCTTAGTGTCGCCACACCTGTTTTCGCCATCTTGTTGGCTGTGGGTTGCCAAAGATGACGCCTATTGTTTCTAACAAACTCTAGAGAAAATTGGTTTTATCCGGAGATTGAGCTGTTCTTTTAGGGAACGAGATGATTTCCAATGTACCTCATACATTAAAGCCGCGTCTCCACCAACCGAACATCGTTCGGTGTTGGTTTGGTGGGGACGCCTTCTCGAACATTCTGAGCGTTGTGAGCGGGAACCTGTTGTTGGCTGTAAAAGTTCGCTGCCAGACCGAACATTTTAGTCGACATCACGCGTCTCCTCGTGCAACTTGTAGCAGTTTTCATTGTTTCTAGTGAAGTTTGGTTATTATGCTAGATGTTTAGGAATCACCCGTTGCCAAAAATCGTCAAGTAACGGCCAGACAATATTGTCGAAATAGTTGACCCAATCAGCGATATAAGTAATTCAAAATCCTCATTGCACGCCCTTGTAAAATTCGTGAATAGGCAACTCGCTGTCAGTTCTGCACGAAATTGGTCACTGCACTCATTTCTACCTCGAAACTCTCTGCCACCAACGAGGAGGTCGACGAGAGGACATGAGCCAATAAGCAGCTGCTATGCACGCTACATTAGGAAGCCGCTGCTTAGATAGATACACTCATCACTACACAAGATCACCAACTAACCAAAATGTTCGGATGTCAGTAGCGAACATTGATTTGTCTGTCCGAGAGCTATTGCAAATGTTCCGAACATGTTTGGTTGGTGGAGAGGCGGCTTTACCCAAATCCCCAAACATATCGTCCATGTTTTACTTGTATTTAAAATTTTAAACCTTTGGAAAATTCTCGTCAAACGGTATTTGACGTGTTCGGTATAAGCACGTAAAAACTTCAGGGATCAATTTGAAAACTATTTGCAACAATTTTTGGTTTATTATTCAATAATAAACCATTGTAATCGCTCTTGGAAAAAAAATTCTAACCCCCCCTGAAAATTTCATGGTTTACGTTTCAAAGGGTGTAGAATCCGAATCTGCGATAAAAATTTTCCGTCCGTCCGCCGTAAGCACGATTTCTCCCAAACGGCTGGAGCAAAAAAGCTGAAATTTTCAGGAAAAATCAATATTGGTCCGACGACGCCCCAAATCTTTAGCCAGCACTCTCACTTAATTTAAACTGCCCTTTAAGGGTTGTCAAAGTTTTGTAAAATCCCTAAAAACCTCAAAAAAAGTCGGAGCGGCCTAAATTTGGACTCTTTTTGAAGAACTTTCCATGTGGAATCGAATGAGCCCCTCCCCAGGTACGTAGGTCAAACCATTCCCGATGTATGGCCCGATTTATGGTGCCAACATTAGCGTTTTTTTTTTTTTTTTGGTTTATTATTGTTTATGTTTTCATCGCAGTAACCTAATGTAGTGATGTAGTAATGTGGATACTGGAGCGAACTCCTTAAAGACTTTGTTGCCGATACACGGGTTGAAGCATTCTGATACGCATGAAACGCTGCAAATTCTTTCACTGGGGTTTATGATTGATCATGATTTGAATTTCTACTAAGCTTTGGAGTGTGCGTGTTTCACAAGTGATGGAGCGATTATTGAATTTCAGGAGGCACACAAATATGATCAACTGATCAATCCAAATAGGTATTTTGGTTGAGAACAGATTTACGTGCTCTATGCATATCTCCTGAAATTCAGTAATCGCTCTTTCTCCTGTGAAACACGCACACTCCAAAGCTTAGTTGAAATTCAAATCATGAACTCATGCCAATTGAATAATAAACCCCAGTGAAAGAATTTGCAGCGTTTAGCTCTTATCAATCCTTGTTATTGTTATTATAAAAGCCTCAGTAATAGAACCTGAACAACAAAAATTTCAATCCCCCGCCCCTCCAAAGTTGTTTACATTCCGAAATACGTAGAAATTAATCAGTCAAAAATAGAATTAAAAAAAAAACCAAATATTTAAAAAAGGAGTATAAAGGTAGCTTTCACTGCTTGAACCACTGATGTGTCTTAATTGCACGTAATGTGTGGTACATCATCTAAACCACCTCGCTCCTGCATATCCCGCAATTGCATTCAAAAGAAAAATACTTGGGCTGCCGCCAGCCACGTGGTTTAGCTCAGGTCTCCCGTTGAGCGGGCTCTGCAGCTCAACCGTCTACCCGCAATCCGAATGGTCTCATTCGATTCAGGGAACTAATTTCTACCTGAATCAAACAAAAAACTACTCACTTGAATCTAAAGTTTTTTGAGATTTTGATTTTTGATAGTTTAGTCGTTAATTATGATCCCTTATCGTTGATTGATTAGATGCCCAGATTTTTGGTTTTTGAGCCAAATTCCGGTGGTCCTGCATTTTATATTAATTTCGTACTGGCTACGTCATTCACTGAAGTTGGGTTTGGTGAGGGGGCAATAATTATTGGCTTCTTCTTATTTTGCATTTATGTAATTGGTTAGTACTTTCCCCTTTGCTAGCCCTTATCAAAGCTGTTGTTTCTATTTCTTGTTTTTGATAAAGTTCCATACTTCAATGGGCTTCTAGTTACCTTATCGGTTGTGGTGGTTCTTTTTATTATAAATTTTGTTTGGAAATTGAAGAAATAGCTCCACAAGTTCGACTGCTGGCCATTGTAGCTATTTTAAGGTTCGTGAGCTTTATGCTTTGTATCAGCTTCTGTTTCGTACTAAGGGACTAGTAATGTTTGCGTTCACGGTCGTTCACAGTCATTTTATAAGTCAATTGTAATGTATAGGAACACACTGATCAGGTGAAGAACCCTTGAGGCTATTTCCGGACTTATGGAGATGATTGTCTAAGTTAGACGACCACGGACTGGTCTGGGAGCCATCCCAATCGATTCGACGTCTGAAATTACTAAAACATGACACCACTAACTATTGTTGGATGGAAAACACACGTGTTCTGTTATGAAGATCAATAAGAGGAAATCTATCTGTGGAATCTAGACACGTAATCGTCTCTTATTAATTTCTCGATCGCTTCAAAAGTTGATATATCGAAGTTCGACTGGCATAAAGCGGTGACTCCAGTGCGATACGAGCTCTTATCTTCGTGTAAATAATGGAAACCACGTGTTCCGTTCGCGTATTTTCGGAGAGGTGACGTCATACTCAGCTGTTCGCGTTCTAATCGGGTCTTTTCCCAGAGAGGCACACGACCGCTCGGATTGACGGACAACGTGGATACTTCGTTAGCATCCACGCTGGAACGCTGCATTACCGCATCCCCGATTGTCTGGTTGGAACTGGTTAGAGAGGCCGGCTCTTTGTCAGGTGACGAACCCCACGATTCGCTAAGCTGTCATGCCAGGTCAATCGTAGCGACCTCGCTGTTGGCCATCAATATTTGTATCTCGATTGAGAAATTATTGTATGAACTAAGTATGTTACCCTATAATTCTGTACAACCCTTTAATTATTGTGTGGGTTAATTAGGGCGATGTCTGACTAAGTACAAGCAGACAAGAGACCGATGGGCGCGACAGCCCGACTGGTTACTAGGTGTTTCTGTGTGTTGTGAGATAGATATCATTCAAGCCAAAGAGATTTACATTGAATTTTGGAACACCTTGAGCTCTGGAACAGCCTTGAGACCTCTGCTTGTACACATGCCAAAGAGACATGAGCATGAATTTCATCCACTTGGACTTTGACAAGCTGCTTACATAGCAGTTTCTGAGGTATTTCCGAACACTCAAATAGCGGGTTGCAATTTTCGCTTACATCAAGCCTGGTTTTGAAGGATTAAAAAAAAAAAAAATCTACTGTGAGAATATCGTGGGAAAATTGGTGCAGGCCAGTGGTTACAACGCTTTTTTTGGGTTAAGCTTTTCCCGCCAGAACCTGTTTATAAGGTTCACTTCTCTGATGGATAGTGCCCCGGGGTGAGTACTCAAATCGGCTGTCGACGGTCAGGTGACCTATTTGGATTGATCAGGTTGATCATATTTGTGTGCCTGTGATGTGTTCTTGCACATCAGTACCCAGACGGGCGTTGTTACGAGAGTTACTGCACAACGGATAGGCTGTAGGGAGCAAATAGCTAAATCTTCAAGCTCAGAGAACCGCCGAAAAAGTCTTTCTGTGCTTAAACTAGATTCAAAATGACATCACATGTCTCGATGATTGATTTGGACATGTTTGAAGTACCAAAACTATCCACGGTAACGCTCATGATAGGTGCAAATCAACTAAGAAAACAACCAGATAACAAAAGACTTTTTGTAATTAAAAAATACAGTTTTTTTTTTCATGAAAAATAGTAGAAATGCCTATTTTAATACATTTACCGAACCCTGTTGAATTTTGAATCTCTTTTGTTGGATTATGAGAAACGCTGGTGATGTTTCACACGGAAAGACCATTCCTAACTGGTTCAGTTTTCGCGCGTACTCATGGTTTTACAACCAGATATTTTCAATTTTTTGAAATATGTTTAATAAGTATTTAGATAGTATAAGTATTTAGATTGGTTGGAAGTGATTTGATTGTGTTTGAAGAACATTAAATTCCGAGACAAAAATAAATGGTACCAAGATCACACAATCCAAATTACTTAAACTGTTTATTCAATTATTAAAGTGTTTTTAAAAATGTAGGAGAGGTGATCGTTGCATACGAGAGCTGAATTGGCTATGTAAACAGAATACATCTCTCCCCTGTCGCTGAAATTTAGATGCACAAGTCTGCTTTGAACCCATTCTTTCGTTTTCGTATCAAATGTGCGAAATCACCAGCTTGTTCGAGTCCATAAAGCGCCATCTTTAGAGGACAAACTTTACTTTCCTGGCTGGATCCACTTGCATGCTATCCAGCATCGTCTTCCCCCTTTGTTGGACATGTGAATTTAATGATTTATCATTGGAGGTTTCTAGAAGGTATTTTTTGATATTTGGGGGTAATTCTATGAAAACGTCTTCCTCAGTATCGCCATACAAAAATGCTGTTGTAGCATCAAGTTGACTTACTTGCACCCTTTTCTCAACTGCTCGTGATGAGCGATTTTTTAACCAAATTTGATCAAGTTTGGTCCAGTAATTGTGGGGAAAAGCTCCAGGCTTCTGATTTTGAGTTATTCACTTTCAATAATGAACCTTTGTTATCGATCAAGTTACTGTCATTAGTATAGATACTCAAGGTTGTCACTTTGCCAGTTGTCAGTTTTTCAAATAGTTGATTTTTTAAATTTATTTTAATTTTGACCATTTTAATCTAAAAGTAGTTTTGTTACGAGAGTTGCTGCACAACGGATAGGCTGTTGGGAGCAAATCGCTAAATCGTACTCGTCTACAAGCACAGAAAACCACCCAAAAAGTCTTTCTGTATCAAACTAGATTCAAAATGACATCTCATGTCTCGCTGATTGATTTGGACATGTTTGAAGTACCAAAAACAATCCATGGTAACGCTCGTGACATGTGCAAATCAACTAAGAAAATAACTGGATAACAAAAGACTTTTGTAATTAAAACATACAATTTTGTTCATGAAAAATAGTAGAATTGCCTATTTTAATACATTTGCAGAACCCTGTTGAATTTTGAACCACTTTTGTCGGATTATGAGAAACGCTGGTGATTTTTCCACATGGAAGGACTATTACTAACCTGACCAAGTTGGACAGATATGAAATTATAGTTCCGAAAAAGTGTTCTTAAGCTTCTCCTTTTACCGTTATAATTCTCAATTTTAATCAAGTACTATTGATGCGAGGAAGGTAACACTCGTGATGGATAATTTTCGTGACAGCCCATGTTTCTGGGTCAACTATATGGTGCTCCCGAGCCAGCATCATTCTGCTTCAAGGCTGCACGTGGACTGACATCAGGAATCACAATGGAACGTCTCGAATTCTTTCCCTCCATTTTCAATGAAGAATGTTGCCAGAACAGCTGCTAACATTCGTGATGAATTTGTTTCTCAAACTTTTAAGACAAACCTCCGACATTAGCAAAACGTGCAGTTAAATAGTAATATTCGAAGGAGGCAATCGCCAGAGATGGAATGTGAAGACGGAGATACAAGCCATTCCTTTTCAAGGCTCATAATAATGTTCACTTATTCAACGCTGCTTTAATGCCGTTCTTGGGTTGGGATATCTAAGAGGGGTACGGTTCAGACCTTGTTGTTCAAATACCTTCAGTTTGTTGGGTTATTGACACCCAACTTGTACCTGGCTTTGAAAGGCACCCGCTGATTAGTGTACATCAGCTTAAGGAGATGAATTACGGCAACATAGAGATTTGATCTGCTGTTGCTGGCGCTATGAATGTAAGAGAATACTGGGGAGACCTTGTTGTTCAGATACCTTCAGCCTGTTGGATTACTGATGAGCTGGATCTGAAAAGCACCTGCTGACTTGCATACATCAGCGAAAGAAGATGAATTATGCCACCACAGTGATTTGTGCTGCTCTTGCTAACACTGTGATTATAAGAGGATACAGGCCAAGTCTTGTTGTTCAAATACCTTCAGTCTGGTGGATTATTGATGATTGATTGTTCTACCTGGATCTGAAAAACGCCAACTGACTTGTGTACATCAGCGAAAGAAGATGAAGTATTTCACCACGGAGATTTGTGCTGCTCTTGCTGACGGTATGAATATAAGAGGATACTGTCCAGATCTTATCCAAATACCTTCAGTCTTCTGGATTACTGATGAGCTGGCTCTGAAAAGCACCTGCTGACTTGTGTACATTAGCGACAGAAAATGAATTACGGCAACACAGAAATTTGTGCTGCTCTTGCTGACGTTATGCATGTTAAAATCACATATTTTCAAATGACTGAACCATTTTGCGGCGGATTTTCTCCTAAAAATGGTGCGTTATGATGACCATGAGCCGGCTTCTCCTAATACTAGTAACAACCAGATAGCAGTGGGTCTGAGGACCGCGTTTCACTTGTAGGGCTCCCAAGCGGTGATTATCAGTCACCTACGCGAAGATAACGACCGGCCCGTCTGAATTAATTTTAACAGCTCTCTTGACAAGTTCAGAACGAAAACACATTGGAGTGTTATCCATCTTGATTTATTATTTAATAATAGGACCCCAACCACTATGAAAAATTAAAAGCCTTGCATAATCTTGGAAGAAAGAAATCGCAATGGTATTCATATTAAAATTTCTCCATAATTTCGGGAAAAGTGAAGGTACTGTCAGTGTCAGTTTTTCACGGGTACTTTTTCCAAAACTAACTCTGTACTGTCTTGTTAAAAGAAAAATATACAGAACACCCTTCCTGACAGGGTTTTCGCCATTGATTTTAGTGGTGAAATACATTAGAAATGCATGTAAGAAAAACCGATATTTATGCTGAAATGTTGTGACCTGACGTCATATATAAAATATGAATAAGCACTATGAAGTTCTGTGAGAACCCGTTCCGCTAGTACACATTTACAAATATTCACTTACATAGCATTTCCATATCAACTGTTCTGGAGGGGGAAGACTCGTTCTTGTACGTTCAGGTAGCTTTTCATGCTATCTTTGTAACGCCAGATTGTCGTTCCAGTAGAAAACTTGCAGTTCTGTGACTGACTCGCAGTTTGCAGGTCCCAACAACCCAGTCAACACCTCAGCAGGAACTGGACTCGGAGGTCCATAAGATGACCATTGTTCCAGAAAATGGCTGATGGAAATTCCCCTCATCTCCTACACTTCAAATAACAAGTTACCTTACCAAGCAATTATTCTTGGATTGGTCGATATCCACTGTCAATGATTTCTTCCTGTTTTTCCAAAACAATCAATCAATAAAAATAAGTAATAATGCCAATGTACGGCTGCGGCCACACACTTCCACGATTGGGGTAGAATCATTTGAATCTCCTAATTCTCGTGACGACTCCAATACCCAGTTCGTTCGGATATGATCCAATTAAATTCAATAAGTTTTTTGTTTCCGAACAACATAAAATGGTATAACAGTAGTCAAAAGGCTCACAAATTCTATTCAGAACATTGCAGTTGCACAACATTGTGGTTAGATGTCTTATTCGGGTCGGCGCGGTTCGGAGGTGGAACGGCGGTCTAATACAAATGCGTACCTTTAGCCCCAAGCAGATAACGCGTCCCACATCAAGGTCTTCAAGGATGTGCATTGTGTTGTTCAATTCGATGGCTAATCCCAGAACAGCAGGACTGACAAGGTGGTGGTTGACCTAATTGGAAATCGGGGCTGGGTGATTGACCCTACCATCAGATGAACACCCAATTAAAGGGAGCGAAGCAAAACGATTGATACACAAATAAAAAGCCGTGTATTTGCCTTTTATCCCAGACCATACTGCTCAGTATGGAATGGAAGATTGGAAAGTTGTAGGATCGCGATTCACAGCCAGAGGGCATCATAATCAAAGTTGTTGGTTGCACTTTTTAGTTCACTCGGGATTCATAAACTAAGTCATTAGGCCTCAAGTATATTACGCAGCTCTTTTTGTGTGAATGAAGACGACTGTTTGACTCTAGGCAGATACCTTGCTTCAGATTGATGATAGGATTCACTTGATAGTGACACTACCACCTGGTCTGGGTCAGTAGGTTGTGTCCATTGTGGCATCCCCTAGGATAGACCATGTCGTTTTAATTTTTGTTGAATCAATGAATGTACTTCCAACGCAGGCCTTGATGCAGAGCAGAATTTTTGTTTTACGAAATGTGGCCCCCAAGTCCGAGGAATGATGAATGCCAATGTGTGCCTGCGCCCACACAAGGCTAGGACTGGATTTTAATCTCCTAATTCTCTTGACGACTCTCGTACTCAATTCGTTTGGACAGAATTCAATTGGTTCATCAAATGTCAATGCTTACCTTTGAAGTCTTCGAGGAATTGCAGTGTGTTGTTCAATTTGATGAGTACTCCCTGAACGGAAGGGCTGAGATGTTGGTTGACCGAGCTGGGATTCGGGGCTGGGAGCTTGACCCTACCATTAGATGAAAAACCTATTAATGGGAACAAGGCGAAACTTTTGATGCTGAAATAAAAAGCCTTATATTTGCTTTTTATGCCAGGCCTTATTGCTCGATATGGGATGGAATACTGGAAAGTTGTAGGGATCGTGATTCACAGCTAGAAGGGAGGACATCAGCGTCAAAGTTGTTAATTGCACTCTTTAAGCCCCGTTTACACTGCTCGATCATTTACACCGCTTAGTTTAAACACCCCGGACGGAATCTAGTTCCAACCAAGTTGTTCAAGGTGTCACATCTCTCCCATTTTGACGTTCACTTTTGTCATTTTTTAAACTGTTTCACATTTGATTTTGTGTGTTTCGCGATGGAATGAGTAAACGAGGAGAGTCTGACGTTGATTTCCCTGTATGAAGCTGTATTTCCCAAAGCTGTGACAGCCCGCCCACAAACTTTATTCTAATAAAATAAAGAAAATTGACACTTGGAAGCCCATTGCTGCGCATCTTGTATAACATGAAGAGGAAATCTTCTGGTGACATGTGGCTGAAATTGAACAGCCCACTGTCATCCTCCTTCAAATCCTTCTCCAATGAGGAAAAATTTCTTCCCCTCAAAAACGACGACTCCCACAAGCGGAGCCTTTTTCTTTTGCGTTTTTCCTCTTTTAATAGATGATCTAGAACCACTATTGATGTAGCGGTAACCGCAGCTCTCGATGATAAAACAGGTGCCGCCACCTGAAAGCAGGAAATGCTCGCGAGCGGCTGATCGTTGCAGGCAGTGTCAACAGTGGTGATCGTTGCACTTGTGCTCGTTGAAAACCGGCAAATTCTGAATGATCGAGCAGTGCAAACGGGGCTTCAGGTCACACGAGATTCCAAAATCAAGGCATTATGACTCTAGTGCATAATGCAGTTCTTTTTGCTCGTATGAAGACTCGAGTCAGATAACTGTTCACCAATTGATGGTAGGATCCACTTTATAGTGACACCACCACCTGGTATGGGTCAGTAGGTTGTCCATTCTGGTACCCCCTAAGATGGACCACCTCGTTTGAACTCTTGTTGAATCAAGGAATGTACTTGCAATGCAGTCCCTAATGCAGAGCTGAATGTTTCTTTTACGGAATTTACGGAATTCCCCTCAAGTCCGGGGAATGATGAATGTCAAGTACCTTCCCTTCGGCTTCGTCCCTTTCACACCCCCGCTGTTACACCCCCGTTCTCCTTCGCTATTATCGCTCCCGTATTGACCTGCTACCGCCCCCGACAGCTGCCAGCACGAGCCTCTGTACCGCAGGCTCCCCTGCCCGGGTGCCGTCCAACCGCGCATGCCCGGTGCCCCCCTCTGCGCATCCGTTTCTGCCGGCACCACGTCCCGCAATCAAAACACCCACCTCCTTGTCGACTATTTATCAACAATCCGCGATCCCCGGCTTTCGACTTCCCTACGAATGTAAACCCCCGGTATTTTTATGACCCGATCTCGCCACCAGCTGCCCCGTCAGTGAAGAGAAGTTTTGTTCTAAACTTGTTTTTGAGAATTACGAGCATTCCACAGACTTCCATGGGATGGGAATTGCGGCAGTTCTTGCCTTGATTGATTTGGTCTTACCTTCCAGCTCTCTAAAATTCCATCCATCCCTCTGCTGTCACTTACAGCCTGACATCAAAAATTCTTCATCATCGATTCTGCTTCACCCATTTGCTGACTCTCGATGATTTATAGCTCTCTCATCTCATCTGTAGGGATTACTTTATTGTAATAGTCCCTGTTCACCCGGAGAGGCTTCTTTTGGTTCATTATCTCCAAAAATGAACTATAGTAATTGGGAGGGGGAGGCGGGTATGACAAAATACAACCCGCTCCAAATTTCAACAATTTAAATAGAAAATCTGTCCGCCGTATGCCTTCCATAGTTTTCTCCGAAACTACTGGACCGAATTACGGAATTTTACTCAAAACCCAACATCAATCCCGGATGTGCCAGTGATCAATCAACCATTGAGGATATTATTTAAGGATTAACCTATCAAAAAATCGGATTGGTGGGGGGGGGGGGGGTGGAACACGGATTCAGATAAAAATTAATTCCTTGTACCGAATGAGACCGTTCGGGTTCCTGTTCTATGATAATCTGAAATCTATATTTTCCATTTCATTTTCTTAAATTTCATTCGGATTTTTAAGTAGGAAGCACTTTCTCTGGATGTAATCCTCCTCTCTAGAGGATTAGCTAATATAGAAATAAAAACCCTTCTGTAACAATTCTCAGCATTTTAAATTACGTCTTTCTAGCGTTAACAGAAGAAAATTTAGCTCACTAACTAGAATGGAATCCATTTCTCACCCTTTGTAATACTTGAAAGGAATTGTTATATCAATTCTACATCCCCACAAAAATTCATAAAAATCAGATGACAGCTGTCGAAATTGAGGTTTTTACCTCTCGAAACCTTTTTTGAGGGCACTCGAAGGTGCTGAACAACTCGCAAATGGCAACAACGTCTAATGCCAGTGGAATGACAATTTTGGCCGAATTGTATCTTATTTTTCGTAGGTGAAAACATTGCTTCAACTATCATTGTTAGCATATATCTGATAGACTACATGTCTTCTATGCTACCTAATTATCAACTATTTCCTCCTCTTTTGTTTCAGGTAAATTGAAGAATTCCTGAATCAAATCCCTACGTTCAGTAGGTTCGTGTCTACTTCACAATAAAAATTCCGAGATTTTTGCCATTGTCAGTAAGTATATGATAGTGTTTTTGTTCATCTTGATTCAACAAAGAACCTGTGTAATGGTTACATTAATCTTAGGGGGTCGTATTTAAGAGTTGAAATGTTAGAAAATCGAAATCAGTTACTTTTTAAGTGAAGGGGTCGCGGGTATCGAAAACCATGAGTGCGCGTGAGAAAAGTCTATGTTTACTTACTAAAAGACCATCTAACAACTCCATCTCTTCGGTTTGTTCATTCAACATCCTACCGCATCGAGCGGAACCTTTTTCCTCCCATTTTGAATCTGACGGATATTGGACTTTTGTCCAGCTATATTTTCGATTCAGACCACTGAAATTCTTATATAACTTCCATCCGATGTAATCTATCAATCGCCAGTCAATGCCCCAGCGGTGGCAGCTCGTTCATTAAAAGCCGCTGTCAAGAGAAAGAGAAATGTAAAGCGGAAGTCCTTGAAGTCTTGACCTCGAAGTAATCTTAGGTTTCGTGTCAGTGAACTTTGAGTTTTCCAATAGTTCAAGGTTGAGCCGGAAAATAAGCCTTCTCAATTCCTAACTTCTCCCTAGAAATTGTTGGGCTTAAGGTTATGTTCGTTCGGATCGTATGTTGGGCCAATTCACCGTGACATTGCCATATTTTCTCGTTATTAGTATTTTTATTTGTTTTCAGCATACTTTTTTTTAAATCGAAAAATTTCGTCAGATGTTCCATTGTTCAGAAAGCACTGTCCAACAAACTAATTTTCTGGACAGCCTGATTGTTTCTGGATAGCCAAGTATCTGTTTTCTTTGAATCCCAATTAAAAACTTCCTCTGACTTTTAATTGGTTTTTTAGAATACAAAGCTGGTTAGATTGCTTCAAATTTCTCGAAATAATAGTGGGGGGGGGGGGGGGGTTCTCCAGAACTGTGCAGGGTTGGTGTCAAGCAAACTTTCTGCTGCTGAACAGATACAAGTTTTAGGATTTACCTTTCAAATTAAACGTATAGGTTAATGATTCGCTGTTGTTCCTTAGCTTCTCGATTTAAAATAGGCTGACCAGGAATGCTTTGATTGTCCAAGCGTCCACTTTTGAACTATGTGCTTCATAGTCTCTTGTAGTCGGTTTTTCTTCATATCTCAACTTCTGCATTTGCTGCATACACCATGAGCAGGGCCTCATGTGTTATTTTGCAGTGGTGAGATACGGCACTTACTATTTCTGCATTTGCCCGACAGAAAGCAGCCTGGTTTATCTTATTCAATCTGGATATCTCCCAGGATGTGTTTATGTGTGGAAATTCCAAATTTCCTCTTGCTATTGAGGAATTGCCTTAAATTGGGTTTGTTGGTTAGATCACTTGAAAATTTTCTTAATGGGCGGAAGGAGCTACAGAGATGTGCAGGGTTGGTGTCCATCCAATTTTCTGGACTCAAGATTTGGCTTTCGAATTGATCAGGTAGCTTAACGATTCGCTGTTCTTGGCTTCTCGAGTTACAATAGGTTGACAGTTAAAGCACATTGAAAGCTTTAGCTATCCACTTGCAACTGTATGACTGAATCGTATTTAGTAGTTGGTTTCCCTTCCAATCCCAAGGTCTGTATTTCAAGCATCATGGGCCTCATGTTATTTTGCTGTGGGGAGAAACGGCACACAGTATTTCTGTATTCATCCAGCAGCAAGCAGCCATTTGTATGTTGTTCAATCTTGGATGCCGCCATTCATGTCGTGGTTTGTTTAGAAAACTTCACTACCTCCCTGCAGGTGCAATGCTCGTTTTTCATACTCTGGTCTTCGTTGTTATACATCAAGTTTCTTCAGCGTAGTTGTGGCGTCCCCTGCCTATCATAGACGCTATCGCATCGCTCTTCGTTCCCCTACCACTCATCTCGCAACTTCGTTATCTTATTATGAAAACTTTACAATATACATTCGGAATCTCTCCGTATTCTGAAAGAGTCTAAGATTGCGAAACGATTAAAGCAATTTTCCATCCACGCAGAATGACCATGATTGATGAAACTATTGTGATTCGTATGATTTATGTAATGATGGCTGCATTGATGTATGTAGTGGGTGAGCCAGGCGTAGAATACTCTTTTTCAGGGATTGCGCAAATACAATAGGGATCGGCTTCTGGCGCGTGATCAGAGTGACTGTTGGCATCTGTTCAACAACCAGACACTGTTGTGGTTGATGATGATGACAAAGATGATGTCAATAACTGTAGTAGCCTCCAGTCGAATAATCAACTGGTCAATTGTTGATTTGGTTGCCATGGTTTCCCAGTTATGTTATATTCAATCCCATCCTCGTCACCAATCAAGTAGAAAGTACTGTATTGAACTTGATACAATTTGCCACGAAACTAGCATTGAATGTAACATGACAATTAGGAAACAATGCCAACCAAATCAATAGCTGACCAGCTGATTATTCGATGATTAAAGGGTATCGATATTTCGATATTATCGTTGGAGGAGATCGATATGCCGATAAAATATCGATGATTTCTTAAGGTATTAAACACGGGCGGATCATTGCATGTCGTAACGGAATTTTTATGATGATACTGTAATTTTCAGAGCTTGCCAAACTCTTGAACATACCTGAAACCTAACGAAAAACCACCCAATGACACGTATAATTCAGTAGTTATATGAACTCCAGTTGTTAAATAGCATAAGAAGATATAAACAGAAAAATAGGTTCAAACCCTAAACTTTAATTCTACTAAATGCAGGTTGGTATTCAATACAACGAAAAATTGCAGAAACCAACTTGAAATTGGTTAATATTTAAGAAGAAATACGCGGAAAAATAGGTTCTTACAAACAAAACTTTAATTTTACCAAACGTAGGTAGTGTAAGTATTCAATGTATTTTTTCCTTTTAAATTCAAAAACCAACTTGACATTGGAAAATATTTCAGAAGGAAACAAACAGCAAAATAGGTTCTAACACGGTGAACAAAATGTGGTTCTGTAGGTAAACGTAGGTATTCAATATAAAACAATAATTTAAAAAAAAACCAACTTGATTTCAAGTACCTCTCTCCAACAGAAGCGAATAGAGGCATGGGTACTGTTAAGGCGGTTACAACCTTGATCAATTTATCTGGACCTACTTTTTTTTCTCCTGAAGAAGCCACAAATTCTCGCTTGAAAACACGAGCATTTCAGCTTGATCTGGGCAAAGGCTGCTCCTTTGCTTTGTGATCAGTCAAGTACAGAGAAGCATAGCTTCCTACATTCTCAGTAGAAGAATAATTTGCTAGGTTTTCACGAGTGTGTGAAATGAAAGGAATTTTGAAAGTAGGTACTGGGTAGAGAGCACAATATCGAGAATATCGAAATTTCGGAAAAATAATTGATACGCCACCGATTTTCAAAATGTATCGATATACGGATGTTGAATATCGCCCAGCCCTACCCATGGGTCTTCGGTATGTCTTCAAGCGTGGGGGATTCTAGAGCGAAGACTTTTTGCAGTGGAGAAGCGGGAGCGGGCAACGTTACTTTCGATAATAAAACGGGAAATCGAGGTCTGAGCATCATCAATGACGATCTTCTTTAGGAGAGAAAGGTAAGGTTTATTCTACCATTCTATTCAGTACGAAAGTGCTTGTGGAATAGCATGCTGGTAGGTCGGACCATACGCGTGAGATCACATACTAAACTGGTACCGTTTCCAGTTTCAAGAAATATAATAGAAGCACAATCCATTCCCGTCATAGATTTCAACCCCATCATTCGTCGTTATGTAGAATAGGATAGTATATTAATTTATTGACAGAAAGAGTCAAAATATCTTACAAAATTGAAAAGTAAATTTCCTTTTGCCCACCAACCAAATAAATTCACACGAACTTGTGGTGGCTGGTGGTGCTGTTTTCAGCCATTCTTCACAAATCAACAAAAATCTCAAAATAATAATAGTAAGTAATAATAATAAAACTCTCTACAGGTCAATTTCCTTGATTTTACTCAAAATATTCTTTCTAGAATGGGCAAAACTATTGGAAGTGTCAGGGTTAACTTTATGTGTGTTAAGGAACTGCTACTATAACTGCTATTATAATCATTATTTTTTTAACGTTCTGTACAAAGTTTAGGCAACTGAATATTTTATGAATTTGCTGTACGAGTGTGGGTGACACTGTTTCTATGCTCAGGATCAATGCAAATTTTTTATTCGAGCATACATGATTGAAATAGATAAATTTGCCTTACATTGAGCTGATTCAACTCACGAAGAAGCAGAATAGACGGGTATCGTGAACTTTTCCGAAGGGCTACTTAGACTATGAAAACAAGTATGGTAACTTACAAGGATTTAAGCAATGATTTAGTGTCACTACCCAAAACAAAAATTCCATTCTTCAACCAAGAAAAAAGTAAGGCAAAGTAAATTGTTCTCGATTGCGACAGAGACAAAAAATTACGAGCTTCCTTGAAATCATGAAATAATTTCCGCAATTTAGAAACCAAAGCCGTAATATGGAAATTGAATTTCAAGTTATGGTCATATGTAACTCCTGATTTGCATTGATCGGCCAAATGTAAGAAATGACAATTGCAAGATTCTTTACAATGGAAACAAAAAAAGTGATGAAAAGACACGCGTGAAGGCATTTTTTGGCATATTTTGTTTCTTAGCATCCAAGTTGTGCTGTGAAGCCTCAGAGACACTGTTCGTTGTGAACAAAGTTTCAGATGGGTTTGTTATTCAAGCAACTACTTTCTTCTGTCCTAGATTCTTGTATTCATTCCAAAAGATGGCAAAACTAAATACCGACGTCCATCTTCGTCGTTTTTGTAGTTTTGACGGCCGAACATTTACCAAGAATTGCATCTCCAGTCAACGATGTTACGTACTTGCGTTTTGTCCTGACGAATGTCTCGCTAACGTGGGGTCTGTTGTAGGAAGAAGGGGATCCGATATTTTCCTGCCTCGTCCAAGAATGAAGAAGGGGGGGTTCCATTTCGGCCTTCCTCTAGAAATAATCTAGTCGGGTATGTTCGGGCCAAATGTCCCCTTAAACTCGTCTTTTAATAGGCAGGTTCACTCGCCTTCAGACAGATGACCCTGCAGCGCCGCCCGGATGTTGCGAAAGTTTTTTGGCAACAGGTCCTCCGTTCAACGTGAAAACCCGATGGGGGAAAGAATAAACGTCCGATGTTGGGTGGACGATGTAGGTTGTGTACGTATCCGGACATACTAGGAATAGCTGAAGAACGAAGTGCATATAGAAACTGCAAATTATTCTGCACTCTGCAGACATACGCGGGTCGCGGATACCGGCAGAAACAATGCTTCCGCTACCTGTAGCTACTTACTGAGAAAAAATAATTGAGCGAATCGGTCCAGTTACCCTTGGGATGCCATCACGTTTCGTAACCGCCGCATCTGTGAATAGATTACCTTTCAACCGGTTGAGAGCGAACGGATTAAATTATAGAAACACAGATGAGATCGTTCAATTTATAACAAAAATATGTATTAAGACAGATTATCATGTGTCATTATCATAGGAATGCAAAACTAGAGAACGGGAGACTGCGTACTGCTATTTGATTGCCTGTCAAAAGCCAATAGTTTGAGATAAATCTTTCGAAAAATATTTTTGCAGTTTTTCCAACATAACGGAAAAGGAACAACCCATGGACTGACATGCACTGCTTAGTGAACTATACGTTTTTATGTCAGCTTTTATTCCTGCGAAGGGATTAGTACAGGATCAATTAAGACGAAGTAATCCAACTGTCTTTGGAAATATAGAAGTCAATTACAAGAAGAGGAGATCAATGGTCAGATGAAGGCCCTTGTGGCCAATCGGATTAAATATCCCAATCGATGTAATGCTTAACAATAATATGTATTAAGACAGATTATCTGTTTTATTACATATAGACGGACAAGACATATGCCGACTTTATATGATGTACCACCAACTACGTCTAATACATATAATAAATCAGTGATTTAATAATAACAATAATTGATTAATAATTAATATCCAAGAAATTAGAAGTGTTACAATAACCCAGACACTTCGATCTAATGTGCTTAACAATACGCTCTTTTATGATCAATAAATGCCGACTTTATTTTTTCTCAATAATAGATCAGCCAAACAAAAAAATGTAGAAGTGTTATTCTAGTACAGAAATAATAAACCTCGGTGTAACAATATGCAGCCTTTTTTTGAGTATTTTGATAGCCATTTTTAATGAAATCACGTTAATTTGTTTTTCACACATATGGAATTAAAAAAAAATATTCTGAAGCGACGTTGTATGCGGAATGGCATAACTGCAGAACATTTTCTCAAAAGATTTATCTCAAACTAGATTTATCTCAAAGCAGTACGCAGTCTGCCGTTCTCCAGTTTCGCATTCCTACGATAATACCATATTTTTAGATTTTTTGCGGTGTGGGATAAGCCGATTTCCTCCCAGTGGTTAGTATGAGATTCAGAGGGATTGTGTGCCGCGACTACCCTTATTTTCATGTCGTGGGCTACAGTGACATTGCTGTGAGGTGTTGTAGAGTTGTGGTGGAGCAGTAGATACTTTTGCTGTGCCTGTCGAGGTAAAAATGAAAACCTGTATCATATGGTGCAACAGTGCCCACGGACTCATGGTGACCGCATTCTACGTCATGGGGCAGTTGCCAAGCAGGTAGCTGATGCTTGTCATCCAGTGGCTGGGATGTGGACAGAGAGGGAGTTTATCATATGACTGGTGACCAGGGCCAAGAAGTCAGGTATCGTTGTCATCAGGCTTGATGGGGCTGCCATAATCCTGGATGTCCAAGTTGTCAGCAGCAGCGTGGACATGGAACAGACCTGGATGGCTAAAATAAGTAAATATGATAGAAATGGCAATACGATACAAACTCCTGTAACCACATTTTACGTCATGAAGCAGTTGCCAAGCAGATAGCAGGTGCTTTGTCATCCAGCGGCTAGGAAGTGGAGAGATAGGGATTGTACCAAATGCTGATTGACTAAGGCGAGAAGCCAGATATCGTTGCCATTGAGCCTGGCGGATAGATCCAGAGCAGATCTGCCATAATCCTGAATCCATGTTGTCAGTGGCACCGTGGACATGAAACAGATCTGAAAGCCTAAAATGAATAAAAATGATAGAATGGATGTGCGGCAGGATATCTGAGCCAAAAGGAATGCCCTCGAATAGCAGCAGTTGGGCATCTCGCCAGGTGAGCTTCGTGGTATCACCACCCCCGTCCTTCAGGGCTCATCTCAAGTCCAGATCGTTCTACTGGAACATTTTCTTTCATCCTCCTCCATCTTCCTCAACTTTCCTAATCCCAATGGCCGATTTCGGACAAACTTGGATGTTGATGTCCTCCCCACTTTTATTTAATTCAGTTTCTTCTTTTAATTAA
Organism: Creontiades dilutus; assembly: GCA_031894815.1. Taxonomy (NCBI): domain Eukaryota; kingdom Metazoa; phylum Arthropoda; class Insecta; order Hemiptera; family Miridae; genus Creontiades; species Creontiades dilutus. The sequence goes on from JAVIWC010005620.1 coordinate 898,381, forward strand.
TGGTGCTCCCTCCTCCTTTGATTGAGGTTCATTTAAAGGCAATATATGTGTGAAAAGAATTAGTCATACGATGTCTTCGCTCGTCGGCCACACACGATGGACGTCATCACTATTCTACAGACATATCTGAGTCATCTCCATTCCGGCGAATACCGAATTATCCGGAATCTCTTCGGTACGTCAAAAAAGAATCGTCTCCTCCGCTTAAATCGTATTAGCATTTCGAGAAAGTGAGATTGTGGGGCTTCACCTTGCGCAACGCCTTAAAAACCGGCAGATCCTCACCGACCCACTTTCAGAAACGGCCCATTACCGGTCGTCCAACCCTCGCGTCGGTTGTAAACATAAAATTAAGGCGAATGTAAACATAAACATTAACAAGAGGTCGCGACGTTGTTTTTGCGCAAGAGTTGTGTACGGTTTTGTGGAGTAATTAACGCTCCATTAACTGATTGAATCCACAGTTCTCCATTTTACCTAAACAAATTAAAAAAAAAGAACAAAGTACATGCAGCATGACCTAAAGAGCGGACGTTTTTAGATTTGCACACTTAATGTCAGGGGTATTTGCAGACTTTTGTTCTACTGGGGCCAATTTTACATGGCCGATGTATGCAAAAACAATTATGAACGAAATGAGTGTAAATGCAAAGTTATAACGAGGGTCACCTACTTGAAATAGGGCTGGACAACAAGACCTAGGTGTTTTTTTTTTATTTTTCAGGAGAGGCAAAAAACTTGTCTATTTTTCATACTTCACAACATTATTTATGACTGTTTATTTCAATTGGTACTTATGGTAACTACTCTAAAATGTATTAACTTCTCATTACCAACGATAGCGCTGGAAATTGTGCACCCAACGGTACCAAAAAGTCAAAATACCCTAAATGTCAGGTAGGTCTTGTTGCCACTTCGCCCCTTGATAATTTATATCAAATGTGATGAATTAAGAACAACTGAAAAGTTGTACTTACTGCAACATCAAACGTCTGGAGTTTTCTCGAAAATGTTTCAACATCGTCTACAAATTTGTCTTCTAGTGGAGAATTTTTTGTGTAAAATTTTGCGGACGGATTTTGCGGACGGGTTTTTTTTTAACAACTTTTTGCTATACGGTTAGAAAGGCTAATTATTGAAAATAGTAAACCAAAACAGTGTTAAGATCAATAGAAACTTATGACTGGAAGGTTTGATCACACTTTGGAGGTTTGGAAGGTTTACTATTTCTATATAAAATAGCCTTCTACATAAATCACCGATCTAAATTAGACGTAGTGTGTGTTACATTATCCGAACATCTCACCTTGCGCCTCCATTTCTTATAATTGCATTCTAAATTTAAATACTTGGGCTGCCACCAGCCATACGTCTAGCTCAAATCACCAGTTGAATAGGCTCTGCAGCCCGATCCCCTACATAACCGACTTCTCATGGGAAGCATTGTCTCTGGTTGAACATAACAGTTCTGGTAATCTGACATTGGAGGGCTACCTGATGGAGAAATAAGAACCATTGTGTAATAATCTGCAGCTTTTTTTTTTGTTTTGTTTTTCTTCAATTGGCATTAGCCGGAAGCAACAGCCATGAAGGATTTTATTACAAGAACATATTATCTATATACATAATTAATGATAATTATTACAATAATGAACGAGCTGCAAATTAAACATCAATTCCAACTTCGATCTTGAATACACTATTTGATGATAGTGAACTGGGTTATTCAGGTTTTTTTTTCAAATTATTTATTATTATTTTTTAAATTATTATTATTATTTATTGGCATTAACATCAGATAATCTCGTAACATGTTAGTTGTCTGCAGCGTTATCGTTGTTTCAAACTACTGGTAGATATCTGAATTTAAATGCCCACTATGTGCTAACTTAACATCGGACAACCGTAATTTTGTAACTTCCAAATAATCTTGCTCAAATGTTCAAGCTAGTTGGGGATTGCCTTTCTAATCATCTGATATCAATTTGATGTAGTTTTGCTATGGTTTTTCGAATTGGTTGGAAGTCCTGTGAATATCTTTTCACCGTAATGTACAGCAAAATTATCAATAATAAACCATTGTAATCGCTCTTGAAAAAAAAAAATCTAACCCCCCTGAAAATTCTATGGTTTACGTTTCAAAGGGTGTAGAATCCGAATCTGCAATAAAATTTCTCCGTCCGTCCGCCGTACGCACGATTTCTCCCAAACGGCTGAAGCAAAAAAGCTGAAATTTTCAGGAAAAATCCATGTTGGTCCGACGTCGCCCCAATTCTTGAGCCAGCTCTCTCACTCATTAAAAGTGCCCTTTAAGGGTTGTCAAAGTTTTGTAAAATCCCTAAAAACCTCAAAAAAAGTCAAGGCGGCCTAAATTTGACTTTTGTGAAGAACTTTCCACGAGGAATCGAATGAGCCCCTCCCCAGGTCCGTAGGTCAAACCATTCCCGATGTATGGCCCGATTTATGGTACCAACATTTGCGTTATTTTGGTTTATTATTGTTTTCGTTTTGATATCAGTAACCTAGTGATGTAGTGATGTAGTAATGTGGATACTGGCGTGAACTCCTAAAAGGCTTTGTAGTCGATACACAGGTTGAAGCATTCTGATATGCATGAAACGCTGCAAATTCATTCACTGGGGTTTTGGTTTATAATTGTTTTTGTTTTGATAGCAGTAACCTAGTGACGTAGTGATGTAGTAACGTGGATACTGGAGTAAACTCCTAAAAGGCTTTGTAGCCAATACACGGGTTGAAGCATTCTGATAACCAAAAAAAAAAAAATTTCTAAAGCTTTCGTGTGTTCTTCCTCTGGGGAGTGATTATTATTCAGGAGGCACACAAATATGATCATCTGAACAATCCAAATACGTATTTTGGTTGAGAACAGATTTACGTGCTCCATGCATATCTCCTGAAATTCAATAATCGCTCTACCACCTGTGAAACACGCACACTGCAAAGCTTAGTAGAAATTGAAATCATGAACGCAAGCCAATTGAATAATAAACCCTAGTGAATGAATTTGCAGCGTTTTTGTGATGCTTGTAAAATCAGTTTACATCATCAATCACGTAGCCTTTCGCGTTATTCAATCATTGAATTAGTGATTATGTTTAATTGTTGGGTGCAGGGAAGCTGCCGGAAAGATTCGTTCAGGAATTTCATCGATTTTCTGCCGAGATTTAAATCACGATGTTTGATAAAGTAAGTGAAACGAGAAGTGTTCACTGGTGAGCTTTTCATTTTGATTAAACGAACCCCTATCGACATAATGTGCCGGGGGGTGGGTACGAATTTCCGTGCTGAGAAAGATGATATGCATCACGTGACATGCCACGGCGGAGGGCACCCATCACGGCGTTTCAAATTATGGCGGGCACACGCCCTTCGGCACGATAACGTCTTACAAAGAGCTTTTCATCGTGTGATGAAATAGCCAGGATCGCATTTAAACGATTTTTGTATATTAACTTTTATGTCTTATTAAGAATTTCGGTTTACATAACTACGAGCTGGTTTACCTGGCGTTGAGCGGGTTAGGGCAATACAATGAGGTAAGGATTCACACTCATTTTAATCGCACAAAAGTCCATCTGATGTCTTAGCATTCATTTTGGTTCATGATTTTCAATAATGAACTTCGTAATAGACCAAGAAAAAAATGAATAAATAACCACCTCACAATTTTTTGATTTATGTTTCAACATGGGTAGAATCTGAAAATCGAATTTAACGAAAAAAATCCTCCCATTCTCCGTCCAGAGCTTTTTTCCGAACCTTCTGGACTGCATTTAACCTTCCGGTGACAACGTGCGGTTCAAAATGACCCGAGGAAAGGGAAAACGCTCATGGGTCGTAAGGGAGCACTGGACCAGTGCCACTGGTAGCTTGGGGCTTCGAGTAGCTGTCAAACCAGTATACCTGTAGATTATTAATCAATCGTTCTTATTTCTGCATTAGGTAGATCTCGTCAGATTACCAGAACTGGTTTTATGTTCAACCAGAGACAATGCTTCCTATGAGGAGTAGGTTATGTAAGCAGTTGGGTTGCAGAGCTTATTCAACGGGTGGTCTGAGCTTGACCGCTTTGCTGCCGACAGCCCAAGTATTTTTATCTAGAATGCAATTACAATATATCTAGTCGCTAGGTGCCGAGTTCAGATAATGTAGTGTACTACGTAGGAGGTACGGATACAGAAATGATAAACCTCTTTGTAATAGTTTGTAGCGTTTTCAAGTGGTGAGTAACGTAATTAGTACTCTGTAATTGTATACCAGATTCCTTAGATAGAGCTCCATTCATATTTCAGCGCTGTACGTCGATTAGGAATGAAATAAGCGACAAGGTCACCCGGCTGATCAGTAAACCTCTGGCATATTATACTCGCCGCCTCCTTACTTCGTAATAGTATTCTATCTAGATTCCTGAAGAAGAGCTCCATTTAAATTTCGAAGCCATAGGATGATTAGGGAAGTAATAAGCCACAAGGTCACTCAGCTGATCAGTGTGCCTACTACTTATTATACTCAGCACCTCCTTACTTTGCAATAGTATTCTGGATCCTTAAGAAGAGCTCTATTCATATTTCAGAGCTGTAGGTCGATCAGGAATAAAATAACCCATAAGGTCTCTCAGCTGAGCAGTGTGTCTCAAGCATATAATAATAACACATGTATAATAACACAGTCGTCATCTCCCGAACTGCATAAAGGGCAAGTAAAGACACGATCTGTGATCCAAGGCTTAAAATTCAAATTCAACATTTCACAGCGCGCTCTACAAATACTTCTAATTATAACATTGTTGAGTTTATTATCTTTCACATGTTCATTGTTTGCACAATTGTTCATTGTTCAATAACATAAACCAAAATTGTTGCAACTCTCAATATTTGTTGGTTTAATTAAAAGACGCGTAGAACCCTAAAAGCCAAAAACAAAATAGGAAATGCCACCCATCTGACCAAAGGCACGCGAAGGGACGTGAAAAATGTTGATTGATTCGGTGAAGTCGGACTGAGGTATCGAGCGGAGGGTCGCCTCGCTCTTGTTGCCATCGCCACAGCTGAACTGAGTTCTCAACCGCAATTCCCAAACGGCCTCCTCGGAATTTCCTTCGAGCGTGGCTTCACGAGCGAATTCATTCAATTTTCGGTGGAATCGTAATTTGGAAATCTGCAATATCTCGAGCCATTAGAAGTGACTGCAAGGCAAGACATGACTGCAAGACATCCAGGGAGGCCAATTAAGTGATGGACATTTAAAAACCTAGCAAAAGAAACACTTAAGTTTTCAGAATTTCAGGACCTGAAAATTATCCGTAGTTTGAGAATCACCTGCATACAAATCCTTTCAGACCTTTGTTTGTGTGATTATGTGTGTAGGTGACAAATGTTGTCTTCGCATCCGAGGCTGCAATTCGTTCCGATTTTCATTATTATTTTTTTATCGACCCCAATCGTTCTCTGCTTTTGCAGGAAACTTTGGAAATTCGGAATTTCACGACAGAAGAGAGGAATTGGAAGTTGTAATGCTGAAAAAACATCTGGAGGCCATCCGTTTTGGTTTATTATTCAATAATGAACCATTGTAATCGGTCTTGGAAAAAAAAAAAAAAAAAATCTAACCCCCCTGAAAATTTCATGGCTTACGTTTCAAAGGGTGTAGAATCCAAATCTGGAATAAAAAATTTTCCGTCAGTCCGCCGTACGCACGATTTCCCCTAAACGGCTGAAGCAAAAAAGCTGAAATTTTCAGGAAAAACATGTTGGTCCGACGACGCCCCAATTCTTGAGCCAGCTCTCTCACTTAATTTAAAGTGCCCTTTAAGGGTTGTCAAAGTTTTGTAAAATCCCTAAGAACCTCAAAAAACGTCAAGGCGGCCTAAATTTGTACTCTTTTTGAAGAACTTTCCACGAGGAATCGAATGAGCCCCTCTCCAGGTCCGTAGGTCAAACCATTCTCGATCTGTGGCCCCATTTATGGTGCCAACATTTGCGTTATTTTGGTTTATCATTGTTTTTGTTTTGATCGCAGTAACTTAGTGATGTAGTGATGTAGCGATGTAGTAATGTGGATACTGGAGTGAACTCCTAAGAGGCTTTGTAGCCAATAGACGGGTTGAAGCATTCTGATATGCATGAAACGCTGCAAATTCTTTCACTGGGGTTTATTAGTCAATTGGCTTGCGTTCATGATTTGAATTTCTTCTAAGCTTTGGAGTGTGGGTGTTTCACAGGAGATAGAGCGATTATTGAATTTCAGGATATATAGACATAGAGCACGTAAATCTGTTCTCAACCAAAATACCTATTTGGATTGATCAGTTGATCATATCTGTGTGCCTCCTGAAATTCAGTAATCGCTCTATCACTTGTGAAACACGCACACTCCAAAGGTTAGTAGAAATTCGAATCATGAACGCAAGCCAATTGAATAATAAACCCCAGTGAAAGAATTTGCAGCGTTTTCTTTTCCGGTCAATAATCAATGCCCTAATCTTGGTAGTCTTTTCGGATGATGGCAAGTTGGTCATCCGACCACGTGTACAATTTGCTTATACCTGGATACTCAACCCAAGTGTATCTCAGAGCTTCTCTTCTTCAAACTGATTTCTATGAATCCCTGTTTATCTCCATCCTAACTATCATCCAGACCTCCTGGTCATCTTCCAATTACACGATACTCGCCCATTCTGTTCGCTACCCACCTCCGGTGATCGTCCAGTGTGACCAACCGCCAGTTCAGCGATGATTTTCTTTAGAATTATGCCTGCGAAAACGGAAAAGTTGAATATAAATGCTGTAGAGTTTTTTGAAAAGGGGTTTTTGGTTAAATTTAGGTACTAGGTAGGATTTTGAATCTGTTATAGGACTCATACTTCATATTTTTCTTTTTAGTCATATTTAGCGTCAAATGAGGTTTTAGGTATTTTTTATCAAGCTACATTTAGAAGGATTTTCGGTGTTATCCACGTTTTTCATGTTATATTGATCCAAACTCCAGTAATAACTCAACGCAATTGATTAGGTACAAAGTAAATCCTTGGTGGTATCCATATCATAGTTATATTTTTTGTATATTACCATTGACTCTTAACTTATTCCACATTTCTATTTTCTTGGAATTGGGTTCGCCCGTTTATTTAAATAAATAAATAATGTAATGCTGACATAACATCTCCGCTAATTGCACTCATGTGAAATGATAACAAGTTTGGGAAACAGTGTGAAGCCTCGATCTTAATAACATCTCATGTTTGAATCGTAAGATGGCATACGTTTAACCGCGTGAAACTCAATCCCATTTCTTCGAGCTTATTCGATTTTGAGGTTCAAAGAGGTAAGTAAGGTACACGATATTTTGTTCTCAGACTGTGACACATCCCTGCACAATGTCATGTAATGTAACCTACCTCCATTGAGTGGGTATAATGAACTTGACAAAGCAAAGTGGGATGGGAGGTGCGGCAGAAGATGGAAGGCGAAGGCGCGAGCCTGCGCATAATTAATTCAGTTGGCCCAAGACGAAAGTGCTCTTTACTCAGAGGCAAGGACGAGAGAGGTGAATTACACCCAAGCTATTTAAGCTTAAAGCTGAAAGAAATTCCCTTTCGGCTGTTTTGGTGTGATTTTTGTGAGGATGAAACATTTCAGTGGCTATTTTTGCTTCCTTACCTCCGAACATCCGTTTAAATGAGGTATAAAAGTAGAGATGGGTATCGATACCCGATATTTCAAAAAATCGATATTTTACCGTTGAGTATCGATATTTTGTATTGATACTGGGCCCTCCGATAATATCGAGTATCGATACTTCAATTCCGATATTTTGAAATATCGGCAAATTTTTTCTCACTAGCTTAAAAAAATTGATTTTATAGGGTTGATTTTCTTACTAGTCGAAAAACTCACCAACCAATCTTTGGATACTTGTAATGGAATCTGGAATGTTAAAGAATAGTGACTTTAATACTAGAAGGAAAACAGGACAAGAAGAAGAATTAGGAAGGCAGCAGTAGGAGGCTATATTACTGGCATAGTACCTATGTTACTGTTACCTTACCTCTCACAGGTTCAACAAATCAAAACAAAGATTATCTTATGTTCTGTTTAAGTAGATACGATTAGGTTTTTTGCTGCTCAATTTTGAAAAATTGGGGATATTTTTAAATATCCATACTTTGCTTGACCGAGATTTGGAGTATCGATACCTACCTTCCGATACAGTATCGGTACATAATATCGTGATACTTGTTCAACGAACCCATCCCTATATGAAGGGTGTTTCAAAAAGATTTGACACCGGATTTGAAAAGGCCACCATTTTTGTTTTTCGGTTGTTGGGAGCATTACTTTTGTGATTTACTTTATATCTATTATCATGGAGGTTTGGTGTTGTCAAGGAATTTCATTTTTATTAGTGATAGTATTTACTGTGTTACCATGGAAATTTACAGTACGAAACGAGTTTTGATCATAGTATAGTTGAAAAAACATTACATAAATGGTGAAAATGTCGCAGCCACTGTTCAGTTAATGTGTGTTCAGAGAAATCTCATAGCCGTCGTGCCCAAGAAATGAACGTGTCGGCATCATCAGTGCATAGGATATTGACAAAAGATCTGCACTTACTCGCCTACAAAGTGCAGTTAATTCAAGAACTTAAAACGACAGACCACGTAAAACGACACCAGTTTTGTGAATGGATCCTAGAAATTGAAAAAGAAAACGAGGGTTTCGGTTAATACTTTTAAGTCCATTTTCATTTGAATAGCTTCGTTAATAAACGAACTGGATGGTGCTACGTGCCACAATTCCAGAGAAACAGTTACACTCCTGCGCGAGAGGTTTCCAGACCAACTCATCTCGTTGCGAGGAGTCCAAATCTACCCACCGCGATCATGTGACTTGACTCCTTGTGACTTTTTTTGTGGGGTCAGACTAAGGTGACCCATATATGTAATGGCCTCAAAGCGGGACACATTATGGTGTTCAGGCCCCCTCCAAGATACCGTGTGAAAGATATTTCTATATTGGCACAACTACCTAAACGTCCTAAACTCATTATTTTATCTGATTGAGCACTTAAATTTACAGAAATAAGAATAGGAAAAACTGGTGCCAGTTCGGTGAGCGTTGTATGACTCGCCTGCGTTCTGAGGGTCCCGTAGGCTCCATCCTTTGTTTGCCTATCTGGACCGGTACACAGGTTTTGAGCAGTGCGTGACTGAATGAATGTATGAATGAAAACATGCCTTTATCATGAAAAATAAATAATACAATTCTTGTAAACGAGGAGCCATGCAGTAATCGTGGCCACTGGCCATCCGATGAGTTTGCCATAGTTAATACATCTTACAACTCTAATATAGTAAAGAACCCAACAACAATAATAGAACTTACTTACAACATTAATGTATAGATAACAATTAATATCTATAAATCGATCAAATCAAACGAATCAATTAAATAAATCCATATTCAATCATGGTTTTGTGCCTTAGTTGCCATGCCACCGAGCAGTACCTAATCAGACTCACATTCCCAGACTTAATAACCCCCAAATACTCACCCCACCCAAGTTCTGCCCTACCCAAGTATCGCCGTCTCAAGGTAACCAGAGCCGAACATTTTCCAATGAAATTAAAAGCGTTCTCAACTTCGCCACTACTACACAAGTCGCAAGTCTGATTATTTGACCCGAACGACCTATATTTCAACGCTAAAAGGTCACCCCTGATCTTGAAAACCCACCTACATTGTTGAAACTCCTCGAACTTGCTCAATGGTACTATGTCACTCTCACATCTAAGGGCCACGTACTGAGGGTGATTTCGAGAGCTAAGCGCCTTTTCCTCAAATTCAGAATACATTGATTTGGCTATTAACTCAAGACTTTTCTCGACTAGCGTTTCCCATTCGCTGAGGTCCACATGTTGATTTTTGACCAGTGCGTGACTGATTGGTTCAACTTCTGCCGGGAAGTTTGCACTGCCGTTTTATCTAAAAGAGGAAAAATGTTGGGAACCGTAGACAAGCCGATTCAGATTGACGAATCCCGTTTCGCGGACGAAGAAATTACAACCGGGGTCGTTCATTAGCTGGAGACGCTCCACCATCATCGGAGGATTCTGATGCCGACGTAGTTTTTGTGATATTCTAGATATTTCTATGTTGCCCGTCGCAAAAAGGCCACTCTTCTTCCAATAATTGAGCGATAATGTGTTGCCGGATCAGACATACATTCAGACGAATGGGCTGCATATCGTTGCCTTACAAGTCGCGGATTTGTGCACAAAACTGTGAACCACTAACAATCATACGCGAATCCTCAAAATAGAGCTCACATGGAGAGCATAGAGAGATCGTGGTTGGACGCAAAGGTTAAATTGCTGAAAAAAAAAAAAAAAAAAATGATGGGCGTTCCTCAGCACCACTTGAAGTCACACCTCAATCACTACTGCTAGAGAATGTTCCCTTTCGTCTCTTTCCTCGCTGTATTTCCTTCAGCTTGGTTTCCCTATTGCATATTCCCATTTATCATGGTGCGCTATAGCTATTGAACATAGCTGGTAGTAAAAAACCAAAACCTTATTGACAAAAAAAGGATTAGTAGATAAAAAAAAGATAGTTTACCACATTAAAAAAGGATCAGTGGCATAAACAGGAGAAGTGTGACTCCCTTGCTGCTTCACAAGCATTAAAATTGGCAAAACCGTATACAAAAATCATGTCAACATACTCGCTTATGGTATAGCTACTCTGCTGAAAGCAACTCATCGCAATAAATCTTAAATTAACACACACAATAGCAGTCTCTTCGATTATCCTGACTTTCGCTGGACAGTTTAGGAATGCCGTAGATGCTGTTCATTAACAAACGTTTTCATTCATTAAATTCATTTTAATTTTTAATTTTTGAATATTTATTTTTTGGTTTATATTGCAACAATCTTGTTTAAACTCTAACTCTTAATATGAACTCGATTTAAGCCCCAATATCTTACCATTGTCCTACAACTGGATAACAAGTTTGAGTAAGCAAACATTTTACTAAAACTTAATTTGATCAGAAGCAACCATCAAAATCGACATTACAACACCCAATGCTACGGCCAAATCAGAATGGGGTTGGTAATACACGGCGCACAGAGCAACCCCTCCTTCAAGACCGGCGGGTCGTGCGGGTCATTGCATATCTTGCCCCTGACCAAGACAATGCCTCCTCCGTAGCTTTCCCAATTTTCAAACATTAGGTCTTGCCTGCTTGCAATTTTTTGCCTCGTTTCCGAGTTGTTCGCAATTTAAGACTTTTTCTTGTTTTCGATCTATTTTGGAGGTAGCTCAAATTTGATGACACTGTTCGAAGAGCGTTACATTTTCTATCCATTTGATGTCAGAAAACATTTTTTTTTTTATTGCATTGAAGATGTGCGATTGTTGCGCGAAATGGCAGTTTTGTCAAAATGCCGTCTCTTGGCTCTTTGATAATCTGACTTTGGCAGGACAGCTTAAGAATGCCGTAGACGCTGTTCACTAACGCATGGGTTTATGCATCCGACAAAACTATCTTAAATCGTCACTTGAGAGGTCTGGGGTTGTCACCATTCAATTCAGCGAGAAAAGTTACGTTTATTCCGCCTCCAACCTTTCTTCGTCGAGACCTTTGGAAAAAACCTCAACTTTAACAGAAATCACTCGTTTTTCTGCAGTTAAACACCATTTCTTCAACTAAAAATATTCTTAAAAACCAAAATGACTACACCGTTGGAAAGCTGACACATTACCAGGCCTGCACAGTCAAGTATTCATGGGGAGTATGAAAAACAGGCGATTTCAATATTTTGACAATACTGCCATTGCGCGCAGCAATCGCACATCTTCAATGCAACAAAATAAAGTTTTCTGACATCAAATAGATAGAAAATGTAACGCTCTTTCCAACGGTGTCATCAAAATTGAGGGAGTTATGACAGTTTCAATGACATGAGTTAAAAAACACGAAAAAAATCTTAAATCGCAATTAACTCGGAAACGAGGCCTCTGGGGAAAAATTGCTAGGAGGCATTTTTGTTCGGAAATGAGTTGTAGAACACGTAGGAGTCGAAATGTGCATAACCCCTGGGACACGCTGTATATTAAAAATAATAACCCAAAAGTCATCCAATGTACGCGACTCTCCCCTACGTACAATTTTCCGTGGGTTGAAATGCATCCGATATTTTCACGGCGCTCTTTCCTGACATTTAGAAAGGTCAAAGACACGAAGGTTCTGGGGTCATAATTAATAATGTAGAGAGCTCCCTGGAAAGTCGATTTGCTCCTCACTCGATTTCCTCACCTCCCTCTCTCAATTATAATTGCGCAGTAATCAGAGAATTGAATGATTCTATCAACACTAGTTTGATGGGAAATGGAGCTAATTGATCGAAGTAAATCTAATTCCAGTTGTAATGTAATTGTTTAATTGGTACCATGTTGACCCAGCTCATTTTTTTTTTTTAATATATATAAATTAAGCTTAAGTCTTCTGAGGTGTCGAGGAAGAGGTCGATCTTGCGGTAAGTTGCATATAAGTTGATTAGGGTGGGAGGATGCTTTCTGATACGATGCACGATAGGCTGCAATGAGACAGTCTTTCACTGTTGGTACTTCGAGGTCTTTGTGAAGCTTCTCATTTCTAACATACCATTCCGCTCCTGTGATCAATCTGAGGACACGGTTTTGCTGAACCTGAATTTTGGCAATTCGGGAGTCCGAAGATGATGCTCCAAGTCCTGCTCCGTTGCTCCAAATAGGTTTAATAACAGTATTGAGGATTAGAAGCTTGTTGTTTATACTGAGTGTTTTGTTTGACCGGAGCGGTTTGAGTTGAATAACTCTATGACGTATTCTCGATACTATACCACTGATATGATTCTTCCAAGTAAGTCTTTGATCCATACTCAGACCCAAGTATTTCACGTTGGTTTTAAGCTCGAGCGTAGATCCATCCATTTCTACTGGAGGTATTGTAAATTTTCGCTTATACATGAATACAGAGAGGTGTGATTTGGATGTGTTCAGCTTGATCCTACATTTTTTTGCCTATCTATTTACGTCACTAGCAATAGCTTGCATGGTGTTACTTGCTGCTTCCCCCGATATATGTTGGGTTGAATAAGCGCAATCGTCAGCAAACTGGGCAGATAACGTTTCGGTGTCGTTATATAGTGGTACATCGTGAATGTAGAAGATGTATAACCCCAACTGAACATTCAAATGCTGCATAACCTATTATGATGATAGTTATCACATCATTACAGTATGGCAAAATAATTCCTATTGGCTTAAGATCCATATACACGGTGTCCAGATTATTATCCGAAGAACTTCACCCACGTGTTTTACTACTAATTTGCGACAAAAAGTGCCCTTTAAGAGTTTTTGTTAGATGCTTAGTTTCCATGTTTTTTGCTTAGTTTCAATGTCAAGATTTTTGTCGTGTTTTCGACCTTACTGTCTAAAAATGGTTCTAACTCCTTCGTTTTCAAAGTATTTTCCAATCTGAGGATACCGTTGGAAAGACCTTTACATTTTCTGTCTTCTCAGTCTCTAACGAAAATGTTTTAAAGGGAGCTATAGGGTGAAAAATGAGCCCGAAAATTTGTCAAATTTTGAACACCTTTTTAAAGGCTCATTAGTCCCTCATAATTCTAGTGATACGTAGTAGCCTGTAAGCCTAAATAATGCACAAAAACCTCAGCTTTCTAGCGGTATAATTAGTTCTCATTGTTTAAGGTGAAATTTTTGAGAAAATTGAGTTTATTGCGAAAAAACTTGTAATCTCAGGAACATTTGAGGGTTATGTTATGGGTGGTGCATGATTAAAAAGCTTGAGAGATCGCAGTCGAAGTATTTCTCAACGCTGAGAAACGCGATTGCAACCACTCCCAAATCTCTACAATCGATACATAAGCTTATTCAGAACAAAACCCATGAATTTTAACAAAACTCGTTTCATCAAAATAATAAGTCAAAAGTATTTTGTGTTTACAAGTCTCTTTTGTTTCCATTGTTACAGTGGCCGCGGGAGGAGAGAAGCCCTGGTCATCGAATCGCAAACCAAGGAGTCGGCTCATCTGTTCGGTCTCAAAGTCGAGAGCGCCAGCGATTGGAATCTCGGAGATGACTCAGTGCCGGAGATCAGACTTGGCTCGCAAGCCACCATCCGGCTGTTCGGCACCGGTTTTACCGAAGACACGCTCTTCGTCCTTACGTCTAAAGTTCAAGAATGGGGCTCCCATTGCGAGTTTCCCGTGTCTGACGAGTCTAAAGTGAGTATGCTGCTGATTGCAGGCTGAATTGTACTGTTCAGATCGGCTGTTGGTTGTTGCATGAAAGCCCACTCCACGTCTGTGGCTTCCAAACTAGTTACTAGGATGTACAATTCATTGATACCAGTAATTACTGAACGAACTACCCACAATTTTTGGCTGCTTTCCAGTTGTTGGATTGTCACTGGATCGATTGTCAGTCGATCCCAGGGGATCAGAAATTGATTATTCGAAGAAGTACTTCACGTGACCACGTGTGACTTCTAAACTGATTTGTAGGCTGCTGATTGGAGGTTGAATTGTTCTCATCATATCAGCAGATTTATATGAGCTGGTCAGTGAAGTTCCTGAAGGTTTCCAATCAAAAGAGTATGCTCTTGATTGTAGGATGTGTTAAATCCGTGAGATTAGCACTTACATTTGCTGATGTTGGTTTACTCAAATTATTGACCTTCAAACTTGATCATATGCTGCGGGTTGCAGGAAGAATTGTATTCTTCAGATCGGTAGTCAGGTGATACGTAAAGTATTTGCAGACTTTTAAATTTAATCATGTACTACAGATTGCAGTTGAATTAATCTCTTACCATCAGTTAATTATTGGGTGGTATATATCTACCCTGAATTTGTGACTTCTATACCTATTCTTTGACTGCCAAGAGCTATTCGAATTTGTCATGTCGTTTCGACATCTGCAAAGCCAAAATCTACCCAATATATGAGTCTCTCCAATTCGGGGATGCACGTTTGCTTTTGGGTAAGTTGACAGTATAGGTGTTCTCTTGAGATGAAAACTTGGTACGAAGTTCTGTTGATTGAAGTGGTTTACCTTGCCAAATTTGTTAATACCTATAATAAATCAATCCCTAACCCAATACTTCTCAAACTTGCCTGTTGACTGCAAGCTAAATTGGTTTCTTTTGAAAACCAGTTGTAATGTTACTGGCCTACCGTCTTACCCACTTGAAAGGGTAACTTCCATCCTTTCCTTGATTTGGGCTGCAACCAATTAAGAAATGACTGAATATAAAAATGTATGATCTCTGAACTTATTTGTAGGCTGCTGGTCGATGATCAAACCAATTTAAGGGTTTGTTTTTGTGTATTCATGTCAATGTGTTTGGTTTGTAGAACCCTAGGAATGGCATTCTTCCGTAATTTGGTTTTTTCTGTGTATTATATCCAAGCACTTTCTGTTGGCCTAAAATTCCTTGCTCATTCATTACTCATCAGGTGCAATTTCTTAAATTGTGTTTTATGTTCTTAATGCTTGGGAGTTTTCAATCTTCGTTCACCATCAATGCTCGTTGCAATGGAGCTGTGAGTTTTGTGATACTTGATTGCTTCTATGGTTACCAGCAAGCCTTAACCTAGTGATAGAAGTACTCTGGATCTTGCTTCATTTCCCTCTCGGAGTCTCGGGTAGCTCCCAAAAATGTTTCCTATTACGTAAGAGTCCATTCATGGTCTCAGCATTTAGTTCTCGCCCCTCGGTGACCATTTGGTCACATCTTTTAATGAATTCAGAAGGGCCTGCCCAGTAATTACCAAGCAGGCAGTGGAAAACTGTACTATCAAATTATTAATATACGTTTGCTTCTGGTCTCATAACATCTTCTGAGGGCCTGTCCAGATGACGCGATTTTACGCGCGAGTGGTCTCGCGCGTATCATTTTCTGCTGCGTCCAGATACCGCGTTCCTACGCTGGGACGGATTCAGCCAGTTACAAACATGGACTCGGAAAGAGCAGTTGTGTTGTGGCTTGCATACCGTCGATGGAAAAAGCGTAAACGAAGAGAACGTCGACGATTTAACGTGCACCCAATTCTACGTGACAGAATGACGCATAGCATGTTTATAACATTATATCCAAAGCTCAGAGATCACGGTGAAAAGTTGTTTAACTACTTCCGGATGTCAGTAACATCGTTTGATGAATTACTGAAAATTCTTCAAGAAGATTTGACTCCGTGTCTAAATTATGTGGTACGGGATACTGTCTCTGTAGAAGAAAAACTCGTGATTACATTGTCAAAGTTATCACGCTCCATCTCGGGGCTCAAATACGGTAAAAAACGGACTCGCTATAAGTCCTCTCACAACGGACTCGCGCGTAGTACTGGACGGCAACAATGGCTCCCGAGTATCTCGACTCGCGCGTCGTTCGTGCTTTAAACGGGCGAGTCGAGAGTCCCGCTCATTGCACGCGTTTTACCCGCGTTCGAGTAAACGCGCGAAGGCATCTGGACGGGATATATGTAGACGGGATATATGTAGTGGACTCGCGCGTAAAACGCATCATCTGGACAGGCTCTGAGTAGTCCGAAAATCGCCATCCGAGTCCCCATTTCCCCAACCAACCCTCGATAATGTAGGTCCATGCTGGGTTCCCGAATGAGATTCTTTGTTTTCTATTCCGGAAATTTTAGATTGAATAGTAAAAATCGAAAAAAGTCAAGAGAATGCAAAAGAAAGAGCATTGCTTACCTACTTAACTCTTTAAATTCGATTTCTATGAGTAGGTACTTCTTCATTAAGTTTTGACCCATTCCTGAAAAGCGTATACTTTTTCAGATCTTCAACTACTTGTACTCAAAGAAACCCAATATAAGCTTCTAGAAGTAGTTTTAATGGGTTGTGACGGGATGGGTGCTTTCAATAGATGCATGGTGGAAGTACTTTGAAGGTGAATCACGAATGGAAACCCCCAACCATGTAGAGAACTATTCAAGGAATTGCTGTTGATATGGCCAATATTTGAAGACAGCGTTGGATATAATAAACATAGGACCAATCCAAATTACCCAAAAGTATCATTAATAACAATTCATATCCCAAATTCGAAATAGGTAACATACCAAAAACTGCTTTAGGTACACCCTTGTGCAAATTAATGGAATCAAACTGAAAAAGCTGAGAAAAAGCTCTTATTTTGGACCAGGGCCACTTGTACCAGTTGATGGAATGATGAATGGGGGAAAATACATTGAAGTACTGCGCGCCAGAATGATTCCATTGCTCCAGAGACTCTATCCAGATGGTGGCGGTGTGTTCCAGCAAGATTTGGCCCATGCCACACTTCAAAGAAAGTGAAGCAGTTCTTTTCAGCTAGTGGTGTGAAGGTGTTGGAGTGGCCTGGGAACTCGCCTGACTTGGATCCATTAGAAAACCTTTGGGCAATCTGCAAAGGGCCACTCAGAAAGATGGACTGCACCACAAAAAACAATATGATTTCAGTGCTCCTCAAGATTTGGTTCCGCGATGATAAATTCCTTGGACAGAGCAAAACCTTGGTTGATTCTATGCCTGAACGGGTGAAATCTGTCTTGGACAATAAGGGTGGGCACACCAAGTGGTAAAGTCCATTCGAGTACAACCATTTTTGATGTTTTTTGAATAAAGGAGTTTTTTTTTAAACAGAAAATCGGCTTGATTCCATTAATTCGCACAAGGGTGAAGGTTTTTAGTTCCTGCTTGTTCAAAATTTGTACAGTTTGTGCAGAGTTATACACTTGATGTAGATCATAGGTTTAGGATTGGATAGCAAGGTTTAGTTTGCTTTAACCTATTAGTGGGTCAAGGAATAAATGTGTCTTTCTTATAAATGCTCTCAGCGGATTTGTTGCAGATCGTCCCAGGTTCCCTCTCCGATGGTTCCGTTCTAGTGGACATTCAGATGCCCAAAAACGGTCAGCCCGACACCTTTTACTACTTTTGCTGTAAAAAGTTCCACAACGACTCGCAACCTCCCTCGTCCTCTTCGTCTCCCCACAACGTCTGGATGCATCTGGGCACGCATTCGTACCAGGCCGTTCGCTCCTACGACAAATTTCTTCCGGATTTCGTGTCCGTCATCATCATCGTCACGTGTTTGTGCTTCTCCGCCCTCTTCTCGGGCCTCAACTTGGGCCTCATGTCCCTCGACAGGACGGACCTCAAGATCATCCAGAACACCGGAGATAAAAACGAGAGGAAACATGCCGCTGCTATCGCTCCTGTCAGAGCTCATGGTAAGTGTCTTCAGTCGCTCTGCTGATTAATTGGATAGTTCATAACAGTTTATCAGAACAGGTGGGATTGCTGCATGTACCTGGCAAATAAGAGAAGTCCAATCATGTAGCTTTGCAAATCCACCATATGATGGTATTTTTATAATTTCCAAATGAAAACTGTCCCAATTCCAACACATTTGTTCATTACTGTTTGAATGATATTCGATTGCTTTGTTCCATGTGATAATGTAGATTCTACATTGTAGAAAAAGGGTGTACATTTCCGCTTTTTTTAAATCCCAATTTTTTTGAATGATGAACCTTTGTCAAATAATTGAGAGCGTTTTCGGAATTTTTATCGATTTCTTAGCACCATAAAATTACATTAAAAATGTCAGCTCAACCTTATGTAAAAATGTGTGAATGTTCTGGTTTCTTGTTAATAAACATTATTCAAGTAATTTTTGATAAAAAATTGTAAATTTAACGATTTACTCTCTTTAGTGGTTTCAATAAAGAATTAAAAAAAATTTTTTTTGGGGGTTGTGCTCAAAAAGTGCTGTTATAGAATTCGTCCTTTCTATTGGAATTTAATATTTTTTTGGCGGGAAAACGGATTTTGGTTTTCATCTTAATGCTACAGAATTATCATCAGGAATGATAAACGCTCAAACACTAGTGATTATTCATATTAAAAACCGTTAATATCCCAGAATCGAAAATTTAACATCTTTTCGAGGGGGTTTCGAAGTTTCCTTAAAAATTTCTCTGAAGATGGAGTTTATTGGTTAACTTTGCCGGGTTTTTACTGATTGACGGAGATATAGTCGTCATAGGACATTTTGAGGGTTTGTGATGGATATCAGTAAGAAATAACATATAAGAATTTGGAGGAATTTTTTTTAGAGGTGTTTTGGAAAAGAACCCTTTTGATTGGGAGTCAGGAGTGCTTCTTATGGGAATAATTGAATTTGCATCGCTATTCACAAAAATGATTGAAAGACATGATTCCTTGTTTTGTGACATTAAACTTATGTATTCAATAGCAAAACTGTGTCTTAACTGCGGGATAAAATATATTCTTGGCAACAAGACTGTCCAAGACGAATCCCATGTTTAGTTGTTGTTGAACCTCCTCTTCTTCAAGGGGAAAGATAGAAACTGAATCCACGCCCCTGTGCTCACCATTTTCATGTGTTTACTTCATATCAACTTAAGTTTTTGATTTGAAATGTGGTGGTTTGCCACATTCAGTTGCTCTGAATATGTAGGGTGAGGAACTGAAATGATTGGCTTTCGTCCAATATATTGCGTAAAATTTGGACTCTACCGCTTTAGCTAATCAAAAGCTCCGTCATTGGGTGGATGACTGAGATATACGATCCGAATCCACGCCCGCGATATAAGTTATCTTTGACCGCCTACTCTACATTGGCATCAATCTAGTGAAAATTGAACATCTCTTTATAGCAATATTCTCTGGCTTCTATTTTAGATCCCTGATGAGGTCTTAATGAAGTGATGTAAGATCCATATTTTACGCAATATTAACGACTACAGTCAGTCATGTAATTTTCTCTAGTCTCACTACCCCTTTACTTCGTACTGACTTTGATGGGCCTGCAGATTTGTATCCTTAATTGTCAGATCGTCGTTTAACTTAACTGGAGAGATTTTTCCCAATAATTAGGAAATTGGTCACCTTTTCTGTTAGAAAAACGTAAATCTTAGATGCGTAAGTATTGTTGGATTATCTCACATCTGTAAATGACAATTAATCCACGTTTTCTTCTTATTCGAGGTAACTTCCTTCTCTGCAGCATCCTCCTGGGAAATGTGATGGTCAACTCGACCTTCACCATCCTCTTGGACGACCTGACTTCGGGCCTGGTGGCCGTCGTCGGGTCCACCCTTCTCATCGTCATCTTCGGTGAGATCTCCCCACAAGCGGTCTGCTCCCGCCACGGCTTGGCGATCGGCGCCAAGACCATCTGGATCACCAAAACCGTCATGGTGCTGACGTTCCCTTTATCCTACCCCATCTCGAAAATGCTTGATTGGTGCCTTGGCGAAGAGATTGGTGCCGTGTACACCAGAGAAAGACTGAAAGAGCTGGTGAAGGTAGGAATAATTTATTTGCTATTTTCGTAGGACTTTCTTATTACATAGTGTGGCAAAAATAGGTTTGGTTATTGTAAATTCGTAATGATGAATGGTCGTTACCATTTCACATATTATGCTTCATTGCGTATATTATGTCTCAAGGATTCAAGCTGTTGGTTCTACTCAACGATGATTCGATTCACCAAGATAATTTTGGACGACCATAGAGGATATTTAGACAATTTCAGAAGGCTTGTAGAATGAACTTTGGAGCTGAAGATGCATAGGATACATTAGTGACTGAGCAGTAAGGCTTCCTCGTTTACAGTACCTTGACTATCATGAATACTGTAGGTTGGAGATAAGCGGGAGAAATTCGGAGAGAAAATGGAGTACCTATTTGCCCTTTATATCGATCTGAGGAAAGTTAGAAATGATAGTTTGGAGTCCCATATAACCACAGCTATTCCGGCAGCTCATTAAGCTGTCAAGTACCCTTATAAAGGTTCAGTGGATTGTCATTTAGATGACAGATTCTTGCCTGGACATTAGTACTTCAGGCAGTAAACTTAGGCTCCGGGGCTTCTCACTCAATCCCATGCACATCCTACAGTTAGATCCATTGCATTGTGGATTATGCAGATGAATAATTTTGTTCCCAGTACTTGTGTGTGTTAGTAGTTCAGTGCTGGCACCAACCCAGTCCCAACAGCAATCCTGACCTGCAGTCCTGCCGGATTGATTGTGGAGCATCTGGGAGTCTCCATCATTCGTTCATTAGGGTTTGTCTGATCAGGAGAGAAGACGTCTGGTCTATAAAACCAGTTCCTAATCTTGAGGGTCCTTCGACCAGTAGGTACATGCGAACTTTTAACCCGTACCTTCATTCGATATTCCCGAGCCCCATCTCACAGTGACCCCCAACAGAGGTTGGTACATCTTGGGGGAAACTGAAAAGTCTACATACTAATGACCATTGCACCTTCCCTTTTATTTATTCTGTCAAGAGCCAGGCTTAGAGTTGGTTGCTCCCTGGCCTTGTTCTTGCCTGGGTTGCCTACCCTGTTTTCATACAATTCTCTTCAAATTATCGAAAGTTTGACTACAGTGCTGGGTTATAATGTAGGTAATTAATGGGCAGCATCTAATGAGGATGGTGATTTGTGAAAAACGGTTGGATAACCGCTGAGGAATCGTGGATTTTATCCATATAACGTACAATAACTACCTACTACGTATCAAACGACAAATAACTTCAGAAAATGGGCTGTAGTTCCGGGTTATGGCATCGGGCCTGTGTCGATTCACTTCAACCACACTAATTGTCGATAATATGCTAGTCTAAGACACATTATTATTTTTGTTTACTCTAAGTATAATGCTTCTAGTTCGATAAAACGTATTGCTTTTTTTCAATTATAGAAATGTTCTTATCATATTGGGCTCTTAAGTATCCTGATGCATGATCTTGTCAAGACTTGAGTTTCTTTTCGTTGAGATATGTTCGTAGCCGCTTGAATCTGTCACTTGTTACCATAATCAAATCATCTTTCATCCATCGAAATAATCGCTTGTAACCACCTCATCGTCTTACACATTTTCTCGGAATAAATTTGTTCTCAGATCGTAGTGGCTAACGTTTTGAAGGATGGAGGGATTAAACGTGCTCTCTTGGTTTGAGGATGATTCATTATTAATAATTGTAAACTAACATTTTTCGTCGTGTGAAGCACGAAAAAGTAGGTAATAAGAACATTAGAGCAACCATTGCCGTGTATAAGTGGAGAGGTGAGAATTTCCATAATCTGGCGTCCGCATATCTGAAAGATTCGAGAAAGTTGTTTTGGGTGAAGTTAATTAATAGGCTTATGAGCAATGTAGTGGGTGGATACGGTTGCGTGAAATGAGGGTACCACGTCAGGAGGGAATAGTGGGCAACGAAGCTGATCGCCTTGCAAAAGAAGATGAGAGTCCTACCAATTGGACCTGAACCTCAACTTTTGGGGTTTTATTACTCAACAGGTTCAAATATGGGAGGATTAGACAGGAACCAATACACTGGCACAATACATCAAAACATCGACAAGCCAAGTGGATCCTAACTATCCCCAGGAAACGGGAAAACGCCCTACTGTCACCGAGGCGCCAACACCTTTGCAAACTTGCTGCTCTCCTCACTGCCCGGTGTTCCTTAATTTACCACCTTTACGGAATGGGTAAGGCCAGGGCAATAGAACGCAAGAGATGTCAACAACAGAAGACATCCTCCGAGCCCGTCCTGCACCATTTAGATGTGGCATTTTGGAAAGGGTGCTCTAACGCCTGCTGATACTGCTAACGAAACCCCTTCACAACTGGTTCAGATACGGGAGGATTAGACAAGAATCTAAACACTGGCACAATGCATGCAAACATCGACTAGCCAAGCGGATCGTAACGATCTCAAAGAAACGGGCAAAAGCCCCATTGTCACAGAGGTGCAAACACATTTGCAAACTTGCTGGTTTCCTCACTGGCCACTGTCCCTTAAGGTACCATCTTAAACGAATGGGTAAGGCCAGGACAATAGAATCCAAAAGATATTAACAACAGAAGACATCCTCTGAGACCGTCCTGTACCAATAATATTCTGGCATTTTGGAACACCCGATGATATTGCCAACGAAACCTCTTCACATTGTGAAATAAGAATTCAAAAGATTCTGAACTAAAAACGTTGAAGGTAGAATCACCTTAGTTTCCACATGCGCATTTTGATTTATAAAAATCGCCTGTGGGATCAAGTGTCTAGAAAGACATTGACACATTTGCTGCTTTAGTCGAGAAGCTACAAACATTCACACATTTTCAAACTAATTCGCAGATATAATGAAAACGATATTGAAAACATTTTGATATCATCTGTTATAATTTTATCTAAAAAAGGAATCGTTTCATAATAATATTGCACAATTTTGAACTTCCAAAGACTCTGCCATTAAGACGGGTAACGAGAAGCAATAAAGTAAACACCATAGTGTACATCTCCGTGAATCGGTGGGATTTTATTGAACTAACTCGTACACTATCTATCTGACATGCTGCTATGAACGTTTGTACCAACTGAGTAACACGTAACGTTGCTTCAGCCTGATATTATTTCATACATCAAAATCCGATTTATAAATCCTTGAGCTCATTTGGAGTTCAGAAACAAGATAACGTTTATGCGTGATTCAATGCCATGAATGCACTCCATACTTCAAGGTGAAACTGCTTGTTCATTGGTTTCTCATCGGATTCCATCTCATTCCCACCATCTACGTGTTGAAAATGTGAACTTGCTCTGTAAGGGTAGGGAGATAGAACAGTATTCACCAACAACAAGAAAAACTGTTATTGGAATTGACCTGCAATGTAGACAAGGCTTCTTTAATACTTCATAACTATTCTGGTAACAATTGTACATCAACATCCAAAAAGAAAATTGCAGCCATCTTAAGGAAAAATTACCGCATAATTGCTTGTTTAAACGATCATTAATAAAGGTTGCCCCGTTTATTTACTTTGTAGTTATGGGTTGAGTTCTGAAACTTTATGTAAGAACCAAGTTCAGTTGGTTTAATATAGCGTCAGAGTTTAAAGTTTGAAAGACAAGTTGTACAAGGGCTAATGGCCTGTCAAGTTTCCCGAGGGAAGCAACGTCCATTGTTGGAGCAAACAAACGATCATTCACTTTCACTGTAGTGTGAGAAGTTGTCAAGGTTTTCCCCGTGGTTGAATTTTAGCTTCGAGGGAGGTAATAGTTTGAGAGTAGTTAGAAGTTGTGACTGTGTGACCATCTTAGTGATTCCCTGATTCTTCATAATGTCCGCTATTGTACATATTATTCTCTGATGGAGCCATTTCTTCGTGTCAGGGAAAATCCTTTACAACATCCTGTACTTTTTTACAATGCTGTGTCCCAACTGTCTTGCTCTTCGCATAATTTCTTATCCTACCTTTTTACCTGGTCACACCTCAGAAATCTCTTCTGAAACTGCGTGTTCATTGCTTCTATCAGAGTAGCCTGGAAAATGACACCTGACTCTTATTATTAAACTTGTTTTTCTTCCTAAAGTTTAAAACACTTCCACGATTCTTGACCACAAGATACTTGGTCTGCAGTTTTGAAAGATGAGCTACCAGACTTTGCCATAAACGTTTTCGTCCGTCTGGTATCAGATGCTACGAATAATTATATCATCAATATAATAAACTGCACGCCCCAATGGAATCGATTGAGTATTGATAAATTGCTTTTGTCAACAATCAAGCACTATAAACGCTGTAAAGCTCCTACTCCCTACCATTGCCAGGGTAGCTTACTATTGGACATTCACCGCAAACTCCGGGCATTTTAACTGACTTTTAACATACCATCCGCACTACCAACTTATTCATCCAAACATTTTCATTTTAAATCATTTGTTCTTACTCACACTACTTTGTTTTTCAGAGTGGTCCTCTAAAGCACTTCAATTGTCACTCCTTAATGCACGAATCTTCGAAACAATTCAAATGGATACTGCCAGGATTGAATAATGGATGTCACACTATTCGTTCTGCACGAAAAAAATCTGAATTAACCTCTGTTATTTCCCAAACTCTCATAATGTTACAATTTTAACAAAAACTAATAAATCCTAGTGGCCAGTTACAATTAGAGAACTGTATAGTGCATACGTCAAAGTATGTCTTGTATTTATCTTCGTTGTGAAGACGTTATCGAAAGACGACTTTAACAAGATCTGTCATAGTTTAGTTAAAAGTCAACAGTTATCTTTAATGATTTTTCGTCAATTCTTGTTCTCACAGATCATTTCTTCCTCGAGGGGCAGAAAATTTCATGAAGCCCGCGACGGTGTTGAAGGGATTTTTGCTCAATTAGCTGCAACTACAGCTTTGCTCCCACTCGACAATTATGTAAGGCAGAATGTGATTGTGAAATAAGACGATTTTTTCTGTGATTGGAATTGTTTTTTTACGTTTTTACGATTCGTTTTCTACCAAAAACGACAAGTATCGAGCGAATCTTGGAAACTAAAAAGATTGCATGAGGTTAATCTTGATTTTTTTCTGCAGAACTAATCGTGTTAATCGCTAAATTCTTCTGTTTTCAAATATCTTGGAGGGTCAGATAAAACGCATTGTTTTCTTTGTTGAGTTTTGCTTTGTTGAACAGCCACTCGGTAGTCTTTTTAGATTTTTGGTTGCTCCAGGTTTGGGAATTCACCATGCAAACTTGGTGCCTGGTCCAATAATGATTATGTTGGTAGTGCCCAATGCACCCTTCTACTCAATCCACTTGAGGATTTTGCATCATAATCAAATTGTCCGCTCAACGTCCTAACTGGAACTCCTGAATCTCACTTCATAAGCTCGGAGTTTTGGGTAGACATTATTGATGTCTTAATCCCACATTTAGTCTTGACTCTGGCTTGTAGTCCATACTAGAAGTCTGGATTTGACTTGTAACTGCATCTTTACGAGATGACTTGGGATTCTGCAACAAAATGCATTCAACGAATTATATATTGAGCACATGATGTGTCATACAAAGAATGACAAAACTCTGGACTAGCTGTGATGAGCAGTTACGTTGGATATTTGTGTACAGTCTTAATTGCACTCTGTATTTAGTATCCGATGATGACGAATAAACCTTTAAGGATCGATCCCCAACATTCCACTCGCGAGTTGGGAAGCGACCAAATATCAGAGAACACTTTCTCGTCCCCCACTCCTGATTGCAGACCCCCGCAATACCCATAAAAGGAGAGACTAGGGACAGATCCTTTTACTGCTTCGATGGGTATCCTTAAAGTAAGCTCACAATATTTTTGTAAAATTGAAAAATGCTTAAAAAAATGTTCATTTACGTACTTAAAAACCTTTTTTTTTTAAATCGGGAGTTGTACTAGTTCGTCGCCAAATTGATCATCCAGCTTTCCACTGACTGTTTGAGGTCCACCTCTTCTGTAGCAAACCATTTGCCCCGTAGTTGATTCTCTTCTTCTTACCTCCCTTGAGGAACGACAATTACAACAGATCTTTATATTGAGGTTTTGAAAAAACTTCTACGAGTGATCCAGAACTAACAAAGAGTTTTTGTGGCGCAGTTTTCCTGGTTCGCGACGGCACCAGGCCCCAACTCCGCTCGGAACTCTCAGGGTCTACTGGTGTCGTTTGATTGGAACCTTTTTGTCATCCTGCGCATTGCTCCGGTCTTGCCTCGTGTGATTTTCTCTTCTTTCCTCTTCTCAAAGTCCATCTACGGGCCACACAGTTTGCTATTGAAGCGAACTCCACACAGTAGCTGGAATGCTAGTTTGTTCAATTATGAATGGTACAACGCTAGATTGACAAAACGTTAACAACTTACAGACAATGCGTACAAATTAATGGCGGCTATCTGGAAAAATAGTATTTGAGTAAGCAAATTAAGATTTGTTAAAGCATTTTTGATAAACTTGGTAAACTTGCTTTTGGGATGCAACTAGTTCTAGGAGGGTGAATCAAATATAAACGAGACTCTATTTTTTAAACATTTACTTTAATTTTGAACGAAAAAACAATTGTTTTTCATTTTTATTCTCAACATATTGGAAACACATTTTTCCCAGCGAGTAGGTAATTTTCTAATGCCCTCCATGTAAGAAAGAGTCTGGTCGTGTCTGTAGCCAGTTGCGTGTAGGCTTCAACTTCATCATTGCAGTGGAACTTATCCTCTTGCGAAGGTTTCTTAAGGGGACCTCTAACGCATGGAAGTTGCAGCTCAGTTGCACCAATTTTTCCTAAGTCAGGGTTGCATTGTCGTGGAGAAGAATCACTTCTCTCTTTGGAAGGTCTTGTCTTTTGCGGGCAATACGGAATTCTGACTTCACTCAAAATGTCGCAGTAATATGCAGCCTTTATTGTGTTGCGCTTATGTAAGAAATCAAGATGTAGCAAAGCGGTTAATGTTGTCCACTGTAATCCTGGTGCAGGGTTGCAGTCATGGCTCTTATTTTCAACATGTCATGACCCCCCACAAACTGTTTGTGCCTTGCAAACACTCTAGCTCTCGATAATGTCTCTTCCCTGATTCAAGCAGTTAATCTCCTCAAGATTCCGGCTGGTTTAACTCCTGTAGCTAGACACTTGATCTCAATACGTTGCGCAATTGATGATGATACCTCCTGCTCAGTCATTGTCACAATGGATATTGAGTGGGTCGAGGAGGCTAGCTCACGTGCTTCCCCCACTCATGACAAATCAACCCAAAACTCCACAACCCGGGAACGTTCTTCCGTCACTACTGAGTTTGCAGGTCCAAAAGTCTCGTTTATTTTGTATTCACCTTGTTTAGCATTCAACCCCAACTATGTGTGTTGCTTTCTTTGAGCCTGCTACTCAATCTTCCTGGGAAAACTGCCATACTAAGTCCTTATTTTCTGACATAACATGTAGGAAACTAGAAGGTGAACACATCTCTCATACTATTCCTCTCTCTACACTTTGTAACAGTTCTAGAGCTCAGGAGGACCTGGTTCACAATCTCACTCATCAATTCACAATAAGCAGGTAGTACTTGAGCTGTTTTGTTGTAGAAGAGATAGTGGATACCTTCAGAAGAATAAATTATATAAATAATCTCCTATAGTAATTGATGGTATAGATGACACACGTTGCTTACACCAAGGCCTTCAATATTTTCTCTGCTTAATAAGTTTGCCATGCTTGTGAACGCATAAAGGTTTGGTTTTGCCTGATAACACACACCACTTCACAATTTGCGACTCGTCATGACATGACACGTTTTGCAGAATGAATCCCTCGCAAAGTGAAAAAAAGATGTCAATTGGCTGAACATTCTATTCCGCCTTTTTAATAGTGTTAACAGCCGTTTATGTTATCTACTTCTAACAAAGACCGCTATGTTACTGTTAACTTGAAAAACGTTTTTGCTGGTTAACAACTCCAGTTCTTAGTAA
This sequence comes from Creontiades dilutus, assembly GCA_031894815.1. NCBI lineage: Eukaryota > Metazoa > Arthropoda > Insecta > Hemiptera > Miridae > Creontiades > Creontiades dilutus. The sequence goes on from JAVIWC010005620.1 coordinate 926,791, forward strand.
CTTCCCTGAACTCTCCTGGTAGCAATAATTTGCAGATCATCCGAACACGTACAGTGTGACTCATTTCCATTTTGCAACCCCTCAAGGTAAGATTGACATCGTGTGGTTGTCCAAACTCTGCGACGACTTTTTCGCAAAAAACAAATGTGCCCATATTCTCTTTATAAAGGCTCTGAAATAGTCGTTTTCTCAGTTTTGGCGCTGTGCCACAACTGTAGCCATTTTTCGTCGGGTTTAAAAGTCCATTCTGAAAGACAATGAGTGCTGTTCGTTATTTTCAGCGCGTTTGGCGACACATTTATATTTTCAACGGATTATTCATCTTCATTTCGTTCCTTTCACTCGTAGTTTGTTTTTGATTCAGAGTGATTGAATTTGATATCTCCTTTGTAAATAAAATAGAATTCACTTTTACATCGAATTAATTTGCTTATTCACATATACAGCTTGACTGTAACGTTTCGCTGTTTCAATGCCCTCCCGGCTTTGTCTTTTCTCCCATCTGATTCATTTATCATTTCTCGTTCCTAAATTTTTAATCAGTTTACCGGACAATTTTGGTTTAGTTTTTCATTAAAATTAAATCTGCTTACCTATGACAATTTGAGAGTGTTCTCTGTGATTACGTCCTGTTATAATGTTTGATCAAACATACATATTATATGCCTGCAACGATGCTTTGCCACCTCTTCCACCTGGTCCCCTCAATTTCATACTTTTCAGTGATTTTTACTAAACAAGATATGTTCCCTCGCTCTGCAGGAGTTGCATTGAAGAAGTATTGGATGGATATCACGTTTTTTTTAACATACAATACACTCCAGTAGTTTTCAAAACTAAATACAAGGAGTCCGAAATTGGCTGCATGAAGTCGACTTTTGACGCCTCGCGCTTGTCATTATATTCTAGATGTGTTCTGTCCAGGGTGGAAGCACGATTGGGGAACACCATAGAGCACGATTGGCGATGGCAGTCTAACCTATAAAGCACTATTGTTGACGGGTGGTTATACGTTTCGACACAATTTGGGGAGAAGACAAGAAATGAATTTTTACCCTTATTTTAATTTTATAAACCATATTCCCCTGCATTATGCAAGTTTGTAACGTTTGGCACTCTATAACCTTCACCTTCCATCTGCGATAACTGAAATGGCTGAGACAGGGCTGTTTCGTGAGATTTTGGGAAACAGGAAGTAATTTTGGGCGGGCATCACATGCTTTTCCGAATGATCTGCATATCCTCATGCTGCAAGTGAAAGGGGGAAACAACTAAAAATACAGTCGCCAAGGAAGAGAGGCAGCGCACAATGGCTAACTGGCAGGAGATGTGGATAGGAGAACACCGAGGAAGACGGATTGCACGCCTAATACCCTGTATCGACACATGGATTAACAGACCACATGGGGAGGTGAACTTTTTCCTGACGCAGTTCCTCTCAGGCCATGGACTCTTCTACGCCTACTTGCATAGGATGGGGAAAGTGGATGACCCAGCATGCACTTATTGCAAGGAAGAGGATGATGATGTGTTCCATACTTTTTTCAAATGTGAATACTGGACTGGCAACAGAAGTTGGCTTCAGCAGACACTGGAGCTATCACCTCAGGACATGAAACCGGAATGTGTCTTAAGTAAAATGCTTGAGCGTGAACAGAACTGGACCGCCGTGGCATCCTTTTCTGAAAAGATCCTGAAAATGAAGGCTGTGAAGGAAAGGGAGAGGCAGAGCAGGGAGAACACGGACCGAGAGAAGTACTAAATCCTTCCCTAGAACCAGCCTGAACTAATGTGTCAAACAGTTCCAGGCTGAGTTTCGTCGTGGGAAATGGAAGGTGAGGTTTTAGTGGGTTTGAATCCCACATAACCCAAAGTGCGGTCCCTTTGGGTATCTTAGGAGATCCGATTTCCACCTAAGGATCTCAAAGATTTCCTCACCTGCCACCGAAAAAAAAAGTGAAAACAGGGGTTTTTTGCAGTTCAGCTCGTATCAATTTAATAGGTTTCCTGGGAACCTCGTCTGTGGCTTTCCTCTTCAAAGAACTTTGCACCTTAGCTCATTCGAATCTTCGTTCACTTAGACCGGGGTGATTGTGACTGTCAAGAGTTCACGACACGTGCCGTCAGTGGTAGCCGAAAAAGAACATTTACGGTTTGAACACCTAAACACCACATCACCATTGTCATACTCGATGTTCACGGCCCCAAGGCGCTCGTCATCGAATTCTGAATGTTTATATTTCACGTTTCAATAGTTGTTGTTTTCGCGAGCCTAATCGCGCTCCATCGCCGATCCTAATAGTGTCGTGTTTACTCGCTCCGTAGGACCCCCCCCCTCCCCAATCGTGTTTCCCCTTCCAGGGTGGCAGGACGATACGTCAATTAGGAAACATATTAGCCATAAGGGTTCTTCAGCTGATCAATGTGTCTCTACACCTCCATACTTCGTCAGGGTACACCAACATTTACAAGTCTCTCTGTACGAAACAAAAGATGATTCCAAAATAAGAGTATCTACAATGGTGAAATGTACTGTGCATCAACATAAATGTATAAATCTAGGTATAGAACAACTGAAATTTAACGGAAAAACGTCAAACACCTATCTACACTTCACTTGTCTACAAATATATAAATAAGTTATGAAAAACTAGATTTCAAAAGGAACCATTGAAAAGACGATGATATGCCTTGAAAAGAGCATCTGTTCACGCCACAATTCATACCCGACTCACCATCGACTTGTAAATTTTGTGGTGGTCGGGCGAAAGGATAATATCATTATAAATTTGTGGTACCATGAGTTGGTATTTCAGAAACGCTATACTCGATAATGTGATCGTAGAGTTGAAACGATGTGATCAAAATCTTGAAAATCTTTTTTGATCGTTCGGACTTTTTGGGAATAGTCTTTGCTTATTCTAGAGACGCCTAGGTTGAAACGGAAAGAAGTCTTCTTTGTAGTAAGTCATATAATTGCCCACCGTTTTACGTAACATTTGCGTAATTTGCCTCGTAGAAAAGTCTAATGGCCCGACCGTTCCGCGGTCTGTTTCTAATGACTTTAGTTGTCAGCTGTCCCGGTTTTAACGACCCGAAGATTATTTCCAGTGCGAAAACAGAATGAACCCAAATGACTCGTGTCGTCAACATATAGGTCGTATGGAATGAATGAATCCAGTCCACGAACGACAACCGTGATCTCGATACCGGTCTGTAAAAGTTACAGGAAAATATAATAAAACCGCCCCCAAATTATTACACGGAGGTCTATTATTTCTATATTACAATAACCCATCTATGTAAATCAATGATCATACACATATGTACATTGGACGTGATCGGCGGTGCATCATCCAAACTCAGCGCCTTGCTTCTTCCATATCTTGTGCAGACGAATTGCACGTATTTAAAAACGATTTAAACAAATGAATATTCGCTCATATTGCCATACTGCATGAGTATGGTTTTTTTTGTGTGAATAATCAGCAAGCGCATGGAGAGTTATAAAACCATATACTTGGGTAGTTACTTGGTTGAACTGTGTTCTGCCATCAGATTAGTATGCTATTGGCCCATTTATGAAATCTCTTACCGAATCTCCCAGTTACTAATTCGAGAATTCGAGTAATTTTGCGTTTATTCGGTATTCAAGAGCTAATGACTGAACAAAATCAACCTCGGAGATCGTAAGAGTTTGATAGTAGTTTGCCCACTACTGTGTATTTGTTGATAAACAGCACCTCTCTTGCTAATCAGCCATCATTTATAGATCAAACTATCTAGCAATTAAGGTAGATAGGTAAACGGGTTATGATTTAGCTCAATCAGCTCAAAATGGAGCCCATTATTGCATTCATCTCCTGTCACAGAGAGACTTCTTATCACATTTCAACTTTCTAGAGTGAACATGAAAAAACTTGGTTCACTCTGCTATATTTTCACTCTTTTTTAGATCAAAATGTTCGAGTTTCAATCCTGTGTGAAGTTTTCGGTCAGTTAGTTTAGGCTAAACGACGTTCCACGCTCAATCAGCTCAAAATGGAGCCCATTATTGTATTTATCTCCTGTCACAGAGAGACTTCTTATCACATTTCAACTTTCTAGAGTGAACATGAAAGAACTTAGTTCACTCTGCTATATTTTCACTCCTTTTTAGATCAAAATGTTCAAGTTTCAATCCTGTGTGAAGTTTTTGGTCAGTTAGGTTAGGCTAAACAACGTTCCACGCTCTATGAATGTGTATTGCTGAACCTACACAAATTATGCTATCTTATGTTTTACCTGTTTCATGAAGACTTACTTGGATGATATTTTATTTCAGCTCGCTACAGAACACACGGTCACGAACGATGAGGTCAACATAATTTCCGGTGCTCTGGACCTTTGTCGAAAACAAGTCAAAGAGGTTATGACTGTCCTTGATGACGTTTACATGCTCCCCATCGATGCAATCTTGGATTTTGAAACGGTCTCCGAAATTATGGCCACCGGTAAGAGATTCATCTGTTGATTCGTCCAATAATGAGGAATTTGCCTCACATTTAAAAAAAATCACTGATAAGAAAGAAAACCATAGTGATGCTCGAAAAAGCATACACAATTCAGAGAATTTAAGGTAGAGGGAAATTTGAAATGTAGTGGCAATCTGGATGGGGGCAGCCATTTTGTGACGTATCCTGTCTCACCAATCTGATTCCATTGCTCAGTGATCCCATTCCTGCTTAGACCCGTTCTCTTTTAGATTTTCTGTGGGAAGGTTATGTAAAGAAAGAATAAACGTGAAACAGTGATCATTCTTGAAATGGAGCCCATCACGTTTCCTGAAACTGTTAACCTTGAGCATAAACTGGGAGCTTTTTATCTTCCAGGAGCATCCTTTAGGTTTTGTAGGCTTATTGGCTGAGTCCTCAGAAGGGGTATTAAGCCCTTGCCATCGCCTGCTTGTTTTACATATAAAAGCAGAGCTTGGTTAGAAGCCATACACTCTCTAATGCAGGAATTTATTGACTATCTTGACGCTTTCTAGAATATTACCCCTTAAAAATGACAGATTTACTCCTGTTCTCCCTATTGTCCCACCCCCCATCCCTCCCCCACCCTGCTTTTAGAATGTCCCTGTTTCATTTCTTGAACGGTAGCGCCTGAGGTTAATCTGGAGTTTTCTTAGGGGTATTCTCTGGGTATTGCAGGAATATATCGACTTAGTCCTTGGAAGGAACCAACAAGTCCATTCCTTGTTATTTGTTAGCAGAGCCTGGTACCGAACCACTCACTCTCTAATGTTGACTATCCGGACCCCGTGCTGCATCTACAGGCAAAATGGGCAATATCTTATACTCTTGAATTTGCTCCTTGAAAACTGAATATTTACCTCTGCCCTGCCTATTAGGAGACTGCATCATTGGGAACTTGTATCCTTGTAATGTGTCTTGGAATGTGAGTTTTGTTAAAAACTCGGGTGCTATCACGCCCACTCTGGACTTGAATAGTTGTCCCATCTACTCGCAGGTGGGGGAGAAGCACAGTCCATGATGGATAGGTTCTCCTAAACAAATCAACCTTCTTTCGAAAAGAGGGCTCTCAATGAAGGGCTCATTGATAAATGCCCTGCCTGTTGCCAGATTTTCCGTACCATTCAGGCTCCCTCTCCCTAATTTTGAAACTGGGAACTGGGTAACAGATCTTTTGAAGGCCCTCTAAGTATGATGGATATGGATAGTTAACGTTTCTGTTTCTTGAAATTGCTAACCCTGAGCTTAAACCTATGGAAGGGGTAACTAGACACTTCTTCCATCACGTTCATGTCATATAACATAAAACAACAATTTTTGAGGGGGATAGAACATTTTTCTTCTTGGTCTATTGCTAAAGTTTATCGTTTAAAATGCGAACTAAAAATTGTGCAGAAATTGTATGTGCTTCAACTTTCAATTCCACCAATGAATCCGTCAGCTTAGTTAGTACCATGTTGCTTGTGGGGTTTATGTATCTACTGACATAATTTTCATTTTTCTTCTTCAGGGTTTTCACGAATCCCCGTCTTCGAAGGTAGAAGATCCAACGTGGTGTCTCTTCTGTACATCAAAGACTTAGCTCTCATAGATCCCGATGATGCCATCGCTCTCAAAACCCACTGCGAGTTCTACCAGAGCGCCTGCTTCTTCGTCTTCGAGGATATGACTTTGGATGTTGTCTTCAAACAGTTCAAAGATGGTAACGTACCTACCTCTAAGCTAACGCTGTTGTCTACTGTGATTCTAGGTTTCTGTGGCACAGAAGTGGTGTATTGCTTCCGAGTCTACCAAGGTAGCGGAAGCATTGTTTTGACTTTCGGAATGTGAAATTTTTTGTGTCTCCAAAATCAAAAATTCCACTCGCATTTTGCGTTTTAGACCTTTCTGAACAATTTTGGTTCCGTGTCTGTCTGTGTGTCTGTCTGTCAGCAAATCCTTGTTACGGGCAAAACTACACGAAGTTATAGTCTGATTTTGATGAAATTTTCAGGGATTGTGCGGGTTGGGGTGTAGATGGTCCTCTATAGGTTTCATGACCCCCGGATTAATAGTAGCCTCTGCGCATGCGCAAACGTGAAATCCTTGTTAAGCGCATAACTCCGGTAGTTCTTGACCAATTTCGATGAAATTTTCAGGGATTGTTCGGTTTGATGTGTAGATGGTCCCCTATAAGTTTCATGACCCCAGATCAATAGTAGTCTCTGCGCATGCGCAAACGAAATCCTTGTTGCTTGCATAACAAGGCTGTTTCTGACTTTCAGTCATGTTATGGATACGAGGAAGCTATGTGCCACACCCACTTGGCAGACGTTTTTTAACTGTATAGTCCTCAATAGAAAGGATTTGGCTGATTTGAAAATGTAGTGGAAGTTCAAAAATTTCCGTTTCATATTGTTTAAGAAATTTCACATCTTTCACAGACCACAAAACGTTCAATGCCAAAGCCTTTACAGCCTTATGGAAGGAGAGCGGTAGGAGGATTTATTCCTGAACGATTCTCCTTATTCCTATTGCTGGTTCAAAGATTCATGGAGAAATTCTGGTAGAGAGTACTACATAAATGAAGATAACTCTTTCTGTATTTGATTCTGTCATTATCTTGTCAACATAGATTCTTACTCACCCCATCCGGGATTATTATTAGTAAACGTTTTCTTTCGTACTTTTCCTCGTCACCTTTCTTGCTCAGACTCCTCTCAATTTGCTCCATTCGTGCTGGAGTAAACATTGAATCTATCTCGATCTAGCTAACTCTGATAGACATGGAGTGAAATGATGAAATTAGGGAAGTGAAAGAGGATTCTACTGAGTTTCAAAGTGCCATGAAGTTGAGTGATAATGATCATGAAGTGCCTATTTACTGTGGGGGGAAAAAATAGTTGATAGCGAAACTTTTCTCAACCTAAGCTTAAGTACGTTACATTCATGATTTTTGTCATGAGGTTTTAGAGGACTAGTCCGGTTTAGCGCCCCGTAGGTGCCTTTTTTCACATTGCTGACGGTTCCCATAATTGTGTGCTAAATGATTTGAAATTGATAGGGTATGCTCTTCATAGATTGAAGCACACCTCCTGTCAATTTTATCCTATCTGGTCAAATAGAAAATAGTTGAAGGATAAGCAAACATCATTGTTTTGAACATAGAACAATGGGCCATTTTAATGTTTCTTTTTCGGAACAGCTATCAATTCAATATTATGCTCATTTTGACTCTTTCTTCTTCCATACATGTTCTAATATAACTGCCAAGGATTTTGAGTTAAAATAAAAGGTTGTTTTGTTAACGAAGTGAATGAAACTCTAAAGGGCCCCTACCAATCTAAGCATGTTTTTGTGACACAAAAATCTGTATCTATGGAATAAAAGTTGCATTCGAAATTTCGATGGTACCAACTCTAGAGTATATTTATGTGAATATCTTGTTAAGATTAGAAGGAAATCCGTGACGTTTCATGACAGCTGCTTTTCTGACAGCTGGTGCCCCAGGTTGTGGTCACCAAACTGTCCAGAATTTCATTTGGTTTCTTATTTATTAGAAAATAGAAATTAAAAACCAGTTTCTAAAAAAATATACATATTTTTGGACTACCTTCAATAATAATGCATCAGCATGAACCAAGAGGACAGAATGCTGCTTTATGATTCTCAGCTTCTTTTGTTATTGTTGATTGTTGATATTCGATTACATGTAGTTTCAGTGATATCTTGCACATTAGAAAGAAGAGCTAATATTTAGCTTCAGTTCAGACTTCCTAAAACCATATTCACCTTCTTCTCCATAAAACTATTCTACTACAGATGAACTATTCAGTTCATTGCAGAACCTCTGCCTTAAAATAGAGGAATGGAATGCCGTATCAGTTTTTAGGCGATTACACCCAACCTTATCGTAATATGTAAATAATTCATTTCCTATTGTTTGTTTTCAGGCGCCAGGGGTCACATGGCGTTCGTTCATCGTGTGAACAACGAAGGGGAAGGTGACCCCTTCTACGAGACTGTGGGGCTCATCACGTTAGAAGACGTCATCGAGGAATTAATTCAATCTGAAATCAATGATGAAACCGATGTCTACAGTACGTTAGCTTTTACCTTACCCAATACGCTCACCTTTATTCTTTAGTTTGGAAAACGCTGCAAATTGTTTCACTGGGGTTTATTATTCAATTGGCTTGCTTTCATGATTTGAATTTCTACTAAGCTTTGGAGTGTGCGTGTTTCACAGGTGATAGAACGATTATTGAATTTCAGGAGGCACACAAATATGATCACCTGAACAATCCAAATAGGTATTTTGGTTGAGAACAGATTTACGTGCTCTATGCATATCTCCTGAAATGCAATAATAGCTCTATCACCTGTGAAACACGCACACTCCAAGGCTTAGTATAAATTCAAATCATGAACGCAAGCCAATTGAATAATAAACCCCAGTGAAAGAATTTGCAGCGTTTTTTTTTTTTTCAACGGTTATTAGAATGCTTCAACCCGTGTATCGGCTACAATGCCTTTTAGGAGTTCACTCCAGTATCCACATTACTACATCACTACGTCACTAGGTTACTGATATCAACACAAAAACAATAATAAACCAAAATAACGCGAATGTTGGCACCATAAATCGGGCCATAGATCGAGAATGGTTTGACCTACGGACCTGGGGAAGGGCTCATTCGATTCCTCGTGGAGTGTTCTTCAAAAAGAGTACAAATTTAGGCCGCCTTGACTTTTTTTGTGGTTTTTAGGGATTGTACAAAACTTTGACAACCCTAAAGGACACTTTAAATTAAGTGAGAGAGCTGGCTCAATAATTGGGGCGTCGCCGGACCAACATGGATTTTTCCTCAAAATTTCAGCTTTTTTGCTTCAGCCGTTTGGGAGAAATCGTGCGTACGGCGGACGGACGGAAACATTTTTATTGCAGATTCGGATTCTACACCCTTTGAAACGTAAACCATAAAATTTTCAGTGGGGGTTAGAATTTTTTTTCAAGAGCGATTACAATGGTTTATTATTGGATGATAAACCAAAAGTCAATCATCGAAACGGAAGTTTTCACCTCTGAAAGTTAACAACTGTCATTTTAGGGCATTTGCGTCTTGTCTGTTTGTATGCGCCTGTCATTTCGGTATTTGTCTGTGCTTAGAATCAAAATAGATGTTCATTTAAACAAAAAAATTAAACATTCCACAATAAGGCAGGATTTGTTTGTCTACTCTTTTGAAAGACTAAAAATTGCTCATATCTATAAAATCTGACGTTTATTAAACTTCTACTTTCTGTAAACAAAATCTGCTCAGATTCTTTGAAACTTTCTTAAAATTAGAAGAAATGTTTAGGGATGACAGAAATTGTTTTCACAGAAGTTGTTTTCTCCTATTTTGAAAACTGTTTTTCCTTTGCCTTATTAATTTTTGTGCTCATTAGTGTAAAAATCCGAAAATACAACGTGAAAGGTTACTTATTTGCCCTTACAATCATTCTGCACAGTTTTTTCTAAATATTTATCAAAATTTGTACCTATTATTTTATATGTCAACATTCGAAAAAAACTTTTTAACGTTCTTCATGGGAGCTATGACTTCCTTTTGACTCAATGAAAACTTTCCTTTCACTACATTAACTAAACGGAAGATATTGCTGAGCTTTACTAATCTTAGCTTTGTTACTGAGGGAACATGCAGACATTCCCCTCGTTTTATTTTTACTTTTTATTGGTACCGCATGCCTGAATAATTGATTGATAATTAAGTTCTTTTTTCATTCATTATTACGTTTATTTTATTGTATTGTATTTTAATTTTTCAGCCGACAACCGATCCAAAAGGCGGCGGAAAGACAGAGTCAAAACCGATTATAAACATTTCGCTAGTAAAAGCGAGCACCAAAAAGTCCACGTCTCCCCTCAGCTCACACTCGCTGCCTTTCAATTCCTCACTACGAGTACGTTTCTATACTAATAACTTGCACATTGATTGTTCATTTGTGATATTTAGTTTCGCGCTTTATGTTCAAGTTTTACTATCTGCAAGAAGTCTGTAATACGGTATTTCCTATTTTGAAATTTGTAGCGACTCCCTCCCGCACTCTCTTCAGCTCCTGAGATGTCCAACAGAAAAACGTAATGTCTTGCACCTGGGGTACCTATCCAAAAATATATTACTGCGAAACTGAATTACATGAAGCTATGAGAATTCACTCAGAACCCAAATTTTCGGGTCATCATATTTAAAGTGGTGCTCCTCATATTTAAAAGTGATGTTGTCAACAAATATTGAACAACAGCAACAAAACGGATTCAGGAAACTTGGAAATATCTGCTGACAGTCTATTTCCCAAGTGACTGAACATATTACTTTCTTGCCTAAGCAGGTGATACTGTTGCCACTTTATTTGCTTTCTGAGATATCAGGCTCGCAAACAACATAAAATTATTGGTGGAGGAGGGATGAAAAATGGCGTGTTGTATAACATGTCAAAACCGATTTCCCAAAAAGATGCGTCAGTGCATCAACAGTTGAATACCAAAATGACTGAACAGGGTTAGTCGGTTGGTTGATTGATTCTTAAGGATTTTCTGAATAAGAGCTTACATTTTGTTGAGTTGAAATAGAAACCGATTTAAAAAAAGGCGAAAATCGGTTATTTTTCTTGTTTGGCTATTGGAAGTCAGTTCTTCACTTCTGTTACAGCCCAAAAATATTGATACATCTGACTTGGTTGGACTGACTAAATCAGCATGATTCTGCATGATTCAGTTGACTGCATGATTCAGTTGTTGGCAAAGAACTCCGGCAGTGCTCTGAATCCCCCATTTCCTCCCAGTGGGTGGAATGGGCTTCAGAGGGCATTGGGGCCCGCAACTACCGACATTTTCATGCCATCCGGGTGGCTACACTAGCCACTGCGGTGAGGTGTTCAAGAGGTAGTTCGTGGGACAGTAGATACCCTCTGCCATGCCTGCCAGGGTAAAAATGAAAACCTGTATCATGTGGTGCAGCAGTGTTAACAAACTCACGGTGGCCGCATTCTCCGTCATGATGCGGTTGCCAAGCAGATAGCAGGTGCATTGTCATCCAGCGGCTGGGATCTGGAGAGAGAGAGACTATATCATATGCCGAGTGACCAGGGCAAGAAGCTGGATATCGTTGCCATTAAGCCCAACGGTTCTGCCATAATCCTGGATGTCCAAGTTGTCTGTGGCAGCGTGGACATGGAGCAGACCTGGAGGGCCAAGAAAAGTAAATATGATAGAAACGACCTGCGGCAAAGCGATATCTGAGATAAAAGGAGTGGCACCTAATAACATCAAGGTTATGGCTGCAACCTTTTCATGGCGCGGGAAAAGTGCCACGGAGTTACTTGAGCTGGGCATCTCATCAGGAGTACTTCGTGGTATCAACACCCGCATCATCCAGGGCTCTTACTTGAACTGTTGGTCATTTTATAGGGGCACTTCCTTTCATCCCTCCCTTCCTCCTCCATCATCCTCAACTTCCCGTATCCCTAGGGCAGGCGTCAGGTAAACCTGGGCGTCCTCCCCACTTTGTTTTATTTAGTTTTTCGTTTTTATATTTTAATGGCGTGCCCTTTCCGTCTTAGAGGGGAAATCATTAAATTAAAAAAAAAAAAAATTTAAAAAAAAGTACAAAATGCTTGTCTGAAATTTAATACTGGGCTGAAAACCGTACTCCAAACCTATGCATTAAAAAAATCATATTTTACTCGTATTAAAAATGAAATCAACAAAAAATATGATTTAAAACAAATCAACATTTCTTTGCAAGAAAAACTTTTATAACCTTTTGTCATAATTAATATTTTAAAAGTCTTAAAATTAGAAATTCCAACTGACGTTTGATGGAGCAGGGGCATCATGGCTAAAATAGTTAATAAAATCTGTAGCTGTAATTGATGACAGCCCGTTGAATTCGAGTTGGGAAAGGTTCAATTTGACTGGGAAATGCTGTGTATAGTTGTCACAAGGCGGTGATATTCTTGATAAACTCGAATCCTTTATACGTTACTCTCGTAAGAAACCAATTTCTTTAAATAATCGTGCATGTACATTCTTGGTTATTGATATAATATCGATTGATAAATAATATAATTTTGATATAATTTTCAGGTGTCGAAGCGTTTAAGACTGAAGTCATCTTGGAAGTTGTTCTTCGTCGTCTCTTGCAGCAAGACATTTTCGAACACATTAAAATTAGAGATAAGAGCAATATTGATAAGGACGATCCTAGTCTTGTAATATATGAGCAGGTAAGACTTTTCTTTCTGGCAACTCCACTGTTATATAATATTTTTGTAGTGGTAGGATTAAAAAGGTCAATGAGAGACGAGACAGAAGAGATTCGTAGGAGCTTAGTTTACTTTGATGATATATAATCACAACATTATACAAAAACTAAGTACGTAGGTAGGTTCATGAATGAATATGAAGTAAGGAGAATGATGTACGTTGTCAAGGATCAGTATTCATCTTCTCTTCGGGAAAAACATTTGACAACAATCAGTAGAGTCATTGCTTAGCCTTTGAAGATTGAAATCCCTTTATCAATCAACCCTAAGAGGGGACAATGTTCGATTGATAAATATATAAATCAACTGACAATATTAGAAAATACATGTTAGAGAGCGGGTTTAGAATGTGGTTGAGCATTTAACACTTCAGCCGAGACATAAATAATAAAATTACGGTTCGGAGGGATACCTGCCTAAGGTACATCTGCCTTTTAGGCATTCCTCTCGTGATTTCGCTAAGTACTCTTATAGGAATGTCTGCCTTTCAAGCTTGTGAATTCAAAATGAGGAACCCATACCAAAAATGTCACCAAAATACCTGAGCCTTGATAAGTAATTTTCTAGCTCAAATAATGACTGATATTCTAGGATGGTGTTGAAAAAGGGTAAATGCAAATGCGAGCCTAAGGTTTCAAACTTTTTTAATTTCTTTCCATTGAAGAAAAACTTTTTGAAAACAGTCTTTAGTCAATAACAGTGGTGAGAAAGGAAAATGAATTCAAGAGTAGTCGTAAAACCACAGAATATCATTATCCTTCCTTCACCACTGATATTGAAACCTGTAGTTTGAAAGAAAAAATAGTAATGTAAAATGCCCAAAACAACAAATAGCTTGGAGGTATTTTCTTCGAAAGTTTGCTGCTAATTGAATAATTTCATAGGACAGGACATCTGATTTTTAGGCATGAAAGATGTGCTCACTTAGAGGCACATATGCCTTTTCAGTATTGAACCCAGCTTGAAAGGGATGTACGAGTATGCCGAAAAACCATACAATTCGTACTACATTTAAAGGGACACATGCCTAAAAAGCTGGAAATTCGTGTAAATAACCTGGGATGCAATGCAAAAAGGCAGGGTATGTTCTGGTAGAATGGGACTTTCTCCAGAATGGAGGGAGAATGTCGATCGCCGATGCTTCCTCCTCCACACCAGATGGCCAGCTGACAATGTCTTGGGAGGGGAGAGGACCCGTTGCAGTAGAATTGCCCCAAGCTCCAGAAATTTGAACCAATCATGCCTAAGAGACATATGTCCCGGCTGAAGTGCTGAAATCGTCTTGTTGATTTTGAATGGAATTCAAATTCCTCGAGCTCAGTGTGGGAAGGGTAGGCTCATGTAAACGCGAATGCGAATGTAGTGTCTCTGTGTGCATACTGACATACGAATGTCTCATACTCGAAGGGTCAGTGACTAGATCTTCTTGCGACTCCCCCACACATCATTTCCTAGTTAAGCGCATGGGAGCCCACACACGGGTTGTTCATGTCCTTGGAGTCTAGTCTAGGAGTTCAGAGCGAGGTATGGCTTAAGATTGTATCAAGTGGCTTCATCGGCATTTACTGGAGAAGTTCTTATGTCTCAACGCTATTTCAATGGAATTTTTTTTCGGACTCCTAAATCAAAGCAAGTAAAACCATCCTGTTTGCGAACATCCATCTCCTTTATTTTAGTTCACTTTTCCAGCAGATACCTTGGATTTTTACATAAAAATCGAAGTGACAGCGTTCCTGCTGACCTAGAGAGCATAAACGGCAGCCAGTTCGGAGTGACAGAAACAGTGGAAATGACTGAATGTTAAAGAGCGTTTAGGTAGGAAGCGCATTCTGAGTGTAAGTTACTGATGAGCTGTAATCGATTTGTTCAGTTTCGTAACCAAATCTCTAAACTCATCTGATCATTTACGTTCTGCCTGACCTTTTATTCGAATTTATCTTGGAGAAATCTTCAAAGTTACTTATTGTAAATTTTGAACAAAATCCCTATATTCTCTTCTGGTATCCCCCAAGACAATTATTGTACAGTTGGCTAGTATTATTTATGAACAGGCTGAAGTGCAGAACATCTATGGAAATTGCTTTTCCTTGTAATATGACATATACAAATAAGATTCGATTTAACTACATTTTCAAAATATTTGTTTTTACAGGGCAAACCTGTGGATTATTTCGTACTAATTCTGGAAGGCAGAGTCGAAGTTACGGTCGGCCGCGAGAATCTCAAGTTTGAGAGCGGCCCTTTCACATATTTCGGAAGCCAAGCTTTGAGCCAAAACGTCGGAGTTGGTAAGGAATATCATAATTAAATTTAATTCATAATGGTTTGACTATCGTTAAAGATATAAAACTGCCCGATTCCCAGAGATTGCACAAAAATTTTAATGATGTGTGGCACATGACTTGGCACTGTTTTTTAACGCTGTATCGCGTGTTGACATCCGTTTGCATCATTCGACCTTATTTTACTTCATTTACGGCCTGATAAGTCACTTATTGAGAAAGGAATCATCTATTTTCCGTGGAATCTTTCAAGGAGTTCCTTTTTGCAGTTGAAAATGCAGTTCATGTGGAACTATTGAATCCACTCGATGCGTGATCGCGCACAAAGTAGGTACATTGTCAGTGTGGTGATTTGCAATGGAAACGAACAAAAATCCTTTAGATCATATTTTCAGATTGTGATTATTAATTCGTATCTTATCGATTTATTATTCTACTGGAAGACAAAAGACGATAAGAACTTACCTGTAAGTTAACAATATTATAAACTTTCCTACTAATTGAGAGTTGTACTTCAGAAGGCGATTATTTCCTCCTCAAAAAGTGACGTTTTTGGTTGTAAATACGGTTGAATAAAGTTAAACCAGGTTAACGGATCTCCCCATGAGGTTCAGCGATGAAAAATAGTGTTAAGTCATGCTCAATAATACCTTCATCTCAATTTGGTTGCAATCCCTGGGTTGCACATCTTTGCCTAGTAGACGGATTGTGCTTGGGAAAAAGTCAAATAAGGGGTCTAACTTGCATGAAATTTTATGTAAAATTCAAATCTGCAATAAAAAGTTAGAATTGCTGTTTGAAAAAACAAAATTGGTGTCGATGGCGCACGTATGAGCAAAGGCTCAAAGCGCAATTTTGTCATTTTTGAAATCTACCATAAAAAATGGCGTTTATAAGGAATTTTTTACTGAAAATTTGGGAAAACAAGGAGGGATCGTAAATACTTGGACTAGAAAAGTGTGAGAAACTTGTTCAAAAAGCGCAACCAATTCTAACGCATATACATTTATTCTAGTTTTTGCTTCCCCATTTGCAGGTATCTACCTAACTTATCTTTTATTTTACCTACGTGATGCTTATTAATTCGTTAATTATAAATGTATAGTCTGTTACGAGTTTCTTAGGCTCGTAAACGAAATTACAGTTTTCCTAGTGCCTAGACTAGTAGGAGCGAATTAAGGGAGTTTTTTTTTAAAACAAATGCTTTTTCATCTAGACGAATCTGACGTCCTCAGTAGGCAAGTGAATTCAGGGAAGTTTGGTTTTTTGTTAATATTTATGTTGGGACGGATTTTACGTAATTGGTCAAAGGGGAGGAAATATTCTAGCCAAAAACGTATCTGTATCGTAATTGTGACATGGGATTTGAACTGATGATTGCCAGTATAATTTGTCTAAAATAGTAGTTTATAATTTTTTAATTTTGTTGTTGTTGTTGTTTAACAAAGGAATACTGTCTAAAACTTCCACTTCTCTGAGGAGGAGGAAAGCTTTATGTCTAGACGTATCTGATACTCACTCGCTTTTGGTAGATCGGCCTGGAAAAAATTCTTATCGTAGAGAATCTATCTGACAAATAGATTTTTCAAAAAAATCTTTTTGCCCAACTGATTGTTGAAAGTAAAAGAGTTTTTGTATATGTTTTTTCATCTAGAACGAATCTCTCTAAAACAAATACTTGCCCAAGGGATTGTTGGCATAAATTTCTCTGTATGTGATTGTATATGTTTGAGTGAAACCAATTGCCAAATCGGGAGAACGATCAGCGCCCTTAGCTTAGTGCTCAGAGCTTAAATAGGATTGCTCTCCTCGTCCCCTGTGTGACCAGGAGAGGGTGCAGGCCTTCCCCAATCAATGAACCAGAGCCCTGGGTTTTCCTGGCTGTTGGTTGATTTTATTCTGTGATACATAACATTATTTAATACATAGTAATGATGAAAATCGTTACATAGTCCTTTCCAAATAATTGTATGTTGATTGTTGTAATGAATGTAAGGAACTGTTTCAGCGGAGTCCCCGACGAGCGGTTCACAGCCTCTTGGTTCCCTGCAGAGCGTCAACCTGGACTCGAAGATCCGAGCGACCTTCGTTCCAGACTACGGCGTCAGGGCTGTCACTGAAGTCCTCTTCATGAAGATCAAGCGGTCCATGTACCTCGCCGCAAGGCGCGCCACCCTCCTGGAGAGGTCCAAGAAAGAAGGTTCGTCTTCGGTGGGTGGCGATGTCTTCGACGACGAAATGGACAAGGTAAGAGCTGTCAATTCAATCAAAACCACAATTCCAAGCTCATTATGAAAATATACCACCAGGAATTCAGGCGATTCGCCAAGAAAGCTGGATTTGCTCCTTTTCTTTCATTAAGTTTCTTAATGGCGTAAAACTGCATCCCCAGATGATAACAAACATGTATTGTATCCTTGCATCCTCCCCACAAAGTCAAGCGAACTCAATACCTCATTAATTCTGAGGTTAGTTTTACTTAGGTTCAATCAATGTTCGATGTGGCATTGTTTCTTGTGGGTGACTATTTACCCAACACATTTGCAGTATGTAATTGTTATATAGAGAGGTTTTATAAAGACTGTATTAGCAAGTTCTGGGTGGAGTGCCTCACAGGAGGCAATCTGCATCCGCCCACACCGTCTATAGTTTTTCTCGAAAATTAGTGTGTTCCATCTTTGTGTTCCAGTGTTTCACACACACATTTTAAATAACCTAACTTCCACTAGATCGAATACCGTTCTAAGTTTGAGGTTTTCAAAACATCACTACTTATTGTTACAATGGGGCGTTACGTGAGTCGGTTTTCTAATCGTGTAGGTAGTTGAAATTACAAACAAAAGAGCTTGTAATTCTTACCCATATCAGTAATTCGTTCTTATATTTATTCCAATTTGTCCAAAAAGATGCAACGTCAGCCTTCTTGATAAAACCGCCTGAATTCTCAGTGGATGTAATTTATAGGTTATATTTGGGCTAATAATGGTGAATAATAATTCTTACCATGCTTAAGAAGTTTAGCAGCATGCTTCAAAATGACCGGGGTTTTCCCCACTGCTCATTGTTTCTAGCCACTTAGTATAGAAATTATAGTTTTTTCCTGGGTACAGTCAAAACCAATGGTCTCTTAAAAATGAAACATTTAGTTGAAAAATTAATGCTGAGGACAAAGAATAATTTTCGATCCAGGAAACCCCTTGTTAAACATTAGAAAATACCGTGAAGAACCTCTACGATAAAATTGATTTTTCATTTGTTCAAAAACGAATATTTTTGAAAAATTTCTTCATAATAAGTTGTTCACGAACGCAAGTTGAGAAATTCACAACAGGTGATTGCAACTTGAAATCGAACAATTTCTAATACTACTAAAAGCTTGCCAACGTGAAATCTTGTTCAGTCAGATGCAAAAACAACGGATTTAATCCAAAAACGTATTTTACCTTTGATTTTCGAGGTTTTGATCACGAATATAGGTAAAAAACGGAGTAAAATTGTCTATATTTCCTCGAAAATTATGAGTTACACAGTTAAATGGATTTCGACGGTTTGGTCATCATCAGTAACAAATGAACTGAAGGTACATCACGGAAAGCACATCTTATATATGCCCAGGTGAAAGGAGATTGAATCCTATTGGCTCAGGGAAGTGAAAGGTACGGGGAGGACCAACCAATGCCACCCAAGGCTTACATAGTGAAAGGGTCACATACAGTAACATTATGAGCAAGAATGAACCCAACAATGGTAAAATATTTTGATAAATGACCACATTTTAACATTTTCCTGACCTATCACTCTTGACAATTTCGAATTTTTCTAGCACATGTGCGTATACAGGGTGTCCCAGGAGTTATGCACAATCCGACTCTTACGTGTTCTACAACCAATTTCTGAACAAAAATGACTCCTAACAATTTTTTGCCGGAGACCTCGTTTTGTAGTTATTTGCGATTTAAGATTTTTTTCGTGTTTTCGATCTTATGTCTTTAAAACTGTCATAACTTCATCAATTTTGAAGGTAGCTCGGATTCTATGACACCGTTGGAAAGAGCGTTACATTTCCTATCTATTTGATGTCAGAAATTTTTTTAAAAATTTCATTGAAGATTTGCGATTGCTGCGTGAAATGGCAGTTTTGTTAAAATCTTGAAATCGCCTGTTTTTATCTCGCCTAGAAACCCCATGAATGCTTGACGCAGAACTGTGTAGGCCTGGTAAAACGTGCGCCAAAATATCAGCTTTCCAACGGTGTTGTCGTTTTGGTTTTTAAAAATATTTTTAGTTAAGGAAATGGTGTTTAACCGCAGAAAAACGTGTGTTTTCTGTTAAAATTGAGGTTTTTCCAAAAGTCTCGACGAAAAAAGGTTGGAGGCGGGATGTACGTAACTTTTCTCGCTGAATCGGATGGTGACAACGCCAGACCTCTCAAGTGACGATTTAAGTTCAGATTTTTTCGGATGCATAAACCCGTTCGTTTGTGAACAGCGTCTACGGCATTTCTAAGCTGTCAAGCCAAAGTCAAGGTAATCGAAGAGCCGTGTTTGTGTTCACTTAAGATTGATTGCAATGAGCAACAAATTGCTAAGACATTTCTGTTCGGAAATGAGTTGTAGAACACATAGGAGTCGGATTGTGCATAACTCCTGGGACACCCTGTATAACTAAAAAAGACCCAATGTTTGAAAATTGGGAAAGCTACGGAGGAGGCGTCGTCTTGGTCAGGGGCCAGGATATGCAATGACCCGCACGACCTCCCGGTCTTGAAGGAGGGGTTGCTTTGTGCGCCGTGTATTATCAACCCCAATCTATAGCCGTCTCTCGGCCCTTCGATTATCTTGACTTTGGCATCTTAGAAATGCCGTAGTCGCTCCAACGGTGTCATAAAATTCGAGCTATCTCCCAAATTGAGGGAGTTATGACAGTTTTAATGACGTAAGATTGAAAACACGAAAAAAATCTTAAATCGCGAATAACTCGGAAACGAGGTTTCTGGCAAAAAATTGCTAGGAGTAATTTTTGTTTGGAAATTAGTTGTAGAACACTTAGGAGTCGGATTGTGCATAACTCCTGGGACACCCTGTATAACATGTGCTTTCTGTGATGTACCTTCAATTGATGTTTGTTACTGATGATGACCTAACCTTTGAAATCGATTTAACTGTACAACTCATTATTTTCGTGGAAGTGTAGACAACATCCCATCTTTCTCCGTTTTTATTGAAATGGGTTTCAACAATTTCGTCTTGAGTGACTTATTCCTATAGACAATAGGACAATTGACAATATACTTTTGTTCTTGCACGGGATGAATTTCAGAAATTTCTTATACCATTCGAGGTATTTGGAGTATGATCTCTGCATTCATGCCACCTTGTTCCTGACTATTGCTATGCCCAGGTTAACCACGTATTTAAATTAAATATACCTTCTTCATAACAGCATTAGTAATACCAATATATCTTCATCTGTCTACCCTTATTTCTCTCGAATAATTTATTTTTTTAATTTTTAATTTTATTTACCATTCCTGTAGTGCCTGTATGAGATGATCAACAGCGTAAGTTTCCCACTTCATGTTTTCCGTTACAAAATAATAACGTTCGATGACGTTTGGGTTTTCTTGAATTCATTTTTGTATTTACTGACACTTTTGTTATGTTCCCCTTTTCTCCAAATTCATACTTGCCTCTTCAAAGGCCACGATTTGTGACTTCACCTTGGCTATTCCTTGTCAGACATTTATTTGCAAGCTGTTTTTTTCTCCTAGAAATTTGAATTTACAGGTTTCCAATGGCATTTTACCGGTAATTGGCGATTTCATTACTAATTTTGATGCATCGATGGTTTTGATATTGAACTTGAATGCCTTAATTTGTTTGCATGTAGGTCCAAATTTGTTAATTAAAAAAAAGTCATTGTCGATAATGTTTGTTCTGTTACCATTCCACAGAAAGAAGGAGTTTTGTGTAGTAGGGATTGATAGGTAACTTACAGGTCTGGAAAAACAACATGGTTATCGTGGAGTGGTTATAGGGACCTGCTCACTAGAAAGAGGGTATCAATTCACTTCGATAGGCTGGAACCTTCCTTGGATGGTCAAAATTCTCGATAAAAACGACTTTGAGGGTTGGATAAATGAGGAACATGAATTGCAACGGGAACACAACCTAAAAAAGTGACATGGAGAACTGGTGTGAATGCACACTGGTATCCCAGATGGCCCTCTAACTTTTCAGCAGGAAAATGAGACTTTTACGGTGGTTACTAGAAACCAGCTGCCCTGGGATGTAAAATCGAGGCAGGATTAACCTATAAAGTATAGCTGAATCAAAGGGCAGGCTCAGAACAGCTGTCTCTGGTTTATCAGAAGTGTCTCCTCCTCGAGCTCCTTACCTCAGGAGTGAATCATACTTCCTCCAAGAATGAAAGTATTCCTCGGTGTTAGTGACATGCTTTTTGCCGTTTTGTTTGATTTCATCAAATCTAAAACACTACACCTTACACAGAACTATCAAATCCTCTGCCTCGTCATTTTTACTGCAGTTTTCGGATCACTGATTTCTCGCTAATAGTTGTATGTTGACGGCTTAACATGCCGTCTTAGTGCAAACATAACATCAAATATGTGTGCTGGGCGTTAAGGAACCTGACATGGGACTGTAAGGTGGCACCCTTCTTCCATTTCTCGAAGATACCCCCTACATCGGGTCTCCCAAGAAGGCTGCCAGGTATAATGTCCAGTCCACGGGCCTCCCTTGACGTTTCTGCTGTTTCATAAACACAAGCAAAGGCTACTTGAGCAGAAATGGCCAAGTGATCCCGGATGGCGTCCTGGTCAGGGCATCAAGGCTCTTGGTGTTGCTGATACAATCAGTGGTCTTCACAATAAAAAAACAGAAACACGTTAGGTATTCCAGGAAAACTATTATAAGAACATGTGGGTTCATAGGGTACGTTTTTACAATGAAGACAAGAGCAGCCACTAACTAGTTAATAATTGGGGAATTATGCAAGAAGATAGTTTAACAATTATGTGGAGAACTAATCATATTTCAGCTGATTAAAACTTTCACCGCTTGGTTGCATTCAAGTTGCCGAAATATTTCAGGTTTGCAAATGTCTTAATTCAAGACATAACTGTCGTAACTCTGTTGACTGACATAAACATTATTGTTGGCTCTAGAAATCATTAATGGGATGATTCGCATGATATGTTCGTGGTATATCTTCCTCTTTCTATGACAATGTCCCCGTAATACATGTTTTTAACCTTCTCCATTATCTATAAGTTTTTAATCAGTTTGCTCCAGTTCATCTTTTCGAATCCTTTCCAACTGCATGAAATGTATAACGTGCTTCTTCGAAATGTTCACAGCTGATGCACTCGTTCAACGATGAAACCAGGAGTCAAGGCTCGCCCGAGGTCACGAGGACACAGTCCCAGGTACTAACCTACGACAACATTTTCAATCTTACCGTAATCTGAACATTATATCTTAGCTTCCTACTTCATTTCCTCCTATTTCCATTCTATCTACTTCAATCTTTCAGAATTCGTCTCCTCCTTGTTAATTCAGTAATTTTTACAAATTACGTTCTGTTTCGTTTTCCTCCATTTTAATACTCATTTCGTTTCAAGTGGTCAACGAGGAGTGCCTACACGGTATGCAATTCATAAGCATGTTGAATTCAACATACGTACTATTAGCCACATAGAACACAGCATCATCGATTTTTGAGCCATACTTTCTTATACACTAGATTTTAGGTTTTTCCATACACATCCATACCACTCAAACTACGATTAAAGATTTCAATGATTATTTTATTCTGTTCCAACAACAAATTCTGTGCATTGAAGAAGTGTGACGTTTGTCAAACAAATATGCGCAATCACGTGGATTCATTGATTCAAGTTTTATCGCTTTTCTTAGGAATTGATCGTTCTCTCCCCACCCTTCAACTAGACCACAAGCTTAACTGAAGGGACTAACTTATTAAACATTTGAATCAGGTATTTGATGGTGCGAAAAATCATTTTTTACAATTTCACGAGGATGTTGCAAGGTTTTTTTGGTGCTAACAGAAGCACACTTCCTCTGAAATGTACTTCCCTAAGTCAAATTGGAAAACACCACCTTGAAATACCTGCAGTAAACTTTACTTGGTACATCTATGCAAGCTCCAAAAATTGTATTGTTCAACTAATTGAAGGGTCTGGAGATTCCATCATTAAGGCTTCTACAGCTGGTGTTTTTCCTTGGTTATGTGTTTAGTTAATCATTATAGGGGAGGATAAATCGAATCCTTCCAAATCTCTTTATCTTCAAATATTAATAAATTTGATCTGCTTTAATTATTAAGAACTTCCAACCTGAATCCTCAGAATCTGTGAAAAACATGAGATAAGGAGATCAGCTTTCATAACCTAGTTCCTCATTTTTTGAAGGTTTTTGCCGTTGAGGCCCCATTGTATTACTTCAAATTATTTTGTTCAACGTGTCTACTACTGCCCACCCAAGTTGGAAGACGATTCCAGTATTCTTGTACTCATATGTACTTCTACGGAGAAACCTAAAAGTTTCCAATTAGGTGATTCATCTTCCCACACCTGTATTACCTGACATTGTAACGCATTAATTGAAAGTCTCAAAAACTGATAAGAAAAACTAAGGAGTTAGAACGTCGCACTTCTTTATATGTTCCAAATTTCGTAACATGCTGCGTTGTTTGCTAGGCATTGCTACAAGCTTTCTATCTACTTTTGCGAAACTTGGCATTAAGCAACATATTGGACGCTTAAAGGCTGGTTTACATGTTTTGGTATTTCATTTTCATTATAATTTTTAGTAATCAGAAGCTATCTCAATGGAGTTTATGTGGATAACATGTTCTCTGGTTTAAAGTGCGTATCACTCCACCTGGTTGAGTACAATGAGCGTCACCCGTGTAATTATAAAAAACCTTGACAGATCAGATTGAGAGGTGAATCCTGTTTTTGTTGATTCTTAATTGAATTTGGAATTTTTAATGAAGTGAATAGTACATTCGCTGGTCCTCGATTTAGTTGGGACAACCTTATTAGTAACGTTCAGAACATTGATGAGTTTACCACCATGTGGTGGACCTATTAGGTGCTGGAGAGTTTAGATGTGTGCTTGTATTGCTTCCGAGTCTACGGAGGTAGCGGAAGCATTGTTTTCACTTTCGGAATGTGAAACATTTTTTGTCTCCAAAATCAAAAATTCCACTCGCATTTTGCGTTTTAGACCTTTCTGAACAATTTTGGTTACGTGTCTGTCTGTGTGTCTGTCTGTCTGTCAGCAAATCCTTGTTACGGGCAAAACTACACGTAGTAATAGTCCGATTTTGATGAAATTTTCAGAGATTGTGCGGGTTGGGGTGTAGATGGTCCCCTATAGGTTTCATGACCCCCGGATCAATAGTAGCCTCGCATCAGCAAACGTGAAATCCTTGTTACACGCATAACTCCGGGAGTTCATGACTGATTTCGATGAAATTTTCAGGGATTGTTCGGACTGATATAAAGATGGTCCTCGTGAGTAACAAAGAGAAAATAAAGTTTTAGCCTCGAGCTTGATTGAACGAAGTTCTTTAGTCAATAATAATTTTCAATGATCTATACAGTCCTGTTATGGATACGAGGAAGCTATGTGCCACACCCACTTGGCAGACGTTTTTTAGCTGCGAACGATTGAAATTCCTAGTATTCCTTCGTGAAGATCTTTTCACATTTCTCAAAATTCCTATTATACTCTGCATAAACTGATGGACTGCATGTGGCTTACATAGTAATGAAATCTTTGGCCTATTGGCTTATGTTCTTTTCAGCCTCTTATAAATTTGGGGATTTTGCCGTATTTTTTCAATCCAGGTCCCTAAAGGAAGCTCCTTATATGATGCCCCTGTGGCTAGATCTCCAGAATCTATCTTGTCACAGATACTCAAAGCGTGTTCCCCTCCACCGCATTTGCAATGTGTGGATGATACCTTAGACATAATTGATAATGTCCTTTTAAAACCAAATTGTCCTCTAAGGACCCCAATAATTCGTCTCATTATCTCGTTTCCTAGTATCCTAGTTTGCGATATACTCCAGTCTTCTGTCGTATCTGGTACTACACAACCTAGAATATCTATATCTATTGTCCCCTTTTCTTCATGATTCCGTGAGATTATGGCCTGGCACTTGGCTTAGCTTTGCACGGATTTCATGCAATGCTGGAGATGGTCCTAGGTAGTTCTTGGATGACAAACTATCAAGACGGGCAACTTTCTCGTTTTCCTTGTATCCGCCATGAGCAACTTCCAATCAACATCAAATTCATTGATAAATTGGGATGTACCTAGTTTTGTAAACTTAATCAAATTCTTTGGCCTCTTTCACCAACTTAGAGGTCGTGACAAGACTCGTCAGTGCTTTAATAAGCGCTTGGCCATTTGTACTTGTTACTATTTTTTAGTATTTAATGTTACTTTCAAGTATGCAAACTGCCATTTTGGAAAACAGTTCTGTATTCATACGAAGTGAAGCGCCGTGCTAAGTCTGGAATCTGTATGGCCTTGGCTGTGGTGACCATCCTTACCAGTAAGTATACTGTCCCTGCAACTGGCAATGCTATACTGCTCACTTTGGAAATCAGTTCCGTACTCTTCCGAAGTGAAGCGCTTTGCTAAGTTCATGTCTGGAATCTGTATGGTCTTGGTTGTGTTGACCATCCTTCCATTGTTGACCTCTTAGAAAAAGATGACTGTTGTTACAGCGGTTGATCACTAATTTGAAAACAGTTTAGTTAAAAGATCCATTGATGGCGAAAGTGGCGCAGTAAGCTGCAGTTGTGACGTATCCAACGCAAAGTGCAAAATTTTAGAAACTAAGTCAATATTATTTTGCGTACGCCAGAAAAATTTCACTTTATCCACCATTTATGAACATGAGAATGAATCTGAGAGAAAATCAGGCCAATTTAGACCCACGGGTAACGCTCTTTCCACAAAAAAAAGTATCTTTAGTTCATAATGCCTTCGTTTTGTGTCAGTGGTTTTTAAACCAACTTATTTGCCAAGAGATGGATAGTACCAGTTTGTTGCTATTTCCCATTACCCAAAAAATAGTTTACTCTTACATCTTATTTTTGATTGATTGCTCTGCTAAGAAAACAAGCAGCATGTTTCACATCTTTTATAACATTGGGTTATTACTTTGTTGGTTACTTGCATGATTCGGGAGAAATTTGTTTTTGACCATTGGACCATTGAACATGTATTTTGACTCAGGTATTAGTTATTTTCACTAAACGTCCAGTACTTAGTGAATGATGGTTTGGAATGCCCTGCAATGCTGTACTAGATACTTTTTGGGTTCTATGAAAACTGTCCGGGTGCGCATTAATTCCAGTGTCTTTTGAGGGGGTTTGACTCTGGAAATTAAGCAAAATCAATATTGATAAATGAAGGAGTAGACTGTATTTCTATAGTCATGGAATCATGTTCCAAAAGAAGTATGTATTATTGAATCCATAATAACTCTCAACTATATGAGGTAAATACCCGCTTCCCTATAAGTTGGTAACTTCTTGGGAATTTCATAACTGACTTCAAATCGAATAAATCAACTTTTTCTACAATGAACTTAAATTGTTTTCTCTTTTGGACGGTGTTGAGGTGAAAGAGCTCGACATCCTTCTAAATAATGTAATCCTTTATTAGGGAAGTACAGCAACTCACTCTGGTGGCAGTTTGGGGAACAAAACCATCTAATAAAGACAGGAAGAGTAGATATTAATTTTTACATGTTTTTTTTTTTAAACTTATGACTGAACTAGATTAAGAGTAATGATAGGAACCGAACTGATAAGTGGTGTAGGCTCTTTCTACGTGCAATGGTTTTTTAGATTTCTCAACAAGTCCAAACACTATGCTAAACTTGATATTTTGTGCAGGTATGCATAATAAATCATTAAATGATTTAATTTAAATGATCTTTTTAACTGGATGACTGGATTTTCAATCACGATAATACATTCTTCATAATAAAGAACCGCAATTTTCTTGAAATGAAATCAGGTTAATTTGATAATCGTTAGTTTGAAGGACCTTGAGTATTGGTTTTGAATCGAATTTAGCATATAAAATGTTGCACGTTTGGTACATGAAAATCTTCTATATTTTACTGCATTGTTTATGCACGTTTGGGATAACTTGGGGGATTTCCTAATTTAAAAGGAATTCGGTAGTGGTTATGTTTTATGGTAACTAATATGCCAACAACACTAACTTAAATTAATTTTTGTTCTTCATGCAGTGTTATGATAGGACAGTATAATATTTGGATGACGAAACTGTTTTATAAAAGAAATTAGCAATCAGTTTTCAGGGGATCAGTTTCAAGTGTGTTAGACTTTTGCAAATAAACTGTATTTGTTTAAAAAAATAATTTTTTAAGCATAGGAAAAGCCGTATAGAAATGCGCACCCATCCTTGGATTTAATTCGATCCTCATAAGATGAAAGTTGTGTTAGATGATGCTCGATAGAACCATGCAAGTAACCACTTTTAACCATCTTTTCATACCATATTCATATTGCATTTACCAAATTCCATGTTATATCTCTTATAAGTTAAGATTTGCTACTAAAATGAGTCTATTTTTCACATTAGCACTTGTTTTCATCACCGATTTTTAGTTGTACACCTATATCAACCAAAGCAAATCTGATTCAATATAGCAATGCCCTTGCATTGAATCCTCACACCTCCACACTAGCAATGGACACTAAATATCACCAATGTTGCAAATATAGTTTAAGCAATTAATTTACATTGTTTTAGTGATATAATTCTATCTCTAAATGATTCACAACTTGATTTAAGTTAGCATAACGCAATTTTTGTACGGATAAAAATCACATGCTACTAAGATAATGTGGAGGAATAACGGGAGATGCTTCGAATTTCTATTTGATCTGAGTTTTGCATGTTTTCTAGAGGTTTTGGGGAATTAGCCTAAGACTGCTATAGCTGCTCGTGTAGCAGTAAATTGGTCTAACTCAAGTTTTCAGGGTTGTTCTGGTGCATGTTCTTATTGATAGCACGGGTAGAATGCAGTTTATTTATACCTTTTAACGGGGAGGTAACCAGGTTTCATTTCATAACTGTAAATGAGACTAATCCATCTTGGTAACTACTGGTAATTAATGTAATATCTACATTTGATCACCTTTCATTAATTTCTTTGACGAAAATCCGTTTTACTATGGCTGAATGGCTCCTAATTACTGGGGACTGCGCTAAGAACCCTTAACATGGACCACTCGTACCTCCACGGGGATTAGGAGTAACAGCAGGAAGGCTTCACTGATTAGAAATTATTTGCTAGGTTTTCTAACCCACGGCTACTACACTAGACGGTAGGGGCCACAAAACTAGAGGCTCCGGGCTGTGACGTCACTGCGTCACCACTTCCACCGGTGCTCTGCGTTGAGCTTATGGTGCTCATCGGGTTTCACAAGTAAAACGGGGTCCCACACTATTAATTTATAAAATTTGCTCTTAACGGGATCTACAATGACGTTCCTCTAAACGGAGCACATAAAAATGTTCACAGAATAAGGGCGCAACGAACCCAGTGCTTGAGATCTTTTTGGTAAAAAACAGAGAAGTCAGGGTGAAAAAATGAAACCCGTAGGTATAAATTGTTTAATAAGTGACTCATACATCATTATCTTAGAAACATAGAATTCTGTTGCAAAATATAGCTAATAAGTAAGCTCACAATATATTAAATCCCAATAGTGACGTTGAAGGACAAGAAAAACGACTACGCAAGTAGTTCGACTATGACAACTATCATTTAAACGACTAGTAAACAATTTGTTTCATCTTTTGCACACGATTCCTTTCCAAATCCGATGGAAAATGGTTTTGGCATTGCCTCTTAGTACGGTTGGCCTCCTTTGTCCTCTCGTTTAGGCATTTCATCCTAAAAAAGTACAAGTCCAGACGAAACAAGTGACGAGATATTCATCAATACCTGGGCAGGCACTTTCAATTTTCTCTTTCACGGTTTGGATGTTTTTGTCCCCTTGAAAATATTGTACCCATGTAATGTAAAAAAATTCATTTTCCATTTTCTCGACGCTGCTCAAATACTCTTTGGATGGTTTTATTGGGCGTCCCCTCGACAGAACGTCCACCCAGTGCGGGCTGCTGTGAGGTATCTTCCGGATCTTGAATGGCTGTACTCCGAACGTAAAACGTCGTCCTCAGTGATTCTGGATTAAATGAATCCGCTTGTTTGCAGGCTGCAATCCACTTGAAACGGATTTCCTTAATTCGTGGAAAGCAGTGGAACGTATAATTATGCTCCTTCATGTGTCTGTCGTGGTTGGTACACCTCACGATGGCGCATTTTTTGGTGAAAAAAGACTAGGACATTTTTTTAAAAACGCTGAGGTGCAACTTGAACGCACAGGGAGTAATGACTGATTGGGGACGCGGTGACGTCACAAACCTCGGGTTTTCCCAGCGCCCCGCCTCCTGACCCCTACCGTGTAGTGTAGCAGCCGTGTTCTAACCTGTTCTTCTTCCTCCATCTTATCCAAACTAAAGAGGCCAAAACGAGAGTTGGCTGTCAGGTTATGAAAGAGTGATAAGGATGGTCACATGACACCGCAGTAACACTGCTGAATTGGCATCCCTTCATTTTCCCTAGATTTACGGTCACGGTGTCTACTCACCATGTGAAGCAAGAACTCTCTAATATGTATCCAACTTGTAGAGAGGAAAATTAAAATTGTGAAAACACCCTCTAGTGCCCTCTGGCAAAATTCTCACAATATGAGCATACTATGCTCTCATTGAAATTTCAAGTATGGTGGCGGCATTTCTGCAAAATCCAGGATTTGGGCATCACCGGAAAAATACTTGACATGGCGTTTCCAAGTATCTATTACTATTTTCGTTTCGTGGATTATGTGTAATCCACTATGAAATGTATTTTTTAAACAGCTCCTGTCAAATGGAAAACAGTATTTGGATCTCTATATCCTAAGTTTTCATTATTTTAAGTTTTTTCGCTATGGTAGTAGCACCAGATTTGTCATTGTTCCCCTCCTCCTACTCTGTTCTCTTTGACCATCTCCCCAAATGAATCATCCTAAGAGCAACGATAAAATTAGAAATACTTAGTTAATGATGTATGGTCACAGTAATCTCAATTTACGCAGAAGTATGCCTTGAGTTGGTAGACAATTGTAGATGGTGGGCTAATGGCATTGAGTTGCTGCATGAAAGAGTGGTGGAATCACTCCCGCTCCTACTGTGAAATGATTGTTTGGGAGGCTAGAGCAGTTCAATTGTTGAGGAATGTTTCAACTGCTGGTTTGGCATATACTCCCAGCTGGTCTAAATCGACATTGGATATTATGGTTCTCACCATAATCCCAGGAGTTGCTCGGTGCTGTACCATGTTAAGAGCAACAAGCACAAAAATCCTATTTCTCCTTCTTAAAATATGAACGGCCGTGGTATTTGGAAGACAAAAGCCCGTTTTGCCATATGCTCCAGTCATACCAAAGAACAGAGGTCAATTACCACCAAAAGATGCTGTTCATTAAGTCAGTGTCTTTGAGTATTCCTCAATTCTTCTAGGGACCGACAGAAACAATAAGCAGGTCTTTGTTTAAAAGTAATTTGAATCAAACAGCTTACTCACTTTCATTTATAGGATCTGCTGATTTGGTAAGCACCTCTGTGGATTGTCCCTTATTCCAATATGATATTGGACATCATCTCTCATTGAACTACAAACGAGAGCCTTCCACAAACTCAAACCAATGGTGATATGGTTTTGTCGTTGCTTAGCCCTCAACTTGTGATGCCGTTTTCAGGGGGTAGTGTCTGACATTACACTCACCTGTGTGGCCTAAGTGGTCCCTGGCTCTATACAGAAGTGTATCTGCGACTTCTAGTGAACTTATGGATGCTGAAGAGATTCAAAGTTGCTGTCAGAGGTGGGAACAATGTCATTACAGACCTGCACGAATGAGGAGGAAATGATGATTGAAGTAATATTACGAGCAATACATATGCTGAGTAATTCCGTGACACTTCTCCCTCACCTAACTGTCTGCCAATTCACTTCTAGTCCGCAAAATGTCAGGCATTGAGTCTTATTAATGTTTGAATATCGAGTGATTTATCACATTTCCATCTATTCTTCAACCAGATCTGCTTTAAGGACGTGGCAGTGTATCCCATCTTGGAATCTCAGGGGAATGTATCCAGGTTGACTCCAAAAACACCCTAAACCAAGCAATTAGACTGTTAGATTCAACTGTTCCTATAGTTACGCGCCAATATTTTATGCCAAATTATCATTATTACGACATAATTAGAGAGGAGAGGTCTGAATAAAATATATTTTTTCTAGTTCTACGTAATTCATTAAGACTCAAGATTCATGTGGTTGCTCAAAATTTGTATTGGGTGGTCCTTTTACAGAAATCGACCATTCACAATATCCGGAATAAGAGAGCCGCTAGGAGATCTAGCAGTTTTGGACTAAAAGATCTCATCGCCAGAACTCACTCTGGGTTGATGACGAGACGTCAGTCCGCGTCCAATAGCGAAATTTTCATTTGAATAACCTTTTGAAATTATCGAAATTGACCATGATTATTGCCAAACAAAAAGGAACGTAACCAAAGGTACCCGACAATATTCTTTTGATAATCTGAGTGACGATTCCTAGTGAACTAACCAAAGTAGGTATTGAACTCACATCGCTAATTTTCAATGAACCTTCGGTAATTTGAAAACTAAAACGAGTGGTTTTTAAATTCATCATTACGTTTCACTTTCTTAGAATACTCCATAATTCTGTAGTATTCCATTTTTATAGTTATTTAGTCGACTTAACAGTTTTCTTTAAAATAATCAACTACTTAACGGTAAACTCGGTTTTTATGCATGGCGTGCTTAAAATGTGCATGATTTATACTGAAGAGTTTAATTGATAAGTGATTTATTTATATCAACATTATACCTAATTAGTTTTAATTGTGGAATTTATTATGATAATCTATTAAATTGTTTGAGGCAACATGTCTCTGGTTAAATGGAGTTTATATCAGTGATTATCTGGTATGGATGTTTCAAACGCTTAAGTTATGCTCATGTTTTTCGTGTTGTCTTCTTGTCGTCTCCAAAGTTCAAATTTTGGAAATATTTTTAAAAATCCCTTTGTCTAAACTAAAACTTGTTCTAAACATTAGAACAATCTTACGCGTCTAGATTGAAGCGTTCCACTTCTTGATGCGTCGGCAGATGACTTATTAACTTCTTGTAGAGGTGTCAAATCATCCATGGTTTGAGTATACTCTAGTCAACTGATTTGCATTCATGTTTCCTTCACGGGTCGAACTGTTTTAATTCGCTATTCGCTGTAATCTAGAAAATGTGTGCCGTTATCTTAAATCAACTACCCGGTTCATTGCTGGTATATAACTTAGTAAGAGAATTTTTAATTACCTCCTTACCTTGATGAAAAAAGACAAGATCGACGAAGTAGTCAATTTCCACAAAATTAAGTAATACACTTGTAGAGTAGTTTCGGTTTTTACGCCATTGTCAGTACGCTTCAGATAGAAGAAGATGTGTGTAGCGTATTTGCAGGGAAAAGAGTGAAAGGGGCGTTCTGATTGGGTAAAGCATTAGAAGGTCAGTGAAAGATGTGGTGTAAGGTGTCTTCTGATTGGCCCAGGATTAGGCCGTATTTATACTGCACGCGAAGCGATGCAATGCTATGCAAAGCGTGACGGGCGACAACGTACGAGAAAGACAAAATGCCGGTGAGTAAGGTTGTTTAGTGGCAAAACGTGGCAAGCGAATATTTAATTTGTGCTGTGCAACAACGTCCAGCATTATGGGACAATTGGAGTGCTGCTTTTGTATTGCATTTGAAATTCGGGACAGAATTTAGTCAAATGGGGTTGTACTCATTTTGAAGGAGCTCATAAACTGCTCTTCATCCTCTCGCAGATGATGGTACAAGTGTAGCTGTAGATGTGGGCTAAACCCCCAGCATGGAAGCCTGTTGGCTTATTGTACCTCCCTGAGAGTTAGGAGAGTTCTATTTGCAGCTCCTAGTGTCGCGGTACCAGCGCTCCTGGTGACAGCCGGAGGAAGCGAAAATGCAGCTCCGTCTGCTCAAGTTAGCGCCTAAATGTGATTAATAACATGGCCCAATCGCCCATTCCACTCATATCGTTCTGTCACCAGGAGCACTCCACTCCTATCGTTCTGTTACAAGTATATTCTATCGGTTTGTACCTAGTACAATATATGATACGATTTGTTTACGATACATTTTGCCCTAAAATAAATTATTGAGCAAGCGGTACGTTCAGTGTCTGAAAAAACTTGCTGAAGATGATAGCTTTCCAGCATACAGATGGTAAG
Organism: Creontiades dilutus; assembly: GCA_031894815.1. Lineage (NCBI taxonomy): Eukaryota > Metazoa > Arthropoda > Insecta > Hemiptera > Miridae > Creontiades > Creontiades dilutus. The sequence goes on from JAVIWC010005620.1 coordinate 960,383, forward strand.
AAAGTGATATCTTTTGGTTAAAATACTACAGCTTTCGTGAAAATTGAGGCTCAAACGTGTTTTCGTCAGTTTCGTCCATCAAATAAGCGAAATAGTTTGTAAGCAAAACACCTCTTTTTTGAGTCAAAGATCTTGTTCAAGTTCTTCCTCCAGGCTTGGTCCACATGCCAACTACAAAATAACCATCGGACTGGCAAAACTAATAACTATATTAAAAATACGAACAAAACGGACAAAGTGAATGGAGTGAAATAATATTATTCAGAAAAACAGACGGTAGGCGAACGGAGACGAATCTGTCACTGATATTGTCGATTGATAATAGTGATATGATTAGGAGTTATCTTCTTCTGGGCGTCACCAGGAGCGCTAGTACCGCAACACTAGGAGCTGCGAATAGACTCTCCTCTGAGAGCTTTGCATTTAATCAAGTAGATTCAGCACCTTGGTAAGGGGTTTGAGCCCCTTGATTAATTGTTCCCTTTGGGGTTTGCGCCCCACCGAGTTCAGATCTGCGAGAGTTGAGTGCTGAGCACTCAAAAATTATGATGGATGCCGTTTCGTGAGTCTCCTTGGTTAACCTGCATAGGGTTGGACTTTGTGTGACCCCAATGCAGTGTAGGTGGAACCTTAGGGTTGCAAAGCCAGTTATGCGTCCTTGTGTTTAGCCGCGGTTTTTGCAAAGCAGCCATTCAGTAATTTTGGTGTTGGGTTATGTGGACATGTCCTTTAATATTGAACCATCTACTTGTGGTTTGTTGGTTGACCCACGTGTTGATGGTCCTTCTGAAGGCAGTTTTTGGTATACCAACTGCCGGCTCAGGGCTTACAAATGGGGTTTGGGAGCCCCCTTCTTGCAAGCTCGTCATCCTTCTAGTTACCGATGACGGTAAAAATGGTCCCATGATTGGCTTGATGCATCCACTCACGTTTTCTTTTAACTTTCAACGCACTATTCTTCAATAAAAACGAATTAACCGGGTTAATTTCAAATTACACCTTGATTGGGACATCAAACACTCGATTGGTCTACTCAATCGCTAGCAATATAAACAAATCATCGCATCGCAACGCTTTGAAATTATGATCGCTTCGTGTGCAGTGTAAATTCAGTCTTACAGAGTAAATACAGAAAGGAAGGAGTTAGTTTAAAGGAGGAGCTTGAAGGAGGGACACTCCTATTACGCCAACATCGTTACTGATATACCTAAGTTACAGATTTCTTGACATTCCATCAATTTTCGTCGATCTTGTCTTTTTTATTTAAAAATGTATTTTCATTATCTAGCCACACCCACCTTAAATGCAACATTCAATGAAATGAAGTTCTAAATTTACATCTTATATCTTAGTTTTTTGTAAAACCCCTCTCTCATCATAGCCTACCTCCATACTTCACCCAATACTTCTAGCACTTCGAATCACAACCTTTTTCTTCTTTCACATGAATTCCAGCCATTTCATCAGTATATTTACCATAATTTTGTTTCTGCTCATCAATGCAGCTGCTCCCAACTTCCTAGAAACACTGCATTCATTCGAGCAATTTTTTACTATCTCTTGTAAGTGAAACCCTCTTTCTATCTAAGGAATGCCCTTGTTGATTCTCTCACCTCGCACAAGGCTACTTGACTGTTCACCGCTGATTTTCCGCACGTTTCTTGAAAAATTGAAACGAAATTCAAATGTTCATGGTTTTTACTGTATTCTGTATCTTGTATTGAGTGATTGTCTCACCATATATTATTTTGGTGAAACGTTACCATTAGGTTAAAATATAGTCGAAGTGTGAAATCTAACCACTTGGCTTTGGACGTAAGCCAGGAAGAACCTAAAATGGCTGCCTTACACTGATTTGTTCCTTTTGTGAGTTAATTGTTGTATTAAGATGATATTACAATGATTTCGAAATTTGGGAAAATCGAATTTTCAAAATTTTCATTATGTGAGTCCTTACAACGGTTTCCGAATTTGAACGATTTTGCTGTGTGTGTTGGATGTTCTATACGATATCAATTCTTAGAACTGATCTTGATAATCCTTTCTTTTTTCTCATAAACCAAAACATTTCATAAGAAATAATGAGTATCTATGAAGAACTGTGATTCTTAATTTAAGGAAATATTAAAACAGCATAAATTCCATAAAACAGCTAAGAATTATGAACTGTATTCATCGTAACCGACTGCTATTTGAACAAATTTTATCGTCTTAAATTAAAACATTAGAAAAAGGTGTGCTTAAACATGTTTAGATCCTATCAAAAGTACATCAACGTGTAAACATTCATGATCGTTGATTGATCCATTGATTAACATAAAAAATTGTTTAAAATGTCATAGTTGGTATTCGTATTTGAATTGTATTTTGAAGGTTCTCTGCGGAAATATCCATTTTAAACGTTGAAAAAAGTGTTTCCGAGAATTCCAACGCTTATAGTCACAAAACAAAATAAGTAACTCCTGTATCACTAACAAACAGTAAAAACTTACCTAAGAATCAACTCTAATTTACGGCAATTTGGTGTTTTTGTCTTTCAGTTGCTTAATCGTGAATTTTGTTAGGAACTCGTAAATGTCTTTAGCTTGGTTTAAGTGGAGTTCGTTTGCCTGTAGTTTTAGTCAATCCACACTTATGCTGTGTTGATAGAAGGTGGTGAGTGAAATTAACAATCTTTCGGTGAATAGGGAAAATTATGAAAAAAACATAACTGAACATGGAGTTATGAACAATGTATATTTCAATCCGTATTCAAAGTCACATTTTTCGTACAAATCTTCAAGAAATTCGGGTTTCTTGCCTTGATAACCTATTCATATGGAGGATTCTCGAAAAGCGCTGTTTCCAATGCTGATATCGTACAACAGTGAAATATTTACTAATTTCATCCCAAATTGCAAATGGCTTCCAGGGATCACAAACAGCAAAACAAAGGACCATATGATGCTCAAATCACATCAAATGTTATAAAATCCAAATTTAATCAATTCAATCGTCCATCATCAATTCAATGATGATGGATTGATGGGTGGTAATGAGAATTTGTGAGCCCACCTTTTCTTAAGAAATCAAACACCATGGTTTATCTTCAAAAGCCATTTTAGGGTTAACTAAACACATAAATTAAAAACGTGCATACATTTCAATGTTGAAAATTGATAGAGTTGTGGTTATGAGACCTGCAAATGTACGCAGCTGAATAATAGACTCTCTTCTAACTGGAGAGAGGTTAGTTGGGAATCCCTCCCCATTCTTTGACAGTGTTGCCACTCACTTCCAAAACCGTCAGTCTTGCGAAATTCCAATATTTGCTTCCTCAGAGGGGCAAAAAAACAATTGGTAGGGCGTTTTATGAATAGATACATATCGATGATTTTTGTATTTAAAATTTTTTGAAACTAGAAATTCTCATATAGAGTTTCTAGGCATTACTATCCATATTAGAAGACAAGTGATTTCATTTCTCTTTAGGTCGAACTACGTTTCATGAATAGATACATATCTGATTGACCATGATTATTGTGCACATTGGTATTTAAAATATTTTTAAACTAGAAATGCAACACATCTCGTATATCTGAAGGTACCCTAAAATAATATACCATTTACACTTTTTTTGAGAATCACCCATATCATCGTATACTCAATGTTGTCACTAGATTTTTTTCATGGGTCCATTGTTTAAGTGCTCCAAGTTTATAGAAGTTTATAGAATTTACCTAATACAGAAAACTGTTATAAAACTGGTTTTCTTCTTGTTGAAAAATGTCTATTGAATCCACGTCAAAATGTTGATAGATATGTGTAACTGTTGACGTTCTTCACGTTTTTTCGCCACTGAAACCCAGAAAAAAAGCTCTTAGAGCGAGCACATTTAGACGCTAAATGCAAAATGGTATTTTTGCTGTGTAGTAACCACGTCCACAAATTATTCAGTTGCTGTTAGTTCTAGAGAGTGACAGTAATGTGACTCTTGCACATCTGGTGAGATAGACAATTCGTTTATACTTTTTTGTTATATTTTTGAATGGCTTAGGTGATTTGAGCGTTTCTGTTTGAGAATGATTCGAGAGAATACTTTGAAGAAATACGTACGTCTGTATTCTTTTCCACGGCTGTCAGAACACAAGTTTTTCGACAATTAATTCAGTTTCAAGGGTTTAAAGAGAAATTTAAACGTTAAGCTGGCCACTGACGATCGTTCCAACAAGCCAAATAGCGTGGCAGCACTCTAATGGAACGACGTGAATGGCAAAACTCATCGGGTTTGGAGTGGAGTGACGGGGCGTGATGGAATTCCAACCGGTTGAAAAGCCATTGCGCCGCGCCAAAACTCCATCGCTCCAACTGCTCGTGAATGGGGAAACAGGACTGAGTAATACGGACTGATGGCGCGATGGGACGACTGTGAGTGGGCAAACCGCGCACTTTTCTGTCTCAGTTGGTGATGGTCAGGCGAACAGGTTGCTTGTCGCCTTGCTCCCTGTGGTTGTTGCAATTTCGTTTTCTTCCCCAGTTGAAACTTGAACTCTTAAGCTCAAGATCAGGAATGATGACTCCCTACCTCTGAGGTGATATTGCAGTGACGAATTTCAGCTCTTCAAAATTCATCCCAGTGGCCAGAAATCGTAATGTAGCAGCGAACCACTGTATCTTTTTATTAAATCAATGGTGTAACGATCGTGAATGGCCCCTACTTTCGACTATTTTTTCGTCTCTCCAATATCGCTCGAATTTGCGCCGCTCCACTCCATTCGGAACGATCGTCAGTGACCAGCTTTGGTGAGGTGGAGTCGAGACCATAGCCGCAGTTTAACAGGAGTTGATTATGTAGTTAATTTGAAAAAACCGCTCACAAGATCCTAATATACGTTTTGGTTTTGATGAGTTAGTGATTCATTCCTTTCAGTTAGGCCTCAAGTAGTTGGTGAATACCTTGGTTTTGCATCATCTCTGTGGTCGCTTGTTAAGAAATATTGTGAGGTTGGCTATGTTGTCTTCTGACAGTCCGTTTTTCACTCTTAACGTGCAGTTCTTTCTGCAAAAATGAGGTACAGGTGCGTGAGATCATCTAAAAAGCATACCTCGTTTTGCTGGCTTACATGAGTACTTGTTCTAGGAAACAGTGCAAACAGGTTTCTCTGTTGAGGGCCTTCTTTATTAGCTTCGATGTAGGAGTGATTCCACGAAAAGTTGTTATTTTCATCTTATCTCATCTATGGAAAATATCCAACAGGCAGACTGGACATTTCCAATCAAATTCTTATCATGATGAGGTCTCGTTTTGGAACCATGTTTCAAGTTACTGGAATGTGACAAACGAGTGAAGCCGAAACATTCTATTGATTTTGAAGCTGCTAGCAATGTAACTTACCGATTGTAAAATGCCTTTGGATGAAATCCCTGTACAGAAAAAAGTTGGTAGAACATGGTTCTTCCGAAAATACAGTTTTGTTTAACCACTGAGGCCCTGGTGGGCCTATTGTGGCTTCCCCAACTCCTGGCAACTCCTTCCCAGGCACATTTGTCTAACCGACCTGAGCACCCTGCTGTCCCAAGCACTGAATGCCCAGTGAACAGCACTTGCACCCATCGTCAGGAGCTGCCAGGGACCCAAGCACTAACTGCCTGGTAATTACTGGGTAGGCATTGACATCCCAGTCTGTTGGGGCAACCTGTTGTCGTCCACCCCAGGCAAAGCTGGAAGGTCCACTCTTTTCCACCACGTTTTGGCGAATGAGAACCTGTGGCTCAACAGAAGCTTGCCCCCCAGGTTAGAAAACGCTGTCTTGCCAGCACAGGGCAATGGCAGATCACATGACACGCAGCCTCATCCTCAGCCCCACAGAACTGGCAGAGGGTGGTGTCAGATTTGCCCATTTTGTGGATATGGTATCTTAGTGTATAGTGCCCCGTTAAGAGCCCTGTTACTGTACGTATCTCCTTCCTTCCTAGTTTGAGCAGCTCATTAGCTCTCTTCCTGGAGAAATCAATAAATTGCTTTGCCTGCCTCTGTCCCCTAACACGGAGCCAGCAAGCAGTGCCCATTTGGCAAGCTCCCCCTGAAGAAAGCTCTCCATTGTGCCCAGGAAGGGTTCTAGACCCACCAGGAGAGAAGCAGCACCTTCCCTAGCTAAGGTGTCCGCTTTTTCGTTCCCCTCAACCCCTTGGTGCCCAGTTAACCACACCAGTGTAACCTTATTGTTACTGGCAAGGGTCTTGAGGTTAGCCAGGCACTCCTGCACCAGCCTCGAGGAAATTGTGAAGGAGGCCAGCGCCTTGAGCGGTACAATACTTTTCCATGTTATTGAATCAATTTACGGATTCTGATAATATCCTTCAATATCTCTTTTTAACATACCCGTAATGATACAATTGACACATCTTCCAAAAACACAAAGCTCAACTACTGGTGTTTACGACCGATTTTTTAATTCGCAGGGGTATAAACAGCTGTTACTCAAAGTGAGGGATTACTGAAACAAAAGGCCTCACTAGCCCTCCTCACCATGGTAATACAGTTACGTTATGTGTCATGCTTTTGTTGTGTTCGCATAACTAAACTCGAACTTCATGTGAAAACAGTTCTTCTCTGCTATGTTTGCAACTAATTCATCACGTCTCGTTGCTTCTCTCTTCATAGTGTGAATGGAATGAACGGAATTGTTTACCTCTTCCCTGTGAAATATTTCTTTCCTTCTATCTCGTTGATTATAATTTGATTTTATCGTGATATTCGTGAATATTCACGCAAATGTTCTTCCGCAAACGATTTCCTCCACCACTTTCATGTGCTATGATAACTCGTGAGCTGATATTCATATGTGAATAGCTGAATCTTCACCCTACAGTTTGCTTGTTCAATTCTCACGTATGCCTTGTTTATACCGCATTATAATCAAGCTGTAGGTATCTGCTTTATTTGTATAATAGCTTAATACAATGATTGTCAAAAAATTGTCATGGATGCTCCATCCAACTTGACTTTTGTAATGAATGATGTACAGAGCAGTGTCCAACTAAGCAGTTTCGAAATCCAGAAAAGTTGCCGTCTACAAACTCCTACTACGCCATTCGCTCTGGAAACTGGGTTGTCTTTTTCACCTGGATTTCCGAACCAAAACAGAATTTGTTCTGAAAATCGTATTCCCACTATTCTCTCTGAAAGTTTTGGGTTATTACACAGTGCTACTCATTAGCCAGGGGACATCTGTTTTGGACTTCACAGGCTAAACTTAAACATCCTTATTTTAAAAATTCTCCAAAACTTCAATGGAAGCACATCGTTCAGAAAGCTTCCCTACTCAATGAATCATGGAAGATTTCTCAATCTTCATGTTATACCATTTGATTCTTTTAAAAGACAGAAAGTAAGTTCATGTTCAATAAGTGAACAAATAAGTTCATGTTTGTTGCTGATGATGACCTAACCGTCGTAATCGATTTAACTATGTGACTCATTATTTTCGTGGAAACTTTCTATCTTACTCCGTTTTTATTTGAGATTCAGCCCCTTGGTAAGGGGTTTGAGACCCTTGATTAGTTGTTCCCTTTGAATAGACCTCATTGGGGTTTGTGCCCTAAAGAGTTCAAATCTCCAAAAGGTGAGTGCTGGGCACTCGGATATTATGCGATGCCATTTCGTCTGTCTCCTCACATTACCTGCTTAGGGTTGAGCTTTGTGTGACCCCAATGCAGTGTAGGTGAAACCTTAGGGGTGCAAAGCTGGTTATAAGGCCGACCATTGTTTTTAGTTCCCTACGGTTTTTGCCAAGTAGCCATTCAGTAATTTTGGTGTTGGGTTCCACCATCATGAGTTTACTGTGGACATGTCCTTCAACATTGAACCATCTACTTGTGGTTTGTTGGTTGACCCAGGTGTTGATGCTCCTTCTGAAGGCGGTTTTTGGTATACTGACTGCCGGCTCAGGGCCTATAAATGGGGTTTGGGAGCCCCTTCTTGCAAGCTCGTCAGCCTTCTCGTTACCAGATATTCCTTGATGCCCTGGCACCCACTCCAGGCGAACCCAGTTACATTTGGCTAGGTTTTTGAGGGTTTGCAAGCAGCACCAAACCACCCATGATGAGATGGTTCGTGACATTAATGCTTTTATCGACGCTTGACTGTTTGAGAAGATGCGGATGTCCTTTTTGGTGTCCCCTTCTAAGGCTCTCAGCAGTTGCTGCCTCGATTGCCACGACTCCTGCTTGGAATATAGAGGTGTTTTCCCCTAGTGGAATGGAGGCATTTCACCTGGGTTCAGCCCCATGTACTCACTTCAGCCTGCACCAGTTCCTACTCCCGTTTTAGATCCATCTGTGAACCAGATGATGTCATTGTTGTGGCATCTGTTCTCCCTTTGCCCATCTCTTTGTTACGGTTGACGTGTAGATATGGGGTTGGGAAACTCACTTTTGGGCTTGGTATCGGCCGCCATATCAAGCAGTGGTTCCTGTACCATTTGCACCTTTTGAAGCAAGTATTCTGATAATATTGAATGGAATGGAAATGATCCCTTTGATGGTAACACTAATTTTCAGGCTGGTTTTTAGGCGAAATTCTGATTTGAAAACAAACGAATACACCTCTAGTTAAAACCCATACTCCAGAATAGAACATGTTTAAAAAAATCAGTCTTGAAAAATATGGACATGTTCCCCTTTGAGAGTTAACTCCTCAAACATTGGATTTGCCTCGGTTCTGTGTGAAAGCCATAATAGAAGCAGGATTGAACTGCTAATATTTGCTTCGTGTCAGTAAATGTTTGATGTAAAAGCACACAACTTCGTTTCGCTCTCAATTATGTGTGTTTCCAGCACCAGTCGGGGAAAACGAGCCCTCAACCGCTATCCAATGGGCCTCTCACTAACTCGGAGCCACTTCTTACTGTTCACTCCACTTCTGAACGCCACGATCAAATCAACTCCGATGAAACGGCCAAACTCCTCAACGTTGCATGACCATCGCTCACCTCTCCGGAAAACCACCGCTAAAGTCTCCGAACCAAAGCAGTGGGAACTCTTGGGATTCATTCCCGATTGCTACCTTTCAGGTTTCAAGCCTTTCATAACGGCTATAAAATTGTAAGTAGTATTTAAATGTGATACCCCCCTTTCTAAGAAAACGGTATCATTGTCCATTAGAATTTATATTATCTCTAATTTATTTTTATAGGCTTTACGCGATTCCGATCGATTGTACTTTAGGAAACTACGTCATGAATCCCTCAGTTACCAGTTTTATCTAATTCTTCAATCATATTTCTACGTACTTGCATGCATTATTCGTGCTCCCTAGATTTTTTTCCAGTTGAATTATCATTATTATAAACTTATCACTATTTCTCCTAAATGTAATATCGTAGTACTAAGTTGATTTTAAGGTGCATGCCTACAATGAAATTTCGAGATGTCAGTTATATTTCCTAAACGAAGTACCTGAATAATGTTACTTAGTAAGTGAGTCCTTGGGCTCGTTGAACTTAAATGAAAAATGTATCTAAACTATTCGTGACAGAAAATTTCGAATTGCTTTGGCAACTATTCAAAACTCAAAATCGTTTTAATCTATTTTTTATCACTCTACCGGTTTGGAATCCGTTAATATGTGAAACATTCGAAGAACAAATCTTATAGGCGTTACATTCTACAGAATTGAATCTTTTGATCAGGGAATACATTTTTACAAAACAAGTAAAAATTCATTAATAGTTGCATTTTCTTGAAATAATGAACTCAAACAGAAACAAAAGGATTATAGCCCTCTTTAAACAGCAACATATCTTATTTATTTCAATTTAAAGTCCTCTGCAATCAATCTTATTTTGAATATGCATCAACTCCCTTTAAAGGTTATCCAACAGTTATTATTTCCTCTCATCCGTGCTATAGAGTTCCCAGTTTTATTCCTCCCAGTGTCTATTTTTTTCAGTTTTAGTTGTATCCATGTTTTCGAAGTGGATGTTTTAAATTAAATATGTCCGCCTCTGAATCGGTACTTAATGTAGGCGTACAAATTTTCAAGAGTGTCTAGTGGTAAGTAAATATTTTTTTGTCGTGAGACAGTTTTATTGGTTTTATTTATGTATTAAATTATGATTTCATGTTGTAATTAGTAATCATTCAGCTTTATATTTTATCAGTTGTTATTCTCATGTTATTTTGTAGGTACGTGCTGCAGTATTATTTCGCATAATGTTTCTTTGAATTAAGATAAGGTAGGTGGTTGTAAAGAAGGCAACTTGTAGCTGGGAAATATCAGGTACATATTGTTAACGTCGATTATTCCATGAAAGCACTGAAGTTGTACACGAAACATGATTAGGTAAAGATGACATCAGAGGAAATCAGAGTGTAAATCTCTCTCTAAGGAGATTTACATGTTGCCATGAGTGCTTTTTGAATTTATTTAAGCAATAAGGAGGACTCAAGAGATCCGGGTAGTCCTTCTCCACATAGTAGCTTCCGATTTCTTCTTAGAGAGGTTATAGTGAGGAAAGAGAGGTTATAAACACTATCGTGCCTCAAGCTTGGTTCACATAGTAATTTTTCATGAAAGCACTCATAGTTATACAAGAAACATGATTAGGTGAAGATAATTACAGAGTAAATCGGGTATAAATCACTCTCTAATGAGATTTATTACGTGGAGGATCCATGTGTGTTGTTTGAATTCACGAAGACTCGTAAAATACAAATATTCCTTCTCTATGTAGTAGCTCCCAATTTCTTCATGCTCGGTTCACATGGTAAGTTTCCATCATTGCATTAAACCAGTTCACTTCGGTAATTCTGTCATCCAAAAACATTAATTTTCTCCTAGGCAGAAGATTTTTTGGTGTTACGTTTCGTTAGTTCTCATCCATACCCACATATTGGTACTGTTCAAACCACAATACCCCGTTGTATAGGCTCAAAGATTTACATTCAGACTGTTAATTGGCTGACAGCTACCAAATCACAAGATGCTTAATAGCTTAGAGCAAAACGATCAAACAACAATCAATAAAACAAATAAAATTCAACAAGTCAAAAACCAAATAAAATTCAGGTACATAAACTATTACAAAGCGTTTTACTGTTAAAAACTTGGTAGTTTTATAATCTCCAAGTTAACAGTAGAAATGATAAGTTTTTGCTATACCGTTTTTCAACGTACAGTAGTGGTCCGCTTAACGTACATAATCCGTTCCTGAAAGATATCCGTAAACCGACATTTCCGTTCTACGGACCTAATAATCCCGTAAGAAATCATGGAAATAGCTATTGATACGTTCTCTTGTTCCCACACCCACCCATTTCAACGTTTGTTTGTTCAATATTATTCCTAAATTATGACAACTAGAGTGTAAACACATTATTATTAGAAGAAATGGGTTAACTGAAACTGAGTCAAAGGCATGTTGGCGTGGCTTTGCAGCAGTGTTGGTACACATGCGCCGAAATCTGCCCAACAACAATTTTCTTCCATATGTCAAATTCAAAATTCGGATAAATATTTTCGCTTCAACTTCGTACGTGTATTTGGAATGATTGTCTACCTAACATGTTTTCGTGTTTAACCATCTATAAGTGTCGAAATGGAATAATTGGTTGATGTTAACAGAACTATTGCGAAGCTATTCATGATTTTATTGTAGTTTTTCCAATCATTTTTAATTGGGAATGGTTGCTTTAAAATTGCTCAACACGATTGTTATCCGTAAACTTTCTATGTAATTAATAATTTAATTTTTTGGGCAAACTTCCAGAGACTTGAATTCCTTAGTCTCGTTCACTTCATTTCTCAACTTTTAAAGGGGAGCCTCAAATTATTTCACATTCCCCGCAAAATGTTGGGAATTTGTTAAATACTTGGCGCAGTTTTGCAGGACTTCTTGTATTCGTTAAAACTCGGAATACTCTTTAATATTGACAATTGAACGGGTTGATAATTAAAAAAAAAATATATATATATCGCAATGATATCATATGTTTGTAAAGCGAAATTTAATTGATTAAATTAACCTGCTTCGTGGTCATACAATAAAATTGTTTACGGAAAACGAGTTAACGATAATGGTAACCTTAAAGTTACAGAGGGGTTCAATCGGCCTACAAACAGAACACTTTTACGAAGCTTAATCTACTAAGAAATGTAGTGATGAGTCTTCTTTTTGTTCATTCTATATTTTCTAATATGTTTACTATTTTATTCGATTAAGGCAATGTACATTTTCGTTGTAAAAATTAGAGTAAAAATCTTGTTAATTAGTTGTTTTAGGCCCACACGTTGCTTATCAGGTAACCAAACTGTTCTATTTTAAATAGTACAGTAAATTTACCTGTACAAACGTAAATCTTGATAGGAACTTGTGTTTAAAAAACAAGGATTCATTTAAAAATGCGTAGCATAGCATTGAAAAAAAGTAATATTGTTATTTATTAATTTTTAATCTATTTGAGCTTTTATTTTCGTGTTATCAACATAATATTATTTTATGATTTTCATTCAAGGAGTGGTATTATCTTTTTAGTGATGTGTGAGTAGTTGTACATTGGTAAAGCTTAGTTTTGAATAAATTGATCAATAATTGAACTGTTTATCCTCAACTATCATCACACGCTGCCAGTATTCATTTATCTAGTTTTTCACAATGTCTCTTCGTTCGAATGAAATGGTACTTTTCAATAATTGATAATTATCGTCGTTACATCAAATATATTCGATTAAAAACAGTTTGTACAGCAATAATACTTGAAGTTACTGATAAAATGAAGTTATTCTCAAAATTACTCTGGTTTCGAAATTGTTCTTGAATTGACAGAATAAAAACTTTCCTCGATGATGGAAGGGTGCAGGGATGAAACACAAAAAAGTATAAGGTTCTAGAAAAACGAATCTGAAATTGCAAATCTATGATTGAAGTGATTCTAAATTATCGATTTATTATGATATAAATTGATTGATTCGTAACCATTATAAAACTTAATATTGTTCGCATAATCAAAACAATTGATAAAAAATAACAAGAACTGGCTCGTCTGGAATCCCCCCAACAATATATCTGTACCGTCAAACATTCAACCACAAACACTGACCTTATCCAAGTTTTTTCCTTGCACCCAATAGTTTCTTCTTCATTTACCACCAATGAAAATCCAGACTGATTTTGTAAATTTTCTTTTATCTTTTGTAAATTACAATAAGAAATTGATTGATGTAATAAACAACACAATTACAAATAATTAGTGAATTTGTATGAACAAGTAATTCATTATGTTCCAGTTTAGTGTAATTCTAGGAATCATGAACAATCATTACCTAGTTACTGATATTGATCGAAAATTGAGACATCAATCCATAAAAACTTTAGCTTGTGTTTGCCTTTGTGTATTGTTCAACTGCAAGCTGCACAAGTTTGTACGGCGAAATTGATTGCAGCGACTCGAAATCTACCTGTGTAGATGGACTCGTTTTTCTATAATAATCATCCAATCATACTTTTCATCCTGCAACATCTCAGTGCTTCCGTGGAAACGAAAATTTCGAGTTTGTTGTTTGAATGCGAGAAATATTTGTGAAATAGTGTAAATATAATAAGCGTAGTAAAAATTTGTATTTAGTGCCAATGTTTCGCGCTGCTCAAAAAAATCAATTTCACGAACAATATTATGGAATCGAAGGGTTGAAAGCTAACAAGTTTTCTTTCACCGGTGAGAAAAAATCTTGTAATTTATTGATTGTAACTTGAAAAGTCGTCATTCCGGTCATTCTATAGTATTTACTGCCATTAAATAATTTTATAGCATACTCTACATCATACTAAAATGCTATTTGGGCGTATCAATAAGGAATCAAGTAGTAGATGAATTGTATTTTAATTTGTTTTCAACTGGTTTTATGTGTTCTTTGCTTATGAAGTGCAGCCTGGTGTATTAGGACTGGTTGAAAAGAGTGGTTGTTTGTACCAGAATGTAAATCTTAACTTCATATATTATCTGATCAAGAAAGAAGAATTGTATCGAACAAAGTAAAATAATAAAAATGTGATTGGTATATTGGATTGATCAGGTAGTATGCTTAGCTGGTGTTCTTGATAGTTGGGTCCTATTTCATAAAACTTTTCGTACTTCATTCGGAACTCCCTGAAGCTGGCTTTTCACTTCGCACCAATCATTAAGTTGCATTCGATGAGAAAAGTAATTTGGGATTCACAACCGGTTCATAATTGAGCCTTGGTGGATGTATTTTTAAACAATTTGTCCTACCTACTAAGAGAGTAATTGTTCCAGATCTTTTCTAAAAATCCTTATGGTTAAAGGAAAATTGAAAAATAGTTGGATTGTTGGCAGCCCTGTTGCCTTCAGCCAATCAATGACCTCCAATTGTTATCATCTGCAATGCTGCCAACCTATGATTTATAGTTGGAATAGTAGCTCCTCATATTAGCACACACTCAAATTATGGCCCTAACCACATTTATAAATAAGGTTTTGTAACAGTGTTGGAGGTTATTCTTTGTACTTTTTATCGCTGTGATTTTTGTTTCCACCTTACAGAGAAAAGAAGATCATACCACATTTTGCCATATCATCTCTTCTGGTTTTATAAAATGGGACCCAGGGGTTATGGACTTATTTATGGGTTGAATGTTGATTCGTTTGAAGGAGCTCTCTCAATAACATGTAAATGCGTGGTTTTAATCAACTGGTTCAGGATTCCACCATAACCACGATATGAGAGGACCCCAGACATGATCGAACTTGAAACTTTCACGCTATGTAATAACTACACATAACTTCTACGTTTTTCTTCAAAAACCGGTTTTCAATAATTTTCATTCATGTATTTTTTAATACTTTATTAGCAACAAATGATGGACAGTAGGGTTGAACAGTGAATAACATCCAGAAGTGTTTCTTCCCAGCAGATTGCCCTTTAAGCTCGTGTTTTATTCTTTGGTACACGGCTTAGTTTGACCATCCAGAAAAAATTGTTGAAAGCTAAAAACTTCACAAATCGCATGAGCTAGTTGATGATCAACGATGTTAACAATGTGATTCTAATTGCCTTAATGGTGTAAACATTGTAATATAGACGGTTTCATGTTTATGTAGTGAGTAGGGACCCATCATTGTTAGGTGATTGTATTAATTACTTTCCTTTCAGAATGATTATATAATATTTATATAATGTTCTGGTCTTGAATTATTGTAATGTATCATTATTGAGAATGTACGAACTGTTGAAAAAAACAAAAATACACTTCCAAAAAAGAAAAAAAAATGGTTGGGCCTTTGGAGAAAATAAATTTTGCTATAAACGTTGTTTGTCTTTTATTTTTTAACCTTTAACATGCTGCAGATGTGTACTGTTGATGTAGAAGGATAAATGGGATTATTTAATAATATCGTTACTGAATAAACCATTATGAGGTATCAGCTCTTGTTAGATTCTAGCTTCCTAGTACCTTCTAAGTGTTTGAAATTGAAAAAACTGACCAATTTCCTTGGATATGAGAGCGAGCAGAGCTCCTGTCAGATTCTAGTGTCCTGATACCTCCTAAGAGTTTAAAATTGCCAATACCGCTCAACTTCCTTGGAAAGAGGGTGAGGAGAGCTCTTGTCAGATTCTAGCCTCCTGATACCTCCTAAGCGGTTGAAACTGAGAATACTGACCAACATCCTTGGAAATGAGGACGAGGAGAGCTCTTGTCATATTTTAATCTCCTAATACCTCCTTTGCGTTTGAAACTGAAAATTCTGCCCAACTTCCTTGAAAATGAGGAGAAGAGCTCTTGTCAGACTCTAGCCTCCTGATGCCTTCTCAGCGTCTGAAACTGGAAATACTGCTTAACTTCCTTGGAAATGGGGGAGGTGAGAGCTCTTGTCAGATTCTAGCCACCTAATACTTTCTAAGAGTTTGAAGCTCTTGTGATTCTAACCCCCTAATACCTCCTAAGCGTTTGAAACGGGAAATACTGGCCAACTTCCTAGGAAATGAGGGCCAGGAGAGCTCTTCTCTGATTCTTGTCTCCTAATACCTCTTAAGCAATTGAAACAGTAAATTCTTCCCGACTTCCTTGGAAATGAAGACCAGGAGAGCTCTTGTGAGATTCTAGCCTCCTAATACCTTCGAGGGTTTGAACTTGAAAATACTGCCAAATTTCCTAGGAAATTAGGGTGAGGAGAGCTCTTGTTAGATTCTAATCTCCTAATACCTCTTAAGCGTGTGATACTGAAAATCCTTCCCAACTTCCTTGAAAATGAGGGCAAGGAGAGCTCTTGTCTGATTCTAGCCTCTTAATACCTTCTCAGCGTTCAGACAGGTTCAGAATGCTGCCCAACATCCTTGGAAATGAGAGCCAGGAGAGCTCTTGTCAGATTCTAACCATCTTCTAAGGGTTTGAAACTGAGAATACTGCCCAACTTCTTAGGGAATGAGGGCCAGGAAAGCTCTTGTAAGATTCTTGCCCCCTAATACCTCCTAAGCGTTTGAAACGGGAGATACTGCCCAATTTCCTTGGATATGAGAGGGAGGAGAGCTGTTGTCAGATTCTAGTGTCCTGATACCTCCTAAAAGTTTAAAATTGCCAATATCACTCAACTTCCTCAAAAAGAGGGTGAGCAGAGCTCTTGTCAGATTCTAGCCTCCTAATACCTCCTAAGTATTTGAAACTGGAAATACAGTAGACTCACAATAATTCAAATTTATAGGGGCCAAACAAAAAATTCGAATTATTGAGTGCTCTTCTCAGACTCTAGCCTCCTAATACCTCCTAAGCTTTTGGTATTGAAAATAATGCCCATCATCCTTGGAAATGAGGGCCAGGAGAGCTCTTGTCAGATTCTAACCATCTTATAAGGGTTTGAAACTGAGAATACTGCCCAACTCCTTTGGGAATGATGTATGGGGTATGCAGGCGGCGAGACCACGGCGTGGCTGTCGGCCACCCTCGGCCTCTGGTCTCCTCGGGGGTGACGTCGGTCCTGTTGATGATGGGCTGGAGTCAAGAAGAAAAGAGCCCGATCCTCCTCAACCTCACGGCTGACGCCTCCTTGGCACCGTGTATTGCCCAATCCTATCCCCTACCAGGACCATTGACCAAACAAACAAAAATCCCGGAGCCTCGCCCCAGATTCCAAGAACTCGGCTTACAATAAAATAGAGTTACCCAGTACCTAACACGACCAACCAACTCCAAAAACATAATACAAAGGGAAGGGGGGCGAAAATGTGGGGCGAGCCCCCCTTCATTAGATACACCATTAAAATAGATAGAACAATAAACCATTTAAATCATAATAAAACATCTTCAATAGATGGCCTCACGTCAATTTGTCCCGTTATCGGCGGGCGATGCTCACAATATAATAACAAGGTTATTCTCTATTTGCACAGTAAGCCATCTGCATTCCATGTGCTCTCAGTTTCTGTGTACCATTAAATGAAAAAACAAATATCCAATACGAAAAACTGTTGAAGCAATTATTTTAATTACTTACTACGCCACAACAAGACATAGTAAACCATTATCTAATAATTTGCGGCGTTTCTTTCAATATTTGCTTGTGTTCATATAGTTACATTTCGGTAATGTGTTTACCACGGGTACACGCCGTTTAATAATTAACTGTAGGCCAGTGATTTGTGTAGAAGGCCTTTGTGATACAAAAATAATAAGCCTTTGTAGCGTAATGAAAAATTTACGAGTAACATCTCATTTGGAAGTAAAATAGTCGGTGTGTGCTTTCTTCAATGAATTGCTAAAACTCCCAACTCCAGGCACATTGTTATTACTCGTTCAACAGTAACCAACCCGTGCCGACAACTACCTGAAGTTTTTTTTTCCCCAAATCCTTCCGTACGTTATTCAACAGATAGGTAGGTAAACTACCGCGACCCTGTTTGCCCTTTTAATCGGGAGTAAAGCTCATAAATTGGTCATCACCTTCGCTTCGAAGTGGGAAGGTAACGGCCGGGTTATTATCCACTATTACGACCGCCTTCCCATGCATTCTGAATGAGATTGTTCACTATTACGGCTGCCGTTGGGCGACCCGATGAAAGATTCAGTTCGGAGGTTCTGTTAGGAGGGAAAGTGATGACTGTGGAACTACAACTGACGACAGATAAAAGCCCCCTGAAACGTGGCATTTACGTCATTTCCCAACGTAAAAGTTTTTGAGAAACTTGCTGCAGATGATTACACAACTTATCATTATTCCAGTGTTACGTAGGCCTTACCTCTGATTTCTGATGTAACCTTCCAAACTGTGGTTAATATCTGTCCTTAACTACCGGTGGTGCTGACACTTGAAATCGAGCTTATTTGGACGTCTAGTAGGTGTGTCGTTACAAGATATTGGGTTGCACTGATCAACTGAGAATCTCAGAGAAATTTTCGTTTTCGATCAACAGTCTTGACACTTGAAACGCTGCCAATTCTACGGATCTGAAACCAAAATTGTAGAAAACGAATCCCACGAAAAATCACGTTTTTCGTACTTATGGGCCCATACTATCTATCGCATCTAACTTTTTTTCGCCTTCAAACTGGAATTTCTCCATGAGATCGACGCGGAATCGCAAAAGTTTTCCTGAGGTTTGACAAGTTACAGCACGTTTTTTGGAAGTGCAGTAAAAATAAAAGTAATTCAGAAACTAGCAATTACAAAATTTTAAATATTCAACGTTTGAACTGCAATTGCTGTCCTTAGGGGTTCGTTTATGATTATGAATATGCATTGGTCGTAAAGAAAATTAAACGCTGAATCCGAAAATGTGGTCAAAAGTTGTTTTAAAGTGGAGAAACGTGGGTTTTTATGTCAAAAAACGTGGTTTTCTGAAGAAATAAAAAACACTTTCAAAATTAAATCTAGAGAGAAACGGGTTGAGATAGAAAAGCGCGGTGCGGATTGGTTTTGCTCCAATATTCAATAATAAACCAGTGGAAAAAAATTTAACCCCCCTGAGGTTTGAAAATTTCATGGTTTACGTTTCAAAGGGTTAGAATCCGAATCTGCAATTGAAAAATCCGTCCGTACGCCGTACGCACGATATCTCCGAAACGGCTGGAGCAAAAAATCTGAAATTTTCAGGAAAAATCCATCTTGGTCCGACGACAAATTGAGCCAGCTCCTTCACTCAATTTAAAGTGCCCTTTAAGGGCTGTGTTTTGTAAAATCCCTGGAAACCTCAAAACTAGTCGAATCGGCCTAAATATTTTCCTATTTGAAGAACATACCATTAGGAATCGAATGAGCCCTTGCCCACGTCCGTAGGTCAAACCATTCCCGATGTATGGCCCGATTTATGGTGCCAACATTTGCGTTTTTTCGTTTATTATTGATGGTTTGTAACCTAGTGATGTCCGGCCGAGAGCGTCGAGTTGTAGTGAATGTGGATACTGGAGTGATAGCCGATGTGAAAACTTGTAGTGTAGTTAGTAGCTGATACACGGGTTGAAGCATTCTGATATTATATAGGTAAATATTATTCAATATTATTACTGGGGTTTACTATTCAATATTATTACTGGGGTAAATAAGTATTCTTTCAATGGGGTTTATAATTCGATTGGCTTGCGTTCATGATTTGAATCTTACTAAGCTTCGGAGTGTGCGTGTTTTACAGGTGATAGAGCGATTATTGAATTTCAGGAGATATGCATAGACCACGTAAATCGGTTCTCATCCAAAACACCTATTTGGATTGATCAGTTGATGATATTTGTGTGCCCCCTCTACATCTGTCTACCTTTGGCTACATCGTTTAAATTTGGATTTGGGGAAGTTTTAACGCAATTGCCAAAACTTGATAAATTATAGAAACTTCGATTTTTATGTGGGGGGGGGGGGGGGAAGGTTCAATAAAAAAAAACGCTGCAAATTCTCTCACTGGGGTTTATTATTCAATTTTCTTGCGTTCATGATTTGAATTTCTACTAAGCTTTGGAGTCTGCGTGTTTCTCAGGATAGGGCGATTATTGAATTTCAGGAGGTATACAAATATGATCAACTGATCAATCCAAGTAGGTATTTTGGTCGAGAACAGATTTACGTGCTCTATGTATATCTCCTGAAATTAAATAATCGCTCTATCCTGTGAAACACGCATACTCCAAAGCTTAGTAGAAATTCAAATCATGAACGCAAGCCGATTGAATAATAAACCCCAGTGAAAGAATTTGCAGCGTTTTTGGTCTAATTTCACCCAATTTTTTTTACTCCTGGTGCGGGACACCCTGTATATGAGTTTCCTCAAGGTTACTTTAAAAAACACATGCGAACTCCAACGATGCCCTGTTTGTTGTAGGAATAATCAAAAACGAAGTTTGATACTTCGCGCGATCTCAAAATTAAGTAAAAGTAAATGTTACCATCCGGTCTTTAAGCGCTAGTTTTATAAGATACCAAGAATGAAAAATTATAATCGATTCTTAACTTGTAACTAATCGATAGCTTACTTCCGTGAACTATAATAATAATTATTATACTAGAATAATTATTGGGATGAACAACATCACAAAATTTCCTATCTGAAAAGCAACGTGTCAGAGGAAACTTATGTATATATTTAATTCATGAGATAAATGGTTAGCTGCTCCACTGAACTATATAACTTTGTTAATTAAGTAGTAAAAATTTAACAGATATAAAGGCGAAAGAATTTTGTTTGATATTTCGAAAGAATCTTTGTAAAAAATTTCAAGAAAAGTGATTTTTGGTTTTGGGATCGGGCTTGCTTCTTGTTGTGTTAATCGTCACCATGATGGATTTAACTCAATCATTGATGTTGAGTCCGGGGTATTGATCCCAATACCAATAGGTGTGCTCGTTCCGGATGTGTCATCTTTTTTAAAACTTTTGCTCCGAAACATTCATTAAAAGTGGCTGAGGGTCCGTGTGGTAGTGTGTGGAGTTTTACTGGCCATGCTTAGAGTTGGTGTATTGATGGTCGATGATCATTCGCAGATTCAATTGAGCGGCTTTTCCAACATAGAAGCTTCTTGATTGTTCGTCTGTGCACTTTCTACAAATCAATTGGTAGATGCACATACGCGATTGACAATCAGCAGCGCCCTGGCATCTGTATGAATGAGTGGTGTTTGGAGAAGTGAAATTGATGTCATCTATGGCAATTTTACACAGCTTGCGTATATTTTTGTTTGTTTATTATTCAATAATAAACCATTGTAATCGCTCTGAAAAAAAAAAAAAATTCTAACCCCCCTTAGGGCGTAGAATCCGAATCTGCAATCAAAATTTCTCCTTCCGACCGCCGTACGCCGTACGCACGATATCTCCCAAACGGCTGGAGCAAAAGATCTGAAATCTTCAGGAAAAATCCATCTTGGTCCAACGACGGCCCAATTCTTGAACCAGCTCTCTCACTCAATTTAAAGTGCCCTTTAAGGGCTGTCAAAGTTTTGTAAAATCCCTAAAAACCTCAAAAAAGTCAAGGCGCCCTAAATGTGTACTTATTTTTAACAATATTATTACTGGGGCTTATTATTCAATATTATTACTGGGGTAAGTAAGTATTCTTTCTCTGGGGTTTATTATTCAATTGGCTAGCGTTCATGAGTTGAATCTTACTAAGCTTCGGAGTGTGCGTGTTTTACAGGTGATAGAGCGATTATTGAATTTCAGGAGATATGCATAGACCACGTAAATCGGTTCTCAACCAAAACACCTGTTTGGATTGATCAGTTGATGATATTTGTGTGCCTCCTCTACATCAGTCTACCTTTGCCTACATCGTTTAAATTTGGATTTGGGGAAGTTTTAATGCAATACGAGTGCTAAAGGACTTGATAAATTATAGATGTTTTTATTGTGGGGGGGTATTGAGGTTCAATAAAAAACGCTGCGAATTCTTTCTCTGGGGTTTATTATTCAATCGGCTTGCGTTCATGAATTGAATTTCTGCTGAGCTTTGGAGTGTGCATATTTCACAGGATAGAGGATTCATGAATTTCAGGAGATATGCATAGAGCACGTAAATCTGTTCTCAACCAAAATAATTCAATAATCGCTCTATCCTGTGAAATATGCACACTCCAAAGCTTAGTAGAAATTCAAATCATGATCGCAAGCCAATTGAATAATAAGCCCCAGTGAAAGAATTTGCAGCGTTTTTATTAAAGTGTTGAAAAGTTGAGATTCTGGCGCATATTTTAAGGTTACAGACTAAAATTCAACTCTCGTTCACAAAGACTAACGAGCGATTGAAAAGACAAAAGATCACATGACTCCCCGACTCCGATTGAGGAGTGTTTAAATATTGATTGCAGTTCCTAAGAAAAAACACTACTTCCCTCCACCATCCGACTCTCTCATTGTGCCCAACCGGCACGAACATTACGGTACAAATTACAAGCGCGCGCCCTCGCCAGCATCTCAATGACTCCCCACTGAGCTTTTATCGCTCCATTTTCAATCGAAAAAAATCAATCAATCACCTCAATGAAGCGAAGTGTTGAAACACAATTCCCCCAACGCGGCTCTTGAAATATAACCTCGTCTTATTTCAGGGCGAGCAATTTCTATTCACCGCCAGACAAAAGGTTTGCATTTATAAGCTTCGTATTTCACTTTTTTTTTTCGATCTTTTATAAACTTTTTTCTCTTTGGAGGAGACTTTTGTAAAACGCCATAACCGACAGGCTTTTACACGCCACGGAAGGAACAACCATTAATCACGGATTTTATGATTTGTATTATCTTTTTTTCGTGTCTACATCAACCTGTCTCTTAGGGGTGTTATTGTCGTGTGGAGGGTCCTTCGACTCACATAATGGACGCCTTCAAGGCTAACACCGTGGTTACTAGAGAGCTGGGGTGACATGGGCAGCCAGTTGGTTTGTGTTGTGGGCTTACGATCCTCTATTCACTGTAGGAGGTACACAGTACTGTAACGAATGGATAGATGTTTACTATGTGAAAAGCAAGGGTGCCCACAGGGAGGGGTTCCAAATTCTTGGGGGGCTCCAAAAAGATTTGGGGGGGGGGGGGGGGTAAAGTTGATTGAAACAGTGTTTAACGTGACGACATTATTACATCACAAAACGTAAATGACAATGAACCTAGTAATTAATTTGAATATGGTTTGTTTTTCTATCTGAAAATGTACAAATGACAATGATAGTGCTCGAATATTGTCCGTGATTTTGACGCCGGCACGCGGCATGGTTTTCAATGCCTACCTACCTACATAAATCTTCTTTTAGTCTTGGACAAAATCACGAGTATTTTTTACGTTTTTGTTTTGGGGGGTTTGGATTAATATGCTCTTTTCTAAGTTGGGGGGGGGGGGGGGGGTCATGACGGGGGGGGGGGGGGGGCACCGCTGTAAAAACGAAAAGTGACTATTTCATGACGCTTACCAAAAACACTGTAAAGTATCATGCAGAGGTTGATTATTTCTGTATTAAAATTCGGATTTAATCTCTTTTCTTGTGATATCTCTGTGATATTCGAAAGAATTAAAAGCCATTGGAGGTGATGAAACCGTTTTCAAAAATCATATTCAATATTAGCGAACCTGGGAACACAGAAATCCTTACTTCATTTGACATTGCGCGAAAAATCAAATTTCAACCCCTAGGATGGGGTGATTAAGAGAAGAAGAGGTGTCTACGGACTGTTGGAAGTTCAAATTCGATCTCAGGAACCCCAAAAACATAAAAATCCATATCCCACTCGACTTGGCGTGAGAACTCAAATTTCTACCCCTAGGACGGGGTGATTGAAGGGGAGGTAGTTTCCCCAAGTACTCTCCTTGTCTGAAGCTTAAAAAAATGTAAAAAGTTCAGTTAAAAAGATGTCGTAGTATCATCCCAATCACCTGACTCAAAAAGAAGGTTCTGACACCAATTTAAGGGTAGTTTTTTGGGCCATAGCTCAAAATTTTGGGGTCTGATTTTTTGACCTTGGATTCGATATTTGCACGAAAAATAATACCCTAGTCTACTCTACGGATAGTGAGAGGCTGTGTTAGGGACGAAATTAGTCACATGGGCCCTTTAGCTGATCAGTGTGTCTGCATACCTTTTTATTGTCTTTTAGATGTCGCAAAGACTACTTCCTAAGCGCCAAGCTCGTTCAACAGGGGGTCTGAGCTAACCCGAGTGGCTGCCGGCAGCCCAAGTATTTTTATCTGAAGTGCAAATGCGAGATGTGGAGGCGTGAGGTGGCTAGTTTAGGTAATGTACCCCTGACTGATATATTAGAAGAATATATTTATTTATATACAGGAATAAGAATACAGTTTTTATATGAAGAATAACATTTAAAAGTCTACTTCTACCCACCAAAATAAAAAGTTCTTACGAAATTGTGAATGCTGGTGGAGCCACAATCAATCCAAAGCAGAAACACATAATAATTCAAGAAAGCAAAAGTAGGCTTAATAAAATCCAGACCTACCACTCAAACCATAGATTGTAACTACAACTCTGATTCTTCGAAAAGTAAATTTTCTTAGCATTAACAAAATATCCCGTTTAAAAATATGAAAACTCCCACAGACATCAGGGTTAATTTTACATGCATAAAAAACGTAACACCTTGTAATAAAGCGGTTTTTCTCCCTCTCTCAGTGTTCAACTTCGGTAGAACGATGTTAGAAGAAAGTGTAGCACGTGTGAATGAAGTACAACATCCGTTCTGGGCGAATGCCAGTTTTGAACATTGAAAAATGTTTGATTGCAGCAAAAACAATTCTCCTACATTAAGCTCATTAAGCTCCCTGTAGAGCAGAAATCTTGGGTATAGGGAACTCTTCTTGAGGGCAAGGGACTCTTCTAATAATAATATTCCGAACAACCTGCAAGGATGACAGCAGCAACGTACCAGCGCTACCCCACACAATAACGCCATATTTTAATGAAGAAAACACCAAATAGAAGAAGTTCCTCAGCATAACAATCTAGGACTCGATATAGAGATGATATTTTAGATTATGATAAAGAAAACCACACCAAAGTATTTACATTTGAGGGCTAACGGCAATTTATACAATGACAAGATCCCTTACGATAGAAACATGAATACTAATGAAAAGACATACCCGCACAACTGACAAATCAGCATTCACTTGATAAAAAAAAACTAAATTTCTAATTTACCTGAAATTAGAAAACGCATTAATGACAAAATGGGAGTGGAATTTTTAGCTTCTTAAAATTGAGGTCTTATCGTCATTAAAGCCCAAGCAGTGTGTATTCATTTAATGTTTCACCAAAAACAAGTTGTAATTCATTGTCTCAAGTGACGGTCGCTGATCCCTTGCGTAAAATACAATGCAGTATCGTCAGCAAAGACCAACACGTCAACTTCTGTTCCCAGATTTAATAGGATATAATAGTTGCAGCGTTTTCAAGTGGAAAAGCTTCATGTTCATTCTCAAGCTTAGCAGATTCATGAAACGGGAATGGGGAACTATCCATGTGTACCAGAACGGTCTCGCTGCTTGACTTGAACTTTTTATAAATAATTTCATGTATAACTTCAAACGTCGTTTAAATTTCGTATTTGAAGGTTGATTCGTGAAGGCAGGCACCCGCCAGCAGTGTTTGAAGGCTCTGACAGCTGGCGTAGCGTGTTTCCAAACACCCTCCTACCACTAACTGTTGTCTGAATCACTCAACCGCCTCCGTTTTACCACCTCTGAAGAATCACCTTCTGTCACAGTTGTCTTGTTATATCTAAAGAAAACTCCCAACTATTCAACTTAGCAGGTTGGTCGGATTTATCCAGAGAATACTACACCTCGTTCAACCGTATTTTGACGTGCGGCTCCACTTTACTTCCGCGGTAATGGAAGGTCGTAAGTTCACCAAATACATTAAGTTAGTTACTTCCTTTCACACGTATAATATAATATATATATTCTACTAAAGCTCATGTTATACTGCTTTGAAACCCTTTTTCTAAAGAATTTACATAAAAACTTATTCTAAATAATGTCCTCCTAATCAAACAAAATGTTCGGATTTTAAACATTTGTTCGATTTTGATATGTGTTTTAGCACATCAAAAAATGGGTTTGAATTCAAATAATTTTAGTTGAAAAATGATCATTCTCACCATAAATTTGAGCTATCATCTTTAAATTACCTAGTTCATGCTTGATAAACTACATTTTAGTAATATTCTACCAAAAAAATGATAAATTCAATGATTTGAGCCGTTTTTTGTGATTTTTTTGGAACATTTTTTAAAATTTGATCAATTCACTCTGCACAGTGTTTTTCAACGAAATTATTTCTTCTGAAAGTCTTGATTGCTTTGTTCTTTTATACTCCACACCCTTAAACCCTCAATTTCTGATCTTACTAGGGAAATCAATATCGGCAAATATTCCTGAATTCCGGAATTCCTGTTTCATCAATTGAACGACTCAAGTAGATCAATAAAAGTTGGAACCATTTGCTTTTGGTTACCTGAGTTTCAATCTCAGCACCGTCCAACCAAGGGAGAACGCCAGGTACCAGTGCCTAATTGGTACGAGACGGCGCAGTGGGTATACAGTACCCGCACGACCGCCAGGTCTTGAAGGTGGGGTTGGTCTGGCCCCTTGATGCCCCCTACCGCCGAACCTAGTCCGTGGGTGGTAGGAACCTATCTTCAGGGGAAGTAATGTTTTCAGATTCAGGAGACAGACTTTCTTGCAATTTTTTGGACTCCCCTAGGTTTTACCATGGGCACAAATGCCGTTGAAAAGAGTTGAGCCGTTTTTCGGTATTCTAACGTCAGTTTTTTTAAAGACTTCATTGTGAAAATGTTTTATTCGTAAACCGCTGGAAAGTCAAGATTCTGGGACAATTTTTTGTGCAATGTGGGGGTAATAAACTTGTTTATTTTGAGTAATAAAAGACATAAAAGAAGTAGCTTTTTCATAAATTCTCAAAATTTCGTCTTTACACTCTTGTTTTACCTTTTAAGTCATATAAGCAAAATTTTCATAATGACTTAACTTTAACGCTGTTTCCAACGGTCTTCAAATTTAATTTTGGAGACAATTTAATGGATTTGTGGGTAATTCAGTTTGAAAAGGGAACTAGAATTTTCAGAAATCAAAATCAAATAAAACATGTTAACCTATTTTAACCAGAGGGTTTATTATTTCTTGAATAATGCGTAATTGCTTGTGTCATTGTGATATTTGGAGAGTCACTTTCGTGGTCGAAATCGCGATTATTTGTTATTAGTGAACATTTACGAGTTTGAAGACTATCCCAGTCGGTTTTGCGTGCAAAATTACTAGAAAAAGGCACACCACTAGTCCATGTCAGTTAAAACCTCAAAAAACCTTTTTCTTTTTTTAAAATTCATTTTGATTACAATTAAGTCAGTTTTAACAATTATTAATAACTTATTTCTAGTATCATAATTTAATATGCAGTCCTCTTGTACATAATAGGAGTTTCTTTTGTTCCAATAATTGTCAGTTCGCACTCCACTTGCGGTAAGGTACTTAATACGTCAAACGACAGTTCGAACGGCTTTTTATCTCTTTAGTATTCGAAAAAGGTTTTCAACGTCAAGATTTATTTTTGATCAATTTCGGGCCCGCACCATCCACTTATGCGTGAGCAGGGACGTAACCAGCCCGTATTTCGCCCGGGGCAAGAAATAAATTTGCCCCCCCCCCCCATAGACCCGATATCTCATGACTCATACCATCTTAATATACCAATGAACCAAAATATAAATATAATTAATTTGATTTATTCACAATGTATAAACTCTTTTACTAAAAGGAGGAAGGTTTGTTTAGTAAGTGCTCAATGTAAAATACCAAATAATTTTTATTACATTTAACAAACTAACAGATGATAAATACATTTTTGTACGAAATGGAAGCCCTAAACAAACTTCAAAATTAAAATTGTCGTTTTTTTTTGCTGCAAATGTTTTAGTGATGATACCATCAAAAGATAGTGCTGAAGCTATTTTGTGCTCTATTGATATGATGGCCAAGTTGCTTAGTCGTTGTTGTCCTGTCAAGTTCCTGATGTAGTTTTTTATTATCCTCAGTTTTCTAAAACTTCTTTCATTCGATGCTACACACACGGGTACTGTAAGAAAAATTCTCAAAGCTGTGGTTATATTGGGATAGGCGTCTTGGAGGCCGTTTTGGGAAATATAAACCAAAAGTTCGAATGGAGTAGACTCGCCTCATCAACTACCCTGCATGCGGCCGCTCAAGGCTAGTTCTCGCCTCGCGAAGTATACGTTTTCTATATCCTTTGTCCTTTCTTGTAGGCCTATTGCATTCCTTATTTATATTATTTTTCCTTTTATTAAATATTTTCAAATTTACTCCAAACGGTCATAATATTTAAAAGAACTTGGTAAGCTGTCATTTTTTTTCCTATTTGGCGCCCGGGGCAGCCGCTTGAATTTGGGACCACCTAGATCTCAAGTATAGTTCATCAGTGAAATAACGGATTTTTCACGTTAATCCTAAGGTTTTTTATACCCCATACGGCAAAACGACGTTACAGATTTGGAATTTACGGCCTTGAAACGTAAAATAAAATTTTAGGGAGGGTTATATAAATATGGTTACCAAGACCTAATATTGAAGATGATCGATTATTGAAACCAATAATAAATTTGTTAGAAACGAGCTCTGGAATCGAGCGTCTGAATATGACGAATTAAGTCGGACAATGTACATGGTTTGTATTTACTACCTACCTACTGCTTTTGAAAATGAATCAAAATATCAAGATTCTTATCATCGGTGGCGAATGGGTAATGAATAGTGGCGGTGTACGTACATTTTCAATAATCGGCACGAGCTGACAGCTCAGTTGATGCGAAGAATTAAGTAATGGGAGGGTTGGGGTTAGATGTGTTGACAAGCTCACACGATATTCGTGACCAGATATCCTCATGTTTCCTCTCGAAAGTTGTTTCTTGTCAATCAATTAACGGGACATTGATGTTATCGTTTATAATCAATGAAACGCGTCAGTCAAACGTGTATTTGTTCCTATTGAAGGACGTTTGATTAGAGAGGCAGCTCTAATGTGCGAGTATTAACTTGGGCGCTTATTTAGATCCTTTCAAACATCGTTCCTACAATTATTTTCAAAATATTACTATCGAGTTGTGAAATTTTTGTATGGAGTTGAACGTGGGTATGTTAAGAATTACTGATAGAACCCAACATACAATCATAAAACCCAAGTTAATCTCGGAGTCACTTTGAAATCCCGCAATCGGTACTCCGAGCCCATAAATGAGATATGCAACAGCTTTCTCTCCCTCTCTGGAATCCAAATAGTAACATTAGAATAAAAAACGCTGCAAATTCTTTCACACAGGTTTATTATTCAATTGGCTTGCGTACATGATTTGAATTTATACTAGGCTTTGGAGTGTGCGTGTTTCACAGGTGATAGAGCGATTGTTGAATTTCAGGAGATATGCATAGAGCACGTAAATCTGTTCTCAACCAAAATACCTATTTGGATTGATCAGTTGATCATATTTGTGTGCCTCCTGAAATTCAATAATCGCTCTATCACCTGTGAAACATGCACACTCCAAAGCTTCGATTATCAGAATGCTTCAACTCGTGTATCGGCTACAAAGCTTTTTAGGAGTTCACTCCAGTATCCACATTACTACATCACTACATCACTACGTCACTAGGTTATTGACATCAACACAAAAACAATAATAAACCAAAATAACGCATATGTTGGCACCATAAATCGGCCCATAGATCGGGAATGGTTTGACCTACGGACCTGGGGAGGGGCTCATGCGATTCCTCGTGGAGTGTTCTTCAAAAAGAGTGCAAATTCAGGCCGCCTTGACTTTTTTGAGGTTTTTAGGGATTTTAGAAAACTTTGACAACCCTTAAAGGGCACTTTAAACACTGTTTCTTACCGCTGACGAATTCATTGTTCAAAAGGTTCCTAGAAAAACCCTCCAAGATGGCAGGGCTATCACATATTTGCAAAAAATTGACAAAAAAGTTCTTTCCCTGTACAGTTCAATTGCCATGTAAGTTCCCTTTGTTCTCTACTTTCAGTCTCTCAATAGGATCTGTTAATATGCCATTAAAAGCGTTAAAATCTGGATTCCGTTTCATCAATGGCATTGAAATTGTCAAGAAGAAGTGTTCGATGCTGCAATAACTTGGTTATCAGTGAAGATTTGCAAAAATTTATTGAAATCGCGTACACCACCCCGCAGTTCAATGACAGTTCAAGGTGTGATCCCACAGCTCCGATTACCGTTCCGCCCCTTCTGTAGTGGCGCTCTTCCTCGTCGGAAATGAGCCCGTGAGAAAATATCGAGCCGGCTCAGATGTCTCGTCCCCGCGCCCGATCATAACCTTCCAGGTGGTTATAGGTGCTTCCCTAATGACCCTGCCGTGCACCCGTAACGCGAGACCCATTACAAAGCAGGCATTTACCGGGGACGACATTCACGAGGCGGGAGTCGGAAAGAATTTATATAAAACACGCGAAAAAAAAGCCAGACCTCCAGTTTCGGAGTTCTCACGGAAGGGGTTTTTATTTCGTTTTATTGTCGTAATAAATTGAGCGGTAGGCGAACACGAAGGTCTCGGGATTTTCCTCCTTGCGGCTTTTCTTACCGAACGGCTATTTTTCCACTTTTCTCGGAATGTTCGTGAAATGAGATACAAAAACAAGAGTTTGCAAACGAATGGGAAACTGAAACTTCACATTCTGATTTTGAGGGTAACTTTTCTTCACCGAGATCTATTAGCAAATTACGTCATTCGCAAACTGACTTTTACACTAAGCCATAAGGGCCATGAGGCCCCAACTGTCAATTCGTCCTGAAATGGTCTTCAATAATTCCTGCAATGCTCGACCGAGCTCGTAACGGAAGACTTTAATGAACATTCCAAGGCTTCAAAGTTATCGAACATGGATCTGGACATTTTTGGCATCCCTCAGTTATTGTGGATTGTGAATCAGTCAAAACAGAATTGCAGCTCGAACTGATTGAATATCAACGAAACGTTGAATGTCACTGTGGACTCACCAGAGTGAGTCCATGCCATTGGTTGAAGTAACTATTTCTGAAATTAAGTTCTACAAGGCCCTGTCGCAATTAAGTTTTTAGCACCATGGTCCACTGCGGCGGAACGGACTCTACGCTGAACTGCGGATGGGTATGAACTAAAGAAATCACGTGGGTTGGGAGAATCAACAGATTGGATATGGTAAAGGAGCTACGGAGCAAGGAACTGAAAGACGATTACTGCAGTGAAATTCCAGAAAGTTTCTCTGATCTCAAAAGTCAGAAGATTTAGAGGCTTGAGACAATCAATGCCAACACTTTGTCGAAGATGGTGCCAAAAAGGTCAACTGCTGCGCATATCATACAATTATGAAAATCGGTCTGAAGACCACGTTCAGCAAGCTGTAACTGCGTTGATGGCCTCTTTGCTATGTATCGACGAAAGAAGCATTGGGATGCTCGATGTCCACATGAGAATAGGTGAAAGAGGCCAGACCTTGTTGTTAAAACACCATCAGGATGTTGGATCATTGATGCCCACGTTGATTCTGGACAGTGTACATCAGCGAGGAAGGTGAAATAGCACCACAGGACTTCGTGAATGGGATGTTGAAACCAAATCCGTCAAGTGACTATGGGTATTGATAACCATATGGAAGGGAATTGGAAGCATCTGTCCAAGAATACAAGAAAGTGGGGTTTCCTTAATCTATTTTATGTTGGGCTGTGATTTGTGTGTTTGTAGTGCTTCATTGTGCTTCGCGGAGAAAAACGACGGACGGCGCAATGTCTGACAAAATGCCAAAAAACGGACAAAAAGCGAATTTTTGAACTTTTTCCCGGGTCAGAAGTGGTTATGCCTCTGAGTTCTTCTATGTGAAAGGCATTTACTACCCACGTTCCAGAGCCGCAGTCCAATCGGAATCCTCTCATTTATTGCTGACGATTGTGAATTGAGAGAATAGATGAGGACCCTATTGTCCATGCTTCCACAATAATACTGAGCTACTACATTTTTTCATCAGAATGAATCATTGAATGATTTTTTCTTCTAAAGACGTGAATATCCAAGTTTAGACCATTTTAGTGTTTTTTTGTCTCAGTGTCTTGTCTTTTTGATTTCGGCTGTGATGAGTTAGTAGGGACGTATACGAAAGTTCGATACAACAATCAGGTTCCTAAACTTGCAACATTTGACTCCTCACTAATTTGATCCTCGAAATCTTGGGATACGCGACATTCCGCTTTGCATACAAGACCATTCAGTGTCTCTCATTGTTTCTTCGTGTAATTTTGATTGCTTCTTCCAGATATCAGTCAACAAATATATGTGGAAGAGGTGATGTGAGCGCGATGGTGCGAATAGCTATAAAAACGAATAGTGAATAGAAAGAGAATAGAAATTTTAAAAAGTCGACGATGCGACTGAGCGATAACGAGGGGTTTGATTCGCTTGATTCGATTTGATTGATGTCTACGGATTTCGATTAAGCGTTTTCCCCATTTTCAAGCGGTTGTCGTCCAATTTTAACTTTAAGATTTTTAAATCATTTAGAGAAGTTGTTACTTCAATTTACTGAAATAATATTAGGTAACTCCCAATAAACACCTAATCAATAGCCTGATAAATTGAAAAAAAAAACATATATCTGAAATAATTTGTCTGTTAAATGAAGGTATCCAATTTCTTAGGACTTGAAGATATACATATATTATCCCTGGTAAGTATCAACTTTGAGGTCATTTCATACGATTTACAATGGGAAACCACATTAATCACAGGCTGAGTTTTTGAGAAGTATTTTTATCATACATTGAAAAAACGTAATTAAGATATAAGTTTACAGGCTTTAATTGATTGGGTTGAACTGGAGAATACATACCACGAAGGCTCTAGCCCAGAACTACTCATAACCCAAATTTGGTATCCCGATCCCAATAAATTACAAGAGATATTCAATTTTGACCACTCTTTAGTGAGCCTGTCCCATAATGAGGCGTACGAGAGGCTTTTTAAATTCGATTTTCGGGTTCGGGAACTTTGAAAAATTAGAACAACAAATTTTGAAGGTGTTACATTTATTTTTCTTGGTTTCTTACAAAGGTTTATCACTGACAATAATAAACCAAAATTCTCATTTACAGTTATGCAAATGTGCACACTAGATACTTCAAATCAATATGTAAAATTAACCATATATGGTATGTACATTCATAAATTTAAATAAAATTATGTAGGTACTCATTCATTTGATATACAAATACTAATAATAACATTTTTTCTTTGGCGGAAACGAAAGCAGGTGTCATTATGTCGACTTTATCATAGGTACTCATAAAAAAGGTGTAGACACCTATAATTGTTCTAAATTCTCGGATTACATTTTTAACATGAAAACTGTTTTTTTAAATTACCGAATCTGTAAAATACTATAACAGAGAAACAAAACATCAATACTCCATCGTATCATTTGTTATTAATTACCACTTCCCTCACTTCAACAGTAATGAATTGCATAGAACAAGAAACAACTGGATTTTGTAATTTTCGTAGGTTATGTTTCTATGCTGGCAAGGGGATCGAGGTGACGTTAGTATCTTACAGTTTTCTTGATTAGATACAGTTTGGTTTGTATAGATATTCAGAATCGATTTTATATAATATACATCATATTTATATCGTACAAATGTCGATCGGCTCAGAAGTTCGTTTATGGTGGAGCAAAAGTTGCCTCAGGGATTGGGCCTCTTCTCTTAGCGTGAGGACCTGAGCGCGGAGGACGGCGTTTTCGTGTTCCAACATGCTCGCTCGCAGAGCTATCTGCAATGCAAAGTTGATATCCGAAATTCAATAGTGGTATTAAACATCAGAAACTATTCTTTCTGAATTATTTTTGAATCATCTCTCGTGAAAGATTAGAGAGTAAACAGTTTTGAACCGATAAAAAAAACGTCTGCCAAGTGGGTGTGGCACATAGCTTCCTCGTATCGATAACATGACTGTATAGATCATTGAAAATAATTATTGACTAAAGAACTTCGTTCAATTAGGCGAAGTAAATATTGAATTAGGGTAAATTTATTGTTATGCAGGAGAATAACTTGAGAAAATAAAGGTAGGCTTGTTCAACTATTGAACAAACTATAAAATATACCCTGAAAATTTCATCGAAATTGGTCAAGAACTCCCGGAGTTACGCGCGTAACAAGGATTTCACGTTTGCGCATGCGCAGAGGCTACTATTGATCCGGGGGTCATGAAACGCATAGGGGACCATCTACACATCAAACTGAAAAATCCCTGATAAGTTCATCAAAATCGGACTATAACTTCGTGTAGTTTTGCCCGTAACAAGGATTTGCTGACAGACAGACAGACACGGAACCAAAATTGTTCAGGAAGGTCTAAAACGCAATATGCGAGTGGAATTTTTGATTATGGAGACAAAAAAATTTTCACATTCCGAAAGTGAAAACAATGCTTCCGCTACCTTGGTAGACTCGGAAGCAATAGGTGCATTTCTTTTCCTCCTTGCCGTGTTAACAGTGCAAAACACTTTTAAGCTAGGGGTGGCAAACACGCGGCTCTCGAGCCGCATGAGCCTCCGGGCCAAAATGCCAGGCTCTTTGCCTCTTATCATTATTTCGTATACTGTGGCTCTTTGCTAGTTTGGATTTTGTTTTAGATACATCGTCTTTCGATACTCATTCCTATGTCACAAGTTAGTGAAGAGGGAAACCTCTCTCAAGGTGTTAGTTCTGAGTACTTTCTAGATTTTAGGAAAACCCGTGCGAAGTGACTTCCGTCACTTCTGGGAAAACCCCTCTGAAAGTCAATGTTCCTTTATGAGTTCGGGGAAACCCCCTCCTTTGGCTCACAAAAGATCCGACAAATCCCATTGAGATTAACATCCCATCACTCCAACAAGGTAACAAAAAACACCTAACTGAGCATGTTATATTATGTGTTTAATATATTATTGTTAAAATTATATGCTTTTGTGTGGTGCGGCTCTTTGACTCTCACAGTTTAAAATGTTGGCTCTTTTTGTCGAACTTGTTCGCCACCCCTGCTCTAAGCCTTGATTCATTTCTAATTTAAAATGACCTTAAGAAAGTTATTGAGATGGTAAGCATTTTATACAGAAGCGATTATCAACATTAAAAACAGAAGCAATTGCTAAAATTGTCTCTATTGCAAATAGAAACTACCATTTTGATTGCGGAGGCACTGATACAATTTTTCGTACATAGAAGCAAAGCATAGATGTGCAAATACGAGTTAAAGCGTTTTTTTGCAGAAGCAATTGTCGGTATTGCAGACAAATCATTGCTTAAAGCTTTCTCGGCATAATAAATAAAAGTTACTGCCTTCAAACAGAGACGAGAGCTACATTCATCCCAATCAAAAGCTATTGTTGGCATTGCAAACAGAAGCAACAGTTGTCATGATGACAAAGCCTTTCTCGTAATTGTAAATCGAAACAATTTGCAGCATTACTTACAAAAGAGATGGTCGGCATTGTACATATATGGGAGCAGTTGTCGATATTGCTAAACAGAAGCAATCACTGTCAGCATCACAAACAGAAGTTGTTGCTCGCTATCATCTCAACCGTATACATGCAGTTGGCATTGCAAATAAGAGCAGAAGCTGTTTTCAGTATTGCTAACAAAGTAATTGCTCCTTAGAATTCTTGGATAGTCAATAACAGCTTTGGATGCATTGCAAAAAGAAGCAACCGTTGGTTTAACATCCAGAAGCTGTTCCTGGCATTGCTAAGAGAAAGATTGCTGTCAGCGTTACAATCAGGAACGATTCTAGTTATTGCAAATCAAGGCTAAAAGCGATGGTCGCCATTGTATAGATGAGCGTCATCAACTTATACTTGTTCGTTTACCTGGTCTTCCCTCATTCGTCTGGCGTCTCTCGATTTCTTGGCAGCTTGGTTGTTCCTTTTCCGCCTCTCGTAGTACTTGTCATCTTTCTGTTCGTCAGGGATCGGCTTCTTCTCGCTCCGCGGCCTCCGCAGCGACCCCACGGATTTCAGAGGGAAATTGGGTAGCGCACCTGCAGCAAATGGAAAAAGTGTCATCCAGTGTTAGTTGAAGGGTTGGCAGAACGACCTCAATGCTCTTATTGCTCAAACTCGTTTAGGATTATTTGTTTTGTATGTTTCGGGTCGATTGTGCTGCGGCAGAGTTGCAGAAAAAGTTCTAGACCGATAATGCACCACCAAGAAGTTCATAATTGATTCCAAACATCTAAACGGACCAAGCAGAACATCAGTTGCACAACATAATCCAAGACTGTAATGAAGAAATGCAAGGGGGGTTTCTGTTTGTGGTTTCAGTGTTTCTCCTTCCTTTCTGCAGTGTTTATTAAACCTATTGTGGGACCACTTTTACGTTCTGAAATGACGATAATTTGATAACTGAAAATTTATGCAGATCTAAAACCATTCCCAGTCGATTTATGGTCCAAAATTACTAGACAATGACACCCCACTTGCTTATGCCTGTAGAAACCCAGAAAAACATGTTTTGCACGTTTTTTTCCCTATCCATTTGGGACGAGCTTGAGGCGCAATTACACTAGGCCAGTGGGCAGTCCAGCTGAATGGCGGTAGTACCCGTTCAGCTGTAGCCAATTCAACGGGCTCCAGTAACTGGTCAACTGTTGACCAAAAACCATGGAGGCTGCCACGCTTTCAATTAAGTGAGTGTTTGTGCGATGTGTGCTGTGATTTTGTGCTAGAATCGTCAGAAGTGCTCCTAGAGGCTTTAGAGGATGAGGTAAAAGGTAGAGGAGGTAAAACGTTTTGCCACCATTACATTGCTGGGTTGTATTCAGATGACATCGCTCCGGCTGTAACAGGCTTCTCCCACTGGTGGCATAACAGTTCTTTGCACAATCTGCCTGAAACTATCCATGAGACTGGTGAGTAAAGCATAGCGATTCGAGGCAGCAAAGAATGAATTCAGTAAGAATATTCATCCTACAAAACTGGGGTGTGCAGGAAGATCTCTTATCAGCCCGGCCATAATTTGTAGGGTTCTCTTCTGTGCTAGTGGAGTGCAGCGCCCAACGGAGTTACCCTGCAAGAGTGTACCTCAGCTTGTGTGACCCCAGAAGTAGGCAGATTACAAAGTTTTCACAATTGTAGAGGACACGGAGAAAGTCTCTCTATGGGGCATGCAGAAAACAGAGGAAAACCGTTTTCCGTCTGACCCATCAATAGTTGACGGTAGTACATATCCTCAGATAGTTGACTGTGATGGACGATCTGCTTGATAGGTCAATAAAACATCTCCTGAGTTTAAAGCAGGTTCAGGGTTAATCTATTTCTGGCGCACCAATCAAGAATCTTATTTAGGACGACCTCAAACCCAGCAAAATTTGGCCACATGAATCTCTGAAGAATCTGGGGTCGCTTATTACCATCATATCTTCCGGCCTCCGTTTAATACCAGTCGGTACAAACAGTGGACTTCATAAACCACTGATGAGGCGCCAATGGCTGGCGAACAATTGAGCACCTGAACTTGAAGTGATTAAAAAGGTTCATGCTCGAAATGATTAAAACACAAGGCTTGCATGAGTGGTGGCCTGGTAGGTGGTGACCAGCCACTCACTAATAATAAATGGATAAGAGTGTAAGCCCCCCGTCGTATGCGAATTCGTTACTACCTCATCAAACATTTTCTCAGATATTCTTGCCAAACTATCAAGGATAACTCCAACTAACGAACGGACAACGATAAACTCACGTTCCCAACTTCATCTGAGTAGTCCAGTTTATATCCGTCCTTACCATGAAATTTTCATGGGCTCGCATCTGAAGCAATCCATTTGCCTCGTCATTCGCGGTCATTTGGATGTTCATCAAAACTCTACGAAAAAAAAAGTCGTCCTTTTTCCTTTCGTGTGTGGGGTATTATAACTGCTTTACCGTTTTTGATCCGACCTCAGGCAATACGGCATAATTCGACTTTCCCGAATAAGAAAAAGGGGCGGGGGAGAGGTAGGATGACATCGAGCGGGTTAATAGCGGATCGTTAAACTTGGAGCGGTCGGAGAGCAAATCGGAGTTGTTTCCGAGTTTTACGGCATAAACTATTTCCCGAAGGTCTGTTAACACAGGAAGGGGGCGCAGGTCGTATAACGAACTTGTTATAATTACGCCGTAATAGCGGCTGTGGGTTTTCGGAATAATGTTTTAATTTCTCGTTGCCTGCCTGGCGGAGATTATCCGTATTATCAATAATGGAAGCCCGGCGATAATTATTGTCAAAGGGGGAGGGATCATCGTGTCTGTCTTGGAAAATGACGGATAATGAATGATGAAAGTTTCGCGATTGGAGAAACTACAGACAACGGGTTTGACAATGCGAAAAGAGCGTTTTGAGGTAATAGAGTCTGCACATGGCTTCGATTTGTAATGATTTTTAAATGAAGATTCAGAATTTCTCAGCTCCCATGCGATAAGACGTTCTTTCTTCTATTATTTTACATCCGAGTCTACCTACAGCTCTGTTTTCACTTTCGAAAGATGAACACACTACAAAATATCACACAAAGATTTGTTATTTCTCTATTTTATAACACAACTCTGCATAATTGTGTCTTTTTTGAAAACTACGATGAGTTTTCGCAAGAGTTTTTCGTGCTAAGGCAAAACCCGTAGTAATTCTTTGTCTATTAAGTAGAACTGTCTTGCAAATTTGCGCTCATAGTCGTATGTTTAAAACTGGGAAAATGGGTCCATACCGCATTGATTGAGTTGCCACGTCTGAAATCAAGGGGAGTTTATTTGTGAATATTTGTTGAATCACACTATATCTGAGTTCTGTAAACCACTAATGTTGCAGGTATTTTAAAGATCTGTACTCCGTACCATGACTACCACTTGTCAGAACTGTTTAAATCGTCTTCATCTTTTGCATTGGGTTTGTGGAAGTTACGTGGCATCAAAAAAGCATTTGCGGGAAATGCATACTTCTCGTAGTTGGGGGATCGAGATAAAACCAGGGCTAATCACAATGGCTGTCTTGCGCAGTGAGTGCTACTGGCAGGGGAAAGTCAATGCCATTTGCCGTATCCTTGAAAGGGAGTATTGGATACAATATAAATTATGATTACTCTTGCAAAATACAAGTGAGCGGCTTTTCTGCTAAGAATAAAAGCGCTATCGTCTTCCCTGATTTCCCTTCTGCAATTAGTTCCACCTAGTTCCCATTCCTTCAGCTTGCTTGATCGAAGCTGCATCTGAAGACAGCAGCCATGTGTCCGTAGCTGTTCATGAGGATCCTACCTAAGAACCTGTAGTTGACTCCCCACCAAAGCTCAAACTCAATGACTTGGAGATTCAAACTTGACCAAAATATGCAGAAAAAGTCTGGTCAAAGCTGAAATCGAAAAGTTCACTGGAACCTGGTATCGTATTTTCTATATGCTTAACTCGAAAAAGACTTATACCAGTGGTATGCTGTAATATTCCAAGTTTGATGGGATTCTATGGGTTTGAGTGCCAACCCAACTGCGGTTATTCGTATGCTCATCCAAGAATAAATAAAATAAATTAACGTATTGGTAAATAATGCTTGCATCTTGAAATGGTCTGGAACCGATTCCTAAGCAGTTATTTTTCTCTCATGTTTGCGTTGTCTCACACATGGAATACATTTGACAACGGTGTTTTATCTTTGAGTCACCCGTTTCTTCTGAAGATTAGTTTCGCCTAGTGATATTTTAAACATTGAAAGTAATTTTAGATCAGTGATTGGCGGAAAAACTAGATATGATAGGAACATCCTGCAAACCTATTTGAAACCAGCGCGAAAAATCCATTTGCAATCACCGGTTTCTTTTCATTTATCACAAAAAGAGTTATGTAATCCCTGAGTTGTGTAATCCTTCTACTTGAATCACTGATCTACGTATATTTGGCGTAGTCTGTGGTAAATTTAAAAAAAATTTATTGGCTTTACGCCATATTGTGTAATACATTTTTCATGAATACACATTTTTAGTAATCTGATAATTCTCGATGTTTTTATGGATCACAGTTGACTTTACTAGGGTATCTGTAAGTTCTTTGTAGACCAAATAGGAATAACAACGGATGTGTCCTCTTCGTAATTTGGAAATGATTTTTATGAAGTCTTCATCTTCAAGGTTTCGTTGGATGTAGTAAAGTATGAGTCATTGATTTAGCTTAATGTTTTTTGAGAATTCGATAAAAGAGTATCACTATTTAATAGAATTTAAAATGATAATATTTAATTTAATTAATTTTTTAAATAATGATAAGCCTTTTCGATAGGACTTGTTGGGGTTTAATATGTCCTGTTGCTTGAGTACGTACAAGAATGAGTGTCAACTCCAGTATTTATATAAAATCCCGAACCATATTGTTCGCCCCTGCACCATGTCAACAACCAGTAAAAAAAGTATTTCGTCTAAAAACTAGGAGTTGTCCGTTTGGTTCAATTATTTTCGGCTTTGATAATAATATTTCTCGAAGTTAAAAGCGTGAAAAATATTCAATCAAGGGATGCTGTAAACTTCCTAGGGTTGTTAAGCGTTTTTTTGCAACAAAAATGAAGTGAATCAGGGGATCATGAGAGTGAACTCGCTATGTGTGGCCGTTTTCGCTATCGCCGAGGCGGCAGTCATCCTAGGGTTGGTAAAAAGATCATAAACTAAAAACGTATATATATAATTAGATTTATTCACACGAGATAGCCATGTTGAAACCCAATTAACGTTATAATTAGGTAGGTACCGCTTGTTTAATTTCCCCGAATAGTCAAGTCTTGTTCTTGGAACAGTTTTGCCAACTATTTGAGAACAGATTAACTTATAACCAGACAAAAATTTCCGTATTTTTCTAAATAACTATAGGTAGGTACTTCTGCGTTGAGTTGACGTACCAGAAAATTTCATTTATCATAATTACAAATATATTATGAAGTACGAATAATTCGCCAACAACCATAAAAATGAAAAATATATCGACCTTATCGTGAAAAATTAGTTGAAGTGTATTCCAACCACCATAATACATGTGGAATACACTGTGACTGATATATATTTTATTTCCACGTAACTTTATAACTAAATTTAATCGATTTCCTTTGAACAAAATCCAAAGATACTCTCCACACGAGAGACGTGGGGTCAACGTAAAAATCGAACGTCAAACGTAATATTTAATAAATATTATTTATAGTTTTTACATCTCTTATCAGGTTCAGCAAAACGTATAATAAATCCGTAATGCAACAAAGGTGAAACCAAGATCTCATAATATATGTTCGGGACATATTTTTACACTTAACATCTCTCTCACATTGATGTACAGTGGAGCATAGAATTGTTGACATCTTTACACTTCTAACCTACCTTATTGTCTATCGAGTACAAAATGCCATTAGAATTGATGTAGCACTGTGTTGATACGAATGGAGACCAGATTTCATAGGTGGCAATATAGATAACAGTCCAGGGGCAAAGGATGACGTATGGGGGATAGACGATTTGTATACTTAATTATAGAGGGAGGTTGAAAATTGTAGATAGAAAATTCCCAAGTTCATCGTTTCCAAAGTCATATTCAACACTTCCTGACAAAACTCAGCATGTTTTCTGTCAAATTTGACATTGCCAGATTCAAATTCATCATTTCTCGATTCAAACTCATAGGTTTTCTGAGTCATATTCAATGTTTTTCAAGTCATTCAACAATTCCTGACTCAAATTAAACATGTTCCCTGAAAAACTCAACATTGACGGACTCATGTTCTTCATTTCTCAAGTCAAACTTGTGACGGATATGGCTAGTTGGTCCTTCTCGATTCTTGAATCCGTCGCCTTGGGAGATGAATCAGACCAATTCCCAAACTCAAACGCAATCATTTCTGAAGTCAAGTTCTAAATTTCTCAAGTCAAATCATCATATCCCATGTGAGCTCATTCCCGAGTCAAACTCAAAACGCAAACCAACATCTTCCTGATCAAAATCAATACTTTCTAACGCCGATTCAACACGTTCCAAGTCTAATTCAACATTTTCCACGCCAACTCATTTCTGAGTTAAACTTAACCCGTTGCCAAATTCAAATTCATCGTTTCTCAACTCAAAATCAACAAATGTTTTAAGTCAAGTTTACCGACTCAATATTTCCTCACTCAAATTCATCATTTCTGAAATCACGGTCTAAATTTCTCATGTCAAATCAACATTTCCGAAACCGAACTGAATAATTTTCCGAGTCGAATTCAATTTTTCCCCATGCCAAGTTCTGAATCACTTGACATTTTCTAAGTCTCTTTAAACATTTCCCAACCTTTTCCCAAGTCGTACTGGTTTTTCTCGCTGATTAACTTGACACTTTATATTTTTCATTTCACCCATTTTGTTTGAGATAATCACAAAATGTAGTAATTTATACCCAACATTGATGGTATGCGATCTGTGTTTTTCATCGTCAGCCCTCGGTCTACTCTAAATTTTACACTAAAAGTAAAGTGTAAAAGTCTTTTAGCACCCCTCAGATAGACGAGGGATTGGTGAGCGAACGGCTTGTGCAGTAAATACCCTCTGAAATCAATTTTTTTGTGATTCCGCGTTTTTAATAGTTAATTTCTTAAATGTTATCCCTTGGGGTTGATTCATGAAGATTCCAAGATAACTGTCACATTCTGGATCGATGTTGGGTTTGATCCAAAATTTTGTAAACTTTTGTTCAGTGGTGTTGAAAACTAAAACTTCGGACGGCGGACGGGTTTCTTTTATTCGATTTTCGAGCTGTTATGTATCTTGGAAAGTAACCTAACAACTTTTGAAGAAGAGAGGGGGGTAGGGTTCGATTTAAAAGGTTGATTACTGAAAATTATCGAACGAACTTAATCTACACACTTAATATAACTATCATTTCACTAAAAACCACCCTGTATGTATGGCTTTTTCTTTTGGTACTATACCATCATGCATTCCTTTTTTATTTTATTTTCTCTCTTTCATCTTTCTTTATTTTATGTTTTTTTTTAAATCAAATTTTGAAGTTTATGAGAGGAATTCATGTTTACATAAATGTAAACCATATGCTACCCATTTGCTTGACATGGGAACCATGAGGTTTATTTGTAATTTTGACTAGGTAGCCAATAAGTCTCCTTTTAATCAAGTTTCTCTAACATGAAGTTCGCAAAAAAACATTTAAAAAATCTGTCCGAAGTGTCTTTTTTAAATGTTCTTCATGAGACTTGCTGAGATCCAGACAGATTCATTCGATATCCCTTCCATCAAGCGTCCGTCATGTTCGCTGATACTTTCTTCATAGTTCTGTGAATTATTGGAGTCTTGCATTTTCAGATAAGCTTGTTTCTCTTCCGCCTCTCGATCCAACGCTGCGTGTAATTAGAGTTGCTTCAATTCCTGAATATCTCTCTTAATCACTTTTGCTTTTCTTAATTATCTACCAATTGTCTCCCCATAACTGGAACCCATCACAATGGCTGGACTTCTATCTTGTATTCATGCCGCTATTCGTGTGACCACTCCCTCCAATACAATCTTTGGGAAGTTCCCAACCTCAATATTTTGGTTCTTCAATTCAATTGTAATCTCATGAAGTAGATTATTTGCAATAATTGACCTTAAAGAAGTGATTTTCACGACCCCCTGAAACTCTTATGATGTTTTCATTATTTTTCAGAGCACAAGATCTGCCTTCAAATGATGCAGCTAAACAAGATCATCCTCGTGTGGAACGGGAAGACATCAGGTATCCAAAGTAAGTTGGAATCAAAACAGCATTTTTGTTCTTGTGTACGCCCCTTGTCCAAAATCTTTTGGAATAATGAAGAAGACCCTAATCGATGAAATGGATCTCATAATATGTTGAAGAGAAGATGCGAAGAGTTCGTACCTGATGTTGAAGATCTTCTAGAAAATGTGAAAGGCTATTCGAGAAACGTGTCAAGAGTCTTCAGGAGTTTTGGATGATTTGCACTTCCTCTAGCTCTGTTTACTGAAACAGCAACTGCCAGAAGTTACAAATCCAAATTACCGACTGGAAGGCAGCAAACTTGAAAACATCGGAACCTTAGCGCAGGTTTTCAAACTCGATTTAGCATGCTGGCTTCTGCAAAAAAGGCTCTGGCTGCTGATGAAAGAATCGCAGTTTTCTTCTATAGTGCTCTTTTACATTTCCTTAACCCCTTTCATTTCCGCTTCTCATATTCAAGTTTATTCTCTGTATCACCCAAAATTTCCTAATTGTTCATATGCTTAACGGTTTCCTAAACAAAGTTGGATTAATTGATTGGTACAAATATTAGAAAAAACTATATTTGATAAGTAGGTATTTATATGTTAGGAGTTTGAGCCTCGTTAATGTTTCAGTGTTGCTAGTAAACTGATGTTTATTGAGGTAGGTGTAGGTCTTATTTTATATAATTGTACTTAGAGTGAATTAATCATTGAACATTTGAGTGTGATTTATATGCAGGAAAAATGAGTCAGAGATCTTGCAGTTTTGATTTTAACGTCTACGTGATTTGTTAGCAATCTTGGGTTCACTCCATTTCTGTATGCACATTTCAGACGTGTGAAAGTGTTGAAAAAGAGAAACTACCATGGAAGACCGTCTGACGAAGTTCAATTAAATACAGATGATATTCGTCTACAAATGGTCGGTGATAAGGTAAAGCATGTACCTCGTAAAAGAAAGTTCTTGACTACGTCGGAAAGTTACTTTGAGGCGATAAGCCTCCGCCCCGAAGAGAACGCAAACTTTGAGAAACAAGAGGACAGCGAGAAGAGTTGCTGTGGCGGAGTGACAGCTCTCAAGTGTGACGTGCAAGGGATGGCGGTCACTTTGGCAGA
Organism: Creontiades dilutus; assembly: GCA_031894815.1. Lineage (NCBI taxonomy): Eukaryota > Metazoa > Arthropoda > Insecta > Hemiptera > Miridae > Creontiades > Creontiades dilutus. The sequence goes on from JAVIWC010005620.1 coordinate 1,005,286, forward strand.
ATCTGCTGGCAAGAATGACCATGATGTAAAATCCAAAGCCATCCAACCTCACAGGGTCTACACTCAACATCTTCATCCGAGAATGTCAAAAACAGTTGATGGTTCAATGCCACCATTGAATTACAAGGCGTTTACACCCTCAGAATCCTCCACCGTTGCACCTGATTGCCCAAGCAACCTGGAAAACATGTTTGTTTGCACTAAATGCCGAACCCACTATATCGTCAGAATGAATATCGTGGAGTCCAAATGTGAAAAGGAGTGCATCCCTCCCAAAGGTCGAGAGAATAGAAGTGTTATTAAAAGCTCACGTACAGTTTTGGACGAGTTGAGGGGCAAGAGAGAACAATCTACCGAGACTCCTACTCAAAGCAACGGTGAATGTACCAACAGCCTTGATACTATGTTTCAATGCCCGAAATGCCTCACCTGGTACTCTATCAAGATAAATTTCAAAGAGTCCAAATGCTGTACTGACAATGGCAATGGAGGTGGAGGTAACCACGACCCAGATGAAAACAGGGATAAAAGAGAAAATAGTAGAGCATTAATAAGAGTGAAGCCATGCTCAGACGATATCATATGCACTACTACTGCACCTCAGGCAACAACAGCTGCAACCTGCCTAAGCAATATCGAACATATGTTTAGATGCAATAAATGTAAAACTCACTACATAGTAAGGATGAACATGAAAGAATCCAAATGTGCAGGGTCAGGGCCTCCAGCGTCTGCCGCACCTGGACCAGCATCGTCCAGTAAATTGGGCCGAATGGAAGATCAAGATCTTGGAATAGAGGAAAATGGATTTCGGAGAAAAGTACCTAGACCATCCTACCAAAGAAAATTTCGGAAGCAGTCGCTTCCCTCCCTGCTTTAAATATAAATATAATCATGTAAACCCTCTCTTCTAGCATATCGTCGAACTGTATTATTTCAATAACAATAACTTGCAAATTAGTTAGCAGTAAAAAGTTTAGTAGTAGATTCTTCTCTTAGATTCGTTTCCCCAACAGTAAGGTGAATTTCTTGCAAATCATTATTTAATTGATACACGTGAATAAAAATAAATCCTAAATTGAAAATATATTAAAATAGGGTTTGTTTCATTAGATAACTTCTGAGGAAGGAGAAAATGTCAGGGAACGGTCCAGCGTCTGGTTAACATCCCCTTTCTGGATCTTTGATACTGTCTCTGAAATATCTTTAAATATTTTATTTGTCGCAGATAGCCATAACTTTACTGCTTCGCCTTCATGTATGACTATCCCCATTTCAGACATGTGAGTGTAATGAAAGGGAGGGGACGCATCTACAATGCCAGACTGAGTGAGGAAACTAATGAAGATTCAGCAATGTCTTATAGGCATGATGACAGACTCAGACATTACAAGCCATTGAAGAAGTTCCCTTCATACACTTCAGAATCGAATTTGGAAGGCACGGATAAAAGAAACAAAAACCAGTGGGGTTATATCGCTCAAGAGATAAACAGCTTAGCAAAGCAGACAGATAAAAGCGAGAAGATCGATCAGAACAAAGGAAAACCAGGTTATAACGATTTCGAGACGACTAACCCTCCGGTTTCTACTTATTTAAGTCCGACGCGCACAATAAACAAGCACCACCGACCGAAATCCGAAAGCACGGCGACGGAAAAACCCGCCGATTGTCCGTCCAATTTGGACATCGTGTTTGTCTGCACGAAATGCCGGGCGCACTACTCGGTTCGAATGAACATCAAGGAGTCCAAATGCAATAGCTGCGGTAGTGGAGGTGGACCCCAACTTGGTGAGATTCCGAACGTCCGAGATAAACTGGAAAGCAGGATGAGGAAGAAAACTTACCAACAGTCTCAGCAGAAAGAACTAGATAGAATGCACAATCCATATCTTGAACAAAAATAAATATATAATATGACTGAAAGTAACTGAACGTACCTAATGACTACAACATCATCGTTTTCTGAAACCTGTAGGAAGTATAAATTAGTTTTCATTAAGAATTAGAACTGTCTTGATATCTCGACGTGAATTCTGCTTATCATTCTGGTAGTTTTTTGTAAATATAATGGGACATAAGGAAAAATATAGTAAATGAATAGGGATTATGTTCTAGAGGAAAAATAGTACTTGGAAACTTGTTTTTGTAAATCAGCTCACCAGTGGTGTTTTCTTCAAGAGCAAATGTTAGTTAATGACGTATCTTATTAGGTATGTTTGTATGTACTCGTATTATGTTAAGAATCAGTTGACTTCAAAACCATCCGAATCCCTCACTCTGGTTCGTACGTATTTCAGACATATGGTTCATTTGAAGGGGAGGGAACGCCACAACAATGACTTGGCTAAGAATATCATTTACGTCCCGATCAGCACCAAAGCCAAATATTACAAAAGTAAAGGCAAATTGCCTCCCGGAATAGACGACACTGCTTCCGCGTTCGCTCCAGGGAATGCGAAAACCAAAATCAACTGGAGCGAAATCGTTCAGGAAATTAACAACCTGTCCAAGGTGAATCAAAAGGATCATTACAATGTGAAAGTCGAACCAGGCGATAAGTCCCCGACTGCCTACGTTGTCACTATAAAGAATCCTCAAGGAGGCAGAAGAGGAGTTCTCCATACGGGGAAAGCCGAGTGCGGTTGCTCGAACAATCCACAGAACCAGACTACCAGCGATGAAGCTGCTACTTGTGCCAACAGTCTTGAAAACACGTTTCAGTGCACTAAATGCAAAACGTTCTTCTTGGTTAAACTATTCTTGAAAGAGTCCAAATGCAACAGTGGTGGTGGTTGTATTGGTGGAAACTGCAATCGCGCCAGTAAAAATGACACCAGAGTGAAAAGAGACAAAGTGAATGGAACGGAACCGGCAAAGCCTAAACTCTGTAACTGCACGGCGGATTCGTGTCTTTGCAAGAAAATGATGGAGGCCCGCAAGGATCCAGAGCCTTCCAAACCAGTCAGCGATCAAGATAGCGCAGGTGCGGCCTCGCCCAAATGTCCAAACAGCCTGGATACCATGTTTCGCTGCCCCAAATGCAGAGCTCACTACTCAGTTAGAATGAACTTCAAGGAGTCCAAATGCCCGGCGTGTTCGGACGATAAACCTGAAGGTCGAACAGGCAGAGCTATTCACTGTACATGCCAGGAAGGGATCGGAATCTAGTCTCATCGCTGAAACTCAATCGAATATTTCGCTTCTGCCCAAAAGTCAAAATAAATACCCTCTAGCAAAACTCATCAAATGTATTACAACATAATCGTTATTTCACCCTTTGATTATAGTTTTTCAGTTGTCAGTTATGTTAATCAATTCAAAAACTAACCCTCTAGCTAAATTCACAATTTATTTCACGGAATGGGGGCGTTTCACATAAATGACGCCTATTTAAATCTGCTTTTTTCATTTATATGTGATGTGAATGCTGCTTATCACGCTTCTCGTTTCTGGATGCATCAAAGCTCCAAATAAATGTTTTTTCCATGATATTCTTAGAACTAATTCATAACTAAAAACGTATTCGTATGTTCGAGTTAGTAATTCTCCTGTGACTTGTCATACATCTTGAACTTGAAGACATCTGAAGATCGTCAGCCACTACGAGTAATGCCTACCGTTAAGTCACAACCTGGAGCAAAAGTGTTGAAATATCGCAGAATCAGTTCACTCATATTCTGTCTTTCTGGGATATCCTGTACTTGCCAAGCTGCACCATGTACAAATATGTACAAGAGACTGAGCGAAAATATGACTGCCTAACAGTGCCTTCTGTGAGGACCACAAAGACATCTTACTGCTGGGGAAATGAAGACATCGTACTTGCTGGATTCTTCTAGTTCAAATAGAGTCAACTACCTAAAAATAGGGAACCTTCAACTACTTGTATATTGTTTTCAAAGAACTCGCTATTGTGCAATTGTTTATATCTACTGTAATCTTTAGATAATAATTAACAAGCAGAAATGCAGTTCTCTAAGAAGCAGACTACGTTTAAGGTCGCCTATTCTAGATTTTGATTGAAAGAAAGAATATTTATTTTAAAGGGCTAAAAGTTTTATCGAAAAACTTCGATTCATTATTGACAGCTATTCTGAAAATCTCGTTTTTGCCTACTTCAAGTTGTAGAGGACATTTGTTCACAAACCATCGACGCAGCCAACGGCGTTGGTCATTTCTTGATCGAATGTTTAAGATGATAGGCTGTCAACAATCAAACGTGATCACGTTCCTCAATGATCTCACTGCCTTGGATGATCATCAAGATGCTCACCTCGTTCGGAGCACATTTTGCTTCTAAGGTTTGGAATCGTTAACCTGCAGCAGTGTTGGCCTTGGTGGTTGGGGTCACAATAAACTATTTCCAGGCTGATAGATGTATTCAAGAAATCCGCGAAAATGCCAATCATCCCCAATAATCGTACTGCCTTCATAAACTGACCTATCTGGGATTGTTTCGAATCTCTCAAATGTATCGCTGTAGATCAAGTGGGAAGACTGAGAAAGGCAGGAAATCATCGATTCAATAAAACTCTACTTTCTTTGAAGGCTAACCACAGCAGTAGCTAAGATCAGAACAGAAAATGCTCCCTTGTCGCCTGTGAGTTTGAAAAATCAGATCATATTTCATTAGAGCTGTCAGCTGGTACTCCAAAAGGATTTAGAGAACATACTGCAAACCTGGCAAAAGAAAGGACCAAATGAGATTTCGGCAAACCATTTCTGCAATTTAAGGAGCTGAGAATGTAATTCACCACAAACTGAATACAAGAGATCGCTGGAAAAACACCAAAAAGGTGCAACAATTTGTACAATCTTCTGATGCTAAGGAGCCCTGAAATTTCTTGGGATTTCGTATATATCTACGCTTGCTGACTTGATTTGAAGTTGTCATTCAGCTTGTGTTTGTACGTTCCCACAAAAACATAACATACGATGCGACTCAAGCACATTTCCTTTCGCCAGTCAATGGTGTATCTAAAGATCCAAATTTTATCAATATTATTCTTTTGAGTTGTCAATACGACTTGCCAATTCCAACCATTCATTTGAATTTAATCATTCGAAAGCTATTTGGATTTTTGAATGCAGTTTAGTTCCTTCATGAGTGATCGAAAAGATTCGGAAAATAGGAAGAGTGATAATGCAGTTTTCACGTCTTTATTTTAATTGATAAATATTACGGTAATATTGCAAATTAATGCCCAAATCGTTATCTACTCAACTCGATCATAAGTTATAAGTCCCAATTAATGATAAGGCAGCAAATAGTTTTAGTATTTTGAAAAACGAATTTATTCTAGAGGCACTATTTTAAAACGGATGGAGGACAGAGGTTATTACATATACCGAACCTTTCTAAACTTCAAGAAAAATCGGTTAAAATTATAGGATTACAAAGCGTTTTAAATTATTTCGAAAACTACTGAAAATCGGAGTGTTCAATAACAATTTTGAAGAATTGTAGTTTTCCAGAGCGTAATGGAGCTACACTAAACATTATTTATGCAAATTTAGAAAGAAAGGAGTAATTTGAGATTTGAATTGATATGCGAAAGCCTCAAATAAAATTAGTATTATCCCACTTGTACTGTGGAGGTCAGCATTTCATTATCATTTGCTATGAAACCCTTAACCTTGAAACTGCTTAATTGAAAATGGAATTAGGTGTACCAGAATACCATAGTGCTATAGTATGGCATGTTAGGTCCAGAAATCGGGTTGAGGACGCTCGCATGCTTTACATTAATCAGTTGGATTGCATGCAATAACTGCATGCAGAATGAAATAACTCCAATATATTCGAAAAGGGAATGGGCACGATTGAAATGAGTAAGAACTGAAGGTTTGTGTGATGGTTGTGATGAGAATGATCATTCAAAGTGAGTTACAGTTAATTTAAATTTAAGTGCTAGTGTCATAGTTCAGGAGTTCAGCTGAGAAAAATGCTGCGATTGTTCAGAAAAGTTCATCGCTTCGGGGAACTTCGAAAGAAGACGACGAACATGAAGAAAATCCACTTTTGAGAAGAAATCTACTCGTATGTTATATAAGTAAAGAGACTGAATCTGGTGTAGAACCGAAACATATTTGGTTAAGTAATGCATGTATTACAGGGATGCATCTACGTCCGATTTTTATATAATCAACATAATTTAAACATGTTACTGTTTCTAAAACCTTGGGCGGATTCTTACTCGAACGAAAAAGAACGAATATCGGCAGATAATAGAATAGTATGATTATTTATTGACTGAAATAAGAATACGGTTTTTATAGGAAGAATAACATTTAGAAGTATACTATTGTCCACCAAAATTGTAAGCTCTTACGAACTTGTGGGCGCTGGTGGAGTCACTGTCAACCAGATGCAGGAACCCATAATAATTTTTAAAAGTAGAGCTAGGCTTGATAAAACCCAGAAATATCACTAGAAATCATTAAACATAACATGGAACCACAACTCTGATTCTTCAAAAAGTAAATTCTCTTAGCCTAATAAAAATATCCTGTTTAAAAATATTAAAACTCTCTAAGACATCAGGGTTAACTTTACGTGCAAAGTAATACCTTGTAACAAAGCTGTTTTTCTCGCTCTCGCACTGTTAACCAGTTTTGAACACAAAAATGTTTGTTGCAGCAAAAACGATTCTCGTACATTAAGTGCATTAAGCTTGGGTAGGTGTAGAGAACACCTCTTTAGGACAATTCTAATAATAATATTCTGAACGACCTGTAAGGATGGCAGCAGCAACTTACACCAGCACTACACCACACAATAACCCCCATATTTTAATGAAGAAAAAACGACGGCAGCAACCTAAACACTACACCACACAATAACCCCATATTTTAATGAAGAAAACACCAAACCAAAGTGAATAGATCGCAGCTGATTGAATGACAAAAATATTCTAGCCTCTTCAATGACATAGAATAACTTTCTCAGCTTAATAATTCAGGACGCGATATGGAGATTCAGGTTATGATCAGGAACAACACCTAAGTAATTTTTTTCCTAACGGAAAATTTATACAATTACAAGATCCCTTACGATAAAAACATGAATACTGATGAAAAGACACCCCTGACAGATCAGCATTTGCTCGATTAGAAAAAGAAAAACGTATTAACGAGGTCTTGTCGACATTAAAGCCCCACGCAACTGGCATTCATGCAGTGTTTTACCAAAAACAAGTTGTAGATCATTGTCTCAAATGATCCTACAATGGCAATATCATCAGCACAACATCTCACTTTCTATTCTCAGATTTAGTAATTAAGAGCAATTTAGAATTCTAGTAGCCAGGCCCAGCCTTTGAGTGGATCGATCCAAACATTGGATTCCAAATTTTTGTGGTTGTTAGCACAATATAGGTTTGTTAGACCGAAAAACGGATGTAACAATTTACATATTTATTAATAATAAAATTAAAAAAAAAAAAAAAAAAAAAGATGAAAATAGTGATGGTATCAAAATTAGATTAAAATTGGGATCGAACGAAATAAGAATCAGGAATTTTGGATGAGAATAGTATCCTTCCTATCCACACCTACTCTTACCGCTACGGTATCTTTTTAGCTCAAAATGAGTTCTATTCATTAAATCAATATAATATATTGATATTATCTTTACAAAAGAGTAGTCAGAGAATCCTTCCTTTAGTTGCTTTCTTGGAGCGAAATTCAAACAAATCGGTACTTAAATTTCCGAATGACTTAAATTCCGTATCTCATTTAATAACCCTTGTCAGTATGCATAGATCATATTGAGAAACAAGAAGAAATTACGATAATCAATAATTTTGGCACAAGTTTCTGCTAATGGGAAGAGCTCCCCATATCCAAACATATTTGAGGTGTTGAGAAAGTAAGGCGGCTTTCACACTGGTTAGACGCGAGACGTCAGACATAAGACCAGTAAATACCTCGGCACGCTTCTTTCTAATCCAACCCATTGAAACTATTAAGAGCTTTCAAACTGAAGAGACACGTGCTTCAAGTCTTCTTGAAACATGTCTGATGGATGTCTGAAGAGATCCAGTAGGTTGGAATTCGGGTCAGGTATAATGGCATTGTGGATATCATCTGCAATGGCATTGTGGGCATCATCTGCAATGGCAGGCGTCCCTGGGTGCCAGGCTCTCAAAACACTCGTCTGTAGTCGGTTTGTGGATTCACATTTTGCTTCCGAGAAGCAGCGGAAGACTTGTGTTCACTTTCGGGAGCCAAACATTTTGGCCGAATTCAAAATTTCCACTCGCACTTCGCGTTTCATGGCCTACTGAACAAATTTGGTTCCGTGTCTGTCGGTCTGTCTGTCCGCATTTCCTTGTTACAGCCACAACTTCCACAATTTGGAATGAATTCAGCTCATATTTTGAGGGACTATGCGGATAAGGCCTCTTGAGGTCGCATACAAATTTCATCTCAATATAATCAGCGGTACGCTCTGCGTAGGCGCTAACGTGAAATTCTTGAAACAGGTATAATTTCACAATTTTGATTCAATTTACCTCATATGATAAAAGATGTAACGAGGAAGCTGCTGTGCCATCTCCTTGGCAGTGTATTTTAGTTCGTGTCCAGAAATTCCGTTCAATTGAGCAATTTCTCAAAAGTTGGTATTTTCATTTTGAAGTAGGCTTGGAACTTCAGTGGATGGGATAAGAGTTCTTCGAACAACACATATGCGCTGTGGTCCTCCGCATTTCGCCAGCAGGGATAAACCCAGTGCGAGCCATGCGAAGCCTCCAAATGCTTACAGCCAGAGCAATTAGTAACTGATAGTCTGATGATGTACTCATTTTCGACAAACCATCGACAAGATGGCTAATTTGACTAAATACAAAAAGCACGTGTCTCTTGTGTGTGAAAGGACTTGTCTAATGTTTCAAGTCGTGTGTCTACTGGTCTGATGAAATGATGTCTTGAGTCTAACCAGTGTGAAGGCCGCCTAACGATTCCCACAGTTTTGCTGATAGAATTTTGGGTTTCTCACCTGGTTTGAGGTCGGGCTGCTGGAAAGGCAAGACTGGCGAGGTGTACGGATAGGGCGGAGGCGGGAGGAACAGCGGTGACGTCACCAACGGAGACACCTCGGTCGCCTCGTTCAGACGCCCGGACTCCGGAGCACCTGACGCAGGAACGAAAACAAGTCAAATTATTACTCAACGTTTTTAAATTTCTGTAATTACATCTAAGAATATATGCTGGGTATATGCTGGACACTGTGTACAGGGTGCCTACAATCATGCTGGACGTTGCTTCAAAGATCGATTGTACAACTAATTTGGGACAAAAACTTTTCTTTATTATTCTCAATTGAACCATTCCTTTAAATTGTTTTTAACATTTCAGATAGGTAGTTTTCAGAAAACTTACTGGAAAAAATTTTTTTTTCTTATCGATAATATTTATTATACGTCAATCAAGATCAATATTTTCATTTCCATGTTACAATTAAACTGTTTTGGTGAGCAAATTTATGAATGTCCATTGTTGGAGGAAAATCTACTAATTGTAGGCACAAAGTTTTATTAAATAAATTGCTGATTTATGTATATTAAGCGTGGTCTGTTACGTTATCTTGACTGCCTCTTCGCGCCATCAAATGTCTTGCCATTGCACCAAATGGAAATGCTGTCGCCAGCCACGCGGTCTCAGACCTCCCGTTGAACTTACTCTTCACCAAAACCCCCTACCTAACCCATATTTCAATTGGTGAGAGAACGGATGTACACATTTTTGAATCAAATGAAAAAACCCTCTTACATCAAACGTTTTTGAGATTTTGATTTTCAGATAGATTAAATCTCAAACATCATCAGTTAGGGTTGACTGATTTAGGAGCCAAGGTTACTCGAACACCCATGATCAATGTTGGATTTTTCGAAATTTCCTAAACTTTGGTCTAGTAATTTCGGGAAAAAGCTTTGGGTGGCTTTCTACAGCTTTCTACAAAACTTTGAGATTATTCGGACAGAAATTCTACAACTTTCAAGATTATTTAAAAAATCTTGTTTCCATTCCAAGTGGAATGTTCCATTGGGATTTTTCTTTATTATTCTCAACAATGAACCATTCCTTTAAATAGTTTTAAAAAAAATTTAATAATATTTATTATGCGTCCATCCGTCGAACGTGGCACAGTGGTGCCCAATGTCCGATTTTGGGAAAAAATCTCAAATTGTAGCAAAATTATCATTAAATCACGCAATGTTTTTTTTTGAGTAGAATTTCGATTGGAATTTTGGAAACAAAAAATCTTTCACATTCCGAAATGAAAACAAGTATGCTTACAGCTATTTTGGTAGATAAAAAAAAAAATGTATTAATTAGTAATTAGCAAATAAAGTTCCATTTTGGTAAAAAATTATGTTTAATGACAGCTGATAATAAGGAACAGTGAATACAAGTAGGGGCAACTGAGAACATATTGGTATGTAACGGATGCTTAACAGGGAGATCCGAATGTCCGGTTGTTATTTGATTAAAGTTACGAACATAATTATAAACACATACTGAGTATTTTTAAGAATTACATCAAATTCCTGATCGAGCAAAAAGTACAAGAATAGGCTGGGGATTTTATAAGGTATGAAGATTGCTTGAACGAATCGGGAATCCCAACTCTCAAATTTAAAACTTCCTAGGTTTAATGCTATTTTGAAACCACCTGTGACTTGTCGCAGATTACATTCAGCTGTAATTTGGATGTATTAAAAAGAACCACTCTATTGGTGCTTGTGGTTAAAATTTCAACAGCAAACCAGCAAAAACATACTGAACTATTCGGTTGCTATTCATTATCGGACGTAGGAATTTGTCAACCAATGGTTGAGAATTCCTAATAATTAAGCTGAGTTCTGTGGAATTTGTTTGATGTTTTCTGTTCATTCTGTTTACTGTTTAGTTACTTAAAACAAACATTTTAAAATATATTCTGACACTGATTGCCACTCATTAGATAGAGAAGATAATCTTTTTCTTCAAGATAACTAATCTATTGGCTGGTGCTGGTCAGAATTATTTCAGCAGACCAGCAAGAATTAGTTAAAACAACACGCGAATTAGCCATTCTTAGTGGAATAATTCGTGTGGAAGCTGAGAAAGGGATTTTGTAAGCGCCAGCCATAATGACATTCATGTTTGGACGTTGAAATTGGACACAGGACGAGTAAATCAGATCAGAATCTTTCAGCTGTCTAAATCCTGATAAATTGGTTTGCTTGCTCTCTATCAGCTGTTCAAAACCCAAAATTTTGAAATTCGAAAGAAAGAGGCCAGTTTTAGTAGTACCCAACTGTTGTTTCAATGAAGAATTAGTTAAAACAACACAGGAATTGGCAATTCTTTGTGGAATAATTCGTGCGGAAGCTGGAAAAGGGATGTTGCAGGCACCTGCCTTAGTGACATTTTTGTTCGGACGTTTGACACAATTTGACACAAGACAATGAAGTAGACATCCATTCAGCTGACTAAATTCTGAAACGGTGGTTGGCTTGCACTCTTTCAGCTGTTCGAAACCAAAAATTTTGAAATTCGTTTTGCTTGAACAAACTTGTATAGTATAGACTTTGTTCACAGGTTTTTAGATGTTTTATTGTTCAGAGGTTTTTAGATTATAGCAAAGACGGTTACTAACGTTTGTGGTGGACCAAAGCGTAAAGGACATTAACATTAACAGGTGATGGATTGGTGATGTTTGGTGGGGTATTCATTCTGAATTCCTACACAGAGGTCAATGTTTTGGTAGTACCGAACTGTTGTTTTGAATGAAGAATTAGTTGAAACAACACAGGAATTGGCAATTCTTTGTGGAAACTGAGATAGGGATGTTGCAGGCACCTGCCGTAGTTACATTTATGTTTGGCGTTAAAATTTGACACAGGACGATGAAGCAGACATCCATTTAGCTGATCAAATTCTGAGATGTTCATTTGCTTGCACTCTTTCTGTTCAAAACCCAAAATTGAAATGGCTTTGTTTCTATCATACTTGAATAGGACAGACTTTGTTCAGAGGTTGTTAGGTGTTGTCCGAAGTTTACCGTGTTCAACGCTAATACATTTGCTTACGTTTGTGATGGATCAAATCGTAAAGGACAATGCCATTAACAGGTGGTGGATTGGTGGTATTTGAGGGGCTATTAGTTTTGAATCCCTACACAGAGGCAAATGTTTTGGTAGTACCAAACTGTTATTTCACTGGGCTTCTAGAGTACGCTGAAATGTCACCAGTATACTGGGTAATATGACGGCAGTATGATTAGGCAGTGGATTCCTATTTCAGCGGACTATGCTCTGCGACATTAGCTTGCTTAGTTTTGCTGTCATTGAAGCCTGTTCCACCAACTAATGAATCCAGTCATATGAATGCTATCAACATGTGCTGACTCTCAGCTCTGAAACTATCATAGAAGCTTATTTTAGGTTCTAGGTATTTTGCATAGATTTTGAAAGATGGTTTGGCACTGATGGTGACTGATTGTATAAAGGTATTTTGGCTACCTTGAAGTGGTTTAAATTTGTAGGTCGTGCTAAAAGCTAAAATAGCAGACTGATGTCTGTCACGTGGATTTGAAACTTTTCGTGTATTAACTCGTGTTGAACACTAAATCCCAACAGGTGCAGTTTGGTGAGGTTCTCGTTCGGATACCTTGAAGGGGGCCAATGTATTGGTTGTAGCTCCTCAGCAAATGAAGTGCCGAGAACATGGTTTCGTTGAGCTTCAAGCACATAACTTAGTGACCGCCAAGGGAGCGTTCAGGTCTCTCGACGCCCTCTGCCGAGGGAATGACGACGGTTAGTTGGAATTTCGACGTATCGGAGGGCGGCCAATAGCGAGAGGCCACGCCCATCAGTTCCGTTCGTCGCTGGGAGACGAAAAATGACATCAATCGGGGGCTCATCTCAGTCTGACCTACTGCGAAGAGGGGAGCAAACGGGTGGAGCAGGGCTAACCCTATTACAGTCAGCTGGTGGACCTGGGGTTCTGATCTATTTATTATGTGCGGTTCCGCATCGAGAATTTGGTTCGATTCCAACATCCAATTGTTTCTGACAGTCAAATTGACAGTCAATCAAATTGGTGAGTTATTTCTCAATCATTAAATAGAAGAATATTCATGGTTATGGGATTTGGTGCAACCACCTTCATATGATACATCAGAGTGGAGCGTATATTGTTTTATTTAGTGGAAACGTTTCGTTCCTCTATGGGAACTTCTTCAGTCCTGTTATTAAGTAATTATTGTGTAACCAACCATCAACATCATCATCATCCAGTTCACCACACATGAGTTATTGGTATAATCTTATCCTTAGCCTGCCAAACAGGTAATATAAGATCACCATTGAAAATCCAGAGTGGGAGACTTTTTAAGAGTTTTTGTTAGATGTCTCATGAGAAAATGAAGGGCAATTTGTTAGATGGTATAGTGCCAAAAATATATACTATAAATATCACTTTTCGATGATAAAACAAAAAGAATATTAGAGAAGTAAATTTTTTTTTGTAAGCAAAAAATCATCTACCAGATGATAACCCTTCTTAGGATTGAAAGAAATCTCTGCTCTTTAGCCAAAAGTTCGAAAATTCCATTGAAAAGGATGAGATTATTGAACAGCACATTTCAAGAACTTTAAATTGTTCAAGCTTCAAGGAATATGCTAAAAAAATCATTAAAGTTGGCACGAAACTAATGAAAATCGACAAATTTATAATTCTCAGAAGAATCCTATTCAGAAAAATTTAAATCAAACATGAACTAGTAATTTTAAAACTGTACTGGGAAACTTACATAAATTTTACAAAAATACATTTATTATATTTATTTTTGCAGTGGATCTAAAAGTTTTATTTGCTATAAAGTTTATAATTACGTTATCTTTATTCCCAAATTGTTCAATTATGCCATCATGATTTTGCTTAGACATACTCGTAAATAATGAAGTAATTCATGATAATTCGGGCGTACAATTATGTTGCATGTCTGTTTTTTATTCTTCCTATATTTATTCTGAAAGATGATTCTGATTGTTACCTACTGTACTGAGCCAGTTCCATCGTTATTGTAAAAATTCGTAAGTGGTTTCTTATGACCACAAAAAGTGTATATGAGTATACAGCTAATAGGATTTTTGTGTAAATGATGTGTTTATAAAATCGCAGTTTTTTTTTTAATTGGTTGAGATAATATTAGTGTTCAATAAAGCACAACGTATGCGCTTCGGCGGGTAAGCAAGGAGCACTGTTGACGTGACACGGCGCACTAGGTTATACCCCACCTTCAAGACCTGGCAGTCTTGCGGGCTTAGCCTACCCCCGAACTAAGTGGATCCGTTACCCCAGTGGCGACAAACTCAATTTTGCAAAGGGCCATATATTAAATTTAAAATGTGTAGGCGGACCAGATTCAAATAAAAAATTGACTAAATTATTATAACATTTTATTAATTTAATTATATATTATTTACTATATGGTTATTCAAAAACATATCAAAGTTATAAAAGAGGGTAATTATTTTGATCTCGAGGATCCAAATAGCTGACTTCTCTTGTTTTTGACGAGTTCATTGATGTCTGATATATATATAATATATCATAATATATAATAGAGCATATATATGATATATCATATTCGTTGTAGTTATTTTAAGAATTCATTGGAGATGTTCATTCGTAAGTCTTGTGCGATGTTTGTTCTTATTTATTTTCATGATGGAAAACATCTGCTCACACAGGTAGGAGCTACCAAGCGTACACAGAATTCGTGCTGTTTGCTTCTTCAATTCCGTGTAGTTATCGAAACTCTTGAAATATTGTGTATAAAGTTTAAGAGCGTTAACCTCTTTAAAATTTGTCTTTCAAAATACTGTCCGATTGAAGATTAATGAACTCCATTTGCAAATGAATCGGTGCCTGTGAAGTTTCAAAATTGAATGGATTGTTGAAAATTGGAAATTCCATTTCATTAATTTTGTGGAAGTCTTCAATAAGTACGCTTGTTTAGGCTCCCGCTGCCCTTGATATTATTAACACATTTAGTGTGCTCATACAAAAACTTCCGGAGAGGAATCGTGTGAAATATTAAAGCTCTAAAAACATGGTTCTTCTTTTTGTGGGAAATTGCGATCCCGGGCCATATTGATACGATCTGGGGGCCGGATGGGGCCCGTTGGCAGTATCTTTGACTTGAGTGAGTTACCCTATGCCCAAACCAAATCTTTCTTGTTCCTCGACCATTAAATTATCGCTCTTGAAATTTGGCAGAGAACCTAGAACTGACGACCTATATAGACCAGTTCCGGCACAAAAAACAGCCTTCGGCACCACTAAGAACAACAAATTGCAACACAGTTATTTTTATTATTATGGGAAAGGTTTGTCAAAATGCCGGGAAAGCCCTCACCTTCTCTTTATAGACTGCTAGAAGCTCCAAAAACGGTGAAAACCAAATGGGTGAAGGGCTGACGCAAACCTCTGTGGCACTTTTGCTTCCGAGTCTACCAAGGTAGCGGAAGCATTGTCTTCACTTTCGGAATGTGAAAATTTTTTGTCTCCAAAATCAAAAATTCCACTCGCATTTTGCGTTTTAGACCTTTCTGAACAATTTTGGTTCCGTGTCTGTCTGTCAGCAAATCCTTGTTACGGGCAAAACTACACGAAGTTACAGTCCGATTTTGATGAAATTTTCAGGGATTGTGCGGGTTGGGGTGTAGATGGTTCCCTATAGGTTTCATGACCCCCGGATCAATAGTAGCCTCTGCGCATGAGCAAACGTGAAATCCTTGTTACGCGCATAACTCTGGGAGTTCGTGACCAATTTCGATGAAATTTTCAGGGATTGTTCGGTTTGATGTGTATATGGTCCCCTATGCGTTTCATTACCTTCGGATCAATAGTAGCCTCTGCGCATCCGCAAACGTGAAATCCTTGATACACTCATAACTCCGGGAGTTCATGACTGATTTCGATGAAATTTTCAGGGATTGTTCGGACTGATGTAAAGATGGTCCTCGTGAGTAATAAAGAGAAAATAAAGTTTTAGCCTCGAGCTTGGATCGAACCATATTGAACCATCATTGAACGATGCATATATTTTATTTTTCGAAATGCTATAATGTCAATTATCACTTTATTTTCTCAAGTTATGCTCCTGCATGATAAATTTACTCTAATTCAATATTTACTTCGCCTAATTGAACGAAGTTCTTTAGTCAATAATAATTTTCAATGATCTATACAGTCATGTTATGGATACGAGGAAGCTATGTGCCACACCCACTTGTCTTTTCACTGTTTCACATCCTAAATTTTAAATTAAATTATGAAGTTGCGGAAATTAGATATTTAGGACAATACCTGATGATTACATAAAGAAACATTATGAGAAATATGTCAATCACTAACGTTACTGGGTGATCAAATTCGGCAATCAACAAAAGATTGGTGAAGGACTGACTTTTCAACCTTTGAACAAGTTTTAGCGTAGAATACGCTTTAGCCATAGACTAACTAGCCGAAAAGTGTCACGCGGGAGTGGAACGAAAAAGGGTATAGTATCCAGGAACGAAAACGGTGACGCGAGACCAATAAACAGCTCGTAATTTAGGTGTTGCTATGTTATAGGTGTTTCAAACACTGTAGTAATATCAATAAAATTATAAATACCTTCCTGTCCGAAGACTGATTTTTAAAAGGCTATCGTAATAACATAATAGGTTCGATCACATTCTTGAAAAAAAAAAAAAAAAAAAAAACTAAATAGAAAACAAAAGCGCTGCTTTATTTGAGGTAGGTACCTTTTATTTGAATACATTTTATTTGAAGTTTAATAAATATTAAATTAAATAAATTAAATTCATAAATTTCATAAACCGTTATTGTCCATTACCTCTAACGATTGTGCATCACAAAAATAAAAAAACCTCTGCCAAGTTGTTACATAGCTTCCTCGTATACATAACATGACGGTATAGCTCATTGAAAATTATTATTGACTTTTCGTTCAATTAGGCGAAGTATATGTTGAAAGGGTAAAGCATTGTTATGCAGGAGCGTTTACTTGAGAAAATAAATAGACATGTTCAACTATTGAACAATCTATAAAGTATACCTAATAAGTCCGAACAATTTGAAAATTTCATCGAAATCAGTCAAGAACTCCCGGTGTTATCTTGTAAAGGATTTCACGTTTGCGCATGCGCATTGCTATTGATCCAATGAAACTTTATTGGACCATCATACCCTAACCCGAGCAATGAAAATTTCATCGTATTGGTCTGGAAATTATGCCCGTAACAAAGATTTCACGTTTGCGCAGGCGCATTACCATTGATCCGTTAATGAACTCATAACCATAACCCGCACAATACCCGAAAATGTCATCGAAATTGGTCAAAAACTCCCGGATGCGCGTAACAAAAATTTCACGTTTGCGCATGCGCAGAGGCTACTATTAATCCGGAGATCATGAAACTCATAGGGGACCATCTACACATCAAACCAAACAATAACCCTGAGAATTTCATGAAATTGGTCAAGGATCATTGTAACAAAGATTTACGTTTGCGCATGCGCAGAGGCTACTATTGATCCGGGGGTCATGAAACCTATAGGGGACCATCTAACCCTAATCGCACAATCCCTGAAAATTTCATAATTGGTCAAAAACTCTCGGAGTTATGCGCGTAACAAGGATTTCACGTTTGCGCATGCGCAGAGGCTAATATTAATCCGGAGATAATGAAACTCATAGGGGACCATTTAAACATCAACCCGAACAATCCCTGAGAATGTCATTAAAATTGATCAAGATCCCGGAGTTATGCGCGTAACAAGGATTTCATTTGCCTGCGCAGTTGCTACTATTGATAAAAGGGTCATGAAATCGTATAGGGGACCATCTGCAAATCCCTGAAAATTTCATCAAAATCGGAATAACTTGTGTAGTTTTGCCCGTAAAAGATTTGCTGACAGACAGACACACAGACACATAGACACACAGACACACAGACACAACACACAGAAGACGGAACCAAAATTGTTTACGCAAAATGCGAGTGATTTTTCATGGAGACAAAAAAATAAATGCTTTAAGATGACCACACATAACATGAAATAATTGGAGAAATCGAGAAGTTAATTTGTGAGAAGTCCATTTTTTACAATTGTTATATTTTGAATATTTATTGTTATTAAATTGTTAAATTGAATCTGATCCTAATAAAATTCATGGAGACTGAGATACAAAGTTCATATATAATCGAGATGGATTTATCGGATAAATCCTTGTTAATGAATAACAATTCAAAAAAATTGATAATTAACGTATGAAATGACAATGTGATCATCGGACGGAAATTGTTATTAATTCCTATACTTTGGCAAGTCCTAAATGAAGGGGATCCAGGGGCTTGCCCTGGCGTTTGCGCAGCGCCGAGTTTAAGAAATTAAACTATTACTTCATCACTTTGGCTATGTTTTGTACCTCGAAACTAAATTGAAACCTCTCTATCTGTATACTCTAAGAATGCACTTTAACAACTTGTTAAAAGTGATGAAGATGCCTAGTAATCGCTTACCCAACTATTTAGCCAAGAAGTTGGAGCTTGAGGTATTGGGTAAAAAATAGTGCTTGAGAGAAAACCATTATACCGCTAGAATTCAATCTATGTGATTAAAGCGCGTGTAGATGAAAGTTTGAAAATCATAGACGGTGTACTCAATGCACAATATGAAGAGAAAGCGCTGTGTTCCCAGAATCGTCTTCAATATTTAGCCCTTAGACTCGAAAATGATGTAGACTCTGTCTTTAAAGTTTAGGCCCTACGATTCCAACGACCAGATATGTGATATGTGTAACTCTGGAGAAATCGAGAATTGTTTTCATTCCATTTGTAAGTGTAAAGCATTTTTTATGATTAGAAGAAGGTATTTGGGGGAGTTGGAATGAACTGGAACGAATATTTAGCGTTACTAAAAACTGGAAATGTGAATTTGATCAAATATTGTAAGATACCATGGAGCCTGAGATACAAAACAATAATCGAGTATGGCTTTAATATATAGCACAATACAGTTAATATAAATTGAGAAGTTAATTTAAATGAGAAGTACAAGATGACTGTGATATTTGCCTTGTAGTTGATATTGTTATTAAATCGTTATATTGCAAGTACCTAATGAAAAAGAGTTTGTGATACCTAGTTCTAAGTTAGTTTGGTTAATGTAGGATAAATTTAGCTCTGTCGATACCGATGCCAATATCATATACGTAATCGGTCAGAATACGGATCTTTCAGGGCGTAACAGCCTAATTTTTCCAATTATTAATCCGATTTTGCTCAAGTTTTCAGGGAGTCTGCGCAGACACTGTCTGTCAATGGCCAGCTATGAGTTGTTTTACTCAAAAATCAATACATCAGAATTAATCATTATTCATAAATAAGTGATCATTTTATATAAATAATTATTAATTAGCCACAGTAATTAGCTCGGTTATTGTAAGGGAAATGACTAACACTCCTCTGTGTAAAAAGAAAAAAATTAAATATTTATTTACAAAATACAAACACGTAGCTCATTACCATACAAATTGTCTTGTTAACATCCACATTTTGACTAATCTTAATAAAAAGTTACAGCTTAATATTTACAATTCATTTAAAATAGATTATCACTTTTTTTTTGTTCTAAGAAAAAAGTCCTTTGATCTCAGATCGATCGGTGCACCTTCTTTTCCTGCGTCGATGCGACAAAATTTGACGCTAAACTCTCAATCCTAAACGAATTACGCATTTTGTTTGCGAGCCTTACTCAAAAATGGAAGTCAATTCCATTTCGTTTGACTCCTAAGCTAATAATTTCTTTTATATCGACGTCAACCGTCTCTTAACATTCAACGGACAATAATATTTTAATACTGCTAGTCTATAATGCTAAAGAAAGAGGCGTCTTTCGTTCGTTACGTCTCGACTTTCGGGGTGAGCCTTTTCCGACGGAGGTCCCTTCAACGAGACGTGGCGGCTTCGATTTTCATAATTTATTCTACGATAATCACAGCGCTAAAATCGTTGAGTATCACACAGGCTGTTTTGAGTAACCTGAAAGCAAAGGAAATTAATAATTAGATATCATTAAACCGGCCTCCCTTAGTATTACCATCCTATGCACCGGACATAGTTACTCAAGTACGTCTGTGGTCTGTAATCTCTATTAGGTCGATTCACGCCCAAAAGGCCTGCAATTTGGATGGGGATTTGTGCAAAATGATCGCGAGTTACAGTTTTATCAAATTGATTTTCTAACAGAGAATGGTAAGCGATCGAAAGTGCCCAGTTACAAATTGAATGAAAATATAAATACAGGGTGAGCCAGTCAATCCTGACGGTTTTCAAAATGGAATAGCTCAAAGAATTTTCATGCCAATAAGAGAAAATTTATTCATTAAAAGGAAGAGATTGGATTAGTAATAAGTATAAAACAAGCAAAAAAACATCGTTTTCCATGCACTGATC
Organism: Creontiades dilutus; assembly: GCA_031894815.1. NCBI lineage: Eukaryota > Metazoa > Arthropoda > Insecta > Hemiptera > Miridae > Creontiades > Creontiades dilutus. The sequence goes on from JAVIWC010005620.1 coordinate 1,025,814, forward strand.
AAGACGGCTGGCGAAGTTAGACATTCCCAAAGTCTCTCGAGGGATCGCGCGAATTTCTTTTTCAATATTTTCACAAAGTTGAGTCAAGGTTCTAGGTTTGTCAAGGTAAACTTTCCCCAGGTCTGGAAAACCGCCGTGATATGGCCTTATTTCTTTCAGGAAAACGACCACACCGTAACTGTAAATTCAGAACGATATGTGACCATGATCCGTAATTTCCTCATTCCTGAATTACGGCGACTCCGAATTCCTCGTCGGAATGTTTGGTTCCAACAAGATTTCAGGAGGCACGCAAATATGATCAACTGATCAACCCAAACAGGTAGGAACAGATTTACGTGCTCTACGCATATCTCCTGAAATTCAATAATCGCTCTATCACCTGTGAAACACGTATACACCAACGCTTAGTAGAAATTCATATCATGAACGCAAGCTAATTGAATGATAAACCCCAGTGAAAGAATTTGCAGCGCTTTTTTGCTGATCACGGTCCAAATTTTCGAATAACAGCTAAGAAGTACTGCTAAGAATGACTGTCTACTCATGAGAATTCCGGTATATAAAATTTACGTACCTTTAAGCATAGAATACAGCTGTTGTTCTGTGGAGCAGTGGTGGAAACTGACAGGCTGAACTGCTTGGAAGACCTCCACGACACTGGGCTTCAGGTTGTAGAACAGCAAAGGCTGGTTCCTCTTCACGAAATCGTCAATAAGAGACTTGACGCCCTGCAAATACGAATAAATTTAAATGAAGCACTCAAGAAAGTAGAAAATGATAACTACTGTCTCTAATAATATAGATTACTCAAAGTGTTCCAGATTTTGTTTTTTTAATGTCTTCTTAAGACAATCGATGAGTTAACATTTAAAAAATATTCCTTATCAACAATGCAGTTTTATGAACCCATTTAGCTTGATAAATTGAGTTTCAAAGGTAGTTCATAGGTATCGTACCTTGGCCGCCGTGAAGTCAGCTCCCTGGACGTGTCTGCTATCGATGACCACAGGAATGGAACTAGCTCCTTGCTTCACTCCCGCTTTGGAGATCATGTTCCTCACGTACTCGACGGACGGGAACACCAAACTCCTGTCCGGAGTTATCACCAGGAACTCTCCACCCCATGCACACTGCAAACGAAATGAAAAGAATCATGATAATTATTATTGTCAACTAGCCAGACTAAATGAAACTAGAGATGGGCGATCCGCTCATGAGTTAGTAAAAAGAACTAGCTCTTGAAAGTGAGCGAGTGAACGATGGCTCACGAAACAAGTGGGTGTGGCACATAGCTTCCTCGTATCCATAACATGACTGTATAGATCATTGAAAATTATTAGAACTTCGTTCAATTAGGAGAAGTAAATATTGAATTAGGGTAAATTTATTGTTATGCACGAGCATAACTTGAGAAAATAAACGTATGCATGTTCAACTATCGAACAAATTATAAAATATACCAAATCCGAACCATCCCTGAAAATTTCATCGAAATTGGTCAAGAACTCCCGGAGTTATGCGTGTAACAAGGATTTCATGTTAGCGTATGCGTAGAGGCTACTATTGATCATGAAACTCATAGGGGACATCTACACATCAAACCGAACAACGAAATTTCAATTGGTCGAGAACTCCCGGATCGCGTAACAAGGATTTCACGTTTGCGCAAGATCTGATTCGGGGGTTTGAAACCTATGACCATCTACACCCCAACCCACTCAATCCCTGAAAATGTCATCAAAATCGGACTATAACTTCGTGTAGATTTGCCCGTAACAAGGATTTGCTGACAGACAGACTGACAGACAGACAGACACGGAACCAAAATTGTTCAGATTGGTCTAAAACGCAAAATGCGAGTGGAATTTTTGATTTTCGAAAAAATGTTCACATTCCGAGAGTGAAAACAATGTTTTACCTTGGTAGACTCGGAAGCAAAGGCGGTCTCTCGTTGTGTTGGAAGGTGGGAGAGATCGGGTCAGACACTGCTCAACGAACTAGGGATGGGTATCGATACCCGATATTTCAAAAAATCGATACTTTACCGTTGAGTATCGATATTTTTGTATCGATACTGGGCCCTCCGATAACATCGAGTATCGATACTTCAATTCCAATATTTCGAAATATCGGCAAATTTTTTTCTCACCAGCTTTAAAACATTGGTTTTAATATTGGGTTGATTTTCTTACTAGTCAAAAAACTCACCAACCAATCTTTAGACACTTGTAATGGAATGTGGAATGTAAAAGAATAGTGGCTTTAATACTAGAAGGAAAACAGGAAAAGAAGAAGAATTAGGAAGGCTGCAGTTGGAGGCTATATTACGTTTATAGTAATACCCGAAACTAGGAACCGAGAAATAGGGGGGGGGGGAGGAACCTCTGCCGCAAAAATAAAAGAATCTCGTTACTGAAACAATCGACTTATTGCATTTCCATATTCAATCTCGCTTGTGTGCGCAACAACGCTTGTATTACATTTACCTACAACCACTAGGCTTATTATCTACAAAATTATATTGAAGATGTGAAAATAATCACTATCTAGAGGGTGGGGCTATTCCACACCCACTGTTAAGGGGGGGGAAGGATAGATTTTGCAGGTGGGGCCAAAATGTATAGATCCGGCCCTGGTATAGTACCCACTGTTACTGTTACCTTACCTCTCACAGGTTCAAAAAATCAAAACAAAAATTATCTTCTGTTCTGTTTAAGTAGATACTACGTGTTTTTCTGTTTAATTTTGAAAAATTGATGTTGAAAACGATACTCGATATTCTTAAATATCGATACTTTGCTTGACCGATAATTGGAGTATCGATACCTACCTTCCGATACAGTATCGGTACAAAATATCGATACTTCTTCAACGATACCCATCCCTACAACGAACTGATCCAAATGAACGGTGAGCAGTATCGCTGGGAACGTTCAGAACGGGGAAACGCGTTCGAGATATCGAGAGCTATTTCCCGATCGAACGAGCTATCGATCTCTCTGTTCTCGACCACAAAGATAACCTGGGTAAGTTTGATTGTTTCTTGGGATCCTTTTTATTTGACCTGAAAATGACGTCTTACTCAACGAAGGGGGAAGGGGATGAGCGGTGAGTTATGTCAAAGAGCAGATCATTTGGATGAGCGATCGATCCCGATCCGATCAACGATATGACTTAGATTGTCATCTCTAAATGAAACGACAATAGCCTAGTAACCTAGCTAATGGAAGCGGAGTTTGAATAAAGTGGAGTGGTGGTGTTGACTTTCATTCCAGATCTCAAAAAGATCATATTCGGTTGGTTTCTTTTAAGGAAGTGAAGCTCTCAATTACATAGCTAATTCGGCGGGGCAGTCGACTCTATCCCTTCCATAGGTTTTATTTTATTTTTATTTATTGTTTTTAAATATATATAGCTTTATAGTCAACTCAATGATTATACAGTTTTGATTGTATTTCTAATAATAAATTAATTTAATTTACATGGTACTTGTGTTTGGGTACAACCCAGTAGTTGTCCCTAGCTAGTTATTAAAGTTTTATTTTATTTTTCAATTTCCAATGTATCCCATGCAAAGTATTCCATGTTAGTCCATTACTCTATGTCATAAACTAAATTACCCCCCTCCTACCCAAAACGAGTAGAGAAATATTCGAAATATCGATTGGTACATCGGTAAAAAACTCGATGTTGAAAAAACTACTCCATCAAAACATAGATGTTTACCAGAAAAAATCGATGTTTCCAAAACAATTGATGTCGATGTTGCATCACTACTGCCCAACTTCCTTAGAAATGAGGGCCAAGTGAGCTCTTGTCAGTTTCTAGCCTCCTCATACCTCCCAAGGGTTTGAAACTGAAAATACTGCCCAACTTCCTTGGAAATGAGGACCAGGAGAGCTCTTGTCAGATTCTAGCCTCCTAATACCTCTCAAAAGTTTGAAACTGAAAATACTGCCAACTTCCTTGGAAATGAGGACCGGGAGAGCTCTTGTCAGATTCTGGCCTCCTAATACCTCCTAACGGCTCCCCTCCAACTAAATGTCCTCCCCATCAATCTTGTTTTATCCCAGAATTATGACCTCATGTTTAATCCAAGTAATTCAGGTAAAGAGAGGGAGAGAGAGAGAGAGAGCATGATGAATGATTAGGCATAAACAATCAATGGGGAATCATGGATTTCATATTTCTCAATGAATCTTTGGAAGATCCATTTTGTGAATTGATTAGATGATCAATTCGGAAAAGGGAGGTGACAGCCCTTTCCTTCATTTTTGGTGCTCGAATGCACATTCCTGAGGCCCAAATGATTGTAAAAACCAATCTGGCTAAGAGCCATCTTCATATCAGCCCTTCCAAAGCCAATACCTTAATCAATAATGCCGATTGGGGGAGAGGGGCGCCAGGGATACATAACAGAGAGCATCTGTGGTACGTAACAAGGGAGTGGAAGTTGTTACGTTCCTCATAGGTTTGGTCGCATTTTCTTTTTTTCTTCTTTTGCTGCCTTTGCTGTGGTTTTCATACAGGAATCCCGTGTGAGGGAAAATACTTACGACCTTATCGGTCTTATTTGTTTGAAGCTGACTCTTTTGGTGCTAAGCCCTGCACTGCTGTGATTGCAGGGCTGTCTCTAGGAGCCAGGCATCCATATGCTCAGGTTACAGCAAGGGGATGTTGATGGAAAGACTAAACCGATGTTATATACATTCTTTAGTAGTGAGTTGTGTCCATCAAATGTCCTAAAGGGAACATATAGTTTAGTAATTGAAAATGCTGTTTTTACTCCATCTTATACTCTGGGGTAGATATGAAATTTACTCTTTAGCGAAGTTATGAGCAATACAGTCTCCGAGTAAATGGATTGGTGCTCGCCACCCCAAGAGTTGGAAATATCAATTGTCAAAGCATTAAAGTTGATTTACCTATATGCACAAAATTATTCTCTGCTCCTCTGTTTGCCCTCATTTATGAATTAGAAGAATGCACTACGAAACATTTAGGTAGGCATCTACTGATTTTTTGGCGATATGACCACTCCCTCAAGTGGTATAATTTCCCTTCTCATCCGATGAACAAATATTTCTTAGTATAACTCTATAGAAATTCAAGTTTCGGTATTGAGTATTCTTACCGCTTGCTTCTCAACTTGCACGGACGGTCTGGCGGATGCGTAAAGGAGGAACAAGACATTCGTGCTGATTCCAATGACGATCCCGAGCTCCAACCTGATGAGGAGGCAGGAGAAGAAAGTCGCTACTGCGGGTATCAGGTCCATTTCTGAAATAGTAACCGTGAATTTTAGGATGGTGAATAGGAAATCAAACTCAACAGAACTAAGTAATAAAAGCACTTAAATTGTCATTCAAATGCTCATTATTACAGTGTTAAATGGCCTTTCCACGCTCCTCACTGTACTGCAGATGAAGTTGATAGATTTGTATAGTACGTTGTATAAATATAACTACATTGCCGCTTCATATACCTTTGAAACATACTAAATATGATCTTTCCCAGAATAGGAACAAGAGTTAAGGTTTTGACAAGTGTTTCCAGGAAAATGGGGGAAGGCAAACCAGCTGACAGATGGACTTGAACACGGGAAGGTCCAGCCAGCTCCTACGCGCTTTATATGGGATACATAGCATTTCTTGAGTGATGGATCTCTTATTTGTATCCAAGTACCCAAGAGACTTGATGATATTCTATACTCTACAATTTCTTCACAATTTTAGAGAACATACAGCTATATGGACGATTCACTGAACCATAATTTATTGAAATCGGGAAGGAAAATTTCTCATTTACCACAGAAGTTTTTGGGATGTTGTTTTCTTTAAATTTCATAAAACATCCTCTTTCGGAGAGTTAAAGGTCTCATTCCATTAAACGTAATAACAGCTTTTCGTATTAAAAAAAAAAAAGTTTCTTTCTACAGTTTTGGTTTATTATTCAATAATAATTGTAATCGCTCTTGAAAGAAAAAATTCTAACCCCCCTGAAAATTTCATGGTTTACATTTCAAAGGGTGTAGAATCCAAATCTGCGATAAACATTTTCGATTTCTCCCAAACGGCTGGAGCAAAAAATCTGAAATTTTCAGGAAAAATCAATATTGGTCCGACAACGCCCCATTTCTTTAGCCAGCTTCTCACTTAATTTAAAGTGCCCTTTAAGGGTTGTCAAAGTTTTGTAAAATCCCTAAAAACCTCAAAAAAAAAATCAAGGCGGCCTAAATTTGGACTCTTTCTGAAAACTCCATGAAGAATCGAATGAGCCTCCCCCCAGGTCCGTAGCTCAAACCATTCCCGATGTATGGCCCGATTTATGGTGCCAACATTTGCATCCACATTCACTACATCACTAGGTTACTGCGATCAAAACAAACACAAGATTTTTTTTGTTTTGTTTTGATCGCAGTAACCTAGTGATGTAGTGAATGTGGATACTGGAATGAACTCCTAAAAGGGTTTATAGCCGATACACGGGTTGAAGCATTCTGATATGCATGCTCCGTCTTACGAAATTTAAAATTTTCAAATAGAATATTTTTCCATTGTAATCGCTCTTGAAAAAAAAACGCTGCAAATTCTTTCACTGGGGTTAATTGTTCAATGATTCATGATTTGAATTTCTACTAAGCTATGGAGTGTGCGTGTTTCACAGGTGATAGAGCGATTATTGAATTTCAGGAGATATGCATAGAGCACTTAATTCGGTTCTCAACCAAAATACCTATTTGGATTGATCAGTTGATCATATTTGTGTGCCTCCTGAAATTCAATAATCGCTCTATCACCGGTGAAACACGCACACTTCAAAGCTTAGTAGAAATTCAAATCATGAATCATTGAATAATAAACCCCAGTGAAAGAATTTGCAGCGTTTTTAATTTTGGATTTCTCACAAACCTCGGTGAAGAGATAACACGAAAATTGTGTTTAAAGATACAAAACTTCAGTTTCAAAGTTATAAACTGAAAGTTGCATTGCTCTGATGCAATAATGGTGTGTAATCAAAAGTGCTGAAACATTTTATTTATTTCAATGGTCCACTGAAATTTTTTTCTGCAATTGGTTTCTCTTAGTTTACTAATGATCATGCATTCAAAGATAGAATACTAGATTTTTTGCATTTAACGAATCGTCATCTATAGGTATTCTACCTGGTATCTACTTCATAAATCTAGGTATATAAAAAACTCACTGTTCGTTCTCCAAATGGGTTTGACGACGTGGAACTCCACCATGAATACAACTGCAGCTATGATTACCGCCGCTAGGGAGGCTTTGGGGATGTAGTAGAAATAGGGTGTGAAGAACTGGAGGGAGACCAGCACGATCAGACCTGTTGATCATAAATATGTTCAGTTACGTTGTACTTCGTCTTAATATTAATGTAACACTTGCTATGGATCGCTGATCATTACAAGCACCTAGTTACCTGCGTTTGTTATCTGTGCACTAATGTGTGCCCGTTATATGCTGTCTGTTCGCCATGATGCCGTATCAACATTTTCGATGCTCCCTGTCCAAAATGTTCATCTAGTTTTCAGCCAGGTTTTACGCTATGTTACTATCCCCCTAAACATTCCGTCACACTCGAAATCCGACAGAACTTCCTCAACCGACTGGTCGAAACGTTTGATTATGTGTTTTGAACCAAATAAATTTTATTGGGACATAATTTAACGTTTTGTGCAATATGCCGGAAAGATTGGTAAAACATTTTACAAATTATCAATCAGCTGAGTGAACCCCTTAACTATTTTGTTAGTAATCTAACTAAGGCCGATGAAATTTCAGTCCAGACCTCTCTAAACATTTAATTATAACATAAGGAATCAGCAAACTGTACTTTTTAGCCAATTTTGTTCTTATGCAATTCAAGATTTTGGTAAACTTCTCAATGGCAGACACTAACTTTCTGAGTGAAATTTCAACCCCTCTAAATTTTAATTATAATGCGCAACCCCAAAATGAACTCTAAAGAATTTTCATTGTTTTTTAATTTAAGCTCAATTTTTGCGGAATTAAGGTTATCGTCCGTTTTTTTATATCTTAGGCGCCTGGAATCACACTAATGATTTTTTCACGAGAAATAACATTTATTATGAGTACTGTAAATAAGGAATCAGAAAACTGTATTTAGCCAATTTTGTTCTTATGCAATTCAAGATGGTGAACTTCGGGCAGGGGTCCATCTGAGTTTATTAAATATAGTTGTTGTTATTAAATATTGGAATCACACTAATCAACTGAGTGGGCACTGTAAATAATTTAGTGATATTAAACTTGAGATGTTCAAACTCGAGAGGCATTTGAAATTGGACGACTCTGGGTGTATGATTGCAACGAATATCTACACACGCTAATCAGAGGAGTAAGTTTAGTAGTTAATTTTGTTTGTGAGCAATTTATTATTCTGAGCTTTGGAATTGTGACTTTATGGTTGTGGTAGAGTATTTTACAACTTGTGGACGACTGATGATTAGAATTAGCTTGAGCTCTTCATCTAATTCTGTTACTTTTGAAACTCAAGAATGAACTTCGATCCGGGTCTCACAGGTTGATGCGGAGCATAATTGAACTTACGAGAAATCACTCCAAATACGAGAGAGAACTCTGCAGCTAATTTTAATGGTATTCAAGTTAAGATGCCAAATGTTGGATCCAGGCATTCCTGGCTGTAGCAGAACAATTGAACTTGACAAGTCACTACTAACATCTGAGTGGCCACTGTAGCAAATTTAGATTCTATTCTGTTTTAGGGTTCTGAAATAAGAAACAGAGTTATTTCTAGTCTGGCAGAATAACTGTTGGTAGCTACAAGTTTGCCAGTTTGACAGTAACAATTGATTAAGAATTTAACCCAACTAAAGATACGAGCACGTGGAATGTGGCCTTTCTGGGTGTGGCAGAGCACTATTGCAACTTTAAAAACGTCTGCCAAGTGTGTGTGGCGCATAGCTTCCTCGTATCCATAACATGTATAGATCATTGAAAATTATCATTGACTAAAGAAATTCGTTCAATTAGGCGAAGTAAATAATGAATTAGGGTAAATTTATTGTTATGCAGGAGCATAACTTGAGAAAATAAAGGTAGGCATGTTCAACTATTGAACAAACTATAAAATATACCTAATAATAAAAATTGACATTGACGCTGAATGGATTGATAAATAAAGTGATAAATTGACATTATAGCATTTCGAAAAATAAAATATATGCATCGTTCAATGATGGTTCAATATGGTTCGATCCAAGCTCGAGGCTAAAACTTTATTTTCTCTTTATTACTCACGAGGACCATCTTTACATCAGTCCGAACAATCCCTGAAAATTTCATCGAAATCAGTCCTGAACTCCCGAGTTATGCGTGTAACAAGGATTTCACGTTTGCGGATGCGCAGAGGCTACTATTGATCCGGGGGTCATGAAACTTATAGGGGATCATCTACACATCAAACCGAACAATCCCTGAAAATTTCATCAAAATCGGACTATAACTTCGTGTAGTTTCGCCCGTAACAAGGATTTGCTGACAGACAGACACACAGACAGACACGGAACCAAAATTGTTCAGAAAGGTCTAAAACGCAAAATGCGAGTGGAATTTCTGATTTTGGAGACAAAAAAATTTCACATTCCGAAAGTGAAAACAATGCTTCCGCTACCTTGGTAGACTCGGAAGCGAAATCACAATCAACAGGGGGGTGAGTATTGTAGCTGCTTTTGATCCTACTCTACTTAAGATGAACCTCTTCAAGTCTGGCAGAACAATTGATGATGCCACCATAATTGAAGTTTTCTGGAAGTACTGGTACAATTAATTAAGAATTTGTGTGATGGTACGGTGGGTTTCTGTTACACAGCTGATTACATGAGATTGTTTGTTCTTACCGGTATAAATTCCGCCGAAAGTGGTGCGAACTCCGCTGGCGTTGTTTACAGCTCCTCTGGACAGCGCTCCAGACACCGGCATCGAGCCGACGAAAGACGACAGAGTGTTGCACAGCCCGAGTGCCAGCAGCTCTTGAGTAGCGTCAATACTCTTTCCGTCAGCTGTAAACAAGTTGAGTAAAGTATTTAGTTACAAAAATACGATGCTGATCCCAAAAGTGCACAATTGCACGTAAAATAGGGTGCAATAGTTAGAGAAGTGTGGAATCCTCAGTAGCTCTCAAACTGGCTTCAGAAGGAAGTCGTAGCGAACTGAAGTTCTGTCGTAGAATTTTCGTAGAACACATTATCATAAAAGCAAAGAGATTTGTTTCAAATATCGAACATATTACAAGCAGAAATTGATTAATTTAAGACGAATATTCAGAGCCCTTAAAACATTCGATATGAGGGTGGATGGGGGATCAGTGTGAAATTTTTTTTTGGGTAAAACTAAATCGAAAATGTAGTAGAATGCCGCCAGAGTGGGGGTCCTATCTCAGTCCATTGGATAGTTATGATTTTTTCAATGCTTTCACGGTCAACTCCGACCTCACGTCATGAAATCGAGTTTTCTAGAACACTGAAGCGTCCATTTTACTTTTATTATACATTTTCGGATTCAGCATTAAATTTCCTATAAGATAAACATAATTTCAGCCTTGTAAAATTTCGATAACTCTGTTCATAATCGCAGTGAAAGGGAAAATTTGAAAAATTTTCGATAAAATTCGAAACAGAGCCGACGTTCCAAAAATAGGCCAAGAAGTTGTCAAATCTCATAAAAACTTACTCATTTCATGAGCTTTCCAACGGTATACTCAATTTCACGATTACGAAATTTTTTCTTTGAGAAATTAAGTTTCAAATACAAAAAACCAAGGTGGGGGCGTCAATCTTGGTAGGGAAGGGGGTGCAAGGAGTTACTCACGTTCGTTTGGGGATTTTTGAAACAAGAAGTCTACAAAACGCAGGTGAACACAGAAGAAGAGTTGAGGGGAAAAATTGTAGCAGCAGCTCAAAAACTTCAGGAGAAGTTAACACTCTCAGTTCTGTGAGAGCTATTCGAAAACGAGCTAGGTTATGCATTCGTAACATGGGACGTCAGTTCGAACAAATGTTAACATAAATTCATTTTTGTTTGTTGTACTTTGCAGGTTTTTTAACAGAAAATAAGAATAAAGAAACAGAAAGAAATGAGAACATGAGTAACTCCTTGCACCCCCTTCCCTACCAAGATTGACGCCCCCACCTCGGTTTTTTGTATTTGAAACTCAATTTCTCAAAGAAAAAATGTCGTAATCCTGAAATTGAGTATACCGTTGGAAAGCTCATGCAATGAGGAAGTTTTTATGCGATTTGACAACTTCTTGGCCTATTTTTGGAACGTCGGCTCTGTTTCGAATTTTATCGAAAAATTTCAAATTTTTCAAATTTTCCCTTTCACTGCTATTATGAACAGAGTTATCGAAATTTTATAAAGTTGAAATTATGTTTAGCTTATAGGAAATTTAATGCTGAATCCGAAAATGTATAATAAAATTAAAATGGACGCTTCAGTGTTCTAGAAAACTCGATTTCATGACGTGAGGTCGGAGTTGACCGTGAAAGCACTAAAAAAATCATAACTATCCAATGAACTGAGATAGGACCCCCACTCTGGCGGCATTCTACTCCATTTTCAATGTAGTTTTACCCAAAAAAATTTTCACACTGATCCCCATCCACCCTGTATAAGAAGTCTTCTCCGTTTACCCTTAAAAGTGCAGCACATGCATCTATCTATCATTGATTTCCTTCCACGGTTATCAGAGTTACAGTCTCCTCCTTGAATGAGCGAGAAGGGAACATAAGACACCAGAATAGGTCATTGAGGCACTCCATTGGTTGAGAAGGGAGTGTCAAAAACAGGATTTGTTTGTAACTTGGAATCTATACCTCATGCAACACTCCAATGACCATACAAATCTTCTGTATTTGAGAAGGAAACAATACATTATCATTTATAGATCGTCAGACATGAAAATGTCCATCTTCAGCTTTACTTACAGAAAACTTTAGCGAGGGAGACGTCCTCCAAGAGGGACAGCAAAGGGAGCACAATCATCGCCGTACTGAGGTTGCTGCACATCTCGAAGAAGCCCATCGTGTGGTTGCTGCTATCTACGTGGGTGAACTCGGGGAGTGCTATGGACGGCAAACCCTCTTTCACCTGTCAAAATTGTACAAAATACTTGAAAAATTGTGCAGGACACGTTATAAACCAGAACTGATCATAACTGATAAGCAATACCTACACTAAAATCAGCTATGTGCAATCAGACCATTCTCTATGTGTGCATACATCACTCTACTCTGAATCCAATGCCATTGACGCCATATTTCACAATGGAGGATCAGAATTCAGTTATAGCTGTTTCAAATACCACATAAATATTATATAACAGTAATATATCTTACTTACTATCTGTATATACTCTTTTTCAGACCTCTGTTGTGGAATGCTAAGAGGCTCCATCAAATTACCATTTGCAACCTGATGTAACCAAGATGCACAACATTGATGTCACTTGAAGATTGTACAAGTGGAAGTGATTCACGTATGAACTACACTTAACGTTTGCAGTTGTCAGCTAAACCTCCAACATCAAATCTCTTCAGCATGAAAATTCGATGCTGTATTTGCTTGTTTTCAAGGGTCAAATGGCACGGATCTTGAAACTAATCTTATAAATTAAATTGAACATGGATTCTATAACTCTAACAGAACTCACCTTCCCAGAGAGAATGAACGGTTCCATATCGTGTTTGTGGAATATGAATGCCATCACTGCACACACAACGACCACCAGGATGTTCCTAGCAGTAGAAATGAACCACAGTGACTGCGCCAGCAACTTTTGACCCGCCGTCCGCTCTTTCGAATCTTTAGGGCCCACTGGAATGTCTTTAATTTTCTGAAATAAACAAGAAAAAAAGCCATGAATCCAAAGTGAATTAGAATTAATCAAGACTAAGATTTTGTCCTAGTATTGCTGTGGATGGATTTATGTTCTTCTAAGCCCATTGTTATGATTTTATTCTATGAATGATCTTTGCATTACAGCAGAAGGGATTGTGAATAAATCAGTTTACATTCATCATCATTCATTAAATTGGTCATAAATTAGACATAAAAAATGAACGTTTTTCGACAAGGTAAAACTAAATTCTCAAACGGTATTTTCTTAATCTGTAAGTTACAGATTCAACTCTGCACTAAGACGCAGAAATATCAAAAACGTAGGTAAGGAATGTGAAGGTTCCAGTCATGAAGCACCGCTTTATAAACGAATTTGTAAATAAAATCATCTTATTTACGAGTCAATTTGATCATCATATCTCGTACACCAATTTTTCTTACATTCTGTAGTTTGTGTGCACAAAAATTTAACTATCAAATTTAGAACAGTGTAGGGATCTTTTCTTTATCTCTTCTTCCATTGCTACCGCTATACCTGCTTCACATGGTGTGGCTATCCTTCTTCTTCTAACTACTTCTACCTGTTCAACTGCCTTTATCTGGTGTCAGCCTTCGGTCACCCTACTCTTCGGCCACTTATAATTAAGACTTATTCGTTAAGTTAGTATTAAGTTAGTAGGTTCTCGAACCATAAGACCTTAGGTTAGGGCCAAAAGTTTAGGAACTGCCGGAAGGATCACCAGGGCTTTTCAATAGATTGAGTTCTTTATAAATAATATACAACTGAAAATTTATTTCAGTGTTTCTCTCAAAACACCCCCACCTCCCCAGTATCTCCTCAACTGGTTAGGTGAACCTCATAGGGTACTTTCATGAGAGTGGCGTCCAAATTATTTCCGATTTTGCTATTGCACACCATAATCCCTCGCGTCAGACCCATGCCGGAAGCTCGCAGCTGACCTAGCTAGGGTGGGCAATGTTTTAGGGTTTCTACCCGTAACAACAGAAAACACTTTTTCTAAATGTTGTTTAAATTCGATTTAAAAAAATCTAAAAAATTCTTCAAAAAAATTTATTGAAACCTCAAAACATTGTTGGCAGTCTTTTTTATTATTATTTTTACAGCATAATGTTTAAGAAACAAGTTTTCATCCGCATCTACCATAGTAAGGATCATGGTTTCAACTTTTAGCAGTTGAAAAACCAAATTTTCCACTCGTATCTCCAATTTTACACCATTTTATAGAACTAGGTTTTCTAGCCCGTCAGTCTGTATGTTCGCAAATCCTTGTAATTTCTACTGTTTACGAAAATCCAAGCTGTGCGGAGAGCCTTCAAGTCTTTTCACATTCGGATGATAGTTGGGAAATTACAGTTTAATGATCCCATATCAATTTCATCATAACCTGATCACTATTAGCTGCTGCGGAGGCGCAAATGTGATTTTTTAGCAATAGAGTTGACATTAAATTAATGGAACCCCATGTAATTTGTCAAAATTCATTGAAACGTTGCAATGATTTAAAAATTTACTTCTACATTTATGTTGGAATAACATGAAGCTGTTTGCCACACCTTGCTTGGTAGCTGTCTTTACAGACCTGTTACAGTTCTTTGCCTTGACCCTTCTGGACGAAGTAGAACCCATAAAAATACATAGGCCCCTGGCGTTTCCGGAGAGCCGAAAAATAATGGAAATGATTGTAACTTCAAGTAGGTTCTTACCTACCGATCAGTGTAAGTGAGAGGGACCTACCGCATTAAACTGCGGCGCCAATCCAATCTTTCATCTCCATCTTCAGCCTTCCAAATTAGATACAATTCTTTCTCTGGAGAAACCTCAAATTTGAGGTTTGCAAAATACCGACCGCCAAACGGGACTAACGCAATCGGCACGCAACCGCAACAAGTCGCCCAAGGCTGTCCGAGCCGTGAATAATCCGCTCACTGAAATGCGTATGCTATAACGGAAACTGCTGTCTACTATTACTCCTTTTTTAATACTTGAGAATATCTTTCAGACGTGGAACTATAATTTGCCTCGGAAAATCGAAAGTGTTCTTGGTAAAAACATTTTTTGGGGTAAGTAATGATTGACTAAAATGAAGTTCTGCAGGAACTTTCGTCCATATCGGTTGACATTTTTCATGTATAAACTTTTATAATACACCAGTAAGAATGATTTTAACTCAAATTCGGAATCAGTTGATTTACTTTTCAAAATGAATAAAATCTAAATCGTTCCACAAAGGTTTATTTATTTGTACAAATTAGATCGATCTTCTGCGAAGATATCTGGTTTACCCAAGTAATTAGGATTAGTAGATTTAGTAAAACAGAGAAGATTCTAGTCCAAAATCCCATTTGTGTTTTTTGACCCAAGTTCCGTAGATTTCGGCATAGTAAAGGAGAAGAAATAAAAATAAGCGTATTTCCCTAAAAAATTTTAAATTTACAAATAAATGTCAAAATAATAATTCGTTTTGTTTTTTTAATAGATCTAAACAACGTCTGACAAGTTGGGAATGGCAAATAGCTTCCTAATATAGGTAACATGAAAGTATGGACCATTGAAATGTTTTAAATAATCTTGAAGGATATTGAATTTAAACGAGTTACAACGATTCAAGGAAGAAAAGTGGCAAGGACATATTCCCGCAGACTGCGACGCCTTCAGAAGGTAATTCAACAAGTATTGCGGGTTGGTTCAGTTGGTTCGATAAAATATAGTGTAATGATACAACCGTGTGAAAATTTATATGAGATTATTAAGGCGGCTTTCCTCAACTACACTAAAAGTGTGAGCTAGAGCGGACAACTAGAACTTCAGAAAAGTGCTCTAAGTGAATTTCACTTTCGAAAGAGAAGTATTGATTTTTAGACGATATTATCTACAGGGGATTATCTCAGATACGAGATCACTAAACAGGTCTTCCCCTAATAACCTACAAATTTTAGAGAGATCAGACCACGAGAACACAGCAATATATTGCTTGATTGCTTGCAAGGAACCATTCTCACCTAAACCCGCACCCTCCCTGGCCTTAGCATCAAAATCATATTAAAACTGAAGGAATTAAGTTTGTTCTAAGGATCAAATCAGAAACTCGACTCAGAATGGTCTAAAATGCGAACGTTTATTGTCGAGAAAGAAAAAGTTTCATCTCCCGAAAATGAAAACATGCTGCCACAAGAGGATTACTATCGTTTTTAAATGGAATCACACTGGATAGCGGGGGGCCAGAGATCCGTACGTATTCGCCCGCCGTTACTTCCTTGAAGCGTAGAGAACCTTTTTTAAATTTGAACTATACTTTTCATGATAATATAGCCTTTCTTGTTTTGATCATTAACCAATTTTAGCAACCCTTTGAGGAAAAAGGGTACTTGCAAAAGCAGTCAGCAAAAAGCAGTCAGCTTTTTGCTTGCATTAAACCAGTGCGGCGAGCTCCAGTTGAGCTGTTCATAACCGGTGTCCCGTTTTGTGCTGACATTGGACAGATAAGTGGACTTGATGAGGCTGCATTTACTTCTAACAGAATTAACTCTATTTGTTGACTCATATTGGATTGAGGTTGACAAGTGTTCCTATCTAGGAACTGGGTACCCTATTTAATAAAAAGTTGCTCGGACGAAGAAATCAGTACTCCAGTTGAATTCAGAACAGAATTTGCACTTTGAAGTCATTAAATAAGGTCTTTGTTGAAATAGGACATTTGTGGATGACATCTGATTAAGTACAACCTGCGCTGGTTGAGTGCTGCTGATGAAAAACATCCCAAATGTCACCAAGACCGAAATGAACTTGATCCTAACATTGGTATACAGCAGTCGGTCTTTTGGACTACTATTTCTGCCATTTGACCTAATAAACCAAATAAAGCATGCTAAAACTCAACATATCGCACCGGTCGTGGAATAAGAGAACAGCTCAAAAAAATGTCATTTCTGAGTTAGCACTGGTATTGAACAACAGGAAAGGTCTATTTTGTCCGCCAAATATGAAAACGATGCTTGCTGATATTCCACGAGAGAGCAGTCATGTCTTTATTCCACGTACTATGAATATACGGCCATTTGCAAAACAGCAAAACTTTGAACGCTATTTGCTGAAAATGAGCTTTTTTTGAGTTGTTTCGTGATTCCGCGACGGGTGCAATATGTTGGGCCAGTTAAGCCTAAAACTGAACTTTTTATCAAATGAAGCCAAAGAGCTTTTGTCAAATCCACGTGCCGGAGTCATCAAATGTCGGACATGGGCGTCACCTGGACATTGAATAAAAGCGGAACTTTAGGTACTTCTAATGCTAATTTTTCCATTGAAATTAGTGCTGATAGGAAAAATCTGGCAACATCATTGAGGGATACAGAAACCAGTAGATAGTTGGGAGGTATTAGCTAAGTCCACCAAGCGCGGAGCGTTCCAGACTTTTGAGGGTTTTAAACTCTGCCTCACAGTCAGTGTCTCATTGAGCGCTGATGCTGGACTATGTGCACTTGATGAGATGAGATGAGGAGGCACTTACTCTTAGTAGAAGTAGGACAGTCATGCAAGAGAGTCCGAGGATTGCGTCCCACTTCCGCGTCTCCCGGATGTGACACGCGAGCTGGTCCCAGACTGCGAGGAACTGACTGGCCGAGTACGAAAGGCCGAGGAGATCTTTGATTTGAGAGGTAGCGATTATGATGGCCGCCGCCGACGTGAAGCCCACGGACACGGGCCCCGAAATGAAGTCTACCAGCCAACCTGAAACAAAGAGACGATTTGAGTGAGCAAGGAGATTCCACCCATTCATTCATACCACCCATCAGATTCATACCCACCTGGTATGAGCAGATGTTGAATGGATCCACCATTACCCCCTCCATCATTCCATCCCGAAAACAAATTCAAATTTCCCGAAGTTTATCGCACAAAAGAGATTTTCTGCACAATTAGAGTCGAAAAAATAACAGACAAAAATACAGGAGATTTGAGAATTTATCACCATTAACCCCTTCCTTCATCCCCCTCTATAATGAAAATTGAAAGTTCTGAAATACAACACAGCCATGTGATATACAGTCAACTAAACCAAAATTTTGCTCATTGAACTAAATCAAAATAATTGGATGATGAGATGAATCGGTCAAGAATCCTCACTAGAGCAGAGATAGCTCCCTCCACACTCACCTGCCAGCAAAATTACCACAACTTGTCTAAAATTGAAGACTACAAGAAGAAACGACTTAAGTCCATTCACATCAACTTTCCAGGAGACTATTTTTTCTACGGAAAAAGCTACAAGAACCTCCAGTTATCGGAAAATGGTGTTTCAATTTCTTAATAACTACGTGTAGTGGGGGAACAACAGCGAAATTCAATATTCCAAATGGAAATTAAGTTCAATTATTAAAAAAATCAATAAAATCGTTGACGTCACGTGGTTCTAAGGAAGAACGGCTCAACTCTGTATGCTGCGGGTCAGCTTGCTGAAGTAATTTCTTGCTTTTTCACCCAAAAAACCGTTTTAAATATTGTAAATCGTCATATTTTGCTTCAGAGTGTTACGTTAGTTTGGAATTCACTTTGTTATGCTGTAATTCGGTACCCAGTCTCATTGGGGCAGATACAAGTAAATTGTAACGTGCGAAACCTGGTTGATTAGCTATGGAAAGCTTAACTTAAATCGATTCATTATATAATTTCGAGGCCCCCAGAATGAAGGAAACTTTCCCCTCCCCCCTAACTCAGCAGTTCTTTTCTCTTTGTCATCGAATTTCAATCACGTGCACATTGTTCACCACTGCAAGCCTGCAAAAAGCGACATCAATTCCGTAGACGCCTCATTTGTGTCGTATAAACATGCGAAATGCAAACAGCTTGTGACAATACTCCATTGATGAGAAGTTCAATGGGACCGACAGAACCAATCGTCCTTGTTCGGCTTCACAACTCGCCTCGACAACAGCGCAATAACCGATCGGCAGAGCATCAAAAGGTCCGATGAAAAGTCACTTTGCTGCCCCTATTGAGAGCTTCTTTGTCGTGCATCGTCTTCATCTTGCGCCTCCTAACAGCCCGTCCTTTGATTAAATGACGATTTATAAAATAAGTTTCTCAGTCACAATTGAAAGGTACTATTCGTAACTTGTATGGGTTCCCTTCTCTTCTTTTCCTTGAAATCATAATTCAGTTCCCACTGAACAGCGCCTATTCTTGTTCTGTTTCTAATTCGTGTCTTTTGGAACGAATAATGAAACCTGCTCCGTTCCTCCTCATTTTAATTCACTCTAACCTGAAATCATTCAAGCAATATTATTTTCAACCGCACGTCTGAACGTGGATGTTTCTGCTCGATACAGACATTCTAAAATTTGAATCATGACACGAGAAAACAGATTTTTTAGTACTGTTGGGTCATGTTGAAGAATTATGTAGAAGCTCTGGTGGCTGTGTAACAATGAGGCGATGGAATGAACTAGTTGCCCCTTCCAACGGATTTTGCGATAACCCTGCAACACCCAGAGCCTTCTGGTTTTGCTCAAGCCAAGCTGCCTAAAGAAACGGGAAGAGAGAAATTCCTCAATCCATAACAGCTGATGTTAAAAAACCCCATGAACTACTATTGGTGGGGCAACGTCGTCAATCAAGAGAACCATCAATACGTAGAATTTCATTTCGTACCAACATTGGCAATCTATCTGTGTCAGCTTCAAAGATTAGAAAGATTGGTTAAGAACTTTTTAGAAACATTAATGGGAGCATCAATATCGATTTTCTAATGTTTTGATCTTTGTTGTATCTTCACGAAACTGAAAACAATTGATTCATTACCTAGCTTAACTGGGAAGTGAAAAACAATTCTCAGATTCACTGCTAAACTATGATATTATCGCTGTTAACCCTTTACCAACATCTATCAGGCTCCTTAACTGTTCACATCTTTCTAACTTGTCTCACTATTTCCTTCAACAATTACTAACTGTTGCAACAAAATCAGGCGCTCTGGAAGTCAGCAGTTCCGTTGTTTAAGAAGAAGCTTCCTCAACAAAAAATTAGATGTGCTGCAACTACTTCGATGGCTCAACTAAGCTTTTTCGTCCTTCAAACGACGAGGGGCAACAGGTAACTGGTGATTAGTGGTGTGCATCATCCTATATTGTTTGATTTCACGTTTTAGAGAGAAAATACTACAAAACACCACTCCAATTGATTGGCTAGGAATTTTCACTTCAACCCTCGAAAACAGAGTGAGTGATGCATGTTGCAAGAATTGCAGTCAGTTGGTCGTTTCTTCTACCTCTGTGTGGTAGGCTGAGGAAGTCCAATAAATTGTACGAAAGGCTCTATTCATTCGACCAACCTTTAAACAGCATTTTTTTTGCCAGGATCTCAAATAAGTGCGGAACACACTCCAAATTTGTTTTCCAAACGTGAATCCCCAATTCGTATTCCAGATTCGGATTCTACGCTGGATTTCATGAAGATTTGATCCATCATTTGATTTATTCGGCCTATCGCAAACATAAATGTATTAGCAAACCCAAAGCTTTAAGTGCGTGACTTAAATACAAATGTTAGCAAACCTAACGCGTAAAACATCCATTTTCCTTGTTTTTCAATGCTGATTCGGGAGTAAAAGCGATCAAGTTTAGTCAAATTGAAAAAAACCTCGACAGTCACGTTTGAATTAGAATTGGAAAACAATTAAAATTGATGGTTGATTGATTGTTTGGTTAATTTGATGGCTTGACAACTTCATTTACGAATTTGTATGTATGTGAATGTATAATTTCAGAATACCATACAAAGAATTAAATTTTCAAAACCTTGTCGTACAAATGCTTGACAGTGCACAGTGTTAACTCACCGAGTTGGGCGACTCCCATGAGGAGCTGGACAAGACCGGTGAGAAAGGCGAGGAGGATGGCGCCCTGAGGTCCCATCCCGTGGAGATTCTCCCTGGTGAGGATCGCCATGATGGCCGTGGGCCCGATCGGACTGTCTTTAACGGATCCGAAAATGGCGTAGACGAAACACCCGACGAACGAGGAATATAAACCGTACTGCAACAGACATCACAAGAAATAAATATCAACCACGTACAGTGCAATATTGATAAACAATAAGAGAAACATTGGGTTTGAGGTCAGACGTTCGTATAGTCTTCTTATTATCTCTGCATTCCCCAAAACATTAATTTCTCACGATCTAATAACTGTTGAACATTCGCAAATCTGAAACTGATTGATGCAACGCAAACCACGAGACTAGCAGTCAGATTTTAATGAAATCGTCAGGGATTGTGCTGGTTTGCTCCTAGTTAGTCCCCTACGTACCTGAGATGGGCCTTACCCATGGTTAATGCAGACGAAACTCAGAGATTTCTGACAAATTGATGAATTCGTCAGAGATTGCTCCTAGTTTGTCCCCTACAAAAGCCAGATGGACGAGTTTGATTGATGATGGGTTGTGTCCAACTGCATTCTGAAATTGGTAGATGCAGAGCCTACTAGACAGGTTTTGATGTATAGTCACTGAGATTGTGCAGATTCGCTCATAGCTCTGTCTCATATTGACCTAATGGATTAATGGTAGGGTATGCGCAACTAAGCTCGAACAATCCTGACATTGGTTGGTGGAGACAAAACTTGGACATTGTCGGCAACTCTGACGGAACTCGGCAATTCTGGAATTGGTTGATGCCGACGAAACTTCGAGGGATTTTAGTATAATTATCAGGGGGTATTGTGCGGGTTTGCTCTCAATTAATCTCGTATATACCACAGACTGACTTAATGGATTGATGGTAGGGTGTGCGCTTGAACTATCCTGACATTAGTTGATGGAGACAAAACTCGGAGACTAGTTGACAAATAATGATGAAATTTTCAGGAATAGTGCAGGTTTGGCTTTAATTAGTCCTCTACGTGGACCCAATGTCCCTCAAATGAAACCAATGAATTAATGGTAATGTGCACAACTGCCCATGAGGAAAATAAATCATGGACACGTTATACTTACTAGCTCTTACATTCTAAATGAATTAATTTTGACTCTAAGCTCAATTTTCAACAATCCTTGATTTTACGGGAAGAACGTGACGGGATGGGGTAGTCTGAAACATCTATAAGACACCGTGAAAGGAAAAACTTCCAGATATAGCCAGAGGCGAAGCTATCCAATCTACTTTCTGGGGTATGCAGGCAGGTTGTGGATAGAGTGGAGGCAAAGGCTTGCATTAGGCAAAACGAAGGTTGAATTATATATGGTAAAACTGGAAATGCATCAAACATTTTGCCAATTGGTGCTTTGACAAAGAGGACAGTCAATACTGAAGGTGGGATTGAGTCAATACGAGGCTTCGCTAATTTGAGAAGGAGGTGAAGTAATGATGGATTATTTACTGTTTGCAAGTAGGATGTCAGTAAGCTGCAACGAAGAGGATACAAGAACCTCCAATAAGCTTATAGGTAGCAGTTTTGAAAAACCACGTATACATCAAGATATCCGAAATTAATCAGTGTTTATTATTTGAATAATAGGTGTCAACGGATTCCAGATATGAGACGAGGAAATACAAAATCTCAGTGCGGCTACAACTAACCTCATCAGTAGTATAGTGATGGGGGGGTTTTTCCGGAGTATAATGATGGGGGGGTTTCCGGAAAAACTGCCCCATCCACTTTGGCGAGGTCACTCCGAAAAACCTCTACGTACGATACAGTGTGTTCAAATAAAGAGCCCTTCTCCCTAGCCCAGTGGTAAGTATTTCAAGCCTATGTTGAAAAGTGCAAACGCTACCCTGATTAAAGAGCTATAGAAGGCTGGAAAAACTACACCATCCACAGAGTAATGACGGAGTGGTTTTTCTGGAAAAAACCCCCCATCATTATACTTCGGAAAAACCCCGCCCATCACTATACTACTTACATCTCGTAAATCTTGACTACACCTTTGGGGTGATCATATACCAGTGGGTTCAACAAGTGAGAAGCCCTAAAAAATACTTCGACAAATTACCCACTGCAATGGCGGTTTTTAAAGACCAAGTTCACACTCAATTAAAGATACACTTCACCAGGCTTTGCTTACATGACTAGGTATTAGAGTAGCTACCCCTTCCAAGGGGGAGGTTATCAATCTGCAACACACAGAGGATACAATAACCTTCAGCTTCAACCTTGAGAGCAGCAATTTGAAAAAAATTCACTGGGGTTTATTATTCAATTGGCTTGCGTTCATGATTTGAATTTCTATTAAGCTTTGGAGTCTTCATGTTTCACAGGATAGGGCGATTATTGAATTTCAGGAGGTATACATGGAGCACGTGAATCTGTTCTCGACCAAAATACCTATCAGTTGATCAGTTGATCATACCTGAAATTCAATAATCGCCCTATCCTGTGAAACACGCAGACTCCAAAGCTTAGTAGAAATTCAAATCATGAACGCAAGCCGATTGAATAATAAACCCCAGTGAAAGAATTTGCAGCGTTTTTTATTGAACCTCAATACCCCCCCACAATAAAAACATCTATAATTTATCAAGTCCTTTGGCACTCGTATTGCGTTAAAACTTCCCCAAATCCAAATTTAAATTCGTTTAAACGATGTAGCCAAAGGTAGACAGATGTTGATGGGCACACAAATATCATCAACTGATCAATCCAAATAGGTGTTTTGGATGAGAACCGATTTACGCGGTCTATGCATATCTCCTGAAATTCAATAATCGCTCTATCATCTGTGAAACACGCACACTTCGAAGCTTAGTAAGATTCAAATCATGAACGCAAGCCAATTGAATAATAAACCCCAGTAATAATATTGAATAATAAACCCCAGTAATAATATTGAATAATATTTACCTATATATTATCAGAATGCTTCAACCCGTGTATCGGCTACTAACTACACTACAAGTATTCACATCGGCTATCACTCCAGTATCCACATTCACGGATATGCTATCGGCCGGACATCACTAGGTTACAAACAAACCATAATAAACGAAAAAACGCAAATGTTGGCACCATAAATCGGGCCATACATCGGGAATGGTTTGACCTACGGACGTGGGGAAGGGCTCATTCGATTCCTAATGGTATGTTCTTCAAATAGGAAAATATTTAGGCCGATTCGACTAGTTTTGAGGTTTTTAGGGATTTTACAAAACTTTTACAGCCCTTAAAGGGGACTTTAAATTGAGTGAGAGAGCTGGCTCAAGAATTGGGGCGTCGTCGGGCCAAGATGGATTTTTCCTGAAAATTTCAGATCTTTTGCTCGAGCCGTTTGGGAGATATCGTGCGTACGGCGTACGGCGGACGGACGGAAAATTTTTATTGCAGATTCGGATTCTACACCCTTTGAAACGTAAACCATGAAATTTTCAGGGGGGGGGGGGGGTTAGAATTTTTTTTCCAGAGCGATTACAATGGTTTATCATTGAATAATAAACCAAAAGGAGGAACTTTCAAGTTATATTAAGTGAGGACGTACTTGGCAGGCTTTCGGCTGATGGTTGAATTGCCTGATAAAGACTTTTACAAATAAAAACTGATTTGATTATTTAATTTAATAAAATCAATAATAGACAGTGGGACTAAGTCTTTCTACGTAACAGAACAATTGACGAAAACTAAATTAAACGTCCGGTAAATCACTGGACGCCTAACGTGTTGTTTTCCGTGTCTTTCCCACTTGCCACCTTCCTCGGGATCGCGTGCCCGCCTCCTTTTGTTATTTCACGGGAAATTACCGCCTTAAATAGCCGACTTCTTATTGACCCCGCTCATCATCTACAGCTTCTAAACGTTGATTAGGCGGTTTGTGTTTCGATTCGGACGTTGACGAACGACCCGAAACGCGAGAAACCGGCTTCGTGATGAGAACCTCCATATTCACGCTCGTTATAATTTTTTTTTCCAGTCGCGAACGTTCTACGGGGAATTACACGTTGCGAGACGGCGTTCTGCGAAATAACGAGGTTTTGTCGATCTAACGGATCCATCAACATCAGAATTCACCAACAGGTTCCCCAGTAATCCTCGACAAACTTGGGACAGAAATTGATTTATTGGCTTGAATAAACATGACCTGGAGATAGTTAATAATCTCATTATACAAAACTGCACATTCCACATAACCTATTATCCATCAAAACTAAAACTATCGTATAATATTTACGTACCATCATTTTCAAATTTGAATCCTTCACGTGCAAAGAAATTGTTAACCAACAATGTAGAACAACAGAAGAACGTATTCTACATAATATCTTGCTACTCTAAAAGAGATTTCGGATTTTCAACAGTTTTCTCGATCATTTAGCATATTTTAATGACATTTAAGATGGATTTTTTCAGTTTCCCCTTCCAGATTCTTGGAAGAACCGTCACATGGCACCTTCTAGTGTTACAGTCAGCATTGCGGGTAATAATCGCCTCTGCCCTTGGAAGGGGCAACTATACAACATCCCGCTCATTAATGCACATTCAAAAACATTTTTCCAGTACACGTTTATTTCAAGTTTTTTAATGTTCTTGTCCATTCTGGATAAAGAAAGTTTATTAACAGTCTGCTAGAACATATCTTTAACGATTTTTACCAATATTTTGCAAAATGTGCAGGATCTGTCCTTTTGAAAATCGCTTCTAAGTTTGATTTATGCTCCTCTATAGAGGACTCTTTCACGATAATATCATACAAATAATTTGCACAGCCTGGAATACCTGTTATGGTTTGCTCTAGAAAAGATTGGAATATAGGCACTAGCATTCTAAAAGTGTACTGAAAAAAGAAATATCCAATGTTCAATCTGCGTTAGACTATCTGAATTGTACTGTGAATAATGGTACAGACACTTCATCAACATATTTGAAAACTTTGAGGCATTGGAGGGCATTTCCAATCAGAGTTATCCAACATCAGTTCAATTGAAATTTGCCATAAATAATTTGTTAATAGACTAGAACGACACAGAGAAAGGGAAGGTGAGACACTAAAATATTTGAAGTTGAAAAATAAGGGACACCTTAATGTATATCTTCCAATATCGCAAAACCCGTAAATTCAAGAGTGTACACAATTTCAATGATTAACAATATATCAATGACTAGAAGAAAAAACTTGACTGAACAAATTGGTCTTATCATTGAGCAGCGTCAAAAATTTTTCGTATGGTCCCAAAAGTACGGGCAATCATTCCATCTGAGGATTAGATTCGCAGCGTTAGTAGCAGATTGTTCATCACTATTGTTTGACCCATAAAAGCAGGGGTCCCGCAGGGTAGTGTTTTAGGGCCAGTACTCTACCTCCTGTACACACGGGACTTACCCCAACAAGAAGGCACAACTGTTGCCACCTTTGCAGATGATACGGCTATCCTCTCTGTTGGAGATGATATAGAAGCTGCAACACGTAAACTACAGACGTCTACTACTGAGGTTTCTAAGTGGACCAAGATGTGGAGAATGAAGCTGAACGAATCAAAATCAGCCCACATCAACTTCACTAACCGAAAAGTCCCAATCTTGGATGTTGAGATCAATTCGAATAAAATACCGCATACTGAAGCAGTTAAATACTTGGGTTTGACACTTGACTCCAAATTAAACTGGAATAAACACATAGAAAAGAAGAAAGAAGAACTTAAAATCAAGTACAGAAGGATGTATTGGCTAATGGGAAGGAATTCCCATCTCTCTCTTCACAACAAACTGCTTATATATAAGCAGATCCTTCGCCCTATTTGGACCTATGGGATACAAATCTGGGGCTGTGCCAAGAAATCAAATATTAAGAAAATCCAAACCTTTCAGAATAAAATACTTGAGAAGTATAGTTGGAGCCCCTTGGTACATGCGAAACGATGATATTCATCGAGATTTGAGGATGGAGACAGTCTATGAAATTATTGCAAAATACGCAAGGAAGCATGAACATCGCCTCCACAAACACGAGAACCCGGAGATGCTCTACGTTTTGGACAACGAAGGTGAAATCCGACGTCTCAAGCGAAACAAACCACTGGATTTAGTTGTGCTGCGTGAATAGAAGTGCAATCAAACTCAGTGCTAATTAATTGAGCTATATGATAAAGGGCTAGGTTTTGCTGTAAACCTACCCTCTTGGAGTGTATCTTTATCGATATGTAAAATTGCTAGATGAAATGTATTTGATTTTTCAGTCGCAATTAATAAATCACGAAAAAAAAACTATTGTTTGAATATGGTCATCCGACAGAATCAACTTTTCTGTGCTCAGCAATTTGTGGACAGTCATAGACCGTAAGAATTCTAGGATGATATCACAGCTGCAGTGGTTCTACAGGTAGAATGTTTCTTAAACAAACCAATCTATGGGACGAAATTGTTTCTTTGAGCTAGAAGATCATGGTACTTCACAAAAAGAAAACATGTAATTAGGTTTGGGGCATGTGAAGGCCAGTGTTGAACTAACTGATTAGCTGCAGGCTTTCTACTGCCGGGTCCTCATTTCCATACGAACACACTTCATCCTCCCTTTCCAGCGAAACTTTACCAGAGGACACTAAAACAAACTTCAACATCAACTATGAATCCATACCTCTTTAATCTCATAGCCCGGAGATTTAATCTCTCACTAATCTAATCCTAAATCCCCACGTAATCATATCAGTACTTTCTTACCATCAACACCAAAAAATCGAAGGTTCTGGTATTCGCGCACAATACAAGAATTAGGAAATACAAAAATATTGGATGTGGTAAGGAAGTTTTGGACTACGTTTCCGACTTTCTATACCTTGGAGTAACATTCTCATCTTAAGGTGAATTTCGGACTAATTTGGAGCATCGAGATTCCAAAGCAAAATCTGCCTCCGGATGCCTGAGAGGAATTGGCGATAACGGCAAGATAACTTCCTGGGATTCCAAGAAACGGTTTTTAGATCACTGGTGGAGTCAGTGCTCTTATATTCTGCTGATGTGTGGGGAGTATGGTACGGAGGTAACCTTGAGCCCGTTCAGTCGCAATTCCTGAAAAGTCTTCTTCTTCCGAATCATTTTTTGAGCATGGAAGCCGCGTCTCCACCTTTGAAGGTCTTAGCTTACGAGAGGGCAATTATATATTGGGCTAAGATATCTGGGATGGAGGAGTGTAGATTGCCGACGATTTGTTTCAGGGTACTGGAAAGTATACAGTGTCTGGCGGATCCAATAACTATAATTGGTACACTGAGATTTTTAAATTACTAGCAACTTTGGGTGCTGATGAGCTTTTTACTCTGAATGGCCATCAAAAGGTTAAACTTGTTCTTCCAGCGATCCTTGAAAAATCACACAACCATTTTTGGTGCCAGGACATTGATTTTATGTGCAATGCAAGATATAATTCATTTTTCAGGAGAATTGTGGACTATACTGGTAGGCAATTTTTTTGGGTCTCCTACAGAATGTTCAAGTGGAAAGGATACTGTGCCAATTTAGACTCTCCTCTGAGCGATTTGTGACATTTTATTTTAAGGGCAACTCGTATAAGTTGAATACTGAAAACCAGTGCAATATCTTTAACTTGAGTGAGCTTGACACCCTATACCATTTTCTCTTACGACGCCCAATTTTGGAGCCCTATCGGCGACATTTTATCGCTCGTTACATTCAGAGCCAAAATTCTATATTAGAGGAGGATTTTTTGTCGAGCCTGCTTGATTTTCAAAAGATAAACAGAAAATCATGGATGTTTATAATTTTGTGATCAGGTCTCTAATACTCAGGGCATTTTCTCTTAATGAATAACGAAATAACTGCTTAATAAGTACATGGATGTAATTTTAAAGAGCAGGGTGATTCAACAACATGTATTTGTTTAAATATGGATAATGGGTGGGTGCCGAAAAACGTATGTCTCTATAAAGCGTTTATATCCTCAAGTGACCAAGCTTATTTTCTTCAATTTATTTTTACTATTATTATTATTTCTTGTATTATTGTATTTCTTGTATTAGCATTAATGGCACCAACCATCTCTTCACGATTGGTTTGGGACTGCATGCAAACCCTTAATAACCTGGCAAAACACAACCGGGTTCGCCTGGAATGGGTGCCAGGGCATAAAGGAATATCTGGTAACGATAAGGCTGACGAGCTTCCCGAACCCCATTTGTAGGCCCTGAGCCGGCAGTCGGTATACCAAAAACCGCCTTCAGAGGGACCATCAATTTGTGGGTCAACCAACAAACCACAAGTAGATGGCTCAATACCGAAGGACACGTCCACAGTAAACTCATGGTGGCGAAACCCAACACCAAAATTACTGATTGGCTACTAGGCAAAAACGGTAGGGAACTAAAAACAATGGTCGGCCTCATAACCGGCTTTGTACCCCTAACGTTCCACCTACACCGCATTGGGGTCACACAAAGTACAACCCTGTGCAGGCTATGTGAGGAGACTGACGAAACGGCATCCCACATAATATTTGAGTGCCTAGCACTCGCATCTCGCAGATTTGAACTCTTTGGGGCACAAACCCCAATGAGGTCCATTCAGAGCGAACAACTAATCAAGGGTCTCAAACCCCTCACCAAGGGGCTGAATCTCCTTGATTAGAAGCGAAACTCCCAGGAAAGTACAATAAGCCAACAGGCTTCCGTGCTGGGGGCTCCCAAACCCCCACCCTGAGAGTTTTAGTTGTCATCTACATCTATATCTTGTATTATTGTACACTTTTATTAAGATATATATTTTATTTGTACTGGGACGTGAATTCCTTGTAATAATCTTTGTGATTTTATACAATAAACTTCTACTACCACTACTACTACATCATATCAGTACTTCAGAACCCTAATGCGTATCAATTCCAATTCATGCTATCATTTACCTATAATCATCTGTACTACCCCGTATAAAAAGCGGTCCAATTCTGCTTCACTTGTCCATTGGCTTCTCTGTTTTGTTCAAGTGCAAATGGGTTACTTTTCAAAACTATTTGTCGAAAAGTGTTGTAGACTTAAACTTCAACATCCCCATCCCTCTGCTATCCACTATAGAAAAACGCTTTTTGCGTCCTAGACTTGTCTTGTACCAAAAAAAAGTACTTCATCCGCCAGCAAAAAGAACAAAAATCATTTCACTAATGGTTCGTGCCTTCCCTCGTTCATTTTCCCTTGTAGCCCTCATCCTCGACAATGCTTGCACGTTATCTCCTCCTTCCCATTCAAAACAGTTTTGTCTCATTAGCAACAGACACTCCTCTCCAGATAGCACATCAGCCTTTCGTGTCTTTTGTGAACCGCTGTACGAAAAATCTTGCTCGTTTTGGACTCAACGGCTCGTTCGCCCTGATAACAATTTCGGGATTTTTTTGCTCGTCATACGCGCATTCTCAGTTGGACACTTGCCAAACGATTAAGACCGAAGCCTGCCAATAAAGGGAAGATGGTATCTTTTGGGGTTCGCTCGAGTCGATGACCTTGCGTGAGTTTATCTGCATCTCCGGGAACAATTAGGAGATTTAATAGTCGAACTTCCTACTGCTCTTCCGCCCGGTAGCAATGCACTTACCGCCACACGGACTTGACTTTGCTCACATGAAGATGAACCTTCTGGAGATTAGCAGTTTTTTTTTATGCAAGAAAGGGAACTGCAAAGAAACTGCAGGTAACGTGTCAATGCAAAGAAATTCATGAAGAACACGCTTCGTGTCACCCTCTCCCTTCCCAAATCTGATTAAGTCACTAAAATTAGCGAATTATTGCTGTTTGAATAATTTAGTATGAAATTAATTATCCACGAAGCCTGTTTTCATCTGGCCATAAAACTTTCTTCCTTGTCATAGTAATTGAAAGCAAGGTGTCGTAGACAGATATTAATAGCATTAATATTTCCTTCGAACCTATTGCTTCCGAGTCTACCAAGGTAGCGGAAGCACTATTTTCACTTTCGGAATGTGAACAGTTTTTTGTCTCCAAACTCAAAATTCCACTCGCATTTTGCGTTTTAGACCTTTCTGAACAATTTTGGTTCCGTGTCTGTCTGTCTGTCTGCAAATCTGTCAGCAAATCCTTGTGATACGGGCAAAACTACATTTGCATGCGCAAACGAAGTTATAGTCCGATTTTGATGAAATTTTCAGGGATTGTTCGGTTTGATGTGTAGATGGTCCCCTATAAGTTTCATGACCCCCGGATCAATAGTAGTCTCTGCGCATGCGCAAACGAAATCCTTGTTACACGCATAACTCCGGGAGGTACACAGTCATGTTATGGATACGATGAAGCTATGTGCCACACCCACTTGGCAGAGGTTTTTTGCTTATTTTAATTTTTTTGTTACATTGTTGCATACACCAATTCAGTCTGAGAACCAAGCAATTGCAAGAAAGCTGAAGTATTACAAAATCGTACAGAAATATTACACTGATAGAAAGTAAAAGCATTTGAATATGCTGTCAATGGCCTGGCTCCTATTCTTATAGGAGTATTGAATCCCAACGAAAATGCCGTTTCTCCGATTGGTGACTATCTTCACAGCTTTCTATTCATTCGAAAGTAACTGATTATTCCCAAAATACTAAAAGTCTGTAAGCTGCCTTGTTTTCTGATGGATGAAAAGGACTTTTTGTAAGGAGAACTCAGGCAGGAGGTTTCCTTTAGAAATTTAGCAAATAGGTACCAAGTCCATTGATATACGTTGGCAGTTGTTGTTGGATACTCTCCTTAGTAGCTTTTAGCGTAGAATACGCTTTAGCCATGGACAAACTAGCCGAAAAGTGTCACGCGGGAGTGGAACAAAAAAGGGTATGGTACCCAGGAACGAAAACGGTGACGCGAGACCAATAAACATAAGAATATTTACATCCATGTGTAGTAGTTGCGACAAACCCGTTTGAAGTGAGTCATTTTATTAATGTAAATCGGAGTTTCAGTCAAAATATGCGAAGTCGTCCTTCCGTTCGACAATGAACGTTCGATGATCATCGTTGAACGTTCAGCGTTCAATCGAGGCTAAAGCGTATTCTACGTTCCTTGTGGCTCGAGGCTAAAGCGTATTCTACGTTACTTGTGGCAGTAGTCTCTAAATAAAAGCAAAAGGGGGTACAAGGGGACTTTCCGTGTCACATTTCGGAGCGCCGAGTTTAGCGTTCCTTTTCGTAATAATCTAGTCCATTCCTGCGGTTAATTATTTAATTCGTTCGATATATTTTACAGTATCAATAAAAAGTTGATATTAAAAAAGTCTGAATAACATTTCCTATGGAATGCCAAATACAAACTTTCGATCTTGAATTTTTTGTGGAGAAACGCTTCATGTTGGCAAGATCCGCTCCCATACATCCTTGGGGGTATTCCTTATTACCGCCTTCACTTAGGCGGATCCCTTATTTTATTCATATTTTTGGAGGGCAAGATTCACACTATAGTATTTGAAAATTTACTTAAGGAGACGAAGTGCTCAAGTGAGATATGTTAACAAAGCATTAAGTGTGATTTATCATTTATTGAGAGCCTGCAATGCCTGGGAGACGCTTTACATGAAGAACAGTGCAGAAACATATGGATAGTTTCCGTTCCATGAAAAACCCCTTGTTAGCTTCAGGGAATACTCTGGGTGTTGCAGATATCTTGCCTCAGCCCTTAGAAGAGGTTACTAGTCCATTCCATCATTTCCTTGTTATAAATATCAATCCTTCACTGGGTTAAACCAATCCAAAGCTATCCACAGTCGCCGATCGATGCTTAGTGCCTTCGCAAACATATAGGAATGTGTAAATGTGAATAGCATGTGTGTTTTACCTGCGCGTCAAGGCCCGCGACATTCGAGTACGCTATGGCCTGGGGTATGACTGTGAGGCCGACGGTGACGCCTGCCAGAAGGTCGGACACTGCCTTCTCCGCTGTGTAGTCTCGCAGGTTTCCCAAAATCGGGAGCCGCTTGTCCAGGACTTTCCGGGAGAAGACTCGCCGTCGGGGGGTGACGCCGGACCACCGGCTTCTCGTGAATTTGGGCCCGTCGCCGTTCTGCAGCTGGTTCCACTCTCCGCTGCTCAAGTCATTACCTGAAATGAAGAGGCTAATAGTCAATCTTGGTGGGCTGGGGTCTCTCAAACACATAAATTCGACAAGAATAATTTTTATGACTAATTCAAGCCAGATAGCCATCCCAATTTTTTGAAGCTTTCATTGCACCGAGTCATTGACAATATAAACCAGACTTATATCACTATAGAACATTATCAAAGACCTTAAATGTGTCTCTTGAACATTTCACATTCACGTCCTACACATCCAAGAGCTATAGAGCTTCCTCTGTCACCCTAATGATGGATTCAATGAACCCAAAACGTTGAAATCTTGAGAAATAGCCGATTTATCAATGTTAATCCTTCAACAGTTCACTCAAAATCTTTTCTTCTTCATTTTTTGCATAAGAAAGTAAGGAAATCTTTAAGATTCCAAGGTGGAAATTGGATTGCTCAAGATCCCGATAAGATTAGATGGATTATCCTTGGCATTCCTGTCAGTAGTACGTATGGAAATCTGAGTAAGATGGGACTGATGGTTGTTCAGAAAAAGGAATATGAAAATAACGAATTCGTCATCATTCAAACAAATATTTTCCTACTTTTTGATTTTCCTCGTTCAACTGGACCAAATCGACAGTACGCACGCTTCCAGATAAGCAAAACATTACGTTAAAACTTGCGATGGATATTGTGAGTTCGCCCTTCCTGATTCTTGAATCCTCTGGGACATCCTCTAAGTGTTGCGGGCATTCTCCGCATTCAGTTCATGTAAGGGGCAACTATACTATTTCATCACCTCCTCATGTTACAAATTTCAAACCTCTAGAACCGAACTGTTCCCATTAATTCAATCTTTTACCGAATTCCCTTAATAATCTATTAAGAAGAACATACAACCAAATAACTCCATCGGATTATTCTGGTTTTAAATTTTTAGCAGTTCAGGGGATATTTTAGCAAATGCAGGTTGCAGAAGATGCTTTAGGAAGAATCGCCAAAAGCAGACGCGAATACGGTTCTGTCTCAAAAGAAGTTTGATTTTATTTAATGAAGTGACCGGGAGGTGATTAAAATGACCTAATTTCTGGACACGTTCCACCGTAGACAATCAACTCCGGAAGAAAATTAATTTCAGATTAAGAGTTATGACTCAAAAACAATAGTGAGAGAACTGGATTTAATTCGATATCCATTTCGGGCGGAAAGCCGTCAAGGGAAGGTCAAGTCCTAATTTTAATTTGATTGATGCCATCAAATTAATCAAGGTGTGTGTTACACAATATGCTAATAAAGACATATTTGTCGATTATTAGAACAAACGAGATATTCGTGTTGGTTAAAACACAGATTTATGACTCATTTGAGTGTCCAGGTGCGATTAAATCAACATTGCGGCTTATAACGTCCGTCGGTCGAATTTCCGTTGAATGACTCAGGACGAAAGACAAACGCGGAAAATCGTAGCAAAGTGTTGAAATGGGATTCACAGCCATGTCATTCAATAATATCGCCAAAAATTAACGACTTTAGATTATTCCGTTCGCGAGTGTTTTACGGGTCGAAATCGCTTACCTCTATCTTCCATGGGACGAAACGCTCGCTGTCCGTCGGAGACTAGCACTAACGAGGATTGTTGTGGGGTTTGTCATGATTGTAAACAACTGCATTTGTAAACAATCCGTTAACATTGATCATTTACACTTGTCCTTTCTCTGTCTCGGTCCCTCTCGCACAGAAGCAGGAGATCATCATAACAACGTTTCCAAGTACCAACCATTCGAATGTTGGGTGCTGGGCGGTAATTGTTCTCCAGGCCTCAATCTTAATGATTAACTAAATAAATCCTAGGCCTATAATTAGATCATTGAACAGTAACCACGGTAGCTTTCTTGTCTGCCAAATTGCCAGGAATTCAAGAATAACTTCTTTCATTTTTGGTTTATTATTCAATAATAAACCATTGTAATCGCTCTTGAAAAACAAATTTTAACCCCCCTGAAAATTTCATGGTTTACGTTTCAAAGGTTGTAGAATCCGAATCTGCAATAAAAATTTTTCCGTCCGTCCGCCGTACGCACGATATCTCCGAAACGGCTGGAGCAAAAAATCTGAAATTTTCAGGAAAAATCCATCTTGGTCCGACGACGCCCCAATTCTTGAGCCAGCTCCCTCACTCAATTTAAAGTGCCCTTTAAGGGCTGTAAAAGTTTTGTAAAATCCCTGAAAACCTCAAAACTAGTCGAATCGGCCTAAATATTTTCCTATTTGAAGAACATACAGTGTGGAATCGAATGAGCCCTTCCCCAAGTCCGTAGGTCAAACCATTCCCGATGTATGGCCCGGTTTATGGTGCCAACATTTGCGTTTTTTGGTTTATTATTGTTTGTTTGTAACCTAGTGATGTCCGGCCGATAGCCTGAAAGGCTTTGTAGCCGATACACGGATTGAAGCATTCTGATATGCATGAAACGCTGCAAATTCTTTCACTGGGGTTTATTATTCAATTTCAGGAGATATGCATAGAGCACGTAAATCTGTTCTCAACCAAAATGCCTATTTGGATTGAACCGTTGATCATATTTGTGTGCCTCCTGAAATTCAATAATCGCTCACTATCACCTGTGAAACACGCACACTCTAAAGCTTAGTAGAAATTCAAATCATGAACGCAAGCCAATTGAATAATAAACCCCAGTGAAAGAATTTCCACTCCCTATTCTCTCACTCCCTGCAATATCCAGCCAATAGCCCCTTAAATTGTAGGGAGTGAGATCTGCTTGTAGTAAGTGAGATGTTGGCAACGAAACCTTAGTATTTACTGCAGCTAAAATTAAGCTAATTTATGCTGTTCCACTCACCTAAATTGAAAGACTTGAGCGTCGATTCCCATGGAGGTTGGAGGCTCAAGAGGGGAAAAAATAGTAGTATATACCTCACTCCCTACAAAGTTTTTTTTTCAAAACGGCGTATCATCAGTACGGTTCAAGATTATGTGTGCTCACTTGGGTAATATGCCGAGAGAACCGCAGTGATTGATTAAAAACATAGAAAATTGATCAAGTTTCAACATTTTTTTTTTCTTCTTAAAGAAAAGTCGAAACCCAAATGTGACCGAAATTTTGAAATGACCCATATGTTGAAATGTTTTGTTATTGAGGCACATCTATTTTGCTTTCCATTGTTTCTTGTAATTGGTCTCTATAAGACATTTTGTGTTAAATTCCTGAAGATGAAAACGGATTGATGGATGGTTCTGAAACGTTTTTCATAAAGTCGTTCCGTTCGACCCACAACAAATTGTCTGGGACGAGAAATTCCCCAACATTATCCACCTACAGTCTTAAAGGAACTCGTACATTAAAAATCAGATAGCAAGGCCTTGTTAGAATCAAACGCTTTACTTGTACGGCAAATGGAACAGGCGCCATAAAATCAGACAGGCGACAGGCCGTTGGAGTGAGGAGCTCCTCAGGTGTAGAAAGTTGGCGTGGGAGTCACCAGCAAGGCGGCGCGAACCGGTGCTGCAGGCAGCCGTCACAGCCCGAGTCATCCCGCCTTCGCTCATTTTCCCACTCCTACGCCGCTTCACCCCTTCATCGCAGGTACTCGCTAATTAACTGCCCTAAAAGGAAAAACGGCCCGGGGAGAAAACGGGTTTTATTCCAGGCGAGAGGCGAGTGAGATCACCCAAGTGTTCGACTGTGGGTTTCCAATCAAGGGAACTTGAGGTCTCGACTGTATCGGTGTCGCCAACTTTATTGGGCAGACGGCGTTTTAAAGAGGCGCGGATCCTCGGAAAGCGCCCTAATGCACCTGAGCTTTCTTTAGCTCCTTTGTCAATTAAGCTGCTACTAATCATAATGCATCAAATTGCAAAGATGCCCAAAAACTCCAATTCTTCATTATTATGACAAGAACTTGATGGCACACACTATTTGCTCCTTCGAATGGCTGAAATGATGTGCCTGCAACACTAGATAATACCCCAGAACCTGAAAAATCTTGAAGTTTGTGCCCAGGAGTAGCACAAGAAACGGAAGGCGAGACTGTCCAAATTTATCACAACCCACGGGCTCTCAAAACGCCCTTATTTCCTAAGAGGCTGAGAGTGGGAATAGACCATTGAGGACAGTCAATATTAGAAGGTTAGTAGTTCAAAACCATGCTTTGCGTCCATATAGCAAGGATGTTATGGAATTGAGTAGTTGTCGCTTCCCAAGGTTGTTTCGATTTGCCATTAACCTCCAGAGGATATCTCTGAAGCCAAAAAAGCATCAGAATTGTAGTCAGCAATAGTCGTTCAAAAAAACGGGAACCCACATCTATCACATTTTGTATTGTAAAGTTGCACAATGTATAGCTTAAACATAATTATGACTCATGATGTATTTTGGTCAAACGCGAAGCTCACTGCAATATTTTTCGAAGAAACGATCTGCATTATCGTACCGCAGAAATGAAACTGGCCTCAAAGGTTCCCTCCGCCGCGTGATTATGTTAAGCTCACTATTGCAAATTACAGCACCGTAGGTCGATCAGCAGAAAAGAATTAGAAAGTATTCGAAAAGATCTCGAGTGATCATTGAGCCTCCTCATCTTGCAACTGTATTCTAGCTTTCCCAAAGTAGCCCAATGAAAACAGTAGACTCGTTAGGAGAATTTCACATTTGCGCTTATGCAGAGAAGAACTGTTACTGGGACAACGTGAAGTTCATAGAGAGAATCCAAATCCCTGAAAAATTTCGACTGTTTGTGCCAACGGAGAAGCAATCTTTGATCCAAGAGCGATGAAATGCAAAATCAGCACAAGTGATTCCTGAAAAATTTATTGCAATTTGGATGCAAGCTGTAAAGGTTTCAACGATTTGATTTCCACACCTGCCACAAAAGAATCCAGGATACAACCTGCTGAATATCTATACATTTCATTAAAATCCGACTGTATTCTCATATATTTTGATTCTTTACTGGGATTACTCTTCACTAACAGAGACAAAACGCGAAATGTTTGGGCAGTCAAAAACCTAGGAGGGAAATTTCTACTTCTTTCCAACAACTTTTTCAACTCTGCTTAATCCTTTCGACAACAATCACCGTGATTCCTATAGTTATAAGTAAAGTTCAAGAAAAAGTTATACCCACTCTATTTGTGGTAGTTCTCATCTCCAACAATGGAGTATATCTATAGCGAATTTCAAGCTGAGTACCAGAGTCTCTTAAGATGCAGGAATTTCTTAACAGTAAGCTCTGATTTAGTGAAGAAGAGACAGCTGCACATTATGGACTATCGAGGTTTTAACGCTCCTTTATTATTGATGAAGCAGTTAGCAGTGTAAGATTACAAGCCTTACTTAAATTGCATTTGGACAAGCGTGCGGGTGTTCCTTGTTGTTATGTGAATAACCATAAATCACTGTATTGTTGATTGCTGTCTATTTCAGGGCTTCTAAACGCGGAGCATCATAGAAATCATTTTCTCCTTTCAATTTCTCGTCTCGTCGGACTTCCGGGTGAGAACCAGGGTCCGGTCGTAAATCTTCTTTGATTCCGAGACGGGCGTCGAGGCGGCCCACGTCGTTGGCCTCAAGTGAAATATCCAGGATGAGTCATCTTTTCCTCCGTCCTCAGATTATGTGAGCATTCGCGGGCACGTGAGGTGAACTCGGTTCACCGGCCGATCTCGCGAAGTTGATCCTGTTGAGAGACGCGATTCTCGTTAAATGCTTCTGGTAGAAAGGAGGTTACAGGGCCCTGCAATGCCTTAGAAACGATGAAGTTATCTTCTCCATAATTTTCTCCAATTTATACTGGGTGTTTCAGGTCGTTACGGTTCTACGGAAAGTTTCTGATCGAAAATGCTTCTTAGCAATTTTTTTTTAAACCCTTGAAAATGCGTTTTTTTTTTTCAATTTTAAGATTTTTATCGTTTTTTTGACCTTACCGCATTAAAACGGCCGTATCTCCCACATTTTGCGTGCGATTTCAAATCTGAACCCCCCATTGGAAAGAGCGTTAAATTCCCTATCACCCTAATGGAGAATCAAATTTTTTGAGTTGGCAAAACGGTTAAAAAAATCAGCTTGAAAAAGACACATTGTCAAATCGTGGAAATCTCGACTTTTTTCAAACGCTTATGAGTCCCTGTAATAAGGCATGTGAATTTTAGCCTGTAGTCCTAAAAGATGCGCCAAAATGTAAGCTTTCCAGCGATATAACCAGACTTGAAATTCCATGTAGTTTTCTGGGAGAAAATTGCTTTTCAAGTAAGAAAAACGTGGTTTTTCACTGGATACTCCGGTTTTTCATTATGCGTTGATTCGTCTGGTAAAAATTATTAAATTATTATTGAAGCATTTTAATAAATTGTACATTCTCGCTGTAGATACTGTTCAAAATGTCCACCATTCAATCTATGACCCCCTTCTATCAATGAGCGATGCAGATTTGTACACGAAGGAGTCAGAGTCCGCCAGGCTTTTACGAAAAAACCTCTGTGATAATCAGTTGCTTTTCGTTGTTCTCATCAGTACATTGCCTATTTCATTCACCAACGTGGAATACGCTGACATGATGCTTGTGTATGGGTACACAAATTAAAATGCCCGTGAAGCTGTGAGGGAATATCAGCGGCGATTCCCTCACAGGCGGGTTCCCAATAAAAGCGTATTTCCTCAGGTACCTAAAGTATGATGTTTACGAGTTTATGTGTCGTGTATCTATCTGTTACTCATAACGTGGATTTCGGTTCATCTGTTTTTAGAAAAAAAAACAACGGTAAGTACTTCAAGTTTTGCTTTATGTAACTAATCCCCCATTAGGTACATATTATTTATGTTCCTGCGTGAAATAATGGAGCATGTTGACGTTAAAAGGTTGGAAGTTGTACCTACGTTTTCATTTGTTTCTCCTTATCAGTTGTACAGGCGGGCATTGCCGTTGACATTCTCTCACAGCTTCACGGGCATTTTGATTTGTGTACCCATACACAAGCATCATGTCAGCGTATTCCACGCATAGCTTCCTCGTCTACATTACATGAATGGGCAGATATTTTGAAATGTTTTAGATAATCTATAAATATCTATAAATAAATCTCGAAAGATGTTGAATATAAGCTTGTTACAACGATTCACAGGACTTGAATGCCCCGAGGCATTACCAGTCAAAAACGCCAATCTAAGGTGTTTTTGTCGTATGAAATTCACGTTTTGTTAATTGTTGGAATCAGTTAATTTGAATATTTGTGTTACCTCAGCTCACACAGGAGATAGTAAAATGCCGCACAAACTGTAATCACAACATATGCACCACCAACCACTTTGACGTCTACAAACCCCAGCTTAAGGTTGAAAATCGCTTGCTACGGTAACTCTGTCGTGATTTTGAACCAAAATTCCACGGACGCCACTGAGAAGTGACAAGAGCTCTCAAAGGTTGCCGGACTCGCTTGAAGTTGCGTGTTTCAGCACGAGCCTTAAAGCGATTTGGTTGGTCGGCGTTTTGGAGGGAGTAAGAGGAGGGGCCCTCTGCGGTGGGTGCAGGGGGGGGGGGGGTGTATGAGATACGCAGAATGACAGCGCTTCCACACAGGCGGTAATGTAGCCGATGATGCTGTAATTGCGCCAACTGCGAGCATGAACATTTCTCTTTTATAAAAATGAAATGTAAAGTAAAAAGTAAAGTCAAGTAAACAAGGAATTTCACCTTGGATTTTCGTCCGACTACCCGGAGGTGTCGCGGACGTCGCCAGCCGTCCACCAGAGAGGATCGGAACTAGGTCTGACGATTTCGCTCGTGGCTTCCCATTGCCTCACGCCCCTGGGTTGGGAGCGTTTTGGATTCACGTGATATCGAGATCAGAGGTGAACTGTCTAACGACAGGAGAGGTATACGACACTTGATAGGACTTCAGCCCTAATCATTGATGCCAGCCGGATTCGAACCGGGGCAATCAGTACTCCCACTGAAAGTAAACAGCTAGAGGACTGACGCCCCAGCTCGCTCGGACAACCTGTCCCCCTAATAAAAAGGAAATGTATATTTAACATTAGTATTAACTAATTCTTCAAATTTATTAAATCGTCGGGTCATCGCCGAATCCAGCGATGACCACAGGCTTCGCCACTGATTGTAGTGCACATCGTACAGGTCAGACGTTTTTCCTATACCAAAGCTCCATTATCGGATGGTGGCTCGAATTAATGATCCCTTGAAATTATTTAACGGCGCAATATCCAATTTTCTTCTCCCGTTCATTTCATCTTTTCTTCGAGCCACCTTGGTTACAGATAATTGCACAACCGCAACGCCTGGGTTTATTCTTGTTCTGATCCAACTCGCTCAAACCAAGGACTTTCGATTTTTTGTTTCGTTTCTCCTTCTGAACCGGGAAAGGATCGGAAAAAAATCCATGTTACTGACGGCTAAACATTAATTTTTCTTCACGAAACAAACCGCATGTCGTAATCAGCAAAGGGGAACTGATATACAACTGTTGATTCAGTTTTATTTTGCGGTCGACGGCTATTCTTAGTTCATGATCGTTGAAATGGAACGATCGTTCATAAAGCCATTTGGATTTATTATTCAACTATAAACGAGGATAACCAGCGACAAAAACTACTTTCAAGGTTTTATTTCGTTTTGATATTTATCATATCTTGCACATAAACATTGAAATTGTCAAGAATTGGAGCATCAATTGAACCCATTAGGCAACTGGCAAACAAAGCAGTCGTAATCAGGTGATTTTTCTGAGATAGATTCCACATTTATTGATAGGAACATATTGTGGTGGATTGGATGGTTCCCTCTCCCCGTTTCTTGAAACTTCTAACCCTGAGCATAAACCTAAAGGTTTTTAGCTTCTGAGGTATCCTCTGGGTATTGCAGGCATATCGTCTCTGCTTATGAAGTGCCAACGAGTTCCTTTTATCGTCTCCCTATTATAAAAATATAAGTTATTGGTTTGTTAATTTCTTTAGCAAACCTTTGTAACCGAGAAAAAAGTTTAACCGCTCCTCAAGGTTTGTTGTTTTACGTGTCAAGATGTGTGAAATCCGAAAATCTAATTAAAAAAGGGCCGTCTGGAGCTTTTCCCCGAAACTATACAACCAAATGTGATGAAACTTTCTTAAAAAGTCACATTTGAGGTCTAATGGGGAATGGAGATTCTCGGCATTGATCTCATTCAATCCGAAAGGGAATTTGAATTCGAAGGGCTGCAATTTACAAAAATCTACTTTTGTTTTTATGTTCGTTATTGTGCTTTAAAATGTACATTAAAGAGTTGTTTGTGCCTTCAAAGAATCGAATGAGCCCACCCGGACCAATTTACGTTCATCTATTCACTCGGACTAGAACTCACAGAAAAGAAATGTTAACACGAATGTGAATAAGGCTGGACATGGAAAAATCAGGAGCATCTAGCCCCCAGAAAAGTGGCATGCTTGCGAGCGCAATCTACGTCGCTCAGACAAATCTCCTCTCGCCGAAGCCGTTGCCCTCCCTGCGGCTTTCAGACGTCAAACTGTTACTTCTGGCTAGAAAATGATAAGTTATTCCATTTTTGATCACCCAAACTCTGTTCTTTTACGTTTCAACAAATCTAGAATCTATTTCAGCTATGTGTGCGTCCTAATAAATCTTAATGCCTAATTCAATGTAGACAAAATTTGGAATTTTGCAATATTGGTCTTGGCAGCCCGCCAGCCCAACCGATACCTATGCTGTCGCTGAGAGCTGGATTCTTACTGCATTGTTAACACAAACCTCAAACAGTTAATAACAACTAAAATTAATTAATTAATGAGAAAAATAACACTACAATACAAAAATGGAAATTTTGGGAAGGGGAACTATAGCAGAGTATGACAGCAGATATAATTAGACGTGATAAGATGATACTGGAGGGAGAAATGAGATGGCTAGGTTAGTCTGAGCGATGCTAGGATGTGCTCACAAGCGTGACATTTTTCTAGGGGCTGTATGATCTTGTAAAAATCGCCTAGTTTTGAGTAAGGAACGTATCAGCTGATATAATTGTCGTGGATTTTTGTTTCAGGAGTTCATTTTGAAATCGAGTTTTTCTAGTCTTGTGTAATAGTATTAAATTATATTGTAATTGTGGACTTCTGTAGCGTGGGTAGGTGTTTTGTTTTACCCCGTTAATTACCAGTTGGTCTATTCTATTCGTGGTGTCCATATAGGTACAGTATGTTTCACCATTATAGGTATTGTCTTTGTCCTTAATTTGAAAGGTAGCTTCTGTGGTACATTTGAAATCTGACGAAGGCGCCCCTGATAAGCTGAGTGACCCCAACTGCTATTTTATTTTGCTTGAAAGACCACAAGAATCTGACATGTACATGAAAGCCTTTTCAGAGGTGACCCTGGCAATGTGATGATTTGGGAATCTCAGCCAGAAAGGCCAATTTCGTTTATGCTGACCACACATCGGGGACAGACTGCATCTTGGGCTCGCTCCTTCGGCACCTATTAGGGTTTGTTCAATGTTTGGTGAGCCCTATACTCGTAAACTAGGGCTATCATACCAGCTGATTTGACTGGAATGAAATACCTGGAGTCGAAATAGTACAATAACTTCTTTCCAACAAAATTCGCTCGAATGTTCTCGTTCCTAACCACTGAACGAAGTGTGTATTCAAATACATGGATCATAGTATGTTTTAAGATAGTATATTATTCAACTTTTATCATTTAAATGATTAACAGGAGTACAATCCAGTTCTTAGCGACCGACTCGAGAGTTCCCGCCCCCCCCCCCTCTCAACACTCCTTCAACTAACCTTCGGGTGGGCTCCTTCCGCCCTTTGTTATCCCAGCATCGCCACTTTTCCATCCGCCCGAGGGTGTCATTCGTGTACCTGCCACCTTGGTAAGCACTAGCCTCTCTTGTGCTCTGGTTGAATCTACAAATTTTCCAGGGAGTTGGTTAGGCTTAGTAAGCACCGTTTATGAACACAGAATGCGCTCACGTAAACCCTTGTTAGCCCCCCCCCCCCAGCCGTAGCTTTCATCTCAGTTTAACTCCCCTCCTCTGAGCTAGAATCCTAAATTTGTAGGATGCATAGGCAATTTTTCATCTTCGGTACTCAAACGTGTAAAATTAATCATTTAAATGCTCAGGCTGTAGAACCTAAGAGGTCAACTGTGCCGCTTTTTTTCTAAGGATGAGCATAGTGGCCCTTCTTGCTGTAGAACAGATTAATTGTGATGCAGAAATTGCACAAAAAGAGGTTCTGCGGCTATAGAACACAACTTTCTAGCGTTTTTATGCGAAACTAAGTTTTATTTTTACTTTGACTGGTCGATTTGATTCGTTAGTAGAAATTCACCCTACAATCTAAAAGACTAATTGGAAGCCACCTAACGAGTGTTCATTCCAACAATTATAATTTACGAGCTTCCAACGAATGACAACGCCGTTATATCAATGGAGCAGTGACTAAAGAAATGGCTCCTGCAAGCCGTCAGCCCGATTTCTTGCATTGACCTTAGCGGAGTCAGTAGGACGTTAGTTGCACAAATCCGCGGCCATCCATTGTGTGGAAATCATCCGAAGATGTTTCTCATCAGCCGCTCATCGTCGTCTCGATCAAAAGTTCCAAAACGGAATAGCCAACTGA
Source organism: Creontiades dilutus (assembly GCA_031894815.1). Taxonomy (NCBI): domain Eukaryota; kingdom Metazoa; phylum Arthropoda; class Insecta; order Hemiptera; family Miridae; genus Creontiades; species Creontiades dilutus. The sequence continues at coordinate 1,070,363 of JAVIWC010005620.1, forward strand.
ATGCAACGCGAATTTCGAGGAATAATTTCAAATAAGAAACCTTTGAAATTGAACGTTACGGTGATAGTATGTCGAGGTTGCTTTAGGTGCAAAATGAATGAGAAGATGTTATTGTTCCCAAAACAACCTACAAGTTCATTTTAGGTAAATGAAACATTTTCGGACGAATCAAAATTTTGAATCGCATTTTGCATATTAGACCATTCAAAATAACTTCAGTTTGGTGTCCGGTTGTTCGTATGCCCGCAGATCTTTGTGACAATCTTAATTTCGACAGTTTTCATTCGATTGTGATGATATTGTCAGGGGATGTAAGGGTTAGGCTATGGATAGTCTTGTGCGAGATTCATTACTTGCTAATCAATAATAAAACAGAGCACTGTGCAATGCGCTTTAGTAAAATCATTTACCCACGTCCGAATGATCCGACTTCACTCTGATTCGATGGAAGTCGGGAAATAATGGGTTGATAATTTTATTTCAATTTTAACTCGATTGTGTCATTAGTGGGTACTACACAAGAGCGATATTACATCCTTATCAACCCAAACGTTTCTAGTTTACGTTCGACTTTAATGAAATTTCATGAAATTCAGAGAATGTGCCGATTAGACAATAGAATACTATAATGTTCCCCATATTGGGGCTTCTTAAGAGTGTCGATGCTCACAAATCAATTGTTAACTCTACGTGCGCTAACGAAAAATCCCTCAACCATCCTTTTATCATTTTCTAACAGTCCGTTCATGTTCATCTCCGAATGTTTTTTGCCAAATGTAAGGGATTAATTTGTTTTAAATTTACATCACAGTCTGCTACTCATTTCTGTTGAATTGTTAAAAATTATAACTTTCATGATGATTGTCCGGGACACGATGATATGAAAAGGGAAGACACCCCCTATCTGAACATTGCCATTGAGTGTGCAATTGGTTAAGCCACACGCGGGTGATGTAGGCAGGCATGAACTAGCAGACCTAGATACTCAAAAAAGACGTCCTTTGAGAAGGTCAGACTGCTACCTTACTGTCTTTTTCTCAGGAGGTCTCTCAAGTGCCACTGGAATACTGATGGAGTTTGGAGTTGAAAATACATAAAAAGATGATAGCACAGAAAGAGTTTTACATGCATCAGTTCTCAATAGAAGATATGAGAAGATTGTAATAACGTACCCTTCCGCTGACATTTATGCGAGAGATGTAAACTTACCTGAAACAAAAACAGATAATGTTAGATAATTGCAGTATTTTTTCAAGTAATGTAAGTCAATATTTGATATTTCCCTAATTATCTATTTCGCATATTGATCACATAAATCACTTTATTCCGACGGACAAAATGGCATACAGTTTAGCATCCTAACGTGGTTGCTAACGGTGGAACTATTTCATTAATGAGCTAACATAAGCTGGACACCCTTGAATGAATAGTTCAGAAAAACATGTGACATTAACAAAGCATTTGATCATTTGGGCGTGTCACATTTTATTCTTCTTTATTTTGTACATTATAAACAAGAAACTAATAAACCGAACAATACAAAGAAAATTAAAACACTTCTAGGTAGTCACTTCCACTACCAACATAAAGGTACCTTAATTCACTACAAGTGGCTTCTCAACTCAATACATTTTTCAAAAAAGCTCATCAAATTTTGCAAACTCTACTTTTAGTTCACTCTGCTTTAGTTAAACTAGCGCTAGGGGGAGGAGTTATTTTGTGTTACGCTATTCTAGCGCCTACAAAACTAGGAATGAATCCAAAAAGTAGGATAATTTTGAAAAAACTGAGCAAACAGAGTATAAATTGGAATTGGAATGGAAATTGGAGAGTATAAACATGCTCCTACCAGAAAATCAAAAATACTCTTGTCATACTCTTTATTTTGAGTATTTATCTTCAAAATATGATTTATGTCGACGTTTAATACACACGTTTAACCTTCCGGAGACAACGTACGACTCAAAATGACCCAAGGAAAGGGAGAACGCTCATGAGTAGTAAGGGAGCGGTGGGAGGGGCTTGGGACGTTGAGTAGCTGTCAAACCAGTATATACGAGCTGTCAACGAGGTGGGAACCGGTTTCATAGGTGAGTGACTTTGTCATTATTGAAAATAGTGAGAGACAATGTGGTCTGGGTCAACATCACACGACATTGTTTGATTTTGATGATTGTTTGATTTATTAAAAAACATTGTTTTAGGACAGAAATGGAACCAGTTGTTTTCGCTGAATGTTTTGAATGACTCCTTGCACGTTATCCTGATGTTGGGTCAAAATGAACATTCACGTTGTCTCTGGAAGGTTAAGTCTACGTTAAGACATTTAAAGAGGAACACCCTCTCAATTCTGTTGGGAATCTATTAAATAATGCTGTTCCCCTAAAGATCAGTCTCATGGCGATGTCTCAACGTAATTTTTTAAATATGCCAATCAAAATTAATGATGCGGCAATTCTAAAATTATTAGACATCACTGCGTTCAACCCGCACTAAAGTATCTTTAGATGAGAATAATTGAGGTTTTATCAATGATATCTTGGAGTGGCAATACTGTGAACGCTATAAAAAGCAATTCGGAATAGAAGAATAACTTTTCTCTTAGCTGCAACTTGTTAATTAATGTCTGGATTGCGTAAATGCTTGTCAAATGCGTTCCATAAGCTTGATTCTTAACGGTCACACCGTACTAAATAATACCAAATAGAAAACCCTGCCTTTAGGAAGATCTAAAAAATTCTTTATTTTCAAAACAAAATTAATGAATTTTTTCGGGCTTGCAGAGTTTTTTATATTTGAGTAATCCACGTAAAACAATCAATACACACTCATAATGACTCCCAGATATCTAATTTGAGAAACCTGAATGAATTTTGAATAGAAGTACTAATCTGATAGAGTATGATCCAGTTTGTGGCAATGTATTTGGCCTAAGCTAGGTACACCATTTCGTGTTTACGAACCAACTGCTTTTCTTAATAATTTAGGACTATAGACATTAAGTATCAAGCCATTTAAATGTCCACTTTGCATCTCCCTCGTCCGCATACATGGACTCGAATTCAAAGATCATTAAAATATTAATGCCTAAATTGAATCGAAATCTTGAAAAAATGTAGGGATACAGGATTCACCGGACAACACAGTAAGGTACATCAGCGCCTTCAGATTGGTGAGTCTACGTGTGTTGCGGGTCTGACGCTCCAACTCTGCGCGTTCTTATCACTACAGCCTGAGCAAATATTGCTTGATGGATTTCACGACTGCGCACGTGCAGAGAGAGTAATTGATTATTCAGCGATGTGAGGCTCGTTGTTATTTTGATTCAAATAAAAAATGTTTATACGATATGTAACGTAAAATGAACATTTATTCATAAATTTAGATAATATAAGTTTTGATTTTAACAGGGGAGACCAACCAAAAAATTGGGCACGAATTGTGTTAGGGTCTTTATTTCCAACATTATATTTAACAAAATCGATTTTGTTTCGGAATGTTTTCATTTGCTAAGAAATATTATGCTGATCGGTCCAACAATAGGATAGAAGAAGCTGAAATGAAAGCTCTGTCGTAAAAAACTGTGAATAACTCTTGTTATTCAGTGAATTAATGGCGAAGTTATGAATCCAATGGTTTTGGTACAATGACAAGAACGCTGCTGATTAATTTCAATATTTTCTCTCTGTGCATATATTTTCTGAATATCCTAAACTGAAGAATAAAAAATACAAAATTGACGAGAAAGTCCATTACCACGAAAAATAGACTTGTAGACCGGTTTCGGTGTTATACCATCATCAGTACTCTAAAGAATACTGTAGTGTACTTCACTCACTGTAGTGTACTTCTCCAGTGTACTGAAAATGGTGTTACAACCGAAGCCGGTCTACAATCTTCCAACCTTCTTGAAATTAGCAGGGCTCTTGCGAAAAGCTGGATTAACCGTCAAATATATCAATTTAAACACTGGAACGTTTATTTCCACGGAAAATACACAAACACTAATAGACCGGTTTCGGTTGTTACATTATCATCAGTACACTACAGTGAGTGAAGTACACTACAATATTCTGTGTAATGTACAGTACTTCTGTGGTGTACTGATGATGAAGTAACAACCGAAATCGGTCTGCAAGTGTGAGTACTTTCTTCAATTCTGTTTTTTTTTTTTTAAATTTAAGATGGATTTATACTATCTCGCCATATCAATCTTACTTTATTCTAAACTTTTTTATAACGGATTACCTTCTATTTGAGTGTTGCCAGCGAGTGCATAAACTGTTTGAACATCTAAACTCACTTTGTTATTATGTAAATAAGGGTGAGTGTAACACCTACAATTGAGACCATAATGTTTAAAAATGAAGGAGAAAGAAAAATAATCATAAATGATGTAAATAGTAAATAGCTTGTTACACGGAATGTCACGGGTCATGTTCGAGAAACACCAACGCCTTCAACTGGAGTAGTCTACCTGTATTGCGGGTCTGTCATGCTAATTTAAAGCAGATAATGATACGTTGGTGGACAATTAACCTGCTTTTCCCCAAATCCCCTTTTAATTTTAGCAAGATTGGAAGATTCTAATGAAATTATTGCTGACTGATTTTACAATTGTTACTGCGCTGAGTGATTTATTGATTTGTGAGCAACGGAGCTCTTGAGGAAACATGTACATCCCTGAAAACTTGATTTAAACTTGCTTGAAATGAGTGCTTCACTTGTATAATTGAAAACATAACAATGATAGATATCGTATTGAAATGATATGATGTTATTGGACCGATCTGCTCTGAATATCCTCCATATTTTAGGGAGATCGAAACACGAGAATCTAATAAAATGATGCTGGGTGGATTTCGTATTGCACTTTGCAATGAAATGCAGTTTCGGTGGCGATACCACTTTTCGGTTGTTTGTGAACAATTATGTAAAATATTTAAAGTTTAGGAGTTTCCGTCAATTTCCCTCTACGTTCATCTAAATCCAGCAATCGGCTTCCACGCTATAGACTCTTCCCCCACGCATTTCAATACACTTTCCCCTTGAAGTCGGGCTCTTGACCTCAACGATGCCTCATTATCGCGATCGAAAGCGCATTTCAAATATTTTCTCTCCGAATTCGCACGCCAAACAAATAGGAGACGACAAACACTCCTCAGGTTGTTCCAGCTCTTCAAAAAAAAATCGCTAATTGCAAACAGCCGTTGAGGTCAACATTGACCCATATTCATAACATTAGCACGGGCTCGAGGCAAGCAAGGACCCCCGCAGCCTTCGCATAGTTTCCGCAAATATAATTCAAGTTCGTCAGTCGGAGAGCGCGGGTTCCTCATTCCGATTTGATCGAATTTTTCTGCTATTTCCGTGAAATAGGATTTTCAAGAGCTTAAAAAGGAATAAACAGATGGGCGTGGCAAATACCTTTCACACTTCTTTAGCGCACCATTTATAGCGTAGAAAAGCTGAAGATATGAGTCCGCGAATCATGTGCCTTGCATGAGACGTTATGGGATAATATATTCTGAGTGTCATTTCAATTCGTTAAGCAGATTATCTTTGCTTGTAGTCCATTAGCTACCTGCAGATTAGAAAAACATTGGGAACCCTACTTCGTTACTGCAAAAATAATGCCTCTCTCACAAACCACATTAAACCCAACTTTATAACTGACTCTCAAATCTAACTTTATAACTTTAGCTTCCTCATTACCGAAGTTAAGGAAGCTTTTTGTTCCTGCACCACGATGAAGAAAGTTTGAGATCCCAATTCGAAATTGCTACTTGCTTTTGACGATCCAGAGCTTACTGTACAGTTTTGGCTTCATATCCATCTGCCTGTGCCAACTCCGCGCCGAAACGACAATGAGACAGGGATTGTATGGACTCACGTCATAAATGTAAGAATGCTCAATCTACTATACTACCTACAGAGTACCTCATGTAGTAACAACAATGAAACGTATCCAGTTGCTCTGAAAACAATTAAGCTGGGAACGTGCAGTCTTCGCTCAATTTGTTAATTTCGTCTAACGTTGAGTGTTGAACCTATTTTTCCCTCCTATACCATTAAAACAAAGGGTTTAAACAATGGACTTCTAGCAGCCTTACAAAATGGTCAAAATGTTGATAAGTTGGTGTTGTTTTAAGATAATAACTATAGTCCGACTACAAGCCGAGGGCAGTCGTAAATGTGGTCACATGTCATGCCTGAGAATCATAAGGGACAGCAAGGGTCATTCACCAGATGAATTCTGTGCAGGTGTTGGTAGTCGTGTTGGTTTATTATTCAATAATGAACCATTCTAATCGCTCTTGAAAAAAAAAATCTCCACCACCCCCTGAAATTTCATTTCGTTTCAAAAGGTGTAGAATCCAAATCTACTATACACATTTTTCCGACTGTCCGCCGTACGCACGATTTCTCCCAAACGGCTGGAGCAAAAAATCTGAAATTTTCAGGAAAAATCCATGCTGGTCCGACAACGCCCCAATTCTTTAGCCAGCTCTCTCACTTAATTTAAAGTGCCCGTTAAGGGTTGTCAAAGTTTTGTAAAACCCTAAAAACCTCAAAAAAGTCAAGGCGGCCTAAATTTGGACTTTTTTGAAGAACTTTCCATGAGGAATCAAATGAGCCCCTCCCCAGGTCCGTAGCTCAAAACATTCCCGATGTATGGCCCGATTTATGGTCAAAACAAATTTTGGTTTATCAAAACAAACAACAGGGGGTTTCTTTTATCGCAGTAACTTAGTGATCTAGTGAATGTGGATACTGGAGTGAACTTGTAAAAGGGTTGATAGTCGATACACAGGTTGAAGCATTCTGATATGCATGCTCCGCCTTACGAAATTTAAAATTTTTAAATAGAATATTTTTCCATTGTAATCGCTCTTGAAAAAAAACGCTGCAAATTCTTTCACTGGGGTTTATTATTCAACGATTCATGATTTGAATTTCTTCTTAGCCTTGGAGTGTGCGTGTTTCACAGGTGATAAGCGATTATTGAATTTCAGGAGGCACAGAAATATGATCAACTGATCAATCCAAATAGGTATTTTGGTTGAGAACAGATTTATGTGCTCTATGCATATCTCCTGAAATTCAATAATCGCTCTATACCCTGTGAAACACGCACACTCCAAAGCTCAGTAGAAATTCAAATCATGAACCATTGAATAATAAACCCCAGTGAAAGAATTTGCAGCGTTTTTTTCAAGAGCGATTATTTAAATTTCGTAAGACGGAGCATGCATATCAGAATACATTACGCCATATATACCAAAGGACTAGGACGCCGGCACGAGTTTGGCTTCCATAAAGCGGCTCTTTAGACGTTTTATTTTACGTTAAAAATGTCCTTAGTTATTGTGAAATAAAACCGGTATAGCTATTTAAGTATTTGAGAGACAACTATCAATTCAAATTTCAAAATCTCTAAAACGATAGATATAATAATTCTGTGCACGTGAGCCTGTAGGTAGTCGTGTTTTGTTTTGTAAATACCTGGCGAAGGAAGCTTGTTAGGATGGTTATGGGAATTAAGAAGAAGAATAGCTGTGTTTCCTGCAGTCTTTCTTTCAGGGATCCTTTGATGAGGCTCTGTGTGGTAAGCTCATCTGGGAGCGATTTCATTTCCCCAGGTTCCCACATCTGTAGGGATCTACAGCAATGCCGCCAGTGCTTCGGCAGGAAGGAGTACTTGAACAAATCTTCTACAAAGAGCACATCGTTTATGAGGTTAAGCAACTTGTGCAGAGGCTGATGGTTTCTGCTAGTGGATTGCAGAGGATAAACGCAGGACTTGTCATCTAGCTCCTTGCATAGGGTACCTCGTGAACTAATAGCAATGAAACAAATCCAGTTGTATTGGAGGGAATAAAACAGGGAACGTTTAGAGTCCATTCATAACTTTGTTCGCCTCATTAATGTTGTAATTTCCCCCAATTAGTACCTCTTGTACTAGCTAACGTGGTTCTCAATGCTTGCTTTATCCAATAAACCCAATCGTACTTACAACCAAGAACAGTTTTATAAAAATTGAATTGTGATTTAGTTCCGTCTTTCTGTGTAGTGACACTTACTCAGGGGACACGAATCTGAATCTAATTTTCCGTACCGGTCAACAGAATGTGGCCATGTCAAAATGTCTTTTTTCCGTTCCCTATAGAACTCACGGGGTCGCCGTCACACGTGTTGTTGGAATTCCAATCGTCACCAATTAAAACTTAATCAGCGCCGCTCATTTCCTCAGTTCCGAGTTCTTTCAACCGATCGAGTCACATTTCCTTCTCATTCACAAGTTCCCGTGTTACAAACACCGTCAGGTGAGGTGATTATGAATAAATTCACAAAGTTTGAAATACTGACAACTTTCAGGAGCCCTCGGTCTTGTTAATAACCCGAGTAGTCCTTCAGCGTGGCTTCAATAGGTCTATACATATTAGTTATAGTATGACATGTCCATTATTGAACTTTTGCAATGACGTTTCAAATGGTGAAGAATCCAAATCTGTAATAAAAATTTTCCGTCCGTCCGCCGTACGCCGTACGCTGTACGCACGATTTCTACCATACGACTGGAGCAAAAATCTGAAATTTTCAGGAAAAAATCCATGTTGGTCCGACAACGCCCCAGTTCTTTAGCCAGCACTCTCACTTAATTTAAAGTGCCCTTTAAGGGTTGTGAAAGTTTTGTAAGATCCCTAAAAACCTCAAAAAAAAAGTCAAGGCAGCCTAAATTTGGACTTTTTTTTGAAGAACGTTCCACGAGGAATCGAATAAGTCCCTCTCCAGGTCTGTAGCTCAAACCACTCCCGATGTATGGCCCGATTTATGGTGCCAACATTTGCATCCTCATTCACTACATCACTAGGTTACTGTAATGAATGTGGATACTGGAGTGAACTCCTAAAAGGGTTTATAGCCGATACACGGGTTGAAGCATTCTGATAAACATAAAAAACGCTGCAAATTCTTTCACTGGGATTTATTATTCAATGATTCATGATTTGAATTTCTACTAAGCTTTGGAGTGAGCGTGTTTCACGGGTGATAGAGCGATTATTTAATTTCAGGAGGCACACTAATATGATCAACTGATCAGTCCAAATAGGTATTATGGCTGAGAAACGATTTAAGTGCTCTATGCATATCTCCTGAAATTCAATTATCGCTTCATCACCTGTGAAACACGCACACTCCAAAGCTTAGTAGAAATTCAAATAATTAATGATTGAATAATACACCTCAGGGAAAAAATTTGCAGCGTTTTTGGTTTTTTGAGGAAAAATTGACCTTATTGGGAGCAAGGCCTTTAGCACCTGCCGTTCGGGAGAACTAGTATTAAGAAGATTTAAGAAACTAAAAGCCATTTAATTTAGATTATTTCAGTTTTTTCTGCTTTGATTGGATATTGTCATTTTATTTATTTTTATTTCAGTAGTCTGTTTCGCAGCTTAGTTGTAAACAATGTTAACATACTGACGTTCAAATAAAAGAACAGCTTAAAAAACCTCAATTCGAATGGAAATTTTTGTATTTGACATGGAAATACTGCAGGTATTTTTTCAATTCTCCATTGTCCTCATAACTTTTTATTGATCTTAACAATCACTTTTTGAATAGTAGGGATCCATGTCTCTCGTTCAACTCGGCAACCGTTTACATTTATACGTTCATATTTTTAATTTCTTGAAAGTCAAGGTTTCCGCACAAAAAAAACTGTCTTTTAATCGCTACTTTTCTAAAATTTGTGATCCTGTTTCGAAGATTAGTTACTGCCGCCAATGATATATTTCAAGAATCGTTACCCAAGATCCGACATTGCCAGAAAAAAAAACATTTTAAAAGGACAACTTTTTTAAAAAGAACATCCAAAATTAGTAAGCCATCGCAATGGCTTCATTTTATATTTATTTTACTGCTGTTGTTGCGGTTTCGGATCCAGGAAGAAATGGGCTTTGAGGAAGATCCAAGACTATCAGACCGGTTTTTTGCGAGTGCTGTGACCTTTGCAAAGTTATTGGTTTGGTTGGAGGCGCGCGGGGATGAAGACGTCTTTTGGGTGTTTTGAAATCTCTGGTCCACCGTTTTTTGGGCAGTTTTCCCCGTTGAATGACTCGTTTATGTCTTGTTAGGACAGCTCTTGAGATCGGAAGATAATACAATCAAGCACGAACCCATTTCAAAACTCACAGTTGATTTGGTGTACGAATGTCTCACTCGATTTTGGTTAATGACTTTTTGTATGGTGATTCGGGATCAACAGAAAAAAAAGGTCTGCCAAGTGGGTGTGGCACATAGCTTCCTCGTATCCATAACACGACTGTATAGATCATTGAAAATTATTATTGACTAAAGAACTTCGTTCAATTAGGCGAAGTAAATATTGAATTAGGGTAAATTTATTGTTATGCAGGAGTATAACTTGAGAAAATAAAGGTAGGCATGTTCGACTATTGAACAAACTGTAAAATCCGAACAATCCCTGAAAATTTCATCGAAATTGTCAAGAACTCCCGAACAATCCCTGAAATTTCATCGAAATGTCAAGCGGAGTAACAAGGATTTCACGTTTGCGCGTCCGCAGAAGCTACTATTGATCCGGGGGTCATGAAACTCATAGGGGATCATCTACACATCAAACCGAACAATCCCTGAAAATTTCATCAAAATCGGACTATAACTTCATGTAGTTTTGCCCGTGACAAGGATTTGCTGACAGACAGACAGACACATAGACAGACACGGAACCAAAATTGTCCAGAAACGTCTAAAACGCAAAATGCGATTGGAATTTTTGATTTTGGAGACAAAACATTTTTCACATTCCGAAAGTGAAAACAATGCTTCCGCTACCTTGGTAGACTCGGAAGCAATTGTAAACTCTCTCACACAACTTATGTTTGAGTTATAATACGAACAAATAACGAAACACAACAACTTACCTATAACAATCACACAATCACGACTTATAACAATCCTGGCTTCTCTCAGAATGGTCATCATAATCAGACAGCTAATTGGCAGCTTTTGTCTCCAGTGAACTCAGTCCTCTGTCATATCCCTCCAGTCCTCATTCCCATTGACCACAAGTATGAGCACCTTCTCCAAACTCCCATCTGATGATCTAGGACCATCTTCAATCTATAGCTGGGTATAATTTGGACATGTCCCCAGGGTCTAATTGGATGGAGCTTTGGCCACTACTGAACTCAGCCCTCTGATCTTTCTATCCTGATCAATTCTATCAATGGCTTCATGGCACCTGTGACGCCTGGACAGCTTCTTCTAGATCTTAGCCTTATTCTAGCGCCTATTTGATCTAGGACTATCTTTGGCGCTCTGTAACTGGGCATCCTTTGGACAACTCCAATCCACTTGAGTCTAATTGGAGAGAGCGTTGGCCACCATCAAACGCAGTCCTCTGTCCTGTCTATCCTGATCATCACCAATGCCTTCATACCACCTGTGGCTTCGGTCATCTTCTTTTAGGTCTTTTCCTTTTCCTAGTGCCATCCATCTGATGATCTATCTTCGCCACTCCACAGCTGGGCTTCAATTGCACACGTCCATCCCGTTTGAGCTTAGCTGGATGAGCCTTGGTCACCAATGAATTCATCTACCTTTTCTATCCAGATTCACCCCCAATACCCTTATTTCACCTTTGACGTCGGCCATATTCTGTTAGTTCTCCTCCACTTGGTGCCTTCTATCTAACTGTCTAGGACCACTTTTGACACTCCATAGCAAAGAATCCTTTGCACTCCAATCCATTCCCTTTCCACTGCCGAATCCACCAGATCCAGATGTTGCACCTTATTAATCCAACAATTTTTTGAAACTCGACCGAACCATGCAGCCTTCTTGTTATTCTCGATTCTCCCACTAAACTGCCACTCAATTTAACCCAAACATCCGTATAAGGGTTCTCCTCTGAAAGCCCAACAATATGTTTTTCATCAGTAGATGCCGTCCAAGCTTTGTAGCTACAAGTTACAATAGTTTTAATAACCGTCTTATAAAGCCGTGATTCAGTTGTTATGGATAACCTTGACTTAATTGTATTGGTCGCAGCGTAGGAGGCTTTCCCACCGAAATCAAAGCCTTAGATGGTTTCTTTTACTTTTATCTTTCTGTCCATGAGCATGCCGAAGTTCAGACACACAAATCTGCCATAGGGATTACATTCCATCGCACTAATACCGAGTTGCCTGTTGCATATATGCTTGGTCTAGGCATCACTGACAGAACAATCATACTAATTTCAGCTCATGTGAAGCTGCCTCCCGTTTGCAGTAACAATTAATGGCACTTTAATTACGTCTTGCCGATGTGATGAAATATGACATTTTTTGCTAGTTGCTCGCTGAAGAATGGGAAATCGGAACAAGGTGAGCATAATTTTTTAATGTAGGAGTAAATGAAAGATGTAGATTTCAAATTTAATGGTGGGGTAAGAAGTGAAGAAAAAAGAGTAGATTTTCGTTTTGGGAACGATTTCCTAAAATTGGAAACCCTTGAAACGTCAATACCAAATTTTGTCTTCGTCAGATTTCTAATCCAACTTCAACTTCTGCCGGGGAAAGGTCTGCAAAATGTTCCTTGGATGTCGCAAGTTAGTTCTGATAACCAGTTCACCGAAGCCCGGTGGCGCCAACGGACAGAAGTCCCGGACAGCCATCAAGTACGTCCGGGATAAAAAAAACACCTCGGATTTGCATTTCAACTTTTGTGTCCAACGCCTTCGATGGACAGGCTCCCACAGGTAGAGGTAGGAGCGCACACCTCCTCCACGGTATAAACAAGGAAGTAGAATGTAGGTTTCCTGTACCATGTGAAGTACCAAATGTCAATCGACTCATTAAACTCGGCAAGGTCGGCTGAGGGAGATCGGAATCCAGGGGCAAGTTCAGAAATCTGAATATTGCTGAGGTCATGGATCCCTGGCCGACCTCCGGTTACCCGGTTTTTTAATTTCAATACCGGGGGGGGGGGGGGGGGACGGTATGTTTATACGTTGACCGGTTTTAATCCGTTGCCCATCAGCTTTGAAGTGAGTTAAATTTTGCAATATGAATACACATTAAAGTCGGATGACAAGAGGAGGTTTTGAGGACAACCGCAGGCATATTTTGTGGAAAAATTCTTATTTAAAAATTAATCTGACAAATTGGATGTGGCACACAGCTTCCTCGTACCCATAAAATGATTTGATTGAAATAGTTCATTCTGTGTCATCTTTAGCCCGAACCGTTAGATCTTTGAAATTTCAATCCAGTCTATCAAGTTTGGTTCATTACACAGTACCTGTTTGACAATATCAGTAATACATCATCCATGTAATTTGTTATGCTGTAATCTTTTGATTGTGTCATTCTGTTCGTTTCTGAAATGATACATCATGTCCAATCAAACACCAATATAATATTGACTAATCCCCACTTCTGAGTGACTAAATCCTACACAGAAACGAGAATTTCTGCAATATTGAGTCCATCAGAAATATTTTGGTCTTGCAATGTGGCTTATTGGTGCAAAAATTTGTTGAATCAATACACTTTTACAATTGTTATCAATTTTTTAACAAGATTCAAGTATATTTTCATCGCAGTTTTTTCTGATAGTTCTCGTTTTTATTTGATGAAGCGGTTAGGAGGCAAAAAGGCTGAAAAGATCAGAATAGCCTTGCTAGACACTCGTTTCTGGCAATTTCTGAACAATGAAATATTGTGACGTCATCTGGGGCTAACAGAATGGAATCGCTAGAACAACGTTGTCCAAAAACTTTGTAGTCTATAGAAGGTCAGAATATGATAGTGGAAAAGAATTCTGGGGGGAACGCGCTAATTTGCTCAATTCCAAGACTAGCGAAGGCGGTATGAAAGTTACCTAAGAGCTCAAGGCACCATCAGGATTACAATAGCTATTAGTATTTTTTTTCTAAGCCAGGAAATTACTGACTCTTCTTAATAATATCTCTTCGTAATATCTCTTCTAAACGTTTCATAGAGAAGGACGAATTGGACAGTTGATACTGCAAAAAGGATAATTGGCGAATCCGTAGGACATCAGTTTATCGACGGAAATGAGAAAGAACGGAAAAATTTGATGTCATTCTACCAAGAAAAGCTGAAAACGATACAGTTTTCAAGCCCTTGTTCCCATTTTCGTGCAGACAGATAGACTCCGTTTACCATACATAGACTATACTGTAGACTCCGTTTGGTAAACAGCAGTAGTAGGTAAATAGTATTAATGAATATAATATATATGTAGACCAATGAGCTGGGTAGAAGGGCATTCTGATACTGGAATAATGAACCATATTGTAATTATATGGAGTGTATTCTCCCATATCAAACAACAATTAGATTGCTAGCCTTGATTCGCTCCTTTAGTGGTGTTCAGCTAGTGACCTAGCGCTTAATCCGTCCAAATGTACTATATCATTTTACACGAGATCTTTACTCAACTGGAGTTCAGCTATCTAATCGGAGGAGCCCTTCTCACCATAGTTGTTGTGACCAGGGACTTTGGAATCGTTCTGGACTCGGAACTGCCCTTTCTCAACCATGTGGATGCTGTAGCTCTGAAAGCTTTGAAAGCCCTCGGTTTTCTAAAAAGGTAACTTCTCGTCTGTTGAAGCAATGGTACTGTTGTACACGTCTTTGGTTATCCCGTTTTTGGAGTGTGCTAGTGTAGTTTGGTCCCCATTTTATGCAGCATACAGATATCAATTGGAGAAGGGTTCAACGGAAGTTCATGCGTTACCTTGCATTCAAACTGACAATACCAATGGAGCAGGTTGATTTTTAGGCACCTGGCGCCCAAGTACGGGTTGCCCACTCTTGAAAACCGTAGAGAGGTGGCTGATATAATATTTTTTCACAAACTTGCGAACGGAGTTCCCCATCGCTTCTCTCTAAAGTCAACATAAATGTGCCTCCCTAAGGAACTCGACATACACTCTTCTTCCTGATGTCTATCGCAGCCCACAATTACCTTCGGAACGGACCATTGTGTCGTTTGCCTCGTGAGGTCAACGCTTTCCTGGATTCAAGTAATTGTGATATATTTATATATATAAAGTACCTCTTCCCACACCCTGAGAGTCAGCTGGCCGAAATTTTCTATCAATGGTTTGTTCCTTTGTATTGTATTTTTGCATCCTCTGTGTGTCCGTGTTTTGTTATTTACTTCTTCTGTAATATCATATTGTTATTTTTCATCTCGTTTTGTATTTTCTTTGTATACTTTATATGTAAATATATTTATAAAGGGCTAAGCCCGATTACAAAGAATAATGAAATTGCTGGTTCTATAGAAAAAACGCTGCAAATTCTTTCACTGGGGTTTTTTATTCAATTGGTTTGCGTTCATGATTTGCATTTCTACTAAGCTTTAGAGTGTGCGTGTTTCACAGGTGATAGAGCAATTATTGAATTTCAGGAGGTATGCATAGAGCACGTAAATCTGTTCTCAACCAAAATTCCTGTTTGGATTGATCAGTTGATCAAATTTGTGTGCCTCCTGAAATTCAATAATCGCTCTATCACCTGTGAAACACGCACACTCCAAAGCTTAGTAGAAATTCAAATCATGAACGCAAGCCAATTGAATAATAAACCCCAGTGAAAGAATTTGCAGCGTTTGTTTTTCATGATTGTCAGAATGCTTCAACCCGTGTATCGGCCACAAAG
Source organism: Creontiades dilutus (assembly GCA_031894815.1). NCBI lineage: Eukaryota > Metazoa > Arthropoda > Insecta > Hemiptera > Miridae > Creontiades > Creontiades dilutus. The sequence continues at coordinate 1,086,067 of JAVIWC010005620.1, forward strand.
CCTTTTAGGAGTTCACTCCAGTATCATTACTACATCACTACATCACTACGTCACTAGGTTACTGATATCAACACAAAAACAATAATAACGCGAATGTTGGCACCATAAATCGGGCCATAGATCGGGAATGGTTTGACCTACGGACCTGGGGAGGGGCTCATTCGATTCCTCGTGGAGTGTTCTCCAAAAAAGACAAATTTAGGCCGCCTTGACTTTTTTTGAGGTTTTTAGGGATTTTACAAAACTTTGACAACCCTTAAAGGGCACTTTAAATTAAGTGAGAGAGCTGGCTCAAGAATTGGGGCGTCGTCGGACCAACATGGATTTTTCCTGAAAATTTCAGCTTTTTTTTTGCTTCAGCCGTTTGGGAGAAATCGTGCGTACGGCGTACGGCGGACGGACGGAAAAATTTTATTGCAGATTCGGATTCTCCACCCTTTGAAACGTAGGTAAACCACGAAATTTTCAGGGGGGGTTAGAATTTTTTTTTTTCAAGAGCGATTACAATGGTTTATTATTGAAAAATAAACCAAAACCGAAAGTAACAGAGTTTTGCAAGGTTCATAAGTCTATGGTTGCAAGGAACTTTTTAAACTTCTGTGAGATACACTGAAAATGTCCACATTTTGGAGGTGCTCATTTGCCAGCCTCATGATTCTTGAAGACGGAGAGTTGACCAGATAATTGGTGCGGTTATGGGGAAGCCGAAACAATTCCGAATTCCTGGAGGCTCTAGCAGGTACGCGGAATGCGAGGGATGCTTGGAACTCCGGCGAATCAACCCGATTCTGCAAGACCTCGTAGAGAAAAAGAAGATCCTGCTCCATCCTCCGTACGGAAAGCCGCCGGATATCCAGAAATTCACCAACCTCACGTAATCGTAATCGTAATATTGGCTGCTGCCGTTCATTTAAATTCATAAATAAACAATTGGACACCCCCACTACTTTCTGACGTACTATAAAGTCCATATTCTTAACGTTCAGATCGGATTTCCGGAGTTCCGCCGCATACGAGAAACACGCGGATCCCATTCAACTCGCGTCAAAAGAAAGTGAGAAAGTTCGAGAAAGATCGTCGCCGGGAGAGAAAAAAAAGACGCGACAGGAAGGTGGAGGTGGGAACCCGCGTCCTTGAGTCGGACCAAGGGCGCCCGGGCAACGTCAGGGTGATTGTCTTCGGAGCGACCAGAAAAAATCGGTTTTTTTCGAACGATAAGGCGGATTTTGGTGAGAACATCTTTTGTATTGTGTTGTGCGAAGATGCGAACTTGCGATAAAAAGACGAGATTTACGCTACGTTTCTTTTGAAAATTCAAGGTGGTATCGCCGAGGTGAAAATAATAAAGTTGCGTATCGAATTTTCGGCGTTTTAACTTGGGCAGACTGCGCCATTTGGGAAATTCCCCTCTCTGATATTTTCAACCCAAAATGGACATTTGCGTCAATAATAGTGAAGAAGTTTGTCGGTTCGGTTTTCCATTGGTAGTGCGCTTTCTTCGAGAATCTGGGAATACTTTCCTCGGATGTCTTAGTTAGGGGTATCCCCAATCACTGCTTTAATGGAACAGGCACTGTCCCACTCACAGAAACACTGCACACAGGGTGTCTAGCGGTCGGGAAAGTCGGGAATTAGTAATGAATTTAAAAACGGTCTTGAAAAGTCGGGAATTCGCGGGGAAATTCATATAAAAGTCTGAAATTTGTTACCAAAACAATATAGGTTGGAATTTACTAAGATTCAATAAGTGCCTTGCATTTTATTTCGTCAAGGTCAAATTACACGGGAAGTGAAGAATCCTTTTCAAAGGAAACGAAAGTAGGGTTGAGGTTGAGGAATTTGAAAAACTCCTTGGTGTAGTGTTGAAGCTTTTCAGCAAATGTAAATATTGTAAATAAACTGTAAATATAATTAAATGTGATTCAAGACATTTTACTTCCATTCAGTGAGGTATGTCCACTTGGTATTGGTTTATTATTCAATAATAAACCATTGTAATCGCTCTGGAAAAAAAATTCTAACCCCCCTGAAAATTTCATGGTTTACGTTTCAAAGGGTGTAGAATCCGAATCTGCAATAACAATTTCTCCGTCCGTCCGCCGTACGCACGATATCTCCGAAACGGCTGGAGCAAAAGATCTGAAATTTTCATGAAAAATCCATCTTGGTCCGACGACGCCCCAATTCTTGAGCCAGCTCTCTCACTCAATTTAAATTGCCCTTTAAGGGCTGTCAAAGTTTTGTAAAATCCCTAGAAACCTCAAAACAAGTCCAAGCGGCATGAATGTAAACTTATTTTAAGAACATACCGTCAGGAATCGAATGAGCTCCTCCCCAGGTCCGTAGGTCAAACCATTCCCGATGTATGGCCCGATTTATGGTGCCAACATTTGCGTTTTTTGGTTTATTATTGTTTGTTTGTAACCTAGTGATGTCCGGCCGATAGCGTCGAGTTTTAGTGAATGTGGATACTGGAGTGATAGCCGATGTGAATACTTGTAGCGTAATTATTAGCCGATACACGGGTTGAAGCATTCTGATAATATATAGGTCAATATTATTACTGGGGTTTATTATCCAATAGTATTACTGGGGTAAATAAGTATTCTTTCACTCGGGCTTATTATTCAATTGGCTTGCGTTCATGATTTGAATCTTACTAAGCTTCGGAGAGTGCGTGTTTTACAGGTAATAGAGCGATTATTGAATTTCAGGAGATATGCATAGACCACGTAAATCGGTTCTCATCCAAAACACCTATTTGGATTGATCAGTTGATGATATTTGTGTGTCTCCTCTACATCTGTCTACCTTTGGCTACATCGTTTAAATTTGGATTTGGGGAAGTTTTAACGCAATACGTGCTAAAGGACTTGATAAATTATAGATGTTTTTATTTTGGAAAAAAAAAACGCTGCAAATTCTTTCACTGGGGTTTATTATTCAATTGGCTTCGCGTTCATGATTTGAATTTCTACTGAGCTTTGGAGTGTACGTGTTTCACAGGATAGGGCGATTATTGAATTTCAGGAGGCACACAAATATGATCAACTGATCAATCCAAATAGGTATTTTGGTCGAGAACAGATTTAAGTGCTCCATGCATATCTCCTGAAATTCAATAATCGCCCTATCCTGTGAAACACGTACACTCCAAAGCTTAGTAGAAATTCAAATCATGGACGCAACCCAATTGAATAATAAACCCCATTGAAAGAATTTGCAGCGTTTTTGAATTCTAATGATATTTTTTCATATCCTCGCATGTTCACCTGATATAAAAGTTATTTTTATTTTAATATAAGATGAATATATTACCGCGTAAAAGTCTGGAAATTTGTGGAAAAAGTCTTGAAAAGTCTGGAAAAAGTCTTGAATTTATTTTTGAATAATTGCTAGACACCCTGTGTGCATCACTGCTTTGCTTGACTCTTAGTCATTAGTTTGCAGGGTTGACAAACGCACTACTACACTAGATCGCGGAGCACTCCTACTTTACTCTGTGGTTGAAGCACCCATTTCGTGAAAGGAATCATCATAGATCACAAATCGTAGGTAATTTGGATAAACAGAAATGCAATTCAATGTCATTCACCTCAAAAGTAGAAGCAGAAATTTTTATGTGGGCGTAAGCAAAGGCTATCCTTAACCAGGAAACAATGGAATTGAAGGTTGATTCCCTGCACTCAACCTGTATTTCCCTGAGTAACTCTGAAAGAAGGAATTCCCCATGTTAGGAATCTTGTTGGTTTTATGAAGTCCTCATTTATTCAAGAACAATCAATTCGTAGGATTCGACGGGTGAAAATACAGAATCCCAGAAAACGCAGTAGAATTTGACTAAAAACCGTTGAAATAGCTAATTTTTTAAAGATCCGCCGTTTGCATATTGGAAACAGTGATATTCCTGTTAAGAATTCGCTGAGAATGGAATAGAAATTAAACTGAATCTATAGAAGTCGTGGTTGCTTCAAAAATTTCACTTGTGCTTCTGTGCAGAGGCTAACTTTGTTCCGGAGACTTAGAAATCCATAGATGAACATGAGAATCTCATATTAATCGGATGACATACGTAAAGATTATGAATATTAAACAAAATTTACGATTTCGCTTGAACAAGAATTTTTGTCAAAAATTGATCTTGAATTACCTAATTCGTTGAAAATCGTAGCAACACAATTGCACTTGCACAATTTCTGAAAAGTCCATCCAAAATTACAGGAATCTGTATCGTAAATTCAAATTTCCCAAATTGGGGATAATATAATTATTTCCAGTTTGCAAATGTAAAATTCTTAAAACCGGCCAATTTATTCCTGGACAGTGAAATTCTAAGGATCCTCTAGCCTTCAAATCGCACACGATACCAGCAAATTCCACTTCCATCGGACGCAAAGTGTGGACACTAAGAATTCATAAATTTAATATTTTATTTTTGCAATGGAAGAGAGGAGATTTGGTCGACAAAAAATTCTTTCACTGATTGATTGGCTTGCGTTCATGAATTTTGCAGCGTTTTTTATGAGGTTATCGAATGCTGTATGCACCCGTAAATCTATTCTCAACCAAAATACCTATTTGGATTGATCAGTTGATCATATTTTTTTGCCTCCTGAAATTCAATAATCGCTCTATCACCTGTGGCATGCACACACCAAAGCTTAGTATAAATTCAAATCACGAACGCAAGCCAATTGAATTAAACCCCTTGGAGACGGCCAAAGTAACAGTTCCACTACATAACTACATCACTACGTTTGATATCAACACAAAAACAATAATAACGCGAATGTTGGCACCATAAATCGGGCCATAGATCGGGAATGGTTTGACCTACGGACCTGGGGAGGGGCTCATTCGATTCCTCGAGGAGTGTTCTTCAAAAAGAGTACACATTTATGCCGCCTTGACTTTTTTTGAGGTTTTGAGAGTTTACAAAAGTTTGACAACCCTTATAAGGCACTTTAAAAAATTAACTGAGAAGCATGGTTCACGTTTCAAACGGTGTACCAAATCCAATTTTTGCTGAAAATTTCAAATTTTTGCTCCAGTCCGTTGAAATCGCCGTACGCTCGGACTCGGAAACATTTTTATTACAGATTCGGATTCTACAACCTTTGAAACGTAAACCATGAAATTTTCAGGGGGGTTAGAATTTTTTTTTTTTTTTTTTTTTTTTTTTCAAGAGCGATTACAATGGTTTATTATTGAATAATAAACCAAAATGAATGTTTCAAGAATTCAAGTTCGAGCAAGAGTATTTTCAAAGTTCTGAACCCATTCTACAAATCCACATATACGTCAAATAATGTTATAAGGTTTTTGACTTAGAAAAAGAAAGGCCATGGCCCAAAGGGAACACAAGTCTTTTCGACCCCGGCGGTACTTTGATTTTTTTGATGTTCTCCAATATATGGAGCATTCTTCTTATTTCTATGGAAGCTTAATTTTGGAATAAAAGATCGTTTGGTAAGCAAACGCATTATCTCTCATATCTTTTTCCACACGCTACTGTCCGTTCGTGAGCGCACGTTACTCCAACAGTGTGACTAACGGCTACCGAGATTGTGATGAGATATGTGACGCTCCTCTTTTGTTTAGTACTCGTACTACTGCATTATCTTTGTAAACCGGGGGGTTCTGTTTGTATTTTCATCTTGTGACTATCACAGATTAAATCTGTACACCAAGACCACTGTTTCATTGTTTGCAACTTCATCAGCAATCTCTATAATATCCACAATATACAATCTTATAAATTCCCTTGTAACCAAAAGCACCTTGAAAACTTGTGGAATCGGTTTTCAGATAATTGTGGTTTATCGAATCTGAACGCATAAAGAGGTAATCAACAATAATCAACAAAGATCTAACCTCGATCTACAATCACAATTTGACCGAATTCGCTTCAAAATTTTTGTGATCTAGTCCAAATAACCGGTTTGTAGGTCATAGCCATTGTCACGCGCCAATACTGAACTCTTTGTTGTTCAAAATCTGTATCTACCATTTTCAGTGATTACGATATGGTATACATGTAAGCCCGAGCCGTTTTTTATTCTCCACTTTCTCTTTATCATCAACGTTTGCACAAAATCAGCCAAGCGCTGCCGTTACAATACGCAGAAATACTGTTTTCGTACCTCTCGAACAGATTTTTCAGAATCAAACAAGATGATGCCTATTCCGAGCTTAAAGAAATTAATGCAGGGGTGCCACAAGGCAGTGTTTTGGGACCACTACTGTACCTCATATACACTGCTGACCTTCCAAAAGTCGAAAATAACATAACAGCTACCTTTGCTGATGACACTGCCATCCTAGCCATCGGCCAAGACAACAACGAATCTGTTACTAAATTGAATCACTCTATCTCCAAAATAGAAAGATGGACTGCAAAATGGAGGATCAAAATGAATGAGCTAACGTCGATACATGTGGACTTCACTAACCGAAAGCTACAGTACATTCCGACTTTTCTCAATGGTGAAATCATCCCGTACGCCAACGAGGCAAAATACTTGGTGATGACCCTCGATGCAAAGTTGCGGTGGAAATCACGCGTGAAGAAAAATAAAAACGAACTATGCTTGAAATACAAGAAACTTTACTGGCTCATGGGACGACGCTCAGTCTTGCCAATAGAGAGCAAACGTATGCTCTACAAACAAGTCCTCAAGCCTGGATGGACTTATGGATGCCAGCTATGGGGCTGTGCAGCCAAGAGTAATATTGCAATAATACAAAAATTCCAAAATAAAGTACTCAAGGACGTAGTTAATGCTCCCTGGTACGTGAGAAATGAGAACCTCCATCGTGATCTTGGATTGGATTTGGTTCAAACCGAAATACACCGTTTTGCTGCAGCCCATCAACAGAGGCTACGGGGGCATTTCAACGAAGAGGCCGCCCGTCTTCTCGACATTGAACACCTTGTTAGAAGGTTGAAGAGGAAAAAACCACATGAATTAGTGTTGTGAAAATAGTTATAGTGTAACACTGTCCAATGATTATGTAGGGAAGCCAAACTATATCAACACCTATATATACAAAATTGCTCACGTTTGCATATTTGGATCAAGTTAACATCATGTCAGAATAATATCACTTATTAGTTATGTAAAAAACTAGATTGTAATATAAAATAAAATCTTACAAAAAAAAATCAACGTTTGGGATCTTTGTTGTTCTAAATGTGGTTGTTTACCGTATGATCAACTACTGACAAACAAACTCTGACATTACAATCAAGTATTTGGGCCAGGAATCATTCCAACAACCTACTTTCACATCATCAATAGGGTATTTATTGTTCCAATTCTATTGATCTACATTTTGATTCATTATTTTACTCTATTCTCTAGAAGTGACGAACAATTTCTGTGATTATGATCTGATATTTAGTTCAGAATCGTCTGCTATACGGTACTTTCACTTCACCATTGATGTTTGAGATCTTTATCGTCTTAATTATGTTTGTTCCGTCTATTCTAAAGAAGTGACAACACGTTCTGTGATTTTGATCTAGTTCTACGGCTAAATTCATCTGTTTCACAGTACTTTCAGTTCATCAGCAACCTAGTTCTGATTGTGTGCCCCATGATCTACCCTTTTCTGTGTTTGTCTGCACTATGATCTGACGTGTTTTATGATTTTGATTTAGAATGTATTCCAGAATCATTTGTAACATCCCCTTTATTGTAAACATTTCTGATTCTGGTTTGATGATTTCTGATAACTTGTCGTTTCTATTCCAAACATGACGCAAGACGTTACTGTAAGCATGCCCTCAGCGAACTCAGCGAATTCGTGGTACAGCGTAATAATTATTGTCAAGTGCCGAAAGTCAGAGAATTCCTAAATGGATCATCCCTGTACTTGTCCTAACAACAACTTGCACATTCCCTGAAGGTCCCAGTAGATGCAAATAAAACTCAACCTACCTGGACTCACGAGCTCTAAAAAGAACCTTCCTACGTCCCTACTCACTAAGATGACGATTGAGGTAATGCATCAAATGTTCGGTGAATATAACAAAATATATACCGATGCATCAAAGGACGAGAACGGAATGGGAATAATGGTTTTTGATCATCAAACTCAACTGTCACAATCCTGCAAACTACCAAGGTCTTTTCAGATATTCAGTGCAGAGCTATATGCTATCATGGAGGGAATTGACATAGCCATGTGAGGTGATTGAATGGTATAGTTGCCCCTTCCAATGAGCTGGATGCCTTGTAATGCTCCGCCACGCTCAGAGGATGATCCAGACGCTTGCAGGCGTCCGATTTATCTCCTAAGGCGTCAGATTCTAATGCGGGAAGGGGCCAACTAACCATATCCATCAGCAGAACAGAATGTGATAAGCTAGTGATATTTACAGACTCGAGGGCGGCATGTCCAGCGCTCGATACCTTTCATAGAGGCACTGTTAATAATCATAATAGGCATTTTATACGATGTAGCAACAGCCATAATGCAGAAGACAAGAAAGACTGTTTGCAGCTAGGAGGAGCCTCTCTGCGGGAGTGGACCCGGGCATCGCTATGCCCCTCTCTGATGCTCTTGTAATGACTAAAAAAGCAACCTATGTAGAGTGGCAACGTCATTGTGAAAAAATATCATTGGACAAAGGCTACCATCACTTCAAAATCCAACCAAATGTCTGCTACAAACCATGGTTCACTATTTACCATGAATAGACAAGACGTGGTTTAGCTAGTCAGAAGAGGACAGGACATGGTAAAATAAATAGAAGCCTGTATCTTGTGAGAGCTGCCGATAGCCTAAATTGCGACCATTGTGGGGACACAGAAGATGAGATCAATTATAGAATAATGGAATGTTCATTCTATCATCAGGAGAGGCAGGAATATGAAACAGCATTTAATAACCAGGAGGACCTCTGAATAATTCTTCCCAGCAACTATCCCGACTTACGAATAATTTTGCATTTTCTTAAGAGTGCCGGCATTCATTTGTGAAACTATGAGGACAATGATACATTCAGTTAAGAAATGAGAACGATTATTTCAAATTTAAGTACCTAAGAAATTTCAATTTTCTGAAATTTCATTTTGCATAATTTTGAGAGAATTTTTGGTTTATCATTCAATAATAAACCATTGAAATCGCTCTTGAAAAAAAATTTCTAACCCCACCTGAAAATTTCATGGTTTACGTTTCAAAGGGTGTAGAATCCAAATCTGCAATAAAAATTTGTCCGTCCGTCCGCCGTACGCACGATTTCTCCCAAACGGCTGGAGCAAAATATCTGAAATTTTCAGGAACAATCAATATTGGTCCGACAACGCCCCAATTCTTTAGCCAGCACTCTCACTTAATTTAAAGTGCACTTTAAGGGTTGTCAAAGTTTTGTAAAATCCCTAACACTCCACGAGGAATCGAATGAGCCCTTCCCCAGGTCCGTAGCTCAAAGCATTCACGATGTATGGCCCGATTTATGGTGCCAACATTTGCGTTATTTTGGTTTATTATTGTTTTGGTTTCGATTGCAGTAACCTAGTGATGTAGTGAACGCGGATACTGGAGTGAACTCCTAAAAGGGTGTATAGCCGATACACGGGTTGAAGTATTCTGATAACCATTTAAAAAAACGCTGCAAATTCTTTCACTGGGGTTAATTCAATTGGCTTGCGTTCATGATTTTAATTTATACTAAGCTTTGGAGTGTGCCTGTTTCACAGGTGATAGAGCGATTATTGAATTTCAGGAGGCACACAAATATGATCAACAGTTGATCAGTTACTGATCAATCCAAATGGGTATTTTGGTTGAGAACAGATTTACGTGCTCTATGCATATCTCCTGAAATTCAATAATCGCTCTATCACCTGTGAAACAGACACACTCCAAAGCTTAGTAGAAATTCAAATCATGAACGCAAGCCAATTGAATAATAAACCCCAGTGAAAGAATTTGTAGCGTTTTTTTATGGTTATCAGAATACTTCAACCCTTGTATCGGCTATAAACCCTTTTAGGAGTTCACTCCAGTATCCACGTTCACTACATCACTACGTCACTAGGTTACTGCAATCGAAACAAAAACAATAATAAACCAAAACAGCAATTTGGCTACCAGAAGAATGAAATCTCCCACACCCACAAACACACATACACACAAACAAACAAACAATCAAACACACACACACACACACACAAACACAAACGTACATTTAGGGAAAAAAATAAAATCAGATTAGTTTGGCAAAATCAATTTTGGGCATATTATCAAATTGAAAATTTTGGCAAAGTAATTTGAACCTTTGGCACAAATGAATTTTAATATTTTTGGCATCTCAATTTAAACTTTTGGCTACTCAATTTCAACTTTCGGCATACCAATTCGAGCTTTTGGCATATCAATTTATACTTTTCACAAATCCCAACTAACCCAACATTCGACCCCATATAATGATCAATAAATGTTTTTTCTCTCTCTCATAATAAACCAAAATAACGCTAATGTTGTAGATGTAGATACTTGTGCTGGCAATATGTGTAAAAACACACGGTAAAAATGTATACACGCCAAAATTACAGCCTACTCCTTTTTCGTGCCACATTACGATCAACTCTTATTCTAAACATGTGACAAGGACTCACCGAGATTGTGATCGGGTATGTAGCCCAAGTTGACGTGGCCGTTGGTCTGGGCCGGGAGGTCGCGGTTCTCCCCGAGTTTGAAGCCGGTCAGCTTCACTTCTCTGTCGTTCGTGTCCGACTTTTCGTCTGATTTTGGGATCCAGTCCATGTTGAGGCGGTGATCAGGTCAGCACTGTACGCCGCCGCGCCAGAGGTCCCTGAAAAATAAAGTTTCCACTGTTATCTCCAAGTTGTTCGGATCGCCTCCGAACAAATCTCCCAATCTTCAAGTCAACTGACGAACCGTTATTCCTACACTGCAAGAGTTGAGGAACAAGTTTATCAGTAAACCGTTGTAAGATATATTATCAACATCTTTTCATAACAAAATCTTGCAAATTACTATTATACAGGGTGTCCCACTAGTTTCCCCCCCCCCTCCTAAAATCGTCCAAATGGTAAAAAACAAATAAATGTTTTTTGAATATTATTATTTTTTTGCAAGTGTCTCAACTATCATATTTGCGCACCCCTCTCAACTGCGCGACCATGCACTAGTGACACTAACTTTCTTATTTTGAATGGGAACTCCAATTTTTTATTGCAGATTCGGATTTCGCTCAAATTTCATGAAAATTTGAACCCTCAACAAATTTTTTTTATTGCGCGCACCCGGTTCAGCGAGCACGCAAAGTTGCGCAACCCTCAAATTGTCAAATAGTGTATGATAGTGAACTCTGGAGTGTGGCACATGAATTTGCATTGTTTTTTAACTCAGATTCAAGTGATGCTATCCGTTTCTTGATTCGACTAAATTTTGGCGGAATAATGATTGAAATTGGTTTATTTCACGTGAAAATACATCATTTACCCCGACTTACAACTCTCATATTAAGATGATTTACATGATGAATACATGTGTTTCATTCGGATTGTAAATGCTATACTTAATTCTCTGTAAAATTAAGTAACTGTTTTCGCTATAAGGGCTATATAAATTGTCAGTCATTGAAATCTAAGGCAAAAACAGAGTAGGTAGCTACAAACATTCATAGGTCGGTAACTATGAATTTATTCAATTTTATTGTGCTTTCAGGAAAACAACGGCACATCAAAGAAAATGGACAACCAATCGAAGCCTCGGATGGACGGAAGATGATATTAATATTGGAAAATATTGTTGTGATTTTTGTCTGAATGAACAAAACACCCTTCCCATTTGGCAGGCCAACAAACGCTACTATGTTTAGACAAGTTCAAGAATGTTATCAAACATTGAATTTCATGGATTTTTTCACGTTGAACCTAAAATTCCCTGATCACCCTTCTCAATTTCCACGCAGTCTAGGTAACTCATACAATTATTAAGATTCGCAGCATTGTTAATATTTATTTCTTATTCAGAAAATCGAAAAATAATATTAATGCGTGCACTTTCTGAATTTTTTGGTGGCAGATGAACGGCTGTCCGGCTCACAATGGTCGTGTAGTCACCAATGATGTATATCGTTGTTTTGAGAATCTATCATTATTTTTAGATTTTCTAAATAAAAGATGTAATCAAGAATGCTGCGAATCGTTATCATTATGAGTTACCCAGAACGAGAGGAAATTGATGGGGGTGATCAAGGGTGGCACGATATTGGATTCAACGTGATACAATACATAAAATTCAACGACAAACTGGTTTTTTTTTTCAATATGAAATTTTTTGCTTTGTAATGTCGATTTTGCCGTGTGAAACAACGTTTTTCTGGTCTCAAAAGCAACTTTCTCCTCTAATCAGCAAAATTAGCAATACAAATTTATTACATTGTCGGAAAGCTGTGATTCTAGCGGAGTTTTCAGACTCACCGGCAATAATTCGTTACTTCGAATCATTTGGAGATTATGGCTTTGAAAAAAGAAAAAGATTTGAAAAGTGACCAAGTTCACTTTTCCGATCGTTTCATTCCCTTTAAAATTCAACTGAAAAATGTTATTCGGTACTAGAGAGGTAGGAAAATTTACGGTCTTTCCAACGGTTTCTTTAAATTTGAGGTTACTCTTGAAATGAGGGAACTACATCCGTTTTAACGAAGTAAGGTCGAAAACCCGAAGAAAATCTTAAAACGTGAATAACTCTGAACGCATGCGTTTAAAAGAGAAACTTCACGAGACATTTTTTGTTGGGAATTAGTTCTAAATTTGATCTATTGAAAGAAATAAATAAAAATAAAACCTGTTTTGTAGAGACCCTGTATAGCTTTGAAATTTATGGTGTTTTGGAAATAAAAACGGAGTAAGACGGAACGTTGTCTATATATCCTTCCACGAAAGTAAAGAGTTACACTGTTAAATCGATTTCGACGGTTAGGTCACCATCAGTAACAAACATGAACTGAATGTACATCACAGAAAGCATATCTTATATAGGATCAAGTGAGAGGAGATTGAATCCTATTGGCTCAAGGAAGTGAAAGGGGGCGGGGAGGACCAACCAATGCCACTCAAGGCTTACAAAGTGAAAGGGGCACAAATAGTATCATTATGGAGAAGCGGAGCCAAACTTATTCCAAGAAAGAACCCAATAATGGTGAAATATTTTGAGGAATGACATCATTTAAACATTTTCCTGACCTATCACTCTTTACAATTTCGAATTTTTCTAGCAAGTCCAACATACCTCCCTTTGGACAAAAGTGAGGAAATTCTACATATTGCCTGTTTTTCAGATCAAAACTAAAGCTATGATTGGATTCATTCAGATGACTTGCAAAGGCAGAATCACCTTTGTTGTCCCTGAAATCCTTTTCATGCTCTTTTATTCGTTCCCTAAATTTCCTACCAGTTTGACCAACATGAACATTTTAGTTTATAAACCCCACTTTTATCCTGAACTTTTCTCTTTCTTTGAATAAGTTTGGCTCCGCCTCTCCATAATGATACTATTTGTGCCCCTTTCACTTCGTAAGCCTTGAATGGCATTGGTTGGTCCTCCCCGCCCCTTTCACTTCCTTGAGCCAATAGGATTCAATCTCCTCTCACTTGATCCTATATAAGACATGCTTTGTGTGATGTACTTTCAGTTCATGTTTGTTACTGATGATGACCTAACCGTCGAAATCGATTTAACAGTGTAACTCTTTACTTTCGTGGAAATATAGACAACGTTCCATCTTGCTCCGTTTTTATTTGAAATGGGTTTCTACAACTTCGTCGCGAGTGACTTGTCCGTGTGTTTTGGAAGTTTTTGGTGTTCAGTTGTTTGCAATGTGTCAAGTGTCTATGTGCAATGGAAACGAGTCAAAACATCCTAGTTACCTCGATTGATGAGTTCTTCTAAGCTACCATTCAAAAATGAAGCATAAGTTATATGTTTATTAACATAGATACTTCAAGATTCCTTATGAGTATTTCCCCACTTTCCCGTACCTACTAGGATAGAATAGCATTTCAAGTTGAGTTGAATCCCCCGCAAATACGTCGTTCGACGTCGCCGGAACTCCTAACTAAAGGTTAGACCGTCGATTTCAACTAGTTCCTTGCTATTAAATTGTTTAATTCAATGAGTTATGCGGTACCGCTTACTTACCCGAGATAACCGCGGGGTTAGCTTCTCACGATCTGACGGCTTGAAAACTTCCCAGAATTGTCTTACATAATGGGTTTCTCTAATTGTTTGGTTACAATTGTCGGGCAACTATTTGTTTTGGAGCGAATTAAAAATTCGTTACACTCGTGTTACGATAAGGTGTGACTGCAAACGCGATGAAGACTGGAATGGCTAACACGACCTACTGAAAGAAACTTATCAATTTTATTAACTGTTAATAAGGCCACCTACTTCGCAGTAAGGTTTTCAACGAGGAAGTGGGGCGATGTACAAGGAAACAATAAATTGGTTTAATGGGGTTTGGCATCATTAACGAAATTGGAATTGTGATTCGGAATTCCCACAAGAGTCACCTCTACAGCACCTTGACCTGCGAGAAATCAGAAAACGTCAGACAGCGGAAGTTAGTTGTTATCTAATTTCACAAGTCCATACTTCAAATACAAGTACACTTTGAAGTTGATAACACTTTACCAAAAGTGTCAATGCGAACAACGAACTATTTTTAAATATCTACAATTGTTACCTACCATAGTTCCCGATCACCTAATTAAGTAGGTACAACATTCCCTAAGCTAGGTAGTTAATTTTGGTTTGAAAACATCACGTTTTAGTGTATTATTTCCAATATTCGTTCATTATTCAACAATAAACCACTGTAATCGCTCTTGGAAAAAACAAATTTCTAAACCCCCCCCCGAAAATTTCGTGTAGAATCCGAATGTGCAATAAATCTTTCCGTCCGTCCGCCGAACGCCGTACCCACGATTTCTCCCAAACGGCTGAAGCAAAAAAGCTGAAATTTTCAGGAAAAATCAATATTGGTCCGACAACGCCCCAATTCTTTAGCCAACTCTCTCACTTAATTGAAAGTGCCCTTTAAGGGTTGTCAAAGGTTTTGTAAAATCCCTAAGAACCTCAAAAAAAGTCGAAGCGGCCTAAATTTGGACTCTTTTTGAAGAACTTCCCATGAGGAATCGAAGGTCCGTAGGCAAACCATTCCCGATGAACGGACCGATTTATGGTACCAACATTTGCATTTTTTTGGTTTATTATTGTTTATGTTTTCATCGCAGTAACCTAGTGATGTAGTGATACAGTGAATGTGGATACTGGAGTGAACTCCTAAAAGGCTTTGTAGCCGATACACGGGTTGAAGTATTCTGATAACGCATGAAACGCTGCAAATTCTTTCACTGGGGTTTATTATTCAATTGGCTTGCGTTCATGATTTGAATTTCTACTAAGCTTTGGAGTGTGCGTGTTTCACAGGTGATAGAGCGATTATTGAATTTCAGGAGATATGCATAGAGCACGTAAATCTGTTCTCAACCAAAATACCTATTTGGATTGATCAGTTGATCATATTTGTGTGCCTCCTGAAATTCAATAATCGCTCTATCGCCGGCCCTGGACATGCAATATTTTTATCAGAGCCAATGGCACAATATCAAGCTTTTTTCTGCAGTCACTGCATAATATACTGTTAATCGTGCCCAATATCGTGTTAATCATATGCTTATATATTCGGTAACTCTGAAGATTGATCGATTGATATCAGCATTCGAAGGGGATGCATTTTCTGGAAAGATCCTTCTATCAATCAATAAAACCAAAGATCTAGAGGACACCGAATGAACAATCTGCAAAATAACAAATCAAACTTGACCAGTAAATAGCTGTACAAGCAGCGCTGCGGCATTATCACTAACAGCGATGTGAGTTATGACATGAGCTTACATAACCACCGTTAGGTCAGTAAAACAAACACACACTTAGAGATCCCTAATGCCTCGCATTTCAGAGACACAATTAAACAGTAAACGTCCATTATCAGGGTAATTAGGGGTATGTTTCATAGCATGTTTCAACCTGACACTTCATCCGATCTGAGAGTCCATAAAAGAACTCACAGTATTGTATTCTTAAGTTAACTGTTTCACGTTCATGTTAATGTTCCTGTTCATGTTCATGTGGGCTTGGAAAAAGGGCCCGCAAAAATAATCTTGTTCAACTTGCTGTTGAAGTTAGCATGGCAGACAAATCGTTTCAAAAAGACAAGTAAAGTGGAGTTTTTAATGTTCTCTACAATAACCAGTAGGGAGCATTAACGTACCATTTGTTTCTTTAGAAATGATTGATCTTCCGTACGACTATTTACAATGCTCGTAAAATGAAAGGGTTTACGGGTCGGGATAAACGGAGGTAGACGTTATAACGATTGACGCGAGCACTTTAATATGGATTTCAAGGGAACTCGTGATTTGATTCTTGAAGACGACGTAGGAACGTAACGTTCCTTGCTTGTGATCGTTCGGCTCCTTTTGATATGCGACCTTCGAAAAGTTATTGTACGTCTGTTCTCCGTGTCCTACATTTGTTTAGAGAGTTCGTTCGGAAGGAGATGGGAAAATTATCTTTTGAGTTAGAGGTGTGTAAACCCAGGTCACCTGAGGGAGTAGACTCCCTGCAGGTCACTCAGTCCAAAAACAAGGTCAGTGGGAGAAGTTCACCAGTTCACTTCATAAATGAATGGAACCTACGAGTCGTAGGTAGTTACCAAAAAATGCAGAGAAGTGAAATGAATTGATTCATGGTCGACCATTAAGGAGATAATTGAGAGCGTAATAATTACGGATTGATTGCTGACCTGCCCAGGTTGTTAGGTGGAGGGGATTGAACGGGTATCTTGAGAGAAAACTCCTCAGCGAGAGACGTTTGCTACCTGCAGTTCTCTTACGACCTGAAGTTCTGTTGCTGCCTGCTGTTCTCTAACGGCCTGCAATTCTCTTGCTACCTGCAGTTATATTGCGACCTGCAGTTCTCTTGCTACCTGCAATTCCCTTGCTACCTGCAGTTCTCTTGCGACCTGCAGTTCTCTTGCGACCTGCAGTTCTCTATACAACATTTTTTCATAGCCACAATTATCTCGAGAAAATTCGGCAATATGATTTAATCTCCGGCATCGACGGTACGATCAACTAAAACAATGCAAAGATCGTACAAGAAAACGATGATTTTAGCGACTTTTGCTACACATTTCGAAGAACAAATACTCTGATTGGTTCAATTGACCTGTCATTCCGGGTATTCACATTTCAGTTGCGTACCAATCGAAATTAGCAGAATTTTCATTTTTATTGGAACTTTTTCTTTTTCTTTTTTCTATTTAATTTTATTCGATTTTTGGATTGTTCACATGTTACATTTTAAAATTTTGAGAGGATTTAAAAAGAAAAATTTGGTCGATTACAAAGGTTCTTCCTTTTTATTTCGAGATATAGTGTTTTTTTTTTTTAAACCTATTTTATTTGGAAATAACGTTTAAGAATTACTTCGATAACTGATATTTCTCTATATTATTTAGTTTTTTGTTAACTGATGACCATATTTTCAAAATCAAGAATCATCATATCACATAATTTTTTTTGAAATCGATGTGTCTCTTTTAATACTTGTAAAATACCATCAAAAGCAATCTCCGTTCCAATTATTCTTACTCAGTAGAGGTCTCTATTAGATTTCATGTTCTCAAACGAAACGCCTCTGTTCGTTTCATTCTATTGTAATTTCAATCTTACGATTGAATCTAATCGGTGGAACTAATTTTATTGCCATAATAAATGCCGAGTGTCAGTTATATGATTTATTATTTGCATTCAGGACAGTTGATGCGTAAAAACGAAGACAAATATAATGCTGTCTATATTTCCATGAAAATAGTGAGTTACACAGTTAAATCGATTTCGACGTTTAGGTCAATGTTACTGTTTGTGCCCCTTTCACTTTGTAAGCCTTAAGTGGCATTGGTTGGTCCTCCCCGTCCCTTTCACTTTTTTGAGCCAATAGGATTCAATCTCCTTTCACCTGGCCCTATATAAGATGTGCTTTCTGTGATGTGTCTTCAATTCATGTTTGTTACTGATGATGACTTCCGAATCCTCTTCCTAAAATCTCAATTTCTGGCTAAAAAATGATTTGTTTTTAGGAATTTGCATGATTTTTGTCAAGGACTGAAATTTGTGCACGTTGTTGATCCACCAAAAATGAGAATCCCCATCTCTTATTGCAATTTGATATTCAAGGCTAAACTTCATGAAAATTTGACCTTTCATTTGATTTTTTCGGCCTCTTGTAACCAGCGTGCGTGCGCAATTGGCAAATCATCGATATTTCGGAAACGCATATATTAGCAAACCCAAAATGTAACATCAAATTTCGTCATTAGACCCAACAGCCTTGAAAGAAAAAAAAACGCTGCTAATTCATTTAATGATTCATGATTTGAAATTCTACTAAGCTTTGGAGTGTGCGTGTTTCACAAGTGATAGAGCGCTTATTGAATTTCAGGAGGCACACAAATATGATCAACTGATCAATCCAAATAGGTATTTTGGTTGAGAACCGATTTAAGTGCTCTATGCATATCTCCTGAAATTCAACTATCGCTCTATCACCTGTGAAATACGCTCACTCCAAAGCTTAGTAGAAATTCAAATTATTAATGCAAGCCAAATGAATAAAATTGAATGATAAACCCCAGTGAAAGAATTTGCAGCGATTCATGCGTACCAGAATACGTACCAGTATCCACGTTCACTATCACTAGGTTACTTTAATCAAAGCAAAAAAAATAATAAACCAAAATAACGCGAATCTTGGCACCATAAATCGGGCCATAGATCGGGAATGTTTTGACCAACAGACCTGGGGAGGGGCTCATTCGATTCCTCGTGGAGTTTTCTTCAAAAAGAATACAAATTTAGGCCGCCTTGACTTTTTTTGAGGTTTTTAGGGATTTTACAAAACTTTGACAACCCTTAAAGGGCACCTTAAATCAAGTGAGAGAGCTCAACGTTGGGCTGACGTTTGAGAAAGTGTGCGATGAGCGACGTGCACATATTTGAGATCGTTGGCAAAACATTCAGATTCAAAAACCAATTTTCTCTTCACCCTAGAAATGACGTTTTTAGGAGAGGGGATTGTTTATTGGCACACCCTTCATGACAAGTTGACAAGACAAACGATCGTCTTACTGGATTCCCCGAATGCTAATTAACTCCACGCGAACCGCTACCTGGAATTATGAACATTTCGGCGTCCTCCCCAAACGTCATAAGTATCCTGTTTGTTTCACTCAACCTTGCGAAGGGGCTAATTGACTCGTTTTGCTCGGCCGTTCGGTGGAAGGAACGTGCCGATAGGAGCGCGGGGAATTGTGGGACAAAGGTGGAACACAATGGCCGTTAAGAAGGAAACAATGGGAGAGAAAGCACGACATTTCAACACCGCCTAGAGGATCCTGCATCCCGCGCCCGATTTGATTAGTACAAATAGCTATTTCTTTTCATCGACTGCTCGATACAACTTCATCATAACTTCGGATCAAAGCTAACAAGACACTGAGGTGACATGATTTGGGTACCTACCAGGTTTTTGGAGCCTTGGAAACCCAACCGACACAAGAATGGACAGCATTGGAATGATCTGTATTCTTCCTTGAATTAATCATTAATGAAAATCACTGGGGTTTATTATTCAATTGGCTTGCGTTCATGATTTGAATTTCTAATAAGCTTTGGAGTGTGGGTGTTTCACAGGTGATAGGGCGATTATTGAATTTCAGGAGATATGCATAGAGCACGTAAATCTGTTCTCAACCAAAATACCTATTTGGATTGATCAGTTGATCATATTTGTGTGCCTCCTGAAATTAAATAATCGCTCTATCACTTGTGAAACACGCACACTCCAAAGCTTAGTAGAAATTCAAATCATGAACATTGAATAATAAACCCCAGTGAAAGAATTTGCAGCGTTTCATGCATATCAGAATGCTTCAACCCGTGTATCGGCTACAAAGCCTTTTAGGGGTTCACTCCAGTATCCACATTACTACATCACTAGGTCACTGATATCAAAACAAAAACAATAATAAACCAAAATAACGCAAATGTTGGCACCATAATTCGGGCCATAGATCCGGAATGGTTTTACCTACGGACCTGGGAAGGGGCTCATCCGATTCCTCATGGAAAGTTCTTCAAAAAGAGTCCAAATTTAGGCCGCTTTGACTTTTTTGAGGTTTTTAGGGATTTTACAAAACATTGACAACCCTTAAAGGGCACTTTAAATTAAGTGAGAGTGCTGGCTAAAGAATTGGGGCGTTGTTGGACCAATATTGATTTTTCCTGAAAATTTCAGATCTTTTGCTCCAGCCGTTTGGGAGAAATCGTGCGTACGGCGTACTGCGGACGGACGGGAAAATGTTTATTGCAGATTCGGATTCTACATCCTTTGAAACGTAAACCATGAAATTTTCAGGGGGGTTAGCATTTTTTTTTCAAGAGCGATTACAATGGTTCATTATTGAATAATAAACCAAAACCAATGTTCCAACTTTGTATCCTAGACAACAATACTACAAATTATAATAATAACAACTAAAATTGTCATTTCTCATAAATAATGCACTTGGTGACTCAAAAAATTATAAAATGAAAACGATAATTATGTTGAATATTTCATGGACTTGGCTTTGCCTGATGTTTCCTATTCCGATAACGTCACTCGAACGTTCGTGCAAGGCCTTGAATTTTTCTCAATTATTCCGCGATGCCTTCGGAAATGGCTTTGACTTTATCAAACTCATCAATTTCAATAACTAGCATGAACCTTGTCGTTAAGGGTATTTGTTGAAAATAGTTAACCGGAACTTGAGGATTTTATCGGGGTGATTAGGATTTCATATAATCGTGCTTAAGGAGTGTTTACGTGGTAGCTTTTTTCAGAAATGCTGACAACAAGGTCGCAAATTTTTATGATTATGCAAGTAAAACACTGCGCTCCGCCTCTGGGGCAAGCAACTTGGACCCCTGGATGCGTTTGCTTAGGATTTATGGATGAGAGTCATGAAACATGGAACATGCTTTAGAAACGATATCCGCTTAAACACTTAGTGAAATAGCCTGAATAAGTAGAAACACCTAAGTTATTCAACCTGCATAAATAAATGAAATGTCCTGGATAAGTGGTCAAACTGGACACGTGGAATCACCTGTTGATCAATCCACAGTTTGAATCACTTGTTCAACCTGATTAAGTGAAACATTTCGGGTAAGTGAAATGACCTGGATAAGTGGTCAAACTGGACACGTAGAATCATCTGTTGTTCATCAATCCACAGTTTGAATCACTTGTTCAACCTGAATAAGTGAAACATCCTGGGTAAGTGAAATGACCTGGATAAGTGGTCAAACTGGACACGTGGAATCACCTGTTGATCAATCCACAGTTTGAATCACTTGTTCAACCTGAATAAGTGAAACATCCTGAATAAGTGAAACATCCTGGGTAAACTGGTGGAATCTCCTGTTGATCAATCACAGTTTGAACCACTTGTTCAACCTGAATGAAATGACCTGGATAAGTGGTCAACCTGGACACGTGGAATCACTTGTTGTTCAATCCACAGTTTGAATCACTTGTTCAACCTGAATAAGTGAAACATCCTGGGTAAGTGAAATGACCTGGATAAGTGGTCAACCTGGACACGTGGAATCACCTGTTGTTCAATCCACAGGTTGAATCACTTCTTCAACCTGAATAAGTTAAACATCCTGGGTAAGTGACATGACCTGGATAAGTGGACAACCTGGACACGTGGAATCACTTGTTGTTCAATCCACAGTTTGAATCACCTGTTCATCCTGGGCAAGTGAAATGACCTGGATAAGTGGTCAAACTGGACACGTGGAATCACTTGTTTTTCAGTCCACAGTTTGAACCACTTGTTCAACCTGAATAAATGAAACGTCCTGTAATGATTTTTGTAACGTTTTTGGCAATTTTGGCTAAAGCCACGCTAAAAAGAACACTCTTTTTTACTGGCAGATATTTTCACACCAACTGCTTTGAAGATTCAATTTGAGTTACATGTCCACGAAATTGTTGTTCCGAGAAGTTTTTTTTAAAGCTCATATTACCACGGTTTTCATGAAAACGATTTTGATGAACTATACAATCGCAAAACTTCAATTAAAATTTAGACACCAAATATGCTGTGTATTCTGCTATTCCTTCAACGCGCTTCTACCTGCAAAACCGGAGGTGAGTAGCAATAGAGATTGGTCAAGGTTGCCTTACCGTTGGACTGTTCAATTGAGCGCCTCACGATAAGCTTGGATGCGTCACGCTGCAACCTGGTGGCGATAAATGAAACGGCGAGACCTTCACACACGAAGAACGTTTAGCCGGGGGAATCGGGATGTTCTTTAACACCCAGTTAAACTACTCAGTGTCTGTCTTTATTATGATTTTTCTGAACTACGTTACCCTACATTGACATCTTCTCATTTGCGGGCAGTTTTTCTATATTGATGTGAAGAGAAAGAGTGTCATTATATGATTCTACAGGGTAGATTACAACCAGGACCAGTACGTGTCCAGGCTACTTCTGCGTGTCAAAACGTGTTACATCCACGGAAAATAGTGGTTCTTGCAGTGTTGTGAATGAATCTTCTTCTTTCTTCTGAACAGAAAACACCACAAAGGATTATTACTATAGATGATTTAGCTGGTGAGTGACATTCCAAATTCAGTGAATAACCTCCTAGGAGAGACCGGCAAAAGTCCTTCTCTATCTACTGAATATTAAGTATGAGTTTAGAACGCTACAACGCAGAAAACGTTTCCACAGAAGAAAACAAAATCTATCAAGGAATTGTAAAGAAACCATTGAATTCCATCAAGAATGTTGTTGGTTTATTATTCAATAATAAACCATTGTAATAACTCTTGAAAGAGGAAATTCCCCCTGAAAATTTCATGGTTTACGTTTCAAAGGGTGTAGAATCTGAATCTGCAATAACAATTTTTCCGTCTGTCCGACGTACGCACGATTTCTCCCAAACGGCTAAAGCAAAAAAGCTGAAATTTTCAGGAAAAATCTATGTTGGTCCGGCGACGCCTCAATTCTTGAGCCAGCTCTCTCACTTAATTTAAAATGCCCTTTAAGAGTTGTCAAAGTTTTGTAAAATCCCCAAAAACCTCAAAAAAGTCAAGGCGACCTAAATTTGTACTCTTTTTGAAGAACACTCCACGAGGAATCGAATAAGCCCCTCCCCAGGTCCGTAGGTCAAACCATTCCCGATGTATGGCCCGATTTATGGTGCCAACATTCGCGTTATTGGTTCATTATTCAATAATAAACCATTGTAATCGCTCTGGAAAAAAAAATTCTAACCCCCCTGAAAATTTCATGGTTTACGTTTCAAAGGGTGTAGAATCCGAATCTGCAATAAAAATTTTCCGTCCGTCCGCCGTACGCCGTACGCACGATATCTCCCAAACGGCTGGAGCAAAAGATCTGAAATTTTCAGGAAAAATCCATTTTGGTCCGACGACGCCCCAATTCTTGAGCCAGCTCTCACTCAATTTAAAGTGCCCTTTAAGGCTGTCAAAGTTTTGTAAAATCCCTAAAAACCTCAAAAAAAGTCAAGGCGGCCTAAATTTGTACTCTTTTTGAAGAACACTCCACGAGGAATCGAATGAGCCCCTCCCCAGGTCCG
This sequence comes from Creontiades dilutus, assembly GCA_031894815.1. Lineage (NCBI taxonomy): Eukaryota > Metazoa > Arthropoda > Insecta > Hemiptera > Miridae > Creontiades > Creontiades dilutus. Next base: position 1,109,841 of record JAVIWC010005620.1, read on the forward strand.
CAGGCCAAAACATTCCCGATCTATGGCCCGATTTATGGTGCCAACATTCGTGTTATTTTGGTTTATTATTGTTTTTGTGTTGATATCAGTACCTTTATTATTCAATTGGCTTGCGTTCATGATTTGAATTTCTACTAAGCTTTCAGGAGGCACACAAATATGATCAACTGAACAATACAAATAGGTATTTTGGTTGAGAACAGATTTACGTGCTCTATGCATATCTCCTGAAATTCAATAATCGCTCTATCACCTGTGAAACACGCACACTCCAAAGCTTAGTTTAAATTCAAATCATGAACGCAAGCCAATTGAATAATAAACCCCAGTGAAAGGATTTGCAGCGTTTTTTCAATACATAAATAAATCTTCTTATAGTTTTAGATACTATAAGGGGTGCTTACGAGTATTTTTTACATGGGGCTACCAACTTACATACGGTGCTTGAAACTTGAGGGGGTGGGCACCCCGGTTTTAAAGCATATAGACATGGACTACGTTTGGAATCATCTCACATCTCACATTTAATATCAGATTAGCTCAAGAAATGACGTTTCCCACCTAGTTTTTCATTTGAGCTCACCGTACGCCGCCAACCTTGTCAACCGCGCGGTAAGTAAACTCTCGTACCTACACCACACCCGGAAAAGATTTCCCGATCGCTTGCCCCAGTCGTCCCTGACCGACCGAAATCGCAAGGGAATGCGCGCCTTCGCTCTTGAACGTGTAATTACAGGTCTATCAATCTTTTTGTAAATCTACAGCTCTTAACGACGATTCGAAACTTATTTCGTTCGCCCGGTTCAATATAATTGCTTAGGACGTTTCTACTTAATTGAATCTTCTCAATTTATCGGCTCTCTTCGTTTGGTTCTTTCTGATTAAGCGTTTATACAAATTGAAAGCAATTTAACAAGATACTGATAAGAGGTAAACGGCTGAAATCCGCTCATGTGGTCATGTCGCATTACTTGAACCTTCCCAAAACTTAGCTCACTGTTTGGTGCATCAACTCTTGTAAAGGTTGACAACCACGTATCTGTCAAAAACCCCGTCATACCGCCATATAGATGTAATTTATCGGTCAAGTACCGGATTCAAAGCAGAATCTCCCAGATCGATCTTACTTCGGAATTCGCGAAAAGAGATACCACTACTTCCAGGCCTCAACAAACCTGATATTTTTCTCCCCTCGTCGATGAAAGTTGCTGCAAACTTAACGAGTTCCGCTTCGACAAGGTTGCAACGAGGTTATAGGAAGTTACGGAGCTTGTCATTTGACTGCGAATAGCTCTGCGTTGAGGAATCACCGTTGGACGTTGAAATCGGTAGGATAAATCTGTGACGAATTGAACCAATAAAATGGATTATTTGTAGATTATAACGAAAAATGGTTTGATCCGAGAATCTAGAGCACTAATTGGGTTTCAAATCAACTCGCCAGCTAACCACAAAGGCAAAGTCGTTCCTTACGCCAATGAAGCTTAAAGATAGAGCAAAGTTGAATCGTTTGTTTGGGATGGAATCCTTTACAACTTACTATGTCATAAATATAAGAACCACACATCTCTTCAGTTGTTTAAAGCTGCAAATAATCCTTTTTATACCAAAATGTCATGGAAACTTCGTTGGTATCATTATTACAATTCTATTAAGTAAGTAGCCGTTCCATGTGTTCCGTTCTACGCACTGTAGTCGTGTCTGTGGTACATTATCTAAGCTCGATACTTGCTCCTCCATAAATTGTAATTGCATTTTAAGATGAAAATACTAGAGCTGTCGCCAGCCATGCGGTCCAGCTCAGACCTTCCGTTGAACGGGCTCTGCAGTGCGGATCTCCTGTTCGATCGCGTACCTGACTGATTTAACTTACGAAGATGGGGTTTTTTTTTTCAAGTTATGACCTAACGGATGATCGAACAACAAACCGAGTGGTCTCATCCGATTCAGAGAGCAAATTTTTATCTTTATCCATCAAAAACTACCCTCTTACGTCAAAACTGTTTGAGATTTCGATCTTTTCATAGATTAATCCTTAAACATAACTCCTTACGGTTGATTGATCAAGATGCCGAGATTACTGGCATATACCGGAACAATTTTGGATTTTTTAGCCAAATTTCGTAAAATTTAATCCATTAGCTCGTCTGACTCTCAAACTCAAAAGAATCTTCTGGTCAATACGTAGGCAATAGAAATTGTCGTTCAAAACAAACTAACCAGGTAGAATAAGCGCAAGATCCTGGCAGGACTTGCAGAAGGCAGCTCTGGGCCTTCACTGCTTAGAGCAATCTTCAGTTTATCCAGAATATTCAAAATGTCAAGCTTAGAAACGTAACTAATGCACTCTGGTACTTTCAGAATGACATATTTCACCTTGATCTAGAGGTGGAAATTAATTTTGAAACCATCAAGAAAATTGTCTTTACACTAAAAGCTACTTATCATCTTGACAAGATCAAAGCTTTCAATTTGCTTGATGTTACGACCTGATTGAAAAGACTGAATAGAAGACAACCACTCAAACTAACGCACTAAAAGTGAAAAAACGAAATTACCATTTCATCAGTTATCAGACTTTGTCCAAACACGTTCTTCACCTTTCGTCTTGATTGTTTATGTCTTTAATAAGAACAACATCAAATTGCTAATAAGTTGAAAACTTGATATGATGAAATCTAAAAAAAAATAAAAAATTGGAACACTGTGGAACTTCAACATCATGTTTGAGAACATAAATGTTGTGGGTAGTATGTTATTGGCGTCAAAAGCGAATGAAACATTGAAATTTCTTTCCCCACATGAGAGAAATTAGCAGGAATTCTTGAATTTATGTTTTTACATCAAAGAAAATCTCATAGTTGAGCGATCCGGTACTCTCGTGTAGACCGCATATCTTCTGAAAACAGTTTATAACTGGAAAGAATAATTCAACCAGTCTCAGCCACCCTTTGAACACTGTTCCTGCACGTACATAGATTGCCAGATTTTCTTTTAATAAGGGTGAACAATCGTAAAGGATAAGATAAGCTCTTGATCTCAGACATATCAAAGTACAGAAGAAGAGTTCAGCATCAATATAGCAGTAGGGGAGTAACAGGTTTGCCTGTCTTCAAAAAGGCCAGAAGATCATTTTTATCATGTCAAATGAAAAGGAACCAACATTGATGCGAGTCAAATGGAACATTCATTAATGATTCTACTTCTAGAAAGAAGTTTGATTTGTTTAGGACAGCATATCATTCCTCGGCTGCGTTTCTTTCCCCACCTGAAAACAGACGGGAGAACAGCTCATGCCGAGAGTGGGCGTGAAAAATGGTAAAGGGGCCCGTTTCAGAAATTACCATACAAGGTAGCTGCTTGCCGAGGTACTGCAGGTTAAATCGGACCTGCTAGATGGTTCTGCTAACTAAGGATGTTGGAGAACGAGTTTGATGTAACACAACTCACACGCCGAGACACTTTATGGGATACAAGTCCAAATTATGCAGTCTCTTCCCCTGAGTTCTCTGGTCAAATCCTTAGGGCTGATGTACACCCAACTACTGCCACCACGAATCCAACATCAACAGAGGAACTGGGTGGTGGCAGATGCCGCCAGGGTGACAATATCCTGGGGGCTCCCTCCAACCCTTGTTCCTGGTTTAGGGGTGGGAGATTACGATTACCAAGTAATTGGACTTTTCGCTGTCTCCAGATGCCTGACTGGGTAGCAGGGCCGGGGGAAAACAATTTGAACCTTACTTCTGACTGCTCTACCTTCTCCTAAGAGATGACGTTCCTCCTCAAGCTCAGTCCTAACAATATTGATTTGCGGAGGAAGAAGAAGATCCCCGTGAGGGAATCAGCTGGAATAGTGACCCATCTCTGACCTCCCACCGAATGGATGATGAACCAATTTCGTTCACCTCTCAAGCGGAATGCAGGAGTTCGGCCTTGTCAAGGGACTCGTCTTTACCTGGATATGAGGAAATGTTTCCTGCAAGAATCACGAAACGCGTAGTGGTTGCTGGTCATCTTATATGTACCTAAGGGAGTCTTTGGCAACAACATCCTCCGTAGGCTTGTTGGGCTGGCCCTAGAGCCAACTCGATGAACCATGATCGGATCCAGAAGTCTAAAGTGTTGATCCTAGCGATCCCAAAAAAACTGCAGAGGATAAAGAGAGGTATTTTCTGGGTTCAACCTTGAAGTCAGCCTGTCTCGAAGTTGAGTCGGGGTATAGTCATTCCCTCAAATCTAATACAACATAACCGAGGCCAACGATACTAACACTGGTAGCTTTCTTCTTATGAATTTTCTTTCTGCCTTCATCATTCTCTCACTCAGGCACAAATAGCGAGTGAGCTAAGATTATGTAACGAATAGCGAATGGTCATTTGAGAGGCTGGCAGAGTTTAACTTGGAAGAGATAAGAATACTGCAGGTATTGAAAATGGCAAGAAGAAAGATTGTGAAGAACAGTAATATCCTTCCATGAAGTGAACGTACGACTCACATGTTTACCATTTCTAATTTTCGCACAGCTCTTAAATTCGTGGTTGGCTTTCGTTCTGGATCACTTACGCTTGCCCAGCAATAAGTCCCACTGACACTTTTTGAAATCATTACCGTGTCATTATAGGCGTTTGTTTACATCCCACATCATTCTACTTATGAAGAATTATTTTTTCCAGTGGTTGAGCACGATCGCAAAGCATGAACCTCGACCTTGAGACCGCGTTTGGTGTAGTTACGGAAGCAAGAAAGTGACGAGATCTGATCTAAGCTTACATCATATCACAAATGATATTACGTGTCGGTGTTGTGAACAGCGGAAAACTAAGTCGTCAGATCCTTTGATCTATAATTAATTCGTAATAGGTTTATCTAACATGCTACGAGTATGTGACTTGCTCCGTTCACTCGATTGATCGGGTTGGGATAAACTGAAAAGATGAGTGGTCAAACCCAAGTTAGTCAAAACTGTGGTTTCAACAGTTTCCAAGGCTTTGAGCATCGTTCTTTCCGCAAGAATTTGATTGCCGCAAGTCTAAAATAACTAAAAACGCTGCAAATTCTTTCACTGGGGTTTATTATTCAATTGGCTTGCGTTCATGGTTTGAATTTCTACTAAGCTTTGGAGTATGCGTGTTTCACAAGTGATAGAGCGATTAATGAATTTCAGGAGGCACACAAATATGATCAACTGATCAATCCAAATAGGTATTCTGGTTGAGAACAGATTTACGTGCTCTATGCATATCTCCTGAAATTCAATAATCGCTCTATCACCTGTGAAACACGCACACTCCAAAGCTTAGTAGAAATTCAAATCATGAACGAAAGCCAATTGAATAATAAACCCCAGTGAAAGAATTTGCAGCGTTTTAATGGTTATCAGAATGCTTCAACCCGTGTATCGGCTGCAAAGCCTTTTAGGAGTTCACTCCTGTATCCACATTACTACATCACTACATCACTAGGTTACTGATATCAAAACAAAAACAATTATAAATCAAAATAACGCAAATCTTGGCACCATAAATCGGGCCATACATCGGGAATGGTTTGACCTACGGACGTGGGGAGGGGCTCATTCGATTCCTCATGGTATGTTCTTCAAAAAGAGTACAAATTTAGGCCTCCTTGACTTTTTTTGAGGTTTTCAGGGATTTTAACAAAACTTTGACAACCCTTAAAGGGCACTTTAAATTGAGTGAGAGAGCTGGCTCATGAATAGGGGCGTCGTCGGACCAAGATGGATTTTTCCTGACAATTTCAGCTTTTCAGAGCGATTACAATGGTTTATTATTGAATAATAAACCAAAATCTAATTTTTTAAATATTTTCTTTTATAGTTCGTGGAAGAAGGTGGTTTGATGCAACTCTTTGAAATTCATAGATGGAAGAAAGCAAAATGTAGCAAAATATTTGAAATTTCTGTATGGAAAAAGGTGCTCTAATCGCATTCATCACAGTGCAGCCAGTATATACTTCAGGATCTGGTTCATTTGTGTAAGTGTGTTCAAATTTAAACCTTTGGCAAACGAGAAAAGTTGAAGAACTTCGAGAAGAAAGAGCAAATCAATTTCATTAGTGCCCATACTAAGGTCACACATTTTGTTCAACAGCTGATGTTTCGTTGAATAATTTTCCGCAAATTGGAAGTAAGGCAGAGTCACTATTTCCTCGACGGCGGACGCGGTAAATGAATACGTGAACATGATGAATTACAACCTAACGTTTACAAGGGTTGTGCAATTATCAAAGACTGGATTTGATCTATAAGATCCAGGCTCGAGAGAAGGACTTATCCACACTTCTAAATGGGTGAAGTAACTGTGGAGGTGAACTATGCAACCGGAAAGAAGCTGACCGGAACCTTGAAAAACGCTCCGGAGATTCGCATCCTATCGCCGCTGCATCACGGATTTCAAGCTGTAACATCTCGTCGAGGGTTTCGTATGCATATTAATGATCGTTTAGGATTTATCTTCCTCGTCCGCTTGATCCTTCCCGGGTCAAAAAGTGTCGGTATACCGGAAACATCCTTTTCAAACTTGGCGATCCGTCTTTGAATGTGAATTCTACTCATGTATTCGAGTACCATCTTCTCGATAATAAATGGGATATTTTGTGATTGATTGTATATCATCGGGTGAGACACCAGAAGACAAACTTAATTCTTTGTACACCACAGCTCTTATGTCATTCCGTTAAATCATCGATCAACTAAGCGTCCTCCGATTAAGTCACTATTCCAAAACGCTGCAAATTCGTTCATTGGGGTTTATTATTCAATTGGCTTGCGTTCATGATTTGAATTTCTACTAAGCTTCGGAGTGTGCGTGTTTCACAGGTGATAGAGCGATTATTGAATTTCAGGAGATATGCATAGAGCACGTAAATCTGTTCTCAACCAAAATACCTATTTGGATTGATCAGTTGATCATATTTGTGAGCCTCCTGAAATTCAATAATCGCTCTATCACTTGTGAAACACGGACACTCCAAAGCTTAGTAGAAATTCGAATCATGAACACAAGCCAATTGAATAATAAACCCCACTGAAAGAATTTGCAGCGTTTCATGCATATCAGAATGGTTCAACCCGTGTATCGGCTACAAAGCCTTTTAGGAGTTCACTCCTGTATCCACATTACTACATCACTACGTCAATAGGTTACTGCTATCAAAACAAAAACAATAATAAACCAAAGCCCCAGTGAAAGAATTTGCAGCGTTTCATGCATATCAGAATGCTTCAACCCGTGTATCGGATACAAAGCCTTTTAGGAGTTCACTCCTGTATCCACATTACTACATCACTACATCACTAGGTTACTGCGATGAAAACATAAACAATAATAAACCAAAAAAACGCAAATGTTGGCACCATAAATCGGGCCGTATATTGGGAATGGTTTGAGCTACGAACCTGGGAAAGGGCTCATTCGATTCCTCATGGAATGTTCTTCAAAAAGAGTCCAAATTTAGGCCGCTTCGACATTTTTTGAGGTTTTTAGGGATTTTACAAAATGTCGACAACTCTTGAAGGGGCACTTTAAATTAAGTGAGAGTGCTGGCTAAAGAATTGGGACGTTGTCGGACCAATATTGATTTTTCCTGGAAATTTCAGATATTTTGTTCCAGCCGTTTGGGAGAAATCGTGTCTACGGCGGACGGACGGAAAAATTTTTATTGCAGATTTGGTTTTTACATGAAATCAAAACCATGATGACATTTTCAAGGGGAGTTAAGATTTTTTTTCAAGAGCGATTACAATAGTTTATTATTGAATAATAAACCAAAAAAATATAAGAAAAGTCCATCGGTTTGTTCCCTCTGTCGAAATTAACGGTAAACCCGAAAATTGGCAGTGTTTTATAAACGTCTTTTTAAAGCTTGGTAATTGGTATGAATACGATGAATGCGAATTCGCACGTTAGAACGAAAAACTCCAGTGCTTGTCACGCATTTTCTTGCAAATAAATATTTGCAGGAGTATTTAGTGATTGGTGCATTTCTTTGTCTTCAGGGTACACCAATAATGCGTCATTTGGAATACAGAAACGATACTGTATGATCTTAAACAAACTATTTGCTTGCCCGTGAGCTATGTCCAACTGTGACGCAGGAACAATCACTCCATTATCAATCGATTACGTATTTGCCCATTTTAGGATTATTTAGGACATTAGATCGCGAAAGGTGTTTCATAAAGCACAAAGTCAATGAATGTTTACTCACTGTTATCGGTAAGAGTAATTTTTAGGGGATAACCCAGACTCTTCGCGAAAATCCCTTGCAATTGGCAAAAACAAATCCACGTTTTGCTTCGCAACGAAGTGTTTTATGGACAAATCGCGGTTTGAGTGCGGACAAAAATTTGTGGTGGGGGGCTTACTGAACTCCTACTTTACTACTAAATACAGTGCAGAAATGTTTTGTACACCATTTCAAACTTTTGAAACAATGTTCTATTCTTGCCCAATCATATTCCGATCCACACCGTTCCTTGTGTTTCATATCTCGGAAACGGTGGGAGATACAAAAGTGCAGTTGGTGACGTTTTTTCTCCATTTTCTGTTCAATTTCTGGCAAATTTTTTTAAAAATATTTTACGAGCAATCAAGTTAATTTCAATGACTCATTAGTAACTCATTTCTGGTGTCATAATTTAAAAAGAAGGGTTCTTGCACGAAACAGGAGTTTCGTTTATTCTAATAACTGTGAGTTCACACTTCACTCGAAATATCTCACATCTCCTTTTCTTGAAATACTCTTGGCATTCCAGCTTGGCGTCTAACGTCGAGGTGGTTAGAGTGATATGAAGTGAAGAATAAATATTGTTGATGTTCTTACACCTCATAAGTCGTTCGTACGTGCTCGTCGAAACACGTTGATTATTTCATGATTCATACTCGTATGTTGTATAAAGGAACGTGAGTGATTTTGGGAAACGTATGTGTTATCAAGAAGACCGATAAACCGATTTAGGCGGCGCGTGCGCAAGATATCGAAGCCCATTCCGTTAAAAAAGTGCAGAGTTCTTTGTTCCAACTGGTTCCTGGTTGTATATTTGGAATAACGAATAGTTACTAAGGAAAATAAAAAAGAAACATTATCTACTTCAACGAAACGAAGAGATAAGAGAGCACCTTCTTGTTTTGATTACAATGATTAGTTCTTCAAAAGTACCATACAGCAACCAGTCGTGTTTGGACACAGTGAAGGGGTTAGTTTTACCATTCAATTCCCGTTGTTGACCTGCCTAATCCAAGGGGAACCTCTGAATTTACTTTACCAACCCTAAGAGGATTTTGAAAATACGGAGCGAAATGGTTACAATGAACTATCTGCCTGGATGGGATCGTGAGCGTGTGGATTGTTCTGCAATTACGGAGAGGAGGATATTTTTCATTTTATTGCAGTTTGCCCTATTTTAGAGGATATGCAGTCAAGTATTTTGGAGTTGGTGCAATCGCACAGGCGGATTTTGTTCATCTCCAAGAAATTAGAAATCAGTGGATGCGTGGTCGTCCCGCAAGGTACTAGTTAATGAATTTAATTGTTGACACGATAGGCAGTGTAGCTTTATATTTAATTTTGGTTATAATTCAATAATAAACCTAAGGCTTGTAATCGCTACATTGTAAAAAAATAATTTTGTTTTGTATGTTCATATAATTTCTCAAAATGAAAATTTTAGGTTTACGTTTCAAAGGGTGTAGAATCCGAATCAGAAAACTAAATTTTTACGTCCGTCCGCCGAACGCCGAACGATTTCTCCCAAACGGCTGAAGCAAAAAAACTGAAATTTCCAGGAAAAATCAATATTGGTCCGACAGCGCCCAATTCTTGAGCCAGCTCTCTCACTTAATTTAAAGTGCCCTTTAAGGGTTGTCAAAGTTTTGTAAAATCCCTAAAAATCTCAAACAAAAGTCAAGGCGAATTAAATTTGTACTCTTTTTTGAAAAACAATCCAGGAGGAATCGAATGAACCCCTCCGTAGGTCAAACCATTCACCGATCTATGGCCCGATTTATGGTTCCAACATTCGCGTTATTTTGGTTTATTATTGTTTTTGTGTTAAAATCAGTAACCTAGTGACGTAGTGATTAGTAATGTGGATACTTGGAGTGAACTCCTTCAAAAGGCTTTGTAGCCGATACACGGGTTGAAGCATTCTGATAATTTTCAGGAAAAATCTGAAATTTTCAGGAAACGCTGCAACATTTTTCACTATTTTGTTTTTATTATGTTCAACGTTTGACTTGCGTTCATGATTTGAATTTCTACTTAGTCGTGAGGAAAATTCAAAATATGGTCGAAAGTTGTGCGTTTCCAGTGGAGAAATAAGCGATTATTTTTCAGGAGATGTGCATAGATAAAAAAGTTTCAAAAACTCATAATTCGGGAATGGATTGAGATGGATTAGTTTAGTAAATCTGTTCCTCACACAAAAATAATCGAGTATTTGGATTGTTCAGTTGAATACCTTTGCTGATTTTTATAGGAAAATCATTCATCATTGATATACAAAATCCAATGAAAGGACCAAAATCGCTGTACTATCATCGATTCTCCCGCCCAAAGAGCTACAACTTTGGCTGAAAAAAAAAACAACGTCAACATGTATGTGAATGATAAAATTGTGAGCATAGGAAAGTTCGCCATATAAACTGCGACGATCCCAGCTGGTTTAACTTTAAAATAATTATGTTTTCATTATTTCCAATAAATTATAAACGTTTTTATATTGGTGGACTAGTGAAGCGCTAATGAGTATTGTATTTTACCTCATTAATTTTCAGTTGATAATAAAATAGATATCGGTTCTTGATATGGCCAGAGGGACTATTGAAGTAGGAGTTCTATTTCACTCCATTGTTTTCTATCAGTTCGTGCCTTTTGTAGGTAGTTATTTAGATAGTGCATTAATAGTTACCTACATCCCAGATATCTCTATACGAGTGCTATGTAATTTCTAGCATTTTTACATTCATTCCCTCCAACATAACACTAGGTAACTATTTCTTTAAAGGGGAACTAAACTATTTTACAATATGAATCGAAATAGTATTAACGTGCTGTCACATGCTCTTTGTTTCAAAACCTAAGGATTGATTTTGAAGGTGTCACGAATCGGATTCAAGCAGGTCAAGCTTGAAACAAGTTCGGGTGGGGGCTAGAAAATAAACAATAATCGAAATAGGAAACCCCGGAGTCAATACTGACATATTATATTGCTGGAGAACGGCGAGCTCGTTCGACCATGAAAACGAAGCGGAACCCGAGGAGGTTACAGTCCAGGAACTTCCTAGGAGCAACGCGTAAATGGAGTAACGCGATTTCTTGCGGCTCATCAACGATTTTCCAAGACCCTGGATTGGTTACAGTGCTGTTGCCACCTGGTGAAAAACGAACTGGGCACCTACGCATTTCCATCCTCTTCACTCTTTGATTCACGTTGTGAGAGGCTCAACTGTGAGGCTCCGTGGGATGAGCGGATACTTTAGGGTGGGCTGCCCAGAAATCGTGGGCTTAGCGGACACTGAAACTTCAACTAACAACTCAACAACTAATAACCAGTCATATGTTGGAATCTGTTCGATATGTCTGACACTTGTTTCTCACTTTTGAAGAATTGGGCACCCCAATGGTCGCCGTAGTACATGAAGTCTGATTTTGAGGTTGCTGCGCTAAATGCAATGGAGGCACAATTGCCGAACGCTAAACTGTCAGGGTGCAATTTTCAATTTAACCAATATTTTTGGAAGAAGATACAGAAAGTAGGGCTGCCAGAAGAGTATTAGGAGGACACCGAAACTCATATTATTATATGATTTATTTGATGGTCCGCTCATCCCACGCCACCAACTGTGAAATGTAAGAACGTATATTTTTACAGTATTTAGTGGAAACAATCGGCAGTGATTTGCTTCCTTCGCCTATGACGGAAGTTTCTTAAAATGTATCGTGGATAGCCCATACCGGCATTACTGGTTGGATCTACAATAACGCTGTTTTTTGCAGAACGATCAGCGGGTTCTAGAAATGGATTTTGACCGTATTGCAATCCCCTAAACCTGCGGTAACTCACTTAAAAGCCTAATATGAAGGTTTTAAAGTTATTAACGAAGTTACCTCGCACTGCAAATGTGAGGAGCTAACAACATGTAGTTGAAGTAACCACTTCCAACTATTTAAACCTAGACAACAACAGTTGTCAATGTTTGGTTTGCACTGTCTTAATCAACTGTACTAGCATCTAGGTTGCAATCTTCTCCATTCCACCCCAAATGCTGGATTTTCATGAGGAACCTTTGTGGCACTTCTGAATAATGATCAGCTCTGCGGTCAGTACGAATCAGCAGTGAGAGCCCTGCGGCCATTTTCTCTATTACTTGACCAATGATGCAGAGTTTCCATAATTGGACTCTGAAGAACTTTCGGTATTATTGATGAGGTTAGATGCACCTATAATCAGTCAAGTGGGCTTCAAGGGTAATTTATTTGTTATGGTTATGCTGAATTTTCATAAGGAGCCTCTGTGGGATTTTGGGTAGATGATTTAGAAAGCACGTCCAATCAGCGCCTATGAAGAGTGTGTGCTCAGAATCTGATCACTTTTCCATTCATTCTATGACCCAGACATTTCATTTGAATCCCCTAAGAAACTTTCTAATAGTAATGATGAATGTGGACCCGCACTCAAGTATTTATTTGCTCAAAACCGGAGCAATACCGGTTAAACCATCGAATACGTTATAACAGGATGCAAACCAAGTAACATGTCAGTTGTGGTCGTGACGAGGGAACCAATAGTGAAACATTTGTCACGATACGTCACGATTTCCCGTAGTTCTGTCTATTTGAGAAGTTTGAACACGACTGAACCGCTCACGAATGATAATGTGCAATTTACATCTCCTCGACTCGGCTCATTTACGTTCCGATCTCTTCAAACGGGTAAACGGCTCTCACCGGTGACCTTATACGAGACGAACAATCTAAAGGTGATGACGCTGCGGCTATCAATGATTATGTTTGACATTTGTCAACGCTGCTAAAATTTACTGGATAGAGCGTTAGAATAATTGCAACGAACTCGCTCTACCGTTTTTCACCAAAGCATTTCACAACGAAAGTTCGTAGGTCAACACTTTTTGTGCACAACAAAAACCTCAGGAAATGTGTTTGATTTGCAGAATTCAATATGAAGACACTGTCACGGAGGTGACATAGCCAAGAATCCAAGTTGTATTGTAACCGAAGAGAAGTGTACAGCTTCGTATACTTTTAGTATTGCAATGTGTACATCTACCAGGGATTGTCTTCCTCGGATGTCAGTGACATCACTGCTTCTAACGAACGGTAAAGAACATAGATAGTTCAGAAGGTCACTTCCTCAGTTGAGACAGGAATCGTCAGACTCCAAAACATCTCCAATTACTGTACAACTGTGTCTAAAAGCCGCAACTGTAGTCCTATAAATCGCAACGAAGCCTTCCTCAAGAACGTTTCCTTACGCCTCGCCAACAAGTGATCGAAATCCTACTCCCAGGTGATGATGTGGGCACGAGTGAAAACTCAATTCTCGGTTCATCGAGCAGTTTCCACGAGGCTAAGGGGCCCGAGGAAACAGGTACGAGGACTAGGACTGGAGGACGGAGCAGCAATTTGGCTACCGGAAGAATAAACACACACACACACACACACATACACACACACACAACGTACTTATTTACATACATATATATATAGTTAGGAAAAAAAGGAAAATCAGATTAGTTTGGCAAAATCAATTTGAATTTTTGGGATATTATCAAATTGAAAATTTTGGCAAATTAATTCGAACCTTTGGCACAAATTAATTTTAATATTTTTGGCATCTCAATTTAAACTTTCGGCGACTCAATTTCAACTTCTGGCATACCACTTCGAGCTTTCGGCATATCAATTTATACTTTTCACAAATCCCAACTAACCCAACATTCCACCCCATAAAATGATCAATAAATGTTTTTTCTCTCTCTCAAAAAATAAAATAAAATAATTAAATTATACTATGGGTTTAGGAGCCTACAGAATGCATTTCCATAATTTTTCTCATCAGGCTAAACTTTTTGTACCTGAGTCTGAAAGCATTGTTTTCATTTTCGTGAAATAAAAAATGCAAATCACGGAAAAAACAAGTGGGTGTGGCACATAGCTTCCTCGTATCCATAACATGACTGTATAGATCATTGAAATTATTATTGACTAAAGAGCTTCGTTCAATTAGGCGAAGTAAATATTGAATTAGGGTAAATTTATTGTGATGCAGGAGCATAACTTGAGAAAAAAAGGTAGGCATGTTCAACTATTGAACAATCTATTATATACCTAATAAGTCCGAACAATCCCTGAAAATTTCATCGAAATCGGTCAAAAACTCCCGGAGTTATGCTTGTGGCAAGGATTTCACGTTTGCGCATGCGCAGAGGCTACTATTGATCCGGGGGTCATGAAACTCATAGGGGACCATCTACACATCAAACCGAACAATCCCTGAAAATTTCATCGAAATTGGTCAAGAACTCCCGTAGTTATGCGCGTAACAAGGATTTCACGTTTGCGATGCGCAGAGGCTATATTAATCGGGCGGTCATGAAACTCTATAGGAGACCATCTACACCCCAACCCGCACAATCCTTGAAAATTTCATCAAAATCGGACTATAACTTCGTGTAGTTTTGCCCGTAACAAGGATTTGCTGACAGACAGACACACAGACACGGAACCAAAATTGTTCAGAAAGGCCTAAAACTCAAAATGCGAGTGGAATTTTGATTTTGGAGACGAAAAAATTTTCACATTCCGAAAGTGAAAACAATGCTTCCGCTACCTTAGTAGACTCGGAAGCAATAAATTTACTATTGGAGGAGTTGGATTTTAGGACATTCTAAAAAACTTTCGTTCCGTGTCTGTCGGTAGTGTGACCACAAATCCTTGTAAGAAGCGTAATTTCCACAGTTTTCATCTGATTTCGATGACATTTTCGTGCTATGTGTGAAGTACCCTGCAAATGGCCCCTATTAGGTTAATTGCTCAGAAATCAATATTATATTCTACGCAAGCGCGAACGTGAAATCCAGAAAACACATTTTTCTCAGATCCTAGCAGCACGATCTCACTCGAATTGTGTTGGTTGTCCCGGAAAAAACGTTCAGAAGAAAAAGATCGTACCTTTACATTAACAGACATCCATAGAATTAGTTCCAAACAAAAACCCGCAATACAGATCTCGCCACATACAGGCGTTTCTATTTGGGGAATCATATTCGCTGTCATCATAGTTGATTGACTACTTTTCATCCAACCGATTGGAAGCTGGACTACCTTTCTTTAAAACTATAAATGACAGTAACATACTGGCAAATGTAAAGAATATTAGGTAACCCGTTAGAAGCGTGGCTTGTACCAAATTTGGTCCAGATGTAGTGAATTTAATTTCATCAAAGCAGCTAGCCTCGTGACGAGGGCAAGCACCCCGCGCCGGCCGGTTCTTCAAATGTCACCCCCTTCTTATCTGTCGCGGGCTTCCCCGGAGCCCCTAGCCCGGGTTGGGTTTTGACGTCAAAGGGGAGATTTTTGCATAATAAACAGAACTCTGGCGCCTCCGTGAACCACATCCATCCGACCTCCGCCAGGTTGTGGCTGAAAGAGGTTACACAGGTGCCACTTGAGGGAGATTACGGACAAGCTAAAATTCTTTCAAGACGCAGAATTATTAATCATGAGTAATTAGTGCTCAATTATTTATGTTTTGAGCCCTTCTAGACTGGTCAAACTTGAGGTAAATTGTGACATCAGGTAAAAAAACGCTGCAAATTCTTTCACTGGGGTTTATTATTCAATTGGCTTGCGTTCATGATTTGAATTTCTACTAAGCTTTGGAGTTCGTGTTTCACAGGTGATAGAGCGATTATTGAATTTCAGGAGATATGCATAGAGCACGTAAATCTGTTCTCAACCAAAATACCTATTTGGATTGGTCAGTTGATCATATTTGTGTGCCTCCTGAAATTCAATAATCATCTCTATCACCTGTGAAACACGCACACTCCAAAGCTTAGTAGAAATTCAAATCATGAACACAAGCCAATTGAATAATAAACCCCAGTAAAAGAATTTGCAGCGTTTCATGCATATCGGAATGCTTCAACCCGTGTATCGGCTACAAAGCCTTTTAGGAGTTCACTCCAGGATCCACGTTCACTACAACAGTAGGTTAATGCAATCAAAACAAAAACAATAATAAACCAAAATAACGCAAATGTTAGCACCATAAATCGGGCCATACATCGGGAATGGTTTGAGCTACGGACCTGGAGAAGGGCTCATTCGATTCCTCATGGAAAGTTCTTCAAAAAAAGTCCAAATTTAGGCCGCCTTAACTTTTTTGAGGTTTTTGGGGATTTTACAAAACTTCGATAACCCTTAAAGGGCACTTTAAATTAAGTGAGAGTGCTGGCTAAAGAATTGGGGCGTTGTCGGACCAATATTGATTTTTCCTGCAAATTACAGATTTTTTGCTACAGCCGTTTGGGAGAAATCGTGCGTCCGGCCTTTGAAACGTAAACCAACAAATTTTCAGGGGGGTTACAATTTTTTTTTTTTCAAAAGCGATTACAATGGTTTATTATTGAATAATAAACCAATAGGGCACTCAACTGATTTTTTTGGAAAATTGGATTGCAACTGTTGAATTTGATCTTGTTACAAGGATTTCAAGATTGAGCAGCAGCAGCTAACTGAAATTCTTATGGAATAATTGAATCGCCCTTCTCCGCCAGCCCTTCAAATTTGAGGGTGATTGAACCTCTAAAACCGGGATAAATTATGTCGAGTTAATTTTACTTTTGAGCAATCCCAGACTAAAATATTGGTTTGTGAGGAATAAAGTACATAGTTGACCATCCGCTGCTTAACCAGCACATCTCCTGCAAAACTAAGTTCGTTCGAAGATAACAGACCCATGACAGACAGACACTCACAATTTAAGACAGACAGACACGATGCGAAAATTGATCGGAATGGTCGGAAACATAAAAAGCAATCATTTCGTTTAGTTAATAATTTTAAACGAAGCAAATTGCAAATCAAATTTCGCAAACTTTATTGGATTATGGGGCGATACTCACAACTCAACGTTTATAATCTGTATAAGACATTGCTAATGCCTATTTGGACTTATGGCATCCAACTATTCTGTACAGCAAAAACTAACATGCAAATGATTCAAACTTTCCAAAATAAAATTGATGTGTAAACGTGTCTGGTACATCAGAAATGACGACCTCCATAAAGATCTCAGAGTGGAAACCGTAAGAGATCTGCGAAAAAATTAGTCGAAGATATGAACAGCGGCTTCACGCTCATACTAATCTGGAAGCCATTCAGCTTCTTGACAACTCCAGTACTATTCGGCGCCTGAAGAGGACCAAACCCTTGGACTTGGGATGCTGATACCGATGTGATTGTGTAGTGTGCTAGTTAGTGAACTCTCACCATAAAATTGCGTAATTATGTTATAGCTAAATAACTTGATAGTTACTTACTGTATGTATGTATGATGTAACTAGTTGTTATGTTCAATATATAATATATAATAAATATATAAATATACGCTTAAAAAAATAAAATAAAATAATAGTTGTTTTCCTAACTCCTATGCATGTAATTTTCTTTTTCCCGTAAAAGCGACGTCCTTATAGTGCTGCTCTAGTGGGCTTCTCCACAACCCACCATTTCCAATTTCTCATATTCTAAAAAAAATAACAATTGTGATCGTCATGAATCACTGATTGTAGTGTCAGCCCCATCTTCCGAAATTCGTTCTTTTCACGTTTATTTGTTCAGCTATTCACTCTGCATTTGGGATTGACGGCTGAGGAAACTGCCCGCGGAATGTCTCCGAAGAATAGAAAATAGTTGGCCAGAGTTGGTCAATAGCACCGTAGGCGGCTACCAATGGAATTTTAACGGACCTTCTCCGCCCAGTCACAACAAATCACTATTTATGTCATTCCCCAGAACACCAGGAATGTTGGGAAAATACGCTCAGTTTTCTTCCGGTTCAAATCGTAAATGAAAAACACTTCTTTGCTCCTCAGAATGACAACATATTTGCTCGTTCTAGTCTGTATCATATTCAAGTGATCCCTTCGCCTTGAGAAATGTTCTTATTCAGAGAGCTTCAGACTTGTTTGCTACGGAGTGTAGCAGTGTGGGGTTGGCGCTACTGGTCATGGATAATGCAATGGGGAGAAAGCAAAAAAGGAATCTTCTCTATACGGTTTTTATGAATGACTCTAATTAAAGACTATCGATTATAACGCGTTAACCAACACATGATGGAAAACCCTTAAAACTTAGATTAATACAACGACTATGGTCTTTTCAAGATTGCAAACAAAGAATGAAAGCATTGGGACGATTTAGTCGTGATCATCATGGGACTAAAGAAAATGTTAGAGCGATGTTCTAGCAACAGAGAGGCAGAGAGGTCCAGATTCACCTATCCTCGAGAACCAAAAAATATTTTGTTGCTCAATGACATTACATATATACACAGGAAAAACTTTATATATTGTCAATGAAGTTAAGACAATATTCTGGGAGTAATTCCGAAATCTTCATCGCGATATGTCAAGTTTTTGTTCATTATGTTTAGTAACGAATCGGTGTAATAGACCAAATAAAACAAAATTTGTATGTTTGCCGTGTAGATTCCGAAATAAGAAAAGAAAGAGAAATCTAAACTTTTGGAGTGAACTGGTAACTTCATTGGACAAATTTTGGTATATATTCGTATCATTGTTAAGATTGAATGAGACCACTCGGGTTGGTGTTCGTTCGTTTGTTCGTCCCCCATAAGAACATATTTTACTAAGTTTAAGTTTAAAAAATCAATAGCCCAAATAACTTTTGAAATCAAAGGGTCATTTTTGATAATGACGTTAATGGATGGATGTTTCAAGAATTGAAATAAACTAACCGTTTCTGAAACTCCGTGTGTACGTTCGCTCTCCGAATCTTTAAGCAAAGAGTTTAAACAACTAGGCTGTATAATATCCTGAAGTTCTTTTGTTATCATTCACACAAAAACTTCCGCGGGCCAGTTGGTAAGCCCCATTGAGGGCCCCGAGAAGAATTTAGGTCACTGTATAGAAATTTAAATATTGTTCATATATGTAAATAGTTAGTTAGTAGTTAGTTCATAGCAGTTAGTTTTCGAATACTTTTTTTTTTTACCTTTAACAAATCGTGCTTCTTAGACCCCCACCCTCTTTGATTGTGACCCTCCCTACCTCACCTGTATTAAATCACCAGAGGCAGCTGCGTAATCCAATATCCGGAGAATATTCATAGCCGGAGATGCTAATCCAACCATTATTTCACATTGTCATGACAATAAAATCATTTTGTATTTGTATTTGTATTCCGTGGTCCAGTGGTTAGCTTTTCTGTCACCTGAAAGAGGTACTTGCGCTGTAACTTACAGTATTCGATTCTCAATTTTGGCAATTTTCGTTCTTACATATTCAACACTTGCACATACTACCTCTTGTGGCAGAGCAGAAATTTATTTGCAAAGTCTATGAACATTTACGGTGTCATAAAACACAAGAATTACAGAAAATCCTTTTGATAGAGCATAAATCGACATAGTATTTCCAATTATTTCCAATCTTCTACCATTTTACAGTTTCACTTTTTTTCACTACGTGGCCTAAAACAAGAATGTGTCATTTTCCTCAATGTCAGAGATATGTCAAAGGCCAACCACTGTGACTTCGGCATCAACTGCTTCAAGCCTTGACTGCTCTTTTGTGTTATACAACCCAACCGTTACTAATATTTCAAATTAACATATTTAAAATTATTACTAAAGATGAATATCTCCGTTCAAAACAGGCGCTCCTCCTCAGTTCATCTGCATGTAATCACTGCCCTTCTATAATCGAAATGCAGTTTTGTGATAATAGTGTCGGTGAAGCAGAACATGCAATTAACCTGTGAGAACCGTTCAGTACAAAAACATCACTTTTTTTGCTATATGTTTTCACAGAATTCACATTGTTGAATAATTATGTAAATCTACTCCAGAAACAACAGTTTCAGCTGATTTCGTTAGAATTTCAATTGATTGTCGCATTAACCTAGTATAATTTGAAGTTCTTTTTTATTATTATGGTTTTATTTCCATTAATGAAAGTTTACAGTTGTGAGTTATTATTATGGAAGTAACAGTGATTGTCAACCACAGGGATGTTCTTTGAATATAATGCCATTTGACAAACAAAGAAATTTGTACCAGAATCCTACTCCTATGTAGTGTCTAATTTATAGCATTGAATCAACTTAAAACAAGGTAAGTGTGGCACATAACTTTCTCGTATCGATTACATGAATGTATAAAACATGACACGAGACTCCTCCCCACAGACATCATACGCCTTCAAAACTGGAGTCGATTTGTATTGCAGGTCTAGCTCCGATCCTACAGCGAAGAACAATGATGCAACCGAACTGAAATTAGAGGTGATTAAGTCGGTTTTCACCACCTACCCTGCAACTCGAAACACCAGGACCAGGGAAAATTATGCTGACGGATTTTGCGTTTGACTGATTGATTTTACTTTAATGAAGTAAAGATAAAAGTCTTATGGGACAATCCGTAGCGTCACCCGCACATCCCCTGCATATGCCACTCGGATCGGATGAAAACTGTTGAGTGTTATGCGTAATTAGCACTGAAGGATCCCAGATGAGCCGCGGCCAAGTCTGAGCTGACCCGATGCTAAGTAGTGAGTCTGGTACGTTGCGGTTTAGTATTTGCTCCGTCTTTCATGATTCTCTCGAATCCCACCCAAAATGGAAAGCTAAGACTCTTTTGATCCTCTTTTCGGGAATCAAACAGATCAGTTGCGACTGAGCACCGATTTGAATTCCAACCAACGTCAAACTCCTCAAACTTATACAAGGACATCCTCATGAAAGTTCGAAAGCCCTCAATGCGACCAATATATTGTGTGCAAGGTGGTGTCCTCACTAAATAGTTTCTGGATCCACCATCGATTGGTCCAGTTTCGCAGAATAATATTTTCAAAGATCGAATGCATGGTGACTGAAATGCCAGCGAGAATATGGATATTCCTGGCACGTGAACTGGCAGTTCTGTCTGGATAAGCTGTTTTGCCGCACGCCAGCTGGCTCTGGAATCTAGACGCACTCCCGACCCTGAATCCGAACAGGTTCCAATTCAATGAATCCCAGTGATGACTAAGCTTTAGACCAGCGGTTCTCAACCTTTTTGCCCTTAGGAGCTAAACATTGTCCAATGTCACCTAACATCAGAAAAATATAATCCAGAGAAGTTTGTTTGAAACTCAAACCATTGGAGGAGAAATTTATTTGGAAGAGCAGTATGAACAAATATTTATTGTACCAAATCAACAGACCACAGCCCAATTCTTTTGACGGCGAAATTACTTTTGAAGAAACTGTATCTAGAGCGATGTTTGTAGTTGGTGCACAACTGCTCAAGGAGGTAGGAGGAGGGGAAGGCAATCCGAGCTCCAAACTACCACATACAGGTGAAAAATGTTGGCTAGAATCCTAAATTTGGAGAGAACTACCATCCTAGAAGCTTCCTTTCAGCATCTCTATCGTTGCAAGCTCATGAGAGACAAAAGAGAACTTTGATTCTACGGCCTCTTGGAAACCTATTTATCGCTCACCGACCTCTTAAAACGACTCAGACCTCTGTAGTGCTTCCCAGGGGCATTGTCACTACCGTTGAGAACCGCTGGTTTAAATTGAAAGACTGATATAATTATTGACTGTTATTTTCTTACCGATGAATCAATCAATGCCAAGAATGAGGAGGTTGAACTACTCCTGTCACCAACAGGCTCAACTTACCTGAAACATAAACAATAGATTTGATACCTAAATTTGGATTTTTTTTTTTTATAGAGCGTTTATTTGTTAATATATCAACTAGTTACAACTGAGGTAATATACAGGCAACTATCTAGATATTTACTTCACATAAATTCCGCAATATTATACGAGTGTTAGTCCATTGACAATACACCACATTTCAGCTTCACATCAGCACCCAAGGTCCAATGGCTTGGTCCTTTTCAGGGAAAGGATTTAAAAGAATAAATGTGTCAAGCCTTCGACATACTGTTTAAAATACCATGCCATACTGTTTGTTTGTTTAAATAAATTGTATTGTATCTTTGTAAATTTTCTGAAGATTGAACTTCTGTCGTTTCCGCTTATGCCGTTTACGTCAACGTGACAAGGCAACGACAAGAAACAATGAAATGGCAGCTCCACACAGAAATACGTGATTGAGAGCGTTTTGTGGCTCAAGTGTGTCATGAATGGGTCTTGAAGGGGTCTTGATGCCTGCAGAGCAGTTAGCCATAAAAGAGGTCCGCCTTGAGAGGATAATGTAGGCCGTTCGAGTGAACTCCCGTCTCGGGCGAATGTTTGACTTTCCGATTCGCTCCGAGTCCTTCAACGGTTGTTCATCTCGGAAAAAAAGGTTTGATTTTGTTTTGACAATTGTATATTGATCAATGTTGAAAACGTTGTCAGATATTGCAAACCAGTTGCAGTACAAATTGGCGGTACAAAAAAGGTGTGCTAAAAATGCACACTTTCACATTCTTGAAAAAGTGTGAAACGGCATATCTATTAAATTTCCTCGTAGATCTTTTTTGTTGTAATTCGGTTATGACAATTTAATACATGAAACCCGTTGGTTATTGGAACATTTTTTTGAAAAACTATACCAAATGTCATCTTCACAATATCTCGATCCGACGTCGCCAAATTTGAACAGTAGTTGCCCTTATACTAGGCAAAATTTGTCTAAAATGTTTACTCCGATTACTTTGTCACACTGAACTGCATATGATTTACGTTTGTTTCGTTTTTCAGTTACAGTATAATGCAGTGAGAGGATCCAACTTTGTGTGTGAAGAATTAGTGGGAGAACAGAAGATGGAGAATGCATGTGCTATCCCTCCACCTGAGTTTATTAAATAATTGCTTTATCACACATAATGAAAAACGCTGCAAATTCTTTCACTGGGGTTTATTATTCAATTGGCTTGCGTTCATGATTTGAATTTCTACTAAGCTTTGGAGTGTGCGTGTTTCACAGGTGATAGAGCGATTATTGAATTTCAGGAGATATGCATAGGGCACGTAGGTAAATATGTTCTCAACAAAAATACCTATTTGGATTGTTCAGTTGATCATATTTGTGTGCCTCCTGAAATTCAATAATCGCTCTATCACCTGTGAAACACGCACACTCCAAAGCTTAGTAGAAATTCAAATCATGAACGCAAGCCAATTGAATAATAAACCCTAGTGAAAGAATTTGCAGCGTTTTTTTTATGGTTATCAGAATACTTTAACCCGTGTATCGGCCATAAACCCTTTGAAGGGTTCACTCCAGGATCCGTGGTCACTACACTAGGTTACTGCAATCAAAACAAAAAGAATAATAAACCACAATAATGCAAATGTTAGCAACAAATCGGGCCTACATCGGGAATGGTTTGAGCTACGGACCTGGGGAAGGGCTCATTCGATTCCTCATGGAAAGTTCTTCAAAAAAGTCCAAATTTAGGCCGTCTTGACTTTTTTTGAGGTTTTTTGGGATTTTACAAAACTTAGACAACCCTTAAAGGGCACTTTAAATTAAGTGAGAGTGCTGGCTGAAGAATTGGGGCGTTGTCGAACCAATATTGATTTTTCCTGCAAATTTCAGATTTTTTGCTCCAGCCGTTTGGGGGAAATCGTGCGTACGGCGAACGGACGGAAAAATGTTTATTGCAGATTTGGATTCTACACCGTTTGAAACGTAAACCATGAAATTTTCAGGGGGGGTTACAATTTTTTTTTTTTTTTTTTCAAGAGCGAAAGAATTTGTTGCGTTTCATGCGTATCAGAACGCTTCAACCCGTGTATCGGCTACAAAGCCTTTTAGGACTTCACTCCAGTATACACATTACTACATCACTAGGTCACTGCGATGAAAACATAAACAACAATAAACCAAAAAAAAACGCAAATGTTGGCACCATAAATCGGGCCATAGATCGGGAATGGTTTGAGCTACGAACCTGGGGAAGGGATCATTCGATTCCTCGTGGAGTGTTCTTCAAAAAGAGTACAATTTAGGCCGCCTTGACTTTTTTTGAGGTTTTTAGGGATTTTACAAAACTTTGACAACCCTTAAAGGGCACTTTAAATTAAGGAGAGAGCTAGCTCAAGAATTGGGGTGTCGTCGGACCAACATGGGTTTCCTGAAAATTTCAGCTTTTTTCTTCAGCCGTTTGGGAGAAATCGTGCGTACGGCGTACGGCGGACGGACGGAAAATTTGTTATTGCAGATTCGGATTCCACACCCTTTGAAACGTAAACCATGAAATTTTCAGGGGGGTTAGAATTTTTTTTTTTTTCAAGAGCGATTACAATGGTTTATTATTGAATAATAAACCAAAACGGTCTAATGATCTCATCAATTTCAAACGATCGTATCATTAGTAGCTTCTGCCCATGCGCAAACGTGAAATCATTATAATAAGCCTGATTTCTACAGTTCACATCCAATTTTAACGAAATTTTTCAGAAACGGTGTGAATTAGGCTGTCGATGGAGCCATGAGATTCACTGTTCAAAAACCAATACACCAATGCGCAATCGTCGATTCATCAAGCATTCATTTGTCCTATCCTAATCGTCTAATTATGTTCAAATTTGAATTGTATCACATTTTGTTATTGTAAATTTTTAACTTTTTGGATTTTGCATACTTACAAGTATCTTGAAATGTACACCAACAAATTCCGAAAAAGATTTAGACTTTCTTGAAATCAGATTGGTTAAATTGTCTTATTACAGGAATTATTACCTAAATCCACCATTATAGCAAAAAATTGAATTATTATAGCTAACGACGTATTAAATTATGTTTAAATCAAGATTTTGCACTTGTATTGAATAACAATCGTGATCATCGTTTGCCATAATGAACAATAGCGTTCCACCGGTCGGTGTACTCTTTGAAGCGACCAACTGATGAGCAAATCTGATGCAAGCGCTTGTTTAATATTTATAATAGGTACGTTTTTATCGGATCGACGTTAATAGGTGGAATAATAATCTTACTCCTAATAAAGCGGAGTAATTACGTCATGGTGAAATTATTTTTGCGTGTTATTGACCTATTGGCTTCAAGTAAAAACATGGAATTATTCCACCCAGGTTCATTATTTTAAGGATGAGCATCCTTAATCGTGCGAATTAAAACGTGGAGAAGGTGATTAATTTGTGATGTCTCACTACCGAAGATAATTTTTAAGGAACGATCTTCAATTATCAGAAATGAAGAGTGTTTTCTCTGTAACTACGGGGCCAAAACATGGTTCAAAAATCACAAATGGGATTTGGTTCGGACTGAGTTCTACACTTCTATTGACTTTCTGTCAGTACTACAGGATGAAATCAAAGGCTAACATATTCAAAAATCATAATATCGAAAACTTTTAATACAACACTAATGTTTTTATGTTTACGAGTGTGGGAGATCTTTTAAATGAATCGAATGAGCCTACTCGGACTGATTCACAATCATTCTTGCACTTTCCCTAACTTTGACAGAAAAATTGTATTAAGCTTGTTTTCTTTAACCCTAGTTAGGTGAACTACGGTAGTTTTACGTGTGGTGGGCACGTTTGTGCTTGCCCCTCCCTCCTTTGTTGGTGTACAAACCGCTAAATTCAGGAGTGCCTCAAGGGATTAGTTGTGTAGTGACAACAAACTATTGCGATTGTGGAAAGCCAATTTAGGAGCTTGTTTCCAAAAACAAATTAAAATGGATCATGAATTGATGGCATCTAGTAGACAAGGTATGGAGGCGCGAGACTGTAACACAGTCTACATTTGATGAACATTTGATGAAGATCAGTGATTTTCTTAATAGGATCATCTAGTACAGAAATGATATACAAATGAAGGCCTTTGTGTGATGATTTGAGGAATTGTTGTAATTAGACCCCATTTTGTATGTGTTAAAGTTCATCGAAAAATTATCCACCGCTCGCATTTTGGAGTCCTCAAAAATAGACGAAATTATGTGTAAAATATGAGCAAAATGCAGAATTCTTGAATATACCTAATCAACTGTTTTTCTTTGCTAAAAATAATGATAGTGTGATGTAATGATCTCATAAATAAAGGAAATGATACATGATGTTACATATGTTTATAAGAAATATACATAATTTTATGATTTTTTTCTCCTGCTTTCTGGGTTCAACAGCATAATTTTTACCCAATCACCTTTCTTCCAAAAGTCCACGAGCCGAGGCCAAAAACTGATAGTAATTCAAGGGGATGGTTTGGGTTTGGAACTTGGAAATTTTGTCCGTTCTGAGTATTAAAATCTTTGTCCGGAATCCAAATGTTCACCCAGGTTCAGGAAACTTGGGCTTGCAAGCCGTAGTCGTTTAATACACAATGCAAAATTTTACCACGAAGACGGAAAACGACAAATTATCCTAAATAATCTTATTATTTCCAATAATATAAGTATTTTACCATCAGAATAGATATTCCTACAACTGTACTCCATTCCAGCTGCCAAATTCAGTAACGATTTGCTTTTTGGCCCTTTTAGGCATAATGGGCTACCTCTCGCTGGGTAAGCCTATGCTAACCTACTTCAAAGCAGTACAGGCCAATGTGGCTCTTGGCTTTCCGTAAAGCTGTTTCCTATGTTTTCGGGTTTCGTAATGAATGGATTCTTACAGGGACAGGTTGTTAGCCTATCGCCCAACCTGCTAGAGGGGCTGCCTCCTCGCAGTTCTCAGGATACTGGATTACCTGTCGGGGTTTACTCCCCTAGGAGATTGCCTTCACCACGGCTAAAGAGCGTATTCTGCCCTCTACACGGTCGAAACCACTTCACCAATTGACTATTTCACTCAGAAATGAACCACGTTGGGCGATGCCTCATGCTGTTACTGATGGTTTCTGCAGCCCTCCGCCACGGTCGCAGTCAACGTCTTGCCCGGGACCAGGTAAGCCCATGCTGCCATTTCAAAATCGGTGCGCTAAAAATTGGCTGCCTCACAAAAACGGCTGAAACCGTACATTTCATTGTTTTACGCAAATAACTCCTACTGCAATTTTTTGAGGATTTGACAATCCCCTCGTATAGCCATGCTGCAGAAACTACCTTCCATATTATTCAGTTCGCGTTGTGCGAAGATCACGTTCATCGCGGAGGGAAACTATAAATCCACGAGATCCAGATAAACGCGCACAACTTTTACCTCTCCGCTTAAGCCTATTAATTCTCCGGATTTACATTCTTGATGTACAGCCGCAGTCCGGCGATCGCCTCGCATAATAAGAAATCGAAACCTATCGAAGGTCGTTTCTGTGATTCCCGTTTTTCCTCCCAGTACAAATCGATTCAGAAATTAATTCGATTCCTACGTCAACTTTACCATCCCGAACGGGAGGGAGGAACGACGAACGAAAACTCCAACGAATAAATTAACCAAAATAAAAAGGAATCCCATTCTGACGCAATTCTCGACCTTCTACATCTTCCACGGCGTTCTTCTTGTGGGAGCAGAACGAAGACACAACGGGGCCATTTCAATAAAATTCGAATTGAAGATAACATTGAAAGCTTGGGAGAGTCTGTTGTGGAAATAAGTTTACAAAAATCGAAAGTTTTTTCTTTCTTGTACACGTCCGTTCGAATCAGGTTTTTCAACTGGACATTTTAAAGCGGTTGTTTCCCGTCCTTGGTCCGAACTCGCTTTGTTCCCGTACGAACTGACTTTTCTGACACGAGCATTTTTAATTTTGTCATTCTTGAGGCATTTTGCGGTATCACCATCTTCAATCACAGACTTCGGGGCCGGGTCGACGAGGTCTGTTTCCATGTGGGCGCATCGAGTTGCAAAGTCGTGCGATTTAGTACTTACCTAATCGAAGACGCAAACTTCACGTCTGCCTATACAACACAAACCTACAGGTAAAAAGGTTTTGCAAATCGCCGGTCAAAGAACTTCGAGTATCAGCTGATTGCAATGGAGACCAAATCAATTCATAATGTCCATCCAGTGAATTCCGTCAGTCAGTATGAAATAAGATTCAAGTTTAAGGGCTAAAATACCGCATACTGAAGCAGTTAAATACTTGGGTTTGACACTTGACTCCAAATTAAACTGGAATAAACACATAGAAAAGAAGAAAGAAGAACTTAAAATCAAGTACAGAAGGATGTATTGGCTAATGGGAAGGAATTCCCATCTCTCTCTTCACAACAAACTGCTTATATATAAGCAGATCCTTCGCCCTATTTGGACCTATGGGATACAGATCTGGGGCTGTGCCAAGAAATCAAATATTAAGAAAATCCAAACCTTTCAGAATAAAATACTGAGAAGTATAGTTGGAGCCCCTTGGTACATGCGAAACGATGATATTCATCGAGATTTGAGGATGGAGACAGTCTATGAAATTATTGCAAAATACGCAAGGAAGCATGAACATCGCCTCCACAAACACGAGAACCCGGAGATGCTCTACGTTTTGGACAACGAAGGTGAAATCCGACGTCTCAAGCGAAACAAACCACTGGATTTAGTTGTGCTGTGTGAATAGAAGTGCAATCGAAGTCAGTGCTAATTAATTGAGCTATATATAGGGCTAAGTTTTGCTGTAAACCTACCCTCTTGGAGTGTATCTTTATCGATATGTAAAATCGCTAGATGAAATGTATTTGATTTTTCAGTCGCAATTAATAAATCACGAAAAAAAAAGTTTAAGGGCAATGTGGTGAATATGCGTCCTCGTACTGTGCTCCAACTACATAATCTGGAATCTTGCTAATAAAATAACGATAGAAATGAGATTCCCAAGAAATTTCGGCATATTTAGATATAAACAACTAATTTACTTGGCTCTTTACTAATGGTCAGACAGACTTTATCGAGGGCTTTTTGATAAGTCAGTACGTGTGCAAGAGTAGATCAAACTATTTTGAACTTAATATTGAGGTAAATGATTGACTCTTGGTGGCAGCACGGGCTATGCCTACAGCCATCAAAATATCAATTCATGTTCTTCTATCATATCTATATGTACGTAAAAAAATTTCATTTCATTACATTTCAGTTTTTTTCGTTACCTTACTAGCTACGTTTTACCATGGAAGACTTGAAACTTGGATCCATAGAATCAATCCGTATGAATTGGAATAGAATTGAATACTTACATCGTATTATGCCTTTTCCAGAGAGACCTACGGATAGGAGCATCTTCTGCTATATAAAGATGAAACTATCAGAGTAGATCCGTTTTTCAGGGGGTGGTGACGCTGGGCGGGTGGGTGAAGGGGAGAGGGTCCCAGCGGGGCGGAGCGTCTCCCAGGGCAACCGGCATGCTCCCCTCCTCGGGGACTTGGAATATACGATTTTTTTACATTCCGTATTGTTTTTACACTCCCTCATTGTGTTATTCACCTATTTCTTTTTAACCTGCGTAGCAGGGCCTTTAAACTAGTTGGAACACATTAGCCAATAACCAAAAATTGTCAAATAGTGGATGATGGTGAACTCTAAAGTGTGGCACATGAATTTTCATTGCTTTTTAGCGCTGATCCACGTGATGCTGTCCGTTTCTTGATTTGACTCAATTTTTGCGGAATAATTGTTTATTTCGCGTCCTTTTTTTTTAATTTTAGGCACTTGTTTTCAGATTGTAACGGGGATTAATTTTCGAGACCCGGTTGAAAAATGTAAAAATAGGAGATTGAAACCTTCTTCAGTGATCAAGTGAAGAATCATCTTAATCTGAGGATTAAAAGTCGGCATAAATGATGATTTTTCATGACAAAATTTTGAAAAAAAAAAGTTTTTCGTTATTTTTTTGGAACAATAAGTTGTAAAAGATTTAATGATTACTAAAGGTAACTAGTCCATCTAGCGTTTATTTTGTTTGGAGAATCTATTTTAGTTAAATGAATCACCTCATCTTCGAGGTTTCTGTTTATTAGTCCTGAGCGATTATCGCTTTGGTGATTATAATTAGGTTTATAGTTCCAAATCGGACAAAGAACCTACTCGTAATTGTTTTCAACATTTGAAATTAAAGCTGCAGATTGTGATTTTGAGATGTTCACTCACGTTAGGATTCCGCTCATCGTGAGAAGTTAGCTACAGACTTTGAGGGTGGGATAAAAACTTTCCTTTCTTGGTCGATTAAAAACGTTCATTAAATAGTATTAAAATATGATTCATTGATTATCGGAAATTAAAACCTTGAAATTACTCGAAAACTAAAGTCTACGAGTCGCTTTTTGTAGCAAATTTAACATAGAATCGACGCCTACGAGGTTAGTAACCAGAAATGTGAATTCCCTATTTACATAGTACATGTAAAATACAGTAACACCATATACCAGCGCTACGGAACAGTTCCGTGAGAACTACTTCAAACGAGTCTCTCAGATCATTAAATAACAATCCTAATGTCAATTAACATTCCGACTTCCTTTAGATTTCGACCAAGTACGTCTTAGAATTCCTTCGGCCCGAGTATGAGACTTCGGTTGACT
The DNA here is from genome assembly GCA_031894815.1 of Creontiades dilutus. Taxonomy (NCBI): domain Eukaryota; kingdom Metazoa; phylum Arthropoda; class Insecta; order Hemiptera; family Miridae; genus Creontiades; species Creontiades dilutus. Next base: position 1,140,550 of record JAVIWC010005620.1, read on the forward strand.
AACACCGTCCCGAGCGTTTCGCACGGACGCGGAAATTACCCGTCTTAGCGCAAAAGCAGTAGGAAACATTGCGTAACGGTTCGAAAATTACACGTGTTTTGGATATAGGTGGGCAGTTCCACATAGTGCGGCGAATTCGCTCGCGAGTCAAAAGACGGATGCAAATTTCTCCGTGGAAATTGCCATAGGAGAACCAACGAGAAAGTATCGATTTAAAAAGAAGACTCATGATGACCTATCAGTTCGGTGTATCGGACGTCATTACGTAAAACCGTGAGTTGAAACGCTAAAAATCATTACACAAAGGATCAGGGCAAATCAGTCATCAAGGATCACCACAAATCCGCACGGATTTGCAGTCCTGCAGGATCAGACCTCCAACTTGAAATTCCTGGGCCCTACAGCTGCCCAACAGCGCAAATTAAATTATTATTAATCCATTATTAATTTATAACCAGAGTCATCTTCTTTTGGAGAGGAAGGCGGAATCGTGCTTGGATGCTCTATTGCTTAACAGCAAGGTATTTTTGCAAATATCAAATACAGCACTCACCCCATTTTTAGATTTGGAGAAATGATCCAAAGCGGTCGTGGAATCTATAGCTTTAAATCAGCTCAAAAGTTGATAATACGACCTCATTATAATTACATAATAAATTAAAATGGTAAAAGACAGGGCTGGCCCTGGCGCTAAATGGGGAAAAACTATCACAGAAAGGAAATGCGATTCAGGCAGAAGATCAGTAAAACTGTAATTCACATTTGCACAGGATTGCGCGATCCGTAACACCGTAACGCCTAAAAACCGGCAGAATCCTGCAGGATCTTGCATTTGCAGTATTCAAAATTGGGATCCCTAATCACCACTCATTCATTCTCTTCCCGAAGTCATCGACATCGACGAAATTGATTCGGACGGACCCAATTCAATGTTCCTTTGCCTGTTGAGCATACCTATTCTTTAAACCCCCTTAAAAGTCGGTTTTCGTTTAAAGGTACGTGGATTTCACAAATTGCTAGAACGTGTTTTCTTTACACAAGTTCTCCAAAAAGGCTGATAGGTATATGGGAGTATCTCACTTCTTTAGTATACCTTTCATTCGATCTGCTGTTTGATTTGTTCCATGATGCTGTTGTAGGTCTCATCGTTTTATTTTCAGAGGAATATTTCAGCTGGTGTGATACGTACTCCGAATTGATTATCTTACTTCTCAATATTCCTCAGTGGGTCGTGCATCCTTTTGACAATATTGAGACAGCAGCAGTAGCGATTAATCAAGAACTGACTGAACTTGTAAATGATGGGATGCAGAAAACCAGCTTTTAGGATGGCAGGAGGCTCACCGAATATGGGCTTGAAGCTACATTGATCACCTCAATTTGGAACCGCATCAAAAAGTTGTTGATTGTCATACCTCAGCGATCGGGAATTCAGTGCTATGACATATCTAACCTTTACTTTTGAAAATGCGACACGACTTCAAGAAAAGGAGAGATTTGCGATATCCTACCACCAGCAAAGGATCTGGCGTCAAGAAACCAGCTCTTATGCAACAACAAGCATGCACTGATATCTCTAGTATTCATATGTGATTCCGCAATAATATTAAAATTTACACAAGTTTGTGCAGTAAATTTTTGTTTTCATTGATCAACTCTTTCATTGATTTGAGTTTATAACGGCCTTCTTCTGGACACTATCGTTCTCCTGAAAACTGATCAGCTTCCCACGGGGCAGTTCAAAAAAGGTCTTGAGCAATGAAAAACAATCCGATGACTAGACATTTGAAATGAAACCGATGTGACAAATTAATTTCAACGAGTTAATGATGCCCCACATAAATTATAGTTACAGCACGACCCGTAAAGATCGTCCCGCTTTTTAAACAAACATTTAACAACAAAAAACGAATTTCCTTCTTCCTCGTTTTTCAAATCGTCTTCCTGGGTCGCATTTTTGCCTTTTTAGAATCTCCCTGGGTGATTAAATGGCTTCTTTACAAGGTGGACCTGCAAAACAAAGAGCCCCACATTCATCAGGTCAAAAACGGCCTTGTTGCCGTGTTTGCCAGCTCCAGCCCCCGAAAAACGACCGTTATTATTTTTGCGTCGAATTCCTTTGCCCTAATTCGTACCCGCTGTGTGTAAACATCTCGTTCGCAAAGACTCGAAGAGTCAGCAAAAAACAAAATCCGCGAGAGTTTCAGTTTTATCAAAGTTCCGTCGTTGGCATTGTTTTCATTAGGATATGAATTGGGAATAATCCAATAAATATGAAATATCATTCATAACTCTATTTTTGCACATGAGTTAGTAAAAGTATGAGTTTGGATTAAATATGTAATTCTGATCTTCAAATATTCATTCATCCGAGTCTGCTTATATTTTGCAAAACTTCGTTTTCAATTTTTGATGGCGGCAAATTATTTTTCTCTAAACCCCAAATTCGTACCCGCGTTTTGTATTTTAGACCATTCAGAACAACATTCGTTTTTTGTCGTAACTGTGTTTCAGCCCTGTGTTCGAAGTAACAAGCCTACTTTCTTCAATTTCCATCCAATTTTGACGAGATTTTAAGTGAAAATGCGGGTTTGGCTTTAGATGGTCCCCTATGAATGTGTACATACCAAATGCAGCGCCTTAATAAACGTCCAGCAATATCTGATTTCAATCTACCACACGAAAAAGAAAAAACTCAGAATCGTTTAAGAATAACTCCATACGAATTCCATCAAGAAAAATTTGAAAAAAATGTTTCATTTTAGATTTTTGTAGCGATTGCTGTACCTACTTTATTTTGTCAATGAAAGAAATATTTTTTAACATTTTCTTAAGTAATACTTGCATTGCAAGTTCACTTTTTACACTTTTTATATGATCGTAATACGATTATATATAATATATATTTTGTATTATAATTAAAAAAACTTACAAATATTTTTAAAAACTGAACCAAAACCTTAACCGAACAAAAAATGCTCTAAAATTGGCTGAGAATTATCGCATCTGTAAGCAGCGCTTGAATGGATCGTTAACTTGACCAAAATTTATCTTACTTCGACATTCATACTTATAATGGCTAGAAACGGATTTATATTCTGTTCTATTTTTCTGAGGTTTGAGTTGTCCGGCACGACTCTGAATCAATTCTATCAGGCCTTATCATTAGTAATGCCTACCTTCAGAAGGACGACCTAAAAATGATATTTACGCAGCGGTATTCATGTCAACTTGTGAGGATATCATCACGTGTTGAAGTGATTCATTATTGTGACGCTGTAATCGGAATCAAGACAGACGGTTGGTTAGTGTTACGTTCCACGAAGCTGAACATGGTCTATAATTATTCCTTTTCCCATATCTGTATTCATTCGAGTTCAACCAGATGTGACGGATTGATAGCCAATTATTTCTCTCGAAGGAATTAAGTGTGGTATCGGAACATCCGATCAAAGTTTTCAAAGGACATTGATTTTAAAAGCAGCTCTGTACAAAAGATATGGGGTTTCTTGTGCGCAACAATGAGTTGCATTTGTAATGAAAGTTTTCACAAATGAGTGAACGATAAGCACATCGGCCAAGTTGGGTGTAGCACACAGCTTCCTCGTATAGGTAACATGAACTAAAAGATCATCGAATAATCTTGAAAGATTCTTAATCTTAAACTATGTAGAAATTAGACTCATTACACGGAATCATGTCGGCGCCTTCATGTGGCTGGGTAGACGTATTGTAGGCGTGTCTCGGCTCTGATTCTATAATGAATACAACGACGGTACGATCGACTTGAAATTGTTGTGATTAAACCGTCTTTCTTTAACCACCAGAGTTCTTCCGTAAATGATAATTTTGGAGAAGTTGGTTTGGCTGCTATAGGTTTAGTGAATTAAGACGAATGTAGTAGTTTGTAGGTTGGGCATATCAAGGGGGTGATGGTATGGACTAGTTGCTAGTACCAAAAGCTGATGATAAGCCTGCATCACTCAAAGAATACCCCTGAAACTGAAGGCATCACTGCTCATTGCTGTTCCACATTAATCACAGACCCAATACTTGCTGAATTTAAGGCTGTCTAGCATCATGGGATTAGTTGACAACAGAATCCACATTGAGTTCTCCGCCCTTGTTTGCAGACACAAAGGTTCATGAGGACAGCGAAAAGGCAGCATTATTGGATATAACCTGCTAAATTTGCAGAGAGCTGGTATTTGGTTGATAAGTCTTGATTTGCAAGCACTCCATCATTTTATTACCATCAGTCGGCTTTCTTTAGACTAAGTCAATCCCCAGCCTGCAGGTTAGTACAGGGAAATGCTTGTATTCGCAAGAACATTGATTGTGTACACAAACCCAGGTGCTTCCAAGAATCTGCAGGAATCTGACCCAAGTCTCTTAGCCCGACATCCATTTATTGATGGAGAAATAAATAGTATTTGAGCACTTTTTAAAGCAAAATCCATTTCAGCATTTAGTTATGTCGTAATGCCTTATGTCATTATTGAATTACCAACTAATGACATTTGCTGGTAGTTCATCCTTATAGACCGCTTAGTTCAGCAGTACGAACCTCATCGACAATTCTAGTGCTCGTAGACCCTGAATGTAATTGTTTACTGTTCCTCGCAAGATTTTTATCTATTTGGGTTTTGAGTTGTTAATATAATCTAGTAACGTTTGTCTTCATGTTGTAATCAAACACTAATAAGCTGGTATCTTTCCTACGACTTAGCGAGAACGGCCAGCATCGCGAATCAATTTTTAATGAATTCTCTCAGGAGGTGATGCCGCACGACCGGTTTTTTTTTCATCTGGGGAATCCCTTTTGCAAAGTGCCAAAACATGAAGGGGCGTCAACATCGATTCTGCCCCGATAAATTTAAAAGGACCCATCGACTATAATCATGGGAATTATCGAACAGCTTTCCTCTCGTACTGACACGATTAAATCACAAGACGAGTTGTAAGGGGAAATTCCCCAGTGTCGCAAACACGATAGTAATTCCACAGGCACCGTAAGGTTCTCCGAAGGCTAATTTTATTCTCGGTAAGGGAGGTAGGTTGTTAGGTGAGCTAGTGGGAATAGAGGGTATTCACCCACCTTGTACACTTGTATAAACAGATACATACCTGCAGCCGCAGGCTCTTGCGAGTCAAGTTGATTGGAGTGAAAGCCGGACTTACCTGAAAACACAAACGAACAGCGTTAATAAATCATAATTATTTAGTAGGAATTACAGTTATATTATGATGTACGTATAGAATTAGTGGGGGGAGAAGCAATTTTACAGGTGAGAGTGCCTGGAGGGTCTTGAAATGACTCAAAGAACCACAACGAGATATCACAACCAAAAATCACTGGGGATTAGTATTCAATTGGCTTGCGTTCATGATTTGAATTTCTACTAAGCTTTGGAGTGTGCGTGTTTCACAGGTGATAGAGCGATTATTGAATTTCAGGAGGCACACAAATATGATCAACTGATCAATCCAAATAGGTATTTTGGTTGAGAACAGATTTACGTGCTCTATGCATATCTCCTGAAATTCAATAATCGCTCTATCACCTGTGAAACACGCACACTCAAAGCTTAGTAGAAATTCAAATCATGAACGCAAGCCAATTGAATAATAAACCCCAGTGAAAGAATTTGCAGCGTTTTTTTTTTTTATGGTTATCAGAATGCTTCAACCCGTGTATCGGCTACAAAGCCTTGTAGGAGTTCACTCCAGTATCCACATTACTACATCACTACATCACTAGGTTACTGATATCAGTACAAAAAGATAATAAACCAAAATAACGCAAATGTTGGCACCATAAATTGGGTCATAAATCGGGAATGGTTTGACCTACGGACCTGGGGAGGGACTCATTCGATACCTCGTGGAAATTTCTTCAAAAAGAGGACAAATTTAGGCCGCCTTGACTTTTTTGGAGGTTTTAGGGATTTTACAAAACTTTGACAACCCTTAAAGGGCACTTTAAATTAAAAGAGAGAGCTGTCTCAAGAATTGGGACGTCGTCGGACCAACATGGATTTTTCCTGAAAATTTCAGCTTTTTTGTTCCAGCCGTTCGGGAGAAATCGTGCGTACGGCGTACGGCGAACGGACGGAAAATTTGTTATTGCAGATCCGGATTCTACACCCTTTGAAACGTAAATCATGAAATTTTCAGGGGGGTTAGAATTTTTCTTTCAAGAGCGATTACAATGGTTTATTATTGAATAATAAACCAATAGAAACCAAAATCCTCTACCCACATGGATATGGTTCATTCCTTTCTCATACCGTTGCAATGAATGTATTGTCATTGAAATATTTCAAATAATCTTCAAAAAATCTTAATCAAAAATGGATGTAGACATTCAGGAAGTGAAAGGATTCGCATTATTATTCACTATCCCCGTTAAAAAAATGTCAGGGATTCTTACAGATATGAATGCGTTTGAGTGGTGTCACTCGTACTGCTGGAGCCAATTCTACAGCGAGACACTAAAATGAAAGGATCAAATGTAAAAGTATTTGAGTTGATTAAATCGTTGTTCTTCAATTGCAATCCCATTTTGAGCAATGTCATATTAAGGAATGAGAAAATCATGCTTGAAAGATGTTGCGCTCGTGCCAGCGGAAAAGCCACCAATGTGTCGAGAGAGATGAAGCTCATTGGGGACTATCAACAGCTTAACCCGCTTAAACCTTGAGAATCTTATTGACATTGGATTTGAACTGTAGGACTCAAGCTCGTGTCAAGAATTAGAGGTTCTTGCATGCGCAGCAAACCCGCACAGTCTATATAGAAGAACTATTAATTCAGAAATACTCCTCTGGTTGATAATTAGCTGCATTATTTATCTCGCTATAAGCTGTAATTGCTGAAAACAAGCCTGTAACGTAACGGAGAACATTGCTGTCGGATGATCTTGGGTTTGACAGGAACTTAATCGTTTGAAATTGGCGAGAAAAAGGGTCGCTAAGCGGTTCGGGGCTGACCACGCCCAATCGAAAGTAAGTTGAGTTCGTCCCGAGGGGACGGACGGCTCACCTTGTTGCTCAATATCAAGGCGCTAGAGGTGGAAGGCCGGCCAGCTGTCTCCCTCTTAGCGGCGAACAGAGCGTTAGCCTTAATCCTGTCTCGCGAAACATCCAAATCGGAAGCTATGTTCTCTGGAAATAGTAGCATGCCATTTTGTATGTTGCGTGTATTCTGGTGGATGTAAGGAAGGGCGAGACCCATATGGCGAAGTCCTCCATCAATAAAGAGGTAGTAGGGAAGTATGATTGACACTAATGTACTCATTATAGTATTCGGGGCAGGATAACATAAGCACAAATACACTACCATGACTATCCATTATAATGATCCCCATATTTCAGAAGGCTTTAGGTAAAAGGCATAAGTAGTTCCGGGCCAGTCTTCAGAGGATATGGAGTGGTTTTTAGTCGGAATACAAGCCATTTAGGCCAGGACCCCGACTCAAAGGGCAAACACCTCTGACTGGGGCTGACAGCCCATAAACTGGTTTTCACGTCAAAAAATGAAAAAAATTCACAAGACCCAAACGAATTCCAACTTCACGAGCATATGGGAATGACAATCCTTTTGAGGTTCATATGCATTGATATTATCAGATTTTGGATTGTGAAATTCATCTTCTAGGTGCTCGTTTTAAGTGGTAACTATCTGAATCTCCCTAATCCTGAGATCTACTCAGAGTGTTACGAACATTCTTCACTGATTTAACTGTCTAGAACGTTGTCAACTCAATTAATTTCGACCAGATGTACGGAAAACAACTCCTTAAACTCTACAACTTGGGTTGAAGGTAGAAAATAACCCAAACAGGGATTTACAAAGAGTAGACGCTTTATGGATCAATCCAGCTCACACAGATGGGTTAAAACATTGAAAACAGTGAGACGTTATCCTTAGGGCAGAGGTTTAGAGTATTAAAGATTAGTGCTTCTACATAAATCTAACTCCAGAGTTATAAGAAGATACCATCTTCCGATATTCAATTTTGAGACATCCTTAAGTGGGTACATCAAAAGACTTCAAAATCGATTTGTAGATAAGAGTATTCTCTTATTTATTAAGAAAAAAGGTGACCCATCTAATTCCAACAAACCTTTATAAAAATTTTTCCGTCCGTCCGCTGTACGCCGTACGCACGATTTCTCCCAAACGGCTGGAGAAAAAAATCTGAAATTTTCAGGAAAAATCCATCTTGGTCGTACAACGCCCCAATTCTTTAGCCAGCACTCTCACTTAATTTAAAGTGCCCTTTAAGTGTCGTCAAAGTTTTGTAAAATCCCTGAAAACCTCAAAAAAAGTCGAGGCGGCCTAAATTTGGACTTTTTTTGAAGAACTTTCCATGAGGAATCGAATGAACCCTTCCCCAGGTTCATACCTCAAACCATTCCCGATGTATGGCCCGATTATGGTGCCGACATTCGCGTTATTTTTGGTTTATTATTGTTTTTGTTTTGATCGCAGTAACCTAGTGATGTAGTGAACGTGGATTCTGGAGTGAACTCCTAAAAGGGTTTATAGCCGATACACGGGTTGAAGTATTTTGATAACCATTAAAAAAACGCATCAAATTCTTTCACTGGGGTTTATTATTCAATTGGCTTGCGTTCATGATTTGAATTTCTACTAAGCTTTGGAGTGTGCGTGTTTCACAGGTGATAGAGCGATTATTGAATTTCAGGAGGCTCACAAATATGATCAACTGATCAATCCAAATAGGTATTTCGGTTGAGAACAGATTTACGTGCTCTATGCATATCTCCTGAAATTCAATAATCGCTCTATCACCTGTGAAACACGCACACTCCAAAGCTTAGTGAAAATTCCAATCATGAACGCAAGCCAATTGAATAATAAACCCCAGTGAAAGAATTTGCAGCGTTTTTTGTTGGCTAATGTACTGTATGTATAACATCCGTTTTGGCAAATAGAATACAGTGATCATAACCGGGTACATTCTTAAGCCAGTGTTTAATTTCATGCTGTCCACTATTAAGTTGTAGATACAATAAAGATCGACAATAATGCTGTGTATACAATAATATTGCCCATTATAATTTTACACTACTACTGAGTTGTTTCGTGAATGACTACATACTTTTCCAGAACATAGTTAGCGAGTGCTTTTTTGCTGGTGCTCCCCATATTTACGGAAACAGTTCCATAAACCATAAAATACAGTTTCCAGATTATAGTTCCGCTCCTTTCATTTGAAACTGCTAAGCCCGAGCAAAAACCCTCAGTGCCTCAGCTCTTGGAAGTGGCAGCGAGTCCATTCCATCATCTCCTTGTTATACGACCTTCGAGTTTTATCTCCAGCTTCCAAGAACAGCCTACCAATATATTGAGAAGAATCATATAGAAGTCAAACATAGAATGGATTGTGAATGAGGTCTGAATGTGTCAATTGAAGAAATCATCGGGTTACTAACCCACATCAAAGATTGGAACAACCCTGAAGGATAATTTGCTCAACTTTGAAGACTTAGAAACAATTTTACTCCTTTTTCGGATATTTTGGTTTGCTCTCTTCAAGGATTCTTAGTAATTGTTTGCTCTTGATGGAAACTTTGAAGGAATTGCCTTGATCTTTCAACAACCCAACAATAGTTAATATGAGCGAATGTGGGCCAGTGGAGTCTGCGGTGTACCTTGGGGTTTCATACAAATTCACCTCTTTCAAGACGTAGGTACTTATTGATTCTCAAAATCAGATGAATAATGAAAAATTTAGGCGTTACTGCTCACGAATATACGACTTACAACATAGTTTCAGTACAAAGTGAGGAAATATTTGCCATGCATTCCATAAGAAACCAAGAACTTACAAGAATATTGAAAGAATGAATACGTAATTAGGTTTTGGATAAAATTTGAGGACTAAACTATTGCCCAGACCAAACCATATCTGGTACATCTGTACAGATTCATAGATTATCAAAGGAAAATGGATGATCCAGTAATGCATCATGATCATACGAGCAAACTTGCGGGATTTTGCTCGAACCATATACGTCAATTTCCACCAAAGAAAGAAAGAAAGAAATTCTTGTTTTTCGAGCAAAAAGTCGAAAAGATTTCCTCCAAAATCAAAACGTACTCCTAATCCTCGAGTTTGATAGTTTGTTGATGTATATCTCTGTGTGTTAAGTCCAAATACTCCACAGTTGATCAACTTTTGAAGTAATATTCTGATGAAATATAAAAATTCGACAATTTTTAGCTGGTTTTTTCAAGCGCACTCCATTTTAATCGTTTCTTTTCCAATGCTTCATATTTTGGCGGAAGAAAAGACTTTTTTTAACTCAATCCTAAAGAAAGCAAAGTAATTTTTTGATGGTGACATTTTTGAGGAGAATTTTTGTTTATAACATAGCTTTAGCATTTCAAATACCAATTAATTTCAAAAATGAGTTTCTACCTACTTGAAATAACAATGATACAGTTTAAGAAAATTATGTATGTTTTGAATTAGGTATGCAACTACGAGGATGCTTGACACATATTATCGTGAATATCCTCTCCTAAGTCCCAAGACGTAATTTATAAGAAACTAGGCTGAAAACAGGAACAAATATCGAGGCCAATACTCTAACGGTTCACGAGGGGCTAAGGGAGTGTAGTTCATTGTTCGAGTTATTGTACTTCACAATGATTGGAAATGGGATCTTTTGTGAGGCGAGCGGACCCCCCGTCGGGCGGCAGATGCTTACATAAGATGGAGATGCTCGTCGGGTTGCCCTGAGCCAAAAAATGAGGCAGCTGGAACGAATACTGAAAACAGGAAGGAACCTGTTGGCATCCTCTGCGGCAGTGGGAGGGAGGGTTATGTCCGTGCCAAAAAGTCAAATCACGAATGGCACTGGATCAAAATCGATTATGTACACCTCAAGCTGGCAATGTTGATGTAGCTTTTCCCAACTCCCCGAGAGGGTTGGGGGAGTATCACGATTTAAGTTACTTGCCACGTGGTGGTTAAGAATGTCAATAATGGAATCGACTTAAGGAAGGGGTGAATATTGCCTGTCAAATGATAAGCCCATACTGGCCGGACGAAGAAGAGTTACCTACCCTACCTACGCATAAGATATCAACTAACTTTTCTTGCTGAGCCAAAACTGATTATAGAAAATTATTACGCATTGTATTATAGAAAACAGAATGATAGGCAGGAGACGTTGTGCCCGCTCCAAGAAGTCTAATCACGTACTTACAGCATGGGATCGAAATCGACGATGTCCTCCTGAAGCTGACAATTTGGATATAGTACTTTCCCAACTCCCCAAAAGGCTGAGGGGGGGTATCGTGAACTGAATTACATGCCATGTGGTGAAGAATTTCAATAATGAAATCAATTCTAAGGAAGGAGTGAATGTTGCCTGTCGAAAGCAGAGAAGAGTAACCTAACCACCTATACGTAAGTAACCAAATCATATAATTTTTATTGCTGAGCCAAAACTGGTATAACAACCGCAGACGAAAAAGAAAACGGTGAAACCATTACACAATGTTCCATTATTTTTGTATTAAACAAAACCGAATTACAGGCAGGAGGAGTTGTGTCTAACACTAATGGCATAATCAAAACGAATTAGGTTCACCTCAAGCTGGCATATAGTACTTTCTCAATTCCCAAAAGGCCGAAAGAGAGTATTGTGAACTGTATACTCTCCATATTGATATGGTTAAGAATTTCAATAACGAACCAGTTAGGCGCAGATAAAATTTACGTGTATTCAAAAAGGATCTTTGGTTGAATGAGTTGGGAACTTTGAGAGGGAAACTTGGTTGTGGATTGTATGTCAACCCCCTCTACCCCTTGTTCTGCAATTACTGTATTCTACTTGTAATGTTACGAGGTTTTTCTCTCGTAAACTTATTTGTTTTAACTACGCTAGTAACGAAAATATGGAGCTGTCTTTTTAAAGACACCTACCCATCAAGTAGAATCTAGTGTAGATACTAGTTTCGAGGAAGGATTTGAAACTTTTCTTCAAGACGAATCTCGCTCACCCGTTCCCTAACGAGGGCGGGTTTTTCTTCCAGCTGGATCTGACATATTTGCCTGGGTAAGGGCAAAGAAACAGAAGGGTGTTTTGAATTCAGTGACGAACCAAGAGCCGATGACACTCAAGAAAGTTGGAAACGGTCTGGTCAGGTGATTGTGAGCCCTCTGGAGTTCCAGGGTTTCCCCAAGTGAATGAGTCGAATGGAGGTTTCCCTGGGTTTTGGTTCGGTTTTATTAGGAAAAGTTGAGGAATTCGACAAATATAGCGATGATGAATTTTTCACAACAACTATTCTCCCATGAGACCTCACTCGTTTCTACTCTCGTCCTTCTCTGGTTGACCGCCATGTTAACTACCACCTACAAAGTGCACATTTTCCTGTGTCTCCATTCCGCGGATTCCAGAAAATCCTTTTCTCTCGTCTCGTACGCTATTCTGGACGTTTTCAACAACGGATTGGATGCTGGATCAGCAACCCCTAGCAGCAAAGAAGACCGCATGCACCTGTTAGGACTGGAATCCTCTTTTATCCCTTTCATTTTCCTTTGTTTAAAATTCCTAGATTGTACGTGAAAAGCCTTTCCAAAGTTCCTCATTTGGGGGATTTCATTTATTTATCGATAGGGAATGTTTATTTTAGCCATACCATGTTAAACTCTGGCAACTCTACTATGTAACCATACAATCAGTACAGTCCATTTGTACATGTGAACATTGCCCTTCAAAGGGTAACCCCCTACTGATCGGACCAGAGAAGTTATCAGAAGGGGTGAAAGGAGGGGGTAATAGTAATAAATCATTAAATCTTCACTATTTCATCTGATTTTAACTCTAGGTATTGCAGTTCTTCTCGTCATTATATTGATCACGGCAACTGATTATTCAGTAGCCCGTTAACTCGTGAATCGCGGGGATAATTCACATTTCCTACTACAAACCAAACATGTAACGGATGCACGACTTTTCAATATGTTTGGGCAGTAAGATTTCTCATTCTCACCCTGAGAAACTAACGATAACAATCCAGTTTTTCTTGTCCATTCTCAAATAACGTTAACAATCCCACGTGATGACGATTCTTGTGATTTTAGCAATTCTCAAATGAATGATCATTTGGCTAATTTCTGAACTGTCCCAATAAATTCGCATGGAAGAATTCCTTCTTCTCTAATAATCAGTCGCGACTCCATTTCGATCTTGTTTTTCCCAGATTTTCAACTTTTTTTTCGCCAAACAACGGGTAGCAAAAAACCAGAACGCTACTTCCTCCGCGGCAAAACCTTATTTGATGAGTTTGATTGAGCCAGAAATCGTTAAAAACGTGGTATATGACCGGTTCTGCCCTCTTTCGATTTATTGGGCGATAACTTGGAGCAAAGTCATCGTTATTTATCGTTGCGTGTAAAACGGGTAAAAATTGAATCGAATATTGCTTCCGAGTCTACCTCTAGGTAGCGGAAGCTTTGTTTTCACTTTCAGGAGATGAATATTTTTTCTCCAAAATCGAAATTTTCACTCACATTTTGAGTTTTAGACCATACTGAGCAACGTTCGTTTCGTGTCTGTCTATTTCTATGTATATGCTCATGTAACGAGCGGAATTCCTACAGTGTCCATCGTGTTTGGATGAAATTCCCTGGGGATGTGCGAGTTAGGCCTAAGATGTCCTCCTATGTCTGTCATTGTTCAGATGTCAATACAACAGTCTGCGCATGCGTAGACGTAAAATCCACCAAGTATCATTTTCTTATGTTCCGGATGTCTGATCGCGCAAATATTTGGAAGGTAGACGGGGGAAAATAGTCCGATTATATCACAGCAATTTAAACAAAATCCTTGTAACAAGCCTCATTCCTATAGTTTTCGTCCGATCTTGAAGAGAATTTCAGGAAATATGCGAGTTACGTGGTAGATGGTCCCCCATGAATTCCACCAATCAGAAAATCATACATCAACCTGAGCATGCGCAAACGTAACATCCACCAAGCATTATCTTTCAGGTTTTAGAGGTCCAATGTGCAAGTTGCTGTGAAACATGTTATAATCTTAACCAGTCTATCTCTTGCAGTTATGATCTGATTCTGATGCAATTTCCAGGAAATGTGTGGATTAGGCAGTAGTGTACCTATGAGTTAAATCAATACATTAGTCTGCTCATACGCAAACGCCAAATCCACCAATCATAATTTGTTCAGATTCTAAAGGCTCAATTGTGCAAACATTTTATAGGTAGTCGGGGAAGAACGATCCAATAATCTCATATCATCATTCTGTCCAATATAGAATTTGCAATAAATGCCAACTGTCTTTCTGAGGGAACACGTCATGTCGGGACATGAAACAAGCTTTTATTCTACACCTTTCTAGATTGTTGCAAGCACACTCACTGTGATTTCAGCAGAAGGGGAATGAACATGCCGGAATCACGATATGCAAAAACCGTTGCAGTGGAAACCATTACTAAGAATATTTGCTGGGCAGTGGAGCTGAAGAGAATTGCGGACCACCTTGGATGTATGCTGAATTTTGAAGATTTGCAACAATGTGACGTACAACTGGGTGACATGATAGAAATGTAGAGGGTACAACATGTTGAGGCTCAAGCAACTGGTTGTACTGCGAGCTGAATTGGACGCTACTCTCAGTAGATGGATATGGATCCCAGACAACCCTTGTCTGTATGCCGTTGGTTAATGAAATGAAGGGGCTCACTTCTAGTACTGAACCTGAGTCCATTACTCCCGGCCAAAGTAGTGAAGACTGCTGTGTGTGCAATATGAGGGTGTTGAAAGATGTGTACCACTTTCTTGGTGTCTGCCCAGTGCTGGGAGAGTTTAACATTACTAGCCCTGTGTCATGGATTCTAAGCAGGGATCGTGAGGTGCAACTGCCAAATGGCGATTGTATGGGCCGATTGCGGATTTATTGTAAAAGTACCATGGTGTAACATATCGGAACTGATCAGAGTATTTTGTTGATACTCCTAACATGTTCCATCCTGAATTTGATGCTACACTCGGTAGATGGATAAGGATCCCGGAACACCCTTGCCCATACTCCGTTGTTTGATGAAATTAAGAGGCTCACTTCTGGGACTGTATCATTGTCCATTTCTCTAGCCCATAGACAGAAGAGAAGACTGCTATATGTGAAATATGAGCGTACTGGAAGATGTATACCATTTTCTTTGTGTCTGTCCAGGACTGGAAGAGTTTAGGATTGCCTGCCTTGGGTCATGGATTCTAAGCAGGGATCGTGAGGTGCAACAGCTGAATGACGATTGTGTGGTCCAAGTGGGAATTCATTGTAGTTTAGCAAGGTTTAACAGATCTGAACTGATCAGAGAATTTATCAAAGGATTTAATTGAGTATCAATCACATTTTGGACTGAACTTAGGTACCAGACCCTGTGTACAGCATATCATGTTCTGTACTTCATTGTTTATTTGTTCAGCCTTTTGTTTATAAAAAGTATGTATATTGAATCGGTGGTCCAGAGCACTCTCGAATATAAGGTCTTGGGATCAATTGTCGTATTTCGAGATATTATAACAATTTAGAATTATTTGTGATAATGGTTAAATAACAATGCATGTTTTGTTATCTTATCTTCCCCGATTGTTTCAAACAGTTCGACATATGCCTGCATTTCAGTAAATATACATTCATGTTACCTTGACGAGGAAACAATTTGCCACACCCAATTATTTTCCGGACTGAAAATGTATATTTTGGCTGGATCGGTTAAGTAGCGATAGCCCCCCCACCCAAAATGTTCGCCTCGCTCAGACCTCCCTGTGGGTCATTAGTGTCCGTATTTATAGAAGCTTTGAACGGAATTGAGTCCTGTTATAAGGTTTTACCGTAACCGTAATTGGCGACATCCGACACTTTCTAATATCAGGACGCGGTTGGTAGTTGAGATAGTGGATCATGAATGAGAGAGAGTTGACACACTGCGCTCCAAGATAACATTCAGAAAATCCAAATCATGATTCAGATATAAAATCCGCAAATGAAGTTGCGGATTTCGTTATCCACTTACTACACATTCATCAGGCGTACTGCATCATTATCGTTTGAGGTCCTTTTTGGGGTCTTTAGCGAGTTGTTGCACGATAAAACAGGAAAGGAATGATTTCTCCTTCACTATTTCAGCGTTGTAGGTGCTCAGTGCATTTGTGCGTCTCAAAAAAACAAACATACAAACAACAAACGGAATTTTGTTCTACTTTCAGGCATTACCTGTATTTTAATTGGGCTACTGGGTCGAGTTTACAGCAATGAACCATAAACAATAATAGTAAACAAGTACTGCGCGTGAATGCTAACGAACGTAAGTAATTGCGCTTGAATGAGGACTTTTAATTACAAGTAATCACTTGTACTGAAATAAGTAATATTATTGAAGTACCAAGTATACGTTCAGGTTTCTTACAATTTTAAACCTGAAAATTATAAAAGTGCGGGAATTTATTCAACACTCGAGCAGCAAGTTCAACACAGCTGTTCCCACCAAGCAATCGCCATTGAATCTTTTAAAATTGTTACGAGTTCTTAACTTATTTTTGGTTTATTATTCAATTTTTGGTTTAATATTCAATAATATTATTCGATATTATACAATAAACCATTGTAATCGCTCTTGAAAAATTCATGGTTTACGTTTCTTTTAAGATTGATTTTCCCAAACTTCTGAAGCAAAATATTATGACTTGTTAACTCGTCTTAACTTGTTTCTTACTTTTTTTGAAGAACGTTCCATGAGAAATCGAATGAGCCCTTCCCCAGGTCCGTAGCTCAAACCATTCCCGATGTGTGACCCGATTTATGGTGCCAACATTTGGCGTTATTTTGGTTCATTATTGTTTTTGTTTTGATTGCAGTAACCTAGTGATGTAGTGAACGTGGATACTGGA
Organism: Creontiades dilutus; assembly: GCA_031894815.1. Lineage (NCBI taxonomy): Eukaryota > Metazoa > Arthropoda > Insecta > Hemiptera > Miridae > Creontiades > Creontiades dilutus. The sequence goes on from JAVIWC010005620.1 coordinate 1,157,510, forward strand.
GTGAACTCCTAAAAGGGTTTATAGCCGATGCACGGGTTGAAGTATTCTGATAACCATAAAAAAAAACGCTTCAAATTCTTTGTTTGGGGTTTATTTACTCTTTGGCGTGTCCCTGTTTCAGGTGATAGAATCGATTATTGAATTTCAGGAGATATGCATAGAGTACGTAAATCTGTTCTCAACCAAAATACCTATTTGGATTAATAAGTTGATCATATTTGTGTCGAATTCTAATTGAGACTGATTTATCAAGTAATCATTTTTCTTATTGAAATCAAATTCTCAATTATCTTGTTTAGTGGATGTTCTTAAACATCGACATGTTCATTCGCTATTCAGACTGATTTGTGAAGATTTTCCTATTTCAAAAGTAATATGTATTTATATTTTATATAGATATATTTGTAATTTATATAAATCTATATTTTTGATCGCATTAAATTGGTAAAATTGTGATAAAAGTACTAAGAAAATCAATAAAAACGGCAAAAAACCTTTTAAAATCGATAACTATTTACTTTTTTAGCAGAATACTATCTACTCAAAAGTTGTTAATCAACATGAACTAAGAAATGGTACACAAAATTGTACTGAAAAAAGCTGAACATCAATAGACGCATTTAACCCTTTTTGGACCGAGGTGTCACTAGTGGCACCTTTTGTTTTTTTATTTTTCACGGAGACGGAGTTAGTATACAAGCTTTCCCAGTGTTTTCAGCCAGAAAAGTGAACTGTTTTTACCCGTTTTTGTAAACCGTAGTTTTCAGGATTGCAGAATTTTTCATTTTGAAGAGGGTGGTCGAATGGAGGTACTTTGAAGAAGAATGGAGATATTATTCATTTCCCTTCCCCCCTTTTTACAACAGTTTTTGCTCACACTGTTTTTTGCAAACCGTACCTAAGTATAGTTTGCTCATTTTGTTGCATTACGTTTTTTGTAAACTGAACCTAAAGTTTTCGAGGTTTCAAAATTGATTGTTTTCTCAACACTGAACTTATGTACCTCATCAGAAATAATTTCCAGTCATTTTCATAATCTAGACATGATTGTAATCAATTTTTGAAGCTTATCATTTTCAAAACGTTACCCTATTACCACTGTGTCAGCAGTAACCAAAACCACTAGTGACACCATATGATTTCTATGAATACCACTGCCGTCCCAAGGTGTCAAGAGAGACACCTTTACTAAATTGCTAATTTTAAAAAAATTGCGTGATCTTTAAATACTTTTAAAGACTCAGTAAGAAGCCTACCAAGGGAAAAATTACGAAAAAGTTTGAAGATTCTGGAAAAAAATGTTTTGGGCCAAAAAGGGTTCCAAAAAATAATAATTTGTGCACCGCAATATTGCTTAGAAAAAGTTAATTTGCTACAAGATTTATGCATCAGTTTGTCCACAAAGTGATAAAATGGCAATAAAATTCAACTTGAATGTTGAACAATATTTCAGGGAAATTCTCTCATACGGTTGTAATGAACGAATGAACATTTTAATGCAAAATTGATTGGGGAATAGGCAAATCGCAAATTAGGAATCGCAGGGGGGCTATCCGCTCTGCCCACGTTGTTTCCTGTTACTCACGACTCGGCCTTGACTTTAAAAAATGCATTGTTCAACCTCGTCTAATCCCCCGTTGGAATGCGAACGTCGTAAAGGAACGAGAGAATCGCCGGGAAAGATCCCCGGGCGGGATAAAACCCCATTAGTTTGCAGTCATCCAAACCATTTCGCCTCTTCGACCTGTACATCTCATTCGAGTGTTTTACATAGTTGAATTACCACTGGAATGGTAATTCTGTCTCCTTTAATTAAAACGTTCTATCGGCAAACTTTCCGTTTGGAGAAAGACGGATTCAAGAGAGATTTCTTGGGAGGGAGGCCGGAATTGACAAAATTCAGATAGGATAATTGAGTTTTGGAATATTTTCTGATGGAGCTAGGATGTTCTCAGACAGGTGCCTAACTCGAAAAAAACCTAATTTGAACCTTATTTAAATTAACTTAACTTCATTTATGGCAATGATGGTTAGAAGAACAACAGGTCAGGGAGCTCCGCACAGAAGAAAGATTTGGTGGAACTCTAAAATTGTTGAGGGTGGCGCTTGCCTTCAGATTGGACGTATAGATCATTCCAAGGTATAACGAGGAAGTGATGGAATGGAATATTTGCCCTTTCCCAAGGCCGGAGTATCAGGATAGATCCTGTTAAATCATTCTTCTCTTGTTATCCCAGAGGGGACCCCTAAAATATCCTACGACGAACTGGAGAGATAAGGGTAGTATTTTCTATAAACCCTTTTAAAATCTCTCGCAATCAGCTGATCTCCACCAACGTCAGCGAGGCACAAGTTCCGACGAGGTAATATAAACGGAACCAGGGGTTTTGGAGCTCAACATTTTGTGTATGTAGACAAATTATTTATACAGATAAATTAAGAGTGAGGGAATATCCACGACGGTTAAAAGGGAAGAGAATGAGTCCAGCTCATGCAAATTATCAAGAAAGATCACTGCCAACTACTGATCGAGTTCCTCTGGTGACGAGATTCTACTTTGGTATCCAAAAAATGAACGGAATACTCAGGGACCTTCATCGAATCCTAAAATTAAGTGCGCTAACTCAAGATGAATTCAAGGAAGTGCCACGAATAACATATAGACACAAGGACAAAATTTGATGCCATGCTATCTCACCGTCATCCATCTGTTCATCCTCAACATCAGCAACACCAGGGCCTACATCCAAGACGTAAACTCTGCGAAATTGCCATAGATGACCTGAATTTCACTTCCCCAAGTACCATTCATTCCTGCAGATGCCAGGGCGCTGCTAATTGTCAATCACGTAAGTTCATATGTCATTTAATTTGTTAATAGTGTACAGAAGATCAATCAAGAAGCTTCTACGCTGGAAAAGCCGCACAACTGCACTTGCTAACGAATCATCATAGAGCACCAATAAAACAATCGCAAAGCCACACATTTTCACACCGGACCCCCAACCACCTTCAATGAATGTTTAGGATTTGAATTTTTTGAAAATATGACAGCCTACAAACGATTGACTTTTACAACAATCAGAACGACCTCACCTTTTGGTACTGGGATCGAATCGTCCCCAGGGACTCAACACCAATGATTGAGTAATTCCATCAAAGTGAAGATTATCACGACGGCGAAATGCAAGCTCGATCCCAATACTCAAAAATCACTTTTCTTCTCATTTTTGACAAAGATTCATTCGAAATATCAACAAATTCTTCCACCTTTATACCTGTGGAATTTTTGCTATTTAATTAACAGAGCCAAAGAAATCCGAAAATGAATGGCTCTCGTGTAACTTGTTCTGCATTCTCTGAAACGTAAAACAAAAATTCATCATTCCTGCGTCTTTTTTGAGAAGAAAATGAGAAGAATATTACATCTTAATCCTCTTTAGGCATATATTCCAAATCAAATCATGATTACTTATTGTATTCCGCCATAATCAGACTTTTGTATGCTTGACCAATACAGCGGCAGCGGCTGGAGTGTGATTTCTTTCCTTGTTAAGGAAGTTTTTGATGGTTTTGCAGCCTTACAACTTTCTCTAGAAGTTGGAGCACTACCTGATGCCATTCCGAACCATTAGATACAAAAAACTCAACAATAAATCTCACTCACTCACTTGCTTGGGTGAGTACAACGGCTGAAAGCCTAAACTTGCCAAAAAATGTGCTGCGCAATACCTAAACTAAGAGGTACCACTTCTACATCTAGAAAATAACCAAATAAATAAGTATTTCCTCCTCGTTTAATATTACACAAATAAGAAAGAGTCCCGGAGATGATTCGGCGGTTGATTTGAAGGAGAAGAACTCACTACCCACGAATTAAGTGTTTAAAGCGCCGCAATTTCCTGTGAACCGCGCTCCTACACGTCCAAGCAGTTACCTCTGCAGACTTCCCCGCTCTATCCGAAGGGAGATCAGACCAGGTTTTGCGGCGAATTAAGTCATTAAGTTACAAATCGACGGGATTAAATGAGATTTTAAATCGATTTACGTTTTTCCGTATGTTTCGTTGGGACTGCGAGAACCGGTACGACGTGATTCGGTGGAAGGAAGTACACGGTGGTGCTTCACAGAGAGAAAGATTTTGATTTAGGAATGAAACGACAAAATAAATAAATGTTCACCGATTTGGATATGGCTAAAGCTTCTTTGCATCGATAAAATGAATATATAGATCATTAAAATGATACTAAAAATCCTAAAAGATGTCGAATACAGGCTTGTTACAATGATTCAGGGGACGAAAATGCCATGGAACATGAAGGTATTTCAACGCCTTCAAATGTGTGAGTCTGCACGTATTGCTGGCCTAATTTAATAGCAGTTACTATTATGATACAATCAAGTTGAGATTGATATGAGATTATTCAATTGGCTTACCCCACCTTTCCTCCAAATGTTAGCTAGATCTAGATCCAGAGAAATGTATGATGATCAGATTGAAAGTTAGCACATGCCCAGATTGAAGTATTTCTTTTTGTTGTCAATCTCATCAAAATCTGATGAGAACTGTAGAAGTTGAGGTTGTTACAAGGATTTCATTTGCGCGCTGCAGCCAGTAACTATGAGATGGGACCCGGAAACCCTGAGAAGATGATGCTCGGTGGTTCGAAGTAAAGTTTGCCCATGCACAGAGTGAGGTACTGATTTCTGACCGTCTACAGAGAAATTTCACATTGATTACTGTGGTAGATCAGCGATTTCTATCATGATCCTTAGGCTTGAGCATGAACAGAGAAATTCAGAATGACTTGGTGAACTCCTCTCCTGGCATGATCCTCAAATGAGATGACCTAGCGACAAGTATCAGCTACATCCAAGGATTGAGGAGCGTTTCTTCTGTTTTGTGTAGGCTAATAGTGGGCAGCGACCAGCCGAAACGTGATGGCCAGAGTACACAAACAACCCGAGCAGCAGTGCAACGCTCGAAAAGATCCAAACAACTCTCCGACATCAGCAGTTGTAGGATTTTTCCAAAAGATGGTCATAGTGGACAATTACCTCACAACCTCTGCTGCCTCACCAACCGAAATCCTGGTCTATCAATTCGAGTCCCAAAAAGGAAGCATTTATTGCAAGTATGAATCTCGGATAACTATTCAACTTGTTGAGGCAGGGGTCAACAACCTGCAGTGCAAACTCTTATTCGCGTCTGCCATCCGTTCTCAAGTTTTCAAGTTTAATTAATTCATTATTAAAATGAGAAGCTATAGAGGAAAGTGGAACACATTTAACCATTCCAAAAGAAATCAGGCATTCCAAAAAGAGGCAAGAGGCCTTTTGTTGCATTAATTGGCTTAACTTCTACAACCGTTCTAAATAAATCACTCCCAAAAAACTGCTCGAAATCGTTGGATTTAAGAAAAAAGGATTTGCTGATAAAAAATACTGATTTGGGAGTTTCTTTCTGAAATATGTAATATGTTGTAAATATGTTGTAAAACGTTTTTTCAGGGAAACATCAAATTTAACTAGAACAATGGATTCGATTTTCCAGGCTGATCAATTTGAAATAGTTACAAGTTTTCGGTAGGAAGTTCCAAATTTACCTAACCTACCTATAACTAATTATAACTTGAATCAATGGCTTAGATGCTTCGTCATATGTTCGGGATTTTAGGAGGTAAGCTGTTGGGAAATCCTCATGTGGACGTGGAATACGCTTTCCAAAATTCTTTACAGTAAGTTCTGTTTTGTTTCTTTCTCATTCCTTATACGTAATTATACACGGAGTTGTCCCAAATTTTAAATCTTGCCGAGCCCTAGATACTACCGCAACCATAATGTTGAGGATTGCTAACCGCCCCTACAGGTAAACTCGGGAGCGAAATAGAGCAATTACGTGCTCTCTACTCTTTTGGTCTCGAATTCAGTTACCCTGCAAACAGAACATTCAGCTGGTTCGTTTTAATTCGATTCAGCGAATGAAGTAGCAAAAATTATCGTCCCCGGATCGCGGGGTCGACGCACTTGGCCAAGTCAGCTCCTCGATTGCGTCAGTGACTTGATTATCGTTGAAGACGAGACTTGCGTAAGCTATTGAGTACACGGGGGCCGCATAATCACAATCACCCGGGTTGACATATTGGACTTGGAAGCTCAAACCGAGAATCGTTTAGCAAGAGCAAGCCTTAGAACGACGAGAGTGCATTTCGTTTTTCTGACAATCAACGAGAAACGACAACGAAATGGGAAATACCGGTTGGGCAATAATTCATAATCGGTGGAATTCGGTTGATGAGAGTTTAATTGCGCAGAAGCAACTTTCGAAAGAAACAGGCAAAGTAGCGATGCTTGACACTAGTTTCCCAATGTGAATGAATCCAATTGATGTTGTGATGTTTAGTTATAAGCACTTTATCATGGCCTTATTAACGTGTGATGCACTAGTTAGGGATTCTATAATAATTGTAGATTTGAAATCTCATTTTTTCATACCACATCATGATTTTTACTCGATTATAACCTTGAAAGGCCTATTCACTTCAACTTTGTCGAGTCAAAGTCGGAAATATGGATAAGCTCTATCGGCCAGAAAGTTTCTAAGCTGAACTTGACTGTCCTGCTGCCCAGCGAGAGTGGACTCATCACCTATAAACTTCAAGTTATTTTAACGAAGCGGCAAAATTTCCAAATACTGACAAATTGATGGTAAAGTCCAATGGCCTAGCTTCAAATGAATTCGAATACATTAGTGACTGCAACTCTTACTAGCAACTTCTGCAACTTCAATTTAATTTAATTGAAATTTAATTTTTGACGAATCGTTGGCCCTTTTGCTTGACCCTGGCAAGATATGACCGGAGGAACCGTGAAAGACAGATTGCATAATGTATTCAACATTTTTGGAGCACCGGCGTACATTCATCTTTCAGAAGAGCTCCCAGACTATCTCCTCGCACAAGGAGTTGCTGCAAGCTCAAGTAACCCGTACAATCTGCCAGGCAATGGACGATTTGGACGATTTACTCTGGAAGACGATGTTGCCAGCTATGGAAAACAAGGGTCTGAATATGTCGCAATGGAGAGCTTGTGTTACCTGAATCTCTGCACGTAATGCATTCGCTATAGCGTACTCCTGTAAAATGCATACCCCTCGAATGAATGTATGTACTCCATCAGGATTTACATATCGCAACCCTCTGCCACCATCTATCCTTCCAAATCCGTCCTACTCCAAATCTATCTGCGTCTCCAACTGGTGCAACCAAAGTCTCCTCGAATGAAGCAAGAAGGTCACTCGGAAAAAGAAGACTATGTGTGAAATGAGCGCGGAACAATGTCGTGATCCTTTATTATAAGCAAGTTGTTATTGGCGCTTTTAACACGTGATGCACTGGTTACGTGTTCTACAATTTCCCATCTTATTGTTTACAATGACATAGTGTTTTTGCTGGACTAAAGCCTCAAGAGTGAGAAGTCCATCCATTCCACTACATTCAACCTCGATTGCTAAGTGTGGTAATAAATTTATTAAATTAATACGTTCAGAAACAAGTCCGTTAAATAGACTGGCCAGTTATCTAGTAATAAAACCGTCTAAACGCCAAATTTGAGCGAAATCAGACGAACAAACCTTGGGAAAACAAAGGTTAATGGATTTTATGTTTTCGTATACAAATAATCTTTCCGTTGTGTAGTTGATAAGGAACCATGTACAGCCTATTTTAGCCCCAGAAAATGATATCAAAATCGGATATAAACTGTACAAAATAGGGTTGGCAAAGGATTGAACAATGAGGCATGTTCCTCACCCACTATTGATGCGATCGTGTTGAAATAGGCGAGAGTTTATTTAACTATCCTACTACCCTTCAAATTTGAGTGTGATCAACTGACTCGGACGAGAAAAAATTATGTATGATAGGCTTTGAGTTTCGCGCATGCACGGAGTGGAATATTGGTTTGAGTGGAACTCACGGAGAACCATCACAATCCTTACACACACATTCCTTGAAGTTTTCACCAAAACAGATTGAAAACGGTGGAAATAAAACTTGTTGCAAGGATTTGTGAGGATACGAACCAACAAACCTGACAGAAGTTGTTCAGATTTGACTAAAACGTGAAGTAGATGATAGCAGCTTTTTTTGAGGTGGTGGTGTGACTTTTTTGGTGGTCTAGTGAAGCGAAAGTGTTTTTTTCTATCTCATGAAATTTCAGTTGGTGGGTGACTACTATTCGTTTCAGTTACGTAAAATCTTTCCTAATCGACACAAGGTGCGGAAGTTTAAAATAGAGCTAATTTGAGACATCTAGGAGTCAATTATATTGCCTTGGTTCTCACTGACCAGCTGAAGGGCTGTTGTAGCTAACAACTTTCCCGAACAGCCTATGGTAGTGAAATGTGAAATATTTATGAGGCATTTTGCAAAACATTACAATGCATGGAGATGCCAAGTTTAGATGAAGTAGGTACCGTAATAATATTCACATATACATTCTTAACTCTCCGCAGACCTTTTGGGCTGTTTGGAAAGTGACTTAGGGAGCTGATGTACTGTGCTCAACTGTAATAAGAGGTGATGGAATGGACTTGTTTCTCCCTTCAAGAACTGAAGCGATATCTCCTGCAACACACAGGGGATACCCCTGAAGCTAAAAACTTCAGGTTTATGCTCAAGATTTGCAGTTTCAAGAAACGAAAAGGATGTACCTCCATTACACACTTGGCAAATGTTTTTTCGTCTTTCCACATCGCAGTAGCCTGCACATTGAAGCTAAAATTTTCTCTGAGCAGTGACCACAGCGAACAGCTGCTCCTGATACCATCTTCTGTCAAACCGGCATCAAACCTGAAGCGAGGACACCAACTCGGGATTTCGCGGAATTTTTATACGAAACCACTAAACCGCGAGAGGAACTGGCTCTGAAACAGGACCCACCGATTATCGCCTCCTGTAATCGCAAAAGTCCAGACTTTCCACCGCGGATTTTTTTTAATGGAAACACAGTCGTCAAATTATGAGATAAACGCTATCAATTATAATTAACGCGAAACCGTTTGGAAACTGGACTCATTGACTTTAAACGTTTACAAGCTATAAGTTATAGCGCTTGACAAGGTTGGGCGCGGGGTTTTTAATATGCAGATACGAGTTGTTCAACTATCTTCAAGTTAAATCTTAATCAAGAACTCGATTACTTACACAGAATTTGTTAACTTAACTGGATGTTGTCCGAACCGTATTAGACTTTTTTCCAAACCGAATTCAAATATTTTCGAATCAAGTTGGTGATGGATTTGGATGGTTCCAGGTTTCTTGAAACCGTTGCGTCTGAGCAGAAATCTGAACGTTGTCTTTGAGGGTACATTCTAAGTGTTGCAGGCTAATCGCCTCTGACTTTGGAAGGGGCATTCACTGAGAGGAGTTCCATTCCATCACCTCTTTGCTGTAGATTCAACATTTCAAATATGGTCGATTCTATGGTCGTATGGCAGACGGACGTTCCACATTTTGAATCTAGGCCCCTTAAAACGTGAAATGACAGTTTGAAGGGGGATTATACAACAATTTATTATACGATTAAAAATGATTATTATTGAAAATGACTAGCCGAAAATGGATACGATTGCCCTCTCCGAATAACGCCAGGGTCTCTACAAAAAATACTGCAAAATAATATAGGTAATCATTAGAATAAGGTAAAAAAACATCACTCTTTCTGATTCTGTATTCAAATTCATCACACGTTTTGCCGCGCTTTCTTGACACGTTTTGACATGTTTAGGCTCCCTAGTATGGTTAGAAGCTGATTTTTTGCGGCTTTACGCGTTTTATAGTTCTTTTGAAGCTCCGCAGCAGTTTCAGGCTTTTTTGGTATGGTTGTTCTAATCAGAAGTCGATTTTTCGAATCTAGGATTAAATGTATTAGTGAAATAACGAGTATACGTTTGAAGACGTTGATGAAAGTCAATCCAGTGAGGGCACAACATCACCTGAGGACGGCTAGAATAAGACTGGTATGTAAGGGTTAACGCAGAATTTAATATCGCTTATGATGAGTCAGTACTACCTTTAATGAAACTATATTCTTATTTATCGCATGTTATCACCTCGTCATAACAAAATATCGGTTAGGTCACACCAGGTGACACGATCCTTAGTTCCGTACCATCGGCTAAGCAAAATTTCGTGACTCGATACCATTCCCGAAAAACCTAACACTTTTAGACAGTCTGAGACAAAGTCGGTGCATGTTGATTTTACGAACCGTAAAATCAGCTACTTGCCTGCTTATCTCAATGGCAAAGTCATTCCACACGCCAATGAAGCAAAATATCTTGGAGTGACGTTAGATGCAAAGTTCCGCTGGAAATCGCATGTGAAAAAGAAGAAAACAGAGCTGATTCTCAAACTCTGGAAAATGTCCTGGTTAATGGGCAGGCGATCAAAATTGTCTATACAAAATAACCAACCAAGTCCTGTGGGGTTACACTGCTCAGAGTAATCGAAACATTATTCAAACCTTCCAAAATGGTGTGCTGAGGAACATAGTTAATGCACCCTGGTACATCCAGAATGATAGACTTAACCACGGTCTTGAGGTGGAAACTATCGATTAGTCCATCAGGAAGATTGCGATCGCTGACCAAGAGCAACTAAGAGGCCATGTCAACATTGAAGCTGTCCATTTGCTTGATGTAAGTGACCTGCTTAGAGGATTGAAGAGAAGAAAACCACACGAACTAGCACAGTGAATGTGAAATAATGAAATAATTCATCATTTGTCTAACTGGTCAAAACATGTTCTATATCATTGTTTTGCAATATGTATGTAGTAATTAAGATCAAAATCAAATTGCTAATAAGATGTAAACTCGGTGCAATGCTAATGAAGTATTTTTTTAAAAACTTTCAGCCAGTTAGGGCAAGCATGTTCCATGCTAAAACCGTGAGACTCTAAGGGTCCATGAGCGTTCGAAAATGCAAAAAGAAATTAGGATTCGAACGGCTTCGAATTTTGAAGTTTTTTCAAACCGATCACTTTTTTAAGCGTATTGAAATTAAACCAACAAATTTTAAGAAGACGTTACAAATTATGTATTTTTTTGTTGATTGATTAAAAAGGTTTTATGATAATAATAAACCAAGATGAACATTATGAACAGTTGGTGTAAGCATGTGGTCGCTAACCAATTTTCCGAAATCTTCAGTGGTCCCTAATGTGGTAAGGATTTTTGACAAAAAGAGAGATTGTTTACACGGTCTTCAAGGTCGCGAATCGCCTGGAATTCCAAAAAAAAAAAAAAAACAGCTGGATAAAACTGTACCTGGCTAGCGATTAAATCGATTGGAAACGATTAGTGACGTTTCTCGATAGATTACGTTAATGTGAACACATTAGTTAGCGAACGATATACAACAACAAAAACAACTTAGATTAAAAAATGCAGTACATCACAAATTCATGTACCGCCGGCAGAGATTTATAGTTGATCTCTGATAGGAGGGATGTAATTTTTCAACTGCATTTGATAATGAGGTAAAATTACGGGAGATAATTGAAAACGAACGGTGTGGGACATATCTTCCTCGTAAAATCAACGAATACAGCATTGAAATGTATTAAAATAAGTAACGTTAAGAGATTCATAAGCTGGCTTCTATGATTGGGGGGAATGGTAAATCAAGATGGAATGTTTGATGGATATGATTAGCTTGCCCTTCCAAATTCTTGAATCCGCCTTGGGAGATATGCCAGATGCCTTCCAGGATGTGGGACATCCTCCAAGTGTGGCGGGCATTACCGCATCAGCTGTTGGAAGGGGCAACTACACCAGTCCATCACCTCCCCATGTTACAAATGTAAGCTATCAAAATCGATTGATTTGATTCTGAAAATCCGACTTGATAGATGTAAAAGTTTTCAGGGGTTTTTGGTGGTAGTGAGCGATGTTAATCAATAGAGACCACGTGGACACCGTCTGAACTTCTCAATTCCTAAACATTGTAGTATGTCTGCAATATATGTATATGTTTGCGAGGGCTTTGATATGCAGAACCGTAATATGTCCGGACTAAAATAAGTCTAAATTCGGTAAATCTTGGTTTACATTTGTGTTATCTCCAGAAAGTGAAAACAATGTTTCTTCTATCTGCTCTATGGACAGCTGGAATTTACCACATCTTGAACCAGGACAAGATCGAGATGGGCTTCCACAGCCACAACTCGCTCAACCCACGATGCCTTGATTAATTTCCTATCAGTATTTCATAATCGTATTATGGGAGTTATTATTATAGTAGTATTATATTATATTAGTATTATATGAGTTATTATTATTTAGTTATTTATTAGTAATAAATGAAATACGCATCTAAAGAAAACTTTTATTTTAACGTTTGACAAAAGATACGATCATAATGATAGCCTTCCCAGACTGTAGGAATTGTCGAAGCTACGAACCATGTCTAAAATCGACCCTCTGATTCAGACAGAGAAACAACAGAGAAAATGCAGATATACTGAAGTGGGTAAAATAACCCGCACTTGATATAGGATGTCTAAAGCTTTTTAGAGGTAGGAACACGATTGCGGATATTGCTCATTTCCCAAAATCGGTAAGTAAGCAATGAAAATCAATAAAACATACCACATGTGGACACCTAGGTCTGGAACTTTCAATTTCGAAGTGCGCGTTTAAGTTAAAAATTGTAGTATGTCTGACACAATATATGTATATGTTTGCGAGAGCTTTGATTTGCATTTTTGATTTAAACTGTTTTATATGTCCGAGCAGACTAAAATAAAATCTAAATTCAAATGTAAATATTTGGTTTGATGCTCATTTGTGTCTAATCTCCATTCTAAGAAACTGACAAACAATAGTCCTTCTAGGTTCTATCTGCTCTATGGTTCTGTAATCTTTCAATTATTCAGCAAGGAGAAAGTGGAATTTACCAGAAATATAAGAGAAAATATGGTAACATCTTGAACCAGGACAAGATCGAGATGGGCTTCCACAGCCACAACTCGCTCAACCCACGATGCGGTTAATATTTCTTGATTAATTTCCTATCAGTATTTCATAATCGTAATTTATATTGTATTTCCTTCGATTAAGAATCAAGTCTGTAATCATACTTTTATGTGTGAATATGAATACAGAAACCTGTTCATGAGATATTTTGCCCGACTCTACTTTGAACATGTTTCACGTTACTCTGTCTGTTTTGACAGATACCTTGAGCGAAATTTTTTTCTTTCTCCTGTACCACTTCAGCTAGAGCAAGTTCAGTACCAGTTTCTTTCATACTTCTTCTTCGTTTCATAACCAACAAAACACGAAAATCTTCACAAGGGGTTTCAACACATTGCACCAATTAATTGGCATATCTCAGTCTTGAATTTTTGAAACGAGATTTGTCCTATAACACAGATTCTTATTCTATTTCAAGTGAAAAGACGAAATATTTCTAGAAGTATTGTTTGTACATTAAGAATTCTGTTCTTTGAATTAGTTTCGCTTAGTTTTTATTACGTTATTTAGCGCAATGTAGTTCACTGATTCTAGCAGCTGATGAGTCACCTGCTGTAATAACATCAAGCGGACATAAAAATATTGAGTTTTACTATCGCAAATAACAGAGCTCTCAACCGTAACCAGGTAGATACCAAAACATAACTAGAAACTGTGCTGCAAATTCTTTCTAGTAAATACACCTCCATATAAACCGGAGCGGACAGGACTTTGTGAAGGATTTGGATAGTTCCGTAGTTGGATAGTTGACGTTTCTTGAACCTGCTAACCCTGACAATAACGAGAATCTTTTCAGTTTCTGTGTGTTGACGGCTTATTGCCTCAGCCCTTGGAAAAATCAGCTAGTCCATTCCATCACCTGCTTGGTACTCTAGTTTCTGTGAAACATCTTCTTGATTTTCCTAAACACGTGGAAAACGTGTTTTGAAGCCCCTTTACACCTTTGCTTTCGGTCAAACACAATTTCCCATTTTGCTTATGATTCTAATCTACTACTCCGTAATTTTAATATCACGGATGGATCCACTATCACCGGTCGTAAATCATAGTGTCTCCAGTCAAAATACCTCACGCTGTTCTTCTTCTTCCTTCAAATGTCATGTTTTCTACGTAATCTGGAAGTCTTGGACGTTTTTTGCCGACACTGGGACCATTGATCTCGAAAAGTCCACCCATGAGAAAGGGAAAAAACCACAGTTTAATGGAGATGATTCATTGGAAATCACGCCATCCTGAGGGTTCTGGGATGCCCACCTTCTTGATTGTGGAAAATTATCATATAAAAAGTTCCAAACACCTCCTCCTTTGGTTTCAATCAAGCACAATTTAGAGCAATCATGCTTCTTCTTCACTACCCTGTCAATCTTAATATCGCGGAAGAATACAATCACCCCTCTTCCCCTAATTTACCTGCAAGCTATTATTTTACCAGCATTTCTGGTTGCTAATAAAAAAAAGGGCAGGGGGACGCTGCAAATTATAACCCAAAGGTTCGTCTTATTTCAATATCAGAGACCTATCGTATGCTGATCAGTGGCCTGCAGATAATTAGATTGAGCTGAGTTGTAGGTTTACTTTCACGAACCTGGAAAATGGAAAATTAAAAAAAATTCATGAACATTTATCCCGTGGTTTTGCAGAAAACTTGAGACCATTTAAGGGAGATGGACGGGCTTTTTTACTAGGTATTAATTGTTTTGAAGTTAATCAACAATAAACAGTTAATAATGAAACCAAGATAAGCGTAGGGATTGTTCACCATCACTAGTTTCCCAATCATCGTGCCTTTTGTCAAAATCCCTTTTGCGGGTCGTCCTCATCTTTTTGACTTCTCCGTGATTTGGGAAACAAGGTTGAAGGTTTTCTGCAGAGACAGGGACCACAGATTCCAATCGTCTCCCGGAGGATTCTGGAGGGAAATAACCATTCTATAGTAGAGTAGAATTTTTTAGAATAGCCTATCTTGAAGGTTCTGACACCTTCTAAACTGCTTCCTCGATTGCTATTTACCAAATTACTGCTAAGCTTCTGGTATGAATCTATATGAAGCATCTGATTGTTCCGAGATCTCCCTCGTGTACAGTGGGAAGAGTACACTGGTCAAAAACCACGCTTCAGTGTAAGATCTTACTATTTATATTTCCCATACAGGGAGATTCATGTTCTTGTTTTACTTTGAGCTGTCTGTTAGAGAAGATGCTGTGTGGGGAGATTGTTTAACAATAATAATACAATACGTGATTATAGAGCTAATTTCCTCCGCTCACCTCTGGTTCAATAGTATGTTTCCATTAGTTCAGCGGTTGGTTTATATTAGCAGACGCACAATGCGAGCCTCCATAGATAACTCAAAGAGACTTGCGAAAGAGGATTCGAGCGCTGAGGGAAAGGCAGAGCGAAGCGGTGAAAATAAACCTACGGAGAAAGCGGTTGTATCATCCCGCATTTATAACTGCCATGAAATTTTAATGTCGGGGGGAGTTTCGCAGTTGGCGACCCTGAACACTGTCCGTTTACTAGGAACGACTTGTAACTCTAGGTGCCACCGCACGAAGGCTGTTAATTCCATGCAATCAATTGTGATTCGATGCACGCCGTTAATTGTTAATACTTTGATGAAACTGTAGGAACGTAGAACCAATATACGTCGCAGTCACATTCATTCCAGCCAAATTCTTTTCAAAATATCCTATATGCAAGGTCTGGTTGCAGAGAAGTTTAGTTCCTCGGATGCCAAATTTCCAAACAACGCTGAGACAACCGTTTAGATGCGTAGTTTTCGGTTATTATTTTCATTAATGAACCTTTGCAATATAAAAGAAAGGTTTTGGAACCCTTTCACTCTCCTTAAGAGCTGTAACTTTGACAGAAAAAGAAAACATCAACGCGAATGTAAATGTAGACGAGCTTGGACTTGGTAAAAATCGCTCAGCCGATATATTTTCTGCGGATTTTTTGTTCAAAAGTTTCTTTTAAAATCGAGTTTTCCGAGTTTTATTTAAAATAATTGTGGTGAAGACAGACGTTGGTAGGTGTTTTACTTTACCTCGCTGAATTTCAGTTGTCCTTCTGGTGATTTCTACGTCCACCTCGTTGATTGTCTACGGTATATTGTACCTTTGTAGGTATTGACATTCCATACTTTCCTTACGCTCCTTACTTTCAGCTGAAATTTGAATGGTTCGAGTGAGCTCAAAGGCTGGTTTATCTTCAATCAAAATAAAAGGTCGACAGTTTATCGGTAGCGTGATGGTTAGAGTAAATCGAGGGCTTTCCAATGTAACGGGTCTGGAATGGCTAATGGTCTGGCGTGCAGAGCTTAGTGAGTTATATGTTTTGGTATCAGCTTCTGTTGCATACAAAGGAACTAGTAAAGGTTGGTGGAATCAGTGAAATTGGTCTCAATCTAAGTTGACTTCACAATACTGCCAACAAATTTTTCCTGCATATTCAATTTCCGACAAAGACAGCATACTCCAGTGAGCACTTAGCTTTTCCCGTTAACGAAAAAATGGCCGCATGCGCAGTCAGTATTTTGACCTTTTCACATGTACTTAAAGAAAAGAACTACAGAAAAAACAAAACCACAGCAATAAATTAACCATTGTAACGAATTCAGTTTAGGTGACAGACTCGACTTGAATTCACGATCCCTGATAAATAGTGGTAACATGTATTTACAAAGAAGAATTTTAAAAGGTATAAACAGGTGATCCATTCATTACAAATATCGACTGGTTTTATTATGCATATTCATAACTTGGAGCTACCGACATTTTCCATCAATTGATGCACATATATAGAAACCCCGTTATTCCCTAATCCCCCGCAATTTGTGGGAAAAAAATGTATGTAGACTTATTTGAAAAATTTGCGGGGAATCGAACAAATCAATGAATTTACTCATTTTCTTAATTTGACTATAGATACCAATAAACTGTAGCAGGTGTTACAAAGTGACTGTTTTGCGAACTAAAAATATTGCCAATAGCGAACAAATCACATGTTTTACATAGAGTGTTGGTAACGATATCTCAAAAATTGTAGCTGGAGGTAGAGAAGAAGGAATAATTCCTTTTATTTCTTTCCAATTATTGGAAATTAGGTTTCAGCACAGCAAAAGTTCTTTTTAACAGGAACTGTTGTGCTAGGATTTACATTTTAGAACATGTTTTCGTGGTGATGGATATGGATATTCATCCGTTAAAGTTTCTTAAAACTGCTCCACCTGAGCATAGAGGTGGAGCTTGTAAGCTTCAGAGGTAACCTCTGGGTATTGCAGGCTAAACATCTATCCTTTGAAAGGGGCAACTAGTTCACTCCATCACCTCCTTATTTTGTTACAAACCATGTAGTTACTGAAGGGTGGCATCAACTGGAAATCTCTTGCCGTACTGTCCTTCAGATGAAAATTCTGTATGGTTCAACATCAATCTTAAGAATAGCAGTTTAAATGAGCTGGTTCGTTAGATCTAAACATTGCGTGTCATGTTATTTTTCTCAACTATTTGCGCTGAACATAGGTGTCAATGAGTTATTCTTCACTTTATTGGTGTGTGCTCTGTTCTGAAATAATCTTTGTTCCGGAATTGTGTAATTTGACAACTAAGGAGCATTCTTGATGACTCAAATTCACAGTGTAAACTATGCGGATGTTTAAAAATCGTTAAGGAAAACGCCGAGATAACACGTTAACATTTATTTCCTTAGTTTACTATGTAGGACAGTCAACTTCCAGTTGTGAAAGCCAGTGACTGACAGACGTAATAATGTATTTCCTTCTGCTGCTAGTCTGTTCTGCTCAGAGCAATCGGAAGTTTATCCAAACTCTTCAAAATGGCGTGCTCAGGAACATAACCAATGCATCCTGGTATATTTCAAAAATTATTGACTTCAGTTTGATGAAGAAGTGGAAACTACTTATGAAATTATCAGGAAAATTGCAATCGCTCACGAAGACTGACTAACGAGCCATGTCAACATCCAAGCTGTCTATTTGCTTGATGCAAGAGACCGATAGAGAAAAATTAAGAGAAGAAAATCTCACACGAAGTAACAATTTGAATGTTAAATGATTTAATAAACTCGGTTGATCAAAACACATTCCGTATCATAGTTGCTTCCGAGTCTACCAAGGTAGAGGAAGCATTGTTTTCACTTTCGTAAAGTGAAAATTTTTTTGTTTCCAAAATCAAAAATTCCACTCGCATTTTGCGTTTTAGACCTTTCTGAACAATTTTGGTTCCGTGTCTGTCTGTGTGTCTGTCTGTCTGTCAGCAAATCGTTGTTACGGGCAAAACTACACGAAGTTATAGTCCGATTTTGATGACATTTTCAGGGATTGTGCGGGTTGGGGTGTAGATGGTCCCCTATAGGTTTCATGACCCCCGGTTCAATAGTAGCCTCTGCGCATGCGCAAACGTAAACTCCTTGTTACGCGCATAACTCCGGGATTTCTTGACTGATTTCGATGAAATTTTCAGGGATTGTTCGGACTGATGTAAAGATGGTCCTCGTGAGTAATAAAGAGAAAATAAAGTTTTAGCCTCGAGCTTGGATCGAACCATATTGAACGATGCATATATTTTACCCTATAGTCAATAATAATTTTCAATGCTCTATACAGTCATGTTATGGATACGAGGAAGCTATGTGCCACACCCACTTGGCAGACGCTTTTGGATTGTTTATGTACTGATATGATCAAAACAAAATGGGTCATAAGATGTGAACTTGGTGTAATGCTAATGTTTTTCTAACAAAAGTTCTGTTCTTCGCTTTCCATAACACATTTCTATCTGCTCTACAGATTTGAACGAAGGGTTCACAATTTTGACATCAATGAGGCGGTTGAGAAGTGAGGCAGCACTGTTAACAGTTCATAATATGCAGCCATCAAAGTTACCTTCCTCGGTTATTTAAAGCCCAAAATAGCCCTCCGTTACCGCAAACCATACTAACTTTGAAGAGCACGTGGAGTATTATGGGTTCCAATACAGGAAAATCGGTATTAGATACCAAATGGAAAACCACAAAGCTACTTGGTTTCTTCGCAAAAGTATTTTTTCAGTACCAACACATTTTAACTTGGCAACAAAAAATTTTGATGTGAGTTTTAACGTTCTGCAGTTGTCATCTGTTGAGCCACATGACAAAACTAACATAAAGGAATGTTTTTCTGTTCTTGCACGTGAATATTACTGATTGATACTTAGATGATGTAATTTTTCGAGTAGAATGGTGTGGATTTGTACTTGATTCGAAAGGCAAAGGATACGTAATCGTTCTAATATTTCAGGAACTGAGGGTGATGGTTTGGACTTCATATCGAAATATGAGTATGTTTGGGTGTATGCAGATCAGAGTCTGTGTGCAACGCATGTACAGTATGATTGAACTTCGTACATGACATAAAAATTGTAATGCCGGCGTTGGGGTTCTATGCCCTTGAGGAAAACAGCTCTAAAAAACCGGGTGATCAAATAAGAATGTTTAGGATGGAAAATCGCGAAAGATGCCGTAAAATGGGGTTACTTCAACCACTGGAGGAGCTGTTTGCCACTGCAAGGTTTCTAAGGCAGTCTCGTTTCCCTCTTTTCAAGGGTCACTTTTGGAGTTCCGAAAGTTCTTGATAGGGAGCTATTATTGTTTTGCTTATTGCATGAACTTCGATTTCAAAGGGTGATTTCTAGTTTCCGATCACTGTTATAGTTTTTGCACTACTGTTTTCTCATAATTTTATTCACCGCCTACAACTCTGCTTGTAATGGAGTATCCGCGGCTACTTCATGCATAAACTAAGTGTTACATCCTTATAGTAAATTTAATGAAGAATCCAGCTGCGAATCCTGCGAAAATTTTTGATATTGCTATTCGTTAGCTCCTGTCGCATCATTATACGCAAAACGGGACAAAGTAGGGTACCTAACATTTTGCCACTGGTTTATTCGTATTTTAGCCACTTTTTTCAATTGTTCCAATATGTTCCAATATGATTTATGTTGTTATAGGGACGACACGAAAGTACTAAAGAAAAACGAGAATTGGTACTCATATGAATTACACAAAGAGAGCACTTAAGGAAGCACATTTCAAGTGCTTCGAAGTACTACCCCAAAATTTCAAGACTTTTATCAGCATGAATACGGTTTAAGATGAGTTTTTGGTCCTATTATGGTCTTTGTAAGTATCAGAGACAAAATACGCCGTTAGCAATTGGACAGGAGTCCTTTCTTCATTCTTTTAAACGAAAAAACGCTGCAAATTCTTTCACTGTGGTTTATTATTCAATTGGCTTGCGTTCATGATTTGAATTTCTACTAAGCTTTGGAGTGTGCGTGTCTCACAGGAGATAGAGCGATTATTGAATTTCAGGAGATATGCATAGAGCACGTAAATCTGTTCTCAACCAAAATACCTGTTTGGATTGTTCAGCTGATCATATTTGTGTGCCTCCTGAAATTCAATAATCACTCTATCACCTGTGAAACCCGCACACTCCAAAGCTTAGTAGAAATTCAAATCATGAACGCAAGCCAATTGAATAATAAACCCCAGTGAAAGAATTTGCAGCGTTTCATGCGTAACAGAATGCTTCAACCCGTATATCGGCTACAAAGCCTTTTAGGAGTTCACTCCAGTATCCACATTACACATCACTACATTACTGCGATGAAAACATAAACAATAATAAACCAAAACTTCTATGGAAAATACCACCTGTCTACATGGAGGAGAGTATGCTTCGTCCGCACAAACTATTTTTTTTCCTCAGCTCTCTGACTACATACAGTCAATTTCAAAACGGAAATATGACGATAAATAGTTCATAAACAATAACATGAAGAGTTAATATTCGTACATGCACTACAAAGGGGGGAATCAACAAAAAACCTAACAACTTGGCAAAAAAGTACCCGTTTCACAATTTACAATTCCGGTTTACTTTTCCATTTTTGTGGGTTTCGGGATACTGCTTGAAATACCTTGACACCTTTTGCAGGTCAAATATTATTCCGTACTCCCTGCTCGAATATGTAAAAGTCAACATTGTGGGCGTTCATAGAACGAAACCCCATTTTTCAGCCGGTTTTTCGGAAATTTTGTCCAGTGCAGATTGATTCATCTTTTAAAAACTACGATATCATTACTTGTATGAGGGGTACACATATTAGGTAACTTACGCATTAAAAACTACGTCAAAATCTATTATTGGTTGGTTGGTGGTTCAAAAGATTCCTCTTCACTTGAAATTACTAAGCTTTTAAAACCCAACGTGACATAACAGAAGCTATCACGTACATGTACCCAAACCCAAATGCTTTAAGCCCAAATGCTTCTGATGTCCTCAACATTGACATTAATCTGTATTTTGATTGGGAAGTGTATTTGATTGCCGCAATAAAACGGATATTGTACAATCAATTCTTTGTTATTAATTAGTAGCAGTCATGTAATACTTTACTCCATTCATAATATCAACATAGTTCCCATCAACTTTTTCTTTCTACGTATTTTCATTGAAAATATTGCATTGGCTTATAACATTTTCAACAGCTTTTACCATTGAAATCCTGTTGACACCGCATGAAAATATTCCTGGATTTTAATTTTTTTCGTGTGTGTGTCGTTTCAGGCAAAATCACTGGAAATTACAAAAAACTAATACAACTCGTTAAATTGATAATTCCTTACAGAAAATTTTTAAAACAAGTACATTTGTACAAAATTATGCTGACGGATGAACTTTAATTTCGTCAAAATATTTAAATAATCGATAAAAATTGGAAAAAATTATAAAAATTCACAGCTTTTCTCCAGAGACGAGTATTATTTAGAGGTAATTTATTTGAAATGAGATTCATAATTGACCATTTCATTGCACACGAATCTCAAAACAATTGTTCACAAATATGATATGAAAATTTGGTCATATGATCATAACTTAACCAGAATTATGTTTCATGTCATGATGTAGTTGGATTTCATCCCATGTTCTTCGTAGTAAACAAATAATTGGCCTATTAAATTAATTTTATTGGCCCATTCTTTGAAATTTACGATCGATCCTACACCATTTGAGCGGTTTTCGGAGCTAGATACAAATCGATACCTCACTCCACAGAGAAAATAATTTAAATGTCGTTTTGTTGATAGAAACATCATTAAATTTTCGACATTTCAACCATAAAATATTCAATGTACTCAATAATTAAATAGAGTAAAATTATTTTGTGCAACTTTGAAGAATTTGCGAAATCGCTGTTGATTTTATGGAAATTTGGTCAATTGCGAGGAAATTATCGGACTTGTCCACTAGGCAGTTTTGTTTAAAATCATTCAAATTATACTTGTTTTAAGAACATAACCCAGATTAAGAGTATCAAATAAGAACTGGAGCATGCAGAAATGCAAGATCATGTTGACAAATGAACTTCAATTTCGTTGAAACATGTACATAATCGATAAAAACCGGGAAAATCGTTTATAGAGCCGAATATAATTTCACGAAATTCATTTCCAATATAAAAATAATTAATAACTTTATTCTGTACAAATTTTAAAAGAATATAACATAAATATGATAAGAAAATTCACTCATACTGATTGAAATTACTCCTTTATTACGTCTCGTGTGATTGAGGGTTTCTTTGTAGTAAACTGATAATTGAATTGGGATGATTAGTAATGCGTTTTGGTTGGACCATTTTTACGAGCGATTTTACAAAATTTGGGTGATTGTCGGATTGTGGTTGTATGGCGATACCACGATATGTTTAGGCGATACCACAAACGGCCGACAAAATGCTTAACAAGAATGGCGTTTTGTTGATAGAAACACCATTAAAACTACAAAATTTCAACCATAAAATATTTAATGTACTCAATTTTGTGTGAGAATACAGGTGTTTTATTGATACAAAACAGTCTTCTTGAAGGATTTAGAACGGTTCGGAACGGATGGACGTTTTCGGAACGCTTTGATGAATTAGCAGAACCGCTGGCGATATTGTGGAACTTTGGTTAGTTGCGAGGAAACTATCGGACTTGTGCATGAAGCGGTTTTGTTTAAAATCATTCATTGTTTTTTTGAAGAATAATACTTGGAACAATTGTATCAAATGCAAATGGAACATTCAAAAAAGTGAAATTATGCTGAAAAGGGAAGTTCAACAAGTAAATTTCATTGAGTTTTTTCCAAATTCTTTCCAATTTACAAGCGTTGCCACAAAACTTGAGCAATTGTCGGATTGTGGGTGTGATACCACAAATGGCAGAGAAAATGGCACGAATGGCGTTTTGTTGATAGAAACATCATTAAAACTGCAATATTTCAACCGTAAAATATTTTTATGTGCACACAGCTGTGTTTTATCCATCATTAAGAATGTTGGACGGTTCGAAACGGTTGACCGTTTTCAGCAAATGGCATTTTCCGTAACTTTGAAGAATTTGCGAAATCGCTGTCGATTTCGTGGAAATCTGGTTCATTGCTAGGAAATTACTGGAGTACCTACTTGCCTGTGAAGGGGTTTATGCCTATGAATTTATATTTGCTTGACGAACAAGAATAGAGAATTCAGCACAAGATCATCAACTTCAGAATTGAACATTCAAAAATGCAAAACTGTTCTGAAAAGTGGACTAAAATCCCATTGTCTTTTCAGCCCAATCTTTCGAATTACGGGTGTTGCTACAAAATTTGAAAGATTGTTCGATGTAGTTATGTACTTTGTATCAAATACCACAAATGACAGAGGCAATAGCATGAATGATGTTTTGTTGATGGAAACGTCATTAAAACTGCAATATTTCAACCGTAAAATAGTTAACACACGCAATTCAGCTGTGGATTGTCGCAGCAACAGCTGTGTTTTATCCATCATTAAGAATGTTGGACGGTTCGAAACGGTTGACCGTTTTCAGCAAATGGCATTTTCCGTAAACTTTGAAGAATTTGCGAAATCGCTGTCGATTACCTACTTGCCTATGAAGGGGTTTGTGCCTATGAATTTATATTTGCTTGAAGAACAAGAATAGAGAACTCAGAACAAGATCATCAACTTCAGAATTGAACATTCAAAAATGCAAAACTGTTCTGAAAAGTGGACTAAAATCTCATTGTCTTTTCAGCCCAATCTTTCGAATTACGGGTGTTGCTACAAAATTTGAAAGATTGTTCGAATTCACATTGTATCCGATAACCACAAATGACAGAGGAAATGGCATGAATGATGTTTTGTTGATGGAAACGTCATTAAAACTGCAATATTTCAACCGTAAAATAGTTAACGCACGCAATTAAGCTGTGGATTGTCGCAGTAGCAGGTGGGTTTTGTTCTTCATGAAGAATGTTGTACGGTTCGAAACGTTTGAACGTTTTCAGGAAATGGCATTTTCCGCAAACGTTGATGAATTAGCAGAATATCTGCCGATTTCACGGAAATTTGTTTAATTGCTACGAAATTACTGGAGTACCTACTTGCCTACGAAGTGGTTTTTGCTGAGAGAATGAAGGAATATTCAAATCGCGTTGCAGTGACGGAAGGATTGAGATATTTACGGAACTGACTTACGTGTTTTGAATTGAGCCGTGTTGTCGACACTGAGGAAGATGCACGTTGACCGGACACTAAACACAAACTGATGGGAAAACGGTTCATTCGCGGATCTGATGTAAATGTTGGAACGTGACCGAGGGCGCTCTCTGGCGGTTCAGGTGACGACAGGTGGCGAACCCTCTTCGCCTCTCCCTTTCTCTCGTTTATTCGCGATTCGTCCTTCTCTGTCTCTTCCCTCTGCGTTATTTTGCGTTTGTCTTTCTCTTTCCTTGTTATCTTCAACCCCCGTTCAATGTAAAATTGTGCAAAAATTGCTATATCGAACTAATTATTAAGGTGCAAGTCGGCTTTTGATGAAAAACGTTGATTTCCACTCAACAACCCACGTTTTTTAAGACTCAAACGTGATTTTCTTAATCAAATTCCACGGTGAAAATGTTTTTTCTCATACCGTTTGAAAGCTGAGTTTCTGAGGAAGTTTTTCCCGAGAGTGCCCGACGATTGACCTCAATCATAACAAAGATGATTGCAAAAGGAAAAAACGGTGATTTTAACTAAATCGTCAAGTAATTATGTTCCTTCATTTGTTTACCGGCAGGACCAGGCTAAAACGCTGCAAATTCTTTCACTGAGGTTTATTATTCAATGATTCATGATTTGAATTTCTACTAAGCTTTGGAGTGTGCGTGTTTCACAGGTGATAGAGCGATTATTGAATTTCAGGAGATATGAATAGAGCACTTAAATCGGTTCTCAACCAAAATACCTGTTTGGATTGATCAGTTGAGGAGCTTACTTTCAAACAGGCACATATCCATTCCGACAAAATGTTCAGGAAGTGAAAAAAAAACGATTTGCAGATTAGTGGAGATGTTTTTCTGCAGTTTCTCATCTAGTAATGTGTGAGTAGGCACAGATAAAGATGCCTCGGAATCAATTTTCTCCAAAACACGAGGCTGTATATCCATTTTCACTTTGGAAATGTGCCCTTTTGATCAAAACTCATGGCTTTGTGCCTTTTTGAAAAAGAAAGAATTCATTCTCCATTCTATAGGTTTTATTGAAAACTTTACCTGACTCCATATTTCCATTTGTCATGCCTGCCATCTATCGAGTCTCGTGTAAATATTCACGAGATTCCTTTGAAAAAACGCTGCAAATTCTTTCACTGGGGTTTATTATCATTGGCTTTTCGTGATTTGAATTTTACTAAACAGTGTGCGTGTTTCACAATCGATTATTGAATTTGAAAATCGTAAATCAACCACCTGTTTGATTGATCATTGATCATATTTTGTGCCTTGAAATTCAATAATCACTCTATCACCTGTGAAACACCCCATTCCAATCATGAATCATTGAATTATAAACCCCAGTGAAAGAATTCGCAGCGATTTTGAATAATGTGTAATTGTTTGAGGCATTGTGGGGCTTGGAGGGTCAATTTTAGGCTCAGAAATCGGGATTTCTTGCTATGGGATAATGTATGGGGATTTGAAACTTATCGCAGTAGTCGATTTTTGGACAAATCACTGGGGTTTATTATTCAATTGGCTTGCGTTCATGATTTGAATTTCTACTAAGCTTTGGAGTGTGCGTGTTTCACAGGATAGAGCGATTATCGAATTCCAGGAGATATGCATAGAGCACGTAATACCTATTTGGATTGATCAGTTGATCATATTTGTGTGCCTCTGAATTTCAATAATAGCTCTATCCCTGTGAAACACGCACACTCCAAAGCTTAGTAGAAATTCAAATCATGAACGCAAGCCAATTGAATAATAAACCCCAGTGAAAGAATTTGCAGCGTTTTTTATTGAACCTCAATAAAAACAATAAAAACATCTATAATTTATCAAGTCCTTTAGCACTCGTATTGCGTTAAAACTTCCCCAAATCCAAATTTAAACGATGTAGCCAAAGGTAGACTGATGTAGAGGAGGCACACAAATATCATCAACTGATCAATCCAAATAAGTGTTTTGGTTGAGAACCGATTTACGTGGTCAATGCATATCTCCTGATATTCAATAATCGCTCTATCACCTGTAAAACACGCGCACTCCAAAGCTTAGTAGAAATTCAAATCATGAATGCAACTCAAATGAATAAAATTTAATAATAAACCCCACTGAAAGAATTTGCAGTGTGCGTGTTTCACAGGTGATAGAGCGATTATTGGATTTCAGGAGGCACACAAATATGATCAACTGATCTATCCAAATAGGTATTTTGGTTGAGAACAGATTTACGTGCTCTATGCATATCTCCTGAAATTCAATAATCGCTCCTATCACCTGTGAAATAGGGACACTCCAAAGCTTAGTAGAAATTCAAATCATGAACGCAATAATAAACCCCAGTGATTTTAATAGTTGTTATTGCCAGCTTCACTAGGCACTTAAGATTACGAACACGTGGAAAAAACAGTCATTATTTCTCTACTACAAATAGAACGTAAACTAAATGCCTAACCAGACTTGTAGCGGTATTCCCCAGTGGGTTTCGTACTGGCCGGCCGGCTTTCTGAAGACGTGGGAATACCCAGTTGGTTTTTTCCTTCACCAGCCCCGCGACCGCTTCGGGTTAAATGTTGATTACCTGCGTTACCTGATTAACTAACAAAGTTTAACTTTGGTTTTTATCGTAACTCTGGCCTGGAAAGCGAGGGATTCGAGAAATTCGCAATGGGGTAGAGCCCACCAGGTGGTTTATTGGTACATATTTTCAGAGATTGTGCGGGTTGGGTCCTGGAAGGTCATCTTGGATTTCGTCAGATTCGTTCGTTCGAGAACTAAGCAGTTACGAGTTTTTAATGTCGGGTAAAGTCAATGAACTCGTGCTGCGAACTCTTATTGAACAGATGAAGGAAATGTTATGTGTGAAATTGTCAACCAAGTATAGATCCTTGTATGGTATAGGTCTGTATAAATTACTTTAGCGAACTCTAGCATGCAAAACGTCTGCCAAAATGGTTGTGGCACGCATCTTATTGATAACATGAATGTATAGATCATTGAAATGTTTTAAATAAACTTGAATATAAGCTTGTTATTCACGATTCATTTACAAAATGCCACGGAGCATGCTCCTACAGACAGCAACGCCTTCAACTGTGTAAATCGGCACGTATTGCGGGTCTGTCGAGCTGTTTCGATAGCGGATGACATAATGACACAATCGATTTGAAATTGATGTGAGATAATTTAATCGGCTTCCCTCGCCGGCATTCCAAATTATTGCTAGAACCTGAGAAAATTATTATTGAAGGATTTCTCATTTGCAAACAGTGAAGCATTGGTTCAGAAGAGACCGTCTACCTCCTAACCCTCATACTCCTTGATTTTCATCAAAGTCTGATGGAATGTGTCGGAGTAAAGCTTGTTACCTGGATTTGTGGATACACTGCCAGGCAAGAAATAAAAGTAGTTCAAAATGGTTTAAATGCGAATTGCGAGTGGAACATTTTCATTGCCGAAAGTGAAAACAAATCTTCCGCTCCCTTTAGGTAAAATTGGAAGCAATTATTTAGAAAGTAGCTTTGGAAATGCTTGGATCTAACTCAAAGAATCTCTGAACATTGGCAGGAATAGGTTGAAAACTAACTTTTACATTCGCCCAAGAATTCTGCCAAGGCAGAAGCTACTTTGGCAAAACGAAGGAAATGAGAACAAATGAACGGTGTCACGACCTACTTCTGGTGAGAACAGTACACCTGAGCGAACGCAAAAGTTTGTCTATTTGGAAGCATGATCACTAAGAATGGAGGAGCAGTGCTGGATTTAAAGATCCCAGCCAAGAAAGCGAACGAAGTTTTGGTCCTACGAAACGTTGTATGGAGAAATGGAAGAAATGTCAAGAAACAAAACTTAAGATCTTCAACATGAATGTTGAATCGGATTTGCTGTATAGGTGTGAATCCTGGTGGATGTCAGAAACTCTCACTCGCTCCCTTCAGACATTTATAGATCGATGGCTGCAAAGAATTCTTTGGATTTGATGGTCAGGACAGATATCCAATTATGGAGTCACTAACCAGATACCGCCCCATCTGGAAATCAGAAAGAAGAAGATGAATGGGATATTGCGTGCGAACGAAAAGTCAGGCTCACAATGGAACAACCATGGAGAAAAAAGGCTAGGAAGACCTAGGGAAAATGCATTGAACCGAATTGGCAAAACGAGGATAGCCGCCCGAAGGGAAAACAAGTGGGTGTGGCACATAGCTTCCTCGTATCCATAACATGACTGTATAGATCATTGAAAATTATTATTGACTAAAGAACTTCGTTCAATTAGGCGAAGTAAATATTGAATTAGGGTAAATTTATTGCTTTGCAGCAGCATAACTTGAGAAAAAAAGGTAGGCATGTTCAACTATTGAACAAACTATAAAATATACCTAATAACTCCGAACGATCCCTGAAAATTTCATCGAAATCGGTCAAGAACTCCCGGAGTTATGCGCGTAACAAGGATTTCACGTTTGCGGATGCGCAGAGGCTACTATTGATCCGGGGCTCATGAAACTTATAGGGGATCATCTACACATCAAACCGAACAATCCCTGAAAATTTCATCGGTATCGGTCAAGAACTCCCGGAGTTATGCTTGTGGCAAGGATTTCACGTTTGCGGATGCGCAGAGCGACTACTATTGATCCGGGGGTCATGAAACTCATAGGGGACCATCTACACCCCAACCCGCACAATCCCTGAAAATTTCATCAAAATCGGACTATAACTTCGTGAAGTTTTGCCCGTAACAAGGATTTGCTGACAGACAGACACACAGAAAGACACGGAACCAAAATTGTTCAGAAAGGTCTAAAACGCAAAATGCGAGTGAAATTTTTGATTTTGGAGACAAAAAAATTGTCACATTCCGAAAGTGAAAACAATGCTTCCGCTACCTTGGTAGACTCGGAAGCAAAATGGAAGATTCTTGTGGACGCCCTACGCTCTGTGGTAGTTAGAAGGGCATGATTGAGTCAAGAGGGTAGTTTAGTTAGATGGTCATGAAGGACCATGTGGGATCTGGCCCACATAATCTCTGATATTTTGAAGAGAATCAGTTTGAATCCGTTTTTTGATACAATACTAAAAGCCAATAAAGTAAACGTAAGTCACTTGATAGTCACTGCGGAATGATCGAAAGTTCTTCTTACGTCAATCGCATATCATATTCCATAGATATTTTTCATCATTAGGTTTTTCCTTTTATCGCTGCCCTCATTACGATTCATGACTAATGAGAATTTTCCTAAGTTGCTTCGAAGAAACCACATGATAAAGTTGAATCACATTCTCAAGGAACTGTGTCAACTGGGTGGGCACCTAGATAGACAATCACACAGTAATTTCTTGACAAGGAAAATCTATTACAATGTCGTTAGCTATAACAATTGCTGTACTATAAAGTTTATTCTAAACACTATGTTCCATCAGAAAAATGGTGAAATTTCAAATTTTACGTTCCCAAACATGCAATTAGGTGATGCATCCATTTCTGAGGTATATCTTTGTGGAAAAATTGTTCCCAGCAGCAAGGAAGTGCAATTCCTAACGGAAATCGACTATCATAATGGATTATTTGTTGACAGAAGCCGAGTTTCATAATCTAATATAATCTTAAACTGTTCAGGTTTCAGACTGCAACTCTTTTTGTAACAATTTGCGAATTCCTTCAACGAATAGCTGGTCCGCTCGTAAAGGTTTTTAATGAACCATTTTGATTCTTGACAATGCGCATAGACCAGCATTCTGCGTCACTTCTGAGACGACATTGATATGTCAGAAGTTCTGCTTTCATTAACTGAAGACTATAAAAGGAATTTTCCAAAAAAATCAAGATTTCCACACCAATTTTACGTTTTCGATCGTTCTTAACAACCATGATGTTGTGTCTGTCTGATTTTTTGTCCACAAATCCTTCCAGGTAACAAACAACACTTCGACTGTGAGTATATGAAGCACAGTATGGTAGCCGTTTTTGCAACTACTTCAGAGATGATTTGTCTTAATTTTCGATTCCCTCAACCACAGAAACCAGTAATGGAATCTTATGAGATGACCTAAAACATGCCAATGATATTGCTTTCGAATCTGCCAAAAGATGTGAGTTTTCACTCACTTCCGAAAGATGTGGCACTTTTTCTTCTTAAAAATTGAAATTTCCACTTGCATTTTACAATTTAGACCATCTTAACAACTTTTGTTTCCTGTCTGTTTGACTACAGATTCTTACATCAAGCCTTATCTGTACAGCTTTCACACTACTTTGATGAAATTCTCATGGAATGTGCGGGTCAAGCTGTTCTGGGTTTCATTGCTCACAAATCATTGTGTCAATCTGCGATTGCTCAAATGTTAAACTCACCATCTTTTTCCTCAGGTTACAGTGGTCCGATCTTCAAATAGGAGAATAGTCAGAGATAAAACGTTCAATAATTTCACGTAAATTTCAATACGATAGTATCATTGAACGAGTTGATGTCTGTAGGAACATGACCCGTGGGATTTTTGTTGTGTGACCCGTAATAACAATCTTATATTGTAGATGTTTCAATGGTTCTTAAGAATATTAAAAATATCTCAATGATCTATACATTCACCTTGCCTTACGAGGACGCTATAAGCCATTCCCAACGTATCAAATGTTTTTTGTCGGTTGGTGCCAAGACTGAATAGTTACATAATATAATACTTTCTAATCTATCTCTACCGGGGCAAGTAGATTTAATCATCTCATATCAATTTCAACTAGAACTAGAATTAGCAAGACAGACCTGCAACACATGCCATTTTATCTTCTGAAGGAGTTGATGTCTGCAGGAACAAGTCCCGTGACATTTTCCTCCTGTGACTCGCTTATATTCCATTTTTTAAGAATATTTAAAATATGAAAATGATATATATTTTAATCTTAACCATACGAGGGAGCTATGTGCCTCATCCAACTTAGCATACATCTCATATCAATTTCAACTAGCATTACTATTACCACGAAAGACCCGCAATACGTGTTTATTTACCTTTTGAAGGAGTTAAAGGAGTCACATGTCATCTTCGTCCTGTGGCTAGTTATAACAAGTGTCAGGGTGATGGAATGGTATAGTTGCCCCTTCCAATGAGGTGGATGCGGATACTAATGCTCCGCCACGCTCAGTCCGATTCGTCTCCCAAGGCGACTGATTCTTAAATCGGGAAGGGCAAACTCACCATATCCATCACACAAGATTACATTTGAAATATTTTAAGAACATTTAAAACACGTCAATGATCCTATACGAGGAAGCTATGAGCCATGCTCACTTTGGCATACGTTTTTGTTGCAAGACTGAATAATTATATTTACATAACGCGCCCTAGACTTTATTTCCTTATTAAGTCCTTTTATCTTTAAATCGGTGGTCTTTGTAGGAACACGATCTAATATACAAATAATAAACTTCTGTATAATAGTTTGGATAGTTTTCTTAATAATCTCTTAAGTCAGTCTCTCTCTTAAAATCTCTTAATAATCTCTCAGTCGTACTTACTTAAACAGAAGACAGAAAAAGTAGAATAATTGAACCTGCGAGCAATAAGAAGTAAACGATTCACCGAACAATGTAAAAGACCCACCAGTATATTACCCTATCACGAAAAACTTAAATCAGATTTTAATTTTCTTCATTAACCCTGGAGCGACCTTCGGCACAAAAGAGGTCGTGACTAATTTTAAAATCCTCATGCTCTACGTTAAAGACTGAGCATCTTGAAGTCATCCGCCAATCTTGTTGTCAATGTCGGTATTTCGGGTGGTTTTTTAAAGATTGTTTTCCTTTTTCTGAAGATCGGACGGGGAATGTTTCGCAGCTGGTTCCCTTTGACAGCGAAACGTCTTTGTTGAAGCCCGAGGCTCTTTTGTTCGAGTTTTTACGGATCTCAGGGACGAGGAAAAAGGCGTATGAAAAGTCGACTATTTTTCGCGAAGTAGGCGGCCCGATCGGGTCTGTTCTTCTCCAGGATGTTCGCGGACGCTCTTCCTGCAGGAATCCGAAAGGGAGGAGCAAATAAGAATGAGACGAGCAGAAATATTATCGGGGATGAGGAAGGATAGTGTCCTCGCCGGCCCAATTATTGGAATTATTGTGATAACATAAATTATTTAATTAAATAAATTACCAAACAACGACATAACTTATACTTTTAGAACGTGCTCAACTTTTTTTCTCCTTTAGACAGGATTTTCTCCAAGAAATTGCGAATATGACTATCCAGAGGACTGGATCAGAAGTTAGTTGATACTGTACAAGCTAGTCCTAAAGCCTGTCTGGACTTATGGTGCGCAACTGTGGGGGTGCACGGCCCAGAGCAACCGTGACATTATTCAGCGCTTTCAGAATAAAATCCTACAAAGTTGAGTAGATGCATACACATATTTTAGAAATGACAGACTTCATTAAGAACTGCAGATCTGTCAATGAGGTCATTCGAAGCCAAGCCATGCATCACCTCTTGAGGCTACAAGATCATGTAAATGAGGACGTCGTCCAGCTTCTCAACATAGAGGATCTGCTGAGACTCCAGGAATTTCGTGAAACTCCAGGACGCAGTAAGTGCAAATGAAGAGTTCCGAGTGCCCGGGAAAAATTTGAGAGGTCCTAACACCGAAGTTGGCAGCAGCCCTTGAGAAGAACCCAGGCTGCATAGCTGCCGTCAACCTCGGCAAAATTCATAAGTTCGAACTTCCTTTTCGCCTAACGATATTGCTATATTGCTGCTATGAATTATCTTCCTATCGTCCCAGTCGATTTTCAGCGTTGACGACTCTTCTTTCAGATAAAAGACGGACTCTTAACAACTGAGCATCTTGACCAGCACACGACAGTTCAATTTAATACAGTTCATTTTGATGAGACTTATTTTGATTAAACGATGTGAATAAAGACTTGAATACCTGAGCAGTACCTACATTGACTGGCTACATCTACCTTACTCATAAACGACAGAGTTAATGATTTTCTAAACAATTACGGATGATTTGCTTATTTTTGAGCAATTTAAGGGTCTTTTGCATATAGAAAACCACGTTTTTTGACATAAGAACCCACGTTTCCGCACTTTAAAACCACTTTCTTCTCTTTTGACCGCATTTTCGGATTCAGCGTGAAATTTCCTTTCCGACCAATGTACCTTCATAATCATAAACGAACCCCTGACGACCGCAATTGCAGCTCAAACATTGAAAATTTAAAAAATCTAGTTTCTGAATTACTTTTATTTTTACTGCACGTCCAAAAAACGTGCTAGAACTTATCAAACCTCCAGAAAATTTGGAAATTTAATCAGCTTTCTACTGGTATGGCCAACTTTGCGATTCCGCGTCGATGTCATGTAGAAATTCCAGTTTGAAGGCGAAAAAACGTTAGGCACCTTCCGGTCTTAAAAGGAGGATATTCATGTTTCCTCTTGCCATGAGTCTGTAGGTAAACTACCATTCGCAATGTTTCAAGACTAGTTCAAGCGCGAAATCGAGTTGAGTCGACAAAACGTCATGAAAGTGTTCAGTTACGTTAAAATCGTGAGAGGCATCACAAATGAGGAATACGCGGACTTTTCCTAAGGACGAGGATCATAGAGGCAGCCGCAACATTACGAGATAGTCTAACGCACGATATAACAGTTAGAGCCATGCGGAAAAGAACGAGAGCCTGCATAAGAAACAATGGTGGTCATTTTGAGAACACATTTTGAGCGCGACTTCTTTTAATTTTACTAGTCTGATTTAAACTTTACTAGTCTGAATAATAGAAACGTTTTTCGATCATTTTTCTGTAAAGTAGTAGGTATCACTTTATTTTTGTAACCTACCTATTTTGCGGATTTAATCATTTTTCCAATTCATACCGCGAACTGTTTCTTTTATCCCTGGGATTCCTCGATTGCTGTTTGAAAACGCTGCAAATTCTTTCACTGGGGTTTATTATTCAATCGGCTTGCGTTCATGATTTGAATTTCTACTAAGCTTTGGAGTGTCCCTGTGTCACAGGTGATAGAGAGATTATTGAATTTCAGAAGATATTTGCATAGAGCACGTACGTTTCAAAATTTTTTTTCCTATTTGGAAAAAAAAAAAAAAAAGTTGGTTTGGGTGGACAATTTGCCTCAGTTGAAAAAGAAACGAAAATATCGCATTTGAATCCCTCGCAAAAACTCTCATCGTTAATTTTTTTGTACATTGAATATTTAACGTTTTTTTAGGGTTGTGATCTATTGGGCTAGGGACATCCGGTGTATGAAATCGAAAGTTAATTCTGTTTGTACCAAAATTAGTCTCAGAGCTTCAGAGGGTAGAGTTGATGGATTTTCCCTAATGAATAATGAGCAATCCACGTTTTTCAGAATCGGTGAGGCACGACTGTGTCAACTCAAATCGGATGACGACAAAGAGTCCAAAGTATTAACCACATTTGTAGAAGGGAATTCTTTTGGTAGATCACAGTGTGTCCGCAATGCAGGTGTGTCGGGAAAGTACCTCGTAATGATTCACATGGATGACTCATTCTGGTCGCCCGGTGGACGATCCTCTTTGTTCCCCCTGGTGACCTCAACGAGGAAAATGGGAAACTATTACGACGAAATTAAACTGGAATAGGGAAAGGCGTTTAGTTTAATTGAGCCGATCACTCAACCTCAACCTTCGGGGAACCAAAGGATTCGAGCAGGACTCATCCAGGAAAGCTGTCCCGAATTATTCTCTTGAGGAATAAATTGCGGGAAGAATATTCTGGGTATCTACCGGTCAAAAGGAAGCCAACCTTCCTCTGTTCAGAATGTGAATCTGACGGTGTTTGAACATGTCCAAAATCACTTAGCAAATTGCGATGATCGTATCAGCTATTATAATTGCAATTCATTATTAGAGCAGGAATTATGCTGCAAAACATCGAATTGCAATATGCAACAAGTAGAAATACAGGGTTCGTCACGATTTTTTTTTTTTATGTTAATCTGCATCACTTTTGGTTTTCTATTGCATATTAAGGGCGATGTTTTGCAAATAATTCCTGATCTAATAATGACATTGCAATTATAATAGCTGATACGATCATCGCAATTTGCTAAGTGATTTTGGCCATGTTCAAACACGATCAGATTCACATTCAGGTTGGCTTCCTTTTGACCGGTAGATACCCAGAATATTCTTCCCGCAATTTATTCCTCAAGAGAATATTTCGGGAGAGCTTTCCTGGATGAGTCCTGCTCGAATCCTTTGGTTCCCCGAAGGTTGAGGTTGAGTGATCGGCTCAATTAAACTAAACACCTTTCCCTATTCCAGTTTAATTTCGTCGTAATAGTTTCCCATTTTCCTCGTTGAGGTCACAAAGGGGAACAAAGAGGATCGTTCATCGGGCGACCAGAATGAGTCATCCATGTGAATCATAACGAGGTACCTTCCCGACACACCTGCATTACTGACATACTGTGATCTACCAAAAGAATTCCCTTTTACAAATGTGGTTAATAACTTGGACTCTTTGTCGTCATCCGATTTGAGTTGACACAATCGCGGCTAATCGATTCTGAAAAACGTGGATTGCTCATTTTTCATTAGGGAAAATCCATCAACTCTACCCTCTGAAGCTCTGAGACTAATTTTGGTACAAACAGCATTAATTTTCGATTTCATACAACGAATGTCCCTAGCCCAATAGATCACCCCCCTAAAGTCGTTAAATACTCAATGTACAAAAACGGGATCAACGGTGCTCTCTACATTGTTTTTACGAGGGATTCAAATGCGATATTTTCTATCTTTTTCAACTGAGGTACATAAATTGTCCTAACCAACACTAACTTTTTTTTTTTTTTCAAATAGGAATCCCCTTTTTTATTGCAGATTCGGATTCTACAAAAAATTTATGAAAATTTGACCCCTCGACCAACTTTTGGTTTATTATTCAATAATAAACCATTACAATCGATTTATTCTTGAATAAAAAAAAATCGATTAACCCCCTGAAAATTTCATGGTTTACTTTTAGAAGGGTGTAGAATCCAAATCTGCAATAACAATTTCTCCGTCCGTCACGCTTTTACGTCGTACGCCGTACGCACTATTTCTCCCAAACGGGTGGAGCAAAAGATCTGAAATTTTCAGGAAAAATCCATGTTGATCCGGCGACGCCCCAATTATTGAGCCAGCTCTCTCACTTAATTTAAAGCCCTTTAAGGGATGTCAAAGTTTTTTAAAAATTCCCTAAAAATCTCAAAAAAAAAAAGTCAAGGCGGCCTAAATTTGTACTCTTTTTGAAGAACACTCCACGAGGAATCGAATGAGCCCATCCCCAGGTCCGTAGGTCAAACCGTTCCCGATCTTTGGCCCGATTTATGGTGCCAACATTCGCGTTATTTTGGTTAATTATTGTTTTTGTGTTGATTTCAGTAACCTAGTGACGTAGTGATGTAGTAATGTGGATACTGGAGTAAACTCCTAAAAGGCTTTTTAGCCGATACACGGGTTGAAGCATTCTGATAACCATTTAAGAAAAAAAAAAAAAAGCTGCAAATTCTTTCACTGGGGTTTATTATTCAATTGGCTTGCGTTCATGATTTGAATTTCTACTAAGCTTTGGAGTGTGCGTGTTTCACAGGTGATAGAGCGATTATTGAATTTCAGGAGATATGCATTGAACACGTAAATCTGTTCTCAACCAAAATACCTATTTGGCTTGATCAGTTGATCATATTTGTGTGCCTCCTGAAATTTCCTCCTGTGTGGCGGAAAGAAACGTAACTATGCTCAGGCCAGATCTAAGCGATCGTAAGTTTTAACGGACACGTTTTCGGGTTACGATTCTTCGAACCCACACAAACTTTCAACGGGGAAATACTCGGAAGAATTTCGATCAAGAGATTGTTTTCCTTGTAGCCAACTTGATCCCGTGACTCACCGGTAGGAGCCCAATTGGTCACTGAGGAAGAGACGAGAAAGTCCCCCGTTTTACCTTGTACGAGCACCTACACCAACCCGCTAACAACCCGGCGAGGAAAACCGCAAGAATTTAGCGCTCTTCGCTGAAGTGACGG
Source organism: Creontiades dilutus (assembly GCA_031894815.1). Classification (NCBI taxonomy): domain Eukaryota; kingdom Metazoa; phylum Arthropoda; class Insecta; order Hemiptera; family Miridae; genus Creontiades; species Creontiades dilutus. The sequence continues at coordinate 1,195,192 of JAVIWC010005620.1, forward strand.
GAATCGCGTAGTATACGTAGAAATCTGCGGTAGTATTCTTCATACCACGCGTATTGCCCATTATTCATGACTCCCACCTACATTCGTGATCTGAATTACAAATTCCCACGCGAAGCTGCACGTAAATTGTTATTACAAAGGAATTACTACTTAGATTTACAAACTATTAGATGAATAATTACGTACGGCTGCAGTGTTGGGCATTTTACATTTAAAATCAAGGTTGTTGACTCTTATTTTCATAAGCTGATTTTAGGTTATTATTGCTTTCAAGTTTACAGGTGGGTTCCAGTTACATTGTTTTCACTTTCATGAGGCTAAAAATAATTGTTCGTTAAAAATCATGATCTCAACTCTCATTTGGGTTTATAATTGCCAATAACAAGATTTTGTAATCGTGTTGCAAAGAAGGTTTTACCCAATCAAACATTGTCACTTCAAGTTTCAAGGTGTGTGGATTCCAAATGTGCAATGTCCATAAAAGGGATTAGAATTTATGCAAAAAAACTGTTCTTTCGCACATGGACTCCATTATAGGTCTAGCTTTGCATGCATAAATGCTAAGGGTCAATAACTGCTCAAAAACGTGTTTTTTTAATTGACAAAGGCAAGTGGGGTGTCATTTCCAATTACTTTTGGACACCGAATTGATTGAGATGAGGCCCTGATCAGCCCGAGCACATCTGACTTAGAAAACTGCATTTTTTAGGGTAAAATCTTGAAAACGAGTGTAAATTCCTATTGTTTCTAAATTCTAATTTTGGTTTATTATTCATTAATAAACCATTGTAATCGCTCTTGAAAAAAAAATGATAACCCCCCTGAAAATTTCATGGTTTACGTTTCAAAGGGTGCAGAATCCAAATCTGCAATAAAAAATTTTCCGTCCGTACGCCGTACGCAAGATTTCTCCCAAACGGCTGGAGCAAAATATCTGAAATTTTCATGAAAAATCCATGTTGGTCCGACAACGCCCCATTTCTTTAGCCAGCTCTCTCACTTAGTTTAAAATGCCCTTTAAGGGTTGTCAAAGTTTTGTAAAATCCCTAGAAACCTCAAAACTAGTCGAATCGGCCTAAATATTTTCCTATTTGAAGAACATACCATTAGGAATCGAATGAGCCCTTCCCCACGTCCGTAGCTCAAACCATTCCCGATGTATGGCCCGATTTATGGTGCCAACGTTTGCATCCACATTCACTACATCACTAAATTACTGCAAGCAAAACAAAAACAACAGCTTTTGTTTTTTTTTTTCGATCGCAGTAACCTAGTGATGTAGTGAATGTGGATGCTGGAGTGAACTCCTAAAAGGGTTTATAGCCGATACACGGGTTGAAGCATTCTGATATGCATGCTCCGTCTTACGAAATTTAAAATTTTCAAATAGAATATTTTTCCATTGTAATCGCTCTTGAAAAAAACGCTGCAAATTCTTTCACTGGGGTTTATTATTCAATGATTCATGATTTGAATTTCTACTAAGCTTTGGACTGTGCGTGTTTCACAGGTGATAGAGCGATTATTGAATTTCAGGAGATATGCATAGAGCACTTAAGTCGGTTCTCAACCAAAATACCTGTTTGGATTGATCAGTTGATCATATTTGTGTGCCTCCTGAAATTCAATAAATTTTTGTAAATGTTTTCGTTTACAACAAAGCAGTCAAGAAAATTTGTGGAGTGCTGGCGGGAAGACATTGTGTTATAATTTGCAGCGTTCTAAAATTGCGATCATTCTGAATAATTTCCATGTCTGTATTTTCGTAGATCCTTATAATAATCCTTATAATAACCTTCATCCCCACCGTTTTCACCCAACTTTGATGGAATATGCTACCCAGTAAATAATCCCCCATAGATTTCAAAAATTAAAATAAGGCTCATTAACAGACTCAAATAGGTTTACAAAGCAGTGAGCATGATCAGGGACGTAACTAGGGGGGGGGGGGGGGACTGCCCCGGGCGCCAAAGTTAGAGGAGCGCCAAATAGGCAAAAAAGTGACAGCTTACCAAGTTCTTTTAAATATTATGACCGTTCGGAGTAAATTTGAAAATATTTACTAAAAGGAAAAATAATATAAATAAGGAATGCAATAGGCCTACGAGAAAGGACAAAGGATATAGAAAACGTATACTTCGCGAGGCGAGAACTAGCCTTGAGCGGCCGTATGCAGGGTAGTTTACGAGGCGAGTCTACTCCATTCGAACTTTTCGTTTATATTTGCCAAAACGGCTCCATGATGCCTATCCCAGTATAACCACAGCTTTGAGAATTTTTCTTACAATACCCGTGTATGTAGCATCGAATCAAAGAAGTTTTAGAAAACTGAGGATAATAAAAAGCTACATCAGGAGCTTGACAGGACAACAACGACTAAGCAACTTGGCCATCATATCAATAGAGCACAAAATAGCTTCAGCACTCTTTTGATGGTATCATTAAAACATTTGCAGCAAAAAAAGCCCGACAATTTAATTTTAAAGTTTGTTTGGGGCTTCCATTTCGTACAAAAATGTATTTATCATCTATTAGTTTGTTAAATTTAATAAAAATTATATGGTATTTTACATTGAGCACTTACTTACCAAACCTTCCTCCTTTTAGTAAAAGAGTTTATACATTGTGAATAAATCAAATTAATTATATTTATATTTTGGTTCATTGGTATATTAAGATGGTATGAGTCATGAGATATCGGGTCTATAGGGGGGGGGGGGGGGGGGGCAAATTTATTTTTTGGCCCGGGTGAAATACGGGCTGGTTACGTCCCTGAGCATGCTGCAGTGAGTATCATTATATTATCTTGGCGTACAAATTAATATGTTTTTAAGGTTTCCTTCAGAGTTGTTTCCAGAAAGCTTTAAACTCTAAAACCATTATGGAAGTTTTAAGTATCTTTTTAGATGGAAATCAACTTCTTTTCACAGTTCCCCATTATATTTGGCCTAGTGTAATGTGCACTCGATGTTCTTGTTTTCGGTTGCTGTTGGATTTCATTGCACTACATCTTGCAATTTTTCATGTACAATAAAGTTAAAAATGATCCTTTTTATATGTTGATTCAATGCCTTCCCCATCCTTAATGTTTTTGGAGCATTAGCCATATGGTATTCAAGACTTGCTTCCTTATCATGGCGGAAGATGATTCTGCTTTGCTGCCTGAAGTGCATTTTACTGTGACGAAAAACATGGTATTGGAGTTTATAATTTCCTGATATATAGCAATGAAGCAATGGAATGAATATACCTACAAGAGAGATATCCTTCAAGCAAAAAAAAGGCTTTCACAAAGCTGGGCTGGGGTAAATATTTCACTTCTAAGGGTCAATGTTTAAACGTTATTGCCTATTTCCTCTATGGGAGCAGTGCGAGGGAAAGAGCCATCTGGGTGTTCTTTATTAGAGAATGAGGATCCATAACAGCAATCTACTACCATGTAACAAGGAGGAGATGGAATGAGTAGTTGCCCCTTCAAAGAGCTGAGGCGATAAGCCTGCAGCACCCAGAGGATATCCCTGAGGCTAAAAGGCCTCCAATTTGTGCTCATGTGTAGCAGGTGTACGAATCAAGAGGTGGGAAATACCCATATCCATCACAGATAACAGTCTTGCTCGAGATTCTGAAAAATGAGGGTTTAGGTATTGAAACAATTTTTCAAGTTCAGTTTTGGTCTTCACCCCTATTTGGTTCCCAAGTTATTCAAATGGCAAAACCGTAGGTAGACAATCCGGTCTATTTGGAGGGAATCCAGAATATATAATACCAACTGCAATGTCTTACAAATAGGAGCTCACAATTACCTTTGAACCGCCATCTGTGAAAAGGTGACTCGCCCTCTTAGCTGCAAAACAATTAAAGCTGGAGGTGTCAAATTCTATGATATAATTTTTAAATTCGTGCTAGAAGCAATTTTATTAATTTAAGTTTCAATTTCTGATCGTTTCTGTTGGTTGAGTTAAATCTTAGTTGAGGCTGTTGATTGGTATATATTTCGAAGACATTAAAGAATGCCTACATACACTTCCCTAAACTTATTAGTAAGGTAATGGATTTCGTGGAATTGATTGGAACTTCTCATACTGCTTTCTGAAGATTAAAGTTCATTTTAAATGAAATCATTTTGAGAAACCACGAGTGAGGACAATCTTCCTCCATGAATAGTAATATTCCACAACTCTACTACCGGCACTACATGAGGCTTACTCAGGGCAGATATAACATTGACAGAGAAGGTTAACTGATAAGGCTTATCATTTTTTGTCATCAAACAAACTTGTTTTCTCGGACCTCATCCCAATTTGTTGTTTTTAAGTTTTTGAACCTACACCTACCTGCACTCGTCCCTATCGGGGATCGCTCGTTGACCTCAACAGTTCACCGTCAATCCGTCAAAATTATTTTCGAAGAGATGTTTTCCGACGAGTCGGAGGAGGAACCGGAAGAAGTGGATGTGTACAAGAAAAAGTACCACCTGCTCCAAGTTAGATGTGAAGTTATCAAACAAGTAAGTACAAACCTTGTTAATCAGTTAACAGAAATGCAATATTCGTGTAAGTAACTTAGTTTGTATTCAATACGTTCAAAATGCGTTTTTGTGCGATGGGATTCATCCAAACTTCACTTCCAGGATAACGAACGTTTGGTCAACAGGATCCACCACATCAAGAGGATGCTGAAAAGAGGTCGAAAAGAAAGAAAGTAAGATGTTCTAAATTCACAATATTAAGATGTTTTCTAGATGAAATATTAAAGTTGATACTGATTGACATTGAAATTGCAAACTGCGTGGATTCCCAAAGGGCTGCTCAATAATTTGCGATAAATTGTCAACTCTTGACAAATTAAATGTTTACCGTCTTTTTAATCCTCGAAATAACTACAACAGTAGGAGTTCGGAGAATCAAACAGTTTGGAGGGAAGAATAGATAGCAGTACTGTGTGATGTTATGATTATTGCATTAACTGTTATGTATGTGGTTACGATGAAATCAGTGATAAGAATTTTCATGAATTAATTTGATTATTCAGTGTCTACCATTATTGATTTATATTATTGAATGTCTCGGCTAACGAAGGCCTACTGAGGTTTGAAACGTTCCCATGCATTGTATGCAGCTACCAGGGATTTCCTACCTTGGTAGCTTGTGGTTGGGAGTCTTGGTTACAGTTTGGGTTTCCAATTACGGCGTGGAGCACATTCAATACTTTGATAGGTCACAGGGTAAATGCACTCTCCTGGTTGATATATCATATATGAGAACCACCCAAGACAATGAATACACAATGTGTCCACAAATTACGGACCTTCCACAGTGAAATTCAAGAAAACGAAAAAACTCATAATGGAATCCGAGGAATCTTGTACAAGTTGTGTTGATGATAGGAAGCATGGGTTCACATGCCATTGATAAAATCCAATCAATAGGGGATGACGCGTGGAAGGGATGGAGGAGAATACTCCTGACGAGATGCACACGCCAACAACTGGCACGTTTCCCGCACGCTTCACTCGCAATGAGCTGTTTCGGTTCACGACGCCAGCCATGAACTGAACTGCGCCAAGACAATGAATACACAATGCCCTGAATACACAATACCTTCCAAAACTGCCTGTCTGGAAGATCCATACACTCATAATGGAATCTAGGAATCTATGTACAAGGTTGTGTTGATGTATAACTGTACGGTTACAAGCCAGACGTTATGAGGAAGAAAGTTTCCTGAATGGTCTCATTTATTAGCCACAGTAGTTTTGGGATGGCTACCTTCTCCCAGAGCATCTCTCTAGTATTGGAAAAGATATGATGGTATTCTGCTGAGTTATCCAAATTTCACCAGTTCTACAGTTGCTATAGTTGCTTCAGTTGGATGGTGGAAATCGAACGTTGAAAAGTCCTTCTTAGCCTGACTGTAAAAATCACCTTTTCTGGGGTAGAAATTTCACTTCCTCACTTTGAAACACATCACAATGAAGACCTCAATTGATTTGGGCTCTTTCTGGAGAGCAACTAATTCAAGTAGAGGCAGCTGCTTTTTTACTTCAGGTAGACGGTAGGTGGAACTGGTTGGGGTAACCGAGCGGTTTACGTGGTGACCAGGTCTTGGATCTTTCTCTATGAGTTGGAATTCTTCCCACTTGGTAACCACAACCGTTGACCAGTACAGCTGGTTACATACATGAGCATCCATATGTACAGCTGGGACGTTTCTATTCTACTTTGTAGCTTTCCGAGATCCAAAGAGACTGAAGGATAATTTGGAACAGCATCTATCATCGTCCAGAAAAGGACACAGTGGTTGTTGTGCCCTGCCAACATCAGACTGCAGCAAGTTCAATAAATGTTGTTCCTTAATAACAATATCAAAAGAAAGAGTAAAATTATTAATTCGTGCTAACTTAAAGAATAAAATTATAGCGATGTTCATTCAGAAAAATTCATGATTGTACGCCGGTGGATAATCCACTTACAGGCAAAATAGGTTACATTATGGGTGCTTATCTGATGGTTTATTATTGTAATCTCAAATACTACCAAGTTCAAGTTAGTAAAATGGCTCTAAATCTCTTTGAAGATATGTCCAAGACCATTCAGCTTGATAGAATAACGTAATTAACTACTGATGCTATTTCGTTGTGCTTGGGACTTTATTTATGGGAAATTTATGGATATACTGGCTAGAGTTAGCAGGAATGCTAACAAGGAATGCTAAGGAAGGCCAGACAATTATATACCTGAATTACCTTCTTCTTGTTTGGGATATTTTCATATTATAAAAGGGCCTCCTTTCTGGACTTACCAACTTCAGAGTTATCTGTTAGCATATCCTCTCTTCTGTGGCCTTTCCCCCTACGCATACAGTGATTTATAAAGAAATGGTATCTTGTAGATTTCTGATGGACCGACTGGACATGCATGGAGACAACTGGAGAAACGTTCCCCTTCCCATAAAATTAACAGATCCCTCGAAAGACCCGGTGCTCCAATCGGCCAAGCAGCCTATATCGAAAACGTCAGTCAAGGTATGCATTTTCAGTATCCCCATTATCCTTGTTGATTCAACAATTATCTCCGCTTGTTTTCAGAAAAAGGATTTCCATGTGAATCTAATTAGAGTATATAATGATTTACTAGTGATTTATGGATACAGGTTGGTATAATCAGGTTGTCTCTATTTTACTTTGACTTTGCAGAGCCCAAGTAACGATAAAAGTGGCAAAAAGGGCCCCAGCAATGTCAAACGGAAAGGGCACAAGATCGACAAAAACGCTCCAAAGCGGCCGGCCAATCCGTATTTCCAGTTCTGCCAGGAACAGAGGAATTCGGCTATTGAAGAGATGGCTTCCGGGGGGCAAACCGACCCTTCGAAAGTGGAAGTTACGAAACACCTGGCCAATAAATGGAATGCATTAACTCAAGACGATAAGAAAGTAAGTGATATCAAGAGGGAGTTAGTAACTGAATGCTGACGATCTCTAATATCTGCGGTAACCGTTATGGATGAACAACTAGTTACCACAGATTGATACTTGAAAGAATCTACCTCAACAGGAATGTTTCTGATAGCGAACTTAAGAACCCCTAAAATTATTGATTCTACATTTCTTGGAAACTATAGTTTTTGTCAGAACACTTTACGCAGTTTAGTTTTGCACCAAAAAAACTGGCTCAATTTAGTCAAACGCGGTTTGCTTTATTGAACTCCGTACATCAACCCATTTTGATTGATGATGTTAACACATGTTAACTTTTAAAAAAGTTACTTTCTGGCGTCTGTACGTTTATGAGGTATTGAATCCTAATCTGATCTCTGTTTCTCCCGGTCAGATCCAAATTTTAAAGTTATTGACTATTTTTCGTTTTTTGGACCTCTTCCGTCTACAAAATCGCAGATAAACCGTACAGTTCCTAATAATTCAACGAAAATTCTCTTCTTTCTTGAAATGTATTGTTGGTTTTGAATATATGCATGACTTAGGATCTAAAACCAAAGAAATAAGTGATTTTGCATAAAAAGTCACGTAGGCTCTTGATAAACTGAGCGCAGCAGAACATTCAACCCGCCAGTGATTGTGCTTAATGCATGTTGTCTCACCGTGAACCATATTTGTCGAATTTTTAATTAATTGATGGAAATTCAACTTGAGCTACTACCTACGAGCAGAAAAGTATTTCACAGTCAGAATATAGCAAGTACTAACTAAAGTTGGATTGCTTCGGCAACAGCCAGAATCCACAAGATCAATATTTGGCTTTACCAGCATCTATCCGTTGGCAAGTTAAAAGTGCAGACTGAGAAGCCACAAGTCAGCAGAAGGTTTCGCAGTTTGACTGATGCCCACAGCCTTTACAATTATAGTCCAAATCGCGCCTAATGTGAAACAACAGTTAGAATAGGTTGCCATCATTAGTTTAAAAACATTTTCAGCCAGAGAAGCAAACAAGCTGAAGGTTCGAAGGGGGTCACACACGTGAAATTGAGGTTTTTCCAAATGTCAAGGTTATGTGATAGGTTATAAACAGCGGCGTTTTACATGACAGTGCAATCTTCTGTCTGTCCACAGTGCAAGTGCAGTCGAACGACTGTTCTTGAAGAGCATTAGTTGGTACGACCTGCAGGACCTTTTGGCATGATGGAACAGCAACAACTTTACTCTCCTTTGTTGCACATACAGCTGTAACTGTAACCACTGGCCCTCAATATTCCTATCACATAGTGAATTCAGTAGAGGAATAGAGCTGTTTTAGCCAATAAGCATCATGGGACAACTCAACATGTTGACACTTAGCTCTCATGTGGCTTCTTCAAGGAAGACGTTTTTGACCACATTTTGGTCATCATTACTCTTCTACTTCTCCTGAGTGAAATAAAATTGCCTCCTTCCCTCATCAGTTGTAACATCCTATCTCGTAAAAAGGAGGGCTAGTGGCACATTTCAAGAAAACTGCTTCGAATGTAATACATTCAGACGTAGTGAAGCATTTTGATGTTTGTGGAGGGGATGTTGTGTTGGAGTGAAGTGTTATGGAGTGACGTTGGCATCCTTGTCCTCTCCTCCTAGTTATTATCACATGATTGTGTCATGCAAGAAATATATTGCCTAATGGCGAATAATTTCTGCGTTTTTCGATACCCGCGTTATAAACGCTGACGCAGTCTCTTATCCTCCATGGACTGGCCTACCATCTTGATAGCCAAACACGCAAAATACGACAGAGTCGCTGAAGACCTGAGAGGGTCTTTCACGCCACTCGTCACTTCATGCGATGGCGCATTACATAAAGAGTATGAAGCCTTTCTCAAAAACGTTCCCTTACGCCTTTCCAACAAATGGTCTAAATCCTACTCCCTGGTGATGATGTGGGCACGAGTGAAAACTCAGTTCTCAGTTCACCGAGCAGTTTCCATGATTTGAATTGTTGGCATATTATCAAATTGAAAATTTTGGCAAAGTAATTTGAACCTTTGGCACAAATAAATTTTAATATTTTTGGCATCTTAATTTCAACTTTTGGCGACTCAATTTCAACTTTCGGCATACCAATTCGAGCTTTTGGCATATCAATTTAAACTTTTCACAACCCCAACTATTCCAACATTCCACCCCATATAATGATCAATAAATGTTTTTTCTCTCCAAAAAAAATGGCGAATAAAGTGACGGTAATTCATATTTTGTTTTGATTAGAATGGACTAGTTGCCCCTTAGCTTGCAACATCCAGAGTCAACACCCAAATACTCCTTTAGCTAAAAAGAACTACAAATTTATGCTTAGGCTTACCAGTTTCAAGGAATGGGATGGGTGAACTGCCCAAATCCATCACATTTCCTGGGTTTCAAAAATCACGGTTAGGTGGGGGGCTTGAATAGAGAATAAGGATAGCATCTGGCAGGGAAGGGCACAGAATATGTAATTTTTGAGGGATCATGTTTAAAGGGTATCGCGCACATTATCTATGGTGGCAGCCAAAAGTAGAGAGTGAGTGGCTCTGCTACCATATAACAAGGAGGTGATGAACACAGACTGGTTGCACCTTTGAAGGGCTGAAGTGATAGGCCCGCAACACCCAAAGGAAAGTCCTAAGCTAAGAAGCTTCATGTTAATGCTCAGACGTGGCAGTTTCAAGAAATTTGAAGGGAGAACTATACGTATCAATCACATGTTCACTGAGTGCCCAGGTTATCAAGAGATTTACTGGCTTCTACCTACGTAACGTTCTACGTCTTTCGTTCAGAAAAGTTTGCCTTCTTTTTCAGATCTACTACGACATGTACGAAAAGTCTAAAGAACGCTATGCAGTTGACATGCAAGTGTACACGCTGAACAAGAAAAACGCGGATGCTGCTGCCGCAGCAGCCGGCGACGTAATTCTTTGATCGATTTCCACATCTATTGGATCACAACTATGAGGTACTTGCAAATTACAAAATATCAGATGTAGAAAAAACTTGTTGTTTTATTCTGACGAAAATACAACATATATCTAGGTACTTCAAGTGATTACTGTATGCAACATTTGTCATGGCCCGTAAACCGTATCAATAAACGACATTATCGCTGAAGCTTCTGAGTCTTATTTTTAAAATATCCTCCAAACTAAGCTCTGAATTTGTCCTTGTCCTCTCTGACCAGTTTCATAGCGCTAACGGGATCCTTTGCGTTGTACCTTTTCATGACGCTTTCTTCAGTTACCCGCATAAATGGATTGTAAAGCTTTTCTTCTCCTGGAAATTCAAGATATATTTTGAAAAAGCTACCTATTTAACTTGACATTTAAAAAATGAATTTGAACAAAATGTACATGTTGTAAAAAACTAGGTATGTGATGTTTATGAAAAACATTTATAGAGGGACTTCACCTGAGAACCTGCCACAGGCTAGGAACAGATTCTAGAACTCATTTCTGACCAAAAGTATTTCATAGAAATTGTTTTTTGGAGACTTCTTTTTCAAGTTATTTCAATTCTAAGATTTTTTTCTTGTTTTCGATCTTAAATCACTTAAACGGACATAACTCCCTTATGTACTTAAGAAAATTCAATTTTGGTTATATCGTTGGAAAAATGAGAAATATGACGACCCCATTATCCAGACTGGACATGTCCACAGCGTGGACAATCAATAGCTAATCCACTAATAAATAAATAGCCTCCACTGGAAGAAGAAACCCAGACGATTGACGAAAGCGTGGAGTCAATGATCATTGTCAGTTCTCCGCCTGATGCAAAACCCCAGCCTGTGCCCCCTCCAAGCTTGCAAAGCGAGAAAAATGATGCTATTCCCCCTTAAATTCAATTTAAATTGATTCACGATGAACCAGAACTATAAACCAGTAACCAAAGCCATTGAATGAACGAAACATGCAACCAACTCCAAAATCAGACTAACGACTGTAACTAACATTTCAAGAACTAACTAACACTCAGACTAACATTTTAAGAAGAAATGAAGAAAAATGTTGGTAAGTTGTCATGCTATAATTACAACCTAAGAGCTTGGTGTCCCTATCAATCCTTTGAACTGTGAGGCACTTGATCTCCTCGGTGGGACCCCTTCTGGGTTCCACAGGTTAACACCCTGTATTTATAACAAAAATATGGATGTATACATTTTTTAAAATCAATGGTTACCCCATTCTGATGATTTTGACTGTAAATCATGTTGTACTGTAGCATTTCATTTTTTTTTGTTTCTCCTCATTACTGATGTTTTTCTGCATTAACCACGCATTTTCACCCTTCCATCGTGAAATTCAAAAATATAATTGAAATTTCGTAGCTAAAGAGAGTATACCACTCTACAGAATACCCACCGATAGTTGATGGCACAGTCGGCAAGTTGCTGGACCTCATTTCTTCTGCCCAAGTGAGCTTGTCTTGAATCGCAAGATTGTCGGGTTCAACAGTCTCGGCAAATTTCAGATTTGAACAAGTGTACTCATGACCGCAGTAAACTTTCTGCAAATTATACACTTTCTCTAATATTACAGATATATGATATTGTACGATAGTATTAAAGAAAGAAGTGAGTAAATGTTTAACATGTGCTTAGGCATCCAATTCAATGATATAAAATTATTTAAATGTATGAAATGTACATGACACGGCCTCTCCTAGTATGTTCTCATGGAGATGGAAGCAATTTTGAAAGGTACACCTCTTACTTTGTTAGTTTAGGTGTGTTAAACTTGCGTAGTGCCAACTTTAAAAAAAAATAATACTAACTACTTTTTTTGCAAATTTAGAATCTATATAAATAATTAGAAAACCCTAAACGTAGTAAAGAGCGTGAAAAAAAGGCTCAAAATACCTTCAAAAGTTAATGTTATGCTCATTTTTTGTTATGGCACTTGGTTTTGTATTCAAATTATGGGTCTTTTTCCATGAAATTTAATTTAATTGGTGCTTAAAGTACTGCTAAAAGTTTTACATACATTAAGAGCATACTCGCAAAATGGGCATGTTTGAAATCTGCACAAAACATTAGTGGAGAATCTTTCCATCTTCACTATGGAGTTAGAGTGTTGAGTGGGCCACAAGATGCATAATATGTGAGAAGGTTATCTAACCCCTAGAAGAATCTGATTTTTTATGCTTGGTTTTACTATGTAGACCTCAAGGTGAAATTTCCCTGGCCTGGCTGTGGCTCACGATTTTGTCCTATTCAGCGGACAGCTAAGCCACGGTATGAAAAAGAGTTTCCTCCAAGGAGTGTAGTGGTGGCCAGAGGCCACGTACCTAGGCTCCTGCTTCAGTTTCACAATCATTTCAAGCATGGATATTGTTGGAGGCCTTTCATAGGCAGGGGAGGAACTATAGATTAAGAATAGGGAGCCTCACGCATCCATATTCTCAACCAGGGTAGAAGAGAGATTCTTCAGTATTCCCGTCAACTGCCACTGAAGAAATACATGAGAACCAGTTCAAACGTTCTTTTGGCTGAACTTCAAGCAATTCAACTACATCTTTCGGTCAGAGAATACCTCACTAAATCTGGTACAGCTGGTTCAGAATAGAGAACCTTGGTGCGGGTTTGCATATCCTAGCCAGGAAGGAGCTTGGCTAGACTGCTCCCTCGACCATTTGGGTCGCAGTTGCCGCAGCTGCCATGTAACGGTTTCCCACCCCTTGTAGCTGCTGGGACTGGCCACGATGGGGAGATGAGGTAAATCTAAAATCACTGAAGGACTGGAGAGCATCTGGTCACAAGCCGCAGCCACTAGTAACAGATGCACCAGGGAAATTCCACCTTCAGGAATAGACCCAGAAGTAGGAGACTCCGGCTCTCCCCAGTTTGAAAGTAGAATGTCTGAGTCTCATTCGAACCGTTACCTGATGCCATTTAGAATGCCACTGTGGATCAGTGGGGTGTGGTTCATTGTGCCGTTTCCTACGAAGTGTATCTGAAAAATATCGTAGCAGTGCAGCCTGTATTTAGAATCAGATTCAACCTCGCACTTCAACGAGTTGTTCCCTCTCCAAAACATAAATGAGGTGGATCACAAATTCTTGATCAACCTGGAATAACGGAAAACTTTCCCAGACAGTGACAACTCCAAAGAATACAGAGAGTTTAAGAGCAGAGGATATCCACAGCTATGGGCCTTCTGCAAGCAGCAAGCAAGAGTAAACGACGAGAAATCCCTAGCGCAAATGAAGATCGCTGATCTCATCTAAGAGCGATTAGTTGAATTGACATGAGTTGCATTTGCAGGGTCTGGGTTTGCTGGCATACAGGATGTCCCAGGCTGCTCTTACTCTGTTCTCTGGGGTTCATGATGTTCCCTGATGTAGGAAAAGCTGCAACACACCTCAATAATGATTTCCGAGTGGGAACCACTGCTTGGTGGTTGAATCCGATCCTGAATGTATACCTACTGCACCACTACGATCAATTCATTGTTTTTCACTAATGCATCGTAGGCAAAAGGCCTTATGAACCAAATCCTGTTGATCCATAGCAGCATCCCAAATGGAATCAAATAACGGTACAAAACGAGCCATCATGGATCTTTTCCCAGGACCCACCCTCTTCTTATAGTATTGTAACATTTTCACGGTTATAGGTTACATTACATAGGTATTTATCATTACTTTTATTGTAAAACACCTATCAGTTTTCAAAAAGAGCTAGAATAGAGTATGTCTCCCAAGCTATGAAATCATTTTTACTAACTGGATGATGAAATTTTATACGCCTTACTGTTTCATTTGGAAGACTTCCGAGCTTTTCAACAAGAGCCGCATACATTTGAATGGGAGTTCCTTCAAAAAATCGTCCACAACCTCCAATGAACAGAGTGTCACCTGTAAAAAGTTCTACGCTTATTTAGGGAATTCATAAGTTGGAAATCATTTTAAAACTTTTTCTTACCAACAATTTCTATATATAATGCTAAAGGTTGAGGGTTAGATTCATGTGAAGTAGGGAACATTCGCATAGAAAAGGCGGAGAGTTAACACTCATCTCTCTATGAGTCTATTCCATAGATGAAGGTTATAAACGTGAATATTACATTAGGAAAGGTAAGCAACACCGCTTGAAAAATAGGTTGCCATGGATGCTTTCAAGGGAAACTCTTGTCAGCTTTTTGTGTTTCTCAAAACCATTTATTTACAATTTGTGGCCCTGTTTACTCCTGTAGTTACTCTGCAGCAGTGACCTACGTGAAATCAGTTGAAAAACAACAGCCCCTCTTGCAGACGAGAAACTACAGTGCTGACTTTAGGAGCAAATATTGAAGCTATTCTTAAGCTCGGTCTATTTCACAAATCCAAAATGGACTGCCCCATGGGGAATACAATTTGATAAGGAGAATTCCGTACATACTGAAGCTTCAAATCAACTACTTAGCTGCTTACCTCAGTGACAAAGTCATGAATTACGCCAATTATATTTGGAGGTGAATTTAAATGAAGGTTGCGATGGAAAGGCAAAAAACAGATGACTCTCAAACTAAGAAAGAAAAATATCCTGGTCAATGGGGAGGAGGGGGGGATCAAAATTGTCTATTTGAAACAAATGTTTCGGCCCAAAAATATTGATACCTCTGACTGGGTTCGAACCCATGTCTTTAGGTTACTACTCCAACAGGTCCTGTTGGACAGGATGAGGTACGAGACCGATGTAATCAAACCTTTTGGACTGTGGGTTACATTCCTTCAACCTAACACAAACTAACCCTATAGAACCAAGTCTTAAAGCCTGTATGGCCTTAAGGAGCACAGTTGTAGTACTGCACCACTCGCCACAATCAGAAGCATATCCAGACTTATGAAAATGGAATCCCATGAAGCTAACAAATACACCACAGTACAATCAGAATAATAGATATTTGACATGATCTAGAGGTGAAAACTATTTACGAAACTATCAAGAGAATTTCCACTTCAACAAGAGCAACTAAGAGGTCATGTCAAGATGTAAGCTGTCCATTTGCTGGATATAACCATCCTACTGAGAAGAAAACCAAAGTAACTAACACAATGAATGTGAAATAATGAAATGATTAATTCATCAGTTATCAGACCTAGTCAAAACACAGTCTGTCTATCTGTCTGTGGAATGTATGTGCAGCAAATACCTGGTTGCTGAAGATACGTCATTACCAAGTGAAATACAAAATTAAAACAGATCCTCGAATCCCCAAGCCTAATACCATGGTTGGGGAAAGCTCAAGACATTCAGATTTCAATCCGCCTACCAGTAAACACGGCTCCAGATTTCCCCGGTGAATTCACATGGTAGCAGATATGGCCTCTTGTGTGGCAAGGCGTCGCGAGGCAATTGACGTCCAAACTACCAATCTTGAACTGCTCGCCGTCACAAACTTTCTTACTGATGGCTTCCACGCGGCTGTCGCCACCATACACGTCAATCTGTATTTTCTCCAACAATTTTTTGTTTCCTCCTGCGTGATCCCTGCTCGTGACAACAGTCAAGAAAACAGAATCATTGACATGATAAAATTTTGGAGGATTTCATTATAAATAAGACTCGATTTAAACTGGCTAAAGAAGGAGCTAAATTTATTTTAAGAAGGAAGACACTATGGTAAGCAAACCTAACAGTGAATGATGAAACAGCCCAAATGATGTTTAATTCAATTCATTACATTACCAAAAAATAATTTGCGTTGATACTACTGAGCAATGAGTGCATTTCATGTATTACGAAAATTAGGTTACTATGTCATACATCATAGCTTTATTCGCTGATTTTCATTCGTTCCCTTTTTAATTCTACAAAATAATATTGATTTTGGTAGGGATAGAATGTTGAATACCTTTTATATCCAGGGCAATAAGAAATCTAGTCGTATAGTAACGAACACTTACCCGTGGAAATGGGTTGTCAAAACTTTAGTCAAAGTGACTCCTTCTTCTTCAACAGCGTTGAGCACAGTCTCTGGCTCAACTGGATCAACTACAGCGGCTTCTTTGCTGACATCGTCCATAATCTACGCAATGGGAGAATATTACTTAGGGATTTACCACAAACTTCAATAATAAGCTCGTACCATCTATCACCATAGGTTCAAACATGCTCGGTTTTGTTATTGCGAGAGTCATCCCAATACAACTCAACAAAACAACTAAAAATGCAATATAAAATAAAAATAAAAATAAAAATACAATCGCCAAGGAAGAGAGGCAGCGCACGATGGCTAACTGGCAGGAGATGTGGATAGGAGAACACCGAGGAAGATGGACTGCACGCTTAATACCCTGTATCGACACATGGATGAACAGACCACAAGGGGAGGTGAACTTTTTCCTGACGCAGTTCCTCTCCGGCCATGGACTCTTCTACACCTACTTGCATAGGATGGGGAAAGTGGATGACGCAGCATGCCCGTATTGCAAGGAAGAGGATGATGACGATGAGTTCCATACTTTCTTTAAATGTGAATACTGGGCTGCCAACAGAAGTTGGCTTCAGCAGACACTGGAGCTATCACCTCAGGACATGACACCAGAATGTATCTTAAGTAAAATGCTTGAGCGTGAACAGAACTGGACCGCCGCAGCATCCTTTTCTGAAAAGATCCTGAAAATAAAGGCTGCGAAGGAACGGGAGAGGCAGAGCAGAGAGAACACGGACCGAGAGGAGTAACAAATCCCTCCCTAGAACCAGCCTGAAGTAATGTGTCAAACAGTTCCAGGCTGAGTTCCGTCGTGGGAAATGGAAGGTGAGGTTTTAGTGGGTTTGAATCCTACATAACCCAAAGCGCGGCCCCTTTCGGGTAACTTAGGAGATCCCATTTCCACCTAAGGATCTCAAAGATTTCCTCACCTGCCACAAACAAAAAAAAAAAAAAAAACATGCTCGTTGCTTTAGCTGTTATTATTAAACAAGGTCAAGTGTCTGCTGAACGGCCTTGCAAATCAAATCCTCTAAATAATTAAATTGACTCTTCATTACAGCATGATAGAATATGATTATATAATGTACAAAAAAAAAAATTTTTTTTGTCAAGATTAGTAGGTAAAGATGCGAATTGTGTTGTGCTCCAAATAATAGATGCCTGGACTGAATTTGAATTCATGCCTTTTCCTGAAAGAAGGAAAGCTCGTGTGAACGAGTTACTCGAACATAACTGATAAGTATATTCCTAAAAATCGTTTTGACTGATGAAGAACAATGTGAATTTCAGATTTGTACTAATTTTTGCAACATAGAAGCGCAAGAGAATCATGTAGTCAAAACACTCTTTTGTAGACCTGGCTGCGCAGTATGCAGGAACTTCTCTTTATATGCAGGATTTGCTTGCTTCCTTTCCATTTCAAAATAAACCTCGCCTATCATGTAAACTCTTTGGATATGAGTGATGATGATTTTTCTAAACAAAAGTGCAAGAATGAATGCAGAAATACAATTAACACTGTAAGAAATGTACTCACAAGGTACATGTAGTTGTCTCCCAGAGCTGGAAGAATTCTCACTTTCATGCCTCCCAGTTGGTGGACTTGAGATGAACTGTGGAACCCTTTGACACCGATCATACTACAACAAAACAGAAAAACAGAATGGTGGAAATTAATACTGGTAATTATTCCGTAACACTCAAAAGGAGGTAGAGACAATTCTACAGGCACTAGTTGCAACGAAGTAGGTCCTTTTGCTTTCATTTTTGAAGATTTGGTTAGCACCAACGTGTTGCTCACAAACATGTTGGGAAGCCATGAAAAACCTTCCAAACTGGAGTAGGAAAATGTCAATTTGAAATCAAGAGGCACAGATGATTGGAGGCATTTTAAATCATGTTATTTTCATATTTAACTAACATAACAATATGAACCTAAATTGAGGAGTAGATATTTTTAAAAAGAATGTTAGGGTTTAATATGGCTACCTTTTCGGGAATATTGGAGCTGGAGACTTCAGGTGGAGCTTGAAAGAAAAAGCAAGTCATTGAATTTATTTTGAAGCCAGAATGGTATGCATCCCACCATTTTCATTTTTCGGAGTTAAATTCGAAATTTAAGATTTTTTCTTCTTTTCGGTCTTATGTCATTAAAACTGTAATAACTCACTCGATTTTGGAGATTTTTCCAACGGTGTAGTCTTTGTGGTTTTTAAAAATATTTTCAATTAAGGAAACGGTAATTAACTGCATAAAAACGTGTTTTCTGTTAAAATTGAGGTTCTCCCAAAAGTCTCGACGAAAAAAGGTTGGAGGCGGGATATACGTAAATTGTCTCGCTGAATTGAATGGTGACAACCAGACCTCTCAAGTGACGATTTAAGTTAGTTTTGTCGGATGCATAAACCCGTTCGTTTGTGAACAGCGTCTACGGAATTTCTTAGCTGTCCGGCCAAAGTCAAGATAATCGAAGAGCCGAGAGAAGGCTATTGTTTGTGTTCATTTACGATTGATTGAGATGAGTTTGGATTCAAGATTTTGAAAAAAACCATCATTTCGAGCAGCAATCGCACATCTTCAATGCAATTTTAAAAAATGTTTTCAAACATGAAATAGATAGAAAATTCAACGCTCTTTCCAACGGTGTCATCGAATTTGAGCTATCTCCAAAATTGAGGGAGTTATGACAGTTTTAATGACACAAGATCGATAGCACGAAAAAAATCTTAAATCGCGAATAACTGGGAAACGAGGCAAAAAATTGATAAGAGGCATTTTTGTTCAGAAATTAGTCTTAGAACGAGTAGGAGTCGGATTGTGCGTAACTTCTGGGACACCCTGTATTACTAAAGAAGACCTAATGTTTGAAAATTGGGAAAACTACGGAGGAGGCATTGTCTTGGTCAGGGGCATGGATATGCAATGACCCGCAAGACCCCCGGTCTTGAAGGAGGGGTTGCTTTTTGCGCCGTGTATTATCAACCCCAATCTGATTTGGCCGTAGCATTGGGTGTTGCAATGTTGATAATTTGTTGTTTCTGACCATATTCAGTTTTAGTAAAATGTTTGTTGACTTATACATGTTATCAAGTTGTAGGACAATCGTATGATATTGGTTTTAAATCGAGTTCATATAAAGAGTTAGAGTTTAAACGAGACTGTTAGGATATAAACCAAGAAATGAATATTTAAAAATGAAAAATGAAAATGAATTTAATGAATGAAACGTTCGTTTGTGAACAGCGTCTACGGCATTCCTAAGCTGTCCAGTCTAAGTCTGAATAATTGAAGAGCCGAGAGAAGGCTATTGTTAGTGTTCATTTACGATTGATTGCGATGAGTTGCTTTCAGTTGAGTAGCTATACCACAAGTGAGTATGTTGACACGATTTTTGTGTACGGTTTTGCCGATGGTAATGCTTCTGACATCAAATATATAGAAAATTTAACGCTCTTTCCAACGGTGTCATCAAATTTGAGCTATCTCCAAAATTGAGGGAGTTATGACAGTTTTAATGACATAAGATCGAAAACACGAAAAAAATCTTAAATCGCGAATAACTCGGAAACGAGGCCTCTGGCAAAAAATTGCTACGAGGCATTTTTGTTCGGAAATGAGTTGTACAACGCGTAGGAGTCAGATTACGCATAACTCCTGGGACACCCTGTATACCTACCCATTTATTTCGTTTCTGAGAAGTGATCAACTAGAGAGGCAATTTAAAAGCTTCATTCGTACGTAAAATACAGCGGTAAAAATCAATCACCGCTATTTCTCAAACAGATTTCTGGCCAATTTAAGAGATTAATGACGTAATCTTCGAAACTGTGAGAAATGTTTTCGGTGCTAATGACACCTCCAAATGGTTCGAGTTTTTGCAGCTACAGATGTGAGGAAAATTTAAGGTTTCAGTTGTTTTGTCTCAAGTCCATTTTGTGTGTTTGCTGGATGTCCTTAAAATTGTATGTTAAGAACCTTATTTAGACACGAAATTTCATTCCATCAGCGTTCTTGTTCTCAATTGTACGAAGCTATTTGAGTGAGGTATAGCTATTTAAATTATACATACGTTTACAAGAATGTTGAGTAAGTTTTCTTACTCTAAAACGAAAATCGCAAAGACTAAGAGTACTAACTTTGGTAGTTTCTAAGAATGAAATACTACCTATTAGATTCGTTTGAAATATATAAGTTGTTTTTACCGGTATAGGTAGTGTTTCTATAGAAGTTAACTTTTCATTTTCTTACCTGACTTTGTAGTAGGCGCCGATCAAAGAATTGACGACTCGATGAGGAAGCAACTTATGAATCAGAGCGAACATCCTCACAGTAACATGACATTTTTAAATTACAACCTACGAACAAACAATTATGTAAATTATCAACCCAAGGTATTTGATGGAAGATAGCAATTTTCAACGTCACTGGTAAATAAAAACAAAAATTCTGTTGTTGAAGTTCAGAGACCTTTCCACCCTGATCATAAAAGAGCATGGATACTACTAACATCCTCCATTAAGAAGACATTTTCATACAGAAGAGATCCAGGACGGGAGGCTAGATGGCCTATCACCTAAAGTTCCTTCAACCACAACTCGGTCCGTGTGTGACGTGATAAACTCAGATACGGTCCCTACAAACAACAACAACAGATTTAAGATTTAAAGTTTTTATTTTATTATTTGGAAGGAAATAAGTTTTCCGAGGCGTTAAACTGCATAGTGGTTCATTATTCTCCTATTCTGAATTATAATTTATTCCAAACAATTTATCCTAGTACGAATATTCTGTAGGTACTTAAGTTGCGTCTGTGATTTTCGGTTGTGATTCGGTCGGACTTGTCGGCAACCTCAGATGGTGAGAACGTTCTGTCAGTCTTAGCTTCTCCGAAAAAGTATTGCGTTAAGTATTTTCCAACGTAAATTAAGCTAAATTAGTGGACGGCGGAATTAGCGTTTTGATTGTAATCATGGATGCGAGGTGCAAGGTGTCCGTAGGTAGCAATACCGACGACCCCTACCAGTGCAATGTTTGCTCGCAGAAATTCTCTTATAGGAAAACCATGATGCGCCACGTCAGAAACAAACATTCGGTTTTCGGGAAACCTTGCGTTTGCGAATATTGCCGATCGAGATTCAACGACAAATGGGCGTTGAGTAAACACATACAGAGCACTCATATGAGGAAACATCACGTACTGATCTGCCCGATATGTCATTTTAAAGATTCAAAAGTTATGATCGATATTCATTTCGAAAAAGTGCATAATATCACGTTGGAGGAGGAGAAATTGAAGTTTGCTACGTTAGAGGAGTTTGAAAGGTGGAAAATGAAAATGGAGAAATCTACAGTGGCCCGGTATGTGGTGAATCAAAAGTTTAGAAAGAAAAATGGAGCGGAAAGAATCATTTTCAATTGCCATAGAAGTGGATTTTTTAAACCTCGAGGCAAAAATAAGAGACAAATCAAAACTCAAGGCACGAACAAAATTATGGGATTTTGCCCGGCACGGTTGGAATACGAAGCAGATGACAATACGGGGATAACGGTGCAGTTTATCAAAACTCATGTTGGACATAAAAATGAGGAAGACAAAGTTTTCAGCCAGTATGAGCTTGGGTTGCAGAAAAGACATAGGAAAGTCAAAACTGAGGCTAAACATCCTGTCATGAAGGAGATTGTACAAATTGATTCCACCAGAATCCCTGTACATTTGATTAGTAATTATTGTCAGATCGTTGATGGGGAAAGTCTCGCTGGTATTGGAGAAATAAAGCCGATTATGGTTGGAGAGTTCACGTTTAATAATAACAATAATGTGATATCGATCATTCGAACGCAGGGGGTGAGGGATGAGGATTTGATCGGTTTGGGGGAAATGGATAATTCCGTCCAGGAGACTGCAACTTTGCATAGCGCGACGTTGATAAACGTGAATAGCATTACGACTGTGGATTTGAACGGGGACATCGCAGGTTTGGACATGTCAGAGGTGTTGGAGAAGGAAGTTCAAGACGGGAGCCTCGGCTGCGAAGGGTTTCAAGACCTTGAGATGCCAGAAGGAAACATCCAGGAGTCCTACGCTCTGGATTTGAACAAATTCTTGACTGAACGCCTCGAAATGCAAAACAAACTGCAAAGCGACGAAGACAGCAGCACTAGCCAGGTTAGGGAAACCGAAGACATTGAACCCTTCTCGGATGGTGTCATTGGATTTGGCCGGATGGAACCCACCAAACCTGAAATGGACAATCCTAACCTCTTACTTCCTGCACAATCCGTAATCATGTCGTCAGACTCTGCCCTTCTATCCGAGGAAAAACATTTGCTCATTGACCGTTTCAAAACCCTAATCGAGGCTGTCGAATCTCGGGATCTTCTCTATGAAATGAAAAAAGCTTGCCTCCCGGCCATGGAAACCATGAAAAGCCTCCTGGTTCAAAACCTCATCGAAGCCATTCCTTTCAAATCCGAAAAATGATTTTGAAACTCTCGACTATCGCCATAATCTATTTCTTTATTTGGTATGTCGTTCAGCAATTTCGCTGTTTCTTGTACTGATAACTGGCTGTATTTTCCACCTTGATAATTTCATATTCTCACCTCTAAGGGTAGTATTTCTAAGGAATTTCTCATTATAAAAGACAAAAAAAAAATATCCCATTGATGTTTTCGACTCTTTGGAGTATACTTGTTCCATTCCAAGCTCTTCCGTATTTGTTAGAACCATTATCTCTTTCGGCGTGTGTAAGTTCTTTCTATTCGACGTTTTTTCAACCAACGTGTTATCGTCTTTTTCTCCTTCTTCGTAGAGACAAATTTACGTCGTTGTTGTTGTGTTTAAACATAGAAGTGTTGATGTTAGTGAGGAAGCAAAATTATTCAAATATCAGTCAGTTGGAGGGAGTTTTGAGTGTGTTGCTATGGCGCCGCTTTGTTGTGCTTTGGGGGTCACCCTGCAGTTCCATCGACCATGCCACCCATTGAGGTAAAAATCTCAAATTTTATTTCCATTTTTGATATATTTATTGCAAATATACTGTTTTCAGAAATATCTATCCGTACCACCATACTTTACGTTTATAAATTCCATTTCAACATCATCCAAGATAATTCTTTCCTAAAAAGTTAGGGAACCTTCTTCCTTTCTGGTTATTCTAAGATGTTATTATTTTGTTTTCTATTACATATTGCGCAATTTATTTTGTGGTGATGAATATGTAATGCTCATACTCTGGTTTCATTGCACATTTCGTTCACACGGTGTATTGAATAATTTTTATGTATTGCAGGGACCAGCCACGTTGAACAGTTCTGAGAAATCCATCGTTTTCGATCAGTCGAAAAATGAACTATTTAAAATCAACGATAATTACAAAAGCCTTCACAGGAAACTCAAGATATCATATAAAGTTGACGTGTAAGTATTGTTATTGCAGTAGTTACATTCTAATCGATTCCAATTTAGAGTGAAACTTCAATGTTTGTAGTTCAGCATGTAAGCTCAATGATACGACCGAAAATCCCAGGGGTGCATCGAGACTGTAACGGACAACCACGAGGGGAACGTGAGATAAAAATGTGCTTTTCCCAGGCAAATTCAATTTTCAACTACCAATATGCGAAGGAGATCAATCGTGTCGGCTTTCTCGGCTTCAAATCGTGAAATTAACGACTCAATCCTACCTTTTAAAGAACTTCACTTGTGGGTACGTAAAAAACATTAAAAAAATGAAAATGTTGAAATGATTGTCTCCAGAAAACTGTGACAAAACAGTTGAAATTCATGTCTGTCCAAGAAGAATCATCGTGAGTTGAAAGCCCAATTCCATCTTTAACCCAAGCTCCATTCCTATTTTTGCAGCAAAGAAGACAAATGAAGCAGAAAAGTTAATTACTTACCTAACATCTGTAGAGCCAATCTACCTTTTCGTAGAAATGAGAGTTGAACTTGCGAATTGTGGAACGATTTCTGCTTGACTCTGAGGTTTGTTGCAGCCCTGTCAATTGTGGAGTTGAGCGCCCTGCATCGTAAATCATAACTTTTTGCTCCACTAACACATTAGCAAACTCAGCTTTTAGACCACTTACTGTATTCATCGCGTATTTCAACTAATACAATTCAGTCACAAGGCTTGGGGACAATCAACTAATAACACGATAAGTTAGTGTTTTGGTCATCGCAATTTCAACAAATTTAAAACCCTTCAACATCAGTTTTAATTGTATCTATATAACATGATAGTATTTTGGAAGACCGGCCAACAAGTTGGTTAGATAATATAGCTTGCTCACTAAGTGCATCAAGGACTTTCCAAAAATCGTATTTTGCTATTCCCCATAAATTTTGAACAAGTTTTGGGCCGTTAGAGCTTAAGATGCAAGTATGGGAAATCCGTACTTGCATATGCGCGTTCGCTGTTAATGGTATGGGGAATTCCCTGGAGACATTGAAGCTAATCCAAAAAATCTCTGCCCAACAGTTGAGACGATTTGCTGATGATAACCACTGTTTGTGTATCCACAGTTACCATATCCAATTCTGATGGTATTTGTCAGCAATTACGCTGCATCTATTTTCCAACTGCTATCCAATTTGAAGAGGATTCGAGTCATAGGTTTAAGGGAGTTTGGTTTTTTGTGAAGGAATATGCGCTTGAGCATGCATGCATCCTATTTGAGACTTCTAGAGGTTAATTAGTACAATCGCTCAAAATTTCTCGAACAATTTGATTTGAATAAGGTAAAGGTTTTGACCGATCCGAGCTTTAAACCACACGCTAATATAATCTTCATAAATACAAAAAAGGAATATCAATTTTCAACCAGAGTTATCTACCCCTTCTGAATGCATGGCTCCTTGGTTAATAACCTCTGCTGTGGGAGCTTGATTTCAAATTTCCGCGTGTTGGATTAGTTCTAACTGCCTCTAACAAATGAGGTGAAACTGTGCGAGATGCTAGCACAATAGTTCTTGCTCGAGTCAAATTTACGACTTACAGTTTCGATTTTACCGACTGCGCCAAATGTTACTACCGATTGAGGATTGAAATTCTTCAGCTTTACTGAGAGAAGCCCTGAAAGTGACATGCATAACTACATAACTCAGGCAAATTGATTCAACCTCTTTGACTGCGAAAACATCCTGCACATAAGAGTGTGAAGGAAAATTTACTGTGAATTGCCAATTGACCTTCTTATATGGGAGTAGTTTGTAGTTTCAAGCCTTGCGGTGGAAATTTCGAACTGGTTTGGAACCTACAGATAATTGCTGTTGTTACATTTATTCAAGAAAATACCTCGCTCTGCAGTTGCTATACTTGAGAATGGCCTATGATTGTTTCAGAAATAAAGACGAAATCACACCAGACGTGTTGGAAGATGCTTCAATCTTCATAATTCCCAGCCCAAAGGACAAATTCACCGAAAGCGAGTTCAATACTTTGAAGGGTTACTTGGACGGAGGAGGCGCTGTTTTAGTCACTTTGGGCGAAGGTGGAGAGAAAAATTTTGAAACCAACATTAATTATTTGTTGGAAGAATATGGGATCATGATAAACAATGGTTAGTTCGGTCACAATCGTTTTTTATTTGCATTTACCTAAGCGTGGAACATGTTTTTGCCAAAAGCGGCAGCATGTGAGATGATCTTAAGGGTGGTATAGACAGTGGAATGCTGCTTGCACGCAAGTTCAACGCTTAGAAGCGTTACCTGGATCAAAGTGGTCATTAGTGACAGAGACTGCTGCAATAAGGGGGTGTGGCTGCTACATGACATTTAACGCCATGGCTAAAAACGCCTGGGTTATCAGCTGACTGATAGATCATCACATTCCAGACTCTAATTCTAATTAATCATTTTCCCTATTGCCTCTATTTGCCTAGAGTAGTCTGCAGCCAGTATACTTTATCAGTTCGAGAAATCACTCGATAGGAGTCATCGAAGGTGGGTTGAAGAGGTCTTCTCTCTGCATCTTGCTGAACAAATTCGTGGGAAGAATCTGGAAGCACCGGATGCACATATACAGTTCTGGAAAGGTACCGGCCGGAGTTTTTGGACGTGTTTGCGTCATTTAAGCAGGGTTCAGATCCATTCGGATCGTTTGGAAATACGGATAGGGGAAGCTAGTAAAAAGCAGTGGAGAGAATGGAGGGGAATCGGTCGAACACAAGCCAACAACTCGTTTCCCGCGCTTCCTCTAACAGCTGTTTCGGTTCCTGACGCCATTCTGTATGCACAGTAGTCAACTGCGCCAGTAGAAGAAAAAATTTGAAAAAATATTCCCTCTCCCCAGCTGGTGTCCAACCAATCAGCTGCTCGTATTCACTTTCCAGATAGCTTGCCAGATGGATGTGAATCCAGCTTTAGAGTCTGGAAAGTGACGATCTATTAGTCAGCTGATAACCCAGATGTTTTTAGCCAGGGAGTTAAAGTCGTGTAGTAGTCACAGGGGAATACCACGATCTTCCAGGCCATACTAGAGGTGTGTAAACCCAAGTCACCTGAGGGAGTAGACGACCTGCAGGTCACTCAGTCCAAAGACAAGGTCAGTGGGAGAAGTTCACCAGTTCACTCCGTGATTGAATACGACCTGCAGTTCGTCGTCTTCATTCTGAGACAGTCACCACCACTATTGCTATCTCGTGGCATGACCGTCAACCTTTATTATCTGCGTCATCCGTCAGAATTCGGCAAATGACAGTTATCTACTGTTCTCTTTTCCTACTCCCTAGTCATTTTTCGAGTCTTCACGCAGATTTTCATATAAATACCTACTTATTAAATATAGTCAACTCTGTAATGAGTATAGTATCCACCAGTATAGTTTAGTATTGAATGGTATTGACTCTGTGACGAGGGGAGGAGTCCTTCGTTGACTAGAAGGAAACCCAAGCTAATGGCGGATGGGTGAACTGAAGTTCACTTTGTGAAGAACGGTTTGGCAGACCTGCAGGTCTCCAAGTAGTTCGAACGTCGGCCGCAGGAGCCATGCTGTCGAGAACGTTTGCGACCTGCAGGTCTCCAACTTCTCTTGCCAAGAGAAGTTCGTGACCGTCCAAGTAGTTCGAACGTCGGCCCTGGGGAGCCATGCTGTCGCAAACGTCTTGTGGTGAACTGCAGGTCTTCCCTCCGCAGGTCGTTTGGGCCAAATTCACTTGAAAGAGAAGTCCTTTGAGACAAGGTCGCTCACTCACTACCCACCTCTGGGCCATACAACTGTCCAGTCCATGCCACACAACTGTATGCTTCAATTATTACCTACCTTATTGAATAAATCATTTAATGATCAAATTTTGAGATGTTATTTTATGTATTTTTTCAGACTCCGTCGTTAGGACTCATTATTACAAATACTTTCACCCCAAAGAATGTCTGATCCCAAATGGGGTTTTGAACCGAGGAATCGCGAAATTTTTAGGAAAGGATTCCATCAAGGATTTTGCTGGGTAAGTTTACGTATTCCTCTCTGATTTCTATAATTTGGTTGTGTGATGATTTCCTTCTAGTATATCTCTAAGTAGAGGGAGCATTGCTTTCACTGCCAAAATACAGAGGGGGGGCTAGTCAAACTGTCCACTTCCATGTCCATGCTGGACAACTTTGGTTTTGGGTTAGTCTGGCGGTTTGTCCACAAACCCTTGTAACAGTCTTAATTGTAAAGTAGTACGTTTTTCTTAAGATTTTGATGATATGCTCAGATTTAAATCAACTTCGCTCAAATTTGGAAAGTCGTGTCAATAGTAGCTACTGCGCTTGCGCCGATGTTGATGCCTCGTTACTTACAGTCACCGATTTTGAAGTTGTGATACAATCATG
Organism: Creontiades dilutus; assembly: GCA_031894815.1. Taxonomy (NCBI): domain Eukaryota; kingdom Metazoa; phylum Arthropoda; class Insecta; order Hemiptera; family Miridae; genus Creontiades; species Creontiades dilutus. The sequence goes on from JAVIWC010005620.1 coordinate 1,223,381, forward strand.
ACTTGTACGGTTTTCATATGATTTCATTTGAATAGTTAGACACTGAAACATTCCGTTGATATACTTATTTTTAACTGTAAAGCTTACAGTCGAGAAGGGCGTTACAGGATGACCTGGGTTATTCCTGAATTGTTCGGCTTTTCCCAAAGATTGTGGATTTTTCTTTAGGGATATTTCAACGTCTGCATATTTCTTCAACTTTGTAAGGTGATGGTGGGCTTTTTTGGTGGTGAATTGCGAGTGAATAGGTGCAGCAGGATAATCTGGACATTTAGCAATAAAAGGGCCAATGGACGTAACCACGCTCTGCTACCATGTGAGGTGATGGAATGGTATAGTTGCCCCTTCCAATGAGCTGGATGCATAATTATGCTCTGCCACGCTCAGAGGATGATACAGACGCTTGAAAACGTCTGATTCATCTCCCAAGGCGACAGATTTCAAAATCGGGAAGGGGCCAACTAACCATATCCATCACAACTTCTATAAATTCTTCTTAAATCTACAAATTCTAAAATTGGGAAGGGGCCAACTAACCATATCCATCACAACTTCTATAAATTCTTCTCTTCTTCTGCAATCAATTTAGATTGATTGTATCACAATGATCAGTCTCAGAGGTATCACCTCCTCAATAAATCATCTACTTTATCTCCGTTGTGTTTTGGAAATCCAAAATATCAATCTTCTCTCCGAAATTTGGGGGTGGTATATACACGGTTCACGTGCCCAGTATAATCCTATTGTCTCTCATATTTACATAGCTTTTTGGAAAACCTCCATTTAATAAACTCCTGGGACATATCTAGTGTTATATTTCTTCTCTACTTTGGGATATTTCCTTCATCTCTATTATTTTCATGACAAAGTATGTTTTCGACCAAACTGTGGTTACCTACATATTTGTTTTTCAGTTGTTTTTCATTCGTCTATCCCTTCGGAGCCACGTTGAACACAGCTAAGCCTGCGGTGCCGATTTTGTCCACAGGCCCCGCATCTTGGCCTTTGAACCGTCCAGTTTGCGCTTTGACTACTTTGACTTCCACGTCAAAAATGAAACCAGGTTCGGTAAAACAATTGAAATCCTGATCCTTAATGATAGTACGACCAAACTTTCAAAATCTGGAGCGAATCGCCATTATGAAATTGAGCTTTTCTCTGTACACATCGCATTGAACGTTAAAAATAAATGAAACCCTAGACCGTCTTCATCCGATATCAGTGTGAGCTCGTTTCTTAGTGAATATTGTAGCCAGTAAAGTAGGGGTATTAATGATTTAAATTTTTGAAAATTAATAAAAATGATTCGAACTTATGGCACTCTACAAGAGCAAAACAACAAATTAGCAATACCAGGGCGTTTTCAGGAGAATGATTAAGAACATTCTTACCAATGCATTTGAATGATAGCTTATAAGTCTTTCTTGCAGTAATTTTTTGTATATTTCAAAGTTTTGATTTTTTCCCAATTAGTTGTGTATTGTCAGTTATTTCGAGAACCATTATGATTTCAGGGGGACGAATATGCGTTATTGGGTCTGGGCACGTCTTTTCTGATAAGTACATAGAAAAAGAAGAAAACAATACGCTACTTAACGTCTTATTGACTTTCCTTCTCAATCCCAATGAAATGGAATTAAACTCACTCGACATGGAAGATCCAGAGGTAAGTTTACATTAGATGCTATTTGTTAAAAACCTGAAAAATTAACTCTTCTTCTAATTTATCCATTAGGTATCTCAATATTGGGTGTGAGTCTATGGTTGTTAAACATTGGATTCGGGGGTTATGAACCCAAGTGGAAAGTGAATTCAAAATGGCAGAAAGAGAAGCTAAAGATAGCTGAAACCAAATTCAGGGGATAAGGAATAAAGGGGAAATTTAACTCTTGCACAAAGCTAAGTACAATATAAAAGACTGCACAAATTGAAATTAAAATGATTAGAAAGGAAGAATTCAAAGATGCAGAAATGATAGCTTTTAAAAAGCCTGGAGGACTGGTGACTTTTTATTAGGCGATATACACCGGCAGGATTGTTATGCAGTAAAGGAAAGTAACAAGCTAGTCGCATTAGAAGAAAATCAGGAAAGATGATTTAAAAGCAGCTGAAATCCCAGAAGGATTTTGGAGGGGAATGTTTAACTAGAGCTATCACCTGTTATAACTTAGTATGATCTCCTAGGAAGGATCTAGCTGCCAAGAATTGCTGCTTAAAGCTCAACAATTGTACAAGCAGTAAGGAACGCTGAGATTGTGCTGTTAGCTAAGCATAGGATCATCATCAGTCCACTTAATCAAGAAAGAAGATTTAAGCAGCTAAAATCCCTGAAGGTTTTGGATGGGAATGTTTAACTAGAGCTATCACCTGTTATAACTTAGTATGATCTCCTAGGAAGGATCTAGCTGGCAAGAATGCTGCTTAAAGCTCAACAATTGTACAAGCAGCAAGGAACGCTGAGATTGTGCTGTTAGCTAAGCATAGGATCATCATCAATCCACTTAATCAAGAAAGAAGATTTAAGCAGCTAAAATCCCTGAAGGTTTTGGATGGGAATGTTTAACTAGAGCTGTCTTAACTCAGTACGATCACCTAAGAAGGATGCATCTGCCAAGATTTGCTGATTAAAGCTCAGTGATTGCCTCAAACGTAAGGATCCCTGCGATGATTCTGATAGCAAAGCATAGGATCATCATTCTGTCCAATTGATCAGGGAAGAAGATTTAAGCAGCTAAAATCCCTGAAGCTGGTTGGATGGGGTGTTTAACTTGGGTTGTCACCTGTCATAACTTAGCAAGATCATCTCAGAAGGATGGAGATGCCAAGATTTGCTGCTTAAAGCTCAGTGATTGCCTCACACGTAAGGATCCCTGAGATGATTCTGATAGCAAAGCATAGGATCATCATTCTGTCCAATTGATCAGGGAAGAAGATTTAAGCTGCTAAAATCCCTGAAGCCGGTTGGATGGGGATGTTCAGCTAGAGCTGTCACCTGTCATAACTTGACAAGATCACCTCCGAAGGATGGAGATGCCAAGGTTTGCTGCTTCAAGTCCAGCAATTGTCTCAGCCATAAGAAACCCTGAGTTTGTACTGATAGCAAAAAAAAAAAAAATGGAATCACCATCATTCCAATTCAACTGAAAGAAGATTTAACCAGCCAAAATCCAGAAGCAGGTTGGACTGTAATAACTTAGTATGATCACCAAGAAGGATGAAGCTGGCAAGATTTTCTGCTCTAAGTTCAGCAATTGTCTCAGCAGTAACGACCATTCAGGCTGTACTTACACCAAACACTTTAGACACATCTTCCAGGGAAACTCTCTAGCAAACAGAGCAGAACATTAGCAGACAAAACCGAATTATTGAAATTGGGTGATTGGTTCTGCGCAAATTGCAAATAGATTGCATAGAAATATAAAAAGGTTAACAGTACTACCAATCTAGATTGGTGCAGTTGAACGGTTTTGGGAGAGTGCCAATATCTCTGCATGGGACAAAGGAGGAAGGAAGTAATGAATTGGATTAGTTACCCCTTCCAAAAGTTGATGTGATTATCCTGCAACACTCGTTGGTTATTTATGAAGTTGGAAAACTCCAGGTCTAACCTTGGAGGCATCAGAGGGGATAGTGGTCTGATACAGAAGTAATTAACCATTGTGTAATGATCTGCAATTTTTTTCAGTATTTTCATTCATTCGTTTTTATTATTATTGCAGGTATCCGAATACACTGTGGTTGCTGACACATGCGCTGTATCAGAACGTATTAGAGGTTGCCTCATGGAAACCACTGAGGAGCTCCCCTCCGACTATTTGAGCCTTTTCAACACTGACTCCCTCTACTGGGTGTCGCTAAACCAAGTTGGACGGGTCATATCAGCATACAATGAACTGGACGTTCCTCATACAAGTCTTCGACTGGCTGTACCGAACTTTGAGGAATCCGTCCCCAAACTTGAACCAGCTGTGAGTAAATTTTGTGTCTTTCCCAGCATTTATTAAACAGTTATTTATTTTTTTTTTTTTTTTGTAAACTTGTTTCTTTGAAAACTATGTACTTAGAAAGTGGCTGTTCAAGCGCCTGTTTACTCTATGGTATTTCATCAGGTATGGATTGGTTTGTGTGTCTAGCAAAACATCTAGTACGAGCATGTAAAAGGTGAGACTTAATTGGCACTTGCTTGATGAATCGTTAATGAAGACATTTCTATGTATGAGGTTGTTCATAATTTTGTTTGCTAACCTCCTAAGATTTGATTCTAAAACTATTTTTCAACGAAAAGTGCCTCCTAGAACTTTTTTTCAAGACCCGGTATCCGAGTAATATCATTTTGGTTTATTATTCAATAATAAACCATTGTAATCGCTCTTGGAAAAAAAAAATCTAACCTCCCCTGAAAATTTCATGGTTTACGTTTCAAAAGGTGTAGAATCCGAATCTGCAATAAAATTTTTCCGTCCGTCTGCCGTACGCACAATTTCTCCCAAACGGCTGAAGCAAAAAAAGCTGAAATTTTCAGGAAAAATCCATGTTGGGCGACGCACCAATTATTGAGCCAGCTCTCTCACTTAATTTAAAGTTCCCTTTAAGGGTTGTCAAAGTTTTGTAAAATCCCTAAAAACCTAAAAAAAAAAAGTCAAGGCGCCATAAATTTGGACTCTTTTTGAAGAACTTTCCACGAGGAATCGAATGAGCCCCTCCCCAGGTCCGTAGGTTAAACCATTCCCGATCTATGGGCCGATTTATGCCCATAGCAACTTTCGCGTTATTTTGGGTTATTAGTGTTTTTGTGTTGATATCAGTAACCTAGTGACGTAGAGATGTAGTAATGTGGATACTGGAGTGAACTCCTAAAAGGCTTTGTAGCCGATACACGGGTTGAATCATTCTAGTAATTTTCAGGAAAAATAAAAAAATCTCAAATTTTCAGAAAACCCTGTAAATTCTTTCACTGGGGTTTATTATTCAATTGGCTTGTGTTCGTGATTTGAATTTCTACTAAGCTTTGGAGTGTGCGTGTTTCACGGGTGATAGAGTGATTATTGAATTTCAGGAGGCACACAAATATGGTCAACTGAACAATCCAAAGAGGTATTTTGGTTGAGAACAGATTTACGTGCTCTATGCATATCTCCTGAAATTCAATAATCGCTCTATCACCTGTGAAACACGCACACTCCAAAGCTTAGTAGATATGGATAGTAGATAATTCAATTCATGAACGCAAGCCAATTGAATAATAAACACCAATAAAAGAATTTGCAGCGTTCAGAAATTTTTAAAATATGTTCTTCGTGTTTTTGATCTTTTGTTACTAAAACTACCTTTCCAAATTAAGCGCAAATTATATTATGATTAAGTTATTATATTAAATACTGTGTTTTGCAGGTGTTCCCACCGCGATTTCTCGATTTGGGACCACCAGCACTTGAACTGTTCGATCTTCAGGAAGAGTTCTACTCAGAAGTCTCAAGATTGTCTCAAACTGCCAACAAAGTGTTGTCATCATCACTTAAAAACAGAGACACAGATGCAGATAAACGCCCTCAGGTAATTATTAATAATTTTCTGTAGAAAGTTTTATTAAGTTACCGGAGCTTATTGTTGTTTTCACTTAGAAAACTCTGCGCCAAAATCGTAAGGGACAAACACGAAGGGAACGTGAGACAAAAATGTGCTTTTCTCAGCCAAATTCAATTTTCAACTAAAAATATGCTAGGAGATCAATCTTGTCCGCTTTCTCGGCTACAAATCGTGTTGCAAATGACTCAATCCTACCTTTTAAAGAACTTCACTAGTAGGTACGTAAGTACCATTAAAAAAATGAAAATTTTGAAATGATTGCCGAACTTTGGGAAACCGTGTTTTGCGACAGTTGAAATTTATATCTGCCCAGCAAGAATCATCGTGGAGTTGAAAGCCCAATTTCATCTTTAAGCCAAGCTTCATTCCTATTATTGCAGCGAAAAAGACAAAGGAGGCAGACAAGTTAATATTTACCTCACATCCGCAGAGCCTATCTACCTTTTTGTAGTAATAAGGATTGAACTAGCTAATCGAGGAACGATTTCTGTTTGCCTTTGAGGTTCGTTGCAGTCCTGTCAATAGTGGCATTGCGAATAATCACTTTTTGCTCCACTGACAATTTAGCAAACTCACGTTTTATAGCACTTACTGTATTCGTTGCATATTTAAAGCTAATACAGTTTAGTCACAAGGGTTGGAGATAATCAACTGATGATAGGATGACAGTGTGTGCTCAGAAATTTTGGGTTCTCTCATTGGTTTAATCAAACTTCGTGAAACGCCGTGTTTCACGTCCAAGCTCCGCCCATCATGTACTCAACTGGAGCGTAGCTCCTGGACAGCCAACTCCTAACCTCCTCGCCAAACTCATGACTCCACCATCCTCTCACCCGTCCTGAAACTATGTTTGATGCATGAATTTGAAACTCTTCAGGGGAAAAGTTGGACAACAGTATGATAATACTATGCTTTTAATATTATTATCAGGTATCTTTTTCATTGTGGCCAGGGGGTACAGATGCGCCTGTGCTCTGTCAGCACCCATCCCTGCTAGGTATGCAGTGTAGAATTATTTCAAAATTTGTATCATTTTTTGTTGAATTTTTCCACAGGCAGAAGCAGAGCTGGAAGACGTGGAATATTTTATACTTGAATGCGCTCAAATTGTGGGTCTTGGCAACGTAACATCAGTTCGGTCTGTGCTTTGGCAGATGGCCCTGCACATTGGTAGTTACAAGAAAAATCTTCATAAATGAATTGGTAATCTTTGAATGAATAGTAAAATGTTCCTTTTTGTCAAAAATCTACTTGTTATCAATATTAAAAAAAAAAAGTTTTGTTGTCTCAACCCTGTATTGTTTGTTTTTCCTACTCATTTACTGGGAGATGAACTTTATGAGTTCACTAGTTTAATGGCCCTGCTACGCAGGTTAAAAAGAAATAGGTGAATAACACTATGAGGGAGTATAATAATAAAATGCGAAGTCAAAAAATCGTATATCCCAAGCCCTGGAAGACGCTTCCCCCCGCTGGAGCCCTCTTTCCTTCACTGGCAGGTCGGTTGCCCTGGGAGACGCAAATTCCACCCACCCAGCGTTACCACCCCCTGAAAAGCGGATATACTCTGATATGCTCGTCTTTATATAGTGTGATAAGAACTTTCTATAGACACCGACGGCTGTTTTCATGTTCTTAACGTTGAATTCATTTACTTTTCCAGCTGTTTTTTCTGCAGAATTAGGGTTTAAAAGTGAGTGTGGTTCTTTTAGTACGGAATTTGCTTTAGCCTTGGGCTTACTAGCCAAAAAACGTCACGCAGGAGTGGAACGTGGGAGGGTGATGCACGGGATGGGTGACGGGAGATATTATATAACTTATACTGTACTTCTTTTTATCGAAGTTAGTGGTGAGTCATCATAAGCGCTATATAATCCTTTATAGCACTGCGAGAACCTGAGCTGCAAGTCCTCATTTACATGATCAGTCTAACAGCATTATTACGATACATATATTTTATTTAGTAGACCACGGAGATCAGTAATATTTGGGAACATCCCTCATATGAGAATCCGAAATAGCAGACACGAAAATACCAAATTGAAACCAACAGAATGAAAAGAAATTCGCAAGAATAGCATGGCTAGAGCACGTTCCATGTTTTTTAAATTCAACAGCAGCCCCTAAGCGGTAAACGTCCGCTCTGCGAGGCGTGCAGCGCCGAGTGGATAACGCTCATGGTAAAGAATAGAAATGCAACATTAATCAAATATTGTATCTTTATTTCACTATTTCCGGTGAGCAAAATGAGATCAGAAATAAAAAGCTATACACGATCCATATACAAACAGTATTTTTAAGAATTCTAAAGAATTGTCAGCATTCTCCATTTGAAACCAAACGATATTCAATGGTACATAACAAAAATTAATTAAAAATGCATTCGTTCACATTGTAGACAGCATTGTTGGCCCAACAATTAATGATAGTTCTGCAGAATTCGAATCGATTTTTCTGGAATTTGTGTATGCATATTTTTAAAAACTTGACAAAAAATTATTAAGAGCGGCAAATTGTATGAAATCAGAAAGAACAAACCATCTCATTAAACTTCTGGGTTTTCTGATTCTGGAAAATTGCTGGGAAGGTTTGGTGGAATTTTCCAGTCTTCAAAGAGATTCTCGCAAGGAAAGGAGTAAGTTCGAATTTCATAGAGGTGCCAACAATGTTTTGGGCAGTTACAACGCTGTTACAGATTTATGGCTAGTTCAGATTCGAAACAAAGGATTTTATGTATAGGAGTCTACTCTCCCAATCCAAGAAAGCTTCCAGTAGCATCCAGCTACTACAAAGAGTCTTAAATGCCCTAAACAGTTGAACAGGCCAAAAATGCGGTTGAGAATTCATCATTATGACCCTTTTCTATCGCGATCTAGATATCCAACTTGAACGAACTGTTTGGAGAAAGCCTAAACTCCAGCGATGAATTTGTAACAACATAAAAATACTGAACTTAACAAAAATATACTAAATTATCAGACGAACTTGAGTGCACGTGGACAGAAAACAATAAGCATGAAGCTTCAAAACGACCATGTTTTCAAGCGGACGTACAAGTATTCAATTTAAGATCACTGATTGATTCAATATTATTGAAAATTAATAAATAAATGTTAAGTACACCTATTTTGTAGACTAAAAATCTAGTTACACACATAAACTGTCTTGATGCAGTTTATTTCGGGAGAGGATCAAAGTAAATAATACGTCATCTGCAAAACTATGATAGGACTAGTTGAAAACTGAACACATTGAAAGATCCAGTTGAGAGTGTAAAAAAGAGATTCCATTCACTTAAAATATCAATGTTGGTTTGAGATGTTAAGAGTAAAAATTATTGGTTTACATGTTTTAACGAACATTTTGACATGAACTATTGTCAGTTTACAACCTATTGAAAAGATAGTTCCACTTCGTGGACATTAAATTTTAGTAAATTCATAAGAGATGTCAGGTTAGAATACATGTCAGCTCACGTGACGAAATAGAAAACGAAGAAATCACAATTAATAACAAAGAGGTTCAGGTACATTTATACAAAAGAATGGAATAAGGGTAACACCTATTTTTTAGAACAGAAAAATACGAATTACTACGTGAACCAATCCTGTTGAAATGGTTGATCTCTGAAAATATGTAGAAATCACAATGGAACAAGCATTGTGATAAGATGCGAATTATTAAGAGTTATACTTCAGAAAACGGCCCTCTGAACAAACAAGTTTCTTTCTGATGAGGTTGTACTATCTAGGGGGGAGAACCCATGACAGTTCCTAGGGTTTCAAAAAGGTGGGGATGGCAGTGAGGTAGGGCAGAGGTAGTGAGTAACTAGAGACTTTTTGGTGGACGACTAGGAAACCGTGGTCGCCGAGTTGAGGCGAGCAGTTGGATGCTAACATTTCCATGACAAATAGCATCAAGGCTACCGGCTGTTGAAGTCACGTTTAACGTGACGTCAACATTCATTGGAAGTTGTATACTGTCGTTATTGTGGATTGAAGTTTGTGTTATTGAGTTGAAGTTGTATTTTGTGGATTGTTGACAAACAACATGGACGTTCGTTATTGCTACCGCGTGCAAAAAAACTTTTACAATACCTGAAAACGGAATATGAGAAATAGCTAAAATGGGTTATAAATATGGAAGGTTATGTTACTGCCAACTCGTCAAGAAAAGACGTATAGGAGAACCGATTTCAGACGGTTCGTCATGACGGACGGGATGTCACGCATGCACAGTCTGCATTTTCCTCCAGACGGTATCGTCAACGGTCGTTGCGTGAACCGCACCAAAAAGTCTCTATTGTTGAAGTGGTAAAAGCAATTCGTTTATAGCACATTTTGCTTGTAAGGGCAGTGTCTATCAAGGAAGTAATGGAATGAGGTATTTTCCCCTTCCAAAGTCTGTGGCAATACACCTCACAACATTCAGAGGATACCCCTGAAGTTGAAAAGCTTCAGGTTTACGTTTAAGCCCAGCAGTGTTGAGAAACTGGAAGGGGGAACTAGCCATATCTATCACTCCTCAAGGAAAATATCAACTGATTAGTTTTGGGGTTATATTCGTAAATGGAAACAAACATTCTGAGTGGTAAGATCTTTGTGTATCATCTCCATGGAAACTAAACTACACGGTAGGGGTCAGCGGCCAGCCCCTTGCAGATTTCCCGAGTGCGTTGACGTCACTGGTGCACACCTCTTTCACTCGCCCCTAAGCCTTACGCCTGCCCTCAAGTAATTAGTTTGTCTCAAGCTTTCTGAATGTGCATCCGCGAGCTCAATAACTTATTTTCTAATTTATTTATCAACTGGGCAGATAAATATACCTACAGAGTTTGTATAGCTCAGTTCATACCTCACAATCAGCAAATTGTAATTTGAACAATCGGAAAGATCCTGGGCTATCATTTTAACGACTTCCCTGAGAAGAAGAAATTAAAAAGAAATGAATTAATGCTTGCAAGCGTGCCGATAAAATGAATATCAATCAAGCTCGAGTTTGTTCCCAACACTTCGCTTCAGATTATGAACGAGACTTGAAAATTGAGTTGTTAAATATTGCAGCAGTCAAAAAAACTAAGACTAAGCCAGAAGTGGTCCCTCATCTTTGTTTGCCATTTGATAAAAAAGGTGGAACCATATATAATGACCGATTGATACGTTCCAAAAAGCGGAATAATTGCAAAGACCTGCATGATATTTTGATGAGTTCCGTGGAATCTTATGAGCCGTCAGTTATGGAACCAGACATACCGGATAATAATCAACCAAAAGAATGCTCCTATACGGGAGATCTGCCCCAGGAAGTACTAATACTAACTGTAGAAAACAATAAACTGAAGGAAGAAAATGAAAATTTTGGGGCTCCAATTAAATGCGGCCAACAAAGAGATTTCAGAACTCAAAAATATGTCTCGTATTTTTGAAGAGAAATTGTCTTCTTCTCAGCAGCAATAATGATCTGAGGAAGCTGTACAAAGTGGTCAAGTGAGGATATAGCAAAGGCTTCAACTCTGCGTAATCTAATTCTATACTTAGAAACGGGATATGAATGAGTACGGGTACATTATTTGGGTGAGGGAAAGTTGGTCGGTGAGCACCAGTGACGTCACTGCTCTGAGACGGTCGGCGAGTGACCCCTACCGTGTAGTTTAGTTTCCTTGATCATCTCTAAACACGTGGGATGCAAAAGAACAGTCACACAAAAGTATTTGAGCTAAACCCACATCTCCAAATCTCTAGACATCAGTCATCATTCCTTCCAAACGTCCAAACAAATCCTCAATACCGTGAAACCAATTACAATATGAAACTGCTCCAATACAATAATGTGGGTGGGATGGAAGATCCTTGAGGTACATCAGATTGATTAAGTCAGAAATTAATTAGGTAACAATACAACTAACTATAGATCATCATTTTTAAAGCTGTTCAACAAATTCATATACTTAACCTTAAAAAAACGATATAAATCTCTCTAACTACTAATGAATAATAAAAAATTTGGTGCATACAAAACTAAATCGCATAACTACAGTTTTAGCTCGTTGCTCTTTGGTACAATATTTAAAATGTTTTTGTACTTTTAAAAATAACGATATGGCGGGCTTAAATATGATCGACGTAGAGGATTGAAAATGATATGTAGAAAGCATAAGAGGATCCTCTAATATTTGGAATTTATGAGAACCTAAATGTATTTAAAGCAGTCGTTGAATCAAAGGGAATATTGCAATAATAGATACATTTAAGATTAAAAATTAGCTACGATACACTTGAAATTGATGACATACCATGTAGCAGTTCATGCAGCAGGTTGATTATCAAGGGTAATTCCAACATTATTTCAACCATTGATAGCATCTGACGGTATGGCTTCACATAGAACTACGTCAAATGAATAAGAGAAGTCTTGATTGACAATACTTGAATTTCGATAGGTCCATAACTGATTGGTTCTAGTTCCCGACTGAGCCAATAAATTTTATTTGTAATTAGGGTTATTTTGGGTAATTCATTGGGAGAGCTAGAGGGCTGACTGGTTTTAATTGTTGGTAGGAAGTGAGTTCACAGTCAAAATTGACCTCGGTCTAATAAGTTCTACAATTTAGTACAAATGGGTGATTCTCATTTAACGGGACAATCGAGGTTTTGATTCTGACTAAAAAAATTTGTTCCCCTAAATTTATGATTTTTTTATTACACCATCTAGATGTTACTCTAATGATATAGTGATGTACAAGCACGCATGATTTTCGTTTGTTTCCTCAAAATTCAGGTTTTAAAATTTTATAGGTTACGAGAATGGTATTTAGCTTTGTCAACCAAATAACGATAGAATTACGTAAACGATGTGTAGGTAAGGTTGAATGAGACAGATATCTGATTTCAGTTTTTCCTGACTTTCTGCTAGAACAAGTATCACATTTTGATTTTAGTATTTATTTAGTATCAAATACCAAACATGAAAAAAAAAAAAAATTGTTTCAAACAGCCATGACGGCAATGAAGTTTAAAATCGCCACGACAATGAGAAATCAACATTAACCTTCTGCAATTAGGAGTCTAATGAACACTTATAGAAATTGAAACTTGCATTAAATAGAGGTTTTACATCTCTATCCCAAAATGAATGGAATGCTAAGCGAATCAATAAGATTGATTAAGAGTGATTTTCAAACCCATAACAATGAGAAGTATGAAACGTACACAGCTGTTTTACAAGCGGCTAACTTCATTTTTGAGCCCCAACTGTATAGAAATGGCGGAAGCATGGTGTTTCCTCAAAGGGCAGGGTTACCAACGCTGAAAAAACTTTAAATTGCCAAAAAAATGCCCTCATTTGAGAGAGCTACGATGATTTCCTTCAAACCCATGACAATGAGACAGAAGGTTTGGGACAAACTTTGAGCACTTGATTCGTACGGACTATCTAAAAGTTAGTCCCACTTGTAAGCGCACTAACATCCAGTAACTAATTCTAAAAAAATACTAGTTAAAATATTTCCGGTAAAACGTTCTTTGAGCGGATAAAATTTCGGATTAAGTTCAAATTCTGACTCACGGACAGACCATGATAATGAGATTAGAGGTACATTTCGATCAATTACCGGCATGTACAATGAAGAGTAGCCGAACTTTATGACAGCCATGAGTAGCCCTAGTTACCACATAGAATCTACAAAAATAATTTTTGGAAAAAGTTGAACAGAAAATTATTTATCAATGAAGGGCAGCGATTGTCCCGTAAAATAGGAATCACCCATATACGTACTACAAGATTGGGAATCGATTTAGAAAAATACAATGAAAACTTGAATCACCTGTTGGTTAAGGGAATTACCTATTAGTATGGACTGATATTCCGTAGGGCAGAAGAAATTAATGGTTGGGGGGGGGGGGGGATCAGGAGGTACCACGGAGGTACCCTGTGTTACAAGGTCCCCGAATGGCACCAATTAAGATCTTATAATTACAATATTATGGGGATTGAATGCAGAAAACTCACCTCAAATTGTAATTTCCAAAATTTCGAAGCAACACATCAGTCTTTTTGGACAAAATTAAGAAAATTTTACAAACCGCCTATTTCAAGATTCCATGAGATTCATTCAAACTATTCCCAAAATCAGAATCAACGTGATTTGACTAATAAGGGACCGCAATTTTGATTTTAAACCGACAACATTCAAGTATAGTTCACTCAAGACAATCTGAAAAATCAAAACAGAAATAGAAAAAAATCAACTTTGGTCCTTATTGTACTTCGTAGATATACACTTAAGAAATAAATAGATATGCACTGATGTCAAGATAAAACTTATTGTTTCAAACATTTAGAAAAATGTCAACACCGCTAAATGAGTTGCTTAAAAATTCTTAATCTTACAAACTAATAGGAATAAGTAGAAATGATTGCCTAATTTTACAAACTGACTAGTTTTTGCAACTACTTGCAAGATTGCGTTTAAATTTTTGTTCAACCTTAAGCTCTAGCAACACTAAAAACTAAGTATGTAAATGACTATTTCTTGTCTCACTTCTTTGGACGATTTCTAATACAGCACGACGTGAAAGCTAATTTATTGGTAATGATGGGTGTGGAAGAGTGATTGTTGGAAAACAATTGAGCGACAAGCAAAAAAATTTTGCTCCAGTAGTATTTTTACAAGGAGGACGGTATCACAAGTTTTTTTGTTTCTGGTCTTTCTAGAAGAGGGGACACATCACAACGATATTTTCTGTAGTGTTTACAAAAATATTTTGAGGAATGGAGCGATTAAGTATGAGAGGAGTCACAAGAGAGAGAGTGAGTCTCAAAATGAATGTTACGACTAATTTTTCATGTGACACCTTAGTTTTTACACAAATCGTTATAAATTATCAGATATAAAAGCACAGGGCTGCAGCTGTTGATGCTGGAATGAGGTGAATTCCTTCAAATTCTGACCATTTTTTTGTCTTTCGTACAAAACAGTTTATGAGTTTCCCTCAATAAATATAGTTTACCATAGATGAGCCAAAGACCAATAAATAAGAAAAACAGATGCAGCGTGCTAAACCGATGAAACCACTCCCAATTCAAACGGAACGTTTCAATTTTAGCATGGAGGCGCACAGTACCGAGTTTTTTATTAAATCCCCTTCTTTTAAGAGGTCTAATTATTCCGGAAAAAGGTTCAGTTATTTTGTTTTAACAAAAGTGTAATTCTATTGGGAAAAGGTTTAATTCAACTAGAAAATGCTATACCTTGACAGCAGGGTTGGTATAGTGAACATTGGATATCAGTAGCTCTCTCGATTTATTCAAGTCGTGAATGTTTTATGGAACTTTAGGTGGGAAATTGTGATTTGGTCTTGCCTATAATCCTATAATTGCGTGATAATCCCGTGTTTCGAGTTTCAGCGTTTGGTGATTAACTGAATTGTTTTTTCGGGCATATAACGGCGAGATCAGTTCGGCTCCGTGCGATAAGTGGCTTGATAAAGTTCCGTCGTAATCAATTTCACTCCAGGCTTACCATCACGTGTGAAAAGATTCGTAGAAAGGTCACGGAGAATAGGGAGCTCATTGCTCCTGCGCGTTTCTGTAAGGCAACGCTGCAGTGCATTGGTGTTACTCGGGTCTGCTCTATACGTGAAATTGAAGGCGCACAGAGTTTGTGACCGTCTGATGAGGGGCACTATTTTATATACGCTCCGGCACTCTTCACTGGTCCATCTTCGTGCAGTGCCTAATTATTGTTTCGTTGAGCTGGCTATAGTTACTTTAACTCAATTATGAGCATAAAACCTTCACAGGAATCGTTTGACAGCATAAACCTGTCTTTCCAGGGTCATGTACAAGAGATAAACGAAAGACTCGGTGATCATCAATCCCGTAATCTGAAGCTTGAGAGAAAGGTTAGAGATCATAATATTATCATCTTTGGTCTGCCTGAAAGCTCAGTGGATGTGGAGCCTGACCTGGAGGGTAAGGTGAGCGCCTTCTTTAGTGAAAAAACTTGATGTTGTTGTGAATGCTATAGATATTGATTAGTGTTTGCGCGTGGGGAGGATTTACATTGCCACTAAAACCAGGCCTATAGTAGTTTGTTTCATATCGTTGAAGATGGGCAAACAGGTCCTCCAATGCGCACCAACATTGAAAGGTACTGTTTACGACGTCAAACAAGATGTTCCATTGGAGCTACGTAAAAAGTGGGCCCAAGAACGTATGAATGAAGACTCTGGTAGGAACGACAATAAGAAAGACAAGAGGAAACGTGACTCTCCACAAGCTGGTGATGGAAAGAAGAAAGCTATCATACAGCCTCCAAAAATGGATTTTCCGAGGGGAGCCTCTCTCAAGCCTGCTATTCAAGAGTAGGCTTCTTCAACTGCCATGGCTACTTTGGTGACTTTATTAATGACATACATTTTTTTTGTTGATAATGAATATGATATATGTGTTTGTGAGTCTTGGCTAGATAAAGATAATGCTCATCTTGATTTGGATGGGTACCGTGTAGTGGTGTGTGCTGCATACATTTTATTTGGCTGGCATAAAATTAGAAATTGACGGTGGTTTGTCTTGCAAAATTAACAAGGGAAAATGACACAGTAACGCATGTGATTTGTTCCTGCAAAATCTTTGGGTCAGAGAGGCTACGTTATTTTGATGAAGACAAATTCTGCGACATATTGAGCAACGAGTGGGACTTCAAAAAGTTTATCCGAAACGTTGTTAGACAAAGAAAGTTTATTATTTCCGAGGGGCGTGATTTTTGGGTTCTTAATGATAAATATATTAATTAAATAAATAAAAGTGAATTTGTTAGTTTTGCAAACTGTATTTTTGTTGGAGGTCTATGTATTTTCCTATTTTTTTTCTTCTCATAATTATTTATTAAAGATGTGTAATTATTTTGTAAAATACTGAGCATACCAACCCTGGTAATGCCATATATAGTCTATACAAATAAAACTACTTGAATTGGATTGAATCCCTTGACAGCACAGGTACTGAACCTGTCACTGATTTTTGTTAATTCATTGATTAGGCCGATTAAATGTGTGAGGGTGATGGACTGGTATAGTTGCCCCTTCCGAGCAGGTGGATGCATTATTATGATGCTCCCAAGGCGACAGATTATAAAATCGGGAACGGGCCAACTAACCATATCCATCACAAATGAGATGCCGGAGAACAATTTCAGCACACTGCGAAACCCTCACAGGTCTTTCCAAGTCAGAAAAGGTGCGTCTCCTGGGTTTCTTCAGGGTAACATTGATACGATTTTGGTATGGGAGGATGATTCTAAAATTTAAGTTATGAGACAGCAAGTGCAAATGTTGAGTGACTTAACAACTGTAGCTATGGACTGTAGTCCTGAAAATGAGCGCAAATATAACTTTGTAACTGTTTATTGATTTGGTCGTTGTTTAATAGAAGCCATTGAACCATCATGGTTCAAACTGTCCAGTGATATTGAAGAAAATTACTTTCTATAATGACAGGGACAAATTCTCTGTACTTTCCCCATAAGTGTATTAGAATGGTGTGCTTGCAAATTCCTAGCATCAAATTTTCAGCTGTTCTTGCCTTGTTGGATACCAATCATCTCCTTAAAACCTGGCCACATCTTTCGACCTCTTATCTGATTCCACCTCTATTCAGGTCACCAAAAGGATTTTATGCTGAAGACCAGCCCAAAAAGCCTCGATTGAAGAAAACCCACTCCCGTCTTCGTAAAATAGACAGCACTATCAGCGTACAACTCCTCTCATACTCAATACCGCCTAAAAGATTTCAAGGCCAGCCGAAATTCATGCCGGTCATTTGATAAAACCGATAGTTAAACGGCCGGTAAAAATCTCTTAGTCTCTTGACAATTTGAGCATCGATGTAAGGGTGGTTTCTACCCTTGGTCTTACCTAAGCAGTGCGGCGTCGAGCGACCTTCCGACTTCATCAAGCATGGGAAGCCTTTCGTAGCATTGAAGTAGAAGTGTTTTTCAGTGATAACTCTCTTGAGACCCAGAAAGTCCTGAAATAACATTTTCATTTTTACTCATTCCTACCTCAGTACCTTCAAAATCTTTATTTAGGAGTTTAGTTAGATTCTCAAATGAAATTGACCCACCACGTTCAAAGTTTGAGCCAAAAGCTAAGTAAACGTGCCTATACCCTGTCCAGAATTTAATTTTTATCAGAAGAACTAAAGATCAATATTTTAAAGCTGTTTGAGTCAATGTTACAGTATGGCATTGTAATATGGGGAAGCACTTTCTTGTAACTAATTGATAACATTTTCAAGATTGAACAAATTACTTTCAGGACACTATTCAATGAGCCCAGGCGCTACCCCACCAATGCATTATTTCATGATTTGAATTTGCTAACAGTCCATAAATTTTACACATTGAAAATGCCCAAACTAACTCGTAAACACAAAAGTATACATTTTGCTGATGTGAGGCAGCGGCAATCAAGACCGTATAGACAAAAATTGCCAAGAGTTGAAAATACGGTCCTACTAAAGTACCTACAAAATCTTTATTTAGCAGTTACGTTTGATTCTTAAATGAAATATAAGTCAATTTTCAAAGTTTGTGTCAGAAGCTAAGAAAATGTGCCTGCACCCTTTATAGAATCTAATTTCTAACAGAAGAACTAAAGATCGATAGTTATCAGCCACTGTTTAAGTCAATTTTAGCCTATAGGTCTTTCATTGTTGCTACTATTGTTTGATTTGAAACGGGCAAGTAGTAAAAAAATTCGACTGATAATAGAGAGTTCCTAGAAGATCCGCCAACACCGTTAAGAATCCGTATCTCGATACGAACGCGCGACTGCGCATGCTCCGCCAATACGATCGGTCGTATTGCAATACGACGGTGGTATCTTTACGGAAGTTACGATGCCACCGATGCGATCCAAACGAACGTATCTTTCGTCCTTATAGCAAAGTAACCCGCCATCGGGGTAACCTGGATGTAAACCGCTTCGCATCAACATCACACTATATAAAGACGAGCTTATCAGAGTATATCGACGTTTCAGGGGGAGGTAACGCTGGGCGGGTGGAATTCTCGCCCCCGCCTCCCAGGGCAACTGATCTGCTCCCCCCTCTCCCCGACCCCGCCAGTGAAGGAAGGAGGGCCCCACCGGGGGGAAGCATCTCCCAAGGCAAGCGACGTGGTCCTCTCCTCGGGGATTTGGGATATACGATTTTTTGACTTTGCATATTGTTATTATACTCCCTCATTGTGTTATTCACCTATTTCTTTTTAACCTGCGTAGCAGGGCCATTATACTAGTTTCTACATAAAAATTTGATTTCTGAAATTGCTAAATTGAAATTTCATGCCAAGAGAGAGCAGAATTTTCATTTTGATTCACATCATTTTATTAGGTACTTCACAGTTTAAGAAAACTCAAAGATTTCGGTATTTAGTACCTACGAACTAACAACTTGTTTTGAGTGAGCTTCTCGCCAACTGTGAGAGTTTTTAAGGAGCCTAACAGCTTCATTTAGGAATTCGCTATTATAAAAACTGTCTAACTGCAACCCCAGAATCCCAGCCGTACATTCCTTTTCTGGAGTATGTACTTCCCAAGTCGCTAAGTAAGAAGTTACAAACAAATCAATTTTGATTCCAAGCGTACTTATCTGTCGTAACTTCTGCGGGAATTTGAAGGAGCCTCTGGAGTAAATGTACATGTTCTCTATTAAATCGGAACGAAAATAGTACGTCATCCTCGCTCATGTCATCCAGGGAAAATCTCCCATAGAGCAGGCTTAATCGTCGAGGTGCTTCCCTTACACTCTCCCGCTCCAAATACGTTCGAAAAATCAACAGCAACTCCTCAGTTGAAGTCAATCCGTTAACATAATATTCAAAAAAGTCTTCCACCCCGGCATTTTTGGTTAAAAAAACGAAAGAACGAGTGATCTTGTAAAGCATCAAAAAGAATGCTCGTTTTCTTATAGTGACGTGAAAGCAAAACGTACGTGACTCTTAGATACGGATCAGAGATACCACTAGTTCAGCTGAGTTGGTGGTAACGCCACCATTTTTGCTAACCAGAGCTGTGCTCGCCCTAGATACCACCACCGACTAGATACGATACTAAGGTGTCCGAATCTCCTAGGAACTCTCTAATGATGAGTGAGAGCCCCTTAATTATTTTATCACCCAAACTTAGGGAACACCAGGTAAACCAGATGGTAGATAAAAAGAGACAATTCCCCGGTAAATGTTTACTGACGAATTGCTGACAAATTAAAACTTTATTCACCTGCATTCTTCAAATAATAGCTTTCAATTTTAAAATGAATCTCCCACCTGAGATGAAATTGATACCCTACAGACTTTTGGGTAATCATCATGAGGTATGGAGTATCCACGATGTGATGGAAACTTCTCTCCAGTTTGGTGTAATTACTGACATTCTATTCTGAGCCTGTAGGTCTAGCAAACGATTACTGACAAATGAAAACTTCATTCACCTGCACTCTTGACATTTCAAGGGCCGGATCTGCGATAAGGCGTTCCCCACTCACAAATAACATGTGAGTCAACGGGAAATACCTCAACCACTTCGTCAGATGCCGAGCGTAGACTCCGATCCTCACTGGACCCCAAGTCGTGTCCACGACGCTGAAACCCGTGTCTTTGACGAAGGCGAGACACTCGAAACTTTTCATGCCGTTGCGATTTTTCTTTTTGCTTGAACCAAAACGACACAACATAGTGAGATAAGGAAGTGAATTGACGAAATGCGAAAAAACATGGAAGCATCTCTTCATTTTCAACAACTACAATAACTACCTTAGAAAGGATAGAACGTTAATAATCAAGTGGAATATGGTACCTCCTAACGTACTATAATACCTTAAAGCAGATCTGTCACCATTTTTAAGTTTGATACAAGAGCCAAAATGGATAGTGTCTCTCTCTGGTGCGACCAAGATGACACAATGCAAAGACTCTCAAACTGCATGGCTTGTTCAACAATTCTAGAGATAAGAAATTAATATTACAATAGAGTGAAGAAAGTAAAATGTCACCTGGCAGCTTGCGTATAGTCGGATATCGCTCGAGTCACGGGGTCTCTAACCACAATGAGCAGCTTCGTTTTGGGGTTCATCTGTTTCACCCTCAGCGGAACTTCTTTGGTCACGAAGTAACTTGGAGTCTTCTCCATCGTTATCTGACCTTCTAGGGTCGGAGGCATTTTTTTCCTGGATAGATTAAGAAAACTGATCAAACTCTAAAAATGGAAAAGAATAACTCAATACAACTCTGCGAGTTCAAAGGTGACATCCTCCACCCAAGAAAGGATATGAAGTGAAAGAAGAGGGTCGTGTTTGAAGACACAACAGATTGAAGTGAATAAGTGGGCCAAGAACTGCTCCAGAACTGCAGTTCTCTTTCCTGCCTTCAACCCAAGGCCTTGGCTACAAATGGTTCGAGAATATTAGCACCCCACACCTATCCAATAGCAGTGACAGTTCCCGTTTATCGAACACCTGTTCCTCAAGACTTCATTCCCAGTTCCTGCCAATAAGTGTTTAACGCCTCACCATTCTTTCCCCGCACTTCTCCGTCTGAGCAGTTTACAAACAGGACTCCCCAGTCATCAGCACTAGAAATTGTTACTTCTGAGTCACCTCCAACACAGCTTGATGGGATATTAATAGATGTTCCATCCCATTGAAAGTATTCTATTCATTGAGTGAGCTAATTATTTTATATAACAATTGCCACTAAGTCTTAATAAGCATTGAAGACACCATAAATGTTGTGAAATTACAGTTGCCTTTACCCAAGGTGGCTACAAATGGGACTTTCAACATATCCAATAGCAGTGTAATTGTTTAAACACCTGTTCCTCAAGCCCAGTTGCCAATAAGTGTTTAACGCCTCAACGTCTGTGTCAGCACTAGAAATTGTTTGAGTCACCTCCAACACAATCTATTCATTGAGTGAATTGCCACAGTCTTAATAAGCATTTAACACGCAAATAATGTGAAATTACAGCGGGCAATGGTTACGTTAAAATTGATCATGCTGAGTGGAGAAATGACCTCAAATACAAACCAACAACTAGTAACATCTCCAAGCATAATCCCCCTATATCTTCTTCCATGCCAAACAATAAATTACCTGGATGTCGTTCCATTCCAAGACTTTTTAATAATAAACTTAACCAAAAGGAGGAGGAGGCAATCATTAAACAAAAATGGAAAAACCATAAAACATTGACGCCGAAGAGCATAATACAGTTAATTACAGCAAGAGCCCTTGAACTGATCAGAATTCAACTTCTGATAATTTAAATTTAAATTTACGATCAGCTCACTAAGGATTTAAATAAAAGTAAAGAATAATTGAAAAAAGTATTAATCGTACTATCTATTTAGAAATTGGATACTATAGGATCATCCTCGTCATAACTGAAACCATACTAGCAGAAGGAATTTTCAGAGCGTTCTGCCAATGGTAGGGCCGCCATAAGTGAAGAGCGCCGTACAAGCATTTAGTTGGCTCTCCTCCACGATTTTAGTACTCCAATGGTTCTTGGACTTACAACTAGCAACGACCATCAAAATGGATATAAATCTGGACCAAAGAAGCCAACTGTTGAAAGTGACATATTGGAAATTGTACAGGACTGACCAAAGAAATGTTTGGAATAACCGTTTAGAGCCCTACAAACGATAGTTTACCACTGCATATGTACAGTTCTAAGACAATTAGTGGAATTTTCGTTATTGGGTTGCCCTGTCCTAAACTAATGATAACCTGAAGGGCTTACCGGTACCAACTGAATCCTTTGTGGTAGTACTTGTCGAAGAAATGTACCTCCGACCCCGCCGCTCGCACATCCGGGTGAAGCCTTAAAAATTCCAACAGAGCTCGCGTCCCTGACTTTTTCACTCCGATCACCAAAGCATCGGGAAGCCGACGAACGGGCCGAAGGCTTTGGTTTTCCAGAAGACGGTATTTAGTTTCATTCTGAAAATAAATCGAATGAGACCACACAGAACACAGTAAACCCAACTCTTTTGCTTTACATGAGAACCTGAGGGTTAAAGAAACCTTCTACTCTATTTATTTGTCATGGTATGCTGCAAAAACATAAATTGTAGGCCTAATTATCACATACGAGTATAAATGCATATTCATATATTATCGTTTTTTCATTATAGGCTAGCCGGAGCAGGGAGCCTACTTTCTCAATCCTCTGGTTCAAGCGCTGTGTATCTCAAATAAGTTTGCATATGCCTTGTGCCACGTCTTATCACTGTTTGTTTTCTATCTTCGACTAGCCTTCTCTCAATAACTTGCATCCGACTTTCTGCCTAATATTCATGTTTTCGGATCAACTATACGTTAGATTACAAGAGAGTTGTATTTATATTTATACGGAACAAGCATAGCAAGGTCTCAAAACTAAAAAAATTACAAAATCAATCCTTCTTGTAATGTATAGATCAGTTGGAGAAATGGATAAGAATCTGTTTGGTTCGCTGATCTGGATTCTCACTGAGCTTGCATCTCAAAAGTAAAAAAACATCCTAGATCAATCCTTCTCGTACTATGTAGATTAGTTGGACAATTAGATTGGAATCTGCGTTTTGATGTTAAAACATAATTCAATGATGTGAGAATATGTAAAACTGCAGACAAATATTTCTCGATACCTACCGAATTCGAATCCACCACCACCTGTTCCACAGCCAGCTGCTGTAAGCCCACAGCTTTGGTGACTATGGTTATGATCTTCAGTGCATAGTGATCGCTCGTATGACAGTGGAGTTACCATTGTTCAGTTAAGGTAAGGGTAGCGTTTGCTTAAGCAAAGATCTGAGGAAGTAGGATCCCATCTCTACCTAGTCCTTCGAAAATCAACCATTCTGACTCCTAAATCGATATTAAACTAATTCTGTACGTTAATATACAATAAATGAGGAAGCTAAAGAAGCAACCAAACTTATAGATTATACATCTAATAGAGAATATTTATAGAAGCGAAAATTTTTACGACGTTATTCTCTTAAACACGTGAAATGGACCATTCTCTGAACTAGACTAGTACATCTAGGTATGTTTGTAAGAGACAGGCGAAAATGAAGAGTGATTTTAGGATACCAACTTTGAATGAATCATTCTGCGACTCCAGACCGCTCCAATTAATGAGAGGAATCAGACGCACGACGGATTCGTATTCAGTGACGGCAGTTTGCTTTTCGTTGTGAATAACATGAACTGAGGTAGAACTTTCGGTGGAGGTTTCATTCTGAAATAAGACAAATGAATTGGTTCAAGTCACATCACACATTCCTAAGCTCCAAGGTATATACGTAAATAGGTTACCCTAAATCGGTAAGGTAAGCCCTTGAAGATAAGTATAAATTTGGTTTTAGGCTGAGATAGATATGGTTAGTTTGAACTACCCGATTCTTGAATCTGCTGCCTCAGGAGATATAACAGACGCCTTCCGGTATCTAGGACGTTCTCTGAGTGTAGGGGGCATTATCCGTATTTAGCTTTTAGGAGGAGCAACTAAACAATTCCACCACTTCTGAATGTTACACAGCAAAATTAGCACACCATTGAAAACATTTGTGGATGGGCTTGGAAATTCCATGGAAGGATTTAGACATGAGCCTTCTGGCATTCAAGGCGTGTACTTATTGCAGCCATAGCACCGCAACTGAGCCAACCATCATAACCATGGAACAGAATTCCAGAGATCTCTGACATCCCACGGAACCTGCCAAGACAATCAGTCCATTCAAGGCCCTCTTGTCACCCACCTGAGAACATTTGAGGACTCCTCTGTACGGCCTCTTGAGATTCTAGCTCATGTTTGTAGCAAATATCGGCTCAGTTGAAAGAAGACATGAATATCTTCATTATCACAAACACTCCTCTTGTAGCTCTCTGAGATACTCATGCAAGAAGGAAGATAATGAGGGCTTAATTGAGAGAAAAATGTGAACTCCCCATCTCTGACATTGAGATCTTCATTAAACCAATCAATCAATTAAATCAATTAAGTTTGCCAGGATGTAGAGGCCCTATCAATAGTTTGACGTGTATGTTATCGTTTTCTACACTCCTATTGTTCCTTTCCAGTCATTACCCTTAAAAGAAAGTTGGTAAGTAGTGATGATGGATGTTGTATACCTCTGGTTAGTGACAGCAGTAGGGAGTGAGAAATCAGGCACTTCGATATTTTCTCCTGGGTCCTCAAGGCACGACTTTTACATATTCCATGGAACATGTACATCCAGATAGGAGAGAAATTTTGAAAATTTACAAAACTGCATTCATTTGATGGCATTACTGACTAGTGACATAAATGTGACCGAAATTTTGAAATGACCGATGTTCCAGTAGGGGAAAGAAGTGACTCCTTGATTTTGTAGGAACCTATTCGATTCATTTTGAGTTCATGAACTCTTTGCGTACGACCTGCAAGTTCATATACCGTGGCTTTAGGCTCGACTGTTTTGAAACCTCTTGACACAAAATCATCATCACTTTATGTCCCAGTAGGGGAAAGAAGTGACTCCTTGATTTTGTAGGAACCTACTCGAACATCACGAAACCCTTTCCTGCCAGTTGCAGACTACTTCTCAAAACATTTTAGGGAGTGAAGGAAAACCCTGTGACACTGAAATAATATGGTTGGTAAGGCGACTTGCTTTTGCTATCCATTTTAGAGTTCATGAACTCTAAGTGGATGTAGAGCTTACGATGCAAGTTCATATGTTGTGGCTTTACGACTATTTTTGAAAGTCTTGACACAAAATCATCATTTGTATGTCTAAGTAGGGACTTTTACCTTTCCATGGAACTTTGTAGGAACCTACTCGATTCATTTTGAGTTTGAACTCACCTGCAAGTTCATACATGGCATTTGGCTAGTGACATAAATGTGACACAAAATCATCATTTGTATGTCCCAGTAGGGGAAAGAAGTGACTCCTTGATTTTGTAGGAACCTATTCGATTCATTTTGAGTTCATGAACTCTTAGTGTAAGACCTGCAAGTTCATATACCGTGGCTTTAGGCTCGACTATTTTTGAAACCTCTTGACACAAAATCATCATTTGTATGTCTAAGTAGGGGAAAGAAGTGACTCCTTGACTTTGTAGGAACCTACTCGATTCATTTTGAGTTCATGAACTCTTTGTGTAAGACCTGCAAGTTCATATACCGTGGCTTTAGGCTCGACTATTTTTGAAACCTCTTGACACAAAATCATCATTTGTATGTCTAAGTAGGGGAAAGAAATGACTCCTTGATTTTGTAGGAACCTATTCGATTCATTTTGAGTTCATGAACTCTTTGCTGTACGACCTGCAAGTTCATATAACGTGCCTTTAGGCTCAACTGTTCATGAAACCTCTTGACACAAAATCATCATCATTTGTACGTCCCAGTAGGGGAAAGAAATGACTCCTTGATTATGTAGGAACCTATTCAATTCATTTTGAGTTCATGAACAGACCTTATGACCTGCAAGTTCATATAACGTGCCTTTAGGCTCGACTGTTTATGAAACCTCCTGACACAAACACCGTATAAACTTGACATTTTCACTATGAATGAAAGAGCTTCCCTGGTATCTTCTGAGAGTAAGGTACCAACTGATAAATTTCCTATCTGGAGAACTATCTACCTTAGCTGGGATGCGTTTTTCAACACTTAAACTATGTGAACATGTATCTTTAAAAAAAATGCACATTCTCACCATACTCAAGACGCCGTGAACCTTTCGAACGATGCATTTGCTGAATAGCGACGAATACACGACGAGCGACACCACAGCCAGGCAGACGAACAAATTCTGTTTGTCCAACTTCAAACGAACTGTTTTCCATTTCCACTTCCCCAGCATCGCTCCGCGCCACAATCCAACATTCTCGGACTCATCCAAGTCCAGAGAACGACTGCGGGGGTTTCTCCGTACGTGATTTGATTCCCCGATTAATCCATAGTTGACTTAAAACCCCAAGCACGAAGGGGTCATTTTCAACCAACAGGAAGCACTGGGTCGATTAGTGACCGCGGATAATCTCCGCTCAGCCAACGAAAGGTAAAAACTTTGTCATACATAGCGCGAGAACGAAGAACATTTCCCTCCGGGGAGAATAGAATAAATATTGGCCGAAAGTAATTTACAATGCACTGAGATAACGTTTGTTGATTAACGGAAGGGAAATATAAATATTTGCCCAGCGAGCAGTTCTCGTTTTCTGTCGGACGCATGCGGAGTGGGGAGATTCATGATTCCTGGTAGGGGTGGGGACATGACAGGGGTGAGAATCTGTTATCATTCTTATCGGAAACGAACAATCGATTTTGCCATCGGTTCAAACATCGATATTCATCTTCCGATATCAACAGTTAATTTGGGCGGTGACGGTTGGTTAACCTGATGTTTGGCGGTCGATTTCAAACTGTTCGCAGGAAGTTGGTACCTGGGCCTTATCTGAACAAAGCACTACTGGTAAACGGGTTTTGAATCGAAGAAAAATTGGAAAAAACATCTTGTTCCTGATTGATTTCTTTATCAACTATAGACAGAGGCTGGAAGCTGTCTGGTATATCTCCCTAGGGGTTGGATTCAAGAATTCAAAACACCCCACAATCCATCACAAATTCTAAAATATTGGTTCCTCCTTTAGTTAATATTAGGAGGTGATATTAAAATAGAATGATCCAGAATAGCATAACAATGATTGTCAATTATTCTCCTTATTTCTTCGAAATCGTTGAAATCATCGAACCTGGATATTCCAAATTGTACTGATGAATCTGTCTTATTGAAATCGAGATTAAGAAACTTTTTTTGTCATTTTATTTGATTTTGGATGTTTTGAAACTGTAGGCGGGCTGTCATATTTGTGAGTTTTTTGGCATTGTGAACGTATACATTTTAAAATATTGTAGAAAGAGATGGTGGACTTCAAAAAAAATTATTTACACTATTGGTGGAGCTTTTCTCTACAAGGAAACCCAATATTATGGTAATATGTTTATGGTTGGGAAATTTAAGAACCACAAACCACTACTCTTTCCAGTTTTATCAATGGTTTCTTTACGTGAACTTGGAGTTTTGTTCAAACTAAATACCAGAAATGAGGCCTCTTTTTTGTGCTATTATTGAAAAAAATAAAAAAAAAAATGAAAAAGTTGGAGAAACAGTTTTATTTATTTGAATCTGTAGGAAATATATTTTTTTTGAAATATAAGTTCTGAAAATGATTTTGCTAAGATGGTGGCTGTCAGCAGCGATACACTGATGTAGCCGATTTAGAAGTTTTTGACCACTTTTTGGCATATAGCAAGTGGTATGGGAGTAGGTTTGAAAGTGATTAAACAGAGTTAATTTTTGAGCACATTTTGATGAAAAATCGAGAAAATAACCATGAAGGAAGCGTTTCATCGAAAACGGACTTCAGATTCGTGTTCAGCACCCCAAAAAACTTGTTAAAGAGTAGGTTTGAAAGAAATAAACAGAGTTTATTTTGAGCAATTTTGATGAAAAATCGGATTTCTTCGGTTATTTGCTGTTTGAGTGGTGGCAGGGTGTGTGGACAATGTTTAAAGGCCTTATCTTTAAGGTAGCCCCAAAGAAAGAAGTCGCAGTTGCTCAAATCAGGTAAGCGCGCTGGCCACCATACGTCCCCCTCCAGTCACCCTGGGAACATTTGTTTCAAAACAGCTAATGAAATTTGAGCTGTGTGGGCTGTAGGCCCATCCTGCTCGAACCACGTCACCAAAATCGGATTTTTTAGCAAGTACTTCCAATTTAGGCTGTAGGAAGGTTTCCAACATCGAAACATAGTACTGGGAAGTTACTGTGACAATGAAATTTTTCTGCTCGAAAAAGTAAGGGCCTATCACTCCAAATTGAGACAAAACACCAAACTGTGACCGTAACAGACAACGCGGAAGGCACTGCACTGGTGCCAAGTGGGTTTTCTCAGTCATGGAAAAAATCACTGTAAAAACTGTCCCCGCCCGTCTGGGGCTAATGTCTTGGTTTTTGGTTTACATTGAGTCACTTAAGTGAGTGTGGTGGTCTTTCGTGGAGTTGACAAGGATTAATTGCGGCCCAATACCTAAATTCTGCTTATTCACTGCTCCACTGAGGGGAAAATGCCCGCTGGGTCGCGATCACAGAACGATCATTTTCGTAAAACAAACGAACGGCAAGGCCCCAATGCATTCTGGTCCAAACCATGGTGCCAAATAAAAACTGCACACCCTGATACCCGTTCACATGAAGCCCACTTCTGTGGCAGTGAGCAGGGAAGTGGGTAGGGCTTGCTTGTAAGCACCCCACTTCCACTGCTGCTGCCACTCGAGATGTCCCGGCAGCCCTCAATTGGTGTTGTTTCGTGCGGAAGTCAAATGGAGGGCAGCGCCAGTGGGTGGTCCTCCATTGCTGCACGGAGTTCCTGCCGCGGAAGTGGGCTTCATGTAAACACTCGGGCTGCTGCAACAGCAAGTACGGGAGTAACTACGGCAACGCGAGTGGCTGCATGTAAACGGGGTATAAGTAACACAAAGAGCTCTTCCGCACCTTCCTACCTCCACCACAGCCCGAGCAATGACCCTTCTTAACTCGTCAATCGGCGGTGCCACACCCTGAGCATGACATACCACACAATGGAGCTCTCAGCTCCATGTTCCCTCCCACATTCTGAGGCTTCAGAAATAAAACCACCCACCAATGCACCGGCGTTGTGCTGTGTTTACTTTTCTCGTAAATTTATATTTTTTTGTGGATTCAGATTTTCCTGTTCACATATCCTTTCTACGAAATCCGTGTATCTGGGATGGTTTCATTACAGCAGTGTGGTGATTTTTAGGCATTGTAAATCCATTTTAATCCTTCAAGCTCAGAATGACATCTTGAATGCAATTTGCTTTCCTCGACACTGATGATTCACGCAAATGATTTTCCCTACTAATGAATCGACTGGAGGTACTACTACTCACTGTATTTCAGTGTGGTTTCTCCTTGGCTGGACAATATAAATATTGCGACATGACAGGACTGGGTAGGTAACTGTATCTATAGCACCCCCTATCCACCTTGTTTGCTGGTTGCCATGAGTTTGTTATTGATTTGAATTGAAGTACTCTTCTAGATACTTACTCGATCGTGTCTATATTGAAGATATATCATACCATCAGTAAATCATGGGCGTTGAGGACGTTGATTGTCACATCCAAACTCTCGACCGCTACATCAACATTTTGCAGTCTGGCTACAAGAAGGAGAAAAAGGCAGCTCTAGAAGAGTTGAAAAAAGTCGTGGATAAAGCTGAAGGTAACGTATTGATAGAAATACACAACAAACTGCAAAATCAGCTCATTCTTAGTTTTCAAGATCCCATGGAAGTTGTCAGAGAAGGTGCCCTGCTATTGTGTCAAAATATGATCGAAAGATTGGAAGTTGATAAGTCCAACATTGCTTTACTGATACCAGCTTTGTACCCCCGTGTTTGCAGAGAAAAAGACCACGAAGGGTCCGAGGAACTGCGTTTGATAATATCGCAGTTTCTAATAATAATTATCGAGAAGTACGATAAACACGTTGTTCCTTATATGACAGAAATCGTGGATATGGTATGTCGCTTGCTGAATGATCCTTCGCCTGATATCAAGCAAACGACGTCACGCCTGTTGATAACATTGGTAAAGACATTGCCGTATGAATCGTTTCAGTATACTAAAAAATTGTGGCCTCCGTTGGTGGAAAATATAACCCATCAACGTTGGAAAGTACGTGTGTCGACTATAGAAGCAATTGAATGGCTGATGTTGAGAGGTGACAACAAGTGTGTCCCCGATGTCACTCCGTCCCTGAACAAAAAGATGTTGGATTCAATGTACCAAGTCAGGCTCGCTCTGGTAAGATTGGCTGGCCATTGGTTAGTCAAGCTACCAGACCGCTATTCGTTTTTCGCTCATTTGATCCCCATGGTGCTTTCTGGATTGGCCGACGATAATGACGACGTCGTCAAAGAAGCTTCCAGGTTGTGGGAGGAAGCTGGTGAACTTTATTTGAAAGAAAACGACACAGATCTGAAAGACAAAATCAATTATGAGGCCGCAACTTTGGATCATTACCCTGAAGGAATTAAAAGGCCTAGTTTAGGGTGTAGAGTCCTCATTGAGAGAGAAGCCACGAAATTTCTGCTCGCTCTGGTAAATGAATTGACAGATTGGGTCGAAATCGTGAGAATCAAAGCTTCTATGCTCTTAACCCAGGTTACACTCCATTTCGAACATTCCATTACAATGAGTATTCGGAAGATCATATCTCAGATTTGTAAAGGAGCAAAAGACAGAGAAACTCCTTTAGTGGTAGCTAATGTTAAGCGTGCTGCTGAATATATGGGTTATTTCGTGCCAGCAGACGTCTACTGTCAGTTGATAGTCGAGTACATGAAAGAAGCCCACGAAGGAGAACTTCTTGTAGTAGCTGCTCTGGTGAGGGGAACTAAACGTCCAGATTTAGCCGATAATTTGGAAACGATTGCAACCCTACTGGACAATACAACTTTCAAAGGAAGGGAACAACTTGGTTTGCTCGACTTGATAGAATCCATTTTGAATGTATGTCAATCAGATTCGTTTAAAATCGGCGACCGAATCTGGGGCTGCCTAGTAAGCATTGCTGGGTTAGCAGAAGGTGGAACTATTCAAGACAAGGCTCTCGAATTGCTAGAGAAATTTGCTGACTTAGGAGGTAATAATAAAAGAGAAGTTTACGGGCAACATTGCTCGAAACTTTTGAAGAAGCTAGCTGCAGCAGTCTGGACAGTACATTGCCACGAACAGTTCATCTTCCTAGCTGTGATAAACTTTACTGGCGAAGTCGTAGGAGACCATATAGACGACATTATAGCCATTCTAAGAAGTTCTTTGAAGCTGGAAACCGATCCAGAAGTTCTTCTCAAAATGATGATGTGCGTTAACGATTTGCTGGCCAAACCTGAAGTGACGCTTCCGAACGATGAAGTCTTGTCGAAGTTCGTGAGAGTTATGCTTGCCGAATTGTTGCCTCCTCATTTGAAATGGACGGCTGGAAGGAGTTCTGAGGCTATTCGAACTATAGCTTGCACGTGTCTTTATATGTGTCTTTGCAAGGTCTCCAAGCAAGATGACGCTGAGAGGAAAACCTCATTGGAAACTGGACCTACAGGGAAATTCAAAATAGAGGAGACTAGTCGAAAATCGGCGAGTACCGAACCCATACCACCTCCATCAGATGATGATGACGACAGAATTCCCGATGTAGATTTTTCATCTTCCCCAGACGTGATTTATGGATTGAGCGGTTACATCGAACCGCTTCTGCCCATGTTGATGTCTCTCATACAAGATTCCGCCCCTAAAACTCGCCTTCTCGCTCTAAACTGCGTCAAGATTTTCGGAAATAACTCCCTCACCCACGAACCGCAACATTTCGCTTCAATATTATACCAGGTACTGAAAAGGTTGGACGACGCCGATAAAGCCGTACGAGCCATGGCGGTGGAAGTGATTAAACATTATTACCACGAAAATTACGCCAGAACCACACAAGATTCGAGGAACACTACTCTACTAGATTTTGCTTATTCCACGCTACTCATCCACATGGACGACAAGGACCAAATTTTGAAAGAAAATATCCTGGAATGTTTGAAAATCATGTCTAAAATGAATCCTCATTCGTTGAGAGCTAAAGTCCTCCCAAATAACTTTAGAGATAAAGAAATCTGTCAAAAATTAATTGACTTCTTGGAAGACAGCATGAAAAGTTTGACTGTTGAATAAAGATTTATTTTTCTTATAAAACGCATACGAACTTTTTAAAATACCATTTCTACATACCTTTAGAACTCTATCTTCATTGATTTGGGAATCTGATCACCTTAAAATATGATAGCTAAAACCAATGTTGTGTTATACCTACTTGGAGTTTTGGTAAAAGTGCTCAAGTATACATGTAAAATTAAAATGATAGTGTCAATTATCTAGCGAGTATTCGAGGAAAATGGAGGCATCAGAATTGCTCCAAAACATACCTTTATGTTTATTCGTTTTGAAGCATTTCGCAACTATTTCTGGATATTAATACCATACCTACAGAAATGAAGATTCATTCATTCAAAAACAGGGGTTCCAGGGAACGTGGCTGCACTATGAATATGAAGGATCAATTATAACAGCTACGACCTTAAGAGATAGGGGGAGAAGGCAGAGCAGCTAAGAAACCTGTGAATTTAGGGCTAAATTTTAAAATAGCAGGTTTAGGACAGAGTGGTGGAATCAAGAGAGAGAATCTGAATGAATCCCCTTGGGCTGGTCCGGGCTTATTTATACGGGTGTTCGACCCCTGTCCCTTCCATTGTGACTAGGGAAAACCCATAATCCTCGACTTTTGGGTCGTCCTTCGACTGCTTATTGTTAACCTTATGTTATATTACAATTACTGGGGCTTCTCCTATCAAGTATAATTACTGAACGTAGAGGAAGTGCAATTTTCCTTAAGGCTGAGATGAGAACTCCGTTCTTTGGCAAAAGGGTGAGTTCATTGGATGAACAGAGCGGTCTTTTAACACTCCAAAACCAACGTGACATCATTGATAGGTATTCTCCTGAATTTCAACCAATAAGTGGTAGGCACTAAATCTATACAGAGGTAACTCCTGTCTCCATATATATTATCAGGACTTCAAAAATTAGGTAGGATGAGATCCTTGCGCTCTAGAGGAGCAAATTATACCAATTGACCGCTGCCCAAACCTGTGAAATGTGTTGAAGTTTTTAATCAAACAAATCTGGTTCAAATCCAGTATTTTACTATCCATCAGTTACCCTAAATTTTGAGAAATAGTTGTCTCTTGAAGTTCAATTTCGTACTAATAGTCAAACGTAGATCAAATATATAGGGGACCTTCAAGCATGGAACCTGCACAATTTATAACAATCAGTTGTATAGTGTCAGCGTGTGGTCTCTTCAAAGAATTTACATACATAGTGGACCTTAACCACTCTTGATGGAAATTATTTTAAACCTTGAAGCTGCACCTCTCTGAATTATGTCTTAATTAATTCGTAATGCATAGTTTTTGGACGTGCTTTAGCCTGTTGATCCTTGATTTAATATTGATTGATTTGAAAAATTATACTGATCTTAAATTTGTGCTCCATAAGTTGGAGTGTCTCTATTAACTGCTCGAGGTAAGTTGAAACTTACCAGAAATACGAAGTGTTTTAACTATGAACGAGTTTTTTTTATGGCTAAAAATGGGGGAACCGTACTGAGAAACATTAAAATTACGTGTTTATTTCATAAGGCGATAGGTTTAGTTTTTATCGTTGGTTTTTAGATGCGCATTAAGGCACTGCCCATTGATGAACACAATTTGAGTTCCTCCAACTACGTATTTGAGGTAATTTTGAGGGCATTTGTGCTGATATGATCAAGCCTGAGCACTTTCTATTGTAGACCTACCAGCAGAGAATCTTGTAAAGAATAGTTTAGCTACTGACAAGCTGCATCTCAACTAATTGGATTTTAAGTTTATGTTGTTTGCCTGGGTCAAGAATAAAATTGCCTACAGAACCAAATTCTTCCAAAAAGCTGTAGTAAAACAACTTCCTGCACAAATTCCCTTGACAGTGGATTGAAAACTCCCATAGGTGTGAGAGGTGTAACAATCATATTATGTACAACCTCGTTTTATTATAAAATGAAACGTTCAACTTTGAACACGACGTAAAAACAGACAATTCAATAGTTCCATTCATGAAAAACATTCAATAAAAACTGTTCACGAGGAATCACTTGGAAAACCGTACAGTTTCAAACTTCCCGTGTCACGATTGCGATCGTAAGAATCCTTATCGTCGCAGGCGTAAGCGAGTAAATACTGTTTGGGGTGCCACGAAACGGTGAAGGTAGGCGCTTCGACTGGAACGTCAGCCACAAGTTGTCCGGTTTCAACTTCGGAAATGTCTATGAAGAGATCTTCACTAGCGGAGGCGATGAGGGCGCCATCATACGAGAAGCTCAAAGTGCGAACTGGCCAATCTAACCTAAAATAGATAAACGACAGATGTCAGACACGATTTGCAGACAGCTGGAGAGACAATGCAGGACTAAAATAACTCGAGATGAACTTATAGAACTTCATTAAAATAAAAAAACGTCTGCCAAGTGGGTGTGGCAGCCACACTGTGGCACATAGCTTCCTCGTATCCATAACAATTCTAATTATAGAGATGTGAATATACCCATAAGCTGAGTTTGATATGAATGAAACGGACCATCGAGGCTAAAAAATATAAATTGACAGTTGACAATTTGACGCTGAATGGATTGATAAATAAAGTGATAAATTGACATTATAGCATTTAGAAAAATGAAATATATGCATCGTTCAATGATGGTTCAATATGGTTCGATCCAAGCTCGAGGCTAAAACTTTATTTTCTCTTTATTACTCACGAGGACCTTTACATCATCCGAACAATCCCTGAAAATTTCATCGAAATCAGTCATGAACTCACGTTTGCGGATGCGGAGTTGATGCATGAAACTTATAGGGGTAACAAGGATTTCACGTTTGCGGATGCGCAGAGGCTACTATTGATCCGGGGGTCATGAAACTTATAGGGGATCATCTACACATCAAACCGAACAATCCCTGAAAATGTCATCGAAATTGGTCAAGAACTCCCGGAGTTATGCTTGTAACAAGGATTTCACGTTTGCGATGCGCAGAGGCTACTATTGATCCGGGGGTCATGAAACTTATCACAATCCCTGAAAATTTCATCGAAATCGGTCAAGAACTCCCGGAGTTATGCGTGTAACAAGGATTTCACGTTTGCGCACAACCGGGGGTCATGAAACTTATAGGGGATCATCTACACATCAAACCGAACAATCCCTGAAAATTTCATCGAAATCGGTCAAGAACTCCCGGAGTTACACACAGGATTTCACAAAACGGAACCAAAATTGTTCAGTAACAAGGATTTACTAAACAGACAGACACGGAACCAAAATTGGTCAGAAAGGTCTAAAACGTGAAATGCGAGTGGAATTTTTGATTTTGGAGACAAAAAAATTTGCACATTCCGAAAGTGAAAACAATGCTTCCGCTACCTTGGTAGACTCGGAAGCAAAATGGATATGGGAAGAATATCTCACTCCATAAAGATTGTAGATTACTTAAGAGTTGTGGCAGATCCACTTGATTATGTGCTGCCAAGTACTAAACATAGGTACTTGAGAAACTTAGCTGTATAAAAGGTAAAAAACAAATTGAGAAGGGAATTTCTAGCTCACCCTTATCATTACCGAAGGACAATATTAGTTAATCTCATAGGCACCTTTTGGGTGGATGGAGTAGGAGATCCATTATTTTGCAACAACAAACAAAATGCATAGAGTGTTCCTTTCATTAGCGCTTTGTACCGAGTGATTCATTTTTAACTAGCTGTTTCTTTGTCGAAACAATCATTTTGCATGTGTTTGAGATTCATCAGCCAGCGGAGGCGACCTACCTCTGTTTATTCTGATAATGGAGAGAACTGTCAAGGACGAACCTTGGGGAAAGCACAGGAGACAGAGTTGAGCGATGTTGAAGGCCTGATTAAGTCAAGACAATTCTCTGAAGGTTCTGAAGATTTAACTTCATTGACGCCAGTGCAACTTCAGCTGCTTTGGGGATTTGGATTTCATTGATAGGTACAAGTTTAAATCCTCAATGTTCCAAAACCTTTCGGTCCTCAAGAAGGAATAAATGGCAAATCTCAAATACCACGTTTACACCTGATACCTTTCTGCTTCGGGTGAAGTCGTAGGACACAATTCTAGACGAAGCACCTCCATTTACGCTCATTGAGCCAAAACACATCACGATAATGACCTTACTCGATTTGAAATACTTCCAGCGTCCAACAACATTCAACTTCATCTTGTCATTCCTCCAACTTCCGATCTATCTCATACAGTGGTAGCAACGAATGAGTAGACCTGATAGCACGAAGGTGGGGCGATCAATGCATTTCATTGGGAGGGTGTATGTTATGTGATCGGAGCAGGCTGTTTTGGTTGCAGCTATGCACCTGCACTATGTGGCCAAATGGCGTTTAAATCAAAGTTGAAAGTTTATAGAGTGGACTGTATTTTA
Source organism: Creontiades dilutus (assembly GCA_031894815.1). NCBI lineage: Eukaryota > Metazoa > Arthropoda > Insecta > Hemiptera > Miridae > Creontiades > Creontiades dilutus. The sequence continues at coordinate 1,260,189 of JAVIWC010005620.1, forward strand.
TAGTTGGATTGTGCAACTATATGCTAAGTCGATATTTCAGGCGTGAATTAATTAACCAACCGTTTGTACAAATTCGAATTTTATTATTCAGAAGATAACCAGAAAAGTTAATTTGCAATCATAATTAAATGATGTAATAATTTGTTACCTGCCTAATTTAGTGGCCACTACTAAGAGCATGGTACTACCATAACAGATATAAATTATTTGTGACGTGAATGGTTTGACAATAATACTTTAATAATCAAATTCATGTATTGCAACATCAAACCCCCTGAAACCCCCGTTGAAATTGTCCATGGTGTGCTGAATGATGAAGTTCAGTGGGTAGAAGAATGCAGAAGTATAATAGTGTCAGCAGGAACCAAACGTCGTGGCCACGAAATATATTGTTAGGTTGATATTGTTGAAACTGTTCAGCCTTACCGTGAATCCCAAAGCACGTGCACGTGTACTAGAATACCAGTACCAGAGAAACCAAGGCTGGAATCCAGGCTCACGAGGGATTTCTCCAAGGGTTGGGAAAAATTCGGAATACAACAAATTTTCCAAGGTTTCGACGTCTGATGCGCTGGGAGATCGTAAACGATTTTCAAAACGTAAAGGCTGAGAGCGGGATTCACGCTTCCGGGAATCACCGAGAAGCAGGCGTTAACAGAAAAAAGGTTGAGGTAGGTCGGGACGACTTTCAGGGAACAAGACTATGACGAGAATGGCGTCATGCCACGAGATCGCGAAGTGCGGGAATTTTTTTAGACAGAAATGCAGAGAAGAAACACTCACTTTCACAAAACTTTTCACTGACAATAACTTTCTACTTAATTCGATATTAAGAAAACCTAACACAATATTATGAAATGCTCGGAACAATTAACAAATGATATAATAATTTAATTACTGGTAGAGAGCCTAACAGAAAATCAGGACGCTGGTGAGAATAGGAATTTTTGTGAAGCAGCCCTGCCGCTACGCCGGGCGTGATATCGGTCAGCTGAGATTTGAAATGGCGAGATGTTTTGTTTTGGACGCAACAGGTTCCAGTTTTCAGAGTTTTAATTCATTATTCATTTCTAAAATATGGCTGTTTGGTTGTGTTCAATAAATGCAATGGTGAGTTCTGTTAGTGACGCTTGTGGATATGAGCAGCAGTATCAACGATGCGCTGATACATTGCAGATAACCTCTTATCACTTTGATGCGAATTATTAAAAATTTGCTGGTGAGTACCAAGTCAGAACAGTGTAGCAAAATGCTCGGTAAAAATCGGTTTGTGGGAATGGATAAGGAAGCAACTCAAACAGCATTGGGAAAGCTTCCAGACAGAAACACGGAAAACTGATAATGAAAGCACCTTGCTACCACAGAAGTATGGCTTCCCTTAATCTCTCTAAGAGGGAAATGTGATTCTTGGTGGGAATGGAGACTGGGTTGCTTCAGGATACATCTGAACAGGATTGGAGCCTACCCAGGTGATCCAGTGTGCAGATTGTGTGGAGAGGAAGAAGAAACTACTTCACATTTTGTCTTTGAATGGCAAGCACTAGAAGCTAGACAGGTCAGTATTTCTGGGACTTTCAAACCAGAGGAGATAGTATAGGAAGACTACTTGTGGAGATAATTTCTCAGTCTAGTGGATGGAGAGAGGCTCCAGAACCTATACGTTGGAAACAAGGAGCAAAACACACGATAGACCAAGGTATGGACCCTGAACTTGATAATAGTACTGCGTGCAGGGAAGCTCCCACAACCGAATAGCAATCCTCGACAGCTGTGCGAAATACTAAAAAAATAAATATCAAATGATATCTTACAATATAAGTTATGACTCACCGAGTGAACACCCTAACACATGCGATGTCTCTAACATCCCACAGTGACACCAGTGCATCTGCGGACCCAGTGGCAAAATATTTTCCTGTCGGATCCATCTCTATGCAAATACAAGTCCCTGGATGAGCCTTAGCGACGTATTGAAGCTTGAGATCTGGAAAACTGTAGAAATTCAAACATTAGCACTTTTACATATCCAGATAATCAACCAACGAGAAACCACATCAAACTGTAATGTAAGAGGACGGATTTTGGAATTTCAATAGATCCAAATTTCTTCATACGAAAACAGTATGAATCGTCGAGATTGTTGGTGTGAATTCTAGGTTGCCCTTTGGGTCAACGAGAAACGATCACCAGTGCTACCCGGAGTTTCTTGATATGGGGGTTTTCTCTGACTTTATGACTTTTTTCCGTCAACGCGTTGGTATAGCATCTAGAACATGATATTTACCTCATTTTTACATACACATGAGAAACCAGGATCCTAATCTAGAAGTTATGCTAACCCCACAGTAAATTTCCGCTCAAATGATATTTAAAACTTTACAACAAACTTGTGAATAGCAAGGCAGGAAGAACAAAAACTTTAGCATTCTACGTCAAGTTAGCAGGATATAGGAGTCTGAACTTAACTATATTGTTAATATAAGAAGTTGCCAACAACTTCTTGTTGCTGTCAGCAGAGAATTTATTGGTTTCTGAGCTTCTTTTACTTATGAGTCTCATTCTTGCTATATTAAGGCCACAATTAATCGATTGTCAGGAAACAGAGGTTGGTCTACTGATCTGGACTTTTGTGAATCGACAACTGACTAGATCAACTCAAAACTGTGTGGTACGTGGGGGAAGAATCGCGTTTTGGTGTATCAGCATCACTGATTGCCCTGTGTAATCAAATGAATATAGAAAATACCTAAGATACCCGCCCGAATGGCCGCTTGGAAGTGAAAGAGCGCTGCTATGAATGTTGAACCTTTTATCAGAAACACCCGATAAGCCGATAGAGCTCACTGCTAAGTGTGGTCAGTAGCAATCACGAGTTCAAGCAAATCGGAGACTGAGTGGGTAAAAGGCAGTGCAAAAAAAGGAGGAGGAGACCTTGTTCTCCACGGTGATTTCAAGTTCGTTTTTCAAAAAGAACTTGCAAGTGGCGAACTGAGATGGACGTGTGGGGATAGGCAAAGCAAGAAGTGTAAGGCTTACCTACCGTCGGCAGGTGGAGAGGTGACTTTAGAGAGTTCCTGCTCCTCACGGTTGCCGATTTCACGGAGACCGTGAACCGCCGATGATGGCTGACAGCTCACGATCGTCCGCAAAGGTCGCCTCACAGCCGGTAGGCTCCCGTTCTACTCAGTTCCCGCCCTAACGTTTGGATAACCTGAAGAAGTTTTCAACTGATAACACATTTCGTTTCTCCATCTTCTTTCCAACATCATGTTCCACTACAAACTTACCTACCTACCTTGATTTAGCAGATCGACTTGTTAGGGAGTAATCAGTATCATTTCACTTTTTGACGTCTGGAATGGTAGCAAGTGGGAGTGTGCGGTGTAGGGCTAGGGCATTCGATGTAGATACCTACGTACTTACATTGGTGAACGAGCTTGACGACACTCAAGTTCTTCATTAAGTTAACAAACATAAATATCTACCTAACGCAGAGCTCGTCATCCTATGTATGTTCTAATAAATTACGACGTAACTATGTTTCTACTCAGCTATGCTAATTCAAAAGCAACTTATTGAAATGAGTGTGGAGAACTACGAATAGAAGATACTCCTCAAATACATTCGCTAACTCACTGTCCGTTAGGAGATCAGCGTTGTACAGATTAATGAAGTCCACAACTTCTCCTTTCATAATCCAAACTTGAAGATGAGCAAAACGTACAGTAAAAAAACTCGACTCAACTGGGAGACTTGAACTAAAATTGCGGAGTCAGGATATGAATCTAAGATAAGAAACACCGCGAAGGAACCGTCGGGAGATGACGTTGAACGTTGCCACCAACTCGATTGTGCCTAGATTCCCGTTTACGGTGAGCGAACACCGTGAGGAGCAGGAACTCTCTTTCTTTGCAGGAGGGGCACACCCAAATAGACATGCCTACTTTAAATACTTTGAGGATTTGGCTCATGCCACGTTACATTATCTGTACATAGTTTATATGAATTTGACGAGGTGGCACATGCCACATCTCAAATGCTGCCTCACTGATATGGGGGACAACTGGGTCTCAATATAGAAATTGAGCATAACCAACTAATTTTTCCGATTTCGCGGTGTACTCTGGGTCACGCTGATAGCTCACATCGGGTGTGCAAGATAATCTTTGTAGGGGTGGATATCGTAATGGAGCCAAATCAAAACATGGATGTGTTTTTAACGATGCCCAGGTGCCGTCCCTAAATGCGTTCAACACCGTTTGCCACCGCGGGGAGGAAAAATGACGCTCACCGTATTGTAAGCCAATCATAAGATCCCCGAAAATACATCAACAGCCATAATGGGCCACACACGTAAAACATGTGTTACAACCTCATTTCAAGTCATCCCTTTCAAATCAGCTTATCCCACTCTTGAAAAGCCACAAAATCAAAACAACCAAGACCGTATTCACTAATTCTGCAATTACTTTATACTTGAACTAAATAATTACTCACCTCAGAACGTGGATGGATCCCTGCCCACTCGTTAGAAAGAACAAAGTGGTGTTCAGGTTCCATTTTATCTCGTTCACTTCAAAGCTGAATTGTTTCTCCACTCTTATCTTGTACATTCGTGTGTCGATGAATGAAATGAGGTCTTCTTTGTTCCCCACGGCAATAGTTCCGCCGTTTGGGGACCAGGTAATGTTAATGTTCTCTCCTGCAATAAGCACGCCGAGGATTTTTGTTTATTATTTTGGATAGTTGCTGTTTCATCCAAATTTCTCTTAGGAACCATTGAAATGAATAATAAATTTTCAACTCCTAATTAACAACAAAATGTCACCACAAGTCAACATTGCTAAGAAGTGGTTTTCTGGTTGACAGCACAGTCTAAACGACTTCAATCCACAGAATTTCCTTTTAGGGGGATGTATTAGATATACATTGGAACATTTTTAAGCAGCTATTTTTTACCAGAAGAGAAATTACTTCAAAATTCACTAAACGTTCTAAATGACTAATTAGTATGGTTAACTTTTAACACACGTATGACAGCCCCTGATATTCTGGGATGGGGCTCAAGCAACGTGTATGGAATAGATAAAATAGGTAATTTTTGAAGAGGTTTCATCTTTTGAGTTCGTTCTTTCACGAACAATGCCCCATATGAGTGATAAGAGAAGCAGCGTTGAATTTCCCCCTATCTGATTTACACTGGAAGCTAAAATCTGAATAGATTCACCTCCACCTTCAGATTCACCTTCAAATATACATTGGAACATTTTTAAGCAGCTACTTTTTACCAGAAGAGAAATTAGTTCAAAATTCACTAAGCGTTCTAAATGACTAATTAGTATGGTTAACTTTTAACACACGTATGACAGCCCCTGATATTCTGGGATGGGGCTCAAGCAACGTGTATGAAATAGGTAAAATAGGTAAATTTTGAAGAGGTTTCATCTTTTGAGTTCGTTCTTTCACGAAGAATGCCCCATATGAGTGATAAGAGAAGCAGCGTTGAATTCAGAGCAATATCCCCCTATTTGATTTACACTGAAAGCTAAAATCCGAATAGATTCACCTCTGGTGTTGACAGTTGTAACGCATTTTTGCGTCCTCACGTCCCAGACGCGCACAGTTTTGTCGCCCGACGCTGTGGCCAATAAATCCGAGTTGGAAGAGTGCCAACACAGCTGGTCCACTGAACCTCCATGCCCTCGAAACGTGTGCTCTTTGCTCTGGAAACAACATCAGAAGACCAACGAGCAAATTTAAGCAATTTTAATTTAAAACATTATACAGGGTGTCCAACGTATGATCCGAAAAACTTCCAAACATCTTTCAAATAATTAATTCAGGTATTCACACGTCCATGGAACGGGATGCATTTTATGCATTTTGATGAAAAGAGTTGACTGGATCGAACGAAACAGATGAATGGATTAAATGTGATGGTGAACTCTACCGAAGAGACTGAATTATGTGATCGAGCGGATGTGGGGTGGAATCTACCTTTGACCGTGAATCACATTATTATACTCAATATTTCCCTCGTGACGATGTTTTTATTCTGGGAAATCGGAAAGCGTTATCTAGCGAGAATTAGTTAAAAACCAAGTTTTTTTTTCTGTGATCTTAAAATGGTCCAAAAACTTAGCTTTCCGAGTATAGCTAAAATAATTAGAGTACCTACAATTAGGTTGCCTGGGAGTGAGCGAAAACGTGGTGTTATGAGCGAAAATCGAGGATTTTCATGAAAAATCGATCCCTCAGAACCTAACGATTTTGACGTCGAATTCTACTTAATTTTTAGAGCTGAAACGAATGGTGACACTTCCATACCTCCAAGACGGTTCGTAATAGAGTGCCTTTCAAGCCCCACCTGTTGAAAATCCTTTTATCGAACCTTCGAATTTTTTCGCATTCTACTCAGTTTTTCCTCTTAGTTTTGGTTCATTTAGGCCGAGAAACGGAAGAAAAAACTGAAAATCGAGACGATTTTACTGTTTGAGTTCATTTTCTTATTAAGTATTCCTAATATGGTGATCGGATAGAAAAAAAAAGTATTTTCTATCAAACATTGTCATTTTACGTTTTGCCGATTCAAAACTCATGTTCGTCCACCGTACAGTTGGCACAACAAAAAATCTTTCTCGCATCAAATTCCGTGTTGCGTCAAAGTTGTTCTGCGCTCAGCCCGTTCCACCACGATCTCACTCTAGATGCTCCTGTTTTTATCAACGAAGAAGAGGAAATCATAACAAACAACGGAATCAAACCTACTAGTCCGTGAGATCACCCGTCCGGGATTTCCATATAAATGGAAGCACAAATGCAGGACTTTAGGAACAATTGAAGGGTCCAGGAAGAAACCGACTAAGTCACTTTTTTTCACAAACGAGTTTTTTATATCATTGAACTCAGAAAATTATGCTCTTCATTTTGTAACTAGAAAAACAACATCAGAAGACCAACGAGCAAATTTAAAAATGTAAGTCTTTGGACCATGAAACATTATACCATTCTCTGGGAATGTCCAGCTTGTATGATCCATAATGGAAAAAAATGTTTTTCAAACATCTTTGACCAAACAATTAATGGAGGTAAATAATGATGGTGAACTCTACGAAGCATCGTTTTTTTAAATACAATTCAGATTAATACAGAGATAATACAGCACGCCATAGTACACACTGACAATCGCGGTTTTATTTTTCAGGTTTGCTATCAGTCTCATCACCCAAGTACCGCGACATAATGAGCCTCCTGAAATTTTGTGGGCCAGCTGTGATCAAATGAGCATCTTACAAAAAATGATATACTTTTTTTTGTAAATCCTTTAAAATTGAATTCGGTACCGGGAATGGTTCACATTATTCAATACTCAGAAAAAAATTTTTCCTCGTGAGAATTTAAAATGTTTTTATTGTTTTTTGTTTTTACCACTGTAATCATAACAAACAACGGAACAAAAAAACTATGTCTTCGACGAGAATGACATCGTTGGTTCTCGTTTTTTGGAGGTTTCCTATAAATGGAAGCACAAATGAAGGACTTTAGGAACAATTGGCGAAAGTATCTTTTAAAAATTTGGTACTGTCCAAGTCTGTCGCCACAAACAACCCCATTGCAACCTCCCACACATATCGAAAAATATATCGTCAGTTTTGTAAATGAACCAATGAGAAGGACAGGATAGAGACTCAGAAATAAGTATGCAATCGACATGTTCATGATTCATTCTGATCTATACTTTACTAAAAGTATTGATTTAGGATATTTTTTGTTTTTGAGATTCCAGTGAAGCGAGCATCCAGACCAGCAAACTAGATAGAACACATTCGAACACACATCGAAAGCGTGGATCTAGACATTTTTTTTTAGAAGCGTGGAGACATAGATATTTTTTGACATGTGCGGGAGCTGGGGTTGCGTGTGGGGATAGACTAGAACAGTACCGAAACATTCGTTTAAAAGTAATATTCTTCAATAGAAACCTCTTTTTTGTTGGATTTTAGCCATTTGTGGGAGATTTTTGTGAATTTGACTTGGAAAACGTTGAATATACATGCAACATTCAAATGTAGGTCAATCCACTCCCTGAGAGTTTTTTTCCACATCTCCAACCGCTCTTTGATGGGCAAAGAAATCGTATCTTGCAATTATAATTTCTGGTTTTTTGGACCGTTTTGAGAAAATTTCAGTTTATTACACAGAAACTCGAGCAAATTTATATCTACAACATATCTTATCATTTAAATGTATGACAAACAAATGGTTTAAAAGTAATATTCTTCAATAAAAACCTTCTTTTTTGGATTTCAGCCAAATATGGAAGATTTTTTTCAAAGGAAAATTTTCGGGACTTTCGAGAATGATCGTGCTCTGGAAACAACAAACTTTACACCAATCAAATTTATGTCAAGCGATAATTAAATTCTGAACTAGGAACAACATTGACAAGACCGCAGCAATTGTTTGCTTTTTTATCTAAAGGTGATGCAGTACCAACAATAAATCCAATTTTGGAAAAAAAATGTGACTTTCTTCACTAGTCTTTTTAACCTGTGGTAAACTAGTTCTTCAATAAAAACCTTCTTTTTTGGATTTCAGACTTACAAAGGATTTTCGGGAAGAATGATGGCAAGCGATAATTAAATGGGAACAACATGACTATTCACATGTGGTGAAAGAATGGATTTTCTTCAGGATTTGAAGGATGGCAGAATGGAATGACTATTCAGGGCGAACGCCTTCAATTCTCTAAAATTCTGTGGATATATCAATTATTCAATTTCAGTCGAAAAAGCATCACTAAATCGAAATACGAATGTCAAAAATTTGATTGTTCCATAAGGTATCTCACCAATTTGTCTCGTTCAAGAGCAAATACTGTGACAGCTTTGTCAAAGCTTCCTGAAGCTAAACGACTTCCATCACAGCTCCAACCGACCGAGTGTACTTTGGACGAGTGGCCCTGATATTCCTTGATTTTGTCGTGGGTTTTAAAATACGCCTGCAGCTCCGGCAACTTGGAGTAATGCATGGTCGATAGTTTCGAAGAAATTTATTCTGAAATTAACAATGACAAACGAACAAATTAATTAAATTGAGAAGAAAATTGTCTGCAACTTGAAACATTTAGAACGGGGCAGGAAATGATGGGTTCACACCAACTGCTATAGTTCTGAAAACGCACGTTGTGAACGCCTACATGCTTCAAACGTTGAGAATACAAAATTAATTTGGGTTTTAAGAGCCTCCATGACCTAATGTGTGTCTGCACTCACCTTTCGCTGATTTGAACTCTTCGGGGCACAAGCCCCAATGAGGTCTATTCAAAGCAGAGGTGGGTAGTGAGTGAGTGACCTTGTCTCAAAGAACTTCTCTTTGAAGTGAACTTGTGAAGGAAAGACCTGCAGTTCATCACAAGACGTTTGCGACAGCATAGCTCCCTGATGCTGACGTATGAGCTACTTGGACGGTCACGAACTTCTCTTGGCAAGAGAAGTTTGAGACCTGCAGGTCGCAAACGTTCTCGACAGCATGGCTCCTGAAGCCAACGTTCGAACTACTCGGAAACCTGCAGGTCTGCCAAACTGTTCTTCACAAAGAGACCTGCAGTTCACCCATCCGCCATTAGCTTGGGTTTCCTTCTAGTCAACGAAGGACTCCCCTCAAAGCAGAGTCAATACCATTCAAATTTACTCAATACTAAACTATACTGGTCGATACTATACTCATCACAGAGTCGAAAATTATACGAAAATTTGCATGTGGACTCGGAAAATGACTAGAGATTAGGAAAAGAGAAAAGTAGATGACTGTCATTTACCGAATTCTGACGGATGAAGAAGATAATAGGGGTTGACGGTCATGGCACGAGACAGCGGTAGTGGTGGTGACTGTCTCAGAATGGAGACGACGAACTGCAGATCCCATTCATTCATGAAGTGAATTGCAGGTGTCACATTTATCCATAGAGTGAACTGGTGAACTGTGGGGCGGCCTGCAGGTTGCATTCAATCACGGAGTGAACGGGTAAACTTCTCCCACTGACCATGTCTTTGGACTGAGTGACCTGCAGGTCATCTACTCTTACACACCTCTAATTCAAAGCAAACGACCAATCTCCTTGATTAAATGGAAAACTCTCGGAAATTCTGATAAGCCAACATGCTCCAGGGGGGCCTAAAACCCCCGCCCTGAAGCATGGTTCAGATCCATCCAGAAAGTTGAGGGGAAAGTTCTTACAATCAGCTGATTGGTTGGATATCAGCTGGGGAAGGGGAATATTTTTTCCGCACATGCACTTTTGAAACAAACTGCACGCATCAGACGTTTCAGATATTTTTCATTCCCCATCTGCGCTGTTCACTACTGCACACACAGAATGGCGGCGGGAACCAAAACAGCTGTGGGAGGAAGTGCGGGAAACGAGTTGTTGGCTTGTGCTCGGCCGATTCCCCTCCATCCCCTCCACTGCTTTTTACTAGCTTCCCCTATCCGTATTTCCAGACGTGCCGGATGGATGTGAACCCTGCTTGAGAGTTTTAGTTTGCATCTACATCTGTGCGGTTCATACAAAAAATACCTCACACCAAAGTTTAGGCTACAATACGTCAAAGTTTCCCCATACCTGAACTAAACAGTGATTTAGATGTTATTATTTGTATAATGAAAGATGTATTGCAGATACTCACAAGTAAGTGCCCTCTACAATGCATGAAGAAAGGGAAATGGAAACTCCAGTAGATTTTATATGTCTAATGAAAAAATGATACTCTATTCCCTCATATTTCAGTGGTTTCAGATTTCTCAGATACACAATACCAAACAGAAGATTGAAGCAAAGCTCTATGATATGGGTCATTTTGTGTCAAACAGCTTTTGAGAGCTTTTCACTTGGCTTGGGAAATTTGATTTTTTCGTGAGAGATATGGCAGGCTGGTGTCTTGGTAGATCACCTAGTACACATTTCAACAATCTATAAGATCAAAAATCATTAAGGAGCCCGATTCTCTCTCCCTACACCTGTCACTAACAGTAGGTTGGGAACTTCAACATTCTTGGGTGCTCTCTCTATTCATGTTTTAATTGAAATAAAAAATTGTATCGGCCCAGGTTGGTCTCCCCACGATGGAAGGGCTTCCGTCACATTTTGCATCTGTCACAAGGTTTCATTCCCTCTCCCTACAATTTTGTTGAACTGCACGCCCACCCTCAGGATAGGCATAATTCGTGCAGTGAAAAACGTAAGGCAACACCACTACAAGATGGCTTCTGAAGCTACTGGGGTTCGAAGCACATCCCTGTCACCAGATGCTAGGGTGACGTAGCGAAGTGTTCAAGTCGTGAGAGTAGGTAATTCTTATTATAATTATTATTTCTCCATCCCTACAACCATATCATTAATCAAGGTAAGTATTGAATTGCATACAATTGAATTATAATTACGAATAAGGGTAAAAGTCGAGAATAGGTGACCCCTTCCTTATCAGACGGTCGCCACATTGAAAACCCCGATGCCTCCTATCGATATAGGAAACCCATTAGGGGGCAAAGGCAGAAATGTGTTCTGTCTAGTTTGCCGGTCAAAATGCTCGCTTCACTCGCATCTCAAAAACAAAAAAATATCCTAAATCAATCCTTCTAGTAAAGTACAGATCAGTTGGACAAATAGATCATAATGTGTCAACAGTTGTGTCTCTGCGTATTACAAAAACTTTTATCAATATACTTAAAGGTCGTGAAAATCATTCCATAATACATGGCAGTGGTATCGATATATTATCCTATATATCGATGAAAGTACACATCGATACATGTTCAAATGAGCTTGATAAGAGGTAGGGGTTACCGATTCTCTACTTCAGCCTTCTTTAACGTTGAGAATCTCTTATAGGAAGAAAAGCAAAGGTGATAATCCCCGAATTCTCTCTACCTACAACTACTGGGAAGAAGCAATTTTGTAGAGAGAGAGAGGCGTCATTGTGGGGAGGGAATGTTTGCTCATTTTTGTAATTAAAATCATCATCAATGAATTTGAATGGCCTTTTAGTGTGGTTTATAGATTTTAGTTGTTACCCATAGGTTTGCAAAGTTCTATAGTTTTTAAACTGCTTGATTAAGTTTTCACCCACTTCAGATTCTGCCTTGGGGCTCCATATACAGAAGGTTTACGATCAAACAAATGCAGAAATCAAAACATTATGTTTCGAAGAACAGCTGAGTGTAAAATAATCCCAAATTTTGAAATCTCCTACATATTCGATAAGCAAAAGTAAAGTTTCCGTCCGATTTCTCCCCCGCTAATACTGGAGTAAACTTACCGGAAATTGTAGGTCATTTACTGAAACGCCGCAAATCACACTAACGTTTCGTGAAAACGACAAAACACAGTAAAACTAATTAAAAATATATAATTAAGAATACAATTACTAATAAACGCCCGGCACAGTTTGTTTTTCAATGTGTGTTTTGTTTGCGTGGTTGTTCTTCTTCGAGTAAAATTTATTTTACTGATAAAGAAACACGAAGGCGGACACAGGTGATGTTGAGTTGTGTTGTACTGGAGTGATAGAATGGAGGATGATTATTGCTATTTCTACGTAACAATCATTCGTGGCGCCACCATCACCTACAAACTTGCTTCCTATGTCAAACACAAGCCAAAGGAGCAAACGAATGGAGAAGAATTCGGATTTTAATTCGCATCAGTTGTTAGTTGAAGTGAACGTTTCTTGAATTGCACTGTTTTCTATTATTTGAATTCTAAGGGTGAAATGAAATCCGACGCGGAAGAAAGTGACGGGGAAAATGGCGCGTACTGGTATCGGGCGAAGGTACAACGGTTGTGATAATCGTTTCGAGATGGCACTGTTTTCGATAAATCGATACCATATAATATATTATATCGATGTAAGTACACATCGATACATTCTGATAAGATCGTGATAATAAGTGTGCGTTAAATATTCTGTGATTCAGCCCCGAAGTGTTATGAGTGTGTGTTCAACTACGGATAACCGTTAAACTCATAGGTGGTGTAAGCTACAATCACAATAGCGAATTTATACGTGCATAATAAAACTTTAAGAACAGGGATGGTTCGAGAGAAGATAAGAGTAAGTACTTACTATCAGACTAAAGAAAAACCTTTGGTTTTTTCCACGAATTTGGTCCGAGAAAAGTCTGAAATTTCTCCTAGACCAGTTACTTATAATATATTATCCTTCTATTGATCAATCATTGCATGGGACTTCCTAAACATGCGGCACCTACCTAATCTCGGCCTATACGATATTTTATTAGAGATTTTGTAGGAAAATACTTGAAAGAGGTACTTACCAATGTATTTGCGTGTTCCCGCATTCCATTGTATCAATCCATGATCCGAATAGATGGAAGATGAAGACGGAACGACTTTTTGCGCGAACACGGAACCGAGTAAACTGCCGGAAACGGCCACGCCCGAACACAGGAGAGAACTGGTCGAGGCCGGCCGCTCTCCGCTACGAGCTGGCTGGCGGAGGGATACAAGGGCGTTGGCCGCGGAGCCCGGAAAATTCGCGTTTTCGAAGTTTCGGCGCCCAAAAACTTCGTAAACACAAACTTCTTGGCGCAACTTCACTAAAAACACTTTGAAATAAACTTGAAAACAGATTACCATGTCCCACTCATCAAAAATATAGGAACTACTTTCGTAATGGGTAATAATTCCCTAGAAAAACAGATTTTTCGACAATAGACTTCGAGAACACGAACTTTTTGGAGCAAATTCACAAAACACACTTTGAAATAAACTTGAAAACGGATTACCATGTCCTACTCATCAAAAATATAGGAACTACTTTCGTAATGGGTAATAATTCCCTAGAAAAACAGATTTTTCGACAATAGACTTCGAAAACACGAACTTTTTGGCTCAACTTCGCAAAACACACTTTGAAATAAACTTGAAAACAGATTACCATGTCCTAATCATCAAAAATATAGGCGCTACTTTAGTAATAGGTAATAATTCCCTCGAAAAATAGATTTTTCGACAATAGACTTCGAAAACACGAACTTTTTGGCGCAACTTCACAAAACACACTTTGAAATAAACTTGAAAACAGATTACCATGTCCTACTCATCAAAAATATAGGAACTACTTTCGTAATGGGTAAAAATTCCCTAGAAAAACAGATTTTTCGACAATAGACTTCGAAAACACGAACTTTTTGGCTCAACTTCACAAAACACACTTTGAAATAAACTTGAAAACAGATTACCATGTCCTACTCATCAAAAATATAGGAACTACTTTCGTAATGGGTAATAATTCCCTAGAAAAACAGATTTTTCGACAATAGACTTCGAAAACACGAACTTCTTGGCTCAACTTCACTAAAAACACTTTGAAATAAACTTGAAAACAGATTACCATGTCCTACTCATCAAAAATATAGGAACTACTTTCGTAATGGGTAATAATTCCCTAGAAAAACAGATTTTTCGACAATAGACTTCGAAAACACAGACTTTTTGGCGCAAATTCACAAAACACACTTTGAAATAAACTTGAAAACAGATTACCATGTCCTAATCATCAAAAATATAGGCACTACTTTCGTAATGGGTAATAATTCCCTAGAAAAACAGATTTTTCGACAATAGACTTCGAAAACACGAACTTCTTGGCGCAACTTCACAAAACACACTTTGAAATAAGCTTGAAAACGGAGTACCATGTCCTACTCATCAAAAATATAGGAACTACTTTCGTAATGGGTAATAATTCCCTAGAAAAACAGATTTTTCGACAATAGACTTCGAAAACACGAACTTTTTGGCGCAACTTCTCGAAACACACTTTGAAATAAACTTGAAAACAGATTACCATGTCCTACTCATAAAAAATATAGGAACTACTTTCGTAATGGGTAATAATTCCCTAGAAAAACAGATTTTTCGACAATAGACTTCGAAAACACGAACTTCTTGGCGCAACTTCACTAAAAACACTTTGAAATAAACTTGAAAACGGATTTCCATGTCCTACTCATCAAAAATATAGGAACTACTTTCGTAATGGGTAATAATTCCCTCGAAAAACAGATTTTTCGACAATAGACTTCGAAAACACGAACTTCTAGGCGCAACTTCACTAAAAACACTTTGAAATAAACTTGAAAACAGATTACCATGTCCTAATCATCAAAAATATAGGCGCTACTTTAGTAATAGGTAATAATTCCCTCGAAAAATAGATTTTTCGACAATAGACTTCGAAAACACGAACTTTTTGGCTCAATTTCACAAAACACACTTTGAAATAAACTTGAAAACAGATTACCATGTCCTAATCATCAAAAATATAGGCGATACTTTTGTAATAGGTAATAATTCCCTCGAAAAATGAATTAAAAATAACGGTTTTCCTTAATGTGCTGGCCTGTATGAACGATCACCGGAGAACAATGATACTGATCATATTCCCAAAGACATCAAGTGGTTTAGATAGCGTGTAATGTCAGAATGTGATCCTATTGAAATTGGTTTGACAGTGTTAAACCGTTCAATCTCGACCACCCTCCAAATTGGGCCAAAATTGGACTATTAGAACCTGAGGGAATGATGCCAGGTATATGGATTTTACGTTTTCACGTATGCATATTAATGTGAGTTTTAAGCAATGGTTTCATTGGGTACCATAGGTGTGTAAATACACCTCACATTCTCAAAAAATGTAATCAAAATCGGATGGTAAACGGCAGACAGACTTTTTTTTTTATACATACAACTGCCCTCAAAGGCTTTGGGGCACACTACTAGTGTACTAGTGTGACACTAGTAAACAGGAATGAAAAACCAAGTTACGCGGAACAACACTTAAAATTGGGGAGGACGGCCAGGTTTACTCGATACCGACCCTGGGGATTAGTGAAGTTGTGGAAGATGGAGGATGAAGACAGGGATGAAAGGCAGTGCCCTTATAAAATTACCACCATTTCAAGTAAGATACCACTTAGCATTCCTGACGAGATGCCAAACTCGAGCAACTCCGTGGCACTTTTCTTGCACCACACTTCGCGGCATGACATGGTTGCGGCCTTGACGTTATTAGCTCAAATACCGCTTGTCGCCGGTCATTCCCATCGTCACATGAGCACACAGGCAGACATGGTACGAAAGTTGTTCGAAATGGTATACAATAAACAGGGACCCCCCCCCCCCCCCCACAATGTAAAAAGTACTGGTAAGCACCACTTATTTTATCCAAAATTAAAAGAAGAATAGGTATTGAAAAAATTCAAACCCCAGCCGATAATAGACAAAACGTGTGTATTTTTTTAGCTTCTTTACATAACATGCAATATTTTTTTGAATGTCGTCACGCTAAACACCGTTTCAATCAACTTTACCCCCCCCCCCCCCAGAATTTCATAGTCCCCCCCCCCACCCAGTGGGCACCCCTGGTGTATATAAGCTATAAGTAGACAGTTAGATAGGGTGAGAATTCTGATTTGGTGGGTCTGGGGGGGATAATGAAGCGGAAATGACGTAATTTAGAGGGCTAGGTACCTAAGAGGGCTTTTGATTCTTCAATAAGATGCGAAATGAGGGGTGTTCGATAGAATGAGAATTGGTATTTCGTGGGTCTGATTGAGAAAATGGAAACGGAAATCTCGTCATACAGAAGGCTAGGTCACTACGAGTGCATGAATGGGAGGTTTCAATTCTTCAATAACGTGCCATATGAGGGGTGTTTAGATAGGGTGCGACTTTGGGATTTGGTGGTGTCTGTGGTTGGGAAAGGGGAAATAACGTCTTGCAGAAAAGCTATGTAACTACGGGTGCATGAATGGAAGGTTTTGGTTCTTCAATAAGGTGCCATATGAGGGTTGTTTGGATGGGATGAGAATTTGGATCTGGTAGGTTTGTTGGCTCGGAAAGTGGAAATAACGTCTCGTAGAAAACGCTGGGGAACTGAGGGTGCGTGAATTAAGGGTTTAAAAATAGCAGAATTGGTTTTTTGTTGAAATATTTTAGGTTTACATTGTTATTGCTGTCTGTGCTGAGCCTAAAGCTCTTCCAATTGTTGTAGGCCCTGAAGAAGGTTTTTAAATAAATCGAAAGGTCGGGGAAAATTTCAAATTACCCCACATAACATGTTCTTTTAACACCGAAGTGGTTGCTATTCCGAAAGCCATCGAAAAGGAACGTAAGCCCAAAATATTGCAGCAGTAAGAGAACAAATTTGATTTGCACAGACTCCTTGAGCACCATGCAGCAACTCAGAATGGAAAGTGCTCCAAGAGCGACCTGATTATCCGGCTATTCATCATGCTGAACGATTGCAAAAAGCAAAACCAAGAAGTGGTGCTCGTCGGAGTGACGCCACAGGCCCTGAGGAAGGTTTTCTGAAACTCGACTAAGAGGTTTTGTATTAGGAGGCTAGAATCTGACAAGAGCTCTCCTGGCCCTCATTTCCAAGGATAATGGGCAGTATTTTCAGTTTCAAACACTTACAAGGTATTAGGAGGTTAGAATCTCGCAGCAACTCTCCTGGCCCTCATTTCCAAGACGGTTTCAAACCCCTAAGAGGTATTAGGAGGCTGGATTCTCGCAAGAGCTCTTCTAGTCATTGGATTAATCACATCAATTAATTATTTACTTTGCCCGTGATCTACTACAAACCAAGAATAGGTAAGCCCCTGTAATGCATGGATTACTTTTCAAAATGCTTTTCATTCATTTTGTTTTGTTGTTTTGTTATGTGCTACGCACATCGCTGAAACTGGTCTGACGGAATGTTATGTACCAATCAATTTTTAATGCAGATGAAGTTTATGTGCTGATTACTCAAGTCTACTAGATGAGAGTTATAAAGGTATAAACCGTCCTAGGTCACCTGAGCGAGCACAGAAACTTAAGTTTCTTCCAAACCTATCAAGAGGCTATATAAGTAGACAGTTAAAATGTGTGAGTAAAAATTTATTTTTTTCTTTTTAGAACATTTAAATAAAAGCTTTCTTAAAAAGGTATTTTTGTTTAATTGTTTTCTATAAATTTAGAAATCACGCTTTTTGTTAGTCAACGAGATGGACAAGTATAGGAATGAAAAGGATTTCAGGGACAACTAAGGTGATTCTGTCTTTGCAAGTCATCTGAATGAATCCAATCATAGCTTTAGTTTTGATCTGACAAACAGGCAATATGTAGAATTTCCTCACTTTTGCCCAAAGGGAGGTATGTTGGATGTGCTAGAAAAATTCGAAATTATTAAGAGTGATAGGTCAGGAAAATGTTTAAATGAGGTTATTCCTCAAAATATTTCACCATTATTGGGTTCATTATTGCAATAGGTTTGGCTCCCCCTCTCCATAATGTTACTGTTTGTGCCCCTTTCACTTTGTAAGCTTGAGTGGCATTGGTTGGTCCTCCCCGCCCCTTTCACTTCCCTGAGCCAATAGGATTCAATCTCCTTTCACTTGGGCCTACGTAAGATGTGCTTTCTGCGATGTACCTTCAGTTCACGTTTGTTACTGATCGGTTCAACTGTGTAAATCATTATTTTCGTGGAAATATAGACAACATTCCATCTTACTCCGTTTTTATAGAAATGGGTTTCCGCACCTTTGTCGCGAGTGACCTAGTCCTTATTTGTCTACTTTTGCCTTACCATCACCATGTATAAAATGTTTGTATTACATTTATTGTCATTATAATGCAAATTGGAAGGAAATGGACGAATTTCCAAGGAAAAACGTCGTCGACAAATCAATAACATTTATTGCACATAATAGAAAATAAGTTTCAGAATCGCTAATATCACAAACAAACCTCACAATTTTGATATACAATTCATCATTCATAAAAATTATATTCTTTCTAATCAAACACATAAATAGGTACCTATTTTCAATTCTCGTTATCAAATCATTCATGATGCGAGTAATCGTACAAATTTACGCAAAGTTTTTCATTTGAAGAGTTACATAGATATCCCAAAGAGTCGTAAATATTGAACGGTAAATGTGGATTGAGTTATTCGAAAACAAACGAGAGAAGTGAACAGGCGATGGAAGACAATGTTCTATGGGCTGAAAAATGAATCTCGTAGAAGTTTTTTGAGCTTCAAAGAGCGACAGCGTATAAAGAAATCAGCTAGGTAGTGAGGTAAATTAATACACTTTAAATTTCAAGTCGTTTTCTTCAAGATGAAATGGATAGTTTATTATTTGATGATACGTAAATGAGAGTTGAAGATTGAAGAGAAAACGGTTCTACAACTTCTAGAATTGAAAGACACGTCCTCCCAGTATGAGCTAAGATCTTGCAACAATCAAACAATTCAATAAAATTACCTAAGAAATGATTCATTCATTAACTTTGCGTTGTCTTTTTAATCAGTTTTAGTGTTTTTAAGCCTTTTCTAAGTTGGGATAAGAAATTAATCAGTAAATCCTTTTGTTAAATAATTGAATCAATTATTAAACATTTCTAACTGTTCCATTCATTAATTATCAATCCAGCAGGTGTAATAATTTTCAGAGACTGTAATAGAGGTAAAGATGAAGAATGTTTTTCACGTCTAAGATTTTTCATGTTTCAAAGAGTTAGGTCGATAATTTTTGGAAAGCGTCGTCGCCAAAAAAGTACTGATGTCCCGAATTCGGGAAATTCTTCACTTCATTTTGACTTTTTCATTCAATTATTGAACGCAATGAAAGAAACATTTTGTCAAATGAAGGGAGATAGGAATTTTAACTTTATTTTTGAAAATGCACTGTTTTTTCCCCAAGTTGGGGGAGTACCTATTTGTATAAAAGGGTATAGAAATATTTTAGTGACTTAAGATAAAAAACATGACAGAATGCGAGAAACAAAAAACTCGCAAAAATGAGAAAGGTTTCACGTTTTTGTAGAAATTATTTACAGAATCAATTCCTGAAGTTTCACAGAACCGAAAGGACCTCTACCCAAATCATCCAGCGAAAATCATCCCATAATTCACCAATCAATCACAAACGAAATGATAAACTCGCTTAATTGGTTCAAAACACTAAACATCTATTCGAGTATAACGAATGTCTGTTGTTCTCAATACAGAAAAATTTAATTCATTCATCCAAAAAAATAATAACAACAATAAAATAAACAGCTTTGAAATAACTTTGAAACTCAATATTACAAAATTTTAAAGAATTTTGCACCATACAATTTTGAACGTTCCATTGAGAGACTTGCCTACAACGCAATTTTTATTTCTGCACGTGATTATGACTTGGATTATATCGGATCTCTCGAAATATCTAGGGAGAAAAAAGAAGAAACATTTTTTTGTGTTTTTCGTTCGTTTTGTGTTAATTTTTACATACTTGAAATCTTTTAAAAACTAATTTTTTAGTTAACTTCAAACTCTTTTTTTTTTTAATTTTTTAAACTTTACTATGACACATTATTAAAATTGTTTTTAAAGTTTAATAGTTTTAATTTTATACATATATTTTTTTTTATGTACACATGAGGTGAACTTAACAAGTGATATGGTTACATACTGGACATAAAACCTCATTCCGAAGGCTATTACTTCTAAAAAATAATTCTCAACGTTATTTATTATCGTCAAAGTGAAACAAAAAAACCAATATCCTTTTTTTTTTCAAAAAAAAATTTTAAAAAACAAGCCCTCAATAAGGCTTTTTTCATATTAATGTTTCCACGATTTGATTTTTTTTTTCGTTTGTAGAAACAAACTAGTGTATGATACAAGTTTTCTATGTTATACAAAAAATATAAACGAGTCGGTATACAAACACTAGAAAGTATAAAATCTAGCAGATTTCTAAAAAAATTTTTTTCATTGTGCCCATTGTTCTCTATTTAGCATCTAATCAACTAGTTTTAAGTTTGGCACTTAGAGGCTAAACTGTTTTTTTTTTATCTGTCACTCCAAATTTTATTTTTTAATGTCTGGCTTTTTTTGTCTCTAATAAAATCCCAATTTCTCTCGTTAAACACTCAACTAAGAATTACAACTCCTTACTTCAATAAATTTCGGTAAATCTTATTTCAAATCCTTATCAGAATACAAATAAATACCACTAGATCATAATTTGTACTAGAGTTTGGTAAAAAATATCTTTTCCCACATCATTATTGGCTAATATCAAAAAATTGTTTTTTTTTTTTAAATTGTTAATTTGAAAAAATAATACGCACTATTTCTTTTTTTCTATCGTGGTATATTTGGTAACGAGTTTTATTTTCGAGAGAAGCACATAACACGTTTCGTTGATAAGTAGCCGAAGGAATTCCAAGGTGTATTTTGGTTATATAATATATAAATATATTATATTTCGTGATTTTTGACGGAGGCATTTAACAAAGAGCCAGGCGGCATTTCCCATACTGCATGAAGTTTGCCCGTATTGGTTTTATTACGTCTATTTTCAATAATTTCTAGTTTTCAATAATAAAAACCAAACGGAATAGGAATGGTATTTTTCAATCTTTGCAGTTGAGGAGACCTCGAAACCTATTTTGCAGCATATGTTTTGGCAAAATAACCCGGTTTTTAAAGGCAATCCAGTAAGTTTAAATCTTTCATTTCAGAATCAAATCAACTCGTACTTGCACCTAGTTCACAATATATCAAAGGCGGTCTCTATCAGACATAATATCGTGGCAACTTTCAATTTTAAATGGCAGTTTTTTCTATTTTGAAATCACCGTTGACCACAATATCACGGATTCTCACGTGAACAGATGCAGATTCGTGCCGTGTTCCTCGTCGAAAACCGAAATTAAAAACTATTTCTTTGTGCTTCAGATTTGTACAAAATTAATTTCATTAAGAGGAACTGCATATTGTTAATAATTAAACTAAATTTTTCAACACAATTTAATAAGAACTAACTTACATTAAACAACAAGACACTAAATATAAATTCCTGGAAATGGAAAAATGACTCATTGTTTAGATTGACCGAGATTTTCGTTGGGAATTCCCCTAAGAATTGGTATACATAAATAGTTAAAATTATTTTTGACTAAGGGCAGCTGCAGAGTTTCAAGAAAAATTTCATGTTTTATAGCAACAGACTTGAAAATTATTGATTTATGATCGATAGAATGAGCGTTACCCGTATATTTGATCAATTTTTCCTATTAAAATGATGAGATTCAATTGTGATGACCCTTATTTCGGTTTTTCTGTGTTGATTTACAAATTCTGAAGTTTCAAAGACATCACCATCGTATTTGGTCGGACGCGAGAGGTGTGTGATTTATGAGCAGGTTCTGGGAAGGTACCTAAATAACATTCAAGGGCTTAGATAAGATGGCATTTACCAGAAGCTGTGGAGTTGTTTAGAAAGAAGAACATTCCTTCTGATAAGCTGTCATTATGTTTTCGACTGTGAATAGCTGAGGTTTTTAATATCGCCAATACTGTCTACACATTTGAAATTTGACAGGACAAGATGAAAGCAGTTATTTCTGTGCACTAGTACGAATGTTCCAACTGTTGATTTTGATGCGGTCTTCGATGTGTTTATCACATGAAAATAGATTAATCCATTTCTATTTCAGGAAGGTAATAGGTGATCACTAGGTAGAAATTTGTATGGCCCATGGAGTTTTTGAAAAACCAGGAAAAGACCTTGCTAAAATGGAGGCATCCAGGCTCCCAGCACGTCAGATCTTCTCTAGCATTGAGCAGTACACAAAATGTGTGCAAAGCTAAGGGAAACACCCAGTCATGAGGGTTCACTGAACTATGAAGGAAAACTTTTAATAGACATTAACAGTCTGGGAAGTGTATTACCAGATAATTATATTATAATAAAATACGATCTGACTGCATTCAACATAACTCGGGATACACATGAGGCTAATAATTGTGGTCCTTACATCATAATTAGCTTTGAGAGGACATTATTTCTTGAGTTGAAGGAATCATCCCTACAATGCTATCGTCATGGAGGGGAGGACACAGCCGAATACGTATTGAGCAGCTGTCTTAGATTCTGGAGATATAGGCAAGAGGCCTTAGGATGCGGTACAATAGAGACCTAGCTTGGGTGAAAAGATTTATGGAATTACGTACCAGTCGTGGAATCCTCAAACTTATAAAGCGCTCTGATCAGGGAGCATATAAGCCAACAGGCTGGTGGAGCTTCTTTCTATGGAAGCACCATGCTGTCAGTTGTCAAAGCTGACTAGTTGAAAGATTGCCAGCGATAATGCAGCCGTGTTAAAGTCTGCAAAACGTAAAATTTTGCCAGAACTTCCTCTCTTTCCCATCGTTAAGAATACACAATGAACCTGAGAAAAAGTCAGAGCCACGGGTAACGCTCATTGTAACGGGTACACCTCATATGACACACGTTTGAAAAACCATAGAATCAGAGGTGAAATTCAAAAGCGAAACGGCGGAATTGTCCTTCAAGTGAAATCCAGTTTTTCTGCATATTTAGAAATTCTGGCAGCCCGAGATCTTACTGTTGAAATATTCAGAACAACCTAATTAAGTAACCAAAATTTTCAGGTGGATGTAGTATTGTCCTCTTTTGTGATGTGAGTATTACGAAATAAAAATGGTTGCACCTTACATCAAATGTCATAAAATGAAAACAAATTACTCATTGAAACAACTTAATTTTAGGGAAATATATCACCCAACTCTGAAAACGTTGATAGTTTTGGTTTTTAAAAATTCCTTTTACGTACGTACCTAAATAAAATAATCAAATTTAGTTTGCTAGATTATTATTATCAGCTATTCGACGAATCCCCTAAACACTTCAAGGATTAAAAATAATTTCACGGGAGTTCTTCAGTTGCACATCCTATCCTTCAAGAACCAATGCTTGCTGTCCTATCGCTATCAGGAATATTGGATAAAGTTGTACATAGAATGTTGAAAAATTGGATTCAACAGTTCAAATCAATCAAAAATACTTCCTGGATGAGAGTACCACTAAAGTATACGCCGTGCAGACCTAATGTGCAATTTCTGGGAGAAATTCATTGAATTTATTTTAAGTGAACCATTTTCAGTAATCCCTGCTGGAATTTCGATGATAACAGGTTCTTTTTCTTTGAAAATTCTTGAAAATTTTCTTTGAAATGGCAGATTGTAATTCAAAATACGACGTTTGCCATAAACTTGAACCTTAACAATTGTTGGTGTAAAAATTGTTCCAAAATCAGATGGTAGTGACACGAAATATGACTTTTCAGCGAACATAGGGTTTGCATTTATAGTAAGAATGTAATTTCAACAATTGACTTTTTAGGTTGTGAACCAAAATTGTCTTAAGGATCCATTTGAATTTGAATATTGGTAGCAAAGTATGCATCCCGAAGTGGTTTTCCATCGTTTTGACATCTGTTAATTAGTTTACTTTGAAAGTTAAGTTGTCAATTAAAGTTCAGTTCCTTTAAAATTTCAATAATTTCAATTACAAAACCACTCCACAATCGGTCACTCATGGCATGATATTTTGGAAGTTTCTGTCCATACTCAAAGAGAATAGGTACTGGTAGAAAACATCAGCAGCATCAAGAACGCCATCAACGACATCAAGATCGGTTTGGCTGTGTCAGCTATAGCTTCCTTATCCTTTCAAAAATGAGCAAGAACGTCATCTCACCAATAGCAAAAAACAGTTAATGGCATATGGCATTAAATCGACGAAATAAGCGTGTCCATAGTTTTAAAACTTGTACAAAGTAACTGCATACGTGTCACAACATCCTTCTTCACTGTGACAAGGAGAGTGATGGATATAGGTGCCCCTTCTAAGGACTGAGTAGAGTAATACCCGCACACCCCACGGGATAACCATAACGCTAGAAGGCGCCAGGTTGTCTCCAGAGGCAGCAGTTCCAAGCACTAGGGATGGGGAACTATCCACATCCATCACATCACTTTTCAAGCATTTAGTCTGGATCAACAACTGAAGAACTCACCGTTTGTCTTGATAAATCTATGGTACCTATTACAATGACCACGCAGGGAACACAAGGACAGGGTAGAGGGGGAGGGAGATCAGATAGGGAAGGAAAAGCGGGTATTTCCTCGCCCTAATGAACACTCAATTCCCCGAAGACTCGGGACACGAAGGGCAAAGGAGGCTGAAAGGGTGGGGTACGAGGGACAGTTATTATCAGAACGATTTTGTTTCACAAATTCTAGGTAATTTTCATTCCCCGTTATATGAAACTTTGTTTTTTCTTTACAAAAATAATAGTCATCTAAATTTTCAGTGTTAAGCTAACGTAGACGCACAGCTTCAACTAACTGGCGAGATATTTGGTGAGCCAGTCGTATAGGGGAAGCTCGTTGCGGCGGACCCAGTGGATGTTGAGTTTGATGGTCTCCAGACTTTGGTCGAGAGAGCGGGACCCGGAACCGACGTCGATTCGCCGGAAAAACACGTCCACCTGCACGAGAAAATGTTATAAGAAATTTCCTAAACAAATATACAGGGTTACCTATCCATAGAAAAACACATGTTACCTATTTTGAAATACGACATCTTAAGAGCTCCCCCCTTCTATTGTGGATATGCAGAAGATATTGCGGCGGTGATTTTGGCTAGAAGCACAGAACTGGCCCAGAGCAAACTGAACCATGTCATGACAAAATCACCAGGTGGATGGAAGATCATATGTTGACTTTAGCAGCTGCCAAAACGGAAGTAGTTGTTTTTACCAGAGAGTGAATCCCCACTATTATTCCATGCGAATTGAGGGCACAGAGGTCACTACCAAACAAACACTTACATATCTAGGAAGAACATTAAGTACCAAAATTACATTCTGGGAACAAATTAAAAAGGCAACGGACAAGGCAGGGCAGAAAACAACAGCTCTCAGCCACCTTATGTGAAACATGAATGGGCCAAGACCATGCAAGCGTCGTCTGATGATGAGCGTGGTCCAATCTATTCTCTTGTATGGTGCGGAAGTGTCGGCAGACGCCTTAAGCATAGCCTATTACCGCAAAAGATTGGTAGCAGTCCAACGAAGAGGAGCGTTAAGGATTGCAGTGTGCCTACCAAACAGTTTCAGAGCCAGCCATACTTGTACTCACTGGCTGCATTCCAATTCAACTTTTGGCTACAGATCGAAAACGAGTATTTGGAGAAAGAACCCGCATTATCAAAGAAGAGAGAGAACACACCATGGCAAGGTGGCAGGAAATGTGGGCTGACGAGCAAAGGGGGAGGTGAACAGTACGCTTGATACCACATGTTAAAAAGTGGCTAGAAAGAAAGCGTGGAGAGGCGATTTTTTAACTTAACCCAGTTCCTCTCAGGACACGGACTATTTTACTCCTACCTTCACAGAATAGGGAAAGTAGACGATCCAAACTGTCCAAACTGTGATGGAGGAGATGATGATGTTTTAGCAGTGGGAAACACAGAGAAGCAGGATGACATGGAAATGCCATTTGAGGACATGACACCGGAGAATATAGTAGCCAAAATGCTTGAAAAAGAGGAGCACTGGACCTCTGTGGTTGTCTATGTCGAAGACATCCTGCAGAGAAAGATAGCCCAAGAACGGGAGAGACAGAGGAGGCTACCAATGGACAGAAAGGAATAAATACATCCCAAGGGGTTGGCCTGAAGTAATGTGTTGAACAGTTCCAGGCCAAGTTCCAACGGGGGAAAGGAAGGCGAGGTTTTAGTGGGTTTGAATCCTACGTAACCCGAAGAGTGGTCCCTTCTGCGTATCTTACAAGATCCGATTTCCACCTTTGGATCTTAAAGATTTCCTCACCTGCCTACTGGAAAAAAAATCGTGGTACACACACCTCCATCCATAGAAAGATTTATTCAGGAACGTTGGCCCGAAGTTATCCGGTATAGGAAGCTGGGTTGGATCAGCATACTACGTCCAAAACCAAGAAGACAAAGCTCAATTCAGTTATGAGATTTTGCCTGAATATACAGCTAAGCTTGTTGGGGTCCATGAACCCTTAAAATAAGCTATGCAGCTTGATCCAGATGGCGAGAGACAAGTGATTTTCTTATCTGATTCATTGAGTGCACTCTCAAAGCTCCAAAATTCATCCAGTTTATCATTAAATTCATTTATCCTGTACATTCATCGCCGACATTGTAACGATCAAAGGATTTTACAAACAAACAAGTTCAGTCGTTCATTCAAATCAGATATTTAAATACCCCTTATCTCGGTAATAGTTAGTCTTGAAATTGACCATAAATCTTTTTCTGAACCATTGGAGATGAGAACTATTTTCTAAGTAAGCCCAAGCTTTTCCCGACTTTCCGCGGCAAGACTCAGGCCTTTCCCGACCGCAGGACGACAATTGGACAGTCCAGTTTTGTGGTATCTGCTTCCTCCCTTGCAAATTTACATGCCGTCATGTTGATATCTAGCCCATGGCGTGCACGAACCGACTTAAAAGTTATATTTTTACCAGAGGTTATAGCTCCTTCATTGCTTTAATGTTATAAGCCTAGCTGGTTTTGCAACAATATTGTGTCCTCCCTTGCCTATATTGTGTTGTCTCTGTACCCTATTAAATCACGATTTAATATGTCAATACATTGAGGGTGATTTTAAATTGGTGCATGCTCATTAACGGCCCCTGCCCAAGTTTACTATTTTGGATTCTCTCATGCGGTTAGAATGAATTAAATTGTTGCAGTTGCTCACCTCCTTGTAGTCGTAGTCTGTGGAAAAGTGGCTCGTGGTCGCGGAAATGAGGCTGCCCATGGTGAAGGTGCCATTGCCGAACAGGCCTTGCAGACCGAGCCAGTGGGCCTTGAGATGTCTCCAGGCCAAGAGGCTTCCGCCTTCGGGGTTCGACGCCACCGTCGACATGACCACTTTGATGTCCTGCGGCCGGATTTTGTCTCGGTCCAGCGTCGCCAGGAGATACCTGTGATACGAAAAACATTACTGAGGTTTGCTACTGGGGGGTCAAGGTACTGTAAATATGTCGTAGGTGTTTACATAGAGCAGTGGTCTTCAACCCGCCAGGGGCTGCCAACCTATTTGATTGTAGTTAGCCAAATCAAATGGCAACTACGTATTTCGTATAGAAGTCTGCATTTTGTACTATTTTTGCAGTTACGTACCTTTGGAGAATCCAGGGGTCTGATGCGACGCCCAGCACTCTCAGCAAAAGCTTCCTCTCGCTGGGGACCCTCGTCGTGTTATATTTGTTCCAACAGAACTGCCACTCTTTGACTCCGCCGTACTTGATTCCAGCCGAGTAAATGGCCTCCCTCAGATTTGGCGGTATCCTCGTCCCTTTGTTCATCCAGTCGTTGAACTTCTGCTTCGCTTCTTTGACGGTTTCGTCGACGCCAGCCAGGACAGCTGAGACCATCACGTCTGATCTCATAAGCCTAGAAATTGTTACGAAGGGAAATGAGAAGACTTAACAGAGCGAATTACATAAAGACTAAGGCACATCATACGATAGAAGCGTCGAGCGACCAAAAACGGCGAGGTAAAGTTCCCTGTGGTCTTGTTTCCATGTTAATCTTTTCATTTCGTTAAATGGCAAACAAATTATCCGATGAGGAACCAAAAATTTGATTCTCCATCGACATTCTGGTATATTCACAAAATCTTTTTCGGGTCTTCTTTGACTTTGTAGGAAAGTTTGTTGCACTCTCCACCAACATTCCTAAGCATGTTATTGTAATGGAAGCGATGGAGCTACAAAACGCATTCTACACACTTGATTGATCAGTAACGAACTTCTTTAAACAACTGAAATTTCTCTCAGTTGAAGCAGAAAAAGGTGCATATTACTTGGTATGGTGGTTAAGTGACTGGAACTCCTTTTCGCTTTTCTTCAACTCATACTCTAGCCAGCCCCCTCAATCGACTCTCAACGCTGGCTGCCTCTATCCTAGCCAAGGCCTAAGACAATTATGACGCTTTAGGAGATTTTTAAAATATCTTAATTTTCCTCACTTTTCTAAATGCGTGCCCGTGTCGTTCCACCCAAGGGACGTGGCTACAGGTGATAGCAGATGGTTGGTAAACTGGAGGAAGAGTCTGTATGGGGCAGATTCCGACAGATACCTCGCCCAGGACTGGAGATGCCCCAGTGCTGTGGCCCAGGGAGCGTAGTCTCGCTCGTCCCGGAGGTAAAGCGCCAGCTCTAGGACGGTCGTGATATTCAAGTGTCCAGCCCTGCAAAAAGAATTAAGAAGAAAAATCAGATTTATTTCTGAGATCAAAAGAGGGTAATTTGGTAAGACTAAATAGTTGTACCCCATTCAAATTGAAACATTATGGAGAGTTAAGTTTCATGTTTGTGCTTACCCTTGTTGGAGTTATAACCAAACCAAAAATGATATTATCTTAGTTTATATCCCATAAATTAACCTCAGAGCATATGCTTCTGATCTCAGAACTGATAAATTTCGTTAACAGCGTCTGGAATTCACCCTGGATCCCCTGTATAAAGAAGAGGCCCAAAATCTCCATGTGATGCTCCATTCCATGTGCCTGCCTCTCAAGAACAGTGATTGATTTCAACGATTACCTAGTTGCTTTATGTCAGTGGCTGTTCCATTCTGTAGGATCCACAGCATGTGTACCCTTGCACCACTCGACCACAAAGATTGCCTTCTTTTATGAATTAATTCTGCAGTCCATAAAGTCAAAATTGTCGAGGATGTGGACAATTGTGTTACAACGCGTCTACTTTGGGCAAAGATAAAGAATCGTTCACTCAGTCCTGGTTGAATCCTTGCATAGTTGCCCCCGTCACAACTCTGGGGTCACGTTCAATGGGAATATGGCATCACCACATTATTGATTCGCTCGCCAATCAATTGTCCAATCATTGTCTGTGGATGGGCTTAGGTCGTTTTGAAGAGTCCCGTACAGTGCAATGGTATTAGCTAGCGTTTTGACTCCCAAAAAGGGACCTTCCAATTGTTTTTCATCTTTCTCAATATTTACAAGTGATGTAAAACGGAAGGGAGCGATTCCCTTAACTTTTTTTCATTTACTACAAGGACGACTTAGGAACAGCTTCGTAATTATCACCTAATATTTTCAAGAAGAAAGCACTTCACAACGGAAAATATAAATTCTCTAGCATTCCCTGAGCGTGATACCATATGGCATCAGTCATCAGAGGGTTAAACATGTAAGTTTAGCCATGTAGGTCATAGACTGGCTTTTTCCCACAGACAGGTGATGCCTTATAGATGCTGACATGAAGACCGCACCAAAAATATAATTAGAATAAGAGCCAACTATCGTTCCTAACAGGCTTGTTTGAGCTGCTATGGGGCAGCAATAGTTACTATTTATCCAATTTCCTAGAGGGTTAGATGATATAACTTCATTACTGTTTGCATTGTTCACAGATCAAAGTTAGCCACTGCGCAAGCAGATGATGATGTGTTTCACACATTCTTCGTGTGTAAGCAGTGGGAAACACAAAGAAGATATCTGCAGGATGATCTGGATATACAATCTGAGGACTTGAAACTGGAGAATATAGTTGCCAAAATGCTTGAAAGAGAGGAGCATTGGACCTCTGTAGTTCTCTATGTCGAAGGCATCCTGCAGAGAAACACCACCCAAGAACGGGAGAGATAGAGGAGGCCCAAGGACTTGGCCAAAAGTAATGTATTAAACAGTTCCAGGCCGAGTTCCAACGTGGGAAAGGAAGGTGAGGTTTTAGTGGGTTTGAATCCTACATAACCCGAAGAGCGGTCCTTTCTGAGTATTGAAAAGCTTGCAAGCGCAAACTCAACTTCGGCAGGGAACACAAGTTTTCAAAAACATATCCGCACTTGCAGACATCTGAATACGTCCATACAAACCTGCAGAGTGTGAATGCGTCATCGAGCAGACTCGCTCTGTCTGTCGGGCTGAAAGTAGTGTAGTTCCTCTTGAGAACGTTGATGAGGGCGTCCCACATCTCCGGGTCGTAGTTGACGCGATAGAAACCCGACTGGTTGACGTTGGCCTTCATCCACGTCACGCTGGAGTTCAATTCAAATTTAACTGCAATGACGATTCAACATTAACTCAAAAATAAGGCAGTCCCGTAGAAAGCTATGATAATACAATTCTATCTATTCTATACATTTATCAGAATCTTGACATAATTTTCCATTTCATGTTGCACAAAAGATGCTGACTGACGATCAGCTCAAATTTTCACTGTCTATATGTTAATTTTAAGCTGGAGCCAAAAATCTGATCTAAGTACCTAATTTCACAGAAATATAGCTCATCCTGAGGGAGGGATAAGGGTCCGTACCTTCAATATTTTGAAGGTGATAAAAGTAACTACAATGTTAAGCTCCGCAATTTCCGCCTTTTTGATTTGTCGAACTGTCTTGCGGTGGTAGAGAAGGCTATGGGGTTTTCCTAGTTCATTTGGGCAGTATCTATACTAATCTAAGGAGGGGGAGACAAGATTAACAAGGAGAGATGTTAAGAGATGCTCTGACTACCAAGCAGCTTTGTCAGGAAGTTCGAGTTGTCTTAGTTTAGATCATCTTTTAGACCATTTCATGCAATATTGGGTTTTCAGTTACTTGCGATCGGCACTGAGAAGGTAAGCAACACGCCTGCAAATCTTTTACGAATCATTTAGCAACATCCAACACCGCACCAACACTGCACTTAAACTGTACTAAAATAGAGCAACTAGGTACCTATAAATCAGTGTAAAAAGGGAAAACTACGTTAACTATACGCCTATACGCCATCTGATGAAAGAGCTTTCACCACTAGCTATTGTTTAAAAGGTACAGATTTTATGATTGTTTCGTCAACTTCGTAGGTAAACCGTTAAACCGAATACCCTCACGAGCTATCAACTAAGTCATTTCGGCATTCTTAAAGGTGAACAAAGGACAGCTTTCTAAATTCGAAATCGGAGAACATAGATGTAGTGAATTCTTACGATCACGTTCGAGAATGATGGCGAACAGGGTTTGCGAACGCTGTTTGGAGTGCATGACTGTTCAGACCGTTGGCTCGAGATCGTTTGAAAACTGGCTATAACTACTTCCGCTTTTCACAACCTTCGGGTAGAGTTATTAATTGCCATTCTATTTCGGCATTTAGTGCGGTTCAAACTGTTCGAAGTGCAGCACATATTAGATACAATTTCTTATCTCTACTATAAGCCTTCTGCAGCTACATCATCCAAGGTTATTTTATATCCAAAAAACTAGAGTTGAATTTATTCAGGGTTCAGCAAGGTGAACTTGTTCAGATCAGTTGAAAAACGATGAAATGAAATGCTGAAGAATGAGATGAGAAGAAAATAACAGCATGGTGATGGTCAATTGCTCAACTACAATCCATGTAGGTACTGGCTAAGTGGGCTTAAGGGCTCTGAAAGCTGATTTGTCCAGGGCTGATCGTGCTGATAGTGGAGCTGGTATGGAGGCTGTATGTATTACTGGGCAGGAAAGAAGCAGAGATCTGTTTCTTCCTTTGCATGCGCTGGCTATTGGTAGAGATTCACCAAAAGGGACCGTTTTGTAGTAAGCAACGTTCAACACACATTCAATGCCTTAACTTGGAAGATTCCAGCAGAATTCATCCAGGGGTCAGCAAGGTGTACTTTACAGATAAGTTGACAAACGAGTTGAGATGGGTTGAGTTGAGATGGGAAAAAAGTAGGAATATATTGATGGGGTCAATTGCCCATCTATAATATATGTAGATATTGGCTAAGTGGGCCTGGGGGCTCTGAAAGCTGTTTTGTCCAGGGCTGATCGTGCTGGTAGTTGGGGTTGGTTCGAGGCTCTATGTGTTACTGGCCAGGAAAGAAGCAGAGATCCATTTCTTCCTTTGCATGCACTGGCTAAATGTAGGGATTCGGCAAACGGGACCGTTTTAAAGTATATAAAGTGCAAGACACATTCAACGTCTTAACTTGGAAGATTCCAGCAGAATTTATTCAGCGGTCAGCAAGATGAACTTATTCAGAACAGGTAAAACACGATGGAAGGAATTATTGAAGACTGAGATTGGAAATAGGTAAGAATATGGTGATGCGGTAAATTGCTAATCTGTAATCCACGTAGGTACTGGCGAAGTGGGCGTAAAGGCCCTGGATGCTACTTTGTTCTGGGCTGATCATGGTGATAGTGGAGCTGGGTTGGAGTCTCTATATATTACTGGCCAGGAAAGAAGCAGAGATCCATTTCTTCCATTTTGCAAGAACTGGCTATCCGTAGAGATTCAGCAAAAGGGACCCTGGACTTGGAAGATTCCAGCAGAATTGATTCAGGGGTCAGCAAGGTGAACTTGTTCAGATCAATTGAAAAACGATGAAATGAGATATTGAAGAATGAGATGAGGAAAAGGCAGAAATGTGGTGATGGGGTCAATTGCTCAATGTACAACAGGGCTCTGAGAGCTGCTTTGCCCAGGGATGGTCGTGCTGATAGTGCTGGATTGGAGGCCTTATACATTACGGGCCAGGAAAGAAGCAGAGATCCATTTCTTCCTTTGCATGTACTGGCTACATCTAGGGTTTCAGCAAAAGGGACCAATTTGTAGTACGTAAAGCTCAACTGGATTCAGTTGCTTAACACTTACCATCAGTCATGTTCATCCACACAGTCTCGAGCTCTTCGTTCATGTCCGTTATGTAGGACAGAGGGACGTACCACTTGTACTGATACGGAGATTTGGGCTCGAGGAGAGCCGTGTTGTTTTCATTCCGAGGCTCCGGGATGAGGAGGAACCTCGACTGGGAGGCCGAAACGGTGCTCCCTTCTCGGCTGATATGGATCAAAGGGAAACCCATTTGCCTTGTCCAGGTGTCCATGATATTCTGAAACGAATGAAACATTTCAGTTTCGTTAGTTATGTACAAGAAATAACTGATTAACTAAAAGAATCAAGATATGAATCCAATTATACTCGTAGACATTGAAACGCCAGAATGAATGAACACCTATAAAGTAGGAAGGAATAATAAATACAGCAATATAAAAATTAAAAATTACCTGCTATCCCTATTGCGAGCTTAAAATTTCGTTTTAGCCTATTGTTAATGGTAATTCAGCGTTACCACGTTTCAGATTAAGTGCTTACTATACTTTTCTTGCCACTCTTTGGTATGTTGTTCTTTGATTATTTTTACTTGGCATTCTGGGTTCGCACTGACTTTTGCCCATTATCAAACAGTACTGGTTCATTTCAAAGCTACGAAGAAAGCATTCGTTAACGCTTCTATTTTAATGTTTCACTTTCTAATAAACTATAGAAGAACTTCTTCTGTTCATTTCTTACTATTTTTATTCATGGCTTGTGAAACCCACAAAAAGTCCAGTAGTATTGGAAGAATCTCTGTTGAAAGTCCGAATTGTCATCGTCATGTAGGTGAAAACGTACCAAAATTGGCATTGTCGTGTCTGCAACGCCATTGTTATGACTTCTATCAAATTTGAATTTCGCGGAGAATAATGGGATTTCTTGAATCACTGGGTATGAGAAAGACATCCAGGAAGGCCAATTAAGTGATGAACATCCAAAATCCTAGCAAAAGAAACACTTGAATTTCTAAAACTGCCCGTAGTTTGAGAATCACCCTAATATCTTAACAATAATGAGGAAAACTTGTGACTTGATTTTCTCGAAATTGTTTATTTTTAGCGTTCCCGCTGTCACTGCAGCAACACGAACTGTAGAAATTGAAGCGTTAGGATATTGCGATTGTCGCTCATAACAAATCGTGAGTAGGTATTGCTCGGTTCATTGCGACAGCTAGCACGAGGCGAGGGTAGTTAACCACGGATAAGTACCTTCCTAACAGCATAACTCTAGAAACGATAGTATCTGACGGTCGAAGGATTTACGACTCACTTTGACGTGGATGGAGTGGTTGGCGTGCTTGCTCATGACGGCCCAAAGGTCTTTAGTGTCGGCGTTCCCGAACTTATGGGTGTTGAGGTAGTCGTTGAGGCCGCTTTTCAACGTGTCCTGACCCAGGAACTTTTCCATCATGTAGAGAAGTGAAGCTCCCTAGCGCGAGAACAAATAAATAGACGGTCCCTCATAAATTTAACAATACCCTTTCGAATTGGTGATTTGACATTTTACAAGGTACCGAGTCAATGTTGCAAAGAGGTATCATCTATGTCCCTCCTAGATTAAACATTTCTGGTTGTTCCAGGATTATAGTTAGTCCTCTTTCAGCCGTTCATCTTAAGCAGGGTCTCCAATAGTATCAATATACCATGACAAATAACCGTATCGAAGAATTGGCTATTATGAAGACATATTATAGCCTTCATTTCGTTTTGACCTACCATTAGTTCAATTCTTTTTCTCCACCAAATGTTTCTCTTAGAAACATCTTTCAATATCAGTGTAAATGTTTAAAAAAATTAATAAAAATTATACTTTCTAAAAATCACCATTTTAGTTTTTTATAGGTTATAATTACTTATAGGTGGGTCATTTCAAAATTTCGGTCACATTTGGGTATCGACTTTTCTAAAAAAAAAATTTGAAACTTGATCAATTTTCTTGTTCCTAATCAATCACTGTGGTTGTCTTGGATTATTACCCAAGTGATCACACAAAATCCTGAACCGTACTGCTGATACGCCATTAAAATAAAAAATGAAAATGAATTTGTTTAGGGAGTGAGGTATATACTACTATATTTTCCCCTCTTGAGCCTCCAATCTCCATGGAAATCGCCGCTCTAGTCTTTCAATTTAGGAGAGTGGAACAGCACAAATTAGCTTAATTTTAGCTACAGTAAATACTAAGGTTTCCATGCGAAAATCTCACTTGCTACAAGCAGATCTCACTCCCTACAATTCAAGGGGCTATTGGCTGGATATTGTAGGGAGTGAGGTTACAGCCTTTCACCGCCTTTACAGGCCACAAATCTATTGAAACTGGTTGAACCAAAATGTTGTCAACTAACTTCCAACAACTACACTAATTGTCAACAAATGCGATCAAGTTTCACTTGCCACAGTCAGAATGTTATTGGAGTAGGGAGTGATAGTTGAAAAACCCACACTGCTGCCTCCAGGGATGGTTTTCCCAGTAGAACTTACTGGGAAGGTCGAGGCAAAATCCAACCAACAGCGTTTGGACCATCTTGAATAAGGGATGTTAACGAAACAGAAGCAACATCATGATGACGCTTTCCTGTCAGTTGGGGCTACTTTTCAAAATATTGTAGGGAGTGAGGAAAAACCGTGTGACACTGAAATAATGGGCTGATAAGGCTACTTGATTTGATCCAATTTTTTTCCTGAAGCAGATATCCATTGTAGATGGTATGTTCTTTCAGTGTAAGTGGATATAACAGCCCCAAATATTTCGCTGAGTAGTGACGATGGAAGTTGTATACCTCTGGTTAGTAACAGCTGTAGGGAGTGAGAAATACGGACTTTGGTATTTTCTCCTGGGTCCTGTAGGCACAACTTTTACATACTTTTCCATGGAACATGTACATCCACATAGGAGAAAATTTAAAACACTTACAAAACTGTATTTAGTTGAGATTTGACGGCAATACTGATCAGTGACATAAATGTGACCGAAATTTTGAAATGACCGAGGTACATCCTCTTATAACCAATAGTATTCCTGTTTTCTTTCACAGTTGTTGATTGTTGCAGAATATACTCTGATATATTAAATACTTTTATATAAATTTGTATTTTGCAGTTATTTACTTTTAGTAATAAATGATTTGTGATGATTTTTTACTGATCACCCGATTCTTCTTCACGATCGCCAAACAAGTATCACGTTTTTAGCTCAAAGTTCTTTCTCATTTCCTGATTGGCTATTCATAAATTGTTGATATGATGTAGGATAGTCTTATCTACGATCTGTAAGCTATCCCATTCAATATCGAAGTTTTTACAATAGGCAAATCGTCAATGACATAGACATCGGTTTTCACAAGTTCAACACAAATACCTACGTCTACTTCATTTATACGAGTATGTTAACTACACTTACCGTATCAAATCGAACATCAACAAACCAACAATAAACCTCAATACCTTTAGTGAACTTCTGTTTTTAAACAGTATTAAAGTGAAGATCGTGCAAATACTCCAACGATGACTGTGTTTCAGTGATTGTCCCGTGGGAGATATTTTATTCTTCATGAAGACTTCTGAAGGGTGTAGGTGAGTCGGTGAGGTGAAATATGGGGTGTGCAGGTTTTGAGGTGTCTACTATTAAGCGCAACGGGTAAAATCTATGCCTACCAACAACAGAATGCTTTTAATCTCATCCAAAAATAAGAAATATTGACAAATTTTGTATGAAAACAGGGTGATCAAAGGTTAACTCTGATAGATTTTGCATTAGAGTGAATTTTTCATTTGTTTGGACTGGCATTTGAAACTCTAAAAGTGGCATTGTGATTGGTTCAATTGTTGCAGAGTCTCTAAATAAAATCCCAAAGTTAGGCTATACTTGAAGACTCATGTTTGGTTACATTCGTTGTTGAATAGCACCAAAACAGTAAGCCACAGGGAGTTAAGTATGCTGGTTACTCAACACATTGCCTTGTAATAACACAATAGTCTGCAGCATATGATCTCTTCAGTTACTAAATGTAAAATACTAAGTGAATACCTTCTTTGGAGTCCAGAAAAAGCAAAGACTTTGCGTATGAAGTTAACTTAATTGTTATTTTAAAAATATTGTTGGTTTTTAAAATTACTGATTAGTTTCTTAGGCTGTTTCTATGTTGTAAGACAGGTTCACCAAGAACCTCCATACTTTTTTGAATCTACCAGACATTGAGCCCCAAAGTAAGGCCACAGGGTTGTAACCAGCCAAGCAGATATCATCTTGACATTTCCAAGTGAGGACTGAGAGATGCTGAACTGAAGATGAGGGCACTTGAAAAGAATCAGATTCCAATGCCAAGTACCATAAGCATACATCTGTGCCTAATAGCTTTCTTCCATACACTGTTGATTCCTTCGTAATTTAGAAGTCACTGTAGCAATGGTTCAAAAGTCTTGACCACAGGTATTTTCTGCAAACGAAAGACTCAGCAACGGAAAAGAAAATCACTTCCTCAGAAGAGATAGCCTCTGCTACCCAAGAAGGTCAATTCCTACACGGTTTTGGAATTAATCCCAGTGGATATCCTTCCTGGTAACTAGGCAATGTAACTCAACAAAAAAGCGCTTCCCTAGACAAATCATTATTAAAGAAGAGCCACCCTATTGCAGGTAGGTGTTTTACTATAATTTATGGATTCAGACACGTCCAAGATGGTTAGGATATGATTTATACCAACCAGTCATTCTGAGCCAATAAGAATCTAAAATATGCCCAAGCCCAAGCAGCACAGGTCATTGAGAACCTTATGGCAGATGACTAGTTCCAAAACGAGTGAGTAGGCATTTTGAGGGTAGCTGGATTATCCCTACTAATGCCTACAGTTTCTGCAATGATGATA
Source organism: Creontiades dilutus (assembly GCA_031894815.1). Classification (NCBI taxonomy): domain Eukaryota; kingdom Metazoa; phylum Arthropoda; class Insecta; order Hemiptera; family Miridae; genus Creontiades; species Creontiades dilutus. The sequence continues at coordinate 1,298,627 of JAVIWC010005620.1, forward strand.
TTTATATGATAAAACTATTTCAAATACTTAGTGATGAGATTAGAAGCACTGGCTATTGGTAGGCGGGGAAATGAGGGAATATCGAAAAAATTTCAAAAATCATAAACAAACATGAGAATCTACTTCACAGGTAGGTACTTAAGTCGAGCTAGCGAGTGCTAAAAGGAAAGACGTGGCAGGAGTTAGGTACCTTGTTATAGGAAATGGTATCGAATATAGCTTCTATTTCAGTGGGATCATGGACAGCTACAGAGATGGGGTGAGAGTTGGACAAAGCGTCGAGGTCTAGGCCGGCCTGAGTCTTGTCGAGAACGAACTGCTCCATCATATTCCATCCTGGCATGATGTAATCGACCGTCAGGTACTCGAGGTAGGAGGCGAACCCTTCGTTGAGCCAAAGGTCGTTCCACCACCGCATCGTCACCAGGTTCCCGAACCACTGGAACAAATAAAACGGGTAGCGCTTGCCTACCACTCACAATTTCTCCTCCGCAATCACATGTTGAAAATGGAAAAAAGAGCTATTTAACAGCAGTTATTGAATGTTCTAAGAATCGCATTACTACTTCAAAGCATTAATCAAGAAATCTATTGTGAGGATTTATGCTACTATGTCAGTACCCTACCTGCCTGCTTTAGGTTCACCTAAACCAATCAAGTTAACAAAACTAATCAAACCTTTGTTTGGCTTGTATGCATTTCGAGCTACGTTTAATCTAAATATCAATGTAAACAACATACATTTAGTATAAAAACTTCCATCCGAAGAACTACTAGCTGATGCATAGTCTTCACTTTCAACAAGATGCTGAACCTGTTCTTAGTCAACACATTTGTGTGCGGTGGATCTCTTCACACAGTTATAAGGTTACTAGTTTCAGTAAAACAGAAGTTGGTTATATTCAATCAGAACTTGAAAGAAGGGTTTTGAACGTGAAAAGCAGTTTTGTTAGTTTCATTGAACCAGACTTCCCTTCAAAACGAAGCATTTCAGCATAGGCTCCATATTTTAACTGCTTTAGTTAAATTAACTTGTGATGGTTATGGTTAGTTCGCCCATCCCGATTCTTTAATCTGCCGCCTTGGGAGATAAATCAGACGCCTTCCAGCATCTGGGACATCCTGAGTGTTGCGGGCATTATCCGCATTCAGTTTCTAGGAAGGGGCCACTATACCATCACCTCCCCATGTTACAAGCTTTTCATCAGTATTTGTAGTACAGCAGAAGGAGCAGCCACTACTAGCAGGTAGGAGCAAGACTAGTTAGCAAGGTGGAGGAACACCACAATCTCCCTCAACCTGCATCTTGCAATCTCCTTCAGTGTGTCATTACAACCCTCTGGATCACCTATGAAAATCACTGCTGAGGCAGGATTCATTCTCATCATTGTACAAAGAGTTGAGTCCTTGTAGCCCTACCCAAACTCCTAATTGATTTAAATTTCAAAACGCTACCAATTCTTAACACGTGGATTTATTATTTTGTGAATAATGCATGATTGTGGGGCTCAGGGGTAATTTTTAGGTTCAGAAATGTCGGTTCCTTGCTAGGGGTGAATTTTTACAGATCTGAAATCTATCCCAGTAGATTTTGGGCCCACAATTGCTAGAAAATGACACCGCAACTTGCCTATGACAATAAAAACCTCGCAAAACCACTTTTTTGAATCAGAGTTTGGCCCAAAGCATCTATGCTTGATGCGTCTATCGGACTGGCTAGAAGTTAAGACCAACTGGGCCCCATGTGTAAAAGAACGGATGTTTTACATCAATTAAGGTCTTTTATGACCCGTACGGCGAACAGGCATTGGTGGTTATGACAATTTATGCTTTTTGATTACTAAGGATTATTATTGAAAATGATGAACCAAAAATCTGTAAATTCCTCTGGTGCAAACAGCTATTAACATCTCCCCATCGCGACCTATTCCTTCAGAAGAATTGTACGATGCTCTGCTTCCTAGAGAGTCCAATACCCTCTTGATCGAGCAGCTGCTCGAATCCAATTACAAATAATTATACTTCGCCAATTATGTAAATCAGAGGCCAGCAGTCAACACTGAAGGCAATGTTATTATCGTTCTGACCTTTAGTAGGTCGATGAATGTATGTTAAGACTGACTCACACGCCATCGTTTCCTTCAGGCAAAAGAACGCAGGAATTCTTCACGAATTTGCCTCTATTTCCCTGATTTCAAGGTTTCAGGAAACATTCATATGCTATTTACTTCTCAGTATTCAATAAATAGTCTGCATTCTTTAAAATTTAAATCTGCTTGAAAAAAGAAGTTTGTGTAAATAAACAAGTCCTGATGCATTTTAACGAGGTGTCTATTTTGTCTAACTATATATATTTTTCCTAATCCTCTCGACCTACAAATTTGAGCTTTCAATGAAGAATTAAGATTGAATATAGCTCGAAATACATACGCCATACCTTAATAATTGTTTTAATGGAACATAATACCAGAGGTACAACCTCGCACCAGGTTTTAATGTACAAACTATTGAAAATAAATAATGGTAATTATTCAGCAATTAAGATTGACTAGGAAGCAATATACTCGTTCCTTTGATAACATGCAAAATACGTGTGTTGTTGGGCAAAGACCTTCCTAGTTCTTTTCTAATTGAAACCTGTCAAATCTGATACCTGATTAACAAGCCATGCCCAAGCTAGGGTAACCTAAGCTAAGAGCTGCCATTGATCATATTGACAAATGATGTTACCTCCCTAATCCAGTTTATATGACAATGTGGGACGTAAAAAATGGCATATCTACAGCAAGTAATGTTTTTAAAATGTGTGGTACAGTGGTAAATAGGGCAATGGAGTAAAATTAAGCTATTTTTTATTATAAAAACTTGAAATCAATCACAGTTTGTTGATCCGAACACACCACTACAACGTCTGAATGGAGTGAGTGCGGAGCTTTTCGATTGTTCCAAAAAATATTAAAGTTTGGGTGAAATGGGCCTTTTAACATGTGCGTGCCAAAATTCTAGGAGTGTGAGCGAACACTCTCGGAATACTTGGATCAGAATATCTCAACTCCCGAACGATAAATCGTGTAAACGTTGAGTGGAATCCACAATGGATGCTGTAGTATAGATAATGCATGGAATTTCTTTGGGCCGTTAGAATGAATTAGCGATATGATTGAAAACAGTACTATACATTTAGAAAAAACTGCATTGTAGAATTGGTATTTCAGCAGGTTAACGTGTTCGATCAAGATACCCAGCTAGCCATTCAGTAAACATCTAGGTATGCACTTGGAAACATGGCTAGCCATACCTAGGTACCTACATAGAAACTGATCTTGTATTTTTGTGGTTTAAGATTATACAGAGGTAAGCAACTAGTGATTTGATATCTCTATTCTATTGTTAGCAATAATTGCAACGACGTATTACTAAACGGTTGAACGGCAAGCAAAAATTTGCAGTCTTAAGTGGCAGGAAGCTATCTAACTAGATTATGGTGACATTGTTGGTCCTTAATCCTTATTAATCCTGATTCTGTAGCCCTTGAAGGTAACGTTAGAAACTGGAAGATTTTTATCCATCAGAATGCAGATCTTTATTGAGTAGGTAGGCACACTCTGACGGTTGTGACCTATCTCACAAACTGGTACGAAACGATACGTTTTATAAGAACTGGTATAAGAATTTGTCGCAAATTGTTCTGTTTATTGTTAATTTAACTAAGCAACGAATAGCTCGGGAAGCTTTCACGTTCAGAACCTAAACATATGATCCAAATTTGACCACTTCGTACGAAGACGGTAATGACTTTTTGATAAAGGCATGTCTTGGACTCGCAAATTTGACACTGCTACCAAAAACATTGTTCTCAAGGGGTCAAATTGCGGGATTTTATACTTTCTTAAAACTTAAGGTAGAATCAAAGTTTTCAATTCAAAATGAAGTTCATAAACAATCCTTTAAGGTTCCTTAAGGAAATAATTCAAGTTTTACAAGTTGGTTTTGCAAAATCATGTACCAAAAATGATAATGAGGTAGCAGAATTCAAAATAATTGTTTCGGGTTCTCCAAAATAACTTGCTTAACATTTTTTTAGAATCTGAACCCGATATTTAAAACACGATTTTTCATTTCAAGAAAACAGTGTCGCACATATTTTAGGCTCACACGAAATATGTTCATATTTGGACTATTCATTAAAAACCAAGAGGTATTACATAATTTATAGCCTTTTATTTTATTATAACGCAGTGTCAGGGAGTTACGTAAGTGATTGGAAAGTGTGGAAGTTGGTTGGGCAATCAGTCAATGAACCCAACATTCAAAATGCGAGAGTAAATTAAATTTCCAAGATCCAAAATTTGCTCGTTTTCTGAAGCTATCGAGGGTGCCTGGAAATTCATAGCAAAGAGAACCAAAAATAATTACGGGAGCCCATTTGGCTTTTATGAAACTCTCGTTTATCATTGTAAGTTATGAATTAAGATTTTTAGAGGACTCTAAGCTTAACAAAGAAGTTTATAGGAGATAGAGACTTTCGGGTGCTTTTTTGTTAATGGGTTTTAGAAATTTAATTATTTCAAACATTTCAATGTTTTAGAGGTCTATGGGTTAAGGATTAAAAAACTCTTAGCATTTTAGAAGTCAATGGATTGTGGTGGTCTTGGACTGTTGCGTATTGGAGTTCTACGGTGTGTAGGGTTGTGCTAATTTTAGGGGCGGTGGGTTTTAGAGGACTATTGGCTTCCTGAAGTTCGTTTAATTTAAAAGCCAAATGAGTTTGAAGATTTTTGGGGCTTAAAGGTCTCAGGATTATTGATAGTGGTCAATGAGTTTTGAGGTTCTATAGGAGAAGTATTTCTGTTCTAAAGGTTTATTTGGTTTGTGGGTTTACTGATTTCGGTATTATAGGTATTTCTCAAGTCTATGGGTTTCAAAGGCCTTTCTGGTTTTGAAATTTGTAAATGCCATAGAATTAAAAAAAAATGTTTAAATTTTATATGCCAATGGATTGTGGTAGTCTTGGAGTGGTGTGTGTTGGAATTCTATGGTGTGCAGGGATCTGCTAATTTTGAGGTGGTGGGTTTAGCTATTGGTTTACTGAAGTTTATTTGATCCAGAAATTGAAAGGTTTTGAAGATTTTTGTGTTTTAGAGGTCCGATTGTTGAAGTTCTATTGGGTTTCGAGGTCTGACAATTTCGGAGGTCAGTAGGTTTTAGAGTTGTTGAGAGATATTTGTGTTTTAACTGTCTATTTAGTTAGTGGGTTTGCTAGTTTCGGGCCATTTTAGGTATTTTACATGTCTATGGGTTTCAAAGGTGGTATTGAAATCGACGGGTTTTTCGCAGGTAAGGCCTGAGGTGTTACCTGGTGGGCGAGCTCGTGGGCCACGACGACGGCGACCCACTGATGCGCGGCTGCGGACGTTTGCGCCGGGTCGTACAAAATGGACGTTTCTCGATATGTGATGAGCCCCCAGTTTTCCATCGCTCCCACTCCGAAATCCGGAATAGCGATCAAGTCTGTAAAATAAACGAGTTTATAACTGCAAACTATAACAACGGACATCACAAACTATGTATATTCTCAAAAGCGAAATTACTTTCCCAGTCTTTATTATTTGTTAATATACTTAGTACATGTTCAGCGGAGAGGGTTTACGCTCGTCGCCACTTTTCGAGCAAGCCACGCTGCGAACCCCCACTCCAGGAGTCAGTTCAGTTTTCAACATCAAACGCGCTGCAACCCCCGCTACCGGCCGGCTCCTTGGCTAGATGTACACTTCTAGTTACACCATTTAAATGTAGTATAGCAAAATTCCCGACTATCTGTGAATTTATTAGGCCCTGTTTGGTGCCTCTAAACGACAAAATCCCAGAAGACCCACTCAGTCTTCATCAGAATTGAATGACACCTTTGGGTTCTTGAAATTCGGACATTTTCGGCTCCCCAATAACAAAAGTTTCAATTTTTAAAATTTATTATTTATAGCATTTCAAAACGTTCTGATCCATTTTGGTCCCATTTCTGTCAGCTCAATGTCAGTGGTATAATTGTTATATAGATCCAAACTAGAGAGTACAGTTTTTATCTGACTTTAAAGAAATTTGTGTGAATTCCGCTTATTAGCGCCTAGAACAGTGGTGGCTGCTGGTAGGTATGTAGGAGCAAGTGCACTCCCTAACCAATCAACAAAAAAGATGGAAAAATCCGTCCATTGAAGTTAGAGAAACAAGGCTGCCCTAACCTTATTTGAACCAACTCACTAAATATACGTTGTGAGGGTGATGGAATCGTATAGTTGCCCCTTCCAATGAGCTGGATGCATTGTTAATGCTCTGCCACGCTCAAAAGATGACCCAGACGCTTGCAGGCGTCCGATTCATCTCCCAAGGCGACAGATTCTAAAATCTGAAAGGGGCCAACTAGCCATATCCATCACAACGTTCAGGGCTGTCGGATACAGTTTGGACCAATCAGATGGATGTGAGCATGTGCTCCAAGGTCACCTAATATAGTAAGACGCAAGGCGGAATTTTCGGGCATTTTATTATTGCACTGAGGTTGGCATATAGACCAATGTGAGAGCACTAAAAACCATAACCGGAGCACAGTCAGACTTTGCTCAACGCTTGGACCATCCCAGGCGAATCATATCATTTCGTCATCAGTGCACAATAACCGCTTTGTGTATTAGTTTTTGAAGTTATTTACGAGTGGACTGTATACACCAGACGAGCATGATTCGCGAGCACTGTTTTCAGACAATCATCAGCAAAATACTCGGTGTCAACTGTAACCAGTGCTAAACGGAGTATGCGAATCCTATCCACAAACATTATTGAATGTCCAAGCGCATTAAGCCACTTGTTGGAAGAACCTAGTGGATATTTTACTCTGTACGGTAAAGTGACGAATCTTCATAGCGTATCGTTTTCACCGTGCATCTAGTGTAAATGGCATACCAGCGAGAGAACGAATGACCTGGAGTACCTACAACGTCATTCACGAGTTTTTGGGGTAAATAAGGTTTGGTGTCAGTGTTCGGAGCCGAAACCAGCCTTCCAGTCCCATTTGGAGGCGTTTGAAGTCGGCGCGAATCGCTGCGTTTCCCGCTTCTGATTCCTCCCTCCTTTCCCCCTCATATTGCCATCTTTTGCGCTGGAATGGTCACTTCGGATCGTTCCTCGTACATGGCCGCATCTTCGATTCCTCACTTCCCCTTAATTCTATCTGGTTGTGAATTTTCTAAAAGAATAAGTTCTTTATTTCACCGGTTTATATTCTCGGATGAGCGAGAGAATCTGTTTCAACTTCGGCGAAGAGGATTTTGCTACATCGACGGGGGCCCCCTTCATCTCTGGCGACATCGAACACGTAAGTCAGCGCACTTTCCTTTACCTAAGACATACCTATATTCCTTTTCTGATTCCTCAGATAGTTCCAACGTTCTCCATTTGCGGTTGGAGGGCTGGTCATCATACTGTTCGGCTTTTATCGGAAAAGTCGGACAGTTGGCATAGGTACGGGACCTATACCGCCTGGGTAAAACCATCGATCCATTCGTTTAAAGGCTACGAATAATCAGCGAGGACCCGAATGCATTCAAGTAAACGGATATATATTCGACACTGTGAATGAATTTGTCTATCTCGGATCTCTTGTAACAAATGATAATGAAGTGGTAGCAGAAGTGCAGCGAAGGATACAGGCGGCCAATCGATGCTATTTTGGGTTAGTTCCTCAGCTCAAAAGCAGGGTGATCTCCCGAACAACCAAGCTGCGCCTGTACAAAACCTTGATCAGACCAGTCCTTACCTATGGTTCCGAGACATGGACCCTTACCAAAGCACTGGAAGAGGACTTGCGCCGTTTTGAAAGAAAAGTGCTAAGGAGAATCCTCGGTGGGACCTACGATGTTGAGGAACTCGTCTGGAGACGTCGAACTAACCAGGAAGTCATGGAACTATATAAAGAGAAAGACGTCATCCAATTTATAAAGGTGGGTCGGCTTCGGTGGGCCGGGCATGTTGCCAGGATGAGCCCAGAGGAGCCACCCTTAAAGATCCTCGACGAGCATATTTACGCCAAGCGAAGGATAGGGCGCCCTAAACTTCGCTGGTTGGACTGCGTCAACTCAGATTCCCGCTCCATCCTTGGGACAAGAAACTGGAGAGCAGCAGCACAAAATAGAGAGGACTGGCGGACATCACTACAGGAGGCCCTGACCCCACGCCGGGTTGTAGTGCCATAAAATAGTAGTAGTAATCACGGTAACTAGAGTAGAACTTCTACTCAAGTTACCGTGGTAGTAATAATCAGCGTTCCTTATACAGTCCACTAACGGGGGTACAGGATACTCCCACCAACAGTCAGTATTACTTGTGTTTAATGCCTTCATGTTTTCTTACAGTTTGCAAATGGAGTGGGATAGCGAGAAATAGACAAGTTGAAATCTGTATTTGGTTAAGAGAAGCATCTCTTTCTTTCCGTTTACGATATCCCCTAGAGATCTTAATGCGACCCCAAAGTTGCACGGGAGGAGCTGCCACTGGTCTACAAGGTTTCCTATGAAGTTTTTGCATTCGGATTCACAGTAGCGTGTGTCTATACTTCGTTCAAACTTACCCTACTTGAGTATAGGTTTCAAGTGCTTAATGAACTTTATTTCGATTGATTAAATGATTAATTCGCATGCGCAAAACTGAAAATCGGTAGACACAGCAGAACTCTCAAATGAATGGAGCATTTTGATGAAATTTTGTCCACTGCTATCGGATGAATAGGGTGCAAGTAAGCCCAAGCGTGAGTTTCCGAAACATAATTTTCTGAAGATCCATCATCAGTCCGATTTCAATTCAATTCCAAAATTTACAAAGTTCCACCTTGTGTTGGGCGTGTACTTTAACTATGTAAAAACACCATTTCAAACTGGTTTTGATTAATTATTCAGGGATGTACGAAACATAGCTACCGCGACAGGCAATAGTACACCTATCAATGTAATGGATAGTAGAAAATTAAGTTGCTCATAAGTCGTATTATTTACCTTGTTTCGGCAAGGGATAGGCGATGTTGAAGTAGCGCTCGTAGTGGTCCATCATCGCAGTTGCCGTGTTGAGCGCGAATTCGGCCTGAGGAAGGAGGTCGGGAGGGGCGTACACAGCTACCGAAACGCCCCTGGCCGTCGTTTTTCGTATGTTTTGATAATCGCAGACGACGAAAGCGACCAAATAGGTGCTCATCTCGACTGATTCTTGAAAATCATCTCTCAACTGCAAATTAAACATTTAATTACGAGAAATTAATTAGCAACAAGTTATATAACAAAAACAACTCTTAAACTTGCAGTATTTTAGAAAGTTTGTCCATGCTCACTTCAACTTCAACAATTATTAGAAACTACATATTACGACGAGTAACTAAAAATATTCCAATAACTAAATACTAGACGGAATTTGAAAACAAGAATGATTTTATAGAAGAAATAAAATAAATCGAGATTGGTAAACTTGAGTTCTATTACTCCTCAAATACTCGAATGATTTTCTCTTCTACTTATCTCTGGAAATATTGAAATTTTTGATTGAATATGGGTTTTGGGAAAGAGCTGTGAGGCGAAATCACGATTGCGAGTTAATTTAGCTGAAAATAATCATATAATACTCATAACTTGAGCCTGGCATTTTGAATATGCGTTATTTAGTCGGTTTATCGTTGGGACTCGACGTTCTGGATCATTTCCACTCAAATCTGGATCAAAATTTCAACTTTAAATTAGCATATTCTTGCATACTTTTCGGAAAATCTGCATGTTTTCCAAAAATGATTGGAAATGATTAAAAATTCATCAGATTACATTTTGAGTGGCTTCCCATAACTCCAGAACACAGTAAGTGCAGTGGAAGAGTTTCAGAAGAAGGATTCCGAGTGGACCGGATAAATCGGAGAGGCCCTAAAGTCGAAGTTGCCAGCAGTTCTTGGGAAGGACACAGGCTGGACAGCCGCCGTCAACCTCGGCAAAATTCACAAGGGCGAGACTTACATTTCCCCAGCAGGATTGCTGCTACGAATAAGATAACGATTATCTTCTATCGTCTCAGACGACGCAGAACGGTCATTTTCAGTGTTGAAGGCTCTTCTTTCAGACAAAAGACGGTCTCTAACACCTGGGCACCATGAGCAGCACATGATTGTTCAATTTAATGAAGTTAATTTTGATTTAATGATGTGAATAATAAAGACTTGAGTACTTGCGCAGTACCTACTTTGATTGACATCATCTATCTTACCCTTGTAGGACAACTAAAGTTGATTTTCACATTTTTGGGAAACTTAGGAGTCTTTCGCATATATTTCTACTTCTTGTTGCATATTCGTTGCGATTCTTTTTCAAACAATTCCGGGATCTACTCATAACAAATGGTTAAAACTGTACTAATAAAGTCTCAAAGATTACCAAGTAGTCGGTGTTTAACTATTATTAATGTGAACTTCGAAAAGGCACCCACCCCAAATTAATAAAAAATGCATAGATACATATGTGAAATATACAAATATGCCGTTCTATTAATGAATGAAAATCTGGTCGTGTTCAATTGCAAATCATACGTAGATGAATGTAAATTTTACGCATACATTAGGTTTGAATTTGGATTTTTAAGGTTTGCAAAACTACGAGTACGTACAGAGTAAAATTTTACAAAAATGTTGGTTGTTGTGTTTTAGAGTGATTTCAAGAGGATCCTTGGCTATTAGGGAGGAACGACAGATAATAGATATCCTCGAAAGGAGAGCAAAACGGCTTTAATGGCTGGAGAATTTCGAAAAGCAACTGGTTCAAGCAAATCACAGGACATTTATTGCGGGGATTGATTGTTCAATAGGTTCTGGTTTGACAGGAACTATAGAGTAGGATAAGCTAGTACAATGTCTGCCAAGGGAGTGGGCAGTATAAAGCAAGAGATTGGGCAAAAGTACTACTGGATGCTCGTGAACAGTATCCTCTGAGAACCACTCAGTCCTAGTCTGTATTATGTTATTTCTGTTGATTCTACAGTATATGGGAATCTATCCATATTGCATACCCTACATGGCAGGCGATTCGAGAACATGAGGGTCATCAACATGCTGGGAACTTTTCTACAACATTTTGGTGAAGTCGGTTTTGGTGGGGTGAACTGTGTTGTGGATTCAAAGTTATTTTGTTTGGCCTATCCAGTATGTCTTTCTTATCAGTTATCCTAAGAAGGTCAAGCTAAGAAGGTCCGACGACATTGTGTGTAAAGTCTAGCAAAATCGGGCACAGGAATAGGGGCTGCCGAGGGTAGATGGCTTCCCCTCCGCAACCCCCTAACATAGTTTATTTATACGGTACCCAGAACACTGATTCGCAGGTCTCAAAGTGCTGTTAGTATTTTTTTCAAGTGGAAGATAAAAGAGCCTGGATCTGCAGTGTCTCGAATGTGAGGAAAGTCCTTCCGAAGCTGTACATTAAATGTATACTGCCGCTAGGTACCTTTTCCATTCATGATTCTGGTGTAAATATTTTAATCGGTAATCAAGAAACTATAAAGAAATCAGGCTGCACTGAGCACTGTGGGAAATCGGTGAGCAGAGTTCCAGAAAGCTGAAAGAAGACGCGCCAAACGTTTTGCACTGAAAGACAATGACGGCCCAGTGTAGACAGATGCCACACACATTTCACGCATTCACTCGATCGTAGCAGACGACCGATAGGATGAATGTTGGATACCTTCATCTGACAACCTTAACGTAATCAGTGCGTATGCCCACACGCAGAGTACCAACTTTAGTAATTGTATAAGAGCTACAGCGATACCAACCGCACATTAAACTAGAAGAAAAATAAGCGAAGTGTCGAATTTTGTCGATGGCAATAATCGGGGACAAAAAGGAAAGATTCAGAAAACCGGGGACACTTTGGAACCAGGGACAGCGTCCTGAAAACGGGGACTGTCCCGGAAAACTTACAGGGAAAGTAAAATACAAACCTACAGGGGAATGACACAGGCTGACACGTTTGGGTCTGAACATAATGAATTTTGTGATCTATAGTACTCACCAAGCCGGTGCCCATGTAGAAGCCCGCTTCTTCCGTGCTGATGATAGGCATGTTGAACAGGGATATGTGAAATCGGTCACGGAATATGGACACTTTGAATTTGGCTTTGAACTGCGGCTCGTCGAAACAGGGGAACGCTGATCTGGCGTAGGTTGGTTCGAAATGCGTCGTCGCCAAATACCTAAACGTTAACAAAATAAAAATGCTTTTAGGTAAACTCTTAACGATCTCATCAATGAACAAATGAAGATTTTGGTGCGAAAAGAGTCCATTTAAGGGCCACTTTTAACCATATCGTTAACCTCTCAGCTTGAGACCTTGCAGTGCCTTTTAAAAGGATTTGTCTTTTACAGACCCACATAAGAAGGTAAGTTAAAAGTTAAGTTAATATCCTAACCGCTGGGGAACTCTTAAGTGCCCCAACCTCGGCCAGTTAACTATTAACGTGGAGGTCAACACCGTTTGGAAAGCAGCCGTTATATATCTTGACACATTTTCCACACTCTGTAGGTAACAATGCAGCTAGATTTCAAGATTTGTATTATTTTATTGGCTATAATAGTAGGGAGCCTACAACAAGACGTTTTGAATCATTAAAGGAAAACTGTGGTCGGATACAACTCTTAATTTGTAATGTTGGTTGTTGTAGAGAGATTTTGCTGGTTCACCGAAGAGAGTAAGCCAGAGTTTAGGGCTCGATAAAGCTTATATTAGACTTCGAATCGGAGGTAAGCTAGTATTATGCAATATTGATATCCGTAGATATTTAACTATACAAATTACAAGTGGTTTAGCCAGGACCTGTTGGCTCACACGAGCAAGAATCATATCGACTCAGAATTTCAGGGATCATTACTTCGTATATGGAGACATTTATTATTAATATTTATGCTTGAACTTACTTGCCACTATCTACCCAATAATACGCAATGTCTTGACGAAATCAAACCGTAAAAGGGAGAATATACCGATAAATACAAGATTTCCTTAAAAATCTCATCAAGAAACTGATGAACTATACCGGAAATGGAAATCTCAGACGATCTCTTGGACTCCGAAGACATAGCGATAAGAACTTGGGACGAAACTGTTAGTTCAGTCGTTATGTACAACACAATGAACAACACATGAACACAATGAACAACACATGAACACAATGTTGCATTTTGATGTACAGTTAACGAAACATTATGTTGTAACTTACTAGGGATTCTGGACGGAACAACTCGGGCTTAAACGCACTTACTTTATTGATACAATGGTAACGGACGGTAATAGAATATATTTTATAGATAAGGTTGCTCGCGAGGGGACTACATTTGGTACTAAACTGAACACACATAAGCGGGGAGGGGCGCGGCTAGTTACAAGTAACAGTTCGTTCTTAACACATTAACTAGGCCGTTGTTAAAAACTACATGAGCACAAATTCAACAAATGTAGAAGATAATTAGAAATTAAAAAATAAATGATGAAATAGATAAGTATTGATGGGCTTCATCCAATTACGAAGTAAAAGCAATGTTTCAGGAAAACTTTCCAAGAGTAGATTTAGAGAGTCCATATTTCATTGAAGATTCAACATTTTTCTGGGCAGAAGAACCAACTGGGCAGAAGATTGTGTCAAATTAATCATTTAACAATTGGTTTGTAACTGACAATGATTTTTGGTGGATTCACAAAGTATATAAGTAAGATAACCACGTTCCATAACCACGTTTCGTTTCGTTGCTTCCTAATCACGTTTCTATCTCGTTGAAAACAGTTAGTATGCACGCTATTGAACTTTCTTCAGGAGAAGATTGGTTGGGAAATTAATTCATTTCAAGGTCGCAGTGTTCCAAAGTTAGTTATACTAAACTTTCCCTCACCATACAAATACACTTATTATGCAAATTAATTCGTGTCCGATATAAGCACGCGCTTCTATAGACTGCAACTTCATTATATGTAGAGGCGAACTTGATGGAAGTACATTAATGACGGTTGTTCCACCTCATGTACGGGCACACCCCCTGAGCATTAATGCCTTCGGCACTTCAATCACCTTTATCATTGCAACTTCTCAAACTAGAGGAACAAGATCAGTTTCAATAAGGATAGAACAAACCAGTTCGGCAGTAAAACCAGATTTTTTCTCCACTTTTGAATCGGTCAACCTCGACATGCAATTTTTATTCCAAGGCGGCAATGACTCGCTATAATGAATGTCAAAGTAACGCCGTGTCTAGGAGATGTGAGAAGTGGGCGAGGCATTGCACAAGTGCACCTTGTTTGAATTTATGATTTATTATAATCAAGCCAAAGAATTAATATGTGATAGACATCCCACAACGCAGACCAGTCCAATCATGCGAAATATGATCGGGCCGGAAGAAATTCGGGAATCTGTCACGTACATCGGATTATTGAGCTACGGAGCGAAATCAGGAGTTAACAATATTTAGTAGAGGTCGTCTCTTGTTCCAAATATGAGATTAATCGTATTCCTTACATCCATCATACGGATTTAAGATCCAGTTCATGTTGATTCCAAGAGAAGTTGCATGTTGATTGTATTGTATAGATGCTAGAGGAACAATGAGTAATGATGATGGAGTTCCTTGCATAACAACAACGCTGCAACTTGTTACCCCACGGTTGATCATTCCTGTATTAGATGGCATTTCTACGTAAATCATAAATCAACGTTTATCTGTGATAGGTGCATTATTTTATCGGCTTAAAAAAAAAGAAAAATGACTTTTCACCAAGTCAGACCAAAAAAAATGCATTTAAGAGTAAGTCCTTACTGTGTGACTTATTGGATTTCCCCAGAGTAAAGGTTCATATGGCAATTTTATAGCCGTTGAAGCGAAATTCACTAAGTCACTTGATTGGGTTCATTTCGTGTGAATCCGAGATAGAAGTAGGAATTGGTAGAAAGGATTTGTGCGATACACATTCCAGTACAGCATCAGTTTTTTTGCTGCGCTTTTTCGCAGTTATTATTAATATCAGCAATGTTGCAGTATCCTGTATGTAATCACTACAGCTTAGAAATCATCGAACAGATGTTTATGGAGAGCGGCCATTCTTACATGGAGGCCGACTCAATGGATTCAGCAATCGAAACAGCAAAGCAGAATGTGGATGTCTTTAGTGTTCATGAATGGGAGAACATTTTCCAAACTGCGTGAAAAAGTAAGGATGGATACCACATTGAAGAACTCTGCTCTCAGGACATGATAAACTTAAAATACCTGGTTCAGACAACAGTGTTCAACGTGGACGATGCGGGTAAAAGGTTACCTTACAGAAAGTAAATGTTTTTCAGTAAAGAAGAGATGAGCCAGAATCGATTGGATACAAGTATGGCTATCAAGATGAATTCAGGAAGATTCCCTTGATTTCAATGGCCAGAAAAAGTCGGGCCTCGCTTCGAGGATGACTAAAACAACTGTCTACATTATAGGTGCAATGGGCTTTCGTAAATCTAGAATTGATCTTCTGTGTTCAAGTGTTTCTGCAGCATCATTCAAAGATTCTAAAGTTTCTGACCAGGAATAACTCTCTGCCCTTTTTTAAGGTGTTGACCGCAGAATTTGGACCGCTGCCCCATCCGATCTTTATGCCAACAAGCAACAGCAAAGAAATGAAGGATATCATATCTATGACAGGGCGATCCTTTTGCTCAAACTAAACAGCATCATGTTTGACGAAAATTCTGAAGATTTAAACTCGGAGCTTTCTTAACTTATAAATGTATTCTAGATGGTGCTAAAAGACATCCATTTATATTAGTGTACCGTATATCGATTAGGAAAGAAATTACCCATAAGAACCCTTCAGCTGATCAGTGTGTTTCTATACTATTTGTAATTCACTTCTACATGGCCTCAAAACCAGACTTGGTCAGAAATATATCTTACCAGTCCCTCTATGCAGAACGAAATATAATACATAAATACCACAAATGGTGATGGTATTGCCCATTTGGCCTATGAGGGCAGTGCGGGGGTAAGGGGCGTAAGGAAAGTCAATGTAGGAGAGTGAGTTTATATGACAGGTTCATTACCACGCTCTGCTATCCTACATCAAGGAGATAGAATAGACTAATGGCACCTTCCAAGGACTAAGGCAAGGCCCGGAGTATGCTTCTGAAGTTTTTGCATTTTTGATTCATGGTTATCCTAGGGTTTAGTAGTTTCAAGAAACGGAAAGGTAAACTATCTACATCCACAAAGCATTACCTTCTCTCGCCTTCCTTGTTGGTGTAACTGCTGATGTAGAAGCCCTCCAACTCCTTGCCGAGTCGAGTCGTGAACCTCATCACGATCGTGTAGTTGGTTTTCTTCCTCAGCTTGTCCTTCAGCTCCAGATAGAGCTGTTGACGAGGTGGATACTCCAGCATCCGAGCCACCGCCAGCCCTGGGGATCTGTTCTTCTTCCTTTCGGTCACTATCTGCCGGGCAATCAACGAAAATGGTGAATGCTCAATAACAAACGGAGGTTCCAGTTTTGCGACACGAACACGTGAGCTGCTGTAATAGTTTCTAAATTTAAAAAAGAGAATTTTGTGATAATTTCATCATTGAAATAGTTTTGTAGCATTTGCACAAGAAAGTATGGGCTTCACGTTCTACTTTGAACAGAACTGAATGCGCAAGAAAATTTCAGATGTTCATCTTGTGATAATTTAGCAAAACCTTACACTTAACAAATGCAGTTTGAATTTGCTCTCTCTTGTTTGTGTGTAAAACAAATGTTGACAATCCAATTTGGGGTTTCAAACAATTTTTGTGCTGATTTATTGTTAGATTTGTTAAAATTTTTTAGTAATTTAGTTTGTTAAGAAAGTCCTTCTTGAAGAACTCATACTTTATTTAGGAATGCTTGATTTCTTATGAAAGAACGGGATTTTTTCATTTCAGTTTTGAGGGAAGAGAATCTCTCTCTCGTATCTAACATCCCAAGTCTTTTCATTCTAAACGATATCGGATATTTTTAGGAGAAGCTTACAATGTTAGATACGCATATGGTTACACGTAACTATGAAGAAGGTCACAATTTAGGGTTCTTTTCAGAAATTGCCAAAACCGATTTCGAAGAAGAAAAATGTTCTAATCATATGAGACATTTTTTTGGTGGATTTCATTCAAATGAATAACCAACTCGTTTACTATGGAATGGGTATAGTTAATTACAGGTTGGTCATTCTGCCTTTACTTTAATAACCAAATATAAATCCTTGATTTCTGTCCAGTGGTACGATCTATTGAAGATAATCGCCAATCAAACATCCAAATTTAAAATAATTCTGCCATATGTTTATGGTGAACAATATTAATAAGTGATCACGTCTGGCTCAATTTGACACCATCGAACCCCATGTAGTCCAAATTCGGCAAACTTGTCTTCTCTTTTTCTACTATCACACATTGAACATCCTATATCGCACATCAATACGTATCTATGATATAAATCAATAAATAAATAAATTTAATGCAACAGTGGTATTAAAAATTGGTCAGTTACCTTATCTGTTATAGTCAAGTTTTGACTGTTGAGCACGATGAAGTAGGTGTCTTTATCAACTTGGAAGTCAATTGTTACCTGCCCTGTGAAATGAGAAGCGAAATTTTAAGAATGATGATGGAAGCAAGTATAGAACAAACTACCAACATAGTTCTGCCATAAGTTCTGTTACAAGGAAAAATGTATGGAGACAACATTTTGTTCTAAAAGCTCATCTTGAGTTATGTCATTTTGAAATTGTAGTATGTTATAATTTGGAAAAACGATGAATCACTCAAAATTCCAGCCTTTTAACTTCACACAGGCTTGCAACCTCCAGGGCCGATCATCGATGGGCGTACGCAGCACTTCCTGAGGGAAATTACGAACAGCATTCACCGAAGACGACTCTCCAAATTGCGATGCCCTCAGCGACAAGCCGTCAGCCCAAGATGGGATTAAAGCTGGTAGTCCAATGCTTCATATCCAGCCTTCCTGAGGGTGGTTGGGCATTCCGACATGGTGATACATTTGGGAACGTTCGAAACTTTTGGCCTGAAGCTGAGTTCTGCTGAAAGACCCAGTGTTTCCCTCGAACAGTGTCCCATTCAGGGGCTTCATTCTTGAGCGGTGATTTCTTGCTCCAACCCAAGATAAACACTGAGTCCAAAAAAGGCTCAAAATGAACTCGTTTCAGCTGCAAAGTTCGTTGAATGTTTTTAACAGAACTTATGGCATGACTAGATTAATAATAGATTATGAGTGAATTCAATTTTCATGAGATGCAATTTATGTATATCATTAGTTTGAAGGAAAAAGGAGGTGTGCAAATATGTAGCAGAAGAGCATTCACAGCTGTATTGGTTCTTGTATCTACCGGGAGAGTATGTCAACCGTATACGCTACTGTGGACCCTAACTTCGTCATCCAAGGAAGGTAATCTTCGATAGCTGCATAGAATGTACTGTTAATTAGGGTAAACGGAGATGTCACACTCATCTACATATTTTAACACTTCGGCTGGGACATGAATGAAATTAAGGTTCGGAGGGATGTAAGGCATACACTAAACCTACACGCCAAGGGACATCTGTCTTTCAAGCATGTGAATTCAAAGTGAGGAACCAATACCAAAAACGTCTCCAAAATACCTGGCAGAGCATTGATTAGTGATTTTCTAATTCAGATAGTGACTGATCATATTAGAGGATGATTTGAAAAAGAGTGGATGAAAAAAGGTGCCTGAAAATGTTTATTCTCAAAGTAAGAAAATTTTGTAAAAATTCTAGAAATTCAAACTTTTTCCCTTTCTTTTGCATTGAAGAAAACTTTTCTAAAATCCGTTTTTAGAAGGGGGTTCATCTGTAGAACCTATGTTAATCAAAAGCAAGAGATTTATTTTATCGTTTTTTAAAATATTATACATAGGTACTTTAATTTATTTTTTCTGAACATTCGATTAGGATTACGTTTATTTAATACAATAATTTAACTGGCGAAATGTATTCACGTAATATGTAACGCACAGTCTATAAATAAATATTAAAAAAAAAAAAAAAATCTTGATTGAAAAAGAAACATCTTTTTTGGAGAGAAACTCGAGGGGCAAGAGTCTTTTCACTATAGAGATAGTAAGCCATTATAGCGCTAGCATGTCTTAGTCGAGACAAAATTGGTAGAAGTACCACAACGTTTTAGCATATTTAGACCTCTGGATGTACAAGTACTAACCGTCAAGAGTGGTAGGATGGTGAGTGATTTGTGAAAAAAAGGGGTGTCAAATGTGCTGAGAGAAGATTTGGATGGAAGCACTCAGGATATAGAAAAACAGGAGGTTTTTGAACTGATTGTGGTCACACACGATGAAGATGGTTCTACTTGCATTATGTTGTAATGGTCTATACCCTACAGTAGAACTGATTTGGGCGTCTTTCAAATGAACGCCTTATTTCTACAAGAATGGTGAGTTTGGGATGTATGTTGACGATATGACTGTTTGGACAATTGAGGAACCTGGTCGCTGTTTCAATCGAAAAGTTCATTGAAAGTCACTATTTGGAGGTGAGATTTCTGTACGCTGAAGAACTAAACGTGAACAATCTGAACTGGTTTTGTTCTAGGTACGAGTTTGTACTATTTGCTTCTTGTGGTAAGAAGGTACCTTTTGTTGAAAGAATCTTATTGACTGACCTTTAACGTCAAGGGTGGTCAGGTTGGGATGGATGTTGATGTGATAGCGCGAGGGTTTGGCGAACTGTGGAAGTCGGACGCTGTTCCAAGGGAAGAGTTCACCGTTGGTCGCTATGGGGATGATCACACGAGTTCCGTTGATCCGCCCGTGCTCGTCCATGTAGGGTGGCGCTTCCCCGGCACAGGGGCAGTCTGAAACAAACAATGAGACACCAGGTAATTTATAATATTGTAAAACTTATTATTATGACTGTTATAACTGTTTGTTGAGGGACGCCCACAACCACTAAGAAAAGGGCACGTACAAGAGTCTTACATATTGTATTTTGTAGTTCAGAATCTCTGGATATTCTGCAGACTGGTAGTACTGGCAGGAACTGCTAAGGAAATGGCCTGCTCAACTATCATGAGCGCTTCATATTTCAATAACAGTTCCAAATCAAAATCAGTACCTACTCTATCAATCACCCGGAGAATGAAGAATTTGGTACACAGCAGATACTCTTACTATTAAAAGAGCACGAACAACTATCATAAGTCTTATATTGTATTTTGTAGTGCAAAAATCAGAATGAGTGCTCAATCAATCTCCTAATATCCTCGGCAGTAAAGACTTTGCTTCATGGTAGGTGCCTATGTCTGCATTAGTACTTACGTTCTTTCAATTGGCGACAGGTATAAAGTACTTAATTTACTGTTTGAAATACTTTGGATAGATTGGTGACGTATAACGCAATCAATTAAGGAATTCACATGTTTACTCTAATATCTTGTAATATATTAATCTGAAAATCAGTTGGCATTTAGTTCGTACCAATTAATGGCTGGTATTAGAATCAGTGCTTGTGGCTTTAGCTAAATACCAAGTACTGCATTAACTGATACGTCAAGTCAACTGATATTCCATACACCTCTGCTTTGGTTAAAGTGTCATTACCATGCCTATTTAAAAACTGTTGAAAATAATGGACCAAAACGGTGAATGAGACAGTGAACGAGCTATCTGACATTTTCAGTTGAGATTTAATGTGATGGCCTTGAATTCGTTGGCCGTGCTTTCTGTGAGAAAACCCCTCCCTTGCAATCGGACCCAGGTTCAAGCCGTAAACCTAGCAGAGGTTTTACAAGGAAATGAAGAAGTCCGATTTCACATAAAGCAAACGAACAAAGAAACAATGTTAGAACGGTCTTCAGACGGGAACACTAACTTCATTCCATCTCATTTTCTGAGTTTTGTAATATCATTTCCGTATTTGACCCTCACAGCGTCTTCAAACGACGTTCTTTCGAATGCCTAGGTATAATTTCAAGCCCACACTGGAATCCTCGTAACCCATTTTTACTTTTATCATTTTAGCGAACTTTCGTCCAACGATTTTAAAATAAACATTCTCCAAGATTTTCTTCGTGGAATGACAATTTTCCATATTAAGTACATTTTCCATGACGAACACTGTCTACTTTTACTAAATGTCAAGTTACTAAGCTATCTTTCGATCGATTTCAACGGTTGGGTCATCATCACTAACAAAATATAACTGAATATAAATCGGAAGGGCCACTGCGTATACAGTCATATGTGAAAGGGAGTCATTGATCGGGAGAAATAATAATTAAATTCAAATCAAATGCAAGGTGGATTGTAGCTTGTCAAAGGGGTAAGGGTTTACCAGACTTGCTTAGGAATTGTGAAGGAATAATAATTATTAATCGTTACAGAAATTGACCTGCCAATGGCGAAATACACCCAGGGATATTCTTTATCAAACATTTCATAAACCTATCATATTTAATATCAAACTTTGATCTTGGACAGTGATATGGAGAGCCAGAATGAATGAGACAAAGTCAGTGCATGTCGATTTCACTAACAAAAGGATCAACTATGTGCCAGCCTTTCTTCATAACAAGGCGATACCATATGCTAATGAAGCGAAATACCTTGGAATGACACTGGATGCCAAACTAAGATGGAACTCCCACGTCAAGAAAAAAAAAAGCTGAGCTTATGATCAAATTCAGAAAAATGTACTGCCTGATGGGGCGACGGTCAAAACTGTCAGTCCACAAGTTGATACTGTACAATTAGGTCCTAAAGCCTGTCTGGACTTATGGTACGCAACTGTGGAAGTGCACGGCCCAGAGCAACTCTGAAATTATTCAGCAGTTCAGAATAATCTCGTAGGAAGTTGCGTAGATGCATACACATATTTTAGAAATGACAGACTTCACTACGAGCTGCAGATTGAATCTGTCAATGAGGTCATTCGAACCCAAGCCATGCGTCACCTCTTGAGGCTACAAGATCATGTAAATGAGGATGTCGTCCAGCTTCTTAACACAGAGGATCTGCTTAGAAGACTGAAGAGAATCAAGCCACACGATTTAATTCATTCAGTCTGAGCATCATACAGTGCAAATATCAGGACAATAAGGACTAAGTGATGTATCTTAGATTTCTTAATGTACGCCAACTGTATATTGGAATAACGTTGCTTATAAGTTTATAACTTGGTGCAATAAAACAAATTTGAAAAAAATTGATCTTTTCAAAATTTTACCTACCATTTTCTTAACCGCACTTTTACCTGAACGTTGATTTTATCTTTGACAGACGCTTGTTAAAGCTTCAAGATTAAATTTAATTGTCAATCCATTATTTTGCAAAATCATAGATTTTTTTTTCACGTTTTTATTACATACATCAAGTTTTCAACTTGTTAACAACTTGATTTTAATCTTATCTTTTCTGGTACTTACCAGAAAATCCCAACATTTCTCGGGAGCATTGTTAAAAGCCCAGCGTTGTCTCTCAAATCGGATTTTTTTTCAGTGGATCTTGAGATTTTCCGAGAGACTTCTTAAAAGCTAGTACCTATTATTTCAATCAAAGAGCGGATTTCGAAGGTTTAACACTAACTGATTTCGGTAAATCTCACTATTCTTCAGCGGAGAAATCTGCACATTCACCGAAAGAGATTGGTGAAAGTCCGAATTTCATCATTTTCACAAGGTTTTTCGGGATTTTACAAAAACCGGTCGGCCTGTTCTAAGATGATGATGATTTTAATAGAGATTTTGGGCTTTCACCAATAATATTGGGAAATGCTGGGCTTTTCTGGTAAAACCCAACATACACCGCACGTCGGGGTTGTATAGTAACATATACATGTCTATTATCTTTCTTTGAAATTCCATCTATTTACCTTCCCTTACCATATTTGAGACCAGATCCCTATTCTTTTCCTAAGAACCTTATCCTTTATGGGGTCAACGAGTCCATGTAAGGAGTATATCGACCCATTGTAGACGTATAAGCAGAAATATCTATACCGTTTTGTATTAAAACTTGCAAGAATCCGATACTTGGAATTCTATTGCCCCTCAATAAATTTATGAAATAACACTTCCTACTGCATTAAACCTGGACACAACTATGTGTAGGTACACACAGTAGGTAGGTATTTGATGACGGTGCCAATGCATTGAATTGCATCAACCGCACGAGTAATATGTCAAGGCTGATATTGAAGGTTCCTTCGTACATTTTCGATTTTTTTCCCCGACAACAGTGTAATTAGACAGTCGTTAATCCGCACACATTGGGGCCGCGTATCAACGAGGGAGACAGGCGTTGAAGGCGAATCATTAATGGAAGAACGGAATAAGCGGTTAACCGAATTGAGCACAAACTCGTATAATGATAGCAATTCATATTCAAGTAGTTTGATTCACAGGAAAAACAGCCACTACTGAACTAAGTAAATCACGTAAGATGAAGAGAGATGAACGTGGAAGAGTGTAAAGGGGGTTCAATGAAAAAATACATGCACGTTCAAGATTGCATTTCGCATCTACGGGCTTATTGGTAAAATCTGGCCAAAATGCCCTGCAGTTTAAGCCGAGGACAAATCCGAAAGTTGAGATACCTATTGACCAGTGAAATACGACTCTTGTATTTCTCACTACTCCTGGCAGTACGCATGTGAAATCTGGTCCGCCGCCGCTCACACAAATTAAAAGAGTCCAGACTCTCCCAAATCACATATTACGCCCAATCACAGGAGCCCCATGGTACGTTCGCAACACAACATTACATACAGACCCAAATATTCCCTATGTTACCGAAGTACTGGAAAGATCCTACACTTGCTTTACAAGCCGCACAAGCAATCACAGGAATCCACTAGTCAGCTCAATCTTAGAAGGATCGTCGAATACCAATCAACCAACAGAAAAAACGCTGCAAATTCATTCACTGGGGTTTATTGTTCAATTTTATTCATTTGAGTTACATTCATGATTTGAATTTCTACTAAGCTTTGGAGTGTGCGTGTTTCACAGGATAGAGCGATTATTGAATTTCAGGAGGCACACAAATATGATCAACCGATCAATCCAAATAGGTATTTCGGTTGAGAACAGATTTACGTGCTTCATGCATATCTCCTGAAATTCATTAATCGCTCTATACTGTGATACACGCACACTCCAAAGCTTAAAAGAAATTCAAATCATGAACGCAAGCCAATTGAATAATAAACCCCAGTGAAAGAATTTGCAGCGTTTTTTTATTGAACCTCAATCCTCCCCCCTCTCCCCCCCCCCACTATAAAAACATCTATAATTTATCAAGTCCTTTGGCACTCGTATTTCGTTAAAACTCCCCCAAATCCAAATTTAAACGATGTAGCCAAAGGTAGACAGATGTAGAGGGGGAACACAAATATCATCAACTGATCAATCCAAATAGGTATTTTGGATGAGAACCGATTTACTTGGTCTATGCATATCTCCTGAAATTCAATAATCGCTCTATCACCTGTAAAACACGCACACTCCGAAGCTTAGTAAGATTCAAATCATGAACGCAAGCCAATTGAATAATAAACCCCAGTGAAAGGATACTTATTTACCCCAGTAATAATATTGAATAATAAACCCCAGTGATAATATTGAATAATATTTACCTATATATTATCAGCGTTTCATGCATGTCAGAATGCTTCAACCCGTGAATCGGCTACTAACTAAACTACAAGTATTCACATCGGCTATCACTCCAGTAACCACATTCACTACAACTCGACGCTATCGGCATCACTAGGTTACAAACAAACAATAATAAACCAAAAAAACGCAAATGTTGGCACCATAAATCGGGACATACATCGGGAATGGTTTGACCTACGGACCTGGAGGAGGGCTCATTCGATTCCTGGAGGTATGTTCTTCAAATAGGTATAATATTTAGGCCGATTCGACTTGTTTCGAGGTTTTTAGGGATTTTACAAAACTTTGACAGCCCTTAAAGGGCACTTTAAATTGAGTGAGAGAGCTGGCTCAAGAATTGGGGCGTCGTCGGACCAAGATGGATTTTTCCTGAAAATTTCATATCTTTTGCTCCAGCCGTTTAGGAGAAATCGTGCGTACGGCGGACGGACGGAAAATGTTTTATTGCGGACATCACTAGGTTACAAACAAACAAACAATAATAAACGAAAAAACGCAAATGTTGGCACCATGCATCGCGCCATACATCGGGAATGGTTTGACCTACGGATGTGGGGAAGGGCTCATTCGATTCCCCATGGTATGTTCTTCAAATAGGAAAATATTTAGGCCGATTCGACTAGTTTTGAGGTTTTCAGGGATTTTACAAAACTTTTACAGCCCTTAAAGGGCACTTTAAATTGAGTGAGGGAGCTGGCTCAAGAATCGGGGCGTCGTCGGACCAAGATGGATTTTTCCTGAAAATTTCAGATTTTTTGCTCCAGCCATTTCGGAGATATCGTGCGCACGGCGTACGGACGGAAAATTTTTATTGCAGATTCGGATTCTACACCCTTTGAAACGTAAACCATGAAATTTTCAGGGGGGTTAGAATTTTTTTTTCCAGAGCGATTACAATGGTTTATTATTGAATAATAAACCAAAATGGCTAAAGAGAAAATGGCACAGTGACCTTCAAAACACATATACCACAAGTACATACTCTTCCTAGACTTAACCATGATAGGATAATTAGATCCCAAATATTTATATATTGTCTACTTGTAACCAATTTTTTTTTGTTATCTTTATTGTTCATCTAAGTCACGTTGTACTCGTACTTGAATAGCCCCTAGACTTATATTGTTAACTTTGAATTACCTACTCCATATTTGACCATTTTATTAAGGGCAATAAATCTGTCATTAATAATAAAGGCCAGAACTGTTTCATTTGATTTTTGGATTGTACAGATCTGTAAATTGCAACATGGGGAGGTTATGTAATGGTGAAGTTGCCCCTTCCATGAGTTGAATGCTGATAATCCCCGCAATACTCAGAGGATGTCCCAGATGCTGGTAGGCGTCTGATTCATCTACCGAGGCGACCGATTCAAGAATCGGGATGGGCCAACTAACCATATCCATCCGTGTTAGGGGGCAGAGACCCCTTCTCCAGGAAGAAAGCTAACGAGCTGCTTAGCGTAGGAAGAAAGGAGATACGTATAGTAACAGGGTTCTTAACGGAGCACTGTCCACAGAAAGGGCAAATCTTACAGCACCTTCTGCCGGTTCTGTTGGGCAGAGGATGAGACTGCGTGTCATGTGATCTGCCACTACCCTGTGCTGGCAAGACAGCGTTTTCTAGCCTGGGGGCAGGCTTCCGTTGATCCTCTCATTCGCCAAAACGTGGTGGGGAAGGGTGGACTTTCCAGCTTTATCTAGGGTTGACGACAATAGGTCGCCACAACAGATTGGGATGTCAATGCCTGATCTGTAATTACTAAGCAGTTAGTGCTTGGGTCCCAGGCAGCTCCTGACGATGGGTGCAAGTGCTGGCATTTAGTGCTTGGTTCAGCAGGGTGCCCAGGCCGGGTAGACAAACGTGCCTAGGAAGGAGTTGAAGGTAACGACCTCCTCCTGGCCTCAGTGGTAAAAAAGAAAACATATCCATCACAAAATGTAAACCAACAATAGAGAAGGGGGTCAATTTTCTTTCTTGGTCAGTTACAAAGTTTCATTATAGAATATTATAAACCATAAATTCTATGAGTGCTCAAAACAACGGGTTGGAAGAAAACTACACAGCGAAACTTAATCTTGAAGTTTGGCAGTTTAAAATGGGGACACCCTCCATAAGAGCTGCAGAGTATCTTCTTGCGTCATTAAACAGAGAGTTCATTTTGAAAACTAGGGCGAAACTCCATTTGACGGTGGAGGGAAAAAATGGGTTTTTTTGACCGTAGACATTTTTTGAAAAGGGGATCAGAAGTAGGTAGGTACACGGGGGCGGTGCGGGGGTCGTTTCAAAGCGGTTTTTATTCATCACTCAAGTGGGCAGACGTACGAGGGCTCATACTACAATTGACTCGACTTTAGCAGGTCGAGTGTCGGAGCGGCGAAGGTGTAAGACGGCGGTGGCGGCGCGAGGGGGGAAATATCGACCGACCTTAAGGGACCGGGCGACGCATCGAGGCGGCATACGGTGGGTTAAATGAGCCGTACGGTACCGAAAGCAGTTTTCGAACGATTTCCAATCGAATGTAATTAATTCTGTTTGTTAACGCAATGTTTGAGCACATGAACAAGAAAGAAATACACTGCCAAAGAGATGGAACAGCAGCTTCTTCGTTACAATCAAAGTGACACCATCATAAATAGAAAATAAAGAAATTTTCAGTACATCGCGTTTCAAATACAAGTTGCTTTTGCGGTTACTCGTCAGAGGCGGGCAGTAAAAACAAAAACGCTGCAAATTCTTTCACTGGGGTTTATTGCTCAATTGGCTTGCGTTCATGATTTGAATTCCTACTAAGCTTTGGAGTGTGCGTGTTTCACAGGTGATAGAGTGATTATTGAATTTTAGGAGGCACACAAATATGATCAACTGAACAATCGGTATTTTGATTGAGAACAGATTTACGTGCTCTATGCATATCTGTATTATTTTTATATTAGGTAAGTAATTGCACTAGGAGACATTTTTTATTGAGATTAATCCTTTTTATTTCGAAGTCAAAATCGTGAACAGCTCTTGCTTGGCCCACGGGCACTGCCTTTGCCAAGCAATACTTATTCTGTTAATAACTGTAAGACTTGTTTCTCCTAAATTTTTTGTTTGTTTTCTAAATATAGTGAGCTATAACATAGCTCACTAACAGATTATGTTATGTTCTGTTTCTGTAATGAATAAAGTTTCTCTCTCTCTCTATCTCTATCTATTGAAATTCACTACAACTCGACGCTATCGGCATCACTAGGTTACAAACAAACAATAATAAACCAAAAAACGCAAATGTTGGCACCATAAATCGGGCCATAGATCGGGAATGGTTTGATCTACGGACCTGGGGAGGGGCTCATTCGATTCCTCGAGGTATGTTCTTAAAATTAAGTACACATTTAGGGCGCCCTGACTTGTTTTGAGGTTTTTAGGGATTTTACAAAACTTTGACAGCCCTTAAAGGGCACTTTAAATTAAGTGCTAGAGCTGGCTCAAGAATTTGGGCGTCGTCGGACCAAGATGGATTTTTCCTGAAAATTTCAGATCTTTTGCTCCAGCCGTTTGGGAGAAATCGTGCGTACGACGGACGGACGGAAACATTTTTATTGCAGATTCGGATCCTACACCCTTTGAAACGTAAACCATGAAATTTTCAGGGGGGTTAGAATTTTTTTTCCAGAGCGATTACAATGGTTTATTATTGAATAATAAACCAAAATTAATTAATTCCACGTAAGCGCATGCGCACAGCGTACCGCTAGTTCGATCATGATGAAATTCATATGGGACCTTGTGGGGCGTTGTGCACATAATCCATTATCATATGGGCTGAATTGAATCGAAATTGTGAAAGCTATGCCTGTTTCAAGAATTTCACGTTAGCGCATGCGCAGAGCGTACCGCTGATTATATTGAGATGAAATTCGTATGGGACCTCAAGACGCCTTATTTGCATAGTCCATCAAAATAAGAGCCAAATTAATTTAAAATTGTGGTAGGTGGAAGGGTCCTACGGTGGGTGCTGCTGGAAGGATAAACCATCTTGAAAAGCAGGACGCAAGAAAGAATGTGCCACAATGTACTAAAGTGCTTCAGAAAGGTTCTTCCAGAATGGACGAACCCTGAAAACTCTAAACTGACTATTCTCAAAGCAATATCTCTCATCGCAATTGAAAATTGGATCTGTAGCTGTAAGCTCGTGCTAATCATTAGCTATTGATATGATCAAGGGAGGAATCGTGGTAACTGATCCTCCAAAATTTCGTTTGGAGGCAAATTTTTAATTCTAGGAGGAACCAAACGGTTGTTTTCCATCAGTAGCTAGCTGTTTTTGAGCATGTGTCAATAATTCCAGCAGTGTCAACAATTGGTGTCTTTGTTAACTCTACTGTATTTTCGTTACGTACTTGCTCTTTATTATTACCAATAATGGAAAACTTTCAAGGAAGGCATGCGGCGATACCCTGGAAAGCCACATCTCTGACAACGGTACAATTACTGAAGAAATCTCACCTGATTGAGGGCCGGCGTAGGCGATAATGAGGGAGATGGTGAAGAGTATGGCAAGCACGACAGTGGCAACGCAGAGAGCACGTTTCTGCGAGCACATGGCCACCCTGTTGTGCTCGTAGACGGTCCTCTTGTGCATCCCATTCTGGCTTTCCCCTGTGGGCAACAACAGACAAATCATATTAGAAAATATCAGCAATGGGCTGGTCGTAACCTCTAGGAGCATTGTATAAAACATCTACCAGGAATATGCGTTTACATACAATTTACCCCTTCCAAGCTCAATCACCACTTACTAATTGTACATGATTCTGAACTAAGCCATGTAGGACCCATTTTTATAACCTGGAAACTCTTTTATTTGCATTCGAGTCTAATTGGATTGTACACTATGTACAAAATTTGTCATATCCTTCTACATTTTGTTGCTTACTAGAACGTTTTTTCTGAGCATGCATCAGATTTCCCTGTTAGTCAACAAGATAAAGTACAGGCTTGGAGATTCAGGCTTTTGGCAGTACGTGGACCTTATACGCTTCACATCTCATGGCTCTGCATCACCACTTCTCAGACTACATACTAGGCCCTGAGGTGGCAACAATCTCTCTCATTGTTCCAGATAAAATACGTACAACCGAGATTCTCCTAGTCACACGTCTATAACATGTTTCCTTACCTCGATATTGGGAACCGCTGGTTATTGGGGATCGTATAAGAAACTAAACGTTTTCCCACTTGAGAAGCAAGAATCTTCTTACTACAAGAATTACCTACATCCTACAGCGATTTGGTAGTTTGTGCCATAAGGCAACACATAAGGAGGGCAAATCCTCTTATTCCATATTGATACAGTTTTGGTTTCTTCCCACCTTGCCAGTTCTAGGTAGGTAATTGTGAACTAAAAGGGTTGGCAGTTTGTGTTCATTCATCAATGAGCAAGTGGATTATTTCATCCAACGCAACTAATCGAATTTTTGTATTAATTGGTAACGTATCGTCCTGATCTAGTAGGAATTTGCCTCCCCAGGAAGTAGAGAACCAGAATAGCTATATTTCCAACTGAGTACAAGAATTGGAAGATTGGGATCTTCAGCATTGAATCTGGATGTGTTTAGACATATTGCATAACGAAAAATATGATAATCGTTCAACTGTATGGTCTTGGACATAATAGAAACAACTAAATCGTTTGTTGTGATTTCGAAAATGACGTCACTCCACTCTACATAGATGCAATAACTCCTTAGAAGTTAACTCTCCCCAACCTTCTTTCATTATTATCTGTTCATGTTACTGTCTATGTTTACAATACAGAAGACCTCTCTCCGATAGTTCCAATTAAGCTATATAATTCATTTTAAGCGGATTCATAGTTGGGGTGTTATCTGCCAAAGAACTATTCCAGTTTTGATGTATGAGCCTCCCAGCCTACTTTTAAATGACGGCCTTGCATCTCAACACCAAGTAAATTTAATACACGTTGGGAAACCACCTCGTCTTGTCCTTTATATTGGTCGCAACGACCTTGTCATTACAAGAAATTATTCTGCTACCTGTTACGTACGAGGTCCTTTTCCTAGCCTTGCTAGGTTTTTTTTTCGTTTTTGTCTACTCTCCTTTTTCATTGTCAGGAGTATTCGATATGAACGGTCCTTTTTGTGCGCAACGATACAATTTACCGGACGCGGCGTTTAAAGACTTCACTCAATGAAAAATCAGTGACCTCACCTGGAGGAGGGACCATGAAAAACGCGTAATCGCTCTCGCGTTGTCAGGTAAAGTGAAAGGTATCGGTTGAGGCATAAACGGCTGTCATTAGCAATTTTACTATATAAAAGAGGGCACTACAAACTCAGTAAATGGTTTCACAAAGGATATTTTGACCCTTAAAGTCTTAATACTGTTCAAAACTGTCATCGTTTTTTGACTTATCAAATGAATTTCTAATTGAGGAGCTTACTTTCAAACAGACACATATCCATTCCGACAAAATGTTCAGGAAGTAAAAAAAAAAAAAAAAGAAAAAAAAAAAAAAAAAAACGATTTGCAGATTAGTGGAGATGTTTTTCTGCAGTTTCTCATCGGAGTAATGTGTGAGAAGGCACAGATGAAGATGCCTCACAATATGAATCAATTTTCTCCAAAACACGAGGCTGTATATCCATTTTCACTTTGGAAATGTGCCTTTTTGATCAAAACTCATGGATTTGTGCCTTTTTGAAAAAGAAAGAATTCATTCTCCATTCTGTAGGTTTTATTAAAAACATCACCTCAGCAATTTGGCTTTACATTTTGGCTTTTGGATTTGGCTTTTACAAAGTTGTTGCTTCAAAATATGAACACACACACCAAAAAGTAGACGAGCTGAAGTTTCCGAAAATCACCTCAACATCAAATTTTTGTTAGAATTTCATGAAGCAACGAGCGTTTGAAAATGGGGGGGAGTAACGAAGAACACCCAAAACTTTACCTGACTCCATATTTCCATTTGTCAAGCCTGCCATCTATCGAGTCTCGTGTAAATATTCAACGTCAAGACAAAGGCGCAATGCTTCTTTTTGGATATGTGCCTTTTTGAAAACCCACGACTTATCGCCTGACGAAATTCGGAGGATATGTGCCATTTCGATTGCAAGGCACTGAAAAAAAAATGTAGGGGACGGATTTGTTACCTTTTGATGCAAACACATAACTTTAGCCCCGGAATTGACGTGGATGTGTTCTGTTTTGTTCGGAAATGATAGGGGGATCTGATTCAACTCATATTCAGAGATAGAAAATTGAGAAAAAAACGTTTTCTCCCAGATTTGGATATGTGCCTTTTTGAAAGTAAGCTCCTCAATTATACTTCCGTTGCCTTTTGCGTTTCAGAGCTCCCTGTTCAATTTCTGTGAGTGTCTCTCTATCTGCTATGACATTCCCAAGTCCGAAAATTTGCTTTGAATAGTCAATTTTGATGAAAATTTCAGAGATGCGGAGTCCGATGAGCGAGTGATGAGCTCTACAACAATTTGATTTGGATCCTATGTACTTTGCGGTTACAATTTCTTCATATCTGTTTAGGAGGTAACATTGGAAAATGTTTTAAGAATTGCTATTGATGGAGATATGAGTAAACAAAGAACTTGTATGCTCCTGCGAAAATGCCTTCATTGATCCGGCTGTATTGAAATCAGTGTTGGTTGTCAATAGCTTATTTGATAAAATCAAACTCTTAAAATTGTTCCATAATTGAACGAAAAGTGAGGGAATATGAAATATATAAATGTTGGTACTATTACGGTAGTGGTGTTTAATAGCAATGAAAACACCAATGAACTGTTTCTGAATTACACATGAATTTAAAACCATTTAGGTCATGAAGGGAGGACGGTCGGGGTCGAGCAGGCAGAAGTCGCACGGTTTGGACGAGGTTAGGTCAGCACTCCTCACTAATGCAGCTCCCTCCGTGACTGAACCCATACTTCTATTAAAAGGATAAGAATATCCAAAACTGAAAACGAGATATCTACTGAATAGAACATGGGTCTGCATTAAGACAATGAACAGCTAATGAGGTGTACAGTTACAGTTTTTGAGCAAATATTCGATTCTGCACACCTCAGAAGCCAGATTTCGGTTTATTGATCTGGCAGAATATGATCGCAGCGGTGCTTTGCTTGCTCCCTTCATTTCCCCCACAGATCTCACAGCTGGTTGCTGCTAATTTGACATCTTTAGTCATGCCTGGCCAGCAACAGTGGATTGACGTTGATAGGATGCACCTCTTTCCTAAACTACCAATTTATGTATTTGAACCGCTTCTTTGTTCCGGAGCCTCCTAGATGCCAAAAGTTGATTTGAGATACTGGGAGCTTGTCTTTCTCATTACCCTGGGACCGAACTAACAGTTTATTTTACTCTGATAGGGAGCCAAACATGGTCCACAAAGATTTCCCTGAAGCTTTTCCAAACGGAACCAAGCCCATCCATTGAGGTCAGATTCCAATGTTGACCTACTGAATACATTTTTTCAAAGCTGAATCATGTGATTATAATGGTAAATACCGATGAATATTCAGATTTGACGTCGACCTTAAGACAATATAATTTTATATGTGAAGTAGTGATATCTTTGAGCAAATATTAGTTTCTACCTCTGAAGCTACCTTTTTATTTTATAAGCCTGGCAGAATATGACTGCATCGGTGCTGTGCCTGCAGCTCTCATTTCCCTCTGTCTCCCACAGATCCCACAGATGGATGCAGCTAATTTGTCACCACGAGAAGTGCTTGGCCAGTAATTGGGGATCTGACACCCTTAGGAGTACACCTCCTTCCGAAATGATCGAACTCAAGTATTTGAACCGCTACCTTTTTCCGTACCCTCCTAAAGGCCGGGACACACTTGTCTTGCACTCTTCCGATCCAGCTTCGACCATGCAGTCGGACGGCCGTCGGAGAGGGCAATGCATTCGAACTTGAAACCCTATGATTCACACCTTTCCTGCACACGACCGATCCCACTCCCGTCCGACTCCGATTTCGCTTCCGATCCCGCACCGAAAGCGGAATCTATTCGTTGTCCAGCTTGCGGGAAGGGTGCAGGACGGCCGAGCTTGGTCAAATGTTGCGTCATGGGATGATGCGTGAGCTCTAACTGAGAGTGGCCGGCTTTGGTTCACAGACGCACTATGGTTGTTCATCCGCAAATTGAGGGTCGTTGCTTTACCAACGTAGAATGCTTCGGTGCACTTTTTGCATACTAGTTGGTAAATACACTTTTTGAACTGGCACTCTGCTGAACCTCGACACTTATAAGTGTAAGTGGTGTTGGCAGAGGAGAAGTCCTGACCCTCAATTATTTTTCCAAGCTCTAGTGAATTTGTTTGTGCTGTTTTGTTGTGGTTTTTTCAAACTAAAATTAAATAACAATGTCTATCAAACCGGAGGAGCTAATTGAGTGCGTGAGGGAATATCCGGTACTGTACGACCAAACCTTTTATTTACTTTTACTTCCAACAAGTTGAAAGTAGACATCGACATTCTAAAGTATTGATAGAACTTGGTTTCATCGTCCAAAGATGAGGTAGCAACGTTGAAAACTCTCCTTCTTCAGGTCTGCTTTTCCAAGCAGCGTGCACCCAGAATCTACGTTCATTTCGGTTCTTCGTCACCTTCGTAAACACCTTCCATTCTCTTCATCTTCATCATCGAGACCAAGTGCCACCATGGCCAAATCCCTGTTGCTAAAATTCTTAAACATTTTCCTTCACAGTCACAGGACACTGTTGAACATTGTAGAGGCGACTGGCGGTCGGAGGGAAGCTGGATGCGGCGAGGCGGGACAAGTGTGCCCATCCCTTTCCGATCCCGCACCGTTCCGATTTTCGGGGCAAAATCGGACTGGAGCTGGATCGGAAGAGTGTAGGAAAGGTGTGTCCCGGCCTTAAGTGACAATACTTGATCGGAGGTGTGACCTTTCTCATTACCCCAGAATCGAACTAACAGTCCAATTTACACTGATAGGGAGCCAAACATGGTCCTCAGAGCTTCCCCTGAAGCTTTCCCAAAGAATCCGAATCCTGCCCTTGAGGTCAGACTCCAGTGTTGACCTACTGAATACATTTTTTTTCAAAGCTGAATCACTTGATTATGTCGGTATTCAGTTTTATCGTCGACCGAAGACAATTAACATCTAATTTGTTAAGTGAAGTAGTAATATGCTTTGGGCAAATATTAGTTTCTACCTCTGAGGCTACCTTTTGGTTTATTGACCTGGCATAATATGATTACAACGTTGCTGTTCATGCAGCCCTAATTTTCCTACGTCTCCCATAGATCTCACTGTTAGCTGTTGCTAATTTGCACCCTGAGTCATGTCTTCTGTACATGTGGATTTAACCATTTTAGAAGTGCGTTTCCGAATTCATGTATTTGAACCGCTTTCTCTTTCTGGAGCCTCCTAGGTGCCAATACTTGATCTGAAATGTTATCTTTCTCATCATCCCAGTATCGAAAAAGCATTTTATTTTACTCTGGTAGGGAGTTGAGCAAGGCTCACAGAGCTCTTCCTTTGTAAACCTTCTACTGCCATTGAGGTTGGAACCCAGTGATAATCTATTCAATACAACGTTTTTCAAATAATGGATATTTGTGAAGAACCGCTGTTTGATTGAAAAGTTAATATGTTATAATACAGTATATGTATTAAATAGGTTATAAAAAATGCCTGTATATGTTGTTGTATTGAATATTGAAAACTGCTGAAATCCAATGTACTCCAAATTATGCCTAAGTCGAATTCTCAGGCAGATGACCAGTGGTCCTTGCCTCACATGTTTCCAGCTATAAGTTTTTTTTTGTTATTGGCAGTTGTTTTTTGCAATAAACATATTTTCTATTCTATTCCACAACGTTTTTCAAAGCTGGTTCACCTGATTCTGATTTTACGTCTTTGACGTCGTATTATAAATGGGCTATCACTGGAATTTTTCCGAGCTAAAGTTATTTCATTCCCTTTTGCTCAAAACTTGGATTCTACCACAATAACACAATGCAATATTTGATATTTAAGACACCATATCAATTAAGGTACCCTGTGTAGTTAATGCGTATAACACAAATTAAAATAAACATTAATTCAATAAATTCATAAATACGGTCAGTCATGTTTCCGAATTCTCTATGACTCTCCAGGTTCATTCCGTCGATTTCTACGGTGAATTGGTGGATAAATTACGTGCATTGAGGTTGCGATATCTTCAGATATCAATACAAATAAAATACGTCATACGTGAATAATACATGATGGCAAAGGTGATGATGGCGATGATTGGCACAAACACTAAGTTCAATAGTCTACACTACACTACCTTAGTTTCGTACGATCTACCACACTAAAATCCAAACTCATCAGTAATATTTATATGCAGCTTAATCACATAATTACAAATCAACGATGTAAATTGCACTAAGGGTTGTTCCAGAGGTGAATTTTTAAAGTTCAAACTGAATTGTAACACGAGAAATATACATATATTCGCTTCGGTAAATCGGATAGTGATCCTCTCGGGTTTCTTGCCCTATAAATAAGGGATTTCCAAGCCTTCTAATTTATTTCAAAATTTCATTTATACATCTTACTATTTGTAATCTTAAACTATTGATTCAGCCCTCCCGACCAGAATAAAGGTCCTAAGAATTCCTAATTTGTATGGAGAGGAGACACGAGAAGGCCACCACTCGATTCTTCGAAAAAGATAGGTACATAAAATCAGATGCCAAACGCATTTTTTGTAGCTATTTGATTTGGGGTGCAAACTTGGATTTCATCGTCAAAACTAAAGCTTTCCGCGTTCATCAAACGATTTAAAAAAAATTTCATGTGCAAAAATGTTGTTGCTTAAGTATACCGACGGAAAGCTAAAATCATGGAAAAATTATTTGTTTCGAAAATTCCAAATTCTATCCAATTTGTCATGTTGTAAGTCTAAGAGAAAGGAAATTTGAAGGCCTCTTTCAAACGATGTCCTCAAAATTGCCTTGTTGAAGTTAATCTTAAAAGTGAAACAACTCGGAAACGACGCCTCTAAAAAAGTCTAGAAGGCGTTTTAGTTAAAAAAGAGCTCTAGAATCGATTCACAAAGTTTTACTCACCTTAATTCCAAATGATAATTGCCGTAAAATATTTGAAATTTTTTTTAAAAGTTAAAACATCATTCTTGTCAAACGGAAGGTCAAGTTTGTTGTCTAGTCCTATCCTGCTTGCTACAGTTCTCCAAAAGACACTTGTATGGTGTACTTGTTTTTATTTTGACAATTCCGGAGCCATCGCTCTATTTCCTTGGAAATTTTCTAAAACAAGATTTTTACCAAATGAAGAAAAATAAGTTTTTTTTTGGTCTAGAATTAAAAAGTTTATTACACGAGTAAACACGAAGTTGATAGGAGAAATTCAGAACTGAATTATTATCTATTAATGGATGAAAAAACAAATTTGATCGAGTTAGGAATCTCACCTCTGAACCAAACCGAGAAAACGATATAACTACAGGAAAAATGTTGTTGACCATAAGTACCTAGTAAATTAAAGGATACAAATAAAACACATGCATGACCATGTCAGAATATCACTCATTTTCGTTAGTAAAGAACTGATTTGTCGTCAAGTTCCGAAACTTACCACATAACATGGGAACGGGCCATAATGAGTCTGCTTCAGGTGTCACATGAAAAAACGAAAAATGTAAAGGAAACTGTGCTTTTCTTCAGAAAAAAAGGGAACAGAAAGAAAAAAAATTCAATGGGAATCGGTAGGATCGAACTAAGACAGTTAGAACTGAGTATTTTTCTTTGAGAACGTTTTCGAGCAAATTTCCGGTAGTTCTTGAGAGATCTTTCCTCAATCCAGGACCAAAAATCCAAAAACCCTAAATCGTAAATGACATGGAACATCCCCAATATGAATTCGGACCTGTCAAAAAGCTCCAGGAAGTAAATTATCAACGTAATTTTTGAAAATTATTGTTTTTCTTGTGCTATGTAATCTTTACATCATTGTGAACAATTTGGTACACAACTATCAGCTGTTCGCAGTTTCTTTAAATAGGGAAAATTTGAGTTTGAAGTGACAATATCATAGGAAAGCTCATTCTTATGACGCAATAGCGTGAGTAACCTCACTGAATCAAAAACCAATCGCTAACATGTCTGATGACTTTTCGTAGCATGTACTGCAATTGCAGAAGAATCCATTTAAAATGAAAATTTAACTTAATAAATTCAAAAATTAATCCAGAAATGTTCCAAAGAATGCGCGTGTTTAGAGGTAATCGTGGCAATGATTGCAAATAACATCGAAGTCATGCCCGTGTGGTGCGGTGCGGGAAAAACTCCACGAAAACATCGCGTTGGGCATATCGGCAGGAGTACTTCGTGGTGGTGTTTCTGTAGGGGCCTTTCCCATTTATTCCTTCTCCTTCCCCCACGTTCCCAACTTATCAGAAAATAAAACTTTCCTCCTGTCACATCACGGATTTCCTTTAGTGCCCAATTCCAAAAACATGTAACATGTCATGTATGACTCTGGAAAAGGCTTTTATTTGCATATTTAAGGGCATTTATTCAACCAATTTCGATTATACGTTTTACAATTCCTACTTTTGTGAAAGGTCCTGGATTTTGAGGGGATGTAACCCCAAAGATCGACAGAAAATATGCTCAGAAAACATTGACACTGGAAAAAATAACCGATTCGACCCTCTTAGTCTCAGGTGGAACACAATGACACAAGGAAAGTAACAAAGAAACGAAGAATTGACAAATGATAATGTACATCTAAAAACATCATGTTGGCTGCTAAAAACACATTTTTCACCACTACTGCTATTGATGATTCAAAATCGGTGTCAGTTAATCATGCTTACAATAACATCAATTGCTTTGGACAACGCTAAGTGTGCGGTGTCAAACGAGAGTCAGTGCAATATTGCTTGTTATTCGAGAGGTGTGAGAGTAACGTGAACAATCGTGTACAGAAAATTTGCATTGGTGATGTGGTTTGGTGTGGTTGTGTATTTAAACTGAAGTATGCGTTTTTCTTGGTGGACATTTATTTTAAGTTTTGGCCACCACTACTCCGGAACTGAATTTTTCGGAGGTGATTTTTGAATTTTGATCAGAAATGTATTTCGAGGATTACCCAACCAATTACATAACTCGTGTAAACGAGGAAATGGAAAAATGTTGTTGCTCCACAAACGTGGAACGACTCCTGGCCTGATTCCCAGCAACCAAACCATTTCCTGTCGGTTCTCAGCCAAGAAAGACGAAAATTGCTCGATAATGCCTGCAAATTTAGTAGATCTTCCTATCGATTATAGTCTAAATGCTTTGGTTGCAGATTCGGCCCCATGAATGAATCCATGGATGCTAAACACACGACTTCTGGAGATAAAATTCCCAGCAACCAATTGTCGGTTCTCAATTAAGAAAGAATTGAATCGCTCGATATTGGCGGCACATTTACTGAACGCTCTTATATATTATTGTTTAAATGCTTTGATTGTGGATTCGGTCCTCTGAATGAATCTTGGATGCTAAACACACGACTTCTGGTGATAAAATTCCCACAAGCAATCGTATTTTCTCAGCTAGGAAAGAAGGAAATTGCTCGATATTGCCGACAAATTTATGTGTGTATTGACAGATTATTGTCCAAATGCTTTGATTGCGGATTTGGACCCCTGAATGAATCCTTGGATGCTGAACACAGTATCTAAAGCTTCGTTCCTACAAAAGAATATGGGAGTTTTGTAAATTCGTCACTCTAGTAGTTTTGAAGGTAGAAAGGTAAACTTGATTTTGAATGGAACCGGGAAACCTTTCGCCTGGCACCGCAAGAGCTCGCCTAATTTTCAATGACGAAGCCACTTTTCACGTTTCAGGCAAAGTTAACCGTCACAATGTGCGGATCTGGGGTACCGAAAATCCTCGTGAAGTTCACGAACATGAACGGGATTCCCCAAAAGTGAATGCGAATATGCATTTCTCAATCAATGGGGACAGCTATCTCAACATGCTGCAAACATGGCTATTCCCCAAATTTGAAGAACATGGCAACTTTAATATGAAACTTGTGATATTGTAATAAATTGAATTGAAAGATGGTCCTGATTACGTATTTTGTTCGAGCTAACAGCGACCCTACCCAAAACCACGGACTAAGGTCTATTCCAACCACCTAATTGGTCTTCTGGTACGCGAATTCTTAAATGACTTTCTCCCGCACCGATGGATAGGTCGTAATTCTGCGGAAGATTTGGTTCTTCACCCGTGGCCTCCTCGTTCCCCTGATATGACGCCTTGCGATTTCTTCTTATGAGGATACATAAAAGACACGGTTTTTGTGTCTCCTCTAGCCAAGAATTTGGTTGACCTCAAAGCCCGCATAGTAGCCGCAGTGGAGAGTGTGACCCCGACATGTTATCAAGAGTGTGAGATGAACTGAGTTATCATGTCGATGTGATTAATGCTTCCGGTTGTGGACATTTTGATCATCTATGAAAATTCATTTTCATTTTTCCAAGTTTAATACTTCCTTGAATAAAGAACTTTATAGTTCCGATATTCTTTCGTAGACACCCTGTACTATCCATGGACTCGCTCCTGAAAAGAGCCGGAGGTTCTGGAATCCTTCGCCAGAATGAGGGAATCCGGTATCGGTTAGGCAAAGGAACGACTTTTCATACCACTTGCTCACTTGCGATCGCTTCCATTAATTTTTAGATGTCGAAATCATTGCATTAGTTCAACATTCCACTTTAAATCGCCAATAATACAATTCGCTTACAGGTTTCCGACTGTAGAAACCCACCCAGTTTAGAGCTCGAGCCGTGTTTTTTTCCGAAAAGCCTGGACTTGGAAGGGCGGACGGAAACGGGGCTAAGGTTGTCGAGGTTAGTGGAAGGTGCGCATAATCGAATGCTCGGAGGTCCTCGGAGAGGGCGGGCGTCTGATTCACTTGGACGTCTCCCAGGAGGTGGGCGGCTTCGCTCCAGATTCCTCCGTCAAAAGTTTTCCCTCCCAGAGATCGGAACTTGCCAAAACGCTCGAGAATCGGAGAATGGATTGAACAATCTGACCAAGGCAGAAGTCAAACAGCCTACAGACGAAATTGGGAGAAAAACAAATCCTCACCACATGAAACGTTATCGGTTTCGAATCTATTCGTTATTATTTCGTGTAATTGTCCACTTTCGGGATATGAAGAATGTTTCTTCCCCAGAATCGGAATTACCATTTGCATTTTAGACCATCCTGAACAATCTCCACTTCATGACTGTCTGTATGCTTTAGCAAACCCATACAGCAACCTTTGTTCCTGGAGTTTACATCCAATTTTGCTGGGGTTTTGGGGAAATACGTCGGTTCAGCCGTAGACAATAGAAAATCCAACACACCAAACTTGCTCCACAATTTTGCTCCTGACTCACCAGCAAGTAGCGTAAGCACAGAGTTTACTTTTAGGGATAGAAAAAACCGTTTAATCCAAAGTTGAAATTTCCACACAACTTCTCAACAACTTTGTTTAGCTGCCATCTGTATATGTCCGCAAATCCATGTAACAAGTTCAACTTCCGCAGCTTTCCTCCGATTTTGGTGAAATTCCCTGAACATATGCGTGTAGGGGTACTGATGGTCCCTTATCAATGTTTTGTTGTTGTCAGTCTTCGTATTTGCAAACATATGAGTTTTTTAAACTCTTGAAATATTCGCTACTCGAAAAAATTGATTTATTAGTAATAGCACAGATCTGTAGTTTT
This sequence comes from Creontiades dilutus, assembly GCA_031894815.1. Lineage (NCBI taxonomy): Eukaryota > Metazoa > Arthropoda > Insecta > Hemiptera > Miridae > Creontiades > Creontiades dilutus. The sequence goes on from JAVIWC010005620.1 coordinate 1,340,195, forward strand.
TTTTGCACCAGCCCTTTCCTTGAGAATAGGTCATACATATCGTGAAGAATTCCATTCTACGATACGCAACATTGGAATCCAGTTCACTCTGCAGCACAATCTTGATCGAGTCTTGCCATTAAAACCAGCTCACTCATTAACAAGACGTAGAAAATGATGTTTATCTATTTCGAACGAACGAAAAACTTAACGAGCCTCAGATTTCCGCGTTCGCTATCACTCGGAATATTCAAGAGTGGGACTTGAGTGGGGTTGCGTGCATTACCAGTCGAAGCGGGTGGGTTGGAAGCTGATGTTTATCTCGCCTTTCTAATTAATGGGTCAACTTTGAAGAAGACACTACCGCTAAAGGCGATAATTACGTTGGAAACGTTAAGGGAGGGAAGGTTTTTATTATTTTCGGGGGAAATGGGAGGAATTAAGGTGAAAATTAAGGTTGAGACTGCAAGCAGATAAATCAATTATATTGATCATTTTATTTGGAGGACTTTATGGTGTGATGTCCATCAGGGAAATGGGTGAGGAAAGTTGATGCTTTTCCTATATACACTGATATTCAAATCATATATTGATATCACCAGTGTTTGTGTCAGGTATGCATGTGCCTGGATATTATGGTACTTGACAATGAAACGATGTTCTGATACGATTTTACTTATATTTAATATTACAATCCGTTTATAGTCAATTTAGAGTTCAGACTCACAAATACATATGGGGAAAGTCGCGTAACTACGAACGGTTGAAATTGAATCGGTAAAATTTGGTTTAACCTAGTATAAGCATTTCTGCATGTTAGAAGACAACAAACAGCCTAGTGGCAAGTTGTATGTCTATATGGGCTGGAGGTAAAGGAATGATAGGGATAATCTTGGTTCACGGGGGGGACAGGGATGGCTTTGTGGCTTAAGAATAGGGGTAGAAACGAAGGGTATGTAAAGGCCTGGCTACTCAACAACCAGATATGGAGTTCGATCTCATTTGAACCGTCAAAATCAGAAACAAAACGACCGCTCAGTCTTCTACTGATTACTGTTCAACAAGTGAAAGCAAACGTATCGTTTGATGCCAGAAAGTATAGAAATCGATATTCTATTCACTGAAAGATAAGCACAGGTAGAAAAGATGTAAGCAAGAGTTTATGTACTACTCAATGTTTGTTACACAAATCTATCTTGTTTGACTTTCCCTATGATGCTAGACTAGATGAGAAACCGTCAAGCCTGTGAGTTATTAGAATTACCCAATCAAGTTTTTAAACTTTAACGCATCCTGTTGATTTTCGCATTATTAGAACTGTGTTGTCGATTTTGATATTTTTGTGATTTTGGTTTATTATTCAATAATAAACCATTGTAATCGCTCTGGAAAAAAAAATTCTAACCCCCCCTGAAAATTTCATGGTTTACGTTTCAAAGGGTGTAGAATCCGAATCTGCAAAAAATTTTTCAGTCCGTCCGTACCGTACCGTACGCACGATTTCTCCCAAACGGCTGGAGCAAAAAATCTGAAATTTTCAGGAAAAATCCATCTTGGTCCGACGACGCCCCAATTCTTGAGCCAGCTCTCTCACTCAATTTAAAGTGCCCTTTAAGGGCTGTCAAAGTTTTGTAAAATCCTAAAAACCTCAAAACAAGTCGAATCGGCCTAAATATTTACCTATTTGAAGAACATACCACGAGGAATCGAATGAGACCCTCCCCACGTCCGTAGGTCAAACCATTCCCGATCTATGGCCCGATTTATGGTGCCAACATTTGCGTTTTTTGGTTTATTATTGTTTGTTGGTAACCTAGTGATGTCCGGCTGATACCGTCGAGTTGTAGTGAATGTGGATACTGGAGTGATAGCCGATGTGGATACTTGTAGTTTATAGCCGATACACGGGTTGAAGCATTCTGATATGCATGAAACGCTGATAATATATAGGTAAATATTATTCAATATTATTACTGGGGTTTATTATTCAATATGATTACTGGGGTAAAGTAGTATTCTTTCACTGGGGTTTATTATTCAATTGGCTTGCGTTCATGATTTGAATCTGTACTAAGCTTTGGAGTGTGCGTGTTTCACAGGATAGAGCGATTATTGAATTTCAGGAGATATTCATAGAGCACGTAAATCTGTTCTCAACCAAAATACCTATTTGGATTGATCAGTTGATCATATTCGTGTGTCTCCTGAAATTAAATAATCGCTCTATCACCTGTGAAACACGTACACTCCAAAGCTTAGTAGAAATTCAAATCATGAACGCAAGCCAATTGAATAATAAACCCCAGTGAAAGAATTTGCAGCGTTTTTTGATAAAAATTCTGCGTTACGAATATGCTCTATTGCCTTAGACACCAGGCCAGCAAAACTTTTTTTTACATTCATTTATGGAGAATCGTAAAACACTTGGAAGTACACTGGAGACCAAAAAATCCGGCGCACTTCAAGATTGGTGTTGTTCTGTATGGTAGAGAAATAAAGTTGGACGAAATTTGAACATCAACATAAAATTTATATTCTGTGAAATGATAACAATCACGGTACATCTGAACTGCCCGTCGAACTGTTGTTTTAGACAGCCCAAGGGCCCTAACCGCATAACGTTGGCTTCGGCCGTCCTCTACCAATGCAACAAGTCTTGCGACCACACAGGCGTCTAAAACCATTTAAACGGATGGTAAACTTTTAAAGAACTTAATTCAAAAGGAAAAAGATCGAGAAAAAATGTTTTAAAAAGGCACAATGACAAAAAAGGCTTGTGTTGACCGCACTGAAGGCAGACTGTTGAAAAGTCATCTTTCGTCTTTCAGGCTTCTATCGTGAATTCAACAGAGCATTACAGTAGTCCCTTGGGCTGCCCGAAACAACGGTTCGACGGGCAGTTCAGAGGTAGGTACCGAGATTGTTTTCTTTTTACAGATTATACATTTTATGTTAATGTTAAAATTTCTTCCAACTTTATTTCTCTACCAGACAGAACAACACAAGTCTTGAAGTGCGGCGGTTTTTTTGGTCTCCAGTGTATTTAGATTGCGTTTTATTAAAAAGTTGTGGAATTTGAGAAAAGAAGAAGAAACACCTATTTTTTGTCATTTTTCGTAGTCTTTCCCCGTATTTGCACTATTCTGCTGAGCTTTGTTCCTGAATATTTCAATGATATAATGTGTTACTTCAATTTGTTCAAATATTGATTCATACGAACCAAAAGAAAGTTGGGTCAACCGTACATCAGTTATACCGACACCGTTTTTCACAGACGGGTTTTCCCTTGGTTTCTGGAATATAAAGTAGGTGGGCCCCCAGGTGGTGAGAATCCGCTACTTGAAAAATCGTACCACCTTTCCATCACCTCGAGAAATTCTTTTGTGTCTGCCCATAACTTGGATAATCAGCTTGAATAAGGCTATAGTGACTTGGAAATCACCAAAAAACGTAAAAAATTCATTGGAGTAACCCATCAAACTTAAACTCACGGATTCCCAGAGGTCATTACATTTTCCATTTGGTTGAAACTTCAGTGGAATCAATCGCGATACTATTTCGCTTCCTTAGGATAAAAGAAAGGTAAGTTTCAGGTTTATGCAAAAAGTTGAAAAACAAATTCGCTGCTCAAAATCAAAATTTTACTTGTTTTGTAAGTTCCAAAACTAGTTGATCAAATTTTGTTTCGTGACTGATGGATCCATAGTCACCGCAGTGCTGTAACATCTTTCTAAAAGCATTCAAGCTCAAGGCTGAGAGAGATCCGAGAGTGGACATTGACTAAATTGACTACCTCCCAAACAGATGAAGGGAAAAAGAAACAAAACTTTTCACACTTGCAATATACACAACTTCCACTTGCTTTTTGCTTTTCATAACCGAGAGATATAATTATGGATGTTAATTTTATTGCTTTGACATTCCTTGTTAATATTGATGCATATTAGAGTGCGGTAGTTGGATGCAACGTGTGTGCGAAGTGCTCGACTTGGTAGTGATATCAAATGAGTATAATTTCAAATCTTCCAAAACCAACACTTTAAATTCATCTCCAAGACAAAACCTTAGTTTTCTCCTTATGAGGCGTTAATGTGACCTAGTTGCTAACATACTTATTTGTCCGTTACACTATTGGTGAATTATCGAACGCCGGGTTATAAATAAGCATACTAATCGTGACAACGAATCACTACGACTGACCTCACCAAAATCAAACGAATTTTGAACGGTTTGATTCAAGAAACCCAATAATCAGTAAATATTGCATTCTCGTGGTTCAGCAGTTAACTTAGCAGCTGTGGAGTCAATTACAGCTCGTATACAGGATCTTTCACTGTATACAGTTAGTATACTGAGTTGAAATTTTGGCTTCGTTGACGGAGTACCCTTGCCTTTCCTATTAGGTAGATTAGAGCAGATAGAGGAGAAGGTTAAGACATAACCTTTTTGGACTTCAGGTGATTGAATTTTATTGTTTTCCCCGTTCATCAAATAAAATACTCAAAACCCTCCCAAACGACACCTAACAACAACAAAAACGCTTTTCGGGGGAAAACCCGCCATTTTTCACAGTTGAAAATCATATTTCTCATGAGAAAAGACTGCGTAATATTTTGTGGAGGTTTAAATTTAAAAAAAAAAAAAAAAAAGTGCTTGTTGAGCACGTCATGTGGTAGGGGATCAACTATTTTTACTATGAGTACCACCTCATCAAATGAACCTAATCAGTAAGTAGCAGTGAATTTATTTGTTCTTTCAAATCGACCTTAATATATAAATAAAATAATTTAAATGTATTATTATCATCATGAGTGTATGTACTGTACAACCCAACCTCTGGGCAATGTAGCCACCATTTATCAGGCAGAAACCCATGAAATTGAATTGTGTGCACAAGAGATTGCTAGGAAACGACTCAGAAGGTGCAAGAATTTACATATTATCAGACAGCCAGGCAGCATTAAAGGCCATTTCTGCCTTCTCAATAACATCGAAGCTGACCTGGAGTTGCCTCACCTCACTCAAGGTTGCAGCCAACGGCAACAAATTAACGTGGCTTTGGGTTCCAGGTTATGAAGGAATAGAAGGCAACGAAGAAGCTGATCGACTTGCTAAAAAGGGATCAGAGTCCAGCCCAATTGGACCTGAACCGCCACTAGGGTTTACCAAGAGCTATGTAACTCGATAGTCCAGAAATGGGAGGACAAGACTCAAACAACATATTGGCAAGATACTCCAAAGCAGAGACAAGCCAAGCGGTTTCTTACAATCTCAAAGAAACGCGCACACTCCCTATTGTCATTGAGGCGTACAGACCTTTGCAAACTTGTGGGACTCCACACTGGCCACTGTCCTCTAAGGTACCACCTTAACAAAATGGGTAAGGCTAGGGCAGTAGAATGCCGGCTCTGTTGCGAAGAAGCAGAAACAGCTGAACACGTACTCTGCGACTGTCCTGCTGTTGCATCAATAAGATTCCGGCATTTCGGAAAGAGTGCCCTAACACCCGCCGATATTGCCAAGGAAACACCTTAAAACCTCCTTCACTTTGTGAATGAAGAGGCCATGAAAAACATTCTGAAGTGAAACTGAGAAAGTGTCACAATAGATTACAGTGGTCTCGTTGTCCAGGGGTTCCTCCCACCCCATATCGGGGAAAAAATGTACTGTACAACCCTATTAGACTCCAGCACCTGGGAATCAGGACATCATAATTCACATCACGATTCAACTGGAAAGTTTAATTTTGCCCCTACAGGTTTTTCTTACTTCACAAGCAGATTTTTTGATATTTATAACACCACGAACATACTAATCCAGATTTGGCGCAGTCTTTTGTCATCAGAAGCATTCGTTTTCAACTGTGCTATTTTTATCGTGTTTTAACTTAAAAAATGGCGGATTTTTAAACCAATAAGTGTTTTTATTGAAGCGAGGTGTAGTTTCCGATTGTTGTGAGTTGTTTCCTAGTAGTCTACTCCAAAAACAATAAAATTCCACAATCGGAACGTCGAAAAAGGTTGAATAGGAAAAACAAGGGAACTTGATCAACTCATCCCAAATTTAAACTAATTTTAATTAATTTTGAGGGCTCTAATGCCGATTCTAAAGAAAGTTCGGACATGTATTCAATATTTTGGAGAGTAGAACCCATAGAAAGAGTTTGAGGGCAAAACTCAACCTTATACCTTAAGGTTTCAAGATATGATACTGGATTTCTGAGAAAACCACCAGGAATCGTCTCTTAGTAAAATTAACTTATTTTATACCCCTTAATTAATCCTACAGCGGCGTTCTTTGAAGGGAATGAGATTCTTAATGGACTGCAGGTTCGTTGCAAGACACTTCGTGAAGCTATAGGTAGGTATTGTGAAACATCTTAGCTCGATAACAAAGTTCTAAAATAGGCGTTAGTGGGCCCTAATTAAAGCGATGAAAACTGCCACGTGAATGTACGTAATTATTAACTTTTAAGTTAGGCGCTATTGCAGCTGGTGTACATTCCCTAATCGGTGCAGTTGTTTACGCAATTGGTTATAATAATCTTAGAAGTGATTTTTGTTTGTTTTTTTAATTTTTTGAGGTAAAAAGTAAAAGGGTAATTGCCTGTAAGTGGTAACCGTTCATACATGTGATCGTCCCGTAGGTGCTTAAAGCTGACTGAGCTCCTAGAGAAACAGAAGAGAGGAACAGCAGAAGTATATCGATGAACAAATGATAACACAGTAATAGGATAAATATTACTACAGAAGCTGGAGGAAATGGGATTTCTATTAACTAGATACTAACTTAATTCTCAACTAGATACTAAATTTTAATATAGTTAAGGGAATGGCTCGCAAGTTTGGGGAGATATAGTAGTTAAATAAGGGGTCTTGTATAGAGGCATTCAGCCTGTGGGGCATTGCGAGGGTATAGGGGCGTCAGGACTATCAAAAATAGAGGGTCCAGTGGTTGTCACCACGCTCTGCTACCATGTGAGGTGATGGAATGGTATAGTTGCCCCTTCCATTGAGCTGAATGGCCGCCACGCTCAGAGGATGATCCAGACGTTTGAAGGCGTCTGATTCATCTCCCAAGGCGACAGATCCAAGAACTGGGAAGGGCCAACTAACCATATCCATCACAAATTCAACCTTTTCCAGGCCAAATTCAACCTTTCCACCATTATTAGGGAAATGACGAAAAACACGCGCAAGCCCTAAATGAAGTATCAAATGCTTCCCTGTGATTGGGGACTTGGCTGAAAACAATACTCTAAACGCAGTAGTTGGGTACCTATACATAAAACAAAATCATCCTGCGGTACATTGCATTGAAGCTTGGAATATTTTCGGAAAACGTGGACTATCCATCACTCATCAAGACCTACGGACTCCAAACCCTGGAAGTGCGGCGTGGCATAGCTGACCTGTCATTTCTCCACAAGGTCTGAATGGCGGTATCGACTGTACTCCGATGCTGGCGGAAATTCGGCTCTCCATCCCTCGCATCTCGTCGTCAGCCGAAAATTATCCAAGTCCCTTTTTCTCTAGCCAACTATCTTCTAAATCGACCACTGCACCGCGTCCCCCGTTCTGCAAACCTCTTCTTAAATACCCTTATTGTGACTTTCATCTCTCAAATCTCAAGTACTCTCTTCTCCTGCTTTGTTTTGACTATCACATCCATTCCAATCCAATCGCTCTACTGACTACATAAGTTACTGTTATGTTTTTACTGTCATATTTTATTATTATGTTATACTATTACTGTTATATTATTGCTGTTTCAGGGGACAGGTTGTCCGAGCGAGCTAAGGCACCAGTCCTTTGGCTGCTTACTTTCAGTGGGAGTACTGACTTGCCCGGTTGGAATCCGGCAGGCACCAATGATTAGGGCCAAAATCCTATCAAGTATTGTTCACCTGTCCTGTCGTTATACAGTTCACCTCCGATCTCGATATCACCTGAATCCAAATCACTCCCAACCCAGGGGCGTGAGGCAATGGGAATTGGGTTATTGTTTCCAGCCCCAATGATGATGGACAAACATTTGGTAGGGGAGACCGGGGCAAGTTGGCATGCGGGGCACGTTGGCAGTCTGTTTCTAATGTTTACCACTGACACTTGGGAGTGCTACTATCGCGATCGTAGTTGCAGTTCGATGTGATGAACCTTCCATAAAAGTTTCAGTGTGCTTCGATCACGGTATAGGGAAGGCGCCGCAACAAGTGGTTTTCCAATTTATTTTTCAAAATTTATTCTCTTTTTACATAGCTATAAAACCAAAGTGAGCCAATTCCAATAGTCATTTGTGGACTGAACGGAATGGTGTGTAAAAGTTGAGGGTTTCCTACTCAAAGAGCTCAGAGGAAGGCATTTTTGTTCAAAAATTCCTGAGGCGCAAGTTGGCATTCTCATTGTCAGCACACCAAAATCCTCCCGACGCGTAGGAAAAGAACACATGCTTGTGTCCTGACAGACGAACAGAAACGCTCTCGCAGAGGAAAGAGCTGATAGGAACATGCCCAAAAAAGACGGGAAAGGGCAAAAAAGAAAGCTAAGCAAGAAAGCGACATGTTTTTTTAGTTTTGGAAGAAGTTCCTGTCAAGTTTTTTCATTTTGTCCAATAATTTCGATTTTATCATTCAAAAAACTATTACTTGCCTATCTATCTAGCCCCTTCCTTGAAAAGTCTATACCAACTCACCCCAAGGGGTATGCCGTGTGCGGGGGCAGATTGGCATGGCTGAGGCACTCTGGAAAAATGTTTTTTTATGGGTATTAAAATCTTTTTTTAAATTACGTGCCCGACCAGATTTTTAAGCCAATGAGTGAAACCACTGCAGTGAAAGCACCATACTGCTCAATCATTGAAATCAGCTTTGAAAAAATTGGAAAATTCAAAAACCAAAAAATGTGCCAACTTGCCCCGGTCTCCCCCTCTACATTTAGAGCTTGTGCGTATTTTTCGTAATTTCCCAAATAATTGTGAAAAGATTGAATTTGACTTGGAAAAGGTGGAATTTGATATGTAAAACTAGTTTATATTTTGAGATGAATTTTGTTAAAATATAAAAGATTTGTAGTTGAGGAAGAACGTTTTGATAATCTCATACCAACCAACTTCAACACCGTCGAATCATCATTCTATCCGCTAAGGAATTCGAGAGATAGACCAGCAATACATACTGACTACCCTTTTGAAGGCGTTAATGTAAACCAGAACGTGTCCCCCGACGTTTTCGTTTTTTACCCTGCCTGAAATGCCACTTTTTTCACATACTGATTTTTTGACCTTTCTTCACCAAAATTGCCTACATAACTCCCTTAATTTGCACTAAAACTTCAAATTTCAGTGTACAGCGTTGGAAAGAGGGTTAAATGTCCTATTTAATGCATCACAAAAAACTTTCTAGTGGAATTGAGGCGTAAAAATGGAGGACTCAAAAAAGAATGTTTTGTCAAAATTTTAAAACGCTTTGCAATCAGTATTGGTTTTGTAGCAGCATTGTTTCGAACTCCTGAAAACGAATAAATTATTTGCAGGCCCTTTCCCCTGCATTAAAGGCCACTCGAGCTCTGAGTGAATAATATCTTATTGATTGAAGGGTTCAATAAGTGATTCAGCCCTGAAAGTCCCATATGACGAGCGTGAAGGTCAGGTAAAGCCAAGATTCGGTACTTCAAATCAAATGCCGAACTCATTCCTTCACAAAACTAGATTTTGGTTGAAAAACATGAATTTTGCAGTAAAAATCAACGTTTCTTCCAGTAAGAACCTAACTGTCTCTATGGAATTTAATCACAACACAAATTGAATAGTCCATTTGAAATCTGATATTCTGGGTCAGTAATGGCACATGTATCGAATGAACCCACTCGGACCGCTGTAGTTTCATCCGCTCGCTCGCCCTAGGGGCAGTGGTCGCCAAACGGGTAATTTTGAGTAGCTAGCGACCACGCTCGGGTTGGCTACACGGCTTTCCTAGCATGAAGCTGACCGTTGACGAACATCCTCCACAACACCTTCACAACACAAAACACTTGTCGCGTGAAAAGTACATTTTTCGTTTGAAAAAGGCGATTTTCATGGGAAAAGCCAGGTTTTTCCGCATTCAAACGAAATTTTCTCCACTCAATTCTACCGTACGAGCAATTTAGAGTACACCATTGAAAATCTGAATTTCTGGCGCATATTTTAGGACTACATGCAAAATTTGGAGAGTATGAAAAAAGGTGGTAATTCTGAAGATTTGACAAAATTCACCTTTCACCGAACGAACCAACCTACAGTTTTTGTTTTTGGTACACAAGGGAGATATAAAAGTGAGAGCTACCTCCAACGGTATAATCAAAATTTTAATTTCTTAAGTGCTTAAGGGAGTTATGGCAGTTGTAGTGAATTAAGATCGAAAACACGAAAAACATCTTGAAATTGAAATAATTCCAAAACGAAGCCTCTAAAATAAACTTCTAGGAAGCACTTTTTGTCAAAAATGAGTTGCAGAATCTATTTTTAGCCTGTGGCAGGTTCTTCTGCGTAGAACGTAATTAATTCTAATGAGAAACGTACCTATTCTGATAGCTTTTAAAAAGAAATGCAATTCACTTTATCGAAACACACAGTAAAGAGAGATGATCGGGAAGCAGCAGACGTCTGGTGGTAATCCGATCCGGCTTTGGCTGGAAATGAGGTCATTACCTGCTGCCAAGGCTGAAGGTCTTTTTAAATGTCGAGAAGTATACGCAGTGAAACTGGAATATCAATCCCCACACCTCCCCACCAGGGTACAACATCGATTTAGGCATTAACGATATCGAATTGATATCAGGAGTTTTAATAGGGTAATAAAATGTCGAGATTGCGAGAGAAATTATCGTAAGGATTCCACGGGAGATCTCATTGTTATTGGAGCAATTCACAGGTTTATCGGGCTTTAAATGGAGATTTTTTCTTTTTATCTTATATATCACATAAACCCAGCACAATTCCACCTGTAAACATTACGAACATAATCTAGACAAGATCATGGATGGGCGTTTGATCTTGATAACGGGTAGAATTGGGTCACAACCAGGTGGGGCTGACGGTTTCAATATTTCGTCAGGGGAATTTCGACGAATTTCAGTATTTTTTCAGAGAATAGTGACAGGAAATGCGGTTGGTTACAGAGGGTGGGACCTATAGATTGAGTGGGCAGTCAAGTCAATGAGGGGATGCCACAGTTCTTTGATGGTTCCTCTCCCCTCCCCTTTCCTTTTCAAAAAACAGCCCCTTTCAAGAGGTTGGGAATCGATTTCGGGAAAAAACGTAAATATTGCATGAGAAGGGGGCTTTAACTTGCCCACCGAGGGGTTTCGAACGGCGTTGTTTTGTTATGGATAATAGATGACGAGAATGGGACAAACCGGACCTGATAAGCATGGTTTACCAAAATGGAAAGAATGGCAGCATATGGTCAGATTGGTATACTTAGTAGTGTATGTTGCAGCTTATAATGTTGTTGTTCTATGATAAAAGAGGTATGGTATAGAGTAGGTATCAATGTTGGTATTGGAGATGTGATAAGCAATATTGCCAACTGATTTGATCGAATCGTAACAGAGTGAATGAGAGCTACTTGGTGCATGATGCCGGTATTGATGAATGAACGTGCTCCTGTCTGGTGTTTCGCTATGAGAAAAAAGTTGCTAAAATCTAGCAAAGCTATGATATACTGATCGCTGAGATGCTGTAATTTTTAACGATAGGATCGACAAAAAAAGAAAAGGACTTTTTTACTGGGGGTTCAAAAGGCACAACCTGTCAAGAATGCAACGTCATCCACATCCGCTTCGCTCATAACTCTTCCTCTCCTTCTCCAGTAGACGGCTTCTATGTCCCTCGGACTCGAAACTATGGATATCTTGAAGAGTTTATCCTTGGCATGGGCCACGGTCAGCGCACCCCGGCGGGCATACGATCAACCGCGGGAAATGGTGTTCACAAACACGGCGCGAATGCCACTGGCCTCAGCTTCACTTCTCCCCTTAGCAAAGCGCTTGGAGCGCCGGCCGGATCAATGGATCGACGCATGCGTTTTCGCACGAGCAAAAAACTTAACCCTCCCAAGAAAATCGCACCCTTCCCGGCAAAGGAAAGTGGCTGTCGGGGGGTGAGAATTTTTTTTTTTTTTTTTTTCGGCCTCCCCTTTTTGTGAGGAAAACGCGATTGTCTCCACTCGGGAGGGTCGAGGAGTTTCCTTCAAGATTCCGATTTCTGGAGGGGTCGAAGTGAGTCATGGAGTGATAACCCCTGCAACGCTCAGTTCTGAATGGCCTGAGAATGAAAATGGCAAAGAATTACATAGAGATTCTGTTGCGGCCGTTTCGTAAGCATCAGTTTCCAAGCGGCCTGCTGGTTGCAGTTCTGATAACACCAAGAGCTTGATGGGTATAGAGGTAGGAGACAATCGTTTCGTCTAGACATTTGACTGGATTGGTAAAATGGAGGGAATATGCTGTTCCGTCCAGACTTTAGATGAGTCTGAAGTAATCAGATGTGTGTAAATTCTGTCAAAACGAATCTTGCAGAAGTATGCACTGCAACAGAGGTTTCTGATGGCTATGCTTAGTTCTGAATGGGCTGCAGATGAAAACAGCAATGAATAACATAAAGGTTCTTCCACGACCAATAAGTTTCCAAGCAGCCTGCTGATGGCACTTCTAGTAATCTAGTATAGAGGTGGGAGACAATCGTTTCGTCTAGACATCTGACTGGATTAGTTGAAAGGAGGAAATATGGTGTCCGACTCTAGATGGGTCTGAATTGATAATCTGAAGTCAATATTCTAAGTAATATTCTGAAGATCAAAACGAATCTTGCATGAGTGGATACTACCTTGTGGATAGAGGTTTGTGATAGATGTGGATAGTTCCCTTCTCACGGTTCTCGAAAATGCTACCCCTGAGCATTGACCTTCAACATTTTAGGTTCAGGAGTATCATATGAGGCTTATTGTCTCTGCTCTTTGAAAGGGAAATTACACTATTCACTCGCCTCCTTGTCATATGGTAGCAGAATGCGATTACAAACCACTCACCCTCTTGACTGTCTGCTCCTTCGCACAGCCACATAAGCGAAATGGGGGATATCTTACAAATATCACTCCATGGCGATGACATCATGGGAAAATCAGCGATTTGGATTTCCTCAAATTTTGAGCGAATTTAGACATTTACATCATAAAAGCACGAAAGGAAATCGAATTAACACAGTTCTTGTCAATATGGAGGCAAAAATGATGCATTTGCGATAACAGCAGTCAAATGAGAGTGTCGGTATCTGTTAAGATCGCACCTGCAATACGCCAATGATGGGGAACGCGCAGAATGATCGCGTGAGGACCACACTGCCCGCGTCCAGTCTTTTAAGGGCCATTACAAAACCGCTTCTAAGTGGAACACGAACTGTTTTGGACACTACGGCTCTGGGAACTCTGCCTTATTACCTTCTGAACAGCTCGAAAGGTCTGAGGGAAGTAATGAAATTGGAAGAAAAACATTAGGGACATGCAGTCCGCTCAAAAAATCGTTGGTCACCCACGAACTCGAAGCAACTTTAATGATTTTGAGGAATCCAGTATTGTTTAGTTAAAGGAAAGAATAAATGAACATCAAGAAAATTTTGGGGATAACAAGGGAGAGCCAGAACTTGTAAATCATCTGATAGAATCCAGTCATAATTTAGTTGTCATTTAAAAAACAAACAGGTAGTGGAATTCGTTAACTCTCGTCCAAAATGAGGTTTTGTGAATGCCCTAGAAAAATCTGGTATGATGAAAAGCGATAGGGCTGGAAAATGTTTAAATGAGGATATTTCTAGATACAATAATTCCCCAAATTATTAAGTTCATTTTTAATATAGTAAACTAGCCTTTTCATTGTTTAATTCTTGTTGTTTTACCTGTATCTGCTTTCCCCAGTCCCCACCATCCATATTGTTCGATTTCCCCCCTTTCACATGCTCGACCAATAGAATTGGATCTCCTTTCACTCAGAAACCATATGATTGGATGTTCTTCGACGACTCATGACCAATGAAATTCGAGCTCCCTTTCGTCTGTCACTATGTAACCACTGTTTTCTCCAATGTACAGACAGTTATCATACTGTTAATGATCGGATTAGACAACTAAAGCATCTTATCGATGATAGATCGCCACTCTCCTTGTCAACGTCCCATATGGCTCTACTCATGTGCAATCTGGGAGTCAGCTGCTCGTACACACATCAACAAAGTTCAAGTGACACAGAAAATAGTGTTACATGTAATCACGGGAGCTGACTGGTACATAAGAAACAGAACACTGCATCAAATCTAGATATCCCGACGGTCGACCTAGTAATCAAGTAAAAGTGTGCGAAAATGAACAGATTCCAGTATGCACAGATTCCAAATCTGCCATCCTCTGATTCTGCCCGCCGTCCATCCACAATCCATTCTTTCGCACATGGACTCCACTAGTCCTGGACCATATTAAACTGACCTACCTCACTCCCAGACATTATAAATAGTTTACCATAATCTAAAAATGGTGTCCCCTCAAAGATGTCTAAAATGCCCAATCTCAACTTTTTTTTTTTCAATAATTTATGAACACACAAGTTGAAGAAAACACAAAATTCGCTCTTTTACTTCTTTCTTTCTTGTATCTATCTTTACTTCTTTCTTGAGAGACTGTATCTACCTACTACAAGCGTTTTATTAAACATTCTCCCTTGATGGGAAAAACAATAGATCATGGATATATCCAGGTAAATGAAAAAAACTTTCCAGATTTTGTCTTTTCAATTGTAAAAGGATAGAAGAACTGAAGCTTTAGTAGCAAACCGTTTGATCTCCAGCCTGTGCAAAACTGTGTTCGAAAGTGCATAAATTCCAAATCTGCATTGAAAATCCATTCTTTCGCAGAAGGTCTCCACCAGGGATTTAATTGGTATTGATGTCTAACCATCCTGATCGCCTTTACACGCATAGATGAACACGTGCCTAAAACTTTGCCATTTGGGTTTTTACTGAGATATGCAAATGTGGTGTCGCGACTGAGATAGGTTTTAGATCTACAGAGATTCACCCATAGCAAATAATCGCGATTTCTGAACCAAAAACCTCACACGACACGAAAAATCGCGTATTATTCAAAAAATAATAAACGATCCTGTTAAAATTGGCATCGTGGTTTTTTATCATGTTTAGGATGTTCTACATCCACTGGATCAAATCCAACAGACGTCCATCCATTGACGAACCCTTGCCTTAGTGGAACGTGATAAAATGGGGGAAGAACTGCCGATAAATCCATAGCTGAGAGTGGCTTTTACGGTTTATGGACTAGGAATCGCTCGCGAAAATGGACGTCTGTAAATATATATATTTCTGTAAAACCAGAAGCACCTGCCTTTCGGGCTCGGTGGGTGGAAGGTTTCGTGCGTTCGGAAGCTGGGGGAGGCCCCTTCCACTGCGAACCCCCAGGGCGGTATTTAGTCATAAATCCCTGTGGAAAGCGAAGGGGAATCGCCTGACTGGCTCGGCTCACCCTCTAACACGGCTTGGAAGCACTTCTGGTCCTCCAGGCCCGCATCCCGACCCCATCACCAATATACATCAGGTGGATTTATGTTGCCGAATCCTCCCCCCAATTTCCAAGGGTTGGGTTTCCACACCCGTCGAAAAACGGCTGAAGCGTCGGATTATTTCTTCCTTGTGTTTTTGCTCGATACCCGGAATGGCGACAAAATTACCCGGGTTTCACGGTAGACTTCACTGTGGCAAAAGTCAAAGCAGAAATCGTACTCTCCGGTGGCGTAGCGTGCCAACATCGGATTTGAGAGAAAAGACAGGCCTACATCACCAACAGTCCAGGAACGTAGGTATATGAAACTGACCTACCTCAATCTCAAATCAGATTGACAGACCGTTTTTCTTGCGTTCTGTAACTTTGAACGCGGTCGGACCACTAGAATATTACGGCTAATGAATGTTTGCATTCGTTTACGTTTGTACGTTTGCGCATGTGCAGAGTGAAGCATTGATTTATGAACTATGAAACTCATAGCGGACCATCTAAACCCTGAACCCTAACGTTCTCTCATCTTCATGTCATCAATATCGAATGAAAAATGTAGGAATCAGGAGTGTTACAAGAAACTGCAAACACAAGGAGATGGGAACACACATACAAACAATGAAATTGTTCAAAATGGTCTACAACACAAAATGCCAGGTGAAATTTCGATTTTGAAGAAAAATAAATTTCACCTCCTAAAAGTTAATCCAAAGCTTGGTTACCTACCTGTACGTAGAAAACAATTTATATCAAATCAAGTTATACTTGACTCATAGGAAGTTACTAGAGAAGTCAATGAACTACGACATTCAACACTTTTTCAAGGTAACTGTGAGGTCATAAGATAAAACATGTTTTACCTTTATCATACATCATTTGTTCAAATTAATGAACAATTAAAGCCCCCACCCCTCACCAAGAAATATTTGGTTTTTTCTGGGATTTGAACCCTAAAAAGTGACAAGAGAATCCAACCCTCAAACCTTAGCGCCATTGGGATCTTTCCAAATATTCATTAATAGACCACACGTTGCCAAAAAAAAAACCTATGCTTTTTGGCTGAACTTGATTGGTAGATTCCCGCAAATTCATTGAATCGGTACGGCAAATAATAATTGAATTCTATCGAGATTTAACAACGATATCGTCGTTGATGCACGTCCAAATGTTTGAAGTTGTGCTCCAACCCGCTGGTTGGGCTGGGTCCGCGAGGGGCTTGGCTTCACCGCCACATTGGCCGCGAGTCGATCAGCTGATCATAATACCCACGGATCACAAGGACTCCGTGGCGCAACGGTAGCGCGTCTGACTCCAGATCAGAAGGTTGCGTGTTCAAATCACGTCGGGGTCATTTATCATTTTGCAAATTTTACCGAAATCAGACTAGGTATGTGTTCGTCTTCGAGAAAAACGAGATAACTTATTTAAATGATATTATTATTTTTGTAATATTATCTTTTATTGAGCAAACCGAATACATACAGTGAACATTCGAAAGAAAAGTACTACTACATCATGAAACATGATAAACATACACCTTTTTTTAAATTATTAAAATGTTCTGTCCGCAATTCCCAAACAAATGAAATCTTTAATAAAAGTCGATACTTTTTTGATGATTTTTTCAGTAAATTGATCTTTTGGATTCGATTTTTGTATCGATTTCCCATCTTTAGTTGTTAGGATTCAAACAATACTGGTACATATTATAATATTGAACAATAAAGTCTTGTTAATGAATTGCACTAAAGAGGCTATCTCCTATTGCCTCCTCTCTAACGCTAACCCGGCTATATGTCAAATCTGGATCTCACGTAGGTAGGTGCTCATTCCCTTCATCTTCTAACATGAAGTTTTCATCGAGTTTGCAAAAGCGAAATCCCCACTTCAAAACGTCGTGGGAAGCATAGCGATTACCATGCACGACCCTTCAAAACTCTCCCCTCTTTGACTAAAACCCCCGTCCTTTAAGCCCGAAACGCTGATTTACATACTTGGGCGCTGCCGGAGGACATAGCCCGCCGGCACGTGCGAACCCTTTCAACCTTTATTTCTCGTTTAATGAATTCAAATTAGTCTTTTGTTTCAAGGGCGTTTCACGGAAGAAAAAAAAACTATATTGAAAAAACGTGAAAAGAAAACGCGGATTATAAAGGGATGTTTGGGGGTGCGAAAAAAGGGGTGGCCGGGAACAAACTTCGTAGCTCCGTCTTCTCTGGGATTACTTGATGGTGGCAACCGAGTTTGTGTAGTGCAAACTTCAATATTATCTCTGTACTTGAAGGTCGGAGATTCAACCCATGAACACGGAAAATCTGAGCCTGTCGTGGTTGCAGGATGCCATTCTATACAACAATAGATAGAGGGTGTGGGTAGTGGAGTGACCACATTCATTTCGAATCTCTTTATTTGGAGCGTTATATTTGTTTACGTCAGATACGTTTCGTCCCGCAGCGGGGACTTCCTCAGTCTATACCTAACTATGTCATAACTACTGGCATACTTTAGGCATTGACATAGTGGTGCCACCCCACATCTCTTCAGTTTGTTTGTTACTTTTAGTTTTGTAGTTGACGGTAAACTGTTCACTCATCCCTGTCCATATACTCGAGCTGGTCATATTTTCTATTACTTAGTTGTTGGATCTCAACTGCGTTAATTAATTAAACAAATTTGTTTTGTTATAAATAACAAAAATGAAGAGAGGAACTGCAAGCATAAATTAAAATTATTGATTGCCAGTAAGTATTGGCAAGTAGGTATTGCCGCTCCAAATTAAGAGATTCGAAACAATAGATAGATAGCTACCCCTTTTTCTACAAGCCTGGCTGAAATGTTCTTGTAATTCGTGTTAAGCGCAGTGGAAGCGCGTTGGAGGAATTTTGAATTGATACGGTGTTAAAAGGAATGTAAGAGTTACATTGCTATCGCACCCGAAAACTCTATTACCTTCTGTCCAGCAAACAAGTACCACTACACACAAAGCGCCTGATGTACATTTCCCTTTTGAGGCCTATATGTTGGTATATGAGGCCTATATGCTCCGTGGTATGTCCGTAACTCCACTCTACATTCAGATCTCAACATGCCAACAGTCCTGGAAATCATCTCTGAATCTTATAATAACGTGGCTGCTCGTATGATCCACCATGGAAACCCAATCATCGCGGCCATTCTTGAAGAACCCCGCCCATCCATCAATCTCAAATCAATACAACAGTATGCGCCTGAGCAAAGATAAATCCACTCAGCATCATTTTCCCGGATCCTAGTGGTCCGATATTGCTTAAATTTGGACCTATCTAATAGTCTCATATAAATTCCAATAAGATAGTATCAATAGTAGCTATTGACCTTGGGCAATATGAAAATCCCTTAATAATCGTAGTTTTAGCAGTTTCCATCCGATTTTGACGTGGAATTGTCTGGGAATGTGCGGGGTGGGCTATAGATGATCCCCTATGAAGTTTATCTTTCATTAATCATTAGGTACTCCAGTTTGCTCATCTATTGGGTGGAGAAATATATAGGAACGATATTTGAGGTTTTGATTCATGATTATTTGATGACGTTTTTAGGGATTTTACAAAACTTTAAACAACCCTTAAAGGGCACTTTCAATTAAGTGAGAGAGCTGGCTCATGAACAGGGGCGTCGTCGGACCAACATGGATTTTTCCTGAAAATTTCAGATTTTTTGCTCCAGCCGTTTGGGAGAAATCGTTCGTACGGCGTACGTACGGAAAAATTTATTGCAGATTTGGATTCTACACCCTTGATTATGGTATTTGAAAACTAAACGTTATTGCAATAAGATTTGTGTTATTTCTATATCAACAAGACCTTTTACGAAGATCACCGGGCTATAAATAACACTGTATGTTATCAAACCATCAACTGAATACTGCTAAACGGACAAAGGAATCTATCGAGAAAAGTGAATCAAATAACAGCAACCAAAATATATGTATCAAAAGGCGGCTTAAATTTGGATTTTTTTAAAAGAATATTCCATGAGGAATCGAATGAGCCCATCCCCAGGTCCGTAGCTCAAACCATTCCCGATGTATGGCCCGATTTATGCTGCCAACATTTGCGTTTTTTTGGTTTATTATTGTTTTTGTTTTGATCGCAGTAACCTAATGATGTAGTGAATTTGGACACTGGAGTGTACTCCTAAAAGGATTTGTAGCTGATACACGGGTTGAAGCATTCATTTGCTGATTATTGAATTTCAGGAGATATGTATAGAGCACTTAAATCGGTTCTCAACCAAAATACCTATTTGGATTGATCAGTTGATCATATTTGTGTGCCTCCTGAAATTCAATAATCGCGCTATCACCTGTGAAAACGGCACACTCCAAAGCTTAAGAGAAATCCAAATCATGAACGCAAGCCAAATGAATAAAATTTAATGATAAACCCCAGTGAAAGAATTTGCAGCGTTTTGTCGATAGTAACTAAAATCTAAGACGAATAAACCCAGTAATGACCCCGCTGCTTGTTGCTCTAACTAAACAATTCCATCAAGAAGCTACGGCCTGGTGTATGGATCACTGAGAGCAACGAGATAGTTATGCTACACCACTACTTCTAGGTAGATTTGATTGGTTTGAGCAAGAAACGACTCGGTCATTACCGCCATTGTATTCTCTTCGATCGATTTCAATTACGAAAAGTAGAAACTATCAGATGAAAATTCCGCCCGACGCAATGTTTACACCTTCGGGGTCTTTATTGAGCAATCGATTTCCGGACTCCTGCAGTAGTCAGCTGGTCTGTGTAAAGTAGACCGAGTCAATAAGTTGTCAAGGGTCACGCACGGGGATGAAACCCAAGTTGGATGAACGTTTAGCATGACATCCTCGTCTCGACAACACGAACGTTCGGATCGATTAGATTGCCATCTTCAGTAGTAGTCAGTATTAGTCAGTATTTACCAGTGTGTCCTAGCAAAACGAAATTAGACCTGAATATGGATTTTGCAAAATTGAACTTGGTTTTGAAGATTCTGGAACTTACAACACAATCGAGACTTTTCAATTCGAGAACTGTACAATTTGCGGCAAAATGGTTGGTAATTTTTTATTGACGGGCAAGAAGAATTTTGATTCGGCGCAGTGGAAGCGAGCTGGGCCCATAACCCAGAGGTCCGTGGATCGTGACCACGCTCTGCTACCATGTAATACTTTATTTTTATGAAATAGCACCGCACGGGTATTAGGAAAGGAGTTTGGTTAATAGGATGAGTACTGGATATTAAATATCAATTTGATTTAAAAACAATGATAAATTGTGGAACAGATTACCTTGTCGGATGAGCGCTGGGTAGAGAAAGTGGTATATGGGATTAAGTCGCTGAAGTTCGGCGTTTCGCTATCTCTATCCCCCCCGTCACTCGTCTCATGTTTGTTCCGTTGATACCGACAGGTGGTGTGGGCTATCACAAATTTTATAACTTTCGAGCTGATTTCACCAGCATAATATGTTATATTATATTATCAACAATCAACTGCCGTTTTTCATTCAAAACTGCCCCTAAACACACTTTCATTCTCAATTTCTATCCCAGTGTACGTATGTTCAAACGTGAAATCATTAAAGTATAATTTCCCCAGGTTTTAATGATTCGATCTTGCTAAAATTTAGATGATTGGTGGGGAAAGCCGACTTAATCATCTCATTTAAATTTCAACTCGTTCGTACCAGAACTGGCAAACCCACAATACTTGTGGACTCACCCATTTGAAGGCGTTAATGTCAGCCGAAACATGTTCCATGCCATTTTAGCCAACTGTTGCTCCGAAACTACCGGACCAAAGTTTAAGGTAATTGGATTAAAAATGCAATATTGATCTGTAATGTACCCGTAATCTCGGCATCTTGATCAATCAACCCTAAAGGATTAAACTTTAGGATTCAACTATCAAATAATCGAAATATCAAAAACTTTTTATGTAAGAGGGTAGTTATTAGTTTGATTCATATAGAAAATAGTTCCGTGAACAGAATGAGAACATTCGGTCTGCTGTAATATCATCTGTTCTGGCCCTAATTGAAAACACATCACATTCTAACACATGGTTTTATTATAATTTGAATATTAGGTCATTCCTGGTGTCATTGTGTTTTTAAGGGGGTCACTTTTAGATTCCAAAATTGTGGTTACTCGCTTTGGGTGAATTTATACAGCTTTGACAACATTCACTGTCAATTTTCGTTGAAAATTACGAAGGAGCGATACCTCACTTGCCTATGTCAGTAAAAAATCTCGAAAACCCACGTTTTTAGGAAGTTGTTGACCGGTTATTATAAAATAGATTGGTTGGTTCGGAATGGTTTCCTTTTATGAAGGGACTAAATGGATAATATAACAAGTCACTGGAGGCACTTCCTAAGCATGGTGGATACTATATTACTCTAATTATCTTTAGTCCACTTATCTCTTTAGGAGGGCTATCTGATACAGAAATAATACATTTTTGTGAAAGATTTGCAGCGTTTTTGATGTGTATTGATTTCAGGTATAACGTTATAGAATTCAGTTCTTGTTTAAAAGCCTTTTTAGCAAGATGGTCGGCTTTTTCGTTGCTAATTATGATCAAATTAATGATGGGCAGATTGAGAAAACGAATCCTATACAGAAGTGATTCCAGAAACGAGAATCCGAAAAATGAGGAATCGACGATACGGAATAAAAAAGTTCAAAAAGTATTGGATACATCCACTTTGCATAAAGAGAACTACGAACACAGTTCATCAGATAGATAGTTATAGGTATATTTGATTTCAGTAAAGTTCTATTTAGACATTTTTGGAGTCATCGCAATACGTTAATGTATTCCACAAATTTGTAGGAAGATTACAGGTTGGGATGGGACTTCTAACTCATATCCTCCTGAACCACTCCCAACTTAATTAAAATTTAGGAATAATTTTTTTTATACAAATTTAAATTTTAAGCAACATATACAAAAACTTGTTAATAGAATACGGCGATGTTAAAAAAATATTTTTAAATTACTGAGACGTTTTCTTAAGGTTAATGTTTTAAGATTGATGTATCTGGGTCTTATTTTTTCTATATTAAAATATGGCATTATTGTTTGGGATGGAACCTATGATGAATATTTGAAACCTTAGCAGACTGCACAAAATATTTTGATTAAAATAATAATGAAAAACGTCTGCCAAGTGGGTGTGGCACATAGCTTCCTCGTATCCATAACATGACTGTATAGATCATTGAAAATTATTATTGACTGAAGAACTTCGTTCAATTAGGCGAAGTAAATATTCAATTAGGGTAAATTTATTGTTATGCAGGAGCATAACTTGAGAAAATAAAGGTAGGCATGCTAAAACTTTATTTTCTCTTTATTACTCACGAGGACCATCTTTACATCAGTCCAAACAATCCCTGAAAATTTCATCGAAATCGGTCAAGAACTCCCGGGGTTATGCTTGTGGCAAGGATTTCACGTTTGCGCATGCGCAGAGGCTGCTATTGATCCGGGGGTCATGAAACTCATAGTGGACCATCTACACATCAAACCGAACAACCCCTGAGAATTTCATCAAAATTGCTCAAGAACTCCCGAAATTATGCGCGTAACAAGGATTTCACGTTTGCGCATTCGCAAAGGCTACTATTGATCCGGGGGTCATGAAACCTATAGGGGGCCATCTACACCCCAACTCGCACAATTCCTGAAAATTTCATCAAAATCGGACAATAACTTCGTGAAGTTTTGCCCGTAACAAGGATTTGCTGACAGATAGACAGACACACAGACAGACACGGAACAAAAATTGTTCAGAAAGGTCTAAAACGCAAAATGCGAGTGGAATTTTTGATTTTGGAGACAAAAAATTTTCACATTCCGAAAGTGAAAACAATGCTTCCGCTACCTTGGTAGACTCGGAAGCAAAACCTTTCAGGTATAGAACTTTTGTTGCTTCATAGCGAGTTCCTTGTTTTGAAACTCGAATATGTATTCTTGAATTTGTAGTGTATAAATGTTTTCAAGACAGAAATCGATCAACGGAATATATGATAAAAATCGATTTATAAAGGCGAACTGACTATGCTACAGCATTATGTCGTTTCAACACCAACAATATTGATATTTGTAAATTCGCTACAGTTTTTAGTCTTAGAAAGTTTATAAATTATCACATTTTCTGTTTGAATTTAAAGGAGGGATTTTTTTTTTTTTTTACTTACCAAGTATTTTCAAGTTTTATTTACAGGCACATACCTTGTAGAAATATAAACTAACCGACAGTGACTCCACGGGAAAACACAAGGCCCCTGAGGTCTTTCATTTCTGCGGGCACGTATATTTTTAGGAACAACTTTAAATGGGTGAAAATTGTTGTATTTATAATGTTTTTGTTTCATGTGCATTTATATTTTTTTTCTTAATAATCATAATTGATTTACTATTAATATTTTTGTATCAACAATGTATCTGTCAGTGCTGATAAATATAATATTCTATTCTATTCTAAGATGTAGTTGTCTGTAAACTATGCACGACGTATGTGATAGATGATGTATGATCAAAATTATGAAATAAAGAATCAATCAACGTAACTTTCGTGAATCTTTCTAAATGTGTTACTAAACTACTCCCAAGCCGATGCTTCAAGTTTCACTAATCGCGCAATTAAAAGTTAGAGCGCCCCCGTAAATGCTATCCACTAACTACCTCGTTCAACATGTGGTAGCCTCTCTTGAAAGAAACGTTAGAACTGTCAATGTTTTGTTTAGATTAGAATTTTTAGATGTTTAGGTTCGGTTTTACAAATGAAATTTTCGATTCGGCCCGTTAATTTTAGCTGTCCTGAAGGTTAGTCGAAGAGGAAACACAAAATCACTTTCAGTTCTCCAGAACTCGGTACGGATTCCGCCTTACGTTTTGTCCTCTCGAAACCCGAAGGTCGTCAAAATTGAGAGCAACGAGGACCTAGTTTTAGAGAAAATCCCGCGGAAAGAACTGATGGAGCATTTCGCGGTGAGGAAGAAAAAGTCGGAAGAGAAAAGTTTCTTCACGAAAGACCTGCGGGACGCGTTAGAGGTGGTCGAGTTCATTCCCAACAGGCTTTACTTCGCCACGTACAGAAGTAAGAGGATACTGAAAGACACGGATGACATTCACTTCTTCAATACGGACGAGTTGCTCGTCTACACGAATTTCTTCATGGATTTCGGCCCATTGAGCCTCGGGAAACTTTACAGGTTTGCTAAGGCAACGCCACTTGTTACGAATAAATTCTTAACACTTTAGAAATGATGTAAAAACTACGATTCAAGAGGTTGTAAGATGGCTGCTGGCATACAGTTTTGTGCATTGATTGACAGAACCTCACTTGCTAATTGGGTCATTTCAAAATTTCGGTCACATTAGGGTATCAACTTTCTTCTTTGATCAATTTTCTTCTTCCTAATCAATCACTGTGGTTCACTCGGTTTATTACCCAAGTGAGCACACACAATGAACCGTACTGCTGATACGCCATTTTAAAAAATAAACTTTTGTAGGGAGTGAGGTATACTACTATTTCCCCTCTTGAGCCTCCAACCTCCATAGGAATCGAGGCTCAAGTCTTTCAAATTAGGTGAGTGGAACAGCACAAATTAGCTTAATTTTAGCTACAGTAAATACTAAGGTTTCCTAGCCAAAATCTCACTTGCTCAAGCAGATCTCATTCCCTACAATTTAAGGGGCTATTTGGTGGATATTGTAGAGAGTGAGGTTATAGCCTTTCACCACCTTTACAGGCCACAAATCAATTGAAACTGGTTGAACCAATATGTTGTCAACGAACTTACAACGAGTACACTAATTGAAAACAAGTGCGATCAAGTTTCACTTGCCACAGTCAGAATGTAACTAGAGTAGGGAGTGAGAGTTAAAAAAACCTACACTGCTTCCTCTAGGGATGGTTTTCCCGGTAGAACTGACTGGGAAGGTCTAGGCAAAATCCAACCACCAGCGTTGGGACCATCTTGAATAAGGGATGTCAATAAACAGAAGCAACTTCATAAACACCCTTTCCTGCCAGTGGGGGGCTACTTTTCAAAACATTGTAGGGAGTGAGGGAAAACCGAATGACACTGAAGTAAAGGGCTGATAAGGCTACTCGATTTGATACAATTTTTTCTCCTGAGGCGGATACTCATTGTAGACGGTAGGTTCTTTCATTGTGTAAGTGGATATAACAGCCCTAATAAATATTTCGCTGAGTAGTGACGATGGAAGTTGTATATATTTGGTTAGTGACAGCTGTAGGGAGTTAGGTATTTCCTCCTAGGTCCTGTAGGCACTACTTTTACATACTTTTCCATGGAACATGTACATCCACACAGGAGAAAATTTTAAAACATTTACAAAACTTTATTTAGTCAGTTAGTTTATTTATGATCAGTGACATAAATTTGACCGAAATTTTGAAATTACCCAATCAGGCGTTTTCGATAAATACAAAGGGTAATCAAATCACCGTACAAATCTCTGATCTAGTCTCCAAATTTAAGGCAAGTCTTCGAATAACAAACTTAATTCTTAGTGTGTTCACTAATCTTGATGTGGGTTGCTGCAAAGATGTGCATACGTGCGTTTTGCGTAGATTTCATAGTTGCGTAGCACACTAAAATCCATTTTCAAGGATTAAAATCCATTGATAATCACGTGCATCGTGTATAACTGGCAGAATGATGTTCTACCCACGATGATGCTTTGACTAGTAGGTTGAGATTGTTTAAAATCGTAAACGTATTGGTTAGTAATGCTTGACATGGATGTCCGTTCTTTATATGATTAAACTGACTAACGATCAGTTATTGTTCGCTCCTTTCAAGCCTAGGGTCTGGTCCACACATACGGCATTCGGCGAGTAGCTTCTCGCCTATTTCCTAGAAGTTTGGTTGGTATTCGGACATGCTCAGTATTCGCCTAATACCTTGTGTCCACGCTCGGGGATGCTACTACCGGTGTCAGGTTTATTACATGCTTCAAAGGAGGCGAATGTTCGTCAAGCAGCGAGCATCAACCCCGCTCCACACAAGCGACTCCAAACGCAACTGCTCGTCGGGGTATTTCCCGACAATAAATTCATTACAAGACTGAAAGATACAGATCTGATGAGATATCAAGACACTAAATCTCATCAGTTGTATGCTTTCCTTCGAAAAACTTTTCTATAGCCCTGACAATGGGGAAACCTGCGGCCAAATTGTCCATGTACCCAGCGAAACCATTTCATAGAAAATGGCACCCCATATTTTTAACCTTAACCATCAGACTGGTAAATAGGTACCCAGGTAAATAATTATGTTCACAAATAAATCGTTTTTAATTTACTGCACTGTGCTAAGAAGAGCGAAACCATCCACCATATTCTTCTAATTGGTTTTCTTCTCGGTTCTCATTTAAAGTGGAGGTACCTCATCGCTTCTCTCTAAAGTCAGCATGTGCCTTCTAGCATGACTCGCGCAACACTCTTGTTCTAGGTGCCTTTCGTAACCCACAACTACCTTCTAAACCAACTGTTGTGTCGTTTGCCTTGTTAGGTCAATGCTTTCCTGGAGTTAAGTCACTGCGACATATTTAGTACCTCTTCCTACACCCTGAAGCGTCTTCTGGCTGAGGTTTTCTATTAGTGATTTGTTCCCTTATAAATTTTTGCATCCTTTCTTGTCTCACTGTTTTGTTCCTATTTTAATTCCTGGATGTAATTTATTAACTCGTTTGTTATCGATACCAACTAAACGAGTGGTTCGTGTCTGTCCTGTGGAGAGCACAGCGCGTGACGAACTCCGAATGTATGGAGCAGGGAGCTTCTCATTCGCCGTATCCCGAGCTGAGGAACTAAAGCATTACAAGCCTTCAACACCTTTTATCCTAATCCATTGATGCCCTCTAATCTAAGCACCATGCTTAAAAACCCAACTTTCAGTTTCGTTTAACCCACACTCGGTATGCCCTTGATTACAGAGTTTCAGTTTTGTACCTAATTTGCCAAAATCCACGTATATTCCAGGTTCTGTCGATTGCTGTACAGCAAACTCAAGCTGGAGCAGTACCAGAAGAAGAAAATCGTGTATTGGACAATCCTGTCGAGCGCGAAACGAGCCAACGCCGCCTTCCTCATCGGGAGTTTCGCCGTCATCCTCCTCGACATGTCCCCGAAAGAAGCGCTCAACATCCTGTTCAACACTTCTTTCAAATACCCGGAATTCAACGACGCCAATATGGGCGGCATCACCGGCATATACACCATCCGCCTCAACGACTGCCTCAGCGGAGTCAACAAAGCCTTCTACTTCAACCTCGTCAATTTCGCGGACTTCAACATCGACGAGTATGAAAAGTTCGAAGGGGCCAATCCCCGGGGGGAAGGTAATAGTAAACCGTGTGATGAATATGGATAGTTCCTCCTGTCCGATTCTTGGAACCACATCATCTCATTTTTACGTAATTAAAAATTAACAGACCAGGATTTTTCGTTTTGTCAATGAATGCTTTATTTTCTTGGAAGAAGTGGGGTGTATCAATTTTAGTGAGAGACACTCTGTTAAGCTTAGCGACCAATCTTTTATTTACTTTATTTAGTAAATTTAAAGATTTTTATTCAATTTCTAGGTGACTTGTCGTGGATCGTGCCTCAGAAACTCATAGCGTTCGCCGGACCGTGTGGAGAGCGCAACGGGAACTGGCCCGTCGAGATTTACTTGGGTTATTTCAAGGAAAGGAACGTTTATACGGTGATTCGCCTCAACAAAAGCCGCTACGACAGCAAGCGTTTCACGTCTCAGGGGATCGATCACTACGACTTGATCTTCCCTGATGGTTCGGTGCCGCCAGACGACATCCTCAACGACTTCCTGGAGATCGTCGAGAACAGCATGGGAGCGACGGCGGTGCATTGTAAGGCAGGACTGGGCAGGACTGGATGCCTTATTGGGATCTACCTCATGAAACATTACAGGTAAAGAACTTCACAAGTCATGTTCAAAGTTGCCCAATTCTAAAAAACTGCACTTCTCCCAAGATAGGACGGGGTTGTCTTACTAGGGTCTACCTCAGAACATTGCAGGTAAAGAACTTCCCAAGTCAACGTTCCCCAATTCAAATTTTAGCAACAAACCAAATTCGACCGTCACCAAGTCAAAATCAATGATTTCCAAGACAAATTAGACTTTCTCTAAGATGGGATGGGCATGACAGGCCATCTTATTGGGGTCTACCCGATGAAATATCAAAGGTAAAGAACTTCCTAAGTCTTGTTCAACGTTCTCTAAGTCCAATTTAACTTTTCCCGAAATAGGAAGGGGCAGGACAGGCTATCTTGTTAGGATCTACCTCGTGGAACATTGCAGATAAAGAACTTAAACTTCATTGATCCCAATCAACTTTTTAAAAGGAAACAACGTGGATTTTTCCCAATTTTAGTTCGATACTCGCCAAGTCCTATTTTCGCACCAAACAAAATTCAGCCGTCACCAAGACATATTAGATGTTTTCCACGGAAAAACAATCCTTACGAACCTTCTGCAAAGAACTAATTCTTTCTTCCCAGCCTCCCAGCCAACTCTACAATCAACGACGAAACCGTTCACTCTCCATGCAAATTCGGCGAAACCGAACTTTGTCGTTTAGCTAATTTTCTCCATTATCTACAGCTACCATTACACTAACATCTATGTTTCGTATTTGGACGAATTACGACCTATGACGAAATTTTCAGAATGACGTCCACTGAGGCGATAGCCTGGATGCGAATTTGCAGACCTGGCTGCGTCATCGGCCAGCAGCAGACTTGGCTCGAAGCGAAGCAGCCCTGGGCCTGGAAACAAGGGGATATGTTCCGCGAAAGGACTTACGGCTCGTCCGAAAAAGTCAGGCAGCACAAATACGGCGTCTGCTCCATAAAAGGGAGAAACGTCACCGTTAGAAACTCGACTGAAGAAGAGAGGAACAAAAAGTTCGGCAAGCTCCGCGAACGGATCAACAAACGTCAGCCGAGCATCGGCGAGATTGAAGACATCAACAGAAGGACTCAAGGTGACCTGCTGGTGGCCGCCAGAAACGCGAACGTGGGCAAACAAAAGGGCCAACGTAGGGTGTGATCGGATGTGAACGAATGATCCTCAGTGAAGACTTGAAGTTAATTATTGTAAGCTGTGACGCAAGATCCTGGCTAAGGATAATGCAAGAGACAGCAAGGGAAAGACCATTACGGTGAGGTTGTGCAAGAAGGTAGTATAATAAAGCAAAATTTTGCCTCAAGAGATCTGCTTTTGTTGACTTTAATTTCTCCCCCGTACAGAAAAGCCGTATATCATATTTGGTACAATGACAGTCAACATGTTAACGTTTCAAGTCTTGTTTCAACCATAGTTGGGTTGATTCGTTTCGGGTTGTACTTTTTGAAACTGATCACGCTTCGTGTGCTAACTGCCTAGTGGTGCCTCCATAGAAGCTCCAGGATCCATTGCTTCGAGCTTCTTAATCTTTTAACGGAAAACATTTCACTCTGTACATTCAAATTATATTAAAATTATTATAATATTTTTGAATCAAGGTCCATGTCATGGCGTCCACTCTGAAAAGTGAAGTGGGATTTTCTAACAGGCAGTTAGAGAAGCAGAAGGCGTTACAAAAAAATTGATGCTTCCCCAGCTGATGGGCGGAGGTTAAAATCCGAATGCGGCTAATTTTCCCGCCCGCGTCGGTCGATATAGTTGCGTGCATCATAGCACAACTCTCGAGACAGGCCTAATCGTGTGGCCCATTGATTCGACGACCACGGTGCCCTAGTGGCCCAATTGCCAGGTTTTATTGAAATCCATAGAAAAAGATGGGGAGAAAAACAAAATTACGATAGGGCGGTATAATGGTGGCGTGCATCACCTTTGTTTTCCCTCGACAGTAAAATCGGGCTTGTTAAGAACCTGCATGTTTTGAACCTGAAATCAGACTAAACTAGTGTTGCCCAGACAAAGCCAGATTTGACGAATGCCCTTGGAGAAGATCTAGTTTGGACTAGGCGAATCTAGTTCTCTTAAGCTTTTCGTCAAAACTAGTTTTGCCAGTAGCATTCATCCCAGTAGCTGGACCTTCATCAAAGCTTGTTTTGTTCAGTCAGAATTAGGTATGCCTAAGGTTCTTCATAAAATATAGTTTTGTCTTGTCCGGATTAGGTATATCTACTTCAAGTCCTTCATAAAACCTAGTTCTTCCTAGTCACAGTTAGATCTATCTCAGGGTCTTCGTCCAATCTCGTTTTGCCTAGTAGAACTAGATACATCAACCAAAAGTCCTTCGTCAAATGTAGTATCACCCAGTCAGAACTTAACCTCGTGGGGGTCTTCGTCAAAAATAGTTTTGTCTAGTTAGAACTAGTTATGTCAATCTAAGGTCCTTCACCAAAGCTAGTTTTACCTAGTTAGGATTAAGTATATCTACCAAAGGTCCTTCATAAACTCTAGTTTTGCCAAGTCAGGATTAGGTATGTATAGTCAAGTTCTTCGTCAAATCTACTTTTACCTAGTCAGAACTAGGTCTGAATGAGGGTCTTCGTCAAACCAGTTCTGCCTAGTCAAAACTTTGTATCTCTAAGGTCCATTATCAGATCTACTTTTGCTCTGTCAGAACTAGATAAATGTAGCTTCCTTCATCAAATCTAGTGGATCCTGTTCAGAACTAGATATGCTTAAGGTCCTTCATCAATCAGTTTTGCCTTGTCTTGGCTAGATTTATCTAGCTGAAGTCCTTCATCAAACCTTGTTTTGCCTACTCAGAACGAGTTATATCCGCCAAGTCACAACTAGATATGCCTAAGGCTGATTCCAAATTTTGACTGCAACAAACATTACGGGGACGAAGTTGGTAAAATGCCTAAAAACAGACATGAACCTCCCTCAATCAACCCGAACCATAGTTAGAGCTCTCTAAAAATATATTCCCAACGTTCATATCTATCGATCAAGACCTAAATCAATTGCTCACATTAAAATTACAGTTTTACAACAAAAAATGTCACTTTAAGGAACCTCGGAAATAGATTTGTATGTTTTTCGGGGTGATGAATCTGAATCTGGCCTCCGTTCATTCCGGTCACGTCCAAATTGTCGACATGTTGGCGATTTTACGTTTATTTTCGGAGTTTTTCAGCTTAGAAAATGACGAATTATCGTAAAGATGCCCAAAAATCCATAACAAGTGTCGTGTTACTTGAAATCTATCGGTCATCCCGACTGTAACATATCTACATATGTGCCTCGAGGCCTAGAGGCAAAAAAGTGTGATTTTTCCGGTGAAAACATCGTTTTGGTTTATTATTTAATAATAAACCATTGTAATCGCTCTGGAAAAAAAATTCTAACCCTCCCTGAAAATTGCATGGTTTACGTTTCAAAGGGTGTAGAATCCGAATCTGCAATACAAATTTTTCCGTCCGATTTCTCCCAAACGGCTGGAGCAAAAGATCTGAAAAGGCACACAAATATGATCAACTGATCAATCCAAATAGGTATTTTGGTTGAGAACAGATTTACGTGGTCCATGAATGCCTCCTGAAATTCAAGAATTGCTCCATCCTGTGAAATATGCACACTCCAAAGCTTAGTAGAAATTCAAATCATGAACGCAAGCCAATTGAATAATAAACCCCAGTGAAAGAATTTGCAGCGTTTTTTAATACCGAAGTCACGTCTTTTGGTACTTTTAGTTTGTAGGTTAACATTTAAGGCAGCTAAAAATTTGATTTCAAAAAGGTTAAGTAGATTGTTTCTGCGAAGAATGATACCAATCGCAATTCTATCCGTTCCATAACCTAGGACCTATGATTTTTTAGTGTTTGGAACTTTTGGGCATATTGTAGAACATGATCTCCTGGAGTCGGCAGTGCAAGTTGATCGCAATAAACCTCTGTTCCTAGCGACACATTGGACTTGGAATTATAAATTAATTACATTAATTAATTAAATTGAAAGATGGTTTCATTCACCTGTACGATTATCTGGGATTTTCTAAACTAACCCCCCCCCCCCCCCCCAAATACACAATATCTTGGAAAAAGAGACAAATAGAAAATTTGGCCGTGGCCAGAAAAAATGAAGGACCGATTCGGAGTCAACATCCCAAAAAACATATAGGCTGTTTTTTCCGAAGCGCCTGAAAGAGACCTTTTTTTGTAAGCCTGTCACATTGATAACAGAACTGATAACATAATGAAGATGAACAATGCTTGGGTTAGGTATAGAATCTCATGCCTGGGATTTTCCGGGATTTCAGGGGATCTCGTTTACATCTGACAGCATCTCTGTAGATTACGGGCACTCAGAAAGATACGAAATCGAAATGTGTAATGTCTGTAGAGAAGTTTAACAAGTGGAAACCTAAATGTTGAACGCAGTTTTTAATGCGGCAGAAGGTGGACTCGGAGCAAATCAAGCTTCTTACTCGAACGTCGAAAAAAAAAAACCGCCGGCCCATAAAACCAGTAAAGGTTGAGTAACTCGATTATGTTTCAAGGCAAACCCGCGGCTTGGATGGATAACAAAATGCGAAAAGAAAAACTCTAACTAAAGGAAAACACCCGGTAAACTAGTTGAGGCGCCGATGTTTTCAAGATTCGTCCTTGCTCGAATCATTTCGCCGGCCCGTAATATCAATTCAGCCGAGGTGAGATTTCCCTTTCACGAATAAACTGGAACCGATTTTTCTTCATCCTATTGTGCCCTTCATTTACGCCAAGCGAGCTGTTGGTGTGAAAGGAACCGAACTGTGTGACATTCAAAAGGCTCAAACGGTCTCCCGTTTAATCTCAAATCGATGTGACTGAACGCGTTTATTGACATATATGGGCGATTCTCAAGAAAAGCGCAACTTCCAATGCTGAAATCGTATGACAGTAAAACATCCCCGAATTTCTCCCAAAATTGCGTATGGCTTCCAGAGGTCACAAAGAGCAAAACAAAGAATATGTTGCCCAAATCACAATTTCAAATCCAAAATTCCAAATTTAATCAATTCAATGATTTGATGGTGTTACACACCGAGAATATGAAGATGTGATCCTGCCTTTTCTTATGACATCACAGGTTTCTCAAACACCAGGTTTATTTTCAAAAGTCATTTTAAGATTAACTAAACACATAAATTTAAAAAAATGCATACATTTCAATATTGATAATTGAGAGTTGTGGTAAGGAGATCTACAAATGTACGCAACTGAATGATAGAATCCCTTCAAGCTTGCTGGTAACTAACTGGGAAGAGGTTAGTTGGGAAGCCTTTCCCACTCTTTGGGAGTGTTGCCACCCTCTTCCAAAACCGTCAGTCTTGCTGTGGAATTCCTTACAAATTGGACTAAGGCATGATTCGTCACAAACAGGGTCCACCGATTCACAACAGCTCTATTTGATGTGATGAGTTCCAAAGGTCGCGTTCTCACCCACCGATCTCCACACAGGTACATCTAGCAACAGAATCTAGCAACGGATTCGTTGACTGTAATCGATCCCATGCCTGTATAGATCACTTGGCTGTGTTGTGATTCGTCACAAACAGACATCAGGCAGACAGCTTTGGAGCCAAGTTGATCTGCAAGCTGTGGAATGCAAAAACCTTTCTTTTCAACTTAGGAATCCACATAGGATTGCTTAGAAGGAAATCCTCACGATCGAAACTTCATCAAAATTAGAATAGGCGTAAGTGGGACAGATAGACAGACATCAGACCGATAACCACGAAACCAGAATCAGCACGCTGTGAAACGCCAAAACCTTAGAGGGCAAAACGCTTTATGTCTTCTGCTCATTCAGCAGTAATGGAATTTATACAGCGTGTCTCAGGAGTTATGCACAATCCGACTCCTACGTGTTCCACAACTCATTTCCTAACCAAAAATGCCTCATAGCAACTTTTTGCCGGAGGCATCGTTTCCGAGTTATTCGCGATTCAAGATTTTTTTTCGTTTTTTCGATCTTATGTCATTAAACGGTCATAACTCCCACAATTTTCAAGGTAGCTCAAATTTGATGACACCGTTGGAAAGAACGTTAAATTTTCTATCTACTTGATGTCAGAAAACATTTTTTTGATTGCATTGAAGATGTGAAATTGCTGCGCGCAATGTCAGTTTTGTCAAAATCTTGAAATCGCCTGTTTTTCGTTTCGCCTAGAAACTCCATTAACGCTAGACGCAGAACAGTGCAGGCCTGGTAAAACGTGTGCCAAAATGTCAGCTTTCCAACGCTGAAGTCGTTTTTGTTTTCAAAAATATTTTTAGTTAAGGAAGTGGTGTTTAACTGCAGAAAAACGTGAGTTTTCTGCTAAAATTGAGGTGTTTCCAAAAGTCTCGACGAAAAAAGGTTGGAGACGGGATATACGTAACGTTCGTTTGTGAACAGCGTCTACGGCATTTCTAAGCTGTCGGGCCAAAGTCAAGATAATCGAAGAGCCGAGAGACGGCTACTGTTTGTATTCATTTACGATTGATTGCGATGAGTTGCATTCATCTTTTTGCTGACACTATGGACCCTTGTCAAACCAGGCTTGCTGTATTTCCTTCAGCGTGGTTTCTCTATTGCATATTCATGTTTATTATGATGCGCTATTACTATTGAACATTGGTGGGAGTAATAATCAAAACCTTAGTGACAAAAAAGGATTAGTAGATTAAAAAATATATAGTTTACTAGATAAAAAAAGGATCAGTGACAATATTTTTTACACATGCTATCCGATGTGTTTACAAGGGTTTGAGTACGCAGGAGGAGTGTGACTTCCTCGCTGCTTCAAAAGCATGACCATTGGAAAAACCGTACACAAAAATCATGTCAACATACTCACGTGTGGTATAGCTACTGTCACGATGGGGACAATTGAGAGGGATCGTTATGCAGACGTCGGCACATCGGTCCTTTCCCGGGAGCCCAACGCGCCTTCCCCTCGACCTCAGTCGTTTTTTGGTCGTTTAAAGTGTCGAACATGTCCTACGTTGAATTTAATTATTTTGTATTGGGTTAGTCCTAATTGGACGCTGTGTGAATAATAAATTGTGTTAATTGCGAACGTGGTTAGTTCTTTCAAACGTAACACTACTCACCTGAAAGCAACTCATCGCAATCAATCGTAAATGAACACAAACAATAGCCGTCTCTCGGCTTTTCGATTATCCTGACTTTGCTGCACGGCTTAGGAATGCCGTAGACGCTGTTCACAAACGAACATTTTCATTCATTAAATTCATTTCCATTTTTCATTTTTAAATATTTATTTTTTGGTTAATATCTTAACCATCTTGTATAAACTCTAACTCTTTATATGAATTCGATTTAAACCCAAATTTCTTACCATTGTCGTACAATTGGATAACATATTTGAGTCAACAAACATTTTACTAAAACTGAATTTGGTCAGAAACAACAAATTATCAACATAGCAACACCCAATGCTACGGCCAAATTGGATTGGGGTTGATAATACACGGCGCACAAAGCAACCCCTCCTTCAAGACCGGGGAGTCGTGCGGGTCATTGCATATCCTCGCCCCTGACCAAGACAATGCCACCTCTGTAGCTTTCTCAATTTTTTAGTTATACCGGGTGTCCTTGTAACTTGAAATTGAGTTCTGCCAAAAATCATTGGTCATCTTTACACTATGTGGATTGTATTTCAAAGGTAGGCCGCGCTATAAGGCACCTAATTAATTATTTAAATATTAATAATGAGTGTACCTGCCATCATGGAGGGCAGGCAAAAGACACATGACAGTGCTTGGAAACTTTTTTTTTTTTTCACCTTTTCTCGGGTTCTAGAGATGTTTTTAAGCAAAACCTCTATACCCACCGAACAAGCTCCGAAAACTCCACATTTTGAGACTAGAAATTTCTTACCGTTTCTCAGCTGACAGACTAGAGAACGATGCAGCTTTGAGAACCACGTTTCTAAAGGCTGTCCAGGAGTTACGCACAATCCGACTCCTACGTGTTCTACAAATATGCCTCATAGTGATTTTTTGCCAGAAACCCCGTTTCCGAGTTATTCGCGATTTAAGATTTTTTTCGTCTTTTCGATTTTATGTCATTAAAACTGTCATAACTCCCTCAATTTTGGAGATAGCTCAAATTTGATGACACGGTTGGAAAGAGCGTTAAATTTTCTATCTATTTGATGTCAGGAAACATTTTTTAGCTACTCAACTGAAAGCAACTCATCGCAATCAATCGTAAATGAACACAAACAATGTCTCTCGGCTCTTCGATTATCCTGACTTTGGCTGGACAGATTAGGAATGCCGTACACGCTGTTCACAAACGAACGGGTTCATGCATCCGACGAAACTAACTTAAATCGTCGCTTGAGAGGTCTGGCGTTGTCACCATTCGATTCAGCGAGAAAAGTTACGTATATCCCGCCTCCAACCTTTTTGCCTAGCCTGCACAGTTCTGCGTCAAGCGTTAATGGGGTTCCTAGGCGAAATAAAAAACAGGCGATTTCAAGATTTTGACAAAATTGCCATTGCTCGCAGCAATGTCACATCTTCAATGCAATCAAAAAAATGTTTCCTGACATCAAATAGATAGAAAATTTAACGCTCTTTCCAACGGTGTCACCAAATTTGAGCTATCTCCAAAATTGTGGGAGTTATGACAGTTTAATTACATACAATTCGAAAACACGAAAAATATCTTAAATCGCGAATAACTCGGAAACGAGGCCTCCGGCAAAAAGTTGCTAAGAGGTATTTTTGTTCGGAAATAAGTCGTGGAACACGTAGGAGTCGGATTGTGCATAACTCTTGGGATACCCTTTATCTCTGATGGAGTTGATACCGGAAATTTTAGGAGGTAGCCCACACAATCCCTGGAGAGTTCATAAAAACCTCACCAGTAGCGCGAAACCACCAGAAAACCAAAATTGATGAAATGCGGAACGCCAAAACTTTGGAAAGCAAAATTTATTTCAACTTCTACTCATCCAGTTGTGATGGAATTGATACAGGATTGTCTAGCACGTAACCCTCACAATCCCTGGAAACTTCATAAAAATCTGACCCATAGACTGCCGTACATGAGTTTGACAACCACAAACCATCAAGAAACCAAAATTGATGAGCATGCTGTGAAACGCCTAAAACTTTTGATCCTGGAGAGAAAATCATTTTTCAACTTCTTGCATGAATCTTGAGCATTCCAACCTCCCGTAGTGAGGAGACAAACTGCATCTGCACTTTGAAACAACTAATCACCTAGAGACGCATTCGTGACGAACTCTGGCGTCGCGGTCGGGAAATGTGGGACGGAAAATGTAAAACAGGCGCGAGAAAGGGGAATTAGCATATTATCAAGGCGCTATTACTCAGGAGGAGCGAAAAGGGGGCGTTAATGAATGGACCAGCACCCCAAGTTCTTCTGGCCTCCCGCTACACGAAACTGGCTCGGCTTTAACGAATGCGTGCCGGTATAAGATAAACGCGTGATCCGGGTGTCCACGGAAACCAGGTGCGTATCTTGCACAAACATCCACAGAACGGTTATCTAGAGATTTCTGATCTATATGCGAAACAAACGTTCCCTTTCCTGGTACGCAAATCCATCCAATCTACATCTATCTCGATACTCAATACTACCTACTACCAGCAAATTGCTGAAAATGATTTATTTTTGCCTTGTCCATTCACATTTTAGATATTGGTATTGTTGTTTGGGGTGGATCCAATCAAACAAATTTGAAGAAATTACAAACTACGGAAAAAACTATAATTAATATTTTACTCCATAAACCATTCCGGTTCAGTACCAAGGAATTGTATAGGCAGTTTTAAGTTCTTAATATAAAAGCTATATTCATTGAGGAAGCATGTTTAATTTTGTTTATTACGGGAATAGATGGGTGTCATATTAGTGATAGCGATGTTTCTAAACAAGGTTCCTCACCTTAAAACCTTTCGTAATTAAAAAAAAAAAAAAAAAAACAAAAGACAGTTTAGTTTCTACCAGTAGAATTCTACCACTTTCAACATTGTTTTGTATTAAAACAACATCAGTAATCAACTAGATACTAGGTAAGTGACATGAATCTACTCCATTAAGTCGACATCTAAAAATTCCACTAGTAAACTTACACTGCCAAAAAAGAAAAGTTTGCTGAATAGCATGTATCTTCCACGTAAAGATTAATAAGCCATTTCAGAAATATTTAATTTTTTAATGCCCTCACTTGGAAAGATTTTAATACTGATTGTGTATTCCACGTGAGGGACTAAACTAAAAAAATATAAGTTATCCGAAATTTGACCATTTTTGAGTATAGAATTTTTTAGAATCCGGGTGAGAGAAATGTCTGCATAATTTTTCAAACCGTTTCGTGGCATTACGTAATCTCAAAATAAAACAGCCACTGTTTCGGAAAGATAAAAATTCCTCTATTTTGTGGTGTAACCCTTTTTTCTCAATACAAAATATGCTTAACCACAAAAGTCGATTTTGAAAACATATAAATGAGTTCTGACCACCAAGTACAAGATGAGAAGTGAAATGCTGCTCATTTCGCAAACTTTGGCTGTTTGTGGCAAGACGAGAATGCGCCAAATCGATCAGATAATTGGCGGAAAGAATTTTCTCGTCTCGGAGCACGACATACTCAAAAATGATCGATTTTGGAGAACTTTTCTAGCGTTCAAATTTTTTCGTGGGATGCATCGATAGTTAATTTTGACCCGTCTATCGTTGCATCTTTGGTTTGGTTTGAAAATAAAATTAAGGTTTAACTGACACAATCCAGCGACGTCATTTTTGAGGCCGATTCCCTTAATATCGGACCAATAGAGTAAACGGATATTTTTGGCAGTGCACACTAATCAATAGTTTAACATATACATTCCTATTGATATACAGAAATTGATATCACAGGCCGGATGCTCAAAATATACAAACCCAGTCATGTACGTTTTCAACTTTCAGCCATTACTAAATGAAGACTAAAAATCGCTAAGTAAATATTCAAAACTCAAATTAATTCAAATTAACAAATTTGAAGAACCTACTCGTGCGGCCTCCATGTTTCCAATTCATATTCACACAAGGAGTACAGATTCCTGTTTTTCATAATGCCACAAATACATTAATAATGTCGAACTTTAAATATACTATCTAAATTCTACTACTAATTGTAAATGTTCAACTACTGATAATGGGTACGTTATTTGGTACAGTGGGAATACCTTTTTAGGATTTTGCCAATGGAACTTCTGGAGGAACCTGTAACGTTTAAAAAGTTAGTGTTCGCCGTTGGTGAAAGTGAGTTTGGTTGGTAGTTAGCCATTTCATACATAACTAAAATGTGTGATTTAATTATTGCAATTACCAAATTACAATTTGGTAGACATTGTAGAACTCGTTAGGTGCATCGCATGGACAATATGTGGAGGTCATTTAGACAATGCTTGTCAATGGCAAATGGAATAGATTTCCAACATTTTTCAAAAATCAAACATGTTTCCACAGCTGGGTGTGGTATAGGTGACATTGATGTATACATTAAAATGTTTTTAAAATACAAAAGATGTAGAATATACAGTGTTGATTGATACAGTGTTCCATAAGACAGAAATGACGCGAGAGTTATCCCTACAGATATCAACACCAAATCCTGGTGATCTGTGTTGCGGGATAGACGTTCTAATTTTATGGCGGATATAATAATTATACGATTGAGATGAAATTGATATGGTATATTGAATAAAACCCTCCGAATTTGGACAAGATCAGAAGATTAGAAAGTGATGAAAATATTGTTGACGGAATTCAATTTGCACGTACTCAAAGCGATGTGATTTGTGAAACAATGCAACGGCTGTGGATAGGAGCTTGTGCATGACCAAACTAATGAACATAAAAGATGGAAAAAGCCGTCCGTTGAAGCTAATGAAACAAGACTGCCCTAAAGTTATTTGAACCAAGGCGCAAAATATACATTCATGACTATGGAATACGGTTCGGACGAATCAGATAGACGTGAGCACATACTCCAAGATCACCCAATACAGTACGATACAAGGGGGAATTTCAGGGCATTTTAAGTTCGCGAGGAGACAGGCATAATTGGTT
Organism: Creontiades dilutus; assembly: GCA_031894815.1. Classification (NCBI taxonomy): domain Eukaryota; kingdom Metazoa; phylum Arthropoda; class Insecta; order Hemiptera; family Miridae; genus Creontiades; species Creontiades dilutus. The sequence continues at coordinate 1,380,897 of JAVIWC010005620.1, forward strand.
GACCAGTCAGAGAGCTTGAGAAAACCAAAACCGGAGCAAAATCAGTTCTTTGCTCACATTTCAGTTCATTGATTTCAGTGTATCAGTTTCAAAGTTATTTGGGTCATTTCAAAATGTCGCCACCGCCTTTACAGGCCACGAATCTATTGACTGGTTGAACCAAAATGTTGCCAACGAACTCCCAACAACTACGCTAATTGTCAACAAGTGCGATCAAGTTTCACTTGCCACAGACAGAATTTTACTGGAGTAGGGAGTGAGAGATAAAAAACCTACACTGCTACCTCCAGGAGTGGTTTTCCTGGTGGAACTGAAACAGAAGCAACTTCATAAACACCCTTTCCTGCCTGTTGGAGGCTACTTTTCAAAAGATTGTAGGGAGTGAGGAAAAACCGTGTGACGCTGAAATAATGGGGTGATAAGGCTACTTGATTTGATCCAATTTTTTTTTCCTGAGGCGGATATCCATTGTAGACGGTATGTTCTTTCCTAGTGTAAGTGGATATAACAGCCTCAATAAATATTTCGCTGAGTAGTGACGATGGAAGTTGTATTCCTCTGGTTAGTGACAGCTGTAAGGAATGAGAAATACGGACTTTGGTATTTTCTCCCGGATCCTGTAGGCACAACATTTACATACTTTTCCATGGAACATGTCCATCCACATAGGAGAAAATTTTAAAACATTTACAAAACTGTATTTAGTTGAGATTTGACGGCAATACTGCTCAGTGACTTAAATGTGACCGAAATTTTGAAATGACCCATTTAGGAATGGCCTGTTTACACCAAACGAGCATTTTTCGCGAACAGTGTCTTCAAACAATCGTCAAGATACTTTGAACAAGGTCAAGAGGTGCAGGTTGAACTGTCCAGGCGCGTTTCCAGTCGCTGGATGAGCCTAGTGGATCTTTTACTATATGCGGTTAATTGGGTCAAAGAGACTCGTGTTCATCAAGCACCGAGTGTAAATGACATGTCGGCAAGAGAACGAATGGCTACCGGTGCCTTCTGCATTGTTGAGGATTTTTTTAGATAAATAATAGTGTTCAATGCGTTTATGTTTGCATACAGCTTTAAATACAGTGGGACAATGAGAAATAGATAAGTTGAAATTCATATTTGGCTAATGAATCTCTTTCTTCATCCTTGCGATAGCCACTGGTGATCTCTATGCGCCCCCCGAAGTGTCAAGGGAGGAGACGCTACTAATACCATCTATATTCTGTGATGGATATGGTTAGTTTGCCCTTCCCGATTATTGAATCCGGAATGATGTTCCAACATTTGGGACATAGTCGGAGTGTTGCGGGCACTATCCGCATTCAACTCACGGAAGGAGCAACTATACCATCCCATCACCTCCCCATATTACAATTCTAACTAGCACAGTCCCTGATAATGTCATCCATCGGGTGAAAACTGAAAGACTAGACTTGTTAGCAGCACTTCATGTTCGCGCCAGCGCAATTGCTACTAATGATACTATCATGTTGAAGCTGATACGATATTATCAAACCGGTCTTCTCTGACAACCCTCAAAATTTGAGCGAGATCAAACCATTACAACCTGATTGATTTGTGAACAAGATACTCATAGTAGGAACTGTTGTTAACGGAAATTAACAATTGAGGTCATTGAGGGACAATTGAGGATCTGGTTACCAAATATGAAATTTAAATCGCCTATTTTGTTCAGAAAAGTGGAGGCAGACATCCTGGCAACAGGTTTACTGGGATCTAAACATCAAAAACGTCTAAAAAAACGGGTCTACAGGAACTGTCTGGCTGTTCATGATACAGTAATGATCATAAGCCCTGATTTCCTAGATCCTGCTTCCTGGCTTTGGTATGGGAATTCCGCTAAGAGTTCTTCCCTTGGAGTTGGCTGTTATATCCAGATTTACAGGGATCAACTGGAGTGGTAGCGCTTTTTCAGTTTCCTTTTTTGAGTTTGAATATCAAGTCTTGAATATTTTCAGCTGATTCTGGAAAGACCAGTTCAGATGGTTTATATTAACTAAGAAACATGTACCTGCATTGGACAGTTTGTACCAAACTCATTTTGTTTGTAGTTTCCACTTATTTGTTCCAAGTAGTAGTAATCAGTATAGATAAGTGCCTATTCGAATCCTACACAAGTATGGTGATCAGTAGATAGATGCAGATCTGTAAGCTGCATCTGGGAATCTTTACAGCCCAACGTTTACTAGCTTTTCACCTATTTTCTGTGCTCAAGGTGGAACGGCAATCTAAGAATTGTTTTCAAAGCTCAGTACTCACTGGGGTTCTTTGAAATGTTCGGATTCAGAGGCAGAGCTGCGTCTACGCTGCACTGACCCATTGTTCGGACTGCGTTCGGACACAGGTCCACGACAAAACATCGTGCCATCACTGCCAGTATTGCTTCGATTCACTTACCAGAAGTGTATCGGAGGAACCCACACTCTCTGGCATTTCAATCGACTGGTACTAGATTTGTGTAAATGATAGTCGAAATGAAACTATGGTGGATCCGGAAGATAGTGAGGATTTGTGAGGAGGGGAACCAACCATGGACATATATTTTGGACACATTGAGCTGGAAGATGGAGTAGGCTTCCGAAATTGTATGAGGATCTCAGTTTGTAATTTTGAGGAACTGCTGGCATAAGTTGGAAACTAGATCAGCATTCAACATCAGCATCCAGTTTGATGGGATCTATCTCCTCAGAAATCAAGCTGTCTCTCTGCTCCTCGCTTTGAAGATTCACTAGCTCCGTTTCGTTTTTAAGATTTCGAAGCAGGCTATATATAAGGTCCTTTCCAAGGATCATCAGCAGCATCAAACACCTCGTCAACTGTGTGATTTCGACAAAGAGTCATTGAATACTTCTGTACTTGAGGGTAGTACGATCTGTATTGGTTTAGGCAGGTATTGAGACATTTAAATATGCAGGGCCACGAACAGGAAAGACTATCAACTCATCTAAAACTCAACTCGGTACCCATTCTCATAAATACACCGAAGTTGTTATCCTCTTCAAAATTTACATAGAGTTGTAATCTAAGCGGAGTAGTCCATAGAGTTGTCTCTTTAGAGAGCATCTGTTCTTCGACCTATCAGCAGATGGTGCTTCTGGACCGCCCGGGGGCACTGACACCCCCGCACCCCTCGTCACGGGTCAATATTGCCGTTTAAACGGAAAAGGGAGGACCGGCAATAGCATTAGCGACTCCGAAACCTCCCCAATCCGCGGGACCCGGGGAGGGGGTTGCCATGACGACGCGATGCTTCTTCGGGGGCGGTTTACCCACCAATTCATTCCCTGCGAACGAGAGAAGGGGCGTTCTGCGGTACAAATACGCGGGAAACTTAATATTTTATTGAAATCGAAAAGCAATGAAAATCCCATTTGCACCAGCAATTAAATACACACATACCTAACGCATATGGACCTTTCACATACAATGTTAAATGCTGGAAATAATATTACAATGTTTTCATGCAGCTGTGAAGGATAATTATTGCTTTTGAATCCAACTCTGGATAGCGGATGATTTGATTTCACTTTCGAGAGATGACAAACTGCATTTTCGATAATGAATCTTTGTCGTCAAACAAGAACCCCACCTCCCCCAAAGCAATCAAATGTTATATTTCGCTTTAAATCTTTGTCAAAATTAGAAGAGAGATGGTTTTTCTGAATTGGGAGAAGAGAGAACCATGGATGCTGGTCACTATGTAAACATAATATGGCTTTTAATCATATCTTCCTCAATCATTGCAGTTCGCTTCGATCCCAGTACTCACAGATGAGCCCGTTCCGACTGTTGAATCAACCTCACATTGTTTGATTGCGGCATCTTCTTTAAAAGCTTCACCCCAAAGCATTCATTGAATGAGATGGTGGAGTTATGAGTCCTCGCATGCAGCTTTGTTTGGTTGCGAGATCCTAGTTCAGAGAAGCTCAATGGTTGTTAAAGCTAGTTTAGTTGGCAAGATTTACCTACATGGAAGCTTCTGCTTTGATCTTCTTCACACTGCTTAAAAATCAGTTGGTAAATACACATCCTTGACTGGGACTTCACACGTAATACGTCCATCCGCCTTTCGGTGTTCGAGGCTTTCCTCCGAAACTATTGCAGCAAAATTCACGAAATTGGTTCCAAAATCTTACTTTGATCCGGGATATGCCAGTAATCTCAGCGGCTTGATCAATCAAACAATCAATTAAGAGTTAATATTTAGCGGCGAAATATTAAAAAATAAGTATCTCAAAAACTTCTAGGTACGAGGCTACTTTTTCGTTTGATTCAGAAAGAAGTTAGTTACCTGAATCTAATATAGAAACAATAAACATTACTGGTAACCTTTGTGTAATAATTTGCAGCGTGTTTTCACCAAAATCAAAAATTATACTCGCATTTTGTATTTTATACCATTATGAACTACTTCGTCCATTAGCGAAGGTAACCAGTTTTATTAACATTCATCATTAAATTTTGATGAAATTTCAAGTTTATAGATGGTTTGGTCATGCGCAAAAGTAAATCCCACTCAGAATTATATTCTCAAGTTTTAGAGGTCTGATTTCAATAAAATTCTTGAGGTAGTGCGGGAATGATCCCTCATCAATTTTAACACGGTACCTCAGTAGCAGCTACTACGAATGTGTGATCGTGAAATTCTTGTAACCCTCCTGATTTGTAATTTCCTTCAGATTTTGATATTATCAGGGCTTGTGCGGGTTAGAATGATCATGGTTCACCGAGGGTTTCATTGCTAAGGAACCAATATTTCAATCAGCGCATGCGCAAACATAAAATCCGTCAACCATAATTTCATCCGATCTTGCTCAAAGTAGGAGGATGGTTGGGAAAAGTCGGTGTAATCACTCAGATCTCTCATAATTGTCCAAAAATTTTTAAGAAAAACGATTTTAAAGAAGTGTAAACGTTTTCCTTCTAATACGTTTTTATATTGTTTCAAGTCCCGGCTTTCGCTACTACCGTTAATTCTGTCACATTTATTCAGACGAATAAATGCATCCAAGCAGGATCATGTTATCACATTAATACGTCAAACACTCGGGGATGGAAATACTAAGATCCCCTGTCGCCTAACTACGGCGGGGTAGCGATCCTGTCTATACCATGGTGCAAAACTTTATAATGCTTTACCAATGAACATAAGGAATTCTCCGTCTTTAGACTCCTTTAAAAGTTCAGTAAAAAAATTATTAAGAATAATCAATACTCTCTGAAGAGAAAAATTATAATTATAGACGTAATTATATAATAGTGTAATTATGTATTATATACCCTTACTGTGGATGTGTGACTCCTTCCCCAAGCACGAGGTTTTCCTCATATAGATGAGTAACATTCTAAGTTGCATTGTTGGAAGCTTTCAAGAGTGGAAAAAATGTATTTTTTGCACTTTCATGTATTTATTTGCAAATGTTTCTTGTCTACCTTTATTGGCTTGTGCCGCAATGCTCTTTATTTTGTTCATATCAACAACAAAATGGTACACAAAAAAAACTCTCATATCATTAATCTGACCGTATCATCATTTTATCCGCTATAGATTTATACAGGGTGTCCCAGGAGTTATGTACAACTCATTTCCGACCAAAAATGCCTCATAGAAATTTTTTGCCAAAGGCCTCATTTCCGAGTTATTCGCGATTTAAGATTTTTTTCGTGTTTTCGATCTTATGTCATTAAAACTGTCATAACTCCCTCAATTTTGGAGATAGCTCAAATTTTATGGAAAGAGCGTTAAACTTCGTATCTATTTGATGTCAGAAAACATTTTTTTTATTGCATTGAAGATGTGCGATTGCTGCCGAAGTGGAAGTTTTGTCAAAATCTTGAAATCGCCTGTTTTTCATCTCGCCTAGAAACCGCGTTGATGCTTGACGCAGAACTGTGCAGACCTGACAAAACGTGTGCCAAAATGTCAGCTTTCCAACGGTGTAGTTTTTTTGGTTTTTAAAAAATATTTTCAGTTTGAAAATGGTGTTTTCAGAAAACGCAGAAAAACGTGTGTTTTCTGTCAAAATTGAGGTTTTTCAATAGTCTCGACGAAAAAAGGTTGGAGGCGGGATATACGTAACTAAATCGAATGGTGACAACGCCAGACCTCTCAAGTGACGATTTAAGTTAGTTTTGTCGGGAAAAAGTGAATCGTTGAGAAGTGAATCTTATTTTTGACATCTTTCAAGATTATTGAAAACCTTTCGATGTTTTTTGAATTCATGTCACCGATACGAGGAACGTGCCTCACCCATCAGGACAGAAGTTTTTTGGCCTAGTAAGAACAACCTCTCTTCGATAGTAAATGAACTTGTTCGAAATCGGTTGTCACGATGTGGATCTCGGCCACGACCCCTTCATATTCTTTTCCGTTCTTAGTTAGATATCTATAACTAACCAATAATAACTTCCTCGATGATAGGAAATTTCCTTAAAAAGGCCCGTTCACGATTTTCGCCGACAACACAACCTTGGGTCAGAGACTAGCGAAGGAATACGGATCATTTTCAATGCTAAGGAGTCGGTGAAGGGGAACGTTAAAGCCCGTCGTGCCCGCGGATTTTAGTTGTTTTGTTTATTACACTTGATCAGCACGATCTTCCGTCTATGTTTTATACATTTGAATACTGCACAGCAATAACTTATAGGAAAACGTCGGTTGAGTGGGCAGTAGGCAAGGTAACTTTACTTACATGGAAGAACCTAGGGCGTTCTCCCATAGAACGTGTACAAACGATTCTGATTCTAGTATGTCAATAATTGGATCATGAAATTTCGAATGCCACTTTTGACGAGTACCAAATGTAGGTGCAAAGCCTTTATCACCAAATTTAACATCAATAATGGTAATCGAATATGACTGCAATGTTTTTCCTTGCTGATGCATTGCATTGAACTAACAGAACTTTCCTTAGACGGTATACCCAACTGCTGTTCCGACTTTAATTTCAAGCCATGTGATTTGTGGGGTACGCATATGAAGAAATGGTGGTACAATCAATGGTTGATTGAATAGTCCGATTATTCTATGCCAAGGCGTTCTCAGTTGGCCTTGGGCTGTGGAAGGCTCTTGAACCAGAAGTTGGCGACCAAGTTCTTGTACAACAACAGAAGTACCTACTAGTATTATAGAATATATGAATATTCTACTCTTTTCTGTCCAATTCCTATGGACATTGTTGATGTACGAGGAGATGCTGTAAAATCAGATGGCAGACAAGCCACAAAATACTCTACCTAATTCGAGAAAATTCCCGGGGAAGAAGACAATGCGGAGGACTCATGTGCTTGAGATAGATTGCCCTCAATTTCCTGATGAACCATATGTCGCTCTAGAACATAGAGGGATAAAAACTCCATATAAATTCAATGACTTTGGGTGGTGTTCAAACTATTCTTAGCTTGAGGAGGGATGTAGTGAGCTAAGTACACAGAGTGACACAACTTGCTAGAGCAAGATAACAACTCCAGGTGGTCAGTAGACAAAAGAAGAAAAAGACTTTGCCTTCTTTCAGACACTGCCTGAATTGTGGGATGTTTCTTGTGTTGTCAGTTTTAGCTAGTTTTTGTTTGGTTTATCTGTTCCTCGCCTAATTACCTGTAAAAAAAAATTCACTGCCTTACTGTGAAGGTTTCAAATGAACCGAAAGCCCATCCGGAAGATCAGGATTTTCAATCAGTTCTAACCCCTGTCCTGCTACCTTGACGTCAAATAGATTTACCGGGTCGATCACCAAGTCACTCCTGGTAAACGAAATCGGCCAGAAACTCCATAATTTGAGAAGGCCGAACTGAGGAAGAGGAACAATGGCAGTCGGTGGCCTGAAATTCATGGGCCAGACCAGCAGAATCGAAGAGCCAACAACAAATAACTTGGTAAGTAGAACATACTGTCTACCATTGGCAAAGTCATTGGATTAGTGGAAATTTGAGTAGAATGATGATTTTGGTGTCGAATAACTTGATGAATTTGACAACGAGCGCAAAACGAAATGGTCGGGATAAGACAACGAGGAGCGAGACCGTATGTACAAACTCGACAGTTCAGCAAGAGAGGGATCGGAAACTTACTCTAGGTCTCATAGCATCAGCTGACCCTGCTGTAGGCAATCTCCGTCGCTCTGGCTTGGGCTACCGGCACACAAGGATAACTAGTGCCACTCTGCCTGCGACCTGCTTCCCTGTGAGATAGGATTCGTGGTGGCAGAGGTCTAGCTTACTGCAGTCCAAGGGTACTCAGGGTAGTGACTCCCTCAACAGAGTTTTGTAAACTGGTTATCTATTTCGGCTTGAGCGTCTTGTTCCGAATTTGCTTGCTGACGGGGAGGAGGGGGGGGGGGGAGAAGCACAATCCATGAAGGATAGATTCTACTGGACAAATTCTAGATTCCTAGATCAGAATTCTCTCCGAGTAGACTAATCTTTATAGTGAAAATAGAGAGAATTCACGCTTCGTTCTAATATACCTCCATCTAGTTATTTCCGACTTTACTGCAGATCCCGCTTTTTGGTTTTTATCATTGAAATGTTGAACAAGAAATTCAAACAACAATCCCGAATCCCCTAATAGCCTGTACCAACCGTTCCGATCTGTCTGCCTTCCTACACGTAGAAGCAAATCTGTGTCTCCGCAAAAGAAAGAATCCTTCCGAGATCGAACTGCGGAGACGGCAGAATGAAAAACCTTCGACTATACCAGCCATCGTTCAGCTTTTTTTTTTCTTCCTTACCTTACTTCTCTCAGCTTGACGCCCACTAACCCGCTCTTCTCCTAACCATCTCTTTTCCCCTGTGTCAATGTTTCACGAGCCACGGAAAAGCAATCAAACACTCAGGGAATTTCCTTTCGAAGCTCGGGGAAGTTTCATTTGCGACAGGTGAGTGCAATTTCTGCTTCGAGCGAGTTTATTTACTTGAGTGAATTCGAAGATCAACACGGGTACGCAGCCTAAAGCAACAATGTTGCCAAACCAGCCAATTCTGTTATGGTTTTAGTTAAACTAATTGTCTTTGTGTCCGAGGAAGAACAAATTTTCTTTACCACTTCGAAATTTGTTAGTTTACGTTTTATGATGGGTAAGAAAGATTTCAAGAATCGAATAATAATAAACCCACCATACTTCGCCCGCTTTTCATAGAAACTGGAGGATCATAGCTCATGAAATAAGACCCAAATATTAGCCATCGACCGCTAATGTGTAATCATGGCATCATTCAATCCCAAGGGGTACTTACGTATATGGAGAAAAAATATACGAAAAATCAATATTTCAAAACATTTCCCAATAAATTGCCAATAAAAAGAGAAGGAAGGAGCATACACTAGTTACTGAAAGCTTTTGCATTCCATGAGCGTATCTTAATTGAAGAACGTCAAGAAAAGAGTTTTTAACTCAGCTCCAAAGGTTTTTACAAATAATTTATTTAGTTTTGGTTTATTAAATCGGTTGTCGTCATTCCATCCATTTTCTTTCGGTAGGTGACTATAACTATGTGTCATAAACTCTATTTAATAATTACCCATAGACCATTGATCAACTGTAGATGCAATACAGAAATGATAAACTGTTGTTATATTCTGCAGAGGTGAAAGAAAGAAGTTTATTGCAGTTCCTAGTGCAATAATAAAGCGTGGAAAAGGGGGGAAGAAGCAACCATAACAGCTTTCAGTGTCTGACAGAACTATCCATTTCGGACAAGCAGGACCATTGCAATTCAGGGATGCACTGTTGAGATATGTTCACGAGCCAGAAAACTTCCTGTGTTCTTGTGATAGGTGTGGAGCATATGCTGCGGCTGATACCCCTACAGTTGCAAGAAAGGGGATTTATCGAAGATGAACATGGGCATCCCAAGCAGAATGGCGCTAACATGGTGGGCTTGGCAGGATCTGACATGGCAATTGAACCAGCTCTTTAAGAAATGCAAAATGGCACACTGCAACATGTTAACGCCATACGGATACCCTGGATCTGGGATCGCGAAAGGCAGGCTTTTCTCGATGGCATATTTTCACCCTTAGTCATCTCTTGCTATGGTGGTATCCACGGAGAGTACTCTGTTTTCTTCAAGAGAATGGCAGAAATATTATGAGACAGGTAGAAGACAAAGCCTTTCCTTCAAATTTTCAAATGGATGCCAAATGAAATACAATATTCGACCATCGAAACAACTACGAGGAACAAGAAGGACGATTAGAAATTTCGGCGTCTAGGACGAAACAATATTCTGATTTCAACTGAATATTAATTAATATAAAACTTAAGGCTATTGATTGAATCTTCCCCTTGTGTCAGTGACAATAAAAACTCAGTAACATACATAATTTGTTGATATATTAAATGAAGTTGCCATATTCCAAAGTCAGGTATCATGGAAGTATAGCTGTGAACATACCCATGTAGGTTTCCTTCGGACTGCAACTAACAAGGAACAATTTCGTACTGAAACACGGACCCTATGCGAAACATGAGGTCTGACCGTCCGTTGAGGAGAAAACTGAACTAAAACAATTAGCGCTTTTAGTGAGAGAGCTCAATGTTTAGCTTTGTTGGAATCTTCACTCATACGCTACAAAGGATGGCTTGTTTATACAGAACCTGCACTGATGATACTGAGTATGAATGTTGTATCAACGCAGTTGCACGTGATCATGTTAGTTTACTTCCAAAGTGTCGGGTTATTTATTATACTATTTCTGAAGAAGGATATTACATTCGTATTAACCGGTTGCCTTTTGGAGAAAAGGTAATCTACCTGAAGATAGTTTTCTGGAATTATGACAGAAGCGTAAATGGGCGAACGCGTACTTGCCAACGCTGTGGAGAATGAATACCTACATCAGCTTCATACAAGTTTCTGTGTAGGTAAGTTTACATTTCTCACGTTATCTCTCCAATAAGCATCTTCAGAACTTGTAACACTCCTCTGGATTATTGAGAATCCAAAACAACCAGGACGTCCAATTTGCGATCTTTCCTGGTCTCCCTCTAGGTATCACATTTCTTACCATTCTATCCAAAAATTACATATCCATGCAATTTTTTACAAGGAGTCCATCAGCCTTTAAATGCTGAACAGCTTTTCGACCGTGTTGTGGCAAGAAAAATGAGAATTGATGATTCATAGTGAAGTTGCTCTGCTGCACAATACTGCCGATAATTCAGCACATGACGTGAACAAATCTGTTAAAAATTGATGCCCCAGTAGATAACACAAGAATTTTAAAAAACGTATGTTTGGTGTGAGAGTCCCTACCATCAAGGCACCTACTGAAATCCTCTATCGCGGTTGAGTTTATTCAAGAAAGCTCGTAATTTTTTGTCCGTGTCGCAATTGACAACAATTTTCTTTCCCTTAGTTTTTTCTATGTTAAAGTACGGTATTTCTGTTTGGGGTAGTGCCACTAAATCATTACCAAAATCCTTGCAAGTTACTCAGAATATCCCTCAAAATAGCCCTTCGGAAAATTTCACGATACCCTTCTATTCGTATTTTTCGTGAGTTAGATGTGCTCAATGTGAGGCAAATTGTTTCATTTCAATCGCGTAAGCTTGAATATAAGATAGGAATTAAGCCCGAGCATTGTCACCCATACTCGTACAGCAAACGTGTCAAATATTCAGTTGCCTTAACCTTGTACTGAAGGTGCAAAAAAATAATGCTTGCAATGAAGTCTTGCAGTTCCTTCATACTCATAAATTTAACCGTGACACTTTCAAGTTTTGCCCATTTTAGAAAGAATATGTTGAGTGAAGGAAATTGACCTGTAGATTAAAAAAATATATATATTTGAAGATTCTTGTTCATTGCAAGAAGAATGACTGAATCAGCCCACACCAGCCGCCAAAAGTTTGTATGAACTCATCCGGTTGGTGGGAAGAAGAAAATTTACTTTTAAATTTGTAAGATATTTTGACTTGTATTTTCTTTCCGTCAGTAAATTATTATTCTATCCTAGTCTGTTCTCGAGCCTTTCAGATGTAGAATGAAGCCATCTCCACATACCACACTCCGTATTGGGCAAACGAGTTAAAAAACCAGCCAAAACATTTGTTAATCGAAATGGATTTTTTGATAATTACAGGTCCTGAGTGATGTTCGCTACCATTCTAGTGGAGTTTCAAGGATCGAAACGTTTTAAGAACTTCATTAAACGACAACAAAAATTAGCTACAGTTCAAAACCAACTATATAACCGGCTTGATGCTACCGCAAAGTCTGCTAGAAAACTCCAGGTGTAAAATCCTCCCAAAATCCTGTCTCTCAAATGCACAACATATCAGGAAACAAAACAAGCTTCATCGGGTATATGAGTATGATAGAAAATTAAAGATTTCCTGAGGAATCTCTTTCAGAAGAATGAAATATTGTGGTGGTTTGAGAATGATCAACGTGTGAATAGGTATTTGGCACTGTAACATAAACTTCAAACAGAAGAACAGGGGATTGCCACCGTGTTAGTTGTGCCCTTTAGTTGGACGCATTAAAGTCGTCCGTATGGCAGATTTGTACACTTTTCCTAACAATTATCTTCAGGTAACTACAATCCGTCCATTATTAATTTTCTTTACAGTTGACACCCATTCGAACAGTTGAGACAACAAAACAGTAACTTTGCACAGAAAACCGTAATAGGGTTGCTATAGCTGATCAGCACGTCATAAGCCGCAGTCTCTAATTCAAATCTCCAATTTTCGTTCAGCTCCTGAAGGATAAAATGGGACTTTTGCTCAAAATGATGACGTTAATAATCTTGATTCGATTCTAGCCAGCAATATTTTTTGTTGTTGTTTGGTGGATCTCCTGTTTTACATTACCGTTTCCATAAGGTGTCATCGTGCCAGGTTCTACCTCCTTCAACCTGGACATTGTCATCGCTCTCTTGTTTTGTGCAATGATGAGTACCAATTTGGGGTTAAAGAAGAAGTTATTGTATGAAATTTCTCCCCAAAACCCCAACCAATGAATCGGCAGCTGGAAGATCAACAGAAAATTTAAGGGTTTGTGCATCGTTACAAGGATTGCAAATGGTGTACCATATAAAGCCTAAAACTAATGAAGCACTCATCTTATTATGAAGTAATCGTGGAACTCTAAGTGTTAAATCAACACGAATTCTTTCGTTTTTAGGTGAATAAACCATTTAACTACTACTGTCTAGTCAAATGGTAGAATGTTTTTTTTTTGCATTTCCCTCAACTTCTCTTGGGTTGCTTTTAACTGGTTGTGGCCTGAATAATTATATTTTCTTAAGAGCTTTTTCATCTCTAACAAAGTATTGACGTCGGCATGATAATCTGGGCCTTGCCTCTTAATTTACGTCTGTCATCTTTGATGCAAAAATTGCACTGTTTGCAAGACCACCGGCGAATCAATAATGATTGATTTGGTCTGATTCTATGAGGAACTGTAATTTGTGTTGGTAGTTTACTAGCGAGATCCCGATCAATCCATCATCGTGTCAATCAGAGCCACGTTTCAGCCCCTCGCAACAAGCTCGACAATGGAACTATTAAACTGGGCAGATCGTTGTCTCCTCGTTGCAAAAAAAAAAAAAAAGCCTAATCAATTCCTACGCCCCTCGCTTAGCGTCTATTACAGCCCTGGGCGTCGTTTGTCGTGAAAGGCTTTGACTGGGGAACCTTTCTACGCCGGCGGTAATTAAAAAACCTAGACTGATCCCCCAAGGCCTCCCGCGACATAACTAGAGAGGGTGAGCGGATCGACAACAGCAAGGGCACTGGTTGGTATATTGACCGCTTCGTATCATTGGCACACACATTCGGCCTACCGTTACCTACACAACGCGGGCGTTTAGTCTTGGAAAAAAGTCACCTAATCGTTTTTTTTTTTAAACTTGTCAAGGGTAGTAAGCGAGTCCTTGATATGAAATGTCCTCAATTATAAATGATCAGGGCCGCAGGGAGGGTGTCCAGGTACGTGCTACGGACATTACGCCTTTCTTAGCTGGTACTGGTTGGAGTGACCGTATACGGCTTGTAAAAATACAAACATCTATAACCGTGCTTCAATCAATCCCGACTCTTACTTTTTGCTCGATACGTCTTAATTAAGAAGCTGACAGCACAGGGGGTAAATGTGACTGTTATGATGGATATAGACAATCCTGTTACCTGGGCATGGCCCTGAAGCTTTTTACCTTAAGTAATTACTAGTCAGTTCCATCACATTCGTGTTATATTCAGCAAAAGCTAAGAACTCATCACATTCTAAAATTGACCGTCCTGGTAACCCTTTTCATCGCAATGTCCCAGTAGTCTAAATGGGTAATACATTTTAGATATTACTCTTTCAAACTTTCTATTTACCCCTGCTCTGCCCAAAATGTATGATGGATATGGATTGTTCCCATTTCTAGAGAGAAAATGATCCTTTCTTGCTATTCAAATGGTGGTTTTTTATAAAATTTCCCGAACAACGTTTCAGGTATCTACTGTAGATGATGCCGTTTCTTCATTTGTAAGCAAGATCGACTGGGTTCTGGAAGGCTACAGGAAGGTCTGAAATTACTATCTTAGAATGTGAAGCTAGAGGGTCCATATCGGACTATCAGCGAACTGTGCTGAAGATATTCTCAAGAAAAAGAACGTTTAAGTAGGGGAGAAGCAGAAAAAAGAGGACATGAATCCAGAGTAATGAACACGGCTTCCCAAGACCCAGCATAAGGTAATGTATTCCAGCTGAAAAGGAAAGAGAGACTATTTCCGGAATGAAGATTGGCTCATATCAAAATCTGATAAATCTTATGGGAGTTAGCAAGATGTCAGAATTTGATGTTTGTGCATGTCAGTTTGTGCGTGTGCGTTTGTCTTTCGCCAAGATATAATGGATTGTCAATTCCCATTTCTGATCAAAGAATCGGATTCTCAGATCTGCTTCAAGTTTTCTGCTCGATGTCCAGTTGTTTTGAACAAAAATCAACAGGATGACATCGAAATGACTTAATAAATAGGCGTCCCTGGCGTCTACCGCTGTTTTGATCACTTACAACCATCCGATACAAGGTTGCACCTTTTTGAAAAACTTTCGTCAAGATTTTCCAAGTGATGGAATAAAACAGGAGAAATCGCCCAAAATAATAGAAAGTCAGGATCTAACTCAAACATCAAATAGGTACTTGGAAGTTCCATAAAAATGATATGCGAATTGGACTGTATTATGCAACAAGCCCATAAGTTGATTTTTGACAAAATCGAGATAACTTCAGATTCGTTCTCTTTGAGGGAATCTGTATTACCTTCCAGTTACTAATGAATAATTTTAGCTGCTGGCCCCAGCGTTATTGATTTTTGTTATTGCATAGCTGTCTCACGACCCACATCCCACCATATTTCCCAATAACTATGAAAATGTGAGTAGCGGATAAAAGTGCATAATTCAGCTGTGCAACAATCATCTATTCATTTACTTCATCAAGATTCACTTATTTGATCAGCGCCATTCGAATTGGTCATGAAAAGCAGCATGGAAGGCCCAGAATGCAAGGTATCAGATATTTCAAGAAAG
Organism: Creontiades dilutus; assembly: GCA_031894815.1. NCBI lineage: Eukaryota > Metazoa > Arthropoda > Insecta > Hemiptera > Miridae > Creontiades > Creontiades dilutus. The sequence goes on from JAVIWC010005620.1 coordinate 1,396,449, forward strand.
AGCACAACTGAAAATATGTGGACGAAAAGTCGGAAAATGTATGGAAAAGTGGAAGCGCAGTATCCACAGAGAAAATCGAGGATATGTGAAGGTTCAAGAAACGTTTTCCCACAGACGACCAGACCATTTTACAGGACAATTTTGAGCTGGGAACCTCGAAAATGATGCATAATCGTCATTTTTTCCAAACCAAGAGTTTTTCATTTTCGTCATGAGACCAATCTCCTACCAATCTAAACGGCCAATTGTCCTCCTTTGTCTTTAGTTCATTTTCATTGACGAAGCATTTTTCAGCGAGATGTTCTCTGAGCGTACGCAGTTAAGCATTATTGAAATCTTAATCTCTAGACAGGAGTCTAAAGAACCAACTCCTTTATACCTTAGATGGTTATTGAATTGATGGATTGCTCACTAAAATCAGTGATGCAATAACCAATTTTCACTGTTACACACTCAAAATCTCACAGAAGAGAATTTAATTTTCATTTTTCAAAGGCAATTGGATACAGGTTCTTGGCATACGAAGAAAGTGGGATAGAATAGCATAAAGTGAAGAGAAAGGAGATTTGTAAGGAAATATGTATTTCTCAAAATGAGCTTTTCGGAACTCGGTTAGTTATTGCATACCTCGGCCCAATTGAGAGTTTCGAAGGAGCGCAAATAATTTGGACTTCTATTATCCTCATTATGTTTTTAAACAGCCCGTCTATCTTGGAATGTTTTCTATTCGCTTTTCCTCGGACTCGCTAAGTGTTTTTATGTAGTTCATAATTCTTTCAATTGCTGTCGACGAATTTCCTGTATAATTAAGTTTATCTCACAGCTGCTAGCCGGAGCCTTTTTTTGTCGCTTTGAAGTTGGACACGAAGCTCGGAGTAAAACTCAGCCCGGCTCCTGTTGCTGGGAACCGCCCCATTTGTAATCGACGCACACCGAAAGGGCCTTAAGACCTTCAGCCTTTCTGGATTAGTTCCTTGATTGCGGCACTTCACGGAACGGGCTCTTCGAAATCTTCTCCCGGTTAATTAAGAGTCAATTGAATGCTATGACGACCAACGTGAGCCGCGTAATACAATCGTATTGAATCCGTTTAAAACACTTTATCGTTTCGGGTATTTACAATTGCTCAAAGAACGGCCTAAACATTGAATGTTACCATAAATAAATTTAAATTACAATGGAAAGTTTGAAAGTTATTACACAACGGTTTATGATGTTTGTGTCCTACAGGCCATTTTACTCATATCAATGGTTTACCGGTTTTAAAGATCACAAGTCCACTGGGTTGGCAAACAGTGCAAAACGCCCTGTGGTTCTAAGACTTGAAATTTGAATCAATACTTGAAAAGTGCACAGCTACAATAGAATCTCAATTTTTTAAATTGTAGACACGGAATCTACATACAATTTCATAGCAAAAATAGCAATACAATTGAGGAGCTTACTTTCAAACAGGCACATATCCATTCCGACAAAATGTTCAGGAGGAGAAAAAAACGATTTGCAGATTAGTGGAGATGTTTTTCTGCAGTTTCTCATCGGAGTAATGTGTGAGAAGGCACAGATAAAGATCCCTCAGAATATGAATCAATTTCCTCCACAACACGAGGCTGTTTATCGATTTTCACCTTTCAAGTGTGCCCTTTTGATCAAAATTCATGGATTTGTGGCTTTTTGAAAAAGAAAGAATTTAGTCTTCATTCTGTAGGTTTTATTGAAAAATTTACCTGACTCCATATTTCCATTTGTCATACCTGCCATCTATCGAGTCTCGTGTAAATATTCAACGTCGAGACGAAGGCGCAATGCTTCTTTTTGGAAACGTGCCTTTTTGAAAACCCACGACTTATCGTCTGATGAAATTCGGAGGATATGAGCCATTTCGATTGCAAGGCACTGAAAAAAATGTAGGGGACGGATTTGTTACCTTTTGATGCAAACACATAACTTTAGCCCCGGAATTGACGTGAATGTGTTCTGTTTTGTTCGGAAATGATAGGGGAGGTCTGATTCAACTCAAATTAGAGATAGAAAATTGAGAAAAAAAACGTTTTCTCCCAGATTTGGATATGTGCCTTTTTGAAAGTAAGCTCCTCAATTGTAAAACTGCCTCTATCTTTCAAAAAACTAGCGCAAACTGTAAGAAAAATTGAAAATATCCAGCTTTTAGAGCGTTTCATCATTCTACTGTGATGGATATGGATAGTTTTCCCATCCCGATAATACTTTTCCTGAGCATAAAACAAGATTTTAGCTTCAGGAGTATCCTGGGTATTGCAGGCTTATCGTCTCAGCCAATATAAGGAGCGACTATCCATTCCATCACCTTCTGTTAAAGTAATCAAATCATTGTTTATATTTGTACCAATGTGTTCAATATTGGGATTCCTGGTCTTCTCATGGGCATTCACAAATGGCGATACGTTCCTGAGGAACGATTAATTTATTTATTTTGGCTAAAGGCTCAATTACGCAAGGCCAGTAAGTGAGAAATTGGAACGAGATCGGAAAGATCCCATCGAATGGATGGACAGGTTTTCTGCATATTTTCCCAGATGAACGTCGGCGCCGTGCGTATAATGGCGCTTAATTCGCTCGAGTAGAACAAAAAATGATGGAATGGGCTTTTTAGCTTGGAACACACATAAGATTCCCAAGAAGCTAAAAATTTCCTGGTATAAATTCGAGGGCTGCAGTTTCAAGAAACGGAAAAGTGTTTTGCTATCCATAGCACCCTTATTAACCAAATGACTGCACTGCAACAATAGTAGCAAGTTGCCTTAATGAAGCTATATTAGTTTGAATCATTTTTAAAGGCTTGATTATTGGTTAGAATCTCTTCATTCTTCAATTCGAGCCTCAAGTTTGTGAAGATCATCCAGAGTGAAAAATAAGATTCTTTCGGTTCTACGACAACATACCAAATCTGCTCTTCATATCAATGTATTGGACTGACTTTTGTTGACTGAACTGGCACATCACTGGAGGCCAGCTGTGATGCCGCAAATCCAAACATTTGCGCAGCTCACTGATACGAGTCATATCTACTGGAATTCACATGGCGAGTCTGGTTTGGACCTGAGCTGGTCCTGGCTCTTGGTCCTATCAACCGTTTTCATTTTTCAGATACGATGCAAGTGATTTTCCGTTGTCAAATGGAATTAAAAAAAAAGACAAATCAAGTTGAAATTTTTCCGATTATTCCAAAACCTTGTGTTTATTTTGGAAAAATCCATTTTGAAGTGGGTATCACTTGGTACAAAGGGTGATCGATCATCATGGACACTGACCGCTCGTTGACAACCGCTGTGTTAAATTCAAGAAACATGTGTATGAGTGCCTACGATTGGATATTTTCGTAATAACTTGAAATAGAATTTGGATCGTGTGATCAAAATTATATTTGGGTGAACTATCCTGGGGATACTTACTAGGATGAACGAGGCCGTTGGGTGATCCTTTGTCCATCGTCTCCAACTGAATGGATTCCGGCCTCGAGGAGTGTGGCATCGTGGAGGTTATCTCCCATCAAGATAATTTTGTCAACGGCTGAAACAAACGAAATTTATCAAAACACGAATAAATAGAACAGCAGTGTTTCAGTTTTTGAAATCAAACTTCCTACTTGCATTTCAGGTTTGTTTCATGCCTGAGTTTGCAAATCCTTGCAACAAGCTCAATTTTAACAGTCTTCATACGATTTTCATGATGATTTGTTGAGGAGGAATTTTTTTGAGTGGCTCATTTTGTCAAATTTGACATTAATAGCGGTAGAATAGTGGGGTCATGAACCTTCAACTGTACAATAGTTCGCAGGCTCCTGGTTACGATAGTAAACGCGCTCTCTGGGTTACAAAACAGACTGTCACAGGATTAGATGCGGCCACTAATAGAAGCCACGGCGCAAGGGCATCCTCCGGCCAATAATCGAAAAAAATAAGAAATCAATTTTCAAAATCGCTTCACCTTCTTTTGAAGAGCTGCCCAGTAACAGATGACTGGATTTCACTATTTGAACCAATGCGTGAAATAGAGCCCAGAGCAATGCGGTTTAAAGGGATTTTGACCAATCATAAGCTACCAGGAGCAGATTTGAGTCTATGTTCCAAAGTTTGAATTGAGTGGGGCCTCTGGATTGACCAATAAGAGAGCTCGAAAAGCAAGCCAATGAGCATGCTCATTTCCAGATGTACACCTGACCTATCAGAATTGGTCAACAGTAGATCTGGATCCACTCTCCAAGATTGACCAAGCTAAAAGAGGAGTTTCAGTTTGAATTGAGTCGTCCTTGGTAATTGACCTACCAGAGAACTTGAAAATCTGGCCAATGACTACACGTGTTTTTAGGGGTGAACCCGACCAATCCGAACCAATCAGGAGCAGATCTGAATCGATGCTCCAAGGTCGACATAACTAGAAGAAGATTTTCATTTTGAATTGAGTGGGGCCCATGAATTGACCAATCAGCGAGCTCGAAAATCCGGTCAATGAGCACACTTATCTCTATGCTTACTGCTATTAGTGCCTCTTATTGTTTTCATTATCAGTGTTTTGCAGACCTCTCAGTCCTATTTCTATTATGTGTTCTGTGTGATTGTTTTCAGTTTTGTTTTCGGCTTCTGTGTTTTGAAGTTATTTATGAGTGTTAGGAAAGTATGACTAGTATTTCAGAACAATTCATCAAACTAACCAGCCTGGGCTGCAACGAACATGGTGCCGATTCTTGTCGTAATTCCTGTCCACTCTACGACGTAAGTATTAAAAATGATAAATTTACCCACATTTATTCCATTCGATCATGATTGAAAGTTGTATTCATCAAAGAAAAGCATCTCTTTCGTCCCCTTTGATAGCCCCTGTCGATTTCTGTGCAGCCCCTGGGTTTAAAAGTTCAACCTGATATAATGGAGATCAAGAAGCGTAAAAAAGCCTTCTGATCCATCGATTTCACGCAAAAGTAAACATCATTAGACCTCCATTCGCGTGAAAAGGGCCGAACTGAAGAGAGATAAGTGAAAATAAAAAGGTCGTCCGGCTGAGAGCACCGAATCGTTTTATGAAGGAGATATCGCGACCGAAACACCGGGCTCCTGACGTAGTAAATAGGAATTAGAGGGAATATGAGCGGCCAAGGTGGGTTGTGTAGATAGGAGGACTAAAGGAAATATTATTATTGCCTAGAGAGAAGATCTATGGAAGTCAATCTATAAAAGTGATCATCCACTGGTTCAAAATATTTACCGTCACCTTACATTTGACCCGCACTAAATCAATAGGCGAAAATATGGCCAACTTGTTCCCAAATGACAATCTAAGTGCTTGATCGACTACGAGGAATAATGTTTGGGAACAACATGTTGAGTTAATCAAGAAAAATGTGGATTTTTAGGGGACATCATACTTGAACGGATGACAATTTGGTGTCATGTAACAAAATTTTGAACGGGTGAACTGATTTGGATAAAAGTGAGTATTTGACTGAAGACTTCGGGAGAACCATTTGTAGATTGAGAGCAAACCACGGGGTATGCAACAAGTACTTGTTTTTTATTGGAAAAACGGGAGCAGTTGAGCAGCAGCTGAAGACATCCAAATGGGTCACTGGAACATCTTGTCATGGAATCCAGCAACTTCGAAGTGGAAAGAGAATCATCATTAGCATCACTTTCAATGTCTATGTGTGAAATAATATATGTATTAAGTATGGCTGTATAAGTAATTGATGCCAAATAAAGGGGAGGGGGGATTGTTTGAACATGATAGCGATTTACGTATTTCACCAGAATTCATTTCAGGCATCAACTACAAGTCGAGGAGCAAGTAACTCCCTGAGGGAGCAAGTAAAACAGCTACAAGCAAGCAGCTATGACACCTCAGAGCTAAATTATATAAGAGCAGAGTAGGTTTAGGACAGAGTGACAGAATCACGAGAGAGGATCTGAATGAATGCCCTGGTCCAGGCTTATTTACACGGGTGTTCTCGACGTGTGGGATTTGGCATCCCTTCCGGCGAGACTGTGAAAACCCATAATTCTCGGCTCTTGGGCCGTCCTTGGTCAGTTTTTTGTTAACCACATGTTACATTACCATTGTTAGGGCTTCTTCTAACAGGAGTATTCCAATATTGAAACAGAAAAAGACTTCCCAGTTTGGTACAGCATGGCTTTGAAAGGTGTAGAGCAAGACTTTTAAGATTAAATAATTAGAAGTTGGGTTTGACGCCTTCAAGTGGGGCATTGTGGGTCTCCGGCGCTAATCCCAATGAGTGAACTGTATAATTACAATCTTGTTGAAATGTATACGATAATTTTAGATCATCCTTCCTCAACTGCCCTAAGAATGTGACAAGATCGGGCGATTCGGAAAAAAGAAAGGGAGTTAGTTAACTATACGTTTACGCTCTGCAGATCTATGTAGCGGGTTAGCAGCAACAAAACTCATGGTAGTTTTACAGCCTAATTCGGTAATTCTTGTAAATTTCATAATTAACTTAATTATTTCCTTCAATAATTCGAGATTACGTACTACCACAATATAAATTACATGGTACTTCATTTGTGCAAGAAAAAAACTCCCCTCAAGAAAGTTGAATGCAAAGTTAGTTTTCTTTCGACCCATTTCTTTGATAGACGTTATTGCCAAGATATTTGAGAAACTGCTCAAAACTCGATTAGAGTGGAGTCCTGGAAAAGCCAAATACCATAGAATCACAGGATTTAAATGAGGTGTCAAAACACATCACGGTTTATTCAAGGTCACGGATGACATTTACTCAAACTTGGACGCTGGCAAAAAAGTAACTCCAGCGTGCCTTGATGTGGGAAAGGCTTTCGACACTACATCAAAAGCAAAACTCGTTGAAAAAATGGAAGCATCAGGGATTTGAGGGCTAAAATTGGAAATATTCAAATCGTGTAATGGTAACAGAGAACAAGCAGTCCAGATTGGCAAAGCGAAAAGCGAAACTGTTTTAATCCGCGAATACGGCTGTTCCCAAGGCACTTTAATTGGGCCGATTGTTTCTTCGCTACATTTGAATGAACTTGCTTCACAAATTCCGGGAAGATCTAGATGTTTGCTGAACATCATCAGTAAACCCTAGTAAACCCCGGGCTAACATGACAGGAGGTCCATCAAAATTCCGAGAAGGAGGATTTGAGGGCGTTTGAACAATGGATGAACAACCAACAAGCTGATGAATGATGTAAATAACTTATCTATCTATGTAGCAGCTTTACTTTATTCTCTTCATATTTGTTTTGTTCCACACTCTCTCAATTATTCTAAAAGGCATCCCTCTACTGAAGAAGCCTTGCTTTATATGGACGACTTAAAAGGCGTTAACTCGTATTTGCCGGTTATCTAGAAGCCCGAAATCCGCCTGTCAGACTTCCTACAACTCCGACCTCTCGAGGACGTCCCCTTTACGGGCACTCGACCCACTTTTATCCTGATGTGTTTTTCTAATCGACGGTCGTATAATTGACGGCTACAACCCCATCGGCCTTTTCGGACGTCGCCACCTACGGAAGGTTGATATCGACGAAGCAATTATATCGTTTTTTATCGTCGACAACCGAAAGTTCCTGTCACTTTCACTGGTTCTTCGTGTGATTCTAGTACGCTGGAGAGGCGCTTTATGATTCAATTGCTTACTTCCTGATGATTCGGTTCACATTGCGCTACTTTAGCGAGAATAATTTCAATCATTACCCGATCGTTTCCAGTTTCATGCGATGCGTGTGACCTCAAACTCTTGGAAAAAGCTCAATTTAAACAGTTTTCATCCAATTTTAGTGACATTTTTATGGATTGTGTAGGTTAGGAGTTGGACCCAACAGCTATGAGTTTTGCTGCTTACAGAACAATACATCATTTTGCACATCCATAAACGCAAAAAAACATCATACGTCATATTCTCATCTTCCGAGCTCGCTCAGATTTTTATTCTCAATCGTCCCGTATCAATTTGAACACCACGCAATAATAGCTACCGCGCATGAATGAATGTAAAGATTGTTTCAAGCCTGATTTCTCCAATTCTCTTCTGATTTTAATGAAATTTTCAGGGAATGTACTAGTTAGGCTAGTAAGGCTGTGAACGGCCCAATTGTGAGTTTCAATACTTCAATACTTGAACTCAATCACTCTTCAATCAATACTGCACTCTGTGCATGAGCTAATGCAAAATCCAACAAACTTCAATTTCTCATGTCCTCGCCGTCCCATTTTACTTAAGCTTGGATGTTAGTCTAACCGTCCCATATAAATTTCATCAGTAGTTTCAACGCATGCACAGATGCGAAATCGTTCAGCAATCCAAAATCCTACAATTTTACTATGATTTCTATGAAATTTTTGGGAACGTGCAAGTAATAGGTATTTCAACTATAAATCTGCCTAAGATATCGTAAGATAAGAATAATAGATGAGAAGTGCCAGTAGTACATATGCATAAAATAAGGAATAAGTACATATGATATCGTATGTCCGAAGGAGACAGAGTTACGACCATATGCCCTTCTGCTTATCATTGCCTTATCAACTCCTTCCGTTGATTGTTCAAAGATATCCAAGTCGGGAAACTCGTGGTCGGCTTGGTACATCCGAGGGAGAAAAAATTTGATTTCAGCAGAGAATGCAGGTTCCAGAGAATCCAAACTAATTCGAGCAGAAATCCCACATCCGGCAAAAATGTACCAAATCCGACTCAGGGATTCTGCAGGTTAAATCCATTAGTCAGGGAATTAGAACTAATCTCTTCCTGCGCAAAGTGGAGCGTACATGCGTCATACCTGATAAACCTACGGTGAATCTTCCCCAATTGGTTGATATGGCAATGGTAAAATGGGTTCCAAACAGCTGAGACATACTCTAAAAGTATTGTTACCAGCGCTGTATAAATGATCATAATGAAATTCTCCGGCGTTTCGCTTGAATCTACCCACGCAGCACTGGACAGCTAGAGATGGCTGACATATGGTCCGATGATAGTTGCATCAGTTGGTTCTGCGCATGCGTGAATGTTGAATCTTTGTAACTATCCGAACTTTCACAGTTTTTACCCGATTTCGATAACAGTTTCAGGGAATGTGCAAGTTATGCTGTAAACGGTTCCTTGATCACACAACCATACTCGTATTTCACACTGCGCATGGGCGAACGAAAAATCAATTCCAACGGTATCATTTGCCACAATCATATCCACTCGTGTGGATTCTTTTAAGATTTTACAAAACTTTCAGTTGCCTAAGGCACATTATTTGTGTTGAGGATACTGGAAAGCATTGTGCCACATCCAACTTGTTTTCTATTTCAAACGAGAAGGTCCGCTCACGAAATAGGCTCAACCTTTCGAAATTTCACGTCACACGGCCAAACCGTCGCAAGGTCTTTTCTCTCAAGGATCCATAATTCACTAATGTCGATCTTACTCACAAAAGACTTGCAAATCGGATTCGCTTCGGAGGAAATGAAGTCCTGCTGGACGGGGGACTCTCGTCCATTCTCTTTGACTCCTGGACTCCATTTCTCAACCTCACGTTCACTGTTACACCGCTTGTTGTGAATAACGCACCGCCGGCTCCTTATTTGGTGACTAGCGCAAGAACGAACTGTTTCGAGATCAAATCGCGTTGAATACAATGACCACCGTAGACTCCGTAGGGTTAGGGTTATAGCTTGTTAAAGTCGTTGTTTACACACGAAGTGATCGTTTTTAGTTGTAAAAATGGGTTTTTCCAGTTCAAAGACTCGGCGAATGCGGATTAATAGTACCAAAGTGACTGTTTGCAACCAATTATAATAGCAGATAACTAAACCACTAATCTGCGTTTGTTAGACATTGTCTGTGGCACATTATCTGAATCCAATATCTCGCACCTCCATAACTTGTAATTGCACTCAAGATTGCATTCAAATACTTGAGCAATCGCCAGCCGCGTGGTCTAGCTCATACCTCCTTGTTTTGCAGCCCGGGTATCCTGTTCGACCGTCTTTCAACAGATTTTCATTACCCGATGATGAGGTTTTTCAAACTCGTACAGCGACCCAATTGCAATCATTCGATTCAGGAAGCTAATTGATATCTTAATTCAACCAAAAAAACTAAACAGTTCCATCGAAACAATGTTTTCGAATTTTTTATATATTAATCCTTGAATATAATCCCTTAGATTGATTGATCAAGATGCCGAGATTACTGGCACATGCCGGATTGATGTTGGATTCTTGAGAAAAATGTAAACTTGCGCAGTATTCGATATTTCGATTGATTTGATCACAGTATATCAGGCAGTACAATTCGGGAAGGGGAGTGTCCATAGAAAGCCAGTATGATGACCAGAATCGAGATTAGGAGTTTTATGTTCAATGTAATATGTTATTAAATGTATTTGCAGGAGGGAGAATGCAGGATATTGATAGCATCGTACAGGGAATACGAGAGGAAAATTCCAGTAAAAATGTTTTTCCACTCTGCAGGAGGAGTGTCCTTTGGGACTGATTCTGATACACCTGTCGCCTTCAGTCTGACCCCCGCTGGAGCCTTATATTATAAAGATTGCACGACTCCCACTACGAACAAAAAAACATATAAATCTTCATATTACTTTTGGCTTTCCCGCCACGGAGAAGTAATCTAATCTTCTGAACCACGTAGCTTGTTCCTTCGGCCTACACGTTTTCACGCCCCTGTTTACTATTTTATCTGCAAAAGAACCATCTTATTTATGATTTCCTAACTCTTTCAGTAAACTAAGGGATCTTTAAAGATGTCTGACATGTGGAAAACCCAAGAAAAACGTTTGGAGTTCCAATCATTATGAACATGTGATGGATATGAGTAGCTCCTCCTTCCTGTTTCTTGAAACTGGATAACACTGATGCTTTTGTGTCTGAAGAGGACACACCACTTGGTATTGCAGGCTAATCGCCTCAGCTATTGGAAGGGGTAACTACAACATTTTCATTGCTTCCTCGTTGTATGGTAGTAGAGCATGATATCGAACCACTTCTTCTTCATAATCTCTATAGTCTGTTGCGAACTTTGACCTCCATCATAATACTCCGCCCAACTTGGCTCTTTCCACCAACCTCTGATGTGCATCCTGCAGAGATCCTCTTTCACGTCTTCCAACCATCCACTTCTAGGGTGGCCTTTCTGCTTGTCCATGAAATATTCAATATCTTCCAGGCCATCAGAGATGCATGTATTCTTTCCATGGTTCACAAAAAATGGACCCCTGAGCCTTAATGAATCGAATAAAATTCTCATTTCCATATGACGCCTCCAGTTCTAGGTCTGTCTTAATCCACCAAATTCCTGTTTCACTGACAGGCCCATAAATTTACCTCAGAATTTTTCTCCGCAAACTTAAAAGGACACTGGTTTGCTAGCTTCAATACAACTGTTTCGCTTGCAAACAACACTAACATTGTACAACTATCTCTGTAATTATTCGTTTTTTTATATGGTTAAATAGAACACCAGAACATTAAAAGAAAGCTGTAATATACCCTGCTCGCTGCATGATTATTTGTGATACCTCATCGCTTCTGATTTTGGTTTATTATTCAATAATAAACCATTGTAATCGCTCTTGAAAAAAAAAAAAAAAAAAAAAAAAATTCTAACCCCCCCTGAAAATTTCATGGTTTACATAACAAAGGGTGTAGAATTCGAATCTGCAATAAAAAATTTTCCGTCCGTCCGCCGAACGCCGTACGCACGATTTCTCCCAAACGGCTGAAGCAAAAAAGCTGACATTTTCAGGAAAAATCCATGTTGGTCCGACGACAACCCAATTCTTGAGCCAGCACTCTCACTTAATTTAAAATGCCCTTCAAGAGTTGTCAAAGTATTGTAAAATCCCTAAAAACCTCAAAAAAAGTCAAGGCAGCCTAAATTTGGACTCTTTATGAAGAACTTTCCACGAGGAATCGAATGAGCTCCTTCCCAGGTCCGTAGCTCAAACCATTCCCGATGTATGGCCCGATTTATGGTGCCAACATTTGCGTTGTTTTGGTTTATTATCGTTTTTGCTTTATTATCAGTAACCTAGTGATGTAGTGGTGTAGTAATGTGGATACTGGAGTAAACTCCTAAAAGGCTTTGTGGCCGATACACGGGGGCCCCAAAATACAATCAACAAATTTGCTGGTACCTTCTAACGTATGACGTAGAAACTAACCTATATTTGTTTTTAAAATCATTGCCCATCAACCTCTGTTCATACATTTCTCTTGCTTAATGCTGAAGGCTTCAGACTGACAGCTCCTGTAACAATCACAATCAGCATTCCTTAGCTCCCTGCTATATGGTAGCAGACCGTGGTCTACAACCATACCTACTCTTTAGTCCTGCCTTTTTCTCCAATCCTCCCTAATAATATTCTTGGATATGATCAGTTCCACTTCCTGTTTCTTGAAGCTTCTCTACCCAAGCATAAACCTGAAGATTCTTGGACTGAAGGATACCTCGTAGGTGTTGCAAGCTGATCGCCTAAGCTCTTGTCAAGAGTATCTAGTCCATTTCATCACCTGCTAGTTGTATGTGAGCAGAACCTGGTTTTGAATCACTCAACCAACTATGTGAACTGTCCTGACTCCTCTTTCCCTTGCATTGCCTCCAAACTTGAAATGGGCAATACCTTTCAAGTATTACCCCTGATCAGCCTATATCCATCAATATTTTAACCTGGAATCAATTGGAAATTATTGAAGCCCTTCCCCTGTCGATATTTGGGGTTACGGTTTTCTTTGGGTAGTTTCAATATCCTACTGATATACTGGTTCAATTCCTGGATTGATTCAAGTGATTGAATGAGATTCTTTTTCCAGAATTTGAGTAGCTTGAAACAAAAACTATCAAATGTAATGAGAAGTTTAACAATTGATTAATTTCATTGGTGGCAATGAATAAATAAAATTTCACTTTATATTTTTGCCAATGATACGAAATGTCCGGGAAAGTTTTTTTTTTTTTTGAAGAACTGGGGGTCCACGACGAATATGAGCCTAAAAAATTCAAGCGGTTGTATCCTCCTTTTGCCAAACAAGCGTCTCTTCCTTTACATCTTCTTCTTCTTCTTCTTGGTTTATCAGAGGGCAAACACACACACATACATATACGAATATATGAACATATATATCCTCCTCACCCTCCAACCGTATGTTGGCCTTAGTGCATAAAATATAGGGTTTACGACCCCGCCCGACAGGGGGCCTCAAACTGACTTTTTGGGGTTGTGAGAGAGTAGGGACAAATTTCATTCTGCCGCGGTTCGTTACATTTTCCGTTAGGCACCTGTCCTTGGATAGGTTTGTACTATTAAACCATCGCTTCTAGAACACATCCCTTGTTTACATCATAACCAATGCATTTGTAGTTCGATCAATGTTACACATGCTAGTCATTGCAATTTTCAGTACCAATTCCAGTACTTACTATGGAGACCCCCAATATCTAGTTACTACAGAGCCGTAGAATGAAACAGTGGCAGAGCCAACGAAGATTTTAGCTGTATGCACTATAACAAAGCAACCTTAACGATGATTCGGTAAACCGTATGAATGCAATTCTCCTTTTCAATCACATCTTCATGCATGGTGCTGACTACAGAGAATTTTTTGCTTCGATACCAGAATTAGCTGTTTGATTTTGACTTGATTTAAACCAACCAAGTCTTCAGGTGGAATTTCACTGATAACGCACCTCACCTTAGCAAACCTAGGGCTGATTCAGTAACTATAATAATAATAATTATCGATGCAATTTTCGTTGACATTTTGGTCTTCATGTTTAACGATTAGAAAAGAAGAAAGAAGAACTTAAAATCAAGTACAAAAGGATGTATTGGCTAATGGGAAGGAATTCCTCTCTTCACAACAAACTGCTTATATATAAGCAGATCCTTCGCCCTATTTGGACCTATGGGATACAGATCTGGGGCTGTGCCAACAAATCAAATCTTAAGAAAATCCAAACCTTTCAGAATAAAATACTGAGAAGTATAGTTGGAGCCCCTTGGTACATGCGAAACGATGATATTCATCGAGATTTGAGGATGGAGACAGTCTATGAAATTATTGCAAAATACGCAAGGAAGCATGAACATCGCCCCCACAAACATGAGAACCCGGAGATGCTCTACGTTTTGGACAACAAATGTGAAACCCGACGTCTCAAGCGAAACAAACCACTGGATTTAGTTGTTCTGGATTAATTGAGCTATATAATAAAGGGTTAGGTTTTGCTGTAAACCTACCCTCTTGGAGTGTACCTATATTGATATGTAAAATTGCTAGATGAGGTGTATTTGATTTTTCAGTTGCAATTAATTAATCACGAAAAATAAGGTTTAACGATTCACCAATAAAGAGCAGCAGTACTGTACGTTACCAGAACATTCACATCTCAAGTTGAATAATTCAACTAGACGAACTACACCACTATCAAGCTTGATTGGTGATTGGTTATGAACATATATTCAATTAGATTCCTGCGGGTGATCTTATCTTCATCTATGATGATCCACCGAGTTATAGTTGCAGCAGATCAGTAGTCTGGTACAGTACAGGAGCCAACATCTCTTCAGATGGAGGATTTATCGATGATGCAATCCAAAAAAAATCAAGCTTATAGACGATTTGGTACGTCCTATCAAAGCAATACCAGTCGGCGTAAAATGGTCCACCTAGAGAAATTCTAGTTGCAGGAGAGCCGATGTCCGGTACAGTACCAAAATCAACCATATCTGGAACGAACATCTAGAAAAAGTTAGTTGGACCAGTGCTGGTGCCAACTACTTCTTCTGGTGAGAGATTCCACTTGGATGAACAGCTAAAAGTCAATGTTATTGGCGACAGACAACAGATATTGACTGTAAGCTAAGCTATTCTCGAATTAAAGGACCCATCCACGTATTTGTTTCTGTGATTTCACCAAAACGCACCAAATCAATTCAACGTTTTAATTGCTGTTCATTAGGCAGTATTCTGGGGTGTCGATTCAGGGGTACTATTGGAATAATATTGGAGCAAAATAGCAGTTCCCTGCCTTCCCGATCAAGGTAGAGTTACTTAATGCTTTCAACGCTGGTAGATATAAAGATTTTTTCGGTGTTGGTTCCTCCATTTCTTGCGCTTTTGATCTCGTACGTTTCTTCTCGTATTTTGTTTCTTTGGTTCTTTCAAGTGATTCCTAAAGGCGGATTATATTATTCAATAATTTCCGATCACTGCTGTATTCGAAGACATAACGGCATTTGTTTCTTTGTTCGAATAAATTCCTTGTTTACATCTCCATATTTTCGCGGCCTTTTCGCTTCGACAATGGACCGTTGTTGCTCGAAATGTTCTATAATTCGTCGCTCGTTCAGTTCACGTACTTTTGAACAGAAGTGCGATATCATTGAGTTGGACTGTTAAACCTCCCTGCTACCGAATCTGATGGCAGTTATAAGCGAATGTAACCCTGAGTAGACACGATATAGTGCATATAATAACTGTAAGCCAGGTAATGTAATAACTGTCCCGTGGTTTAAGAACATGAACAAAAATAAAAAGGAAATTAGAATGATATGCAGACTCAGAGCCAACCACTGTATCTCCATCGAATTAGACTTAGGGAAGACGAATCTTGTGACTGTATGACTTGTACCATACATAATAATTCAAGAGAAATAATGTTAAATAAAATCCATAACAACATAAAAGAAAACCCATTGAACTATCAGACCTTACTTAAGAGTGAAAACTCTCCTCTCACTTAATTTGAAGTGCCCTTAAAGGGTTGTCAAAGTTTTGTAAAATCCCTAAAAACCTAAAAAAAAGTCAAGGCGGCCTAAATTTGGACTTTTTTTGAAGAACTTTCCATGAGGAATCGAATGAGCCCCTCCCAGGTCCGTGGCTCAAACCATTCCCGATGTATGGCCCGATTTATGGTGCCAACATTTGCATCAACATTCACTACATCACTAGGTTACTGCAATCAAAACAAAACCTATTTACCTATTCCTTATGAGTAAAAGTTGATATATTATATTACTGTTTATTATATTAATAATAGAAAATTTGTTAGTTTTATTTTTAAATTATATTGATATGATATTGCACTGATTATAATTTTGGAAAATTTTGTACTAGTCATGGCTTAATGTTAATAAACGATGCAAAAAAAGACCTCCGATTGTGAAATCGATCCTAAAATCGATTTTGGTGATTTGATTCGACTACCCTAAGCATAGGTAAAGTCAATACGAGACTTGGGATGTGGTGGGTAATTTAAATGCTGTACCCTCCACTCCAGAAAGTTGCTAAGCCCCTGGAGGTAGCTTCAATGCTTATTCCCGTTGTAGATTCGACCTCCGCGTCCACTAGAAAAAATCTAGTTGCAGCAAAGCCCCAGTGTAGTAGAGTACTACCGGAGCCGCATTGATCGATGCCCGGGTTAACAGGTACCCGCTCCGCCCGCCCGCCAACCAGCGGGTCTCTCCGAATCGAATTAACCAACCGCTTGTGCCCGGGTGAGGGCGGAAATATTTTCCGACGGGGGTCGAAGGTCGTTGTCTTCCAATTATTTTGATTGGATCGCTTCCCCCTTCGAAGTTTCATGTCCTTCAAATTCTGTCCCCGTTCTACCCAGTAGTGGAACGCGGCTGCACCGATAATATCTGCGCCAATTAATTAACGAGAAGTGACAGGACATCTGAGAGATGAACAATCGCAACAACTGCAATCCGGAAATCCGATGAAATCGGTGCAATGACCGCAGAAAACTTATTTACAAAGTGCTTACTCCCAAGATATCATCAATTCCTGATATTATCACCAAATTTACTGTAAACAATCGCAATGCTGGTCAATTATACAGAAAAGCTTAGACTTCAAAGCATCGAAGTGTACCGAACAGTTTAAGCATATAAGTATGGCATCAAACGTTACCTACTAAAAAGTACAGGCTTCAACAAGTCAACGAATGTAGCATCAAACGTTACGTTCTCGAATGCTCATTGGCCACAATAGAACCTAAATGCCAACGAATATAATTGAACCTCGGAACAAGGTATCCTTAATAATCTCTGAACACTGTCTGGGAGTTGCTGAATCGTACTTTCTGTGTTTTGTCAAATCATTGATTCTGTCCCCGTTCTACAAAGAAAACGTTATCAAATTCACATATTTTGCCAATTGATGAACGAAACTCCTTGTTCTCGAATGCTCGATGAAATCGGTGCAATGACCGCAGAAAACTTATTTACAAAGTGCTTACTCCCAAGATATCATCAATTCCTGATATTATCTCCAAATTTACTGTAAACAATCACGGTGTTGGTCAATTAAACAGAAAAGCTTACATTTTGAATGATCGAAGTGTACCGAACGGTTCAAGCATATAAGTATGGCACCAAACTTTACTAAAAATGGCAAACTTCAACTAAGTCAACTACTGTACTTCGAAAAATTAATTCAATTTACAGGGTTATATTGTAGGATCAAATTTCTCGTTCTCGAATGCTCACAGCCCACAATGGGATTTAAATGCCAACGAATAGAATTAAACTCAAACCAAGCTATCTTTAATTATCCCTGAACATTGTCTGGGTGTTGCTGAATTGTATTTTCTGAGATTTGCCTCAAGAGACAAGTCCGTATTTGAGAATGCTCGATAGATAATGATGTGGTTTATTAAATTGCTATTAAATCTACGTGAAACTACTTAGGTTCATTATTCAACCACTGAGGGGGCTCAATTTGGAATGGATTCTGGCTTAAATTGTTAGCAATGTGTATTTCCGGAAATTCTCGTTTCCATCCGCGTGTGGACTTATTTTCTTTTCTAACCAGACAAAAAACTATTCGGGAACCATATAGGAACAGATTATGGTCATATCTAGGTACCATTCCACATTCAAACGCCAATTTATCTGTCAAAAATTGCTCTAAAATAAAAATTTGATAAAACGATAGAAAGCTGATGAAATGTAGATGTTTTTAAAGTTGAGCTCATCCATTTTTCAGTATATGGTATGGTTGTAAATCAATATTAAAAATTGTCAAGGAAGCAGAAGATGGACAAAAGCTCAAGTTTTGTAATTCATCCCTTTGCCGCGTTCCACCCAGCACATATGTGCGTGATAAATTTTATCGACGATTGCAACTCTTGATCGATTTTCATGACCCTTCTTTGCTTTAGTACCAATTTCACTCTATTCATGCAACGAACTCTGGAAATTTCGAGTTTCACGACGGGGAAGGATATATGGAGAGGGTAATGCCGAAAAAAAACGTGTTTTTTCGGGACAAATTTCATCGACGCTAACCAAGCAATAATGTTCTAGCGATTTTCATGATTACTATTTTGTTCCATCGTAATTGAATCGGAGAGTACAAGAACAATATAAGTCCAAATCAGCAATTTTTGGAAAAAAACTGTTTTCCAAGATGAAAATCTTTAGAAGTAACGATTGACATCAACACAAGTGCGGTAAACATACTGCTAGGCCTTAAACCAAGCGTTCGTGAAAGCTTTCCTGTCATGATGTTTACTGTCATGAGGTTAAGCCTATTCGTCGTCCAAAGCAAGAGGAAACCATCTCTTTTCGCTGTACCACCTGTTTCTTACGACTTCTTCAGAAACTTCAAGGATTTTAGGTCATCCATCTTTAAGAAGACAGGTTGAACGAAAAGTTCGCCATTTCCATGCATAGGGAATTGGTAAGGGTATAGTATGCCTGGCTACGTAATGTGGTATAGCTGCATAGATGGACTATAGTCAAAACCTGCGAAAAACAGGGCCTCACAAGATCTTCTTCAGCAGAAAGCGTATGATAAACCTGCAGCGATAAATGGAAAGAAGATAGCTGACATTGTAAAGCTGATAGATACATCACTGAACCATCTTTGACATATTATCGAAGCATCATCCAAGGAAAACGAATGACCAAGTGGAAGATGAAGAAAATTCGTTTATTGTCACTATGTTAACGCTCTCTGATGAGTTTACGCAATTTTAAGTTTGTACCGTTTCAATTTGGATCTCAACTGTTTTTATTCCTTTAGTTGAGATTAACAACAAGATAATTCCTTCATATTTGTTTTCTGTCCAATAAAATTTGATTATTTTTATTTGCTGCAAATGAATAGCTGATTGGGCATGGGAGTTCAAAATTTGATGGTTTGTCAGAGGTCAAAACCTATTGATGGCGATTCAGCAGACAACCAAACATTTAAAAGCAAATATCTCGAAAAGCTGATTTGAGTTTGGGTTTGGGTGATTAAGGTTGGATGCTATTCTTGCACTCGCCGATACAATTTTAGTCCAATTTTGCAAGAAACTTCGGAATTTAGGCTTTTGCTGACAAAAGGACAATTCTGGTCAATCTTCAACGGAGAATTTTCGACCGATTGATGTCAACATTTTTGTTCAATTAAGATTTTGGTTTAGTATTTAAGAATATTTCAGCTCACGATAATTTCATTATGAAAGGGTATAATTAGCAATACATCTTAATAAATGGCTGTCTTCGCCATTAATTAGTTGGTAGTTAGTTTTTGTCTAATAAACTTCTTTCGTCTAATAAACCCCCGAAATTTCGAATTTATGTGTGGATGGAAGGGGTAGACGATTCATTCAAGCGCTCTTCAAACCTGATGAAATTCCCAGCTAATTTTCGTGATTTTTTTGTTCTATTAAGAATTGCTAGTTTTGTACAATATTCATGACTGTCCATTACTGTGTTTGTAAGAGTGATCATACAAACTTCCCTGTAATGGATGCATTACCTACCAATATGTTTGTTCGTTCTTACTTCTTCTATTGACAAATTTACATGCAAGATTATGTATATTGGGAGCAAATAAATTAATTTTAAAAAGCTGGGAATGCGATTGGCAAGCAATAATATAGTGGGTTGATGAAGCATCAAAACGATCGAAAAATCTGCAAAAAGCTATAAATAGAAATCAAAATAGTGAGAGGTTGGATGTATTTAATTCGAAATGCTGTTTAGTAAATTAGTCAAAGGGGTAGTGATGCAATTGGGGGAGCTTAGGAAGGGTCGCATGATAGGGCAAATTAAGGGAATTGATGAGTCGGAACGGGGAGAGGGGGGTGTTTTGATGCTGTGTGTGTCAGTGGCCGACTTGACAGTCCGAGAAAGGCGTGGTAACATTCAGAAGCGAAGTTTAAACAATACCTTCCGCGTGTGCGACAAGAGTGGAGTAACGCTAAGAAAAAAATCGGAACCTCCCCGGGAAACTGATAACCAACAAATGATAAGTGACGTACAAAAATTTATGAAAGGAGGGGCGAAGGGATACTGACCTTGTTGATGTGTGGTCTGGATGGAAGCTGCTCGGGGCAGGAGGCTTGACGCCTTGTTTTTCCCCCTCCAGGACGGGGTACCCGTGACGTCACTAGGGTGGGGAGACCGGAGATATCCCTCCTTTACACCCCTTTCAACCCCCCATGAACCCCTCGCAACCCCTCTGTTCAACCCCTTCCGCGCTGCCGCCCTCGATCGCTAACGTTCTACACCCCCGCTCCATTATTTCCTTTTCTGCTTCGAAACAAAACTTTTGATTGCACATCCTCGGGAGAGAGAGGAAGAAAAAAGGCGCTTAATAATTCCCAAGGGCTCGTTCCAAGGGGCTTTTCATAATTTATCGGAAGCCTGAAATCTGGTTGAAAGTTGTTGGAGGTTTTGCCGAGGATCACTCCTGGTTTACCCAGGAGCGCACCTACTTGGCATGTCTGTGATTCTTCCTCTTCTAAGAGATAATAAATCACAAATGGTCACTGAACTTAATAAACTCTCTCTTATTACTTTGATTACGTAAGAAGAATTACGTAAAAAATAGTTAAACACATCAACAAATTACATAGAATATTGAAGAGAATTCAAAAGAGGATTTGGGTAAGCTGCAGCAACAAGGCCAAATGAAATAATCTTCTTTAAAGATAAAGCTTCTTGTTTAAGCTGAAGCTTCTATACTGGAGGACTAACATAGCTTCGGCTCCCCCACGAAGATTGTCGAACGTTTCCGAATGGCTGTTATCACTTGTCTTTGCCCACACGTTGCCTTGTATTTGAAACGCCGCCTATCATTGCATTTTCACAGTTTTTCGTCCATTCGTTTTCCCGTAACCTTCTACGTTCTCTCTGGTTTGGTGGTCTGAATGGTCCACTATGCTCACTTCTCCAAAATAAGAAATACCCTAAAACAATCCTTCCTAGTATTGTACAAATAGATCAATTCATCTCAAGTTGACTGCCTGATTGGAGCAACAAGATCAACACACACATAATTTTCAAAATATGTTAAATGAGTAAAATACTGCATTATTCGAAAGCTATTAAATTTTTCTTTTATCAAAACATTTTTTCAAAACCAGAAGTTTAGGAAAACTCCATTTTTTCAAATTGTTAGCTCTTCTACTGTAATGATTCCTCTGATGATGATTGTTGATGATGGAAACTAGCTTATGTTGATAGGAAATTTGAGGCTGATTTCAAAAATTTGGTTAAAATCTAAAAAATATTAAAGATAATTGGGGAAAAGCGTTTTTTTTTTTTAAAGAGTTCGTCGATTTTTCGTGATTCGCAAAAAATGAAATAACTCTAGAACGAAGTCTCTAAAATAATTTTTCAGGAACCCACTTTTTCTTCAAAATTCAACGTACAATCGAAAACTAAAATAAACTATCACTATCACCTGTAAAACACGCACACTCCGAAGCTTAGTAAGATTCAAATCATGCAACGCAAGCCAATTGAATAATAAACCCCAGTGAAAGAATACTTATTTACCCCAGTAATAATATTATATAATAAACCCAGTAATAATATTTAATAATATTTACCTATATATTATCAGCGTTTCATGCATATCAGAATGCTTCAACCCGTGTATCGGTCATAAACTACAAGTATCCACATCGGCTATCACTCCAGTATCCACATTCACTACAACTCGACGCTATCGGCCGGACATCACTAGGTTACAAACAAACAATAATAAACCAAAAAACGCAAATGTTGCCACCATAAATCGGGCCATAGATCGGGAATGGTTTGACCTACGGAACTGGGGAGGGGCTCATTCGATTCCTCGAGGTATTTTCTTAAAAATAAGTACACATTTAGGCCGCCTTGACTTGTTTTGAGGTTTTTATGGATTTTACAAAACTTTGACAGCCCTTAAAGGGCACTTTAAATTGAGTGAGAGAGCTGGCTCAAGAATTGGGGCGTCGTCGGACCAAGATGGATTTTTGCTGAAAATTTCAGATCTTTTGCTCCTGCCGTTTGAGAGAAATCGTGCGTACGGCGTACGGACGGAAAATTTTTTATTGCAGATTCGGATTCTACACCCTTTGAAACGTAAACCGTGAAATTTTCAGGGGGGGTTAGAATTTTTTTTTCCAGAGCGATTACAATGGTTTATTATTGAATAATAAACCAAAAGGTGTGTCAACAGGTAACCTCAAGTTTCAATCGAAGATTTGAAGCACTAAAACATCGAAAAATGAAAAACGGGTTCCACCACTTTCAAGAAGAGTGAAAATACTATAGACACGGTCTGGTTCAATTTTTTGATAGCTCGCACCGTATGGCTGTAATTCCTTAATGACATGTCCAGGCATTGATGGTGGAATCAAAATAGCGCATGCATCTATGTACAAATAGATTACGAAAAAGTAGTGAGTTGTAATTGCTGTGAGTCGTTGGAGAAATGTCTATATGTACCCACTGACATAAATGCACCAAATTTCAGGTTTGACTGTAATAACACAAGCACTACAAGTAAAGAAAGGACGTGTACTGGCAGTGCTTTGAACAGTGACGGCACGATTCAAATTAAGATTTCCAATACATACAATTCAACTACGGTTCAGTATTTAAAAAATCCCTTGAAATCCCAGATCGTGCGTTTACTTTCTGCCAAGCTGATATTTCGTCGCTTCGATCGTCTGTTGCCGCCATCGAGTTTCCGATTGACTGAGTCCTCTCCGTTTTCATTTTTTTGTGGGCAGATTCCGAAACCGGTTGAAGCTCAATAACGCTGGACTATTACACTTACTGCGGTTGCCATATCCGTTTTGCTTCCTCAATATCGAAGGTGAATAGAGCGTTACTGTCGTGCGTGAAGTCGAAAAAATTTGACCACAACAAATAAAAACGTTCGCTTACTTCATACTATGCAGTTTGATGATGAATTCTGTTCCTTGTTGTCTATGAACGTGTTCAGCCTGCTCCTTGTCATGACCTATGAAGTAATGGTCCGATTTCGATTAACTTTTCAGATATTGTGCTGGTTAGGTCTCGGACGTCCCTCTTCAAATTGCCTCACCGCATTCCCTGTAACGACCGCTGGTGATTGTGTCCCGTGGTGTCGATTTCTTATTTACTATCGGTCCGATTTCGTTAAAACTGAAGAGTAGTTGGGTTTTCTTGAAATCATTGATTGAAATTGATGAATTAAAATTGTACTTCTTTTCATCACGCAAACATTTTAAATACATCCCTCAGGTGCTCAATCCACATTGTTATCCAAATGGAATTTTTTTTTTAGCCAAACTGGGTATATCACAAAGCTTCCTCATACACCTAACAAATGAAACCATGGTGTGGTGATCACCGAAATGTTTTAAATAACTTTGAGCGTTGTAGAATGTGGAACACATCTCCTTCAACAGACACAAACAGACAGACAAGAAACGAAAGTTGTTCAGAATGATCCAAAACACGAAATGGGAGAGGAAATTTTGTTATCGATCAAAAAAGGTTTCTCGCTCGGAAGGGAAAACAAAGCTTCTGTTACCTACAGGTAGACTCGGAAGCAAATGTAACCGTTTTCTATAAGCTGTTCAATACAATCAATCCGCGCTTGAGGGAAGTTCCTGGTTTCTTCTGTAACAAGAACCGTTCTTCACTAGCTGAAATGCTGTGAATTCATAAGAACTGGACATTCCAATGGGCCTATTCCCCCCTCTCTAATTATTCTGAAAAGGCATAGGTACACAAGTCGTTACGTGTGCAAACTTAGTTGTGACTGTCACTGGATGAAAACACTAACTACGTTGGTGAAGCTGCTCTCTAGTTCTATATTGTTTTGATTCCTTCATTCTTTGACATCTTAGTTGAAAAAGAACCATTTATATTTTTTATCCTATTATAACAATTCAGTTTTATTCTATGAAGTCCACTTACTGCAGCCACAGTTTGCACTTGCTCCTTGCATGGTGTTCTCGAGAACTACATCAGCTTAGTGTCGAATTAGGGAGCCAAATTAGCAGAGGGATTTTGGATAAGTACTTCTAGTTATGTGTGTGAGTTACCAAGGACCATAAGATGCGGGTCGTTTTGTCCATACCCATACATTTTGATGGTGATTTTCTCTCCATATTTCATTCAGTTATGTACTTATTCTACATTTCTTTATCCAAATCAATTTCGTATCGTTCCATTGGATTTTTTCAGACGAGATTTGGAGGGTTAAATGAACACGACCGGTTTTCCAACCACCTGCAAACGCTCCGATTGTATTTTCTCAAAGACCCTCCGACGGCAATGAACCGCACGAACTTCCTGCACGACCTCGTAAACGTTCAGACGAATCGTTCGGCCGATCGCATTCGTTCAGCCCTTTGAAACCGCTCGTGTAGGCGCCCTGCAGATTTTGGTGTCAGATGAAGTGTAATGAGGCATCACTGCATCCCACCCC
This sequence comes from Creontiades dilutus, assembly GCA_031894815.1. Taxonomy (NCBI): domain Eukaryota; kingdom Metazoa; phylum Arthropoda; class Insecta; order Hemiptera; family Miridae; genus Creontiades; species Creontiades dilutus. The sequence goes on from JAVIWC010005620.1 coordinate 1,421,175, forward strand.
GAATCTTCAAATGGGATTTTGTAATGCCTCGATAAATACGATATACCTACGCGTGGGAGTACTTAGGTAGCGTCTAGGGATATCATATGAATTTCTTTGCCTTTCTTTGAATTGGTTTTAAAAACCATTAAATATGCGCAAACCTGAAGTTCTTCCTGACAGACTAAACTCGGAGACTATTATACCGATTTTGATTAAATGTTAAGAGATTATTGTATTTTAATTTAGAAAACGGTACAAGATTTCATGGTTGCAACAAAAAACCATCATCAGACCGTAAGATATCAAGGTCATATCGAATGAGGCGCCAGAAACTATAACAGAAAATAACAAAACCTAATTTGCCATAGAACAATACTGCATCGCAATAACCTGGAGGGGCTTTGAAACGACGAAACTTTTCATATAAAGAACATACTTGAGAATTGGTTATGTCCGTCATTGTCATTTATACGTTTCAGATGGAAAAACATAGCATTTTTAAATTGATTACTAGGTTCATTATTACTTACGTTCCATCTAGTGATGTAATATATTTTTGAATGTCGTCACGTTGAACATTTTTTCAACCAACTTTCCCCCCCCCCACCCCCAAATTTGTTTTTTCAGCCCCGTAGACCCACTGGACAAGGTTCCCTAAAAAAGGGAAACCGGATTTTCTAGAGAAAATTATTTTATAATTATTGGTTTATTTATTTAATTTTTTATTTTAGTAAAAAAAGGGGGAGGAGAGGCAAAATGCGATCTGACGTCCCATTATTTTTCAAACGATTGATTGCCCAGTTTAGATTGTCTAGCCAAGGGACTCTGCAGCGCTTCTATAAAAACAACTATATGCAAATAGACCAAAACAAATTCTGTATCCTGTGCTATTCTCATAAAAAGGAATCACTCCAACATATAATAGGAGACTATCCCCAGCTGTTACTTCATCGTATTAGTATCTGGAGAATAGATTTTTATGTGCCTACGAGATTTCAAATATAATTAATCCCTTATGTTAGGAAATTGTATACTAGTTATCACACTTTCCAAGGAGAGGCAAAATGCGATCTTCTTCTTTTCAAAATCCCATTATTTTTCAAACGATTGATTGCCCAGTTTATTTTGTCTAAACAAGGGACTCTGTTGCAGATGCTTCTATAAAAACAACTATATGCAAATAGACCAAAATTTTGAAATTCTGAGATTTTAATCACTGTGCAATTCTCAAAATGGGAAGGGCCCACTCATTAAATTATTATAATACGGGGAGTTTATGGGATACACAAGATCTGGGAATATACCAGAAACATAGAAAGGTTCATTTTGTCTTTGATTTCAATGATGATTTCATCCAGATGATCTGCGTCCCATTATTTTTCAAACGATTGATTGCCCAGTTTAGGTTGTCTAACCAAGGGACTCTGCAGTGCTTCTATGAAAACAACTATATGCAAATAGACCAAAACAAAATCTGTATCCTGTGCAATTCTCATAAAAAGGAATCACTCCAACATATCATCGTAGTTACTTCATCGTATGTAAGTATCTGGGGAATAGATTTTTATGTGCCTACGAGATTTCAAATATAATTAAATGTCGAGGGGAAGAAGAAGCCCTTATGTTAGGAAATTGTATACTATGTTATATTAGAATGAGGACCTTCTTGAGCAATTTAATTGACGAAGCGGGATTGTAAGGATACAGAGGCGGTAGGTATGTATACCAATAATAAATTCATTATGCATATGTAGTAAGTGCATGCAGTAGTAACTTTTGTAAACTGTCTTTGATAACATTTAGGTATATAATTAAGTTGCCTTATTGAGAAAATGTTGTTAGTGTCTATTGATGGGAACCGAAAGTAGATAGGTAACGTGAATGTGAAATGTAGACAATTAATTAATTTAAGCAGAAAAAAAGAAAAAATTATGTAAGAACTCTCATATTGTACAAGGAAACTTTATGCAATAAACTTTGACTTTGACTAATTATTTGTTTATTTATTTCATTTTTTATTTTTGTAAAAAAAGGGGTAGGAGAGGCAAAATACGATCATTCTCAATTCCTCACAATCGATATTCCTCCCTCTCACTCGGAATTGCCTTATAATTTAATACGGTATATGGTTGCAGTAGTTCGTTAACTTTTTTCCTTCCTTTCTTTTAGCGGTCCCAGATGAATTTTTCCCCAGGGGCCGGATCCTGTCCCTTAGGCCCTGCTCATACCAAAACAGCTGATATCAGTAGCAGCTGGTGTGTCAGTGACAATCCCAGTTAGAATCCTCCATCAGGTAGGTTGTATACAACAATTAAGTCGGGTTGAGCCTAGAAAGTTAACGTGTTTACAATCCTCTCGCTGTTATAGGCAATGGCTTTCTAGTTCTCCCAGGTCCTCCCAACTTCCCTCCATCAGTCTCTCGCTCATACTTTGCCACTGATGTTAGTACCTACTAGTTGATTCAATATATCAGCTACTACTACAACACTCAACAAACTGTTTTATTCATACGAGTGTTCGTAAATGCTCTTCATTAAATGTGTGCACGACTGCTACATACGATTTATAGCAATTACCTCGTCAGTTTGTCCTAGAATCCTAGTTATGATTAGTGTGTCCTGTAATAATAATAATGTGCCATTCAATTTTACCTATTCAAACTAAAAGAAAACCTTTGATTTTCAGGAAGCCAAATCTTAAAGAAGAAAAGGATTCGGGTTATAGTATCTGAGCGTAAACTTCTAGATTTCAATCAGTAACGAGAAACGGCTGAAAACTAACACACCAGTCAGTTTGAAGGAGGTGGCTCAAGCCTTTCACAAGGTTTGGCACGAGGGACTAGAGTACGACCTGCACAGGGATCTCCCAAGACAGTACTACTTACTACTGAAGTCCTACCTTGAAAATAGACATTTCAGGGTGAAGCAAGATGACCAATACTCCGGCTTGAAGCCCATAAAAGCAGGGTCCCGCAGGGGAGTGTCTTAGGGTCAGTACTCTACCTCCTGTACACACGGGACTTACCCCAACAAGAAGGCACAACTATTGCCACCTTTGCAGATCATACGGCTATCCTCTCTGTTGGAGATGACATAGAAGCTGCAACACGCAAACTACTGACGGCTACTACTGAGGTTTCTAAGTAGAAGTAACTGTGGAGAATGAAGCTGAACGAATCAAAATCAGCCCACATCAACTTCACTAACCGAAAAGTCCCAATCTTGGATGTTGAGATCAATTCGAATAAAATACCGCATACTGAAGCAGTTAAATACTTGGGTTTGACACTTGATTCCAAATTAAACTGGAATAAACACATAGAAAAGAAGAAAGAAGAACTTAAAATCAAGTACAGAAGGATGTATTGGCTAATGGGAAGGAATTCCCATCTCTCTCTTCACAACAAACTGCTTATATATAAGCAGATCCTTCGCCCTATTTGGACCTAAGGGGTACAGATCTGGGGCTGTGCCCAGAAATCAAATATTAAGAAAATCCAAAAATTTCAGAATAAAATACTGAGAAGTATAGTTGGAGCCCCTTGGTACATGCGAAACGATGATATTCATCGAGATTTGCGGATGGAGACAGTCTATGAAATTATTGCAAAATACGCAAGGAAGCATGAACATCGCCTCCACAAACATGAGAATCCGGAGATGCTCTACGTTTTGGACAACGAAGGTAAAACGTCTCAAGCGAAACAAACCACTGGATTTAGTTGTGCTGAATATAATTGCAATCGAACTCAGTGCTATTTAATTGAGCTATATAATAAAGGGCTAGGTTTTGCTGTAAACCTACCCTCTTGGAGTGTACCTATATGAAATGTAAAATTGCTACATGAAGTGTATTTGATTTTTCAGTTGCAATTGATAAATCACGAAAAAAAAAAGTTTGAAGGAGTCACTAAGTAGAACGTAAGATTTCCCAGTGAATCGAATAAAGGGAGATATTTTATGTAGCTAATGTTGATACTTATTCGTTCATCTAACTTCATCGTACACTTACCGTTCTGATGAAAACAGCAGTTCTTGAATTCAAAATCACCATCTGAGCTCCGGAGCCCCACAAAATAGAAGAGAAGTCCTGTTCGATTGTAGCATTTACGCGACTAAACTATCAGTTTTGACCGAATAATCGATGAGATGAGAGCTCTCACTACTCTCAAACGCGGTTTCCGGAAGAAGTTCAACTTACGAATAAACATTCCTTTTCCAATCACACAGTAGTTATTAGAACCTTCGCAATGATGCTGCGCCGCCATAACTCCCTAATGGTTTATGGAGTAACGGGTTCCATCAAATCCACCAGCATTACAGGGGTGAACGCCTCTATTATTCATTAATAAACCATTGTTATCGCTCTTGGAAAAAAAATCCTAACCCCCCCTGAAAATTGTATGGTTTACGTTTCAAAGGGTGTAGAATCCGAAATTTCCGTCCGTCCGCCGTACGCGCGATTTCTCCCAAACGGCTGGAGCAAAAAATCTGAAATTTTCAGGAAAAATCAATATTGGTTCGACAACGCCCCAATTCTTTAGCCAACACTCTCACTTAATTTAAAGTGCCCTTTAAGGGTTGTCAAAGTTTTGTAAAATCCCTAAAAACCTCAAAAAAGTCGAAGCGGCCTAAATTTGGACTCTTTTTGAAGAACTTTCCATGGGGAATCGAATGAGCCTTTCCCCAGGTTCGCAGCTCACACCATTCCCGATATACGGCCATTCACGATTTATGGTGCCAACATTTGCGTTTTTTGGTTTATTATTGTTAATGTTTTCATCGCAGTAACTTAGTGATGTAGTAATGTGGATACTGGAGTGAACTCCTAAAAGGCTTTGTAACCGATACACGTTGGAACCCCTGTCAAATACAAAGGGATCTGGGAAGATGAACTCCCGCTGGTCCAGGAAGGGTTGGAGGAGGTGACTCCGATCAGCATACTGGACATGGAAAACTTCCTTGTCCAAATCTCAAACTAGATGTTGTAGGTTCTCATAGGTTTCAAGATACTCATGTCTTCTTTAAGGATCATAACTCGAGAGCCAGAAAGCTCAAAATGCTGTTGGATCTAATCGATCAATTTAAACAGCGTTGTGACGTTGACTAAATAATAAATGATTTGTGAAATAGTACAGTGACTGCAGGGTTGGTGTGGTCTGTAGCAGACCTCTCAAGAAGCCAAGTGCCCTCAGGGATTTGGCACATATTAGATAAATGTGGCTAGTGAAGCCAAGCTGGGAATCTATCAGCACTCATAAATCCTGCACAATCAGAGTATGCCGATTACTTCGTAAACGCGGCTCTTTCTAATTTGTGTGGTAAATGCCATTGGATTGATAGTAGAGTCTGCACGTTCAGAACTCCCAATCACTCGTATATGATGACTAAGGTTTGTTTTGATCCCTCTAGCAACTAAAAATTTCAATTTCATGGAATGGATGATGAGTTTTGGCGCAAATGAGACTGCAAATTCCTTGAAATTCACATTTTCCGCAATATTCCTTTTAAATGTTCAGGAAAATGATGAATACGTCTCAATTTGACTGCTTAGATTAATAACCACGGAAATGAACAACTTACATACGACCTTAATGTTGACCAGTTGTTTCATTGGTACAATCTTAAAATCTTGAAACCCCCTTCGGAAAATGTCAGAACCCATTCAAGGGCGTCTGTCTGTCGCAATTGCAACCTTGCGTTACATTGGTCACTTTGTGCGAATAGAACTGACTAGCCCATAACTCGAAAAACCGCTTCATAGAACTAGCTCGGGGAGACCTCGATATTGAAGGAACTGGTTCAATTGATTAATTTCCGAGCGACTTTTTCATGATGGCTTACGCGAAACAGTTATAGTCCTACCTACGCGGTGAGCGAGATTTCTTGCAGAAAAATTAAGTAATCTCGCCGTCCATGAATTATTCAGCTAAAAAAACAGGAAAAGTTGGGAAGGAATCAGGGCCATAATTTAATTGGAGGGAGTATGACCATAATAAGTTATGTATAAAGGAACGGGAAGCATACGAGGTTGAAGACAGAAACGCTACAAAATTAGGAGAAATTAATAAACATAACTATAAACAAATATGAATGTTTTATAGAAACTAGACTAATCTTAATCGAGTATAAAAATATAATTTTACTGGGTTTGAGGAGCCCTTAAATGGATCGGTCATTTAAACAATAATGAAGGATGACATGAATTAGACTAGAATCAATGATGTAGAGAGCACAGAACCTAGACCACTTGACGAAAATGTGTCTTTTCTTTTAGCAGTCGGGAAACTTAAACAGGGTGTCCCGGGAGTTATGCACAATCCGACTCCTACGTGTTCTACAACTCATTTCCGACCAAAAATGCGTCTTAGCAATTTTTTGTCAAAAGCCTCGTTTTCGAGCTATTCGCAATTTAAGATTTTTTCGTGTTTTCGATCTTAGGCCATTAAACTGTCATAACTCCCTCAATTTTGGAGATAACTCAAATTTGATGACACCGTTGGAAAGAACGTTACATTTTCTATCTATTTGATGTCAGAAAACTTTTTTGAAATTGCATTGAAGATGTGCGTTTGCTGCGCGAAATGGCAGTTTTGTCAAAATCTTAAAATCTCCTGTTATTCATCTCGCCTAGCAACCCCATGAATGCTTGACGCAGAACTGAGCAGACCTGGTACAACGTGCGCCCAAATGTCAGCTTTAAGGAAATAGTGTTTAACTGCAGAAAAACGTGTGTTTTCTGTTAAAATTGAGGTTTTTCCAAAAGTCTCGAAGATGAATGCAACCCATCGCAGTCAGAGATGAGTTGTAGAACACGTGGGAGTCGGATTGTGCATAAGTCCTGAGACACCCTGTATCACTAAAAAAGACCTAATGTTTGAAAATTGGGAGAGCTACGGAGGAGGCATTGTCTTGGTCAGGGGCAAGGATATGCAATGACCCGCACAACCCCCTGGTATTAATGTAATGTTCTTTCCAACGGTGTCATCAAATTTGAGCTATCTCCTAAATTGGGGGAGTTATGACAGTTTTAATGACATAAGATCGAAAATACGAAAAAAATCTGAAATTGCGAATAGCTCGAAAACGAGGCTTCTGGCAAAAAATTGCTATGATTTTTGGTCGGAAATGAGTTGTAGAACACGTAGGAGTCGGATTGTGCATAACTCCTGGGACACCCTGTATATATTATATATTTGGCGTTGTCACGGATCTGGATTATGCAGCAAACACGCTTTCTGAAAGACTTATTAATCCAACTGTAGGTTGGTAGGCATTCAGACGAATTCTTAACTGCTTGAAAGGTACCTACCTTGAAAGGAGTACTGTACTCGAGGGAATACAAGGGCAGCCTTCATGTTACTCCCACGCAAATACCGTAAGTGAAACGAAAGCGATAAAAACGACTCTGGTGTCGAGTGCATTTCTGCAGGCGCACCCATCAAAGATCTTCCGTTTTGTCCAAGACAGAAGCCGAGTTTGTCGCAGTATGAGAGGGAGCCAAAGAAGTGATATGAGTCGGCAGACTACTGAAAGAACTAGCCGATCCGAGAGAATTGTCCATATTCATGATCAATAGTGCAAGTGCATTGAAATTTGTGAGGAATCCCTAGTTTCACAAACTTTCAAAACACAAAGAAACTCGATACTATTTTGTCTGAGAAACCTTCATGGAAAGAGCGATTGACTTCCAACTTGTTGAAGAGAAAGCAAATCGCGGTTATCCTCACAAAACGATTTAAAAGAGTTCGATTTGTTCATTCACGGCAACAAACGGAAACGCTAAGAAACAGTTAAGATGCAAATTTAGGAGGAAGAACTGAAAATGCGGTAAAAGATGCCCTCCACTACTTACATATTTGGCTGTCAAGAGCATATGAGAATTCTAGGTCATCACATATGAGAAATTCTCTCTTCGAGAAGACTTAAAATCATCACATATTCGTTCTTGAATCGGTCTAGTTGTGAAGAACATTCCAGAAGTTTCAAATTTCATTATGGAAGGAATAAGTAATGCTGACAAATCTTTAAATCTTCGTTATTTTCAACTACTATTAATAATTCCTCCTCTCTTCGATAATGACTTAGAACTGCTAATTACATTTTAGGTACAATTCCACATAGCATCAACAGATTCTTTTGTTGCTCAGAAGTTTCAAATTTCATTATGTAAGGAAAAAGTAATGCTGACAAATAGACCAAATATAGAATATCTTCGTTATTTTCAACTATTAATTAGTATTAATAATTGTTTCCTTGCCTCGTAATCGTAATAACGCAGTTTGCCCAATTTTAAGAGAATACAGGGTCAAGCATTTTGACGCCAGTACTATCTCAGAAATTGACTTGGTTCATCCCCTAGAAAATAGAAATCACTGGATTAGCTGGCTAACTTAGCACGTGTTGCGTGGTCCTATCGTAAGGTACTAGTTGATGAAGTAATTGGTAACACGACGGCGATTGTTAGAAGCTTGGGATATTGATGTTTCACTTTTTAAAATTAATCCTGAAAATTAGGATGTTGCTTTCTTATATAATTTTGAATTAGTTCATCTCGCTAATTTCCACTTGGGTCAACTCCCGCAGACAGCCTACGGCTATGTCTATTTTCACTTTCGAAAATATTTTTTAATTTGGTTCACATGCTTTGAATAAAGTCATTTTTCTTCATCATCTTCATCTAATTGTTTTATTGTTTGACCATAATTTAAATTCAATGGTGCAAACAACCTCGGAAATTTTGAATTACCTGTTGGTAGGGGAGAAGGATGGGGTTAATGCCGGTCGGTTCAATCTATGCCCTTGCCAAAATTTGCAACCAACTTTTGATTGTTTTTGACATTTTTATGTCTTTCCTTTGGCACATAAACTGAAAAATCGTCACGAAAACTTGCTTACGCGATAAAAATAAACTAAGGTTGGTGAGTGCAGTCCTTGAAATAGTAATGTCTACCAATAAACTGAAAAATTGTCACGAGAACTTGCTCAACATACCAATCATAAGACATTTTGTTTTGGTTTATTAGTTTCAACCATTTCCGTACTTTTTCCACTTCAAAACGATCAGTGAACAAACTCGAGAGTATAGTGAGCGAAAAAATTGACGATGGACAAATCGGCTCCGAAATCGGACACCCAACGAAACCTTGAATATCGTAAGCGAAAGAAATTGACGATGAGCGAACTAAAACGTAAATAACCGCCTGTTTTGGACAATATCGTTTATGGAAGAAACTGCGCACGAGTACACTGAACACTGTAAACATCCCTGGAGAAGCAGAAATTCGCGAAGTAAATCACATTTACGCTGCACCGCCTCGTTGTGTCTCCGATGTGGAATTTGAGAAACGCTTTACGTCAAATCCGTTTGGTTTCTCGTGTTCGGTGTGCGATCGACTATGGTTCGAACAAGATTTGCGGTCAGTTCCCGTCCGTGCTTCACCTTTACTACTGAAAGAATTTCCAAATGAAACCATCTCTGCTTTCCGAACGTGCGACAACTGCCACCGATGCCTCCGTCAAAACGAAATTCCCCGTTTGTCGCGATCGAACGGATTCCAATATCCTCCGATTCCATCTCACCTGCCATCGTTGGATACTATAACTGAGAGGCTCATCTCGCCGCCTCTCCCGTCAATGTAAATCCGTCGATTGGGGCTCGTGAAAGGTTCAAAAGCGATCATCGTTCTCCAGTCGATGTAAACAATATAGTGTAGGCTTTTCATGTCTTTCTGCCTAGTAATAAATGAAATAAGAAAACACACATGAAAATGTCCCAATGTTTTGCAGACTCGTATGCAAGGATTTGTCAACCTCATGGAAGCAAAGGCTCCATTTATTTGTCTATGATTTGACATCAAGAGACGAAGAGTAAGTCTAGTTGTGCACACAAACTTTAGAAATGTTTCTTCAATTGATGAGAACTCATTTCAGATTTAAATTTCCTAAAGGAAGAAGAAGAAACTAGTGCTCTCTTCGGTTATCTGTCAGCTACAATCATATGGGCCAATGGTGCCCGAAAGTAGACAAATTTTATGGAAAGTTAACCTGGACTACCCAAGCATGATTATAGTTAACAGTAGTTGAACTTTGTTCAGATGGATTTACAACCATAAAAAAGAGAAAACAGAACTGGCCAAGGAGGATTGCCAAGTTTCTATCACTACAGGGCAGAGGAATCACGCAATTACGTGAAGGACACATGGAGGACAGTTTTCTGTTTAATTTGGTGGGCAGGATGGTCACTATGTCGCATCTCAAGATTAATTTAAAAGATACCCTAAATCAATCATGTAACTAATTCATGGATTAGGTGAATAAAAAGGTTGGAATCTACGCAACAGAGGAGTGTTCAGTGATAAGTTTGAAGGTGGGTGATGGATAACTGAAAAGAGCTTAAACTATCAAAGCGCTTCAACGTAATATTAAAGTTTAGCACATTGTAGGAGCTGAAGACGCTTTTATTTGCTAGTTGCTGCTACCGTTGTATTCAAACCTGACCTAGGGGTGCATTCATTACATACCAGTATGGGTTGATATTGATTACATTGTGTACTTAACAACTTTCAAGTTGACAACTACATTTGCAGTGTAGTAGTACTATTTGCTCGGGTACTCAGTCGTAAAACATATACCACAATCACTTGGGTTAATAAATACGCTTTAGTACATTCCTCTTGGAAATCAGTTATCATTTCCAGTACTTCTCAAGCACCTCTCTAGTCAACTCTCGTACCTCTTAACTTTTCCTTTAACCGTGAAACGACTCAACTTTCAACTGTCACCTCTCAGTCAAATCTGAAGGAGGGGAAAAAAGTGACTTTTCCACCCTCAGACACCGGCGACACGCCATTCGCTTGTTTCAGATTTAACATGCGAAGGTCAACTCTGAAATATTAATGTCAACCACATAACGGGGTTTAATTGCCTTCCGTGACTACCGGCGAGAGAAGACCGAGCATGTGGGAAGCTCGGTTCTCATTTCCGAATATAATCTTCACAGAGGGATCGGGGCAGTATAAAACGTTGTAGTCGGGCAAAACTGGGTCATCGATGACCCATCGATCGGTCAGTTTAATAGAAATGAGAAAGTAGACAGCTCCTTGACGGGCTTGTGTACAGATAGGTATATTCAGCGGGAGCAGCGATCGCTGAATAAGCAACCACAAATTTACTTCAACACCGGCCGGTTTCACCAAAGTTTTTATTCAATGTTCACCCATTAAACCGCAGATCTCGGCTGTTGAACAATTAGTTCCACCAACTCCAGTTCAGATAAGCCAACTGTTCAAACCAGGGCTTTGAACCCGGTTAAAACTCCTCATTTTTCGCTTATTGTTGCGTTTCCAGCACGAAGTAGCGTGAGAACTGTTACAAGACATCCCTCGTTTTTCTCCCCCATTAACAGGTCAACTTTTGATTAATCCTTTACCACTTATACCAACTCCATATCATACACTCGCACACAACAATACAACTTGAAAATTCCTTGAGATCATTCAAAGCCACTCCTTTCTCATTCATTCCTTGGGAAACCAAAACCATATTTGGCTGCTAAGTGTCCTAAACAACGATTAATACCAGTTCTTTTTAGCATCTTTGTTTGCAATCCAAAACTCTATTTTGCTGGGAGTAAATTGCATCGAATGACAACTCGCTTGTCTGGTCTTTCTAAAACTTGCTGACTCAAACGTTTTGAGTTCAAGAGGGAGGTAAAAAACCAAATATACCTCTCATGTGTGGAGCGATTATTCAACCATGGTTTTTGGTTCCAAGGGTTTCTGATCGTTAAGATTTTGTAAATTTCGAAATTTTGGATAATGAAAAAGTGTTTTGACCTAATGAACTGCTTTTTATATTCACAACTATACATGAGCTCTGCTCATCATTCAAAAATTGTATTTTTGGTACCGAACGCTGAGTAAACGTCAAATTGTTGCATTTGAGCCACCTTCGGGAATGCAACCATTGTTTTGAAATGTTAGCAATATTTTTGGTGCCTGGCCTTACTTCATGTCCACTGTGATACGTCTAAAGTGTTGCCGTTTTCGTGTTTCGGGGTTTTTGTGTTTGGGGTGTTTTGGCGGCCAGAACAGTTCAGTAGGTAGTGAGACTGGATTCCACTGTCCCGGTACAGCTGTACCGACACTCTAACCTGTGTGCTACACCCATCTTGGTTAACATCTACCCATCTACACATGGTTAGCTACACCCATCTTGGTTAGTACAACCAAAATTGGCAAACCACCGCGCTCCGTTCAACAAATACCACGAACATTATTCATTACTAATATGTATTCATTTTTATTTGAAACTGAGTTTGTGTCATTGCTGACGATAAGACACATGGACGCATCGGACCTCCCATATTATACAATCTTTGAAGACTCTAACAGAAAAACTTCCAACGTGCACAAGATTTTCCTCTTTCAGATTTCAGGTGGGCGAGTAAACGGCTCGACTTTATGGAGGTCAACACAAGATTCCTTACAGCCCGCCCTTTTGTTTTTAACGGGCTATTGCTCCGGTTCTCCCTAACCCACTGTCTTTATTTATTTATTTTTTTTTTCGCCGTGAAAAAATATATGGGCGACTCACAAAGCGAACCCTCGTCGCTTACGAGACGCCATTCTTTCTTTTTCGTCTTGAAAAGGGTTTGTTTCTTTGCTGCCGGAGTAAATTGGATTTCTGGGATGGAGTACGCACGGATGAGCGCGCAACTCAGCGAGTGCATTCGCAATTATTGTTAAGGGGAAGTCGAGCAGCAAAACAGGAGAAGAACGTTGTAAATGTCTCACAAGATGGTTTAAGTTAGCTAGCAGGCGAATACTGTCCCTGGGGACTTTACGGATTTCGGTGTATTATTTAGGATTAATCATGTCCAATAATGAACGTATGTGATCAAACAAGAGAGGAGGATAACAGTTTAGTACCTATTAGATATCACGTGCATTTGGAGATTCAATAAGCGGCCAAAAACACCAATACATGTCATTTTACCTCGAAGTTCTCAACAAATCTAGCCAGTTCAACCAATATCAATACTGGATAGGCAGTTGGAAGAGGTAGAGGATTGGAATATCTAGGAAGAGGTAAACAGTAATGTTGAGGGGAGTAATATTCAAACCGTAATGCCCATTTTGCTTATGGAGGCAGTGCGAGGGGAAGAAGCATCCAAAAAGACAATGTTATAAATTTATTGGATTGTAAGTACTAGGCTCTGCTACCATATAACGAAAAGGTAATGCGATTCTTAGGAACAGTTACCCCTTTCGAGGGATGATGCGGTTAAGCCTGCAACACACAGAGAAACACTCTGAAGCTAGAATACTTCTAGTTTCTGCTCATGATTGGAAGTTTCACGATACGAAAGGGGAGCCTCATCGACACCAATGAGGTTTTAGAAAAAGTGTGTTCTCTACAGTCAAAAGGTTCACCTGATTTAAAAACTATAGCTACTTTGCTTTAGAAAGTTCTTCAGATATTGTGAGATTCAGATCACAGATGGTTACTTGTAAATTTCTCTACTGACAGATCAAAGTAGCACGTCCATAGCTGTGTATTTACAGTCAACTCGATTGGTCCTGGGGAGAGGTAGTTTGTGAGATGTATTAGGATGGTACTGTAATTGAGTAATACCTATTGGGCTTGCGCGAAACTACTATTGATAGAGTTGGAGAAACCCTTAGTCTAATAAACGAATTTTGATGAAAATGACCTGGAATCATGCCGGTTAGCCCTTAATATCCGTTAGCCAAATGGTTAATACAGTGTAAATACTAGTTCTTATGTATTTATAAACTACTCTTTTTCGTATTGTCTATTCAGCCTGCCTTTCCTTCTTGAAATTCCCTCTAGTGCAATAGATATACATAGTTCCTCTTTATTTCTCTGAAAACTGCTAAGAGTGATTTTAAACATGAAGCTTTCGCCCTCAAGGGTGCTCTTTGGGTGCTACAGCCATAATTGCCTCAGCCCGTTGAATTAGTCCAATCCATCACCTCTTTTCTATATCCTCTTGAGCAGTGAAATTCATAGGGGATCATCTATATCCAAATCCTCACAATCGTTGAAAATGGCAATGAAAACGGATTACAATTGTAGAAGTAATGGTAGCGAAAAAGATTTTTGCATCCGCAGTTCTTTATGATACGATCGTGATGATCATATAAATGGAGTTCATTTCCTAATTTGGGTGAAAGCAGATCAGTAGGTTTGAAGTCAATGAATCCTGGCAAATTTTATGGTTGCACATGATTTGCAGAAACTGTCAACTTTTAGCTGATTAAATTGATTATTGAGGATCATTCACAGAGAATTTCACCGTGATCAAATGAAAACTGCAAACGGAATGCATATTATAGGAGTTTCATACGACTTGGTCATGCGCAGCAGCTGCCAATGATGTGTCATCACCAGAGACGGGAAAAAGTCACAAACGTCATAAGTCATAGTTTTTTGTCATAAAATGGCCTTTTTTTCGCTGAAACGTCATAAATTGCAACTTTTTGGAATAAAAGTCATATTTTGTCCCTTTTCGCTAGACGAACCTCCTTCTATGCAGGTCACTGGTTCATTGGTATTGGGAATAAATATTCCATCAAAGTGAAGGGGATCGTCCCATAGTGTGCCTGTGCCGGGGCATTGTTATGCTCTGGACTAATTGGGTAGGTGAATGCTCAGGAGTCGGACTCTATAGGATGGGTTTTTCTAATCCGCATTAGTTCAAACCAGGCTGCTTTCTGATTGGCCTTTTAACAACCAAACAAACAAAGATCGCAGGTATATATTCGTGGAACAGGAGGGAATAGTTTCATTTTTCTTGTGTGCTTTTGGTACTGACACCATGCTTAAAACAGTGAGCAAGTCGATACTACAGCAGAAGTGGTTGGTGGAGGAGAAGGACTTCTCTCTAGAAGACGGTTCCATCTTTTGCAAGCCGTGTGGAAAACAGGTAATGTTGAAAATATGAACTTTTTTTCTCTCCTTTTCCGAACCCACGTATTTAGTCAACTGGAAGTACCTAGGTACCTAAATCGAATATTGTTTCTTCCTCCACGTTTTTGTGAAACGTACCTATTCTACATTGCACGCTAAGGGCAAAAAGTCTTATGCATGATATTCATTTCAAGTACTTACAAAAGAAATTTCCAATCATGCAGCATGAGCGAATTTTCAAAGACATTTTTAGCCGTTTTGGCGCTACTATTTTTTTCACCTTTTCGTGCCGTATTTTTACAGGAAATTTCAAGCTGATTCCGAATGTACCACATACCTATGTATTAATATGTTTAAGACAGTAGTCTTGAGTTAAATCCATTTTGGTGCATATTAGCTCAAGTTATCGTATGGAATTTTATGTGTCTGAATTTATGGTCCACCCTTTCTATTTCCGTCATTTCGAGGGGTAAAAAAAAACTTCAAACAGTAACCCCCCTTGATGTTTGGATTGTTGTGCATATTGGATTGATTCATTTGAAAAATTTTTAGTTATATTCAAAATGGTAAAAATTATTCTTCGAACGTCATACTTTCATCCAAAACGTCAAAAAACATCAACATTTCTGGAAAACTCGTCATAAAATGGGGAGGACAAAGTCATAAAAGTCATAGAAAAAAGGTCATGAAATTGAAAACTAAAAGTCATAAACGTCCCGTCTCTGGTCATCACCCACTGATTTTGAGCAAGATGGAAGGACTGGAACACGAGAAAATTCCACGTTTGCTCATGTCTCAATGGGTCTTAGGTATCTCTAAGTTCCTCTAATTCATTCACCTTGATAATTTACTGCATTTTGTAATAATTATGATGGCACTGTTGGAAGAATGCTAAAGGTCAGCTTATTTGACTCACGGTTTTTCGCAGCAGACATGCAACATTAATCGTGAAAGCTGCTTCGAACAAGTTGGCGGATCTT
Source organism: Creontiades dilutus (assembly GCA_031894815.1). NCBI lineage: Eukaryota > Metazoa > Arthropoda > Insecta > Hemiptera > Miridae > Creontiades > Creontiades dilutus. The sequence continues at coordinate 1,437,073 of JAVIWC010005620.1, forward strand.
TCAAGAAGAACCAGACGGTACCTAGACGAGCTAACATTACGCACGCTGTCTCGTTGTGCATAAAATATCACGGTAACTGAATCAGGCACGATTTTATCTGTTTACAGTTTCAACAAACGTTGAATGCGTTATGAGTTGAAATACTTGAAGACTTCCCCGGCTCGATTTCGGCGCCCCGTCATAGTTGGCAACTTCGTGATTGATGAGGGAGCCAGAATCAGGAAGGAAAGCTCTCAAATGCCGGAGCCCATTTAGAAAGACGTTGCATTAGTCTCGACGCTGATTACCTCGATATCTAATTGCCACCAGATCTTCACTATAATGTGATTATGGTAATGTGTAATGAAATAACGAGGAACTGAGTTAGTATATAGAGCTGTAGTTACAAAAGAATTATTAACTGGGTACCTAATAGAAAATTCTCATACAGGAAGCGAAGGAACTGAGGTTGTAGACCATCTAGCTAAATCACCTGCCATAGAAGGAACCATGTACAACGAAATATCCATCTTCTTGCTTGAGCGAATTTATTTATTCGATTAAGCTACTGCGATGGTCTCCCAAACGTTAAAATTAGAAATTTCTGTGTTGGAATCAGTATTGAGGCCTTAAAAAACGATTCCTGGATTTTCTTAATCTTTTGTATTTGAATGTGCCATTCTCTTTGTATTTGTGCGTGCCATAACTCTTCGTACCTGATATGTGTATGGAGTACGACAGAGAAAGAGTTTCTACTTCAACATATAATGAAATATATAAGCACCTGCTTCCGATGAGAAACCACGCAGAATATTTAAGCCTGAAGACTAGTAACCCGGGATTATGTACAATTTACAGCCGTGGTAAAAAAGTTTCGTTCGATGCCTCTGAAAATTGTATGTCTTGTGGTTTGGATACGCCTGACTCACTTACGCACTGTTTTTGCGAGTGCCCACGTTTTAGGAAGCAGAGGATGACCCATTTTAACAAAGAGTATCAATGGACTTCTTCATATCATTACTAAATCTGTACACCAACGAACAAGCGATGACATCCTACATTTTTGTGCAATCGGTCATACAAGCCAAAACCCTCCTGCAGGCAGTTGCTACTTGGTTCCTTCTACCGCCAATTTTTTTTTAAATTTACTTTTTGTTGCGATATACAGTATTTAGTTAATTTTTCATATGTCATTGTATTGTATTGTCACTGATCGTATGTATTCCTAACGAACCACCCATTATAACATCAAAAGATTATGCAAATAAAGAATTTTAAAAAAACTCTCCGTACGATTTAGGTAAAAAGTCCGATCTTTTGCCGAAAAATCAAGAATTACGGAAAAATTAATGATCGGTGTTCATTAAACCTAGTGTGTGCTACGTTAACTAAAATCGGTATGTGCGGCGAGATAGTAGAAATCCTTCTCAAATAAAAAAAAACGAAATTGATGAGAAAGGCTATTTTCACACAAATACAAAAACACTTGTATAAACTGGTTTCGGTTGTTACACCATCATCAGTGCACTACAGAATGAAGGAGAGGTGGGTAGACATGCTTGTTTTATGCATAAAAAAGAGAAGGTGCTCTCTGATTGGGCCATACATTAGAAAGGGCGTGGAGTAAAAGTGAAAGGTAAGTAGGTTGGTGGAAGGAAAAATTCACAGGAACACGTCAAATAGTGGAGAACGCCTAATTACACATACATTACTTACTTAGTACTTAATCGGAGTTCCCAATTTTTCGATTTTCTGGATCTCAAGAGATTCTAAGGCATCTAATTTTGAAAATTTCTGACAAACATGAGCAGTAATTCTATCATTCTCTTCTGATAAATGATTTTCAAAAGCTTCCCTTCCTCTACCTAACCTATGATCATCTCCATGTTCCCCTAATCTGATTTGAATTTCCTACCAGTTTGCCCTGCATATTGAGTCCCACAAGTAAGTACTTTGTAATATACAGGGTGTGCAGCGTATGATCCGAAAATCTTCGCACACGTGTTCTGCAACTAGTTTCCAACAATAAGTTACCCCTAGAGATTTTTTTTAGATGCTTCGTTTTTTAGTTATTTCACTTTTAAGATTTTTTTCGTGTTTTCGAACTTACGTCACTAAAACGGCCGTAACTCCGGCGTTTTCAAAGTATTTGCAAATCTAAGTATGCCGTTGGAAAGAGCATAAAATTATCTATCGTCTCAGTCTTTAATAATAATTTTTTAAAGGAACTAAAGGGTAAAAATGAGCCTAAAAAGTAAATTTTTTCAAATTTTGAAAAAAATTCTTTTTTTTGGCTCATTATAATTTTTGATGTTTGAGCCTGTAAGCTTAAAAAATGCGCAAAAGTCTCAGCTGTCCAGTGGTATATTTAATTTTTAGGTTTTAGAGGGAACTTTTTTGAGGAAATTGAGATTTTATGCGAAAAAACGTGTATTTTCAAGCACATTTGATGTGATCGAACGGGTGTGTGGATCTACCTTTGACCGTTAATCACATTATCATACTCAACATTTTGCTCGTGACGATGTTTCTATCAACGATAAGAAGAGGAAATCATAACAAACAACGGGATCAAACCTCACGATATCAGCAAGAACGGGAGACATTTAACAGTTGATTTACATCAATTCATTCCGCGGATGCTCTCACTCAAACTTACATTTTTTAGGTAATGCCGTTGACATGATACATTCTACACCCAGAAAAAGAAAAAAGTTTTAGTTATGTAGGTTTTATTCTCTTTTTAAAAAAAAAAATCCTCAAATGTGCTTGAAAATACACGTTTTTTTGCATAAAATCTCAATTTCCTCAAAAAAGTTCCCTCTAAAACCTAAAAATTAAATATACCATTGGAAAGCTGAGACTTTTGCGCATTTTTTAAGCTTACAGGCTCAAACGTATCGTTCAAATTAAGGCAGACTAATGAGCCATTAAAAAAAGATTTTTTTTCAAAATTTGACAAAATTTACTTTTCAGGCTCATTTTTACCCTTTAGTTCCTTTTAAAAAATTATTATTAAAGACTGAGACGACAGATAATTTTATGCTCTTTCCAACGGCATACTTAGATTTGCAAATACTTTGAAAACGCCGGAGTTACGGCCGTTTTAGTGACGTAAGTTCAAAAACACGAAAAAAATCTTAAAAGTGAAATAACTAAAAAACGAAGCTTCTAAAAAAATCTCTACGGGGCACTTTTTGTTGGAAACTAGTTGCAGAACACTTGTGCGAAGATTTTCGGATCATACGCTGTACACCCTGTATATATACCCCACTTTTATCGTCTAGAGGGATTTTATCTTTTACGCTACCTAGTGCTTTTTTTATTGATGACTGAATGAGCTACCTGGTGCTTCTTTATTGATTGTTTAGACAACGCACCTAGGCCTGCACCTGTAGACAGCGACATATATACAACAGATATCTAGCACAGAAATAATAAACCTTCGAGTAATAATTCTCATCGTTTTCTGATCGTCGCCCAAAGTGATGTTGATTGGATCGTGACCAGAACGCCGAACAAGCTTTGTTCTATAAACACGAAGCTGAACGAATCGCGAAATACGTACAATTAAAACTGATTTCCACGTAAAAGTTATAAAATATAGCAATCTGCTCCCAATAATGTCGTTCCCGTAATACTTCCCTCCCGCATAGCTTCCCTCTCATAAATAAGACATTCTTCGCTAAATTACAGCAGCTCGGGTCAAAACTTCTTCGATAGAGCTTGTTTTATGAGGCTCTGCAATGCCACCGTTCTTTTATGCCGCCGTTAAAAGACGTAAAAAAGGACAGATTTACCGTTTAAAAAAAAGAGACTGGTTAAGTACAAGTCGGCATTTTTACGCCCTAAATCAGCTGCTTAGTTATCCTGTCACGGAGACCAAATAGCTTGTCTTGGGACTTGGGGCGGTGAGTCATGATTTCCATCTAGTGGATTGCGGAAATCAGGTGAGATCAAATGATATACAATTCCCGGCGAATGTGCATACCAAGCTATGCAACCAAGACAATGTATTCGTTAGCCTGTCATTCGTAATACTGAAAATTAGTCGGAAGAGAAGGGAACAAAGATATTGTCAAAAGTGTTAACTACACTCATTTTCCAAAATCACGTAAAAAAAAATGATGAATGGATGCTTCATCTATGTATATTTAGTCTTTTATTGCTTCAAAATAGTAATATAAAGCGCATATAGCATATCATCCAAGTATTAGGTTTGGTCGGTAGACGCCGTTCGACAAGGCATAACTGAGTTGAAGAAGTTGAAGACATCTTTGCTAAATACGGACAAAAGAAGCATTGGTATGTTTGGATTCAGGTGCACATGAGGAAAGGTGGACGAGGATGAAGGTCAGACTTTGTTGTTTAAAGGCCTTCAGGCTGTTGAATCAGTTAGAATCAGGTTGTATCGGGTTCTGAAAGGCACCGGCTTAATACTGTACATCACCAAAAGATCATCAAATCTGGCACCTTCGAGATTCGTTCATTTCTTGGCTATGGTTGTTGCAACATATCTGTTCAAGTGGCTTCGGCAAGATTACTTGGAGTGGAATCTGGCACAAGCAATGTACCCAGGAGTTAAAAAAAGTGTGCTTTCCTGGCTTCATTTTGGGTTGGACAGTGAATCGTGTGTTAAACAGTAGTTCTCTAGCACATATGAAATGGTGGGTTGGTTATCTCATACATTTCAACACAATCGAATCGCTTAGTAGTTGCTGCGCATGCGTGGAAGTGCAATCCTCGCAACAAGTTAATTTTTTATACATGGCAACTGATGTTAATTACATTTTTATGGTTCGTCTAGGTTTGGGTGTAGATGATCTACTATAGATTTCAGAGAGCACAAATCAATAGTTTAGCCTGCCCATGAGCAAAATTCATCGAACATAAATTATAATTCTCTAATGGACCGATCTTGGTAATATGGAACGTAGTTGAGGAGTGACGTTTCAATCATCTCACTTCTCCTCTTTCGTTATTGTACTTCACTGATTTTGAAATTTCGTAAGCTGCATCATTGTGCTCCCCAGGTTTCCTGTGGGTAGCGAAAGAACTGTTGTCGCTTTTAGGAAATGAAAAACTTGTTTTGTCCAAAATCAAAATTTCGACTCGCATTCTGCGTTTTAGATCATTCTGAACGTTTCGTATCTTGCTGCCGAATTTCTGTAGATCCTAGTCACGAGCTTTGTTTATACAGTTTAAACCTGGCCTTGATAAATTGACAGGGAATGTGTGGGAGTATGCTCCCCTAAGAATTCCACCTGTCAAAAATCAATACTCCATTTTGCCCATGCTGAAGTATGAAATTCATTAAGCAACATGTTCTCTTATCGATGGTAAATATTGTAAATTTCTATTATTAATTATTACTTTTTAATGGTTAAAACGTGAGGTGTGACAATTTAGTTTAACATTAATTTATTTATGGATGCGTAACTCTTGTGCAACAATAACGGGCATTTCCCTAATGTTGCACAATATATTGGAAATCATGGTAATTTGTATTTTAATGTAGTCAACTTCATCAAGTATTCTATTTTTTGATTATATTTACGGATGTTAAATTGATAACTTTGCAGTTTATTTGTTCCAATAAATTATCTCTCTCTCTCTCTCTCTCTCTCTCTCTCTCTCTCTCTCTCTCTCTGGTACAATATTCGTCCAACTGAAGTATGCGCAATGGCTCTCTCTTAATACCAATTATCCTATATATAATACTACACTTTATTTTTATCTATTTATCTACTTTTTCAATAGAAGACTGAATTGCCGGACTGTTTTTAATGGGAGCAGCCGTGAAATGATCAGCAAGTTCTGGTGCACACCATGGGCTAAGTCGAAACCTCTACAACATCCTTCTGCGTCAAATACGGCGCTACCCTTAGCAATCGATTTTTTGGCTCTTGAAGTTCTATTATAATGGTTTCCAACAGCCATTTTATAGCGGAGCAAAATCGCGGCAATTAGAGAAGCCTTGGACAGGAAGCCTATATTTCGTGCAAAGCAAGGGTTTCCCGCTTTTATAATTTCCATGAAACGCACTGGGCATTATGCCGTATTATACGGAGGCCAATGATTCTACACCGCGTTGGTTTTATCAAAATTCTCGATAAAATTTTGGGAATTGGCGGGAAAAGTCGACTTAATCATCTCCTATCCTATTATTGTGCCCGCTATATAATTAGCGCATCAGAACCATACGTATTGCGTACGTGTCGCACTAAATCACAAAATCGAAGGGGTCGATGTCTATGGAAACATTGCCTGAATTGTGCCAATGTAAATAATGCCGAAATTCCACTTCACGCAGCACGATGGGCTTTTAGGATCCGCGCGGAGTCATTGAATCTGAATGCCAAGCCTTACGAAACGGACAGATTGGAGGAATGCTCGATGTGTAGCCTGCACGAACGAGAGGACGTCTATCATTTCCTTTGCAGGTGCCCAATTCTGTCTGAATTCAGATTTGCGGCTTTTGCTGCCACGTTTTATCACGGAACGAAGCGATTGCCATCCTCAACGGTCCTGATTGGGTGAAATTGGAGAAATTTTGTAAAAGCCAGCCTGGCGGTATCGGTCCTTCCTCATCAAGGAATTTAATGTTTGAACCTTCCAGATATGTGATGAACCTCAATTGTATTTAATTTTCCCATTTAATGCGAGATAATCAGGGTGTCTAGCAATTATTCAAAAATAAATTCAAGACTTTTTCCAGACTTTTTCCACAAATTTCCAGACTTTTACGCGGTAATATATTCATCTTATATTAAAATAAAAAGAACTTTTATTTCAGGTGAACATGCGAGAATATGAAAAAATATCATTAGAATTAAAAATACCAAGTGGACAAACCTTACTGAATGGAAGTAAAATGTCTTGAATCACTTTTAAAAATCACATTTAATTATATTTACAGTTTATGGAAGTAAAATGTCTTGAATCACTTCAAGGCCATCAATATAGGCCTATTTCAAATTGTTTTCTTTATTTGACCCTGTTTCAAGATTATGCCTTATCGCACAAAAATGATTCCTTTTTCAAGACAAACCTAGAAAATTTTATCGTGTTCAGATTATTTACTTTTATTACTATTATTTAATTCGTACTTATACACGCTCGTGAAAAGTACAGAAAATGTACAATTAATTATCTGAATAAGAACATTTACTTACCTTTATGCAAGTTAAAGTTGAGTTCATTTAATAAAATGTAACCTTGACGAAATAAAATGCAAGGCACTTATTGAATCTTAGTAAATTCCAACCTATGTTTTGGTAACAAATTTCAGACTTTTATATGAATTTCTCTGCTAATTCCCGACTTTTCAAGACCGTTTTTAAATTCATTACTAATTCCCGACTTTCCCGACCGCTAGACACCCTGATAAATGTTTTTTTTTTAATTTTAGTTTTATTTTTTTAACTTGTACAAAAAGAACAACAATAGAAAAAGGCCCCATCTTCGGGCAGACGGAACTTCCATGCCGTATTGTTTATTTGATCCGTGGAACTGTTTATCAAATTATTGAAATTTATTAATAAACTTTTCTTCTTCTTCTTCATTGCCTGAGGCATTTTCCTCCAAACAAACCTACACCGGAAATGTTTCAAGATTAAGGTTCTTTCAAGCTTATTTACAGCACTTTAATTTCGGTACTTCAAGTAGGGTGGCTGAACTTTTTCGTTGGTCGTGCTTTGCACCATTTTATGATGTAATTGTAGTCGTGTTCTTATATCTGAGACTGTGTGTATTATTTATCTATCAAGTTTCTTCGTGCTTGCTCAACGTGTTTCACGAAAAAATGGTTACTTCCGCCACCCTAATCAAATTGTGTTCACTCGTAGCTTTTCCTCGGTGGGGCCGGTGAATCAAGCGTCGGGCCAAAAGGGGGAGAGAACAATTACCGCAGGGAGCCCACGCATTCTGATCAGATGAGCCCAGCCTCGCCGTCAGACCCTAGGCGAGACCACCTCAACTACAAACTGATCAGAAACTCATAATTGAGTTATTTCTCTTCCCCCCGCCCTTTATTATTTTCCGTTACGTACCAATGGGCCGTAAACCAAATAACGGACCCGCCTTCATTTTCCGTCCGTTGAGTTTCAACCCCTCCCAATCACCTAAAATAAAGAAAAAACCATTAATTGGAAGAACGAGGATCCATTTAGATCACAGCTGGGTGGATGGTTGAATTGAAATCTATTTCCTCCCAACGTCAAACAATGATTTCATTTTTTCTTCTCTAATGTCGATAAGACACAAATCGTGACCTCAAAACCGCACATTTCAATGCGACAACAAAACCATTTATTCGAGTCCTGGTTGGTGAAATGAGATTGCTATAATCGAACGTGTTTTTGACAAAAGCCACATACCGTTATAAAAGAAATAAAATAAAAAAGTAGAGTAGTATTTAATTGAGAAGGTATAACGTTCTCCTATCTTGACTCCATTTTAAGGACCTACTCAGACATTTACTGTACGACGGTGTTCAAATAGTTTATTCGGTCTTTCATGGTCTACAACGATAAGCGAGGTTAACAGTAGGTTAACAGCAGAAAAGAATGTAGCCCTTAGAGAGACTGGAAGGAGGAAAGTAAAACGGTCCGTATGGGCTACTTCGATACATGCTAGGGACATCTAAAAAATAACGAACGTAGTAACATTGGTGTTATTTCGAATGATTTCGGCGATCAGGTTTATTAACCTTTTGCGGTCGTACGGCCATGCCAACCGACCATTGCTTGCGGGAGACTATTTGAAGAACGGGGTCGCATTAGTAACAGATTAGTTGGCTGAATAGATCACATGACTAACCTATAAAGTTGTCATTAAATATAAAAATTTTCACAATGACGCCGGCCCTAGGGATTTGGGAAGTTGGGAAATATGGAGGGAGGGATGGAAGAAAGTGCCTATCAATTTAGTCAAGAGCCACGGACGGTGGTACCACGAAGCAGTCCTGCTGACACCCCCAACTCAAGGAGCTCATACTCTCTCTCTCTCTCCCACACGCACAGTCACACATAGAACAAGAAAGAAAGAAAGAAAGAAAGAGAGAAAGAGAGAGGGAGAGAGAGAGAGAGAGAGAGAGAGAGAGAGAGATTCAACTATAGTTTTTATCTCCTATTCGGACTTTTTTCCACATCCCCCCCCCCCCTCCCTTCGGAGCAATTCTAATAGGTGCCCCCTACTAGGAAGGATTAATCCAGAGGGACGTCCTAAAAAGAGGTTCCCTCCCAGAAAAACGAAATTGCGTTATATACCTATGCTCTTGTGTATGGTTTTAAACGCTATAACGTTTGATGCCCTTCCACAAAACCTTGGAGAGTAAAAAAAAATTCTTTTCACTCCAGAAATTACAATTTTAGGAGCGGGCACACGTCTATAACATATAGTATATTATACTCTGTTGTAATTTTAATTATTACTCTATAGGTACTGAACAGTAAATAAATAAAGAACGTCTATAGCACCAATTACCTCCAGATACGCCTACTGTACGTTTTGAAAGCAGAACTCATGCTCCAGCGACCAGCAGGTCGGAAACACCTTCATCCTACGGACCAAATCCAGTCAGGATCTCACGTTATCGGACTTCGACAAAGGCGAAGACAGATGTCCTCAGAGCCCGGTTGATATTCACGACGGAGCGTGAGATATCTGGAAAACCTTACCGGATTACATCACGTTCTTCGAAGCTAAGACGGCCATATCCATTCATGAAGGCGTTCACTTAGAAGCGGAGCCCGTTGCCTATAACGGGCTATTTAGCGTTGGGAGGTGCCCGGTTCACGTGCAAGGGAAACGACGTAAGTCACATACTGACGAAGATGACGGTCGGAGTCCGAAACCGCAACCTTGAGTCGATTGTAGTGGATTTTTATGTCTTCACTTGAAGACTTGAATGAATCTCATCAAGAAAACCCCGAATGGACCAGAACGTTAGCCTGCGACATTCGATCGTTATTATGGCAAGAAAAGAAGTTGTGATTATGGGAATATATGAAGGGTAAGGGGGAATAAAAATCTTTGTCTAGCTGATCTAGTTTTGAGTCAATGAAGTTTGCATTTATAGAACTCATAATGATATAATAACGGAGTAATATAGAACGTTGTCAATATTTCCACGAAAATAATGAGTAATAAGTTAAATCGATTTCGACGGATAGCAAACATAGCACAGATAGCAAATCTCATACAGGCCCAGGTGAAAGGAGATTGAATCCTATTGGCTCAAGAAAGTGAAAGGGACGGGAGGACCAACATATGCTACTTAGGGCTTACAAAGTGAAGGGGGCACAAATAGTAGCATTATGGAGAAGGGGACCCAAACCTACTCCAAAAATGAACCCACCAACTGTGAAATATTTTGAGGAATAACTTCATTTAAACATTTTCCTGACCTGTCACTCTAAACAATTTCGAATTTTTCTAACACATCCCACAAACTTCCCTTTGGGCAAAAGTCTGTTTGTGAGATCAAAAATAAAGCTATGATTTGACCCAATCAGATGGCTTGCAAAGGCAGAATCACCTTTGTTGTCTTGAAATCCTTTTCATGTTCTTTTATTCGTTCCCTAAATTTCCTTCCAGTTTGACCACAGAACTCAAGCCCAGGTGAACATTTTAGTTTATAAACCCAACGCAAAGAAGCTTTAAGATTATTTTTATTCTTGAACCCAACATTGAAACCTCTGCATGACCAGAAATTTTTTTCAATTGCATCGCTAAATGCATAAGCTAATACTCTCGAACATTCTGCAACTTGAGTTTCTCTCGAAATCAGAAGTTATGTGACATATGAGGGTTACAAGTTGGAGTCGTACTCGCATTTGAGAAGAATCATCAATGGCCAGGACTGGAATCTAAGCATCTGGAAACGTAAAATGACAAAGTGATATTGGAGGATTGGGAGTGTTATAAACATTTTTGCTAAAGGTCTATTATTGTAGAATAAAAAATCGGAAAATGTGAATTGGGAACAATCGGGAGTAATCGGTTAACTTCGGGGTCATTCGGTTTGCTCTCAATAAGGGCAAGAATTTACTGTGCATTACAATGTAGCGATGGACACAAACATTGCAACTAACTCCCAGCAATGCCATTCTCCTTCGAGAACTCGCTGATGCAAGACGTGGTATCTACTATCTATCTTCAGTGCACTAAAAGGTAGACCCTTTTAGCAACTGACCCAAGCTATTGCCGACTAACAAACCATACATTGACTCACTTCTTCGGCCATTGTATGAAGCTTAAACTTCATGCTATTAACATTTATGACTAGGATAACACCTAGATCTCGTTCGTGCCCCATCACGAAATCCTCACGTGCTGCTCGTGGTCGTGAGCGCAAGACGATGGAAAAGTCCAGGAGTTGCCTTTGGAGATCCAGCATCTATGCAAGGACGCGGTTATCGGTAATTGTGTTCTCGTTCACATTTCACAGATGCAGATGGACAATAAATGGATTTACCTACTGAAAACGGGTTGGCAAATGGTTCGGAGCCACACACGTGAGGACGGATGTACTCCTTCCGCTTTGACTTGTAGGTCGCTTGAATTCACTTGGAATGTGATACATTTCAGAACTTGAATCTAATAAGACAATGATTGTTATATGTTTCTCTCAAAATATGGTGTTGAAATGTTGGATCGATTTTGACTGCTGGGTCTATAACAAACATGTGTATTATCACAGATGTGCTAACGGAAATGTTTACTGAGTTTGTGTTTATCTTCCAATTTACCTTGTAAAAGTCAGAAATAGTTGGGAATCGCTTAGTAATTACTCATAAAACTTATTTCTCAATCAAATATCTGATTTTTTCATGATGTAGTATGATGTGTACCTGTTAACCGATACCAAAAATCAGAATCATCACATCAGTTTCTTGCATCCTTCGGACGGCCTACTGATTCCAAGGTTAATTAGCAATGATTTTGTGAAGCATTTCGTAGCTCCTAACTTTGATGGTAGTCTATCATTCTGCATTCAGTTCGTGGCATTTGAAACAAGCTGGGGATTGTTTTATTTTTATTTATTTCTTAGAAGATTATTAAGTTCTTGAAATAGATCCAATTTTTTGGTCGGCAGCTGCTGTAATGAAGTTGCTTTGCCATCAGTTCACTACCCTTCGAATCGAAGCAGCCTTGAACTATTAGACCACCGTAATATTACGCTTGGTGGTTTTTACGTTTGCCCCTGCGCAGAGAGAAAGTATCGATGTGAGCACAATGGAAGCGCGACCATCTATAAGCCTAACTCACAAATGGGTAATTTCAAAATTTCGGTCACATTTATGTCTCTGATCAGTATTGCCGTCAAATCTCCACTAAATACAGTTTTGTATGTTTGTAGTTTGTAGTTTTGTTATTTTGTAATTGGAGAAAATACCAAAGTCCGTATTTCTTACTCCCTAGTGCTGTCACTAACCAGAGGTATTCAACTTCCATCGTCACTACTCAGTGACAGCGAAATATTTATTGAGGCTGTTATATCCACTTACACTATGAAAGAACATACCATCTACAATGGATATCCGCCTCAGGAAAAAAATTGGATCAAATCAAGTCGCCTTATCAGCCCATTATTTCAGTGTCCCACGGTTTTTCCTCACTCCCTACAATGTTTTGAAAAGTAGCCCCCAACAGGCAGGAAAGGGTGTTTAAGAAGTTGCTTCTGTTTTGTTGACATCCCTTATTCAAGATGGTCCCAACGCTGGTGGTTGGATTTTGCCACGACCTTCCCAGTCAGTTCTACCGGGAAAACCATCCCTGGTGGCAGCAGTGTAGGTTTCTTAATTCTCTCCCCCTACTCCTGTAACATTCTGACTGTGGCAAGTGAAACTTGATAGCACTTATTGAAAATTAGTGTAGTTGTGGAAGTTCGTTGACAACATTATGGTTCAACCAGTTTCAATTGATTTGTGGCCTGTAAAGGCGGTGAAAGGCTATAACCTCCCTCCTTACTCTCTCACTCCCTACAATATCCAGAAAATAGCCCCTTAAATTGTGGGGAGTGAGATCTGCTTGTAGCAAGTGAGATTTTGGCAAGGAAACCTTAGTATTTACTGTAGCTAAAATTAAGCTAATTTGTGCTGTTCCACTCACCTAATTTGAAAGATTTGAGCGGCGATTCCCATGGAGGTTGGAGGCTCAAGAGGGGAAAAAATAGTAGCACCCCCCTTCCTACAAAAGTTTTTCTTTTTCAAAATGGCGTATCAGCAGTACAGTTCAACATTATGTGTGCTCACTTGGGTGATATGCCGAGAGAACCGCAGTGATTGATTAGGAACAAGAAAATTGATCAAGTTCAACTTTTATTTTTTAGAAAAGTCGATACCCAAATGTGACCGAAATTTTGAAATGACCTAAATGCTTTGTAAATGTCGTAAAAATCTGTTGAAAACATTATTACAAGGCTCAGGTGGAGAACAAAGTTGTTTCAAAATGGTCTAAGACCTAAAATTTTAGTGGACATTTTGAATTTGAAGTTCTTATCTTTTCTCAATTTCAATGACCTGCACAGTCGCATTACGGATACAATGATAAGATGTGCCACACCCAACTATCTTTTGCTATCTTTATGTATTTAATACTCATTATGTTATTTTACAATGCATATATTGCCATTGAGGTGCAAAGACCTCCGCAAAGTTCCTCACTGAACACTATCCCTTAAGGTATTACTCAACAAAACTGATAGAAGGAACTCCATAAGAATTGCAGCAAGAGTGGAGTGGGTGAAATGGGGCCAAAAATCTCATGCAGACTTAGTAATTTTTATTTGTACAAGTGAACTGAAGCAAGTAAAGGATTGCCGAACAAGATTCTAGCATTTTGGGGAGGTTCATTAACACTTGCCAATATTGACAAAGAAACGCCTGAAAACCTGGTGACAATGTTGACAGTTGATGACAGCGATCATCTTGATTACATTTCCTACTCTCTAAAGAATATTTCTATACTGATATAGATCAGGGTTATTAAATGAGGTACCAAATTTATTACTTGGAAATTTTAATAAATTTTCATTTTAATGCTGCTTCAAGGAAGGTATTAAAGGAAGGGACTACTTCATTGTAGAGATATATTAGATTCAGTTCAATATGTGGTAAGGAGATACTGGAGGTGAGGATAGATGTGGATTGCAGAGGTAATAGATTTAAATATATCAGGGTATGTATTATAAGTATTTGCCATGCGAACAATAAGAACACGTCTCACCTAAATATAGGCAAAGGAAGATATGAGATAGGAGAGAGGACGGTGGGTTCTCTTGTCGTTCCTTGGAACAGTTCAAGTAACAGTTCTTTCGACCAATACCAAGGATTGGTCCGCAACTGTTACAACCTCCTTCAATTAGTAAATTAATAGGTTATAAAAGAGGTTTTGAACGGAGATATTGTCACAATAGATTCTAGTGGTCCCAGTGGGCGTCGCTGAAAAAATTAAAAATTAAAAAACCCTGAAAAGATTGCAGGGTTTTACGCATCAAATTTATTATAATGGCTCATCTCGTGAGAATTGGGTATAAATAAACAATTTAATTGGTTGTTGGCAATGAGAAAACATTTCCACTCTCAACAATCGTTTGGAAGTTAACGGCGGATCAAAACTCGTTGATCGAATCAGTTGATGTTGCAAGAAGGGTTTATTCTTAGACTCCCAGGCGGCGAGAGGACTTTTCCCGTTTGAACGTCGGTACATAATTGGAGGTCTCCTATCATAGCAAGGCCGTTACACTTTTGCGACCGCAGGACGCCAGACAGTAACCTCGTATCGGTTCATGACATGATTCTAAGTACAGTTGTAAAACTGCACCTGCTGATTCGGGTTTCTCAACAGTGAACGACGGTGGCCTTTTGTAAGGCGTGAATCACAATCAGTATGAAACTTAATGTCAATGATTTCGTGGGGCGTTGACTCGTCTTGAAATGCACACCGCTAAATTGTAATTATGAGGCAGGGCACGTGTATGAACTGTAGCTGGCTTGCCTAAATGCCTTGACCGATTTCAATGCGGTTATTTGGTTTAACGCCTCCACAATTAAACTTGGCAATCTAATCGCTCCTGAAAAAGTACAACCCGTCCCTTGTTTCAAAATTTGGTGGTTTGAATGACAATATTTCCATCAGTGAGCACATCGGCTGCACCACTGTAGGTTAGCATTACATGTTGGGTTCCTACAGGATTACCACTTACACCCACACCTAGTTCGGTTATTAGAATGGAGTATAAACTTCTGTGTGCTGGCAAATCCCTCGCTTTCCATCCATTTTGGTGTATTATTCAATAATAAACCATTGTAATCGCTCTTGAAAAAAAATTCTAACCCCTCCTGAAAATTTCATGGTTTACGTTTCAAAGGGTGTAGAATCCGAATCTACAATAAAAAAAATTCCGCACGCCGCACGCCCTCTCACTTAATTTAAAGTGCCCTTTAAGGGTTGTTAAAGTTTTGTAAAATCCCTAAAAACCTCAAAAAAAGTCAAGGCGGCCTACATTTGGACTTTTTTTGAAGAACTTTCCATGAGGAATTGAATGAGCCCTTCCCTAGGTCCGTAGCTCAAACCATTCCCGATGTATGGCCCGATTTATGGTGCCAACATTTGCGTTATTTTGGTGCATTATTGTTTTTGTTGTGATTGCAGTAACCTAGTGATGTAGTTATGTAGTAATGTGGATACTGGAGTGAATCACGAAAAGGCTTTGTAGCCGATACACGGGTTGGAGCATTCTGATATGCATGAAACGCTGCAAATTCTTTCACTGGGGTTTTGGTTTATAATTGTTTTTGTTTTGATAGCAGTAACCTAGTGACGTAGTGATGTAGTGATGTAGTAATGTGGATACTGGAGTGATCTCCTTAAAGGCTTTGTACCCGATACACAGGTTGAAGCATTCTGATAACCATAAAAAAACGCTGCAAATTCTTTCACTGGGGTTTCTCATTCAATTGGCTTGCGTTCATGATTTGAATTTCTACTAAGTTTTTGGAGTGTGCGTGTTTCACAGGTGATAGAGCGATTATAATCGCTCTATAATTCAATAATTATTGAGTTTCAGGAGGCACACAAAATTTGTGCGCATATTTAATATGATCAACTGATCAATCCAAATAGGTATTTTGGTTGAGAACAGATTCACGTGCTATATGCATATCCCCTGAAATTCAATAATCGCTCTATCACCTGTGAAACACGCACACTCCAAAGCTTAGTAGAAATTCAAATCATGAACGCAAGCCAATTGAATAAGAAACCCCAGTGAAAGAATTTGCTGCGTTTTTATGGATATATTGAGGCTTCAGTAAGTAGTAGTGTCTAACAAAGTAGGCTAAGCAAGCCGAGGTTGTCAAAACATGAAATCCTTAGCACATTTGTACATCTCTGTGTGGTCAACTGGCATTTAAGACATTTTCTGGTGGCCACTCTATGTATATGAATTTCAGTAAATTTAAATGATTGTTTACCACTTTGTTACTACAAGAGTGAAATCCTTGTGACTTGAAATTCTGATTTCCTCAATATTTCCCACCTTATTATGCTATTTTCACTTATACAGATGACAGATGCAGATCTTAGTCTGCACAAAAGGCGAAACGATTTATATTTATGATTCCGCAGCCTGCAGCTCAACAAGAGAATTGCTGAATAAACTGGAACAATCATACCAGCAAGAAGTTGCTGATCTCTGGCAAACGGGCTCAGCCCACAGCCATATCATGTGAATTATATAATTGTTTTGATATTTATTTTCAAATGTACATGTTTTTCATTCATTCGTTCAACACACTAATGTGGGACATGTCACCATGTAGCGTCGTGTGTCCCCAGGAACCTGTATATTGCGTATTTCACAATTGAACATCTTCGTACCAGGTAAATAAGTATTTCCAGAATCAATACAGTCTTGAAAGTTACATTAATGTGGGATTATGCAAGATTAATAACGGGAGTAATGTTTCCTGAAAGGTATGGAGAAAGAGACTGCAACGAAATCCTGTTATCAAAGCCCGTGATGTAGGAATTTCCTCGTTGAAAAGGAAGCGGTTATACTGGTCCGAAGTGGGTATATAGGTGGATCAGGTCTCATTTGCCTTGGTTTAACAGCGTATGAGTCAGTTACGCCTCGCGTACTAAACCCTGATGTCGAGTCATAACTATGAACAGCATAATGTAGCCATTTTCGTCGGAAACGTGACAAAACACAAATCGCCACATAAAAACTTGAGTAACGTGTGCTTTAGACGGTACCTACCAACATTTGGATGCCGGTGTCATGAATAGTCAATGAAGAAAAAGGAAGCACAAGTCCTCTGAGTTGAGTGTGCCACCTAACTTTCTTAAATTCGTTACATGGATGTTTAGAAAACTCAAAATGTTTTAAATACCATAGTTATATGATTATTTATGAGGTTTCATGGTCATTTATCATGATTAATGAAAATCGTAAAATAATAATGACCTTTATTGTCCTTAATAGTTTTATCGAAATCAGTGTATAAAGTTTGAAAAAAGTTGCGTTAACGATTACAAAAAAGTTAGTAGTGAACCGGTAGCGATGAAGTTCATTGGGGACCATCTGAAATGTCGTTTATCGTAGATACATACTTTCCAAGTAATTTTCGAATAATTTCTTTATAGGTTTGTATTATAAAACGTATGAAATCAGTGATTCCCACTGCAATTTTCTTGTTGAGTCATTTTAAGAATTAATTGTTTTTGAGTCTACCTCTATGACATAAATACATAGGTAAATTGTAGGTACATACAAGACATACATTGTAGCGCAAGCTATGTTTTCATTATCTTGGGGTGAAAATTGTTTTTTCATCAAAATCAGAATTTCAGCTTGGATTTTTCGTTTTAGACTATTCTGAATAATTTTCGTTTCGTGTCTCTCTGAGTGTGGGTCTGTCTGTCTGTCAGTATGTGCGTCTGTCAGTCTGTCCGTGTGCCCGCAAATCCTTACTAACAAGCTTAACTTCAACAGTTTTAATTCGACTTTTATGACACTTTCAGGAAATGTGCGGGTTTGGCTGTAGATGGTCCTCTAAGATTTTCACTGCTCTCATCAATACTCCAATTTGCCGAGATGAAAGAATCAGTCCTAGAAGCTCGGAGGACTGCATTGAGAAGGAGCATTGTGGACAGAGCCAATAATGCACAATTCCACCTCTAGTACCGCCATTTGGACCTGGATATGGACTACCTAAATGTATTGAACCCGTACGAGGCAATGGTAGTGATGAAGTGCCGAGGCGAGATGTTGAGCTTGAATTGCCAGCCCTGGATCTCAAACAGGATACATCTGTGCTCGATGTGCAACCTTCGGGCGGATGAGACGGTGTAGCATTTCCTCGCCGAGTGTCCGATTTATATACGGTTTTATTCGTTTTCATTAGGTGTTTCGGCCGTTTTGTGCTCTTTAGCCGAGGTGGTAAATGTGCTGAACGGTCCTAGTTGGTCAGCTCTTCTCTCATATTTTCGAGAAGCCTGAGTTATAGAGCATTCTTAATTTCGGGGTTCAATTATAATAATCAGAATTTCGCTCACGAAGATCCCTCCATCTAATTTTTTGTTTCAGTTAAATAAGTTATTGTTGTATTGTTGTTGCCTTATTGTTACTGAACTTATCGTGTAGCTTCTGAAGCACCTTAATGTTGCTTGTCGTGCTAGTCGTTTAGTGCTAGTCGATAGGGAGTTTAGGTTCCAAAAGACGCTTCGCTGATGGTCTTGTCGACCAAAGCGCGTCATGTTTGTTACCATTTTAAAGAAAAATAACTGTAAATAAACATGTTCTTCATTCATTCATTTATACTCCAATTTGAGCATGCGCAAATGTAAAATCAACCACGTATCATTTCCTCAGGTTCTTGCGGTCCGATCTCGTATTCCAATCGTTTTGCATAACAATTATATAAATTAAATATTTAAAAAATTAATTGAATGTGACCAATTTTTGTCCAACTTCAATGGCACTTTTATAAGTTATGCAATTAAGTTTTTCTTAATCACGAAACGGTTATCGGGGGAAACGTTTTCAGAGCTGCCATGAAGGAGATGGTTTGGTGAAGTTCATTATTGAATGAATGCTGATCCCTAACTTTGCATTTATTTACACTTACCAAACCATTTGTCTGACTGCTCTCGACTCGAGGATACCCGACAAGAATTTCACCCTGACGACACCACGTGGTCGAAATCAGCAAAATTGTATTGGGCTGGAAGAAGTCTCTTGGCGCAAGAGACTAGACCATCGGCGTAGAAAAAAAGCTTTGCGATCTTTTCGTAAAAACCCGCATCAAAATCGGTCAAGCCGTTTGGCATAGTATGCAAACTTCTCTTTTATGTACGAGGATGTTTCTTAGTGAGGTATAATTGGTTTGGTAACTTCGACTAAAACAATAAAATTGATTGTTAATGATGACGAACATCAATAAAGTTATTTAATAATGATGACAAATCACAGTGGGTAAGAGTGAGCTACTTAGCATAAAATTGTGCATATCAATAAATTTCTCAATCAATCATCTCTCTCTCTCTCTTTCCCTCCTACTTATTCCTTCTCCCTCTGACGGTAGGCTTTAATAAACTGCATTCTTATTCCGGTTTCGTTCTCATCCCGGACGAGCCGCTATTTCACAAGTTGTAAAACCAACATGCATCTGAGCTTCGTTAAAAATGAACGACTGCGACGCATTGACTTTTGAGAGCCTCCATCCCGTCACAGATATTCTCAATCTCGTCACATCACCTCTAAAGATCGCCGTAATTGGCTGGTTTTTTTTTTTTTCGACGGATGTAAGCCGCCAAGAACACATTTTCCATCATAAATAGGGAAAAAATCGATGCGGAGAGTTGATAACCGACAAATGTCAATGCCTGATGATGAAAGGGCCTGGTTCCACGAGAATTCCACCAGCTCTGTGGATCTCCGGAGATGATTCGGATTGTTGTCCGCTCGGGTTAGATTCCCGCGTGCGGACGGGAATCTCCACGTAGTTCAACTTTACAACTAAAGTTCGCATACTTGCAGACTCTTTTCGTTTCGCTAACATGCACCATGCGGTCCATATACGCGCGACCGCGTGCCCTCTGGTAATGCCGAGTTGACATTCTGTTTATACTGAACCCAGCTCTTCGGATGCAGGAATTTTTTCTCGCAGTATGGAACCTGGGTCGGTGTTCGTTACCATAAGAAGAGCCAGCGTTTCAAAAACATCCACGAGGGAAATGCGGTATGCGGGTTAACCCTCTAGCATTAATTAATGGGCCCCCATAAAAAGAGCGGTTCAAAGATCAAGATAATTGACCAGTTTTAGCTACCATGTCGTAAAACTCTGTAAAATATTACGCAAAGGTTCAATTTTTTTGTAATAAGTACATTGCCCCTCTCAGAGAGATTACTGGCATAATAGACGGTTTTAACATAGAGCGCATGCTAGGTATTATCAGCATTTAGTATCCACGAACGCATCTATTATCCATCAAACAGTATCCATTCGTATCACGAGACCTGTTTGTAAACGTATTTCGTATGCACTACCGACTTGAAAAGTGAAAACTATCGTGTGCTTGTTAAATGTCTCGTCATTACTAATTTGTCTTAGTCACAAAATTGCGAGTACGGTACTTGTGAGAGTGACAGACGACGGGGAAGACCTGAATAATGCCTGGAAACATGGTGTTGGTTGATTTTTCCTGCCGAAGCACACAATATCGTGTTTGATCCTAATTTATTCACGAAAAAGTATTTTCCCTAAGTGAACGTGTGCAATTTGTGCGAGCTGGTTGGCAAAAACCAACACAACATGGCTGTACTGCTTTTGCTGCGCTAATCACCTCAATAATAGTTTTTCCTTTATCTTGAAGCTCCAAGTTAATAGTGTTTAAATGCATTGTGATGTGAGTCAAAAATGCCAAATCAGTCAGCGAATTTTCGTTTTTCAACATCTCAGTGTCATCACCTCTTTCCGCGTTCCTTTGATAAAGCCACGTTTTGCCGCATGCAGTATTATTACGTAATAAATTTGTGTAGTTTTGTTACCAACTTTTTAAACAATTTTTTCTTCTCGAAATCTACTCAAAACGCTGCAAATTCTTTCACAGGGGTTCGTTATTCATTTGGCTTGGATTCATGATTTGAATTTCTACTAAGCTTTGGAGTGTGCGTGTTTCACAGGTGGTAGAGCGATTATTGAATTTCAGGAGGCACACAAATATGGTCAACTGATCAATCCAAATAGGTATTTTGGTTGAGAACAGATTTACGTGCTCTATGCATATCTCCTGAAATTTAATAATCGCTCTATCACCTGTGAAACACGCACACTCTAAAGCTTAGTTGAAATTCAAATCATGAATGCAAGCCAAAAGAACAATAAACCCCAGTGAAAGAATTTGCAGCGTTTTTTTCATTGAAACACAATACCCCACCACAATAAAAACATCCATAATTTATCAAGTCACTTTAGCACTCGTATTGCGTCAAAACTTCCCCAAATCCAAAGTTAAACGATGTAGCCAGAGGTAGACTGATGTGGAGGAGGCACACAAATATCATCAACTGATCAATCCAAATAGGTGTTTTGGTTGAGAACCGATTTACGTGCTCTATGCATATCTCCTGAAATTCAATAATCGCTCTATCACTTGTGAAACACGCACACTCCAAAGCTTAGTAGAAATTCAAATTATGAATGCAAGCCAAATGAATGAAATTGAATAATAAACCCCAGTGAAAGAATTTGCAGCGTTTCATGCATATCAGAATGCTTCAACCCGTGTATCGGTAAACAAAAAAAACCCTGTTGTGTTTGTTTTGCTCGCAGCAACCTAGTGATGCAGTGAATGTGGATGCATATGTTGGCACCATAAATCGGGCAATACATCGGGAATGGTTTGAGCTACGGACCTGGGGAGGGCTCATTCGATTCCTCATGGGAAGTTCTTAAAAAAAAAGTCCAAATTTAGGCCGCCATGACTTTTTTTTGAGGTTTTAGGGATTTTACAAAACTTTGACAACCCTTAAAAGTCACTTTAAATTAAGTGAGAAAGCTGGCTAAAGAACCGGACGTTGTGGAACTAATATTGATTTTTCCTGAAAATTTCGGATTTTTTGCTCCAGTCGTTTGGGAGAAATCGTGCGTACGGCGTACGACGGACGGACGGAATGATTTTATTTCAGATTTGGATTCTACACCTTTGAAACGAAAACCATGAAATTTTCAGGGGGGGTAGACATTTTTTTTTTTTTTTTTTTCGAGAGCGATTACAATGGTTTATTATTGAATAATAAACCAAAAGCACTCGCGATCGACCGTTTGAGCATCCCTGATTCATGGACATTTGCTCAGATGGTCGGGCTTCACAAAGTTTCTTCATTAAACGTATCGAGAATTTTCGATATGAGGCGATTCGTTGGGTTCACCAGGTGGTACACTTCGCAACGCTTGATAGGTCACAGACCATCGGCCACAGCCTCCATCACCTTCGATGTTTGTTTTCGCGAAAAAGGAAGCGAGCGAATGCATTGATGCGTTAAACTATTCGCGGGCAGCAACCACAAGCCCCGCTACACCTTCTCGGCACCTGACCTTTCCAGCATGTCAGTTTTATGAGCTCTCAGAAATTCGAGATTTATGGCGGTTTTTCACACGTTTGAACCCGATACAGATAAAGGTGCTCTGATAGCGTGATGATTGATATTGCGCGTGCCTTCACCTCTCTTCATCTTTAACCTCTTTCAAATTTCATGCAATCTGGAAGTGGGGTTGTAGGTTGCCAGGTTGCTCACCTTCAAGGAATCAAGTCAAGTACGTTTATCATAACTCCGCGGAGTTTCTTTGAGAAAATACGATTTCCGCTGGAGTTGTGGACAGAAAAGTAAGTAGGTACTCAACTATATTCGTACCTGAGTAATTGCTTCAAGTGTTGCAGTAAAAAACACGAATTTCCATCTCCAAAAACACTGGTAACTGGAGGAAGTGATGTATGCAACTAAAATCCTTGAACAGTATACTCGAACTCAACCGATCCTTCACCTCAACCCAATACACACCCCCAATACACCTCAAACCAATAACTTCTGATTGAGATAATGCCAAATATGGATCGTATTCTGAGTGACTCATGGGAGACAAGCACAAGAATTTCCATCAACCAGAACACTGGTAACTGGATGAAGTGATGTATGCAACTGAAATCCTTGAACAGTATACTCGAACTCAACCGATCCTTGTACTATTACACCTCAAACCGATAACTTCAGATTGAGACAAGGCCAAATATGGATTATATTCTGAGTGACTCATGGGACTCCCTTAGAATCTCTAGCCACGATGCTATTTTTAAACTGGAGACAAGCACAAGAATTTCCATCAACCAGAACACTGGTAACTAGAGGAAGTGATGTATGCAACTAAAATCCTTGAACAGTATACTCGAACTCAACGAATCCTTGTACTATTACACCTCAAACCAATAACTTCTGATTGAGACAAGGCCAAATATGGATCGTATTTTGAGTGATTCATGGGACTCCCTTAGAATCTCTAGCCACGATTCTATTTTCAAACTGGAGATAAGCACTTCTAACTGAACCCTCAAAACATAAATAATCTTCAATCACCTCGTTTCTCGATGTGTTGACGATCTTTTCAAATCACTGAACCAGGATAACCCATTCCTGACCACTTCATCTGCCACAGTCGAGAATATCTGTTCTCTGGAAGGCGCAACGACTTGATATAGGTGATATTTGTATCTAAAATTGGTTGACAAAGGCGATTTTGTCGAAACAAGTTGAGAAAGCAGTTTGTAGCCTCGTGTTAGATATATATCTGATATCCTTTATTGTTACTGGCATTCCGCGGATTAGAATCGGAAAAATAAAACTTTCACGCTTCACCATACACGACCACTCGATGACAATCTCGACAATTGATCTTGAAAGTGAATGGGACGCTGAAGGTAGAGCGAAGGTAAAAACGGTACCGACCTCTTTGCATTTTTCCTTCACGGCTCTTCCCCTTGGTCACAATCTCCGACATCCCGTTTTCCGTAGAAGAAACGTGACCGCCAGGGCCTGCCCAGGAAATCCAACCCGCAAGGTCAGTTTGCAGTGGGCAACGCCGCAAACTATGCTAAACCAGGT